>OU963904.1:24154820-25535835 GCA_902850365.2 Chilo suppressalis | reverse complement strand
AGCGGATTTTACGCTCAAATTGGAGCCCGACTGCGGATACTGGGCTGTATATGCTTGACTTTACTTAAATTGTTTTGTTTAAGCAATCCTCCTACTAAGTACTTTTTTTACTTAGGTAAGTACATACAATTTCCACCCCTTTGTAAATTTTAATTTAAACTTGAACAAATGCATATAAAAACCATTCATTTTAATCATGTTTGATCAAGTTTTATTTTTGTTTTCGAGTTAACAAGATAATAATGTATTGTGCTAAATAATAATAATATTCTCGCTCCAGTTTTATAATCCAAGTAAATCTCTTCTAAATTACTTCATGCAAATGTGTCTCCGTTGTAATTACGTTATCCAACTCTGAAACGAAAATAGTCGACATGAAAATCTTTTGCTCAATCTGACAAGCGCTTGTGACAGCCGAAAAGCTACACAAATTGGTACGTAAATTAAGGGCGAGAGGCCCCGTGGTGAAATTATCTTTCATTGTATAAATTTAAATGATAATCAAACTAAACTACATACACATTTTAAACCTTTACCAAATAAGCGTTTCGAATTCACGAAACCTGAAAACCGTAATGAACATCAAACTCGAGATAATAATGACAATGTTTTGAATTGTAGACTATGCCTGCTCGTGAGCTTGTTCTATAGATCGTTAAATGTTGGATTTTAACAACCCATAAATCTGCTTGATTCTGTTGGATAAGTTTATATGTCGTAATACCCTAATAATGTCAGTACGGTTACAGCGTTGTGGGAAAGCTGAAAGTCTCACAGTATTAACTCTATTTACGTCACGATTATAGATAAACAATAGACTAGTTGGCTCACGTCGAATTGTATTAAATAAATGTTTATTTCCTTAAGTATTTCATCTAAAGAACCTAAATATATCGATTTCACTTCATAAAAGCAGAAGATTGCTGTAGAAATTTAATTTTTAAAAAATAATTTTTAGTCTATACTTTTTAAACACTAAAAACGCTGTTCGCCACATCCGCCATGATTGTGACGTCTCTTTGGTAGTAAACAACTAAATGTCATTCGCGTGTTACTCTGGGTGGATTCTTTCGTCTAACTAAATTTATCATAAAACACTTTTAAAAGAAAAGTTTCCGTTTATTGATTTTTTTGACAAAACTAATTATTGATGCCGGTTTCGTGAAAGCAGAAAGCATAAATCTTGTATTATTAAAACTGATAATAAATGAAGAGACTTAAAATATTATTCAATGAGTACTTACATCAAAGTAATCTTCGCAAAAATATATTTTTATGAGAATGTGAGATAAAGTTGCAGGATCCCTTTTAGCGAGTTCTAACCAAGTATTGCGTAGGTTAATTTCTTTCCGCACTTTAATCTACAACTGTCCTGGAGTCTTCAAGGATGTGTTTTTACATTCTCGTACAATACAATAATGATTATTACTATATTTTACGTGGTATTTATTAGAAATCAGGTTTTTTTTATAAAGTCAGTTATGTTATTTTCTACGTGCTTACGAGTTTTTGTTTAATACCGGTTGACGTCATAGCATAGATAAACTATGGACTAAAATGGCCGACAGCGTTTTTGTATGTCCATGAAAAGTCTATTTTAAAATTAAAGATTTGGAGCTTTCTAAGTCTCAAATAAATACGATACATTATTTTTCGGTCTAATAGAACATTAATTAACCATTTAAAACCTTTTTCCAAAAAGGGTTAACTAGCCTATTGGTGCTACCAAGTAAAATCACTGTAAAACTGTTCCCATCAATAATTGTCTGTCCATCACGGGTAGGATCACTTTCAGTACCTACTTTTATTTTTAATCCGGACAAATCTCTGCCATTTATGGCGTGCATTTAAGCTTTGTTATTGTTATTTTTGTTTAATTTCATTAATAAAAAATACGTGTGGCACTCAGGGACTGCCACGGTAAAGCTATTGCATAGCATTATTTGTCAACTTATGCAATAATATTTATTTATTTATTTTATTTATGCAGTGTTTTTTTTCTTTGATATTAATTCAAGTTTTTTTCTTTGATATTAATAGATGGTGAGGCAGGCCTTATGATATTTTATTGGGCAAGCACAGCAAACAACAGCATTGCCCGGCGCCAAAAAAATTCCACAAGCTGCACAGTTTACCATCTTTAGTCCAAAATTTTAATTATAATTATAAAGTCTAAATAAAAGGGAGACAAATAAAAATAAGAATGGGGTCTAAAACAAATATATAAAAAAAGGAAAAAAATATAATAAAAAATAAATTATACAAGTTCGGGATTTGAACCGACGAACGCGGTGATGCGTCGAACGTTGGTCCCGTGGCAAGATTTTAACACACTGCGCCGTTTCGATCGATACTGGAAAAGCGAAAATTGTGTTCATATGCACTGTTGTCAGAATTCGGTCGCCGCGCTCAAAGCCCGCGATAAAATCTATGCAATAGCTTAAAAAAACTCATTGATCATATCTACAGTTTAGAAATATTCATGTTTAAAGTAATTTAGGACAACTTTATTCTTTGAATTGTTTCTGCCGATATTATTCCGAGCCGAATGTTTTTTAACTTAAAATCCTTACCATCCTTAATACACATCAAACGGACGTGCTTACATTCCATTTTTCGTGGATTCACAAAGTATTGCGAACGTGACCCCTTATAAAGTAATCGCTCAAAGTCCCATTACGAGCGTAAGACTCATGCAACCGTACAAAACGTGAATACGTGAAGGGAACAATCAAAGTCACAAAGCGCTCTCTTTTTGTTTCAACAAAGGTACCGAATAGCTGCGCTGCGACACATAAAAACTAGGTACAAATAAAAGCGTCAAGCTCTAAACATCCCCACTCTAATGGAGGCGGAACAAAGAATTTTCGTCCCATGCTAGTAAATCAGGTATTTCATTTCTTTTGGATTTTTCCTAGTTATATTTTCTTTAGATTTAGTGTCGTCGCACACGGGCCACACGCCACAGCCATAAACGCCGTCACGAGAAGCTAGAAGCGGCTACTAAAGTGGCTGAAGCGTACGACAGCAGCCGACTAAGAGAGAGAGGGGTGGGGAATCGCGCGAGTGACGTGTGACGGCGTTTTGTATCGGCGCATTAAGTGCCCGGTGCAGTGTTTCCACAATGAGGGGAAATTCCCCTTTTAAGGGGAAATTAGGGTCCAGAGGGGAAGAAAAAGGGGACAGACATGAAGAGGGGAAATTACGGGAAATTATGGGTAAAGCCTAGCCGAAAATAATGCGTCACGGAACAAATTTTTATGGACTATACCGTGGACTAGACTGTTGCCGTAAAAGAAACTGTGGCAACACGTGCAGATTTTATATATTTTATTTATCTGTTATAGAATAAGATAGATACAGAGCTTTTTTTCTTTAATAACTACACTAGTGCCAAATCTAAAAACTACCGCAGAATAATTTTTGAGGGTAAAAATGTCCTAAGAAGGGGAAATTGAAATTGAGGCGTGGGGAAAGGAAATCATTAAAGTGGACATACTGGCCCGGTGCCAAGCCGGCCACAAGAAGCGAGCAACGACGATTTGTAGCGTGTGGCGGCCACCGACGTACCGTGTAGCGAGTCCATATAAAATGTATGAAAACTAAATGAAATATGCCGGTGGCGGCGTTTTGTGGTTGTGGTCGGTGGCCCGTGTGCGGCGACACTTAAACATCGAGCAGTTACATGCGATGTGGAATGACAATATCGGGCTTGTAGTACCCTTTACTGTTACTAAGACTGTTGTTAGAAATGTTTTGTAAAAAATAACCTCATTATAGTTACATTTTTATTTTTAAAGCATGTAACTACTCTAAGCTCGATATTTAAATCTGAAAAAAATATAACTAGAAAAAATTCCACGCCTAACTCAAACTCATATATTCAGTCTAGGCTGTTACAAGCTCTTGTGAAAACTGACCACTGCGAAAGTTGCTTAACTTCAACGATTGTAGCCGAACGCGCTAACTACTTGCGCCATCGAGCTCCTACGCCTCATTCCGAAACGCGGACTAAAGTTAGTCTTGATTTAAACCTTATGTTTTCTCTGTCTTCTATTTAGCAAACAAAAGTGACAGCATCAGTTTAAGTCCAGGTTTAACTTTAGTCTACGTAACAAGGCGGTCCAAGTTCTGTCTTTGTTCATTGAATGACAAAATGGCACTGGAGTAATATAAACAAAACACTGCGTAACTAGTCCAAACTTATTTATATGGACTTTTGTTGTTTTTTAAATCTATTCTAGTCGGATGTAATCCAGCGTTCCAACCAAGGCACGGTAATATTATCTATAAAGTATTGTGACTCCGCCCTGTCCTTGAAAATAAATGCCTACGGCCGAGCGCTGCATTAGCACGCGGTAGGGTCGCCCGCCTACAGTATTTTATGTAGTTTTGTTTTTAACGCGAGTGTAGGTAGATTACTCGATTGTCTCATTTTTCATCCTAACCACTTATTTATATATTATTCCAGATATTTTGCCCGATGGAAAAACCGAAAAACCTAAATGATTACGTACTAGTAACGATAGGTATATAAAAAATATTCTATAAAGGTAAGACACCTTTCCAATATTTCAGGTAATTTAAAAAATGATATCTCTGGGTGTGTTATTGAAGAGTTCAAGCAACCAAAAACAGCAATTGTGCTGTTGTACGATCGTCGTTTGTTCTTTTCCATACTAAATTATGTAGGTATCTACTTAATTAAATCAAATATTTACAATACAAAACGCACGTTTAAGCACGGCTAACTGCATAAAAAGCAATTCAGACCGTTCGGTCGTCGTTGCGGCGCGCGGCGGCGCATTCGCGACTGGGTGCCCGCCGAGAGCACATCGAACTTGAGTGGCGTAGGTATGACTCGCTTTCCGACTGTTTGTATGAAGATAGAATACTGTATGATATTATTACCGTGACCAAGGTGACCTTGGTGGGAAGTTGGTTTCCATCGGCGTTAAGCTGGCTTCCCACGGTGCGCGTTGTCGCGGACGGACGCGGACCAGCTCGCACGACACACCGTGGGAAGGGTCTCGTCCGTGGTAGCACAGGAGCTCTATTTTTGAATCACTCGTCTTGCGTCGAACGCTCGTTTTCTACTAATTTTCATTCGACATAATTAATTCCGTATTTTTGAATCGCTCGAGTGCAACGGCGAATGGTGGAGGCGAATGATAGAATAATTGTCAAATTTTTTGTGCTATTAGGCGACGATGATCTATTATTGTCATGCTTTATATGAAACGACAACCAGAATTTTTTGTTCGGTTTTCATTGCGGTAATTATCGGTTTTTATTATTTCTGCGTGAAATGAGTAAAATTTTACATTTCGTATTAAACAGGTAACCCCGGTGACGAATAATAATAATAATATAATAATAATTCCAACACTCACACCAATTAGCCTAGCCCCAAAGTAAGCACTATAAGGCTTGTGTTATGGGATACTAGGGTAACGGATAGAATACATACACTGTACATAAATAAGTATATTTATATAGAAAATACATATTAAACATCCATGACTGGAGTACAAATGCTCGTATTCATCACACAAACATCTGCCCCCACCGGGATTCGAACCCGGGATCTCTGGAGTCGGCGACACCATGAAACCCGGCGTACAAACCACTCGGCCACGGAGGTCGTCATTCCGAATGATTCAATAATACGGAAAATCAGTATTATGCGACTTGAAAGTCGAAGGAGTATGTCGCATTCGACGATACTATGTCAGACGAGTGATTCAAAAATCGAGCTCCAGGACGTCTATGGCAGTGCGCCGGTATCCGTCGCGAGGCGGTAACTTCAAAGGCATTGTCCTAATACAACGCGATAACGCGATCATCGCGCGTTTAAACGATGCGACCATCGCGTGATCGCGAACTGGGTGTCCTAATAGAACGCGAATACGGAACGGGTTAGCCCTGCCCCTCTCCCCGCTTCCTATCGACGCGACGCGATCATCGCGCGAACTTCAGTTAGGACACCTATTCATCATTAATAGGTTTGATTGCGCGTTCGCGTGAACTAAGATCGCGCGAATAGATTTTTAAACATTTTAGTCGCGCGAATGCATCGCGCGATCGCCTATTAGGACACCTATTCTAGATCAATATGTTTGATCGTCGACTCGTACGATGATCGCATCGCTCATTCGCGTTATCGCGTTGTATTAGGACAATGCCAAAGGTGCGCTGCGGTGCGGTACGACGCGGTCCGAACTCGTCCGGGGTAGCTCAGACGACAAGTCATATCTTGTTTGTTCGTCAACACGAGTAGTAGTGTTGTGCGTAGTTAGTTGCGGAGAAATGGAGTGGAAAAAACGAGCTTATTTTTGAATTTTTGAATCTTTATCAAAATGAACCAATTTTATGGAACTCTACGGCGCCGGAACTTTACTTTTACTAGATCGCATAATTTGGTAATTGTTAACTAAGACTACAGCCGCAGCTGCAGCGAAGATACGTTCTCTTTCACTTTGCATTTTGAAATGAAGCTATCAAAAGATCTACACAGACCGACCGTGGGAAAAGCCCTGGGGGCCACTCGCCTAACGGAAATGCTTTGGGAAACGCTAACGCTTACGATTTTATATTGTTATTTCTAGCCGCCTGAGGTTTTCGAATACCTCACGATCATTTTTTTTAATATTGTTATTACCAATGCAAAAGAAAAAGAAAGAGCGCGAGGCATTTGAATACCTCAGGCGGCTAGAAATAACAAAATAAAATCGTAAGCGTTAGCGTTTTCCAAAGCATTTCCGTTAGGCGATTGGCCCCCTGGTCTGCGTGCGTTGCCGTCCGTGGTCGTCGGCTGTGCGTGATGATCTGTAGAATCGCGGACCGTGGGAAGCGACCTTTATGATTTTCGGCTACACGGATGTAATCCACGCGCCAACACGCAGTCGCGAGCCGTCTTCTGGCGTGAAAACACGTATGCACTTGTATCATGCGCGGACTGTATTAGTAACCGTATTGTAGAAATGGCTCCAAATAAGTCTAAATTTCAAAACGTGCACTTTGCCTTAACAGTTTTGTGTGCAATAGACGACGAAAAAAACAAAAAGGAGAATGTGGATGAAGCGTTGGTTACAACAACGAATTATTCTCAGCCATTCAAACTTATGTCCAACTCCCTATACTTTTCGAGTAATATCTCCCACGCATTGTTTTGATGAGCATCTTTATATTATTCCGACGTGATGTCCCATAAGCATGAGAGATCTCTATAGAGATCAATTAGTTCGCTAATAATATCGCGTTCGCGTCTCTGATCTTCGGACGACATTTTTTACATGCATACGTGCGCACCCGCTGACTGCCACAGCGCAACTGTCTTTGGTTCAGTGTTACCAACCCTTACCAAAATTTACCCCCAATTATTTTTTAAATTCCCCCCCCCCCCCCTATCATCCCCTAAATATACATTTTTTTAAGTACCTACTTATTACCCAAATTCTTTCGTTGCTCATAAATTAAAACGTTACTTAATTAGTTACAGGCAATGATATTATATAAACAAGAAGGTTACAGGAAATTATTTTATTGAATAAATACAGTTTCTGAAAGAACAACCAAACGAAAATGAGCTGACAGACTGTTAAATATTATTTAGCTGTTTTTTTAACTTTAGTCCATACAGCCTTAGGAAACAACCCGCCACACAGTCAGTTCAGTCGTTTCATGTCGTGGTGCGTTCCATTCTACTCACAAAACTGAAAGAAAACACACGCTTTATTTTTCGATTTAATTGCAAGTTTTGATAAAAGCCCCTAAAAGAACCCCCAAAAAATTCCAGCCCCTAAAAAAGTCCGTTTTAACACTTCTAGCCCCTAAATCTGGGGGCAAAAGGGAACCGTGCTTTGGTTGGATGTAATCCGCCGGCCAAATGGTTTTAATCCAAGCGCGCCAACCGCGGATGTAAACACGCGCCCGTAATCCAAGGACGTTGAAGGTCAAATCAAAATTTGGATTACATCATCTAGTCCTCCTCATCCTTCATATACATCACCACATCCTTATCGTCTAGATGGATGGCAACGGGCAAGGTCACCTTGGTTGGTACGCTAGATTACATCCGTCTGGCATAGGTCTTAATATTATTTATTCCTCGTTTATTATAAAATAACTAGCAAACCAGTGAACCAAATGTTCACCAATTAAAAAAAAATGTATTTAATTAATTGAGAACTTCGGAGATTTTGTGTGGTTTCGTTTGAAATTCGTGATTTCTCGAAAACCGGAAGTGCTACGTTACTCAAATCCGGTTTGTGGTCTTATCAGACTATTCTTAACTTATAACTTAAACATTCTCTTTATCTATCTCTTACGGTTTGGCCGCTGAAACAGCACCACAGACGGACGGACGGACGGACTTGTCTAATAGATAAGAGATAGGGCAAAATACGTATCACATAAATCTCTTACTTTAAGACATCCAAAATGCTTTACGTTCCATTATTCCAAACACCATTTAGTTTGTATTCACGTACAAAATGGCCGCCATTACAGCGAATGGTGCCTCCAATACTTTCGTCAATCATAAACGAAGCGGGTGGAATCGTTCAACTCTCCGATGCCCCAACACGCCGTTTAATCCACCATAAAAGAATATTAGGGTAACCCGTAACCTTCAGTCTATCGCGGCCTAACACTGGCAATATATGCGGGGTAAATAACGCCGGTGCGTCCCCGATAGCCAGCTGCGTTGCGAGACAATTTTTCGCTAAGGTGGTTACAGAAATTGGCTCCGTCGGTTATCGGTTTACTGTTTAACACGGTACGGCTGCTTATCAGACCCCTCTCGCTTTCAGGGACTCTGGTAATTAATTGATGGAGTTCCGCTTTGTAAGATTGCTGAATAAGATCGTACAGGGTGTTTCTATAGGAACAGGGTATCTTTAACAGCCTACAGTGGACATATTAGATCGGAATATATTATTAAAAGTTTGAGAAGCTCGATTGGACTGCGATCATTGAAGTTAAGCAACTTTCGCAGTAGTCGGTCATTGGATGGGTGACCAAAAATCTTCTACCTCGAGTTCCTCCGTGCTTCGGAAGGCACGTTAAGCCGTTGGTGCCGGCTGCATCTGCAGTCGTTAGCATCAACCAATCTGCACTGGGCCCGCGTGATGGGTCATGGCCAAATTTCCCTATTCCATCCATAAAGAAGGCCTGTGCCCCAGCAGTGGGAACATTAAATAGGCTGGTGATGAATGTACGAATGTATGTAACGAATTTTTGGCTGACCGCGTGGTGACTGTGACGTCAGAGAGCTCTAGCGCTCGGGCGCGAGCTTGCGTAGAGGCACAACTAGGGTTGGACCTCATCTGGCAGCACGGAATCGCCTTTTTCCGTCGCCCTTTCTCTTTCTGTCGCTTAGAACTGCCATTTGCTAGACCGAGACAGAAAGCATAATGCGGCGGAATCCTCGAGGCGATCGGCATCACGGACAAAATGCAATAGTCGGCAGGGAGACTCCGGAACGCTGAAGCGCGCGATAGCATGCTAACGCATCTTACGCATCATTATTATTTTGATTTCTTGCAAAATACACGCTAGAATTACTGCTCTCTCTTCCGTGGTCCTATCCATCTCGCGCTTGAAACTAAACTGATCATAAAAAAAACGCGGCAGTATGCCACCCATGCTGCAGCATGCTGACGCCATGCTGACGCGTGCGATCGCCTTTTTTGTCTGCGGAATGCGACAGCGCGCGTTCGCATGCGGCAGCATACTGCAGCACGTGGTAGCACAGGCGGAACAAATGCGATTCCGTGCTGCCAGATGAGGTCCAACCCCTAAAGTTCGACCGGAGTGAACCACGATCGAGCTCTGTGACGTCAGACGTTTCGGCCGCCGCGCCGCGCCGTTGAATATTGGCTACCATAAAATTAGTTGTAAAATCGCAACGAATGAACCGGTTTCGATGATTTAAAAGTATATTAATTAAAAAGCTTATTAGATCATTATATTGATTTTGAGTTGATTAGCTGACCTAGTAATGATCCTCATTAATGTCATACATTCATCTACACATATTTTCGATTTTACCGCCCGGTTATGCCGATTTATGTCGCTTATGCTACCCTTATATTTTTTGTTCAGATTCAGTTCAAATAGTCCATACCTATTATTTTGTTCAGGAAAAATATCATAAAATAATTATCATTTTGTCCCTGTGCCAGTGATGTCGACAAGCTAGGACATCATGGACTGTCATGCCAAAAAAGTGCAGGCCGCTTCTCGAGACATGCCGCACTTAACGATATCATATGCCGGTCCCTTGCCACCGTCAACGTAGCAAGAGACCGGACGGTATGAGTTTGATTCCATGGAAGATGGGCCGGGTACTGGTTTGGGATGCAACCTGTTCAGACACGCTGGCCCCTTCCCATCTACATGGAACCAACAACAGAGCTGGTGCGGCTTGTGAAGCGGCTGAAAAGGTTAGTCGACATCACTGGAGACCGAAGAGCTGGCAGCTACCTCGGACAACGAATTAGTCTAGCTATTCAAAGGGGGAACGCTGCCAGTATCTTCGGAACCTTGCCTAAAGGGACTCCTTTTAGTCATATATTTTATAGCACAGTGTGACCTAAACCCGCACTTTACGCACGCTTTTCCGTGACCTAAGTTGCCTATTTCTGCACGGTGTGTAAATGAATTGACCAACTTCACTCATGTAGAAAAAATAAAAGGAAATACATTTAAATGTCATTTGGAGCTTAAGAACTCACAGCAAACAAATGACAAATTAGCGATAGGTTAGGAATTTTCAGTGACAGCCAAAACAAGGAGAAACGGTTACCTATAATTCATTCCGCGAGAATTGTATCTTTTGGTCGAAAATGGCCAGTTCGGAATTCTTTCTTTTCAGAGTTTGACTTGCAGTTAGTTTAAGGTTCATTTTTCCTGTATATATTATTATCATTTATTTTCAAACGATGTCTATATTGCATATGTTATAAAAGAGTAGCCGTTAATATAAATAAATCACATTGCCAGTAAAACATAATAACTCCACATCCAGCGGTGAAAGTTTCTGACTTAAATAACAAAGTATTTTCGGTTTCCGTACCGCTGCCTATCCGCCCATCTGTCTGTCAACGCGTTGTATCTCATGAACTGTAATAAATGGAAAGT
Organism: Chilo suppressalis; assembly: GCA_902850365.2. Taxonomy (NCBI): domain Eukaryota; kingdom Metazoa; phylum Arthropoda; class Insecta; order Lepidoptera; family Crambidae; genus Chilo; species Chilo suppressalis. The sequence goes on along the minus strand of OU963904.1, from coordinate 25,524,690 downwards.
TCACAATCACTGAGTGTATTCTTATCCCTCTTTATATCCGAAGAGAACCTGTCAAATGCGAGTTGGACCCGACGAAGGGTTATGTACCAGAAACGGCAAAAATCACGTCTGTTGTATGGGATATGTATTTAGAAAGAGGGAAAGAGTAAGAAAGAAATAATTTTCATTTGTTGTATGGGATATGTATTTAGAAAAAGAAAGGAACAATAACATTGACAAATAGAAAAAAAACCTCAGAATAAGGTCCACTAGGTCCCTGCCTCAGGACAATGCCACAATGACACCAAGGCCACTGCGGCACTGATATTCTGGCAGAGCCTAATGTTCAAGATTCTAATAAAATTAGATTAGTGGCTGGAATAATAAATACTGTCACAAACGCACTCGAAACGGAACCGCGAAAGTGCTAGAGATCGAATGTGCCAGAGCACCGCGGGTCGCGATAGAGGTCGAGTAATGCGGCTCATTCTAAAATGAGCCTTATGCAGTGCGGCGTAAGGGAGAAAGTGCAACGACATCTGCACTTATTTACAAGTTTTGCGCGTTACCTGCGTAGGTATAAGTAGGTACTTCGTACTCGCGGGTGCTAGCTAACTCTCAATTTACAGGTACTTTCTAGAATGCGTCGATCGGCGTATATAAGCGCGATTGGCGCCGCGCAGAGACAGTTGTTTCAAGTTCTCCTCGTGTCGCCGTCGTGGTAGGTCGTGTGACTCCGTCCGTCGTTATAACCATAACTACCTTCCCACCTTTTTCTTTTTTTCATTCTCTGTCCTTGTCCCCCATTAATATTTCATTTCTACCCACCTTAACTTTTTCTTTCTACCCTACCGGTTTTTGTTGACATTTTCTTCAGAAATGCCACCAAAACCGCTTCCGCAACGGAAGCCACCGGACCCTAGACCACGTCCCGCCGCCCGCTCGGTGCAGACCGTGCCACCCCCCGCTCGCCAGCCCCTCAGAATTGAGGCGAGCACGCCGAAGCCGAGCGCAGCCCCGGCTAACATGGATGGTGCTGATGACCAGCGCCGCCCCTGCTTTGCCCCGGCCACCGCTCACCCCCGAGACCCACGTCGACGCCAACTTGATGACGATGAGGCCGCTGGAGGCGACGAGAAACGCCCTAAGCATGGCCCATCGCCACCACAGCGTGCTGCCGCGCCCGCTCCCAGTACCAGCGGGACGTATGTCCCGCCTCCACAGAGGCGACCAACCTCCAATTCATCCTATTCATCGACATCAGCAGACTCCGAGTCCGAGTCGGAATCGGAGCATGAATACGCCGGTGGGATGGAAGGGCCCAGCAGCCCTCTCCCACCCCAATTTGACAATACAGCCAGTACAATATATTGTCAAGTCCAACCGCTCGATGAGAGTGATGGCGCGCACGCGAGGTCTTACGCCCAGGCCGTAACGACCCGTGCGACGCCTCCTCTCTCTCCCCATACACCACCAGCCACCGCAAGACCCACCATAAGAGGGTACCCGCCGGTCGTAGTGGAGAGACTGCCGAACTGGCCGCTCCACTTTAAGAAGTTGAAAGACATCCTCGGACACACCCCAAACGCGCGCCCCTTTAACACGGGCGTACGTTTCTCACCAAAAAGTGAGAATGAGTTCAGGCCTACCCAGCGGTATTTGGTGGAAGCCTCAACAGCGAACGCCGAAATAGTATGGTATTGCTACGCCCCCCAAACGGACCTACCCACCAAGCTAGCCATCCGAGGCATCCCGGCGGACACCGACCCCCTGGCCATCACGGAGGCACTGGAGGAAAGGGGCTTCCCCGTAACCTTCGTGAGAAGCATCCGAGGGAAGAGAGGCCGCCTCATATACCATGCCCAATTTAATAAAAATATTCATTTTATTCTATTTTTAGTATTTGTTGTTATAGCGGCAACAAAAATACATCATCTGTGGAAATCTCAGCTGTAGATTACGCGGTTCATGAGATACAGTCTGGTAACAGACAGACAGATAGACGGAAAGTGGAGTTACTAAGAAGTAATAGGGTCCAGTTTTTACACTTTGGGTAGGGAACCCTAAAAATGATTGAGCGATGCAAAGGCTAGTTCAGACGTTATGGTCATGAACAGGTGCTGCCAGAGGAGATGAGTCTGGTCTTGATACAGTACATTAGGTACTATTTATCGTACTATTTAAATTAAGGAGCTTGATAGCGCAGGTGGTTAGCGCGTTCGGCTGCGATCGTTGAAGTTAAGCAACTGTCGCAGTGGTCGGTCAATGGATGGGTGACCAAAAATTTACTATCTCGAGCTCCTCCGTGCTTGGGAAGGCACGTTAAGCCGTTGGTTCCGGCTGCGTCTGCAGTCGTTAGCACTCACCAATGCGCACTGGGCCCGCGTGGTGGGTCATGACCCAATCTCCCTATTCCATCCATAGGGAAGGCCTGTGCCCCAGCAGTGGGGACATTAATAGGCTGATGATGATGATGATTAAAATTAAATCGTACATTTTCTTTTACGTCTAAACTGTAAGACAGCATATTTAAACAATGTGTTAAATGCTTATTTTATAAAATTTAATTGTCATACATACCTAATTATAAACGACTCTGTACATACCTAATTGAGGACCTCCGTGGCCGAGTGGTTTGTACTCCAGGTCCCTAGATGTCGCCTCCTCGAGAGGTCCCGTGTTCGTATCCTGCTTACTGTGCTTACTTTGGGGCTAGGTTAAAGGCTAAAAACAATACAGGAATAAAAAACAGCCGTTGTTGAATTTCCTGCTGGTTCTTCTCAGTACAAAATCTCCTGTCGTAGGTTTGCGAACCGATGGCGTAGCTTTTCGACATTCACAAATGCCTGTGACAGCTGAACAAACGATATTGAATTTCGACTTCAAGTGATCTAAACATGATTTCGCAACTCATACAGTCATTGGTAAACAAGAAATCTTGAAATCCGCAGGTGCAATCATCTTCGGATCCGACCAAGAGGTGGCCGGCGTGATGCGGGCAGTGGAGCGCGGCAACGCCACCAGCCTCTTCAGCTGGGTCGGCTCCGACGGCTGGAGTGCCCGCTCCCTGGTCTCCGACGGCAACGAGCGCGCCGTCGAAGGCACCATCAGCGTCCAGCCTCAAGCTAACGACGTGCGAGGATTCACCGACTACTTCTTAAACCTCAACGTCAAGAACAATAAGAGAAACCCTTGGTTTGTTGGTAAGATCTTTAATTCTTTCCTCTCAAAACCTGAACTACTTTCGTGCGAAAATAACTTATTACTTCTAGAATTTAAGTTCAAGATTAAGTACGTTCAATACCAAGCTATAACATTAATATATAATAACAACAACTAAATGATAATGCTAGATTCTGACCCACCATTTACAGTAATATTAAATTTATGAAAAAATATATACGACAGACAGATCGATCTAAGTAAAAATAGTGACACCCTGTCACATAACTCTTTCGATTTAAAGCTATAATCGATTTTATGCTATAACATTGTTTAATCGATTATAAGTATCGAAATTATTTTAGTTATCAAAAATACTGGTGTTTAATAAATTATTACAAAATCTCATTAGATTTATTATTTTACCTAGTACAAATATTTGTGTGATGAGCACGAGTATTTGTTCTGTGTCTGGGCGTGATTTATATTTAATATGTATATAAATACAACAAAAAAGCAGTATATTTTTTATATGTTTGTTTATTCTTATACTAATACTCTGTACAATTAGATTTATTGATTATAATTAAAAGGTGTATATAAAACTATATCTTTGACTTTTTACGTTTAAATATTTTTTAGTGTTGGCAACACCATGTTGTGGTGGTGTATGGCGCCATTTTGAAGGCACTTGTTCACTGATCTTGCGATAGTTGCAAGTGTTGCAACGTAATTCTTCTTTTTTAATTTTTTTTATCAAACGTTAAGTTTAGTAGTCTGTCGGGTATTATCAACCTTTTGAAGTGACGTTTTATTGTAAAATTATTTTGTCTTTTTTTACTCTCTGTCAATAAAAATCGTTTGGCAAATTGTCCCAAGTATTTTTCTCTCGTGAAATATTTAATTATTTTCACACGTCATATAGTGTTCATTTGTTACTTTGTATTGAGCGTGTTGAATCATTCGTTGAACGAACAAAGAAAATTATACTGTCTGACTGGGATCGAGATATTGCCTTTGACAATATACAACTAAATGAACTCATCATTGATAATGAGGACACATTTGACGATGAGTCCAGTTTGTATGAAGAATCTGGTACGTCTGAATAAATTAAAAATAAACTAAGAAGACATAAATGTGTTTAAAATATTAACATTATATAAAGTTCATTACATAAATATAATGAACTTTATATAATGTTAATATTTTAATTACTTGGTTTCTACCTGACAATTTGGTTGTACCCATTTATTTCTACCGATTATTGGTAATCTGTGGCACAATCTTAGTAATCATTATGTGTGGCACATCACTTAGTGGGCGGTACCTGTGTTTGAAGTACAATATTATTTGTATGACATTTTAACATAAACAATACAATTTAATGGGTGTCGATCTGTCAAAAAGATAATAATAGTTATGATTTTATTTTTATTTTTTTAAGCATTTAACTGCTAGATGTTTAAATCTAAAGAAAAGTTTACTAGAAAAAAATCCACGCGGACCAGGCAGCGGACGGGACTCGAACCCGCATCCTTCGCTATCCGGGCGAATGCACTGACCATTATGCTACCACGGCCCTATTATAAGATAATAATAGAATGGACAGACAATCATTTGTCGTTATTAACAAAATGGAGTCAAAATAACCTTCAACATAAAGATATAGCAAACGTAACATTAGATTAGGCAATAGACCTTTATGTTTACAAAGTTAAAATAAAGTCCCTTAAACGCGAGAAGTAATAAATTAGAAGAATGCCCTTATCTTAAGCGGATCACATAAAGGTTCCTCGAAATGTTCTCTTCCAAAACCATCGCGCATAAAGGTTACAAACTTGGAATAGCAATAATTTTTCAAGCCAACTCTTTGTATAAGCCCAGGAACGTGTAAATTCTTATCTTTGGCTTGCACCATTAGTTCTCCTAAATATAACCATTTGTTGATGTTATTAAAATTCCTTTCTGGCACAAGTTTCACGCTAAATCTTATCAGACTTAAATACAAAACAGGAAGGAATGGGAGAATCTGAATTCTTGAAGATATTAGAAAATAATATTGTAATACAACTTCCTACAATAAGGATTTTAATAGAAATGTGTTTGACTGGATTATTTTAAAAATCTACTTTTAATATAGGTTCTATTTATTTTTATTCGAGATTTTAACGAACCATTGTAACAACACACGCTTACACGCCATGACAACCTGTTCTGATTATTTGACTTCCTTAAATTACTCTAGTTTTCTATAATGACAGCAATGATATTAAATACTCTAGATACACCACGTGCGCTCAAAATGTGTCCCAATCAAGAAGTGCTTGAACACTACTCAAGCACTTCTCGGTTTACAGTCACGCGCGGACCGTCGAAATGTCAAGATGCCGCACAGCTCCGTGAAAAAATGCGAAAAAAATACGTATAGTACATAAATTGTCGTTTTTCCGACAGATATCTAATCACTGTTTGTTAATTTCATGCATTTGAAGCAAATTTTGTTGTAATACTTACTATAAACTGATTTAATAGAAAATATTTGTGATATTCAAATGCATGGTCGGTTATATTGCCGCCTCTTTTCCTCGCGGTCCGTACCTGCTATATTGCTAACAGCGCATTCAGAATTGCAATAATCTTTCCTATATGTAACCTTTTACATGTATTGATTGATTTCCCTCGATGTACCACTTAGAGACAAAGAAATAATGTCTATATTCTTCTAAATTTTACGAGCTTGCATTTCGAACTGTCATAACTGTTTGGGTGCGTTTTAATTAAAACTTTATACAGTACGAATTAAAGGTGACTTTCAATGTTTAAATAATGCCTTGATTTGAGTACGCGATTATCTTACGGAGCACCGCGGATCGTCCAATGTACCTTTGGACAGGTTTTGGATAGGATTTTGTTGGTGTGGTTGTATCCAGGGTATTTAACAGCGTTGAATGTCAGTATGAGGGGAATTATTTCATGATCGCGACCATAATTTAGTTTTAAAAGTTAAAAGAAAACCATTCTAATATAATTTGACAGAATTAAAAATATTATTTAAAATGGATATTGACAGCTATTTTTATACCAATAACGTTTAGGATCGGTGAAGACTAAAATGACGTCACAGATATGTAAACTTTCGGTCAAAGTGACATTATTTGAGTTGTGTTTAAACGGTTAATTAAATGTCAGCCATGTGATGACACATTTCAGTAAAACTCCTTATTGCGGTGAGTAAAGTTCTCAGGGCTCCACGGGGTAGGAGATCGGGTCAGGGTAAGCATCGGCGCGAGTGACATTTTTTGTATCGCAGTTTCGAGCTCTGTGACGTCACACGTTTCGGCCGCCGGCGCCGGTGGCTATCATAAAATTAGTTATAACTCAAATAAGACCACACGCCCCGATCGGGGCGAGCTCGAAAAATACATCGCACGATCAATTAGAGCCTACTTTTGTATGAAGAAGTTTAACCATAGATTAACTTGGCGAAATGACCTATCTCTAGAGCCATAAAGTTTTAAATAGCTCGCAAATACTGCTTATGCGGACCCCAAGCAGATAAAATCGCTACCAATGAACCGATTTCGATTATTTACAAAGTATATTAATTAAAAAGCTTATTAGATCATTATTACCTAGTAATGATTCTCATTGAAAGTAGGATTTTTAAATTTAATTTTATATGTGTGACACAGTAGAATAATAAATAACCACTTTAATGGAGTCTGTATACACGAGTAAACACCGTAAGACTATTTCCAAAAATTTGTCAATATCCTATTATTCATTGGTTCACAACGTATAAATTTCATAATAAATAAAAGATTTGCTCTGTTATTTAGCAATCCATATATAATTTGAACACTTTAACAATATTAAACAGAAATTACACAAATAATAGATGTAATTACAATCTCATCGATCTTGCAGGCTCGTACATTTCATTAGCGGAACAGTAATTTCTATTTCTCTGTTATATCAGGTTACCTACTTAAGCTGTATATTTGGAATATACTATGCCGGTATATCATCAAACAGACAATAATATTAATGAGATATATGTTAATAATATTATTAACTTAGATTTCGGGCCCCATGCGTAAGCAGATTGAGTTAAATCGCAAATTGAGGTAAGCTGATGTAACCCATACTACAGCCACGTTCGCTATTTTCGCAATTAAATTACAAGTACACATAAAGTTAGGTGATAATACTTAATAAATTACATTTGGACAAAGGACATGGTAAAGTTTTGTATGAGCGACTGCCCTGACAATGTATAAATACTGTACTTATTAATATATAATGGTAAATGGCTGAATATTTATAATTTCTATGAAAAAAGGCTCAGGAACTTTTGATAAAGTCACAATCTTGAAAATTAGGAGAACTACTACTATGTCATTACCTTACTACAGTTGATAAGAGATGTTGCCAATTATTTACAGAGTCATCAATTTCGCATTTTCATTTAGAATCTTTCTTCCCATTTTTCTGATTAACTCTTCACAAAAAGTTTTTTTAAAGCATAAATAAATACAAATAATATAATATCCTCGGCCTGACAGTAAATCTGTGAAGTTTAATTTTGTCCATTTGCAAAATTAAAGGATTAATTATCATACAGACTTGTCTCAAGCCTGATCAGAATAATAAATTATTTTAGGCCTTCCGTGTTTTGATAAAATAAAAATCAGGTCCAAATATGTCATAGTTTGAAGGAGTTAAGAAATGATATTGTTTATTTCGATATACTTACACAAATATTTTTTGTGTACATTTATTGTTCTTCTATTTTGTAAAACGGAACATTTTGCTTTTTAAACAGACATGAAGTCAATTTTTATACTTTTAAATATTTGATTATTTCACGAAAGTTGTATGAGAATAATAAACACGTAATAATTAATAAAAAAATTAAACATATTATTTATGTCAAAATTATGATACACAAAGGGAATGGAAAAAACATCAACATAATTTTTATTATGGCTGAATTGAATTGTTTTATCAAAGTTGCGTGACATGCGCTATACAAGGTGTGGTGGATTAATATAATATCATAGCTTTGTTTGAGAAATATACTGCATTAAAGCTGTATTTTTTGTGGATATTATAAACAACGATACATATAAATCAAAGGATAACCTTTTAGCTTGCTTTAAATGTAGGCGGGAAACATACGTAATCAATATCTAAGAAACTAGTAAAAATATTAATAGTAGGGGTTCATTTTAGTTAATATTATTTTACAAGATATTCTAGTTTTCTTATTTAAATTGCATAAAGTTGTAACAATGAACCTAAAACTAAAAACCTTAAAAATATAATATAAATATTTTATAATAACGGGCTAGTGCGAAATATTTATACACGTTAAGGGCAATATCTTAGCCATGTCCTTTAAATTGTAAACGTGATGTTTAACATTTAAACGAATTTGTTCGTTTAATTTAATCGGGATTCATTGCCATCGATCATAGAGCAACACGGTCGACGCGGCCAGGCCAAGGATACATACAGTGCTTACTTACTGCTGTGGCGCAACGATCCGAAGTGGATCTTGGCCTTCGACACAAGATGACGCCATGCTCTGCGATCCCGGGCTAGGTCTCGCCAGCCGTCGGCACCCAAAGACTGCAAGTCCCTATGCACTTCGTCGCTCCAGCGGTATCTGGGACGTCCAACGGGCCGTCGTCCTATCGGTTGCCCCAAATACGCCCTTTTCACGGCTCGATCCTCTCCCATTCTCTCTACATGCCCGAGCCAGCGGAGTCTAGCTGCTTTAATTTCTCCTATGATGTTGGGCTCGGACACTAGATACATACAGTACCTCGATATAATTAATTTTCTATTGTATCATCAAGGGAGCAGCCAAGGATAAAGAGGCAAATAGGAAGGATACATTCACGAGCAGTTTTAGCAATCAATCTTCAGAACAAAATGGGCCAGTGTTTAGTTGCCTATATATGTTCGTTAATTGGTTCACAAAAATGTTGATATAATAAGAAACTTTACCAAAATAATCATAATTTTTATTTTTTTAAGCATGTAACTGATTGATGTTTAAATCTAAATAAAATATAGCTAGAAAAAAATCCACCTGCCTGAAAAATTGAAATTGCCTGGTCCGCGTGGAATTTTTTCTAGTTATATTTTCTTTAGATTTACCAAAATAAGTTTAACCAAAGGTGTTAAAATAAGTCTAAAAGCTAATCAAGTTTAGGCCTCATTCATTTAACACCGTGCATTCCAAATGGATAGGGACACCAATACCCTCAACACTTGAGGATTATTTTGGAATTTGATGAACCCTGTCAATGTAAAATACTGATGTCACTAATAGGGTATTTGACACTATTAAAAATAACGTGTCAATTGTTAGCACCTGTATTTAGAATGAATATTGGCACGAGTTTTTACTATTTTTACAGAAAAAATATTCATAATTTTACTAAAAACCCACGATAAAGATAATATTTTTCTTGTCTATTGTTACGTGACCCAAAACGCTTGGGATTGGTGGAGCCTAAAATGACGTCACACGCAAGTAAACTTCCGGTTAAAGTGACATTAGATTGTATAGTTTGACGTTATAATGACAGTCGTGTGACGTCACACACCAGTGAGACGCCATATTGTCCAGAGATACGTTTTCGCGGCAACTTGAAAAAAGAGTTTTTGATTTAGTTTTTTTACCGAAATACACAATATTATGATGAATATCCACTTTTTATGGACTCCCTAAACATTAGTAAATACCGTGAGATCGTTTTCTAAAACTTGTCAAATACCTTATTATTCTGTATCGACTTTGTACAATTGGCAAAGATGGAATAATGTGTTGACATGATTAAACCTTAATTCTAATCAAGAATGTCGTTTTCAAGTGGCTCTGAATCTTTCACTATAAAGAATCATTAAAACTGACACTAGTATTTGAGGCCAAACATATTAGAATTTACAGAAGAATTAATTTTCCATTAATGCTCCCATTTGGTCATTTAGGACCAAATGGGAGCATGTAATCTGAGTTTGTGCAATTCCAGCAAATGAGCATACCTTCTGGCAGCGTAATAACCGTTCTATGCATTATTAGAGAGGATTAAATTTTGCGTCTAATGAGTATATAAAACTTCAAATTTGGCTCAGTAGTACGACGAAAATCCGGTAAAAAAAGTTAAAAAAAACCGGGACAATAGAGATGATGACTATTTTTTTCTTGGTTTATCAGGTAGATTATCAAAAAGTATTGGACACGTATTTTTTCTTTTCTCACATAATATAAACATTGCAGAGATATATTGATTTGAAAAGTCGCATGACGTCACGTTTTGATACAATTTGTCACTTAAAAGTGACGCCACGAGCCCCTACTCCCAAACTTTGACGCGCTATAACTTTCTGTCATTTTTGGTTGATTGCCCAAAGAAAAAATACGTTCCATTATTTTTTGATCATCTAACTGACGGACTAAAGAGAATTTCGTTTACTGTACCCCGTCATCACCCCTATTTCTCATTCAATTGCATACTTATATTTTGCGACTTTCCATACCACATAACGAAACAGATTACTCCTGTTGAAAACCCCATAGAGTATAAGTTGTAGATAATAAAATTGCATACTTTGTATACACCTTAATTTTGAAATCCAGTCCTTTTAAGCTTTTAATTTGGCATCAATTCAATATCGGTTTTACAACATTCAAATAAACAAAAAGCTTAAAATTGCTGCTGAACCAAAAAGTTTATTTTTAGACTAAATGGCAAATATTTTGTATCAGACAAACATAAAATAACGTCTTTTCTGATTTTCTTTGAAATGGAAACCCTCACACCTCATATTTATGGAAAATATGTAATTTAAAGGGTCTGAAAAAACCAGATTCAAAAGTGATGCCCAATTTATTCTTTAAAAATACTTTTTTTGAAAATTAAGGTGTCTTTATAACGTGCTACTTTTTCATCAATTCATTTATCCATCAATTTAAGATAGTCGTAAAATATAAGTTTGCATCAAATGAAAATTCCCAGTTTCTTACTTGTGATTTGTGCTGTACCGCTGAAACGAATCGGAAGTTTTAAAAACGCATTAGGTACAAAATTTATTAATCAATACTATTGAATAGAATAACATTTTCCGTACGAAGAACTGCAAAAAATCCAAACTTAAGCGATTCTTTGGCTGCCAAAAGTACCTGCTGGGACTGCGCAAACTCGGATTAGATAAATAAAATATTACCAACACTCACACTAATTAGCCTAGCCCAAAATAAGCACTATAAGGCTTTTGTTATGGGTATACTAGGGTAACGGATAGAATACATATACTGTACATGTATAAGTATATTTTTATAAAAATACAGATTAAATGACAAATGGTGGTATTCGTCACACAAACATCTGCCCCCACCGGGAATTGAACCCGGGTTGTCGCCTCTTAAGTCGGCGACACCATGAAACCAGGCACCACAAAACAAACCACTTGGTCACGGAGATCATTGAATATATATTTAAGACCAAATGAAGGTAATAAATCAATTTTCGACGCTTCAAAACAGTTTTTTTTTCATAGAAACAAGAGCGATGAGTTGCCTACCAATACTTAATAGGGATGATGACTATTTTTTTTGCTTCGTTTATCAGGTAGATTATCAAAAATATTGGACATGTATTTTTTCTTTTTTCACATAATATAAACATTGCAGAGATATATTGATTTTCAAAAGTCGCATGACGTCACGTTTGAGTACACTTACAAGAGAAAATTCACTCAAAAGTGACGTCACGAGCCCCTACTCCCAAACTTTGACGCGCTATAACTTTGTCATTTTTTGGTTGATTGCCCAAAGAAAAAAATACGTGTCCATTATTTTTTGATTATCTAACTGACGGACTAAATAGAATTCCCCCCCCCCCCCTCGTCATCACCCCTATTATAGAACATTGCGGTAGCATAATTGGTAGTGCATCCGCCCTGACAGTCGAGGGTGCAGGTTCAAGTCACGTCTGCTGCCCCGACCGCGTGAATTTATTTCTAGTTAACATTGTCTTCAGAATCTCATAATGTTCTGTTCTTCAGAGTTCTGGGAGGCGCACTTCCAGTGCCGCTACCCCGGCAGCCCGCGCACCCCCTACAACGGTCACTTCGAGCGCGCCTGCTCCGGCTACGAGCGTCTCTCTATCGACAACACCGAGTTCGAGAGGCAGCTGCAGTTCGTCTCCGACGCCGTCATGGCCTTCGCTTACTCTATACGGTAGGAAATACTTTTATTCTGATAGGAACACCAATACCCTCAACACTTGAGGATTTTTTTGGAATTTAAATAACACTGAACCCTGTCAATGTAAAATACTGATGTTACTAATAGGGTATTTGACAATATTAAAAATAAAGTGTCAATTGTTAGCATCTGTATTTAGAATTAATATTGGCAGGAGTTTTTGCTATTTTTACAGGAAAAATATTCATAATTTTACTAAAACCCCACGATAAAGATAATATTTTTCTTGTCTATTGTCACGTGACCCAAAACGCTTGGGACAGGTGGAGCCTAAAATGACGTCACACGCAAGTAAACTTCCGGTTAAAGTGACATTAGATTGTATGGTTTGACGTTATAATGGCAGTCGTGTGACGTCACACACCAGTGAGACGCCATATTGTCCAGAGATACGTTTTCGCGGCAACTTGAAAAAAGAGTTTTTGATTTAGTTTTTTTACCGAAATACACAATATAATGATGAATATCCTTTTTATGGATTCCCTAAACATTAGTAAATACCGTGAGATCGTTTTCTAAAACTTGTATACGGTAGGAAATACTTTTATTCTGTAGTAGTAGTCGGCAGAATAACATAAGAGGAGAAAGAGGGGAGGTGTACAATCCTTATTTAAAAGACTGAAAATTTAGTAGCAACCAAAATTATGGCCGTTTCTTGATTATTTTTGCTGCCCTTTATGCTCGGCGATACAAAGAGGGAGCGATACTTCACAAGATACAGAGTTACCCAATAAATAATTCAATTAAGGTACAGATATTGCAATCCACACGAGCTGCGCCCCATCAATCTTTGGTTAAAGGATAATTAGTGATAAAAAGATAATTAGATAATTTATTTGTTTCTTAGGTGCCCAACCCAAATCCCAACCCCGAGCACACACTGCGAGACCAACAGATACTATTAGTTCTTTTTGTTTACATACTTTAACATAAGAAGGAGATAGAAAGCCTCTCTTGAGTTTGTTTCGCCGGTTCTTCTCAGAAAGGTCTCCCAATTTTGGAACCGGTGGTAGTTTAAGGTAGTTAGGGTCAAATAAATAAACTCAAAATTACAAAAAAGAATTTTAAATAAAGTACTTTATTAACTAAATTAAGTAATAAATTCATACAGAGACAGTAAAACTTTAAAATTCGAACAATGAAATAACCGAACGCTCAATAAAAGTCTTTCGAAGGTAGCTCGACAAAATTAAATCATATTATTATTTATTATTATCATACGTAATTAGTGTGTACCGATAACACTCAAATATTGGCGGAAGCTGGCACACGTTTACTATAAACGGTTAGGAGGAATAGCGGGGCCCGTCTTCGTGGATTACAATATCTGTACCTTAATTGAATTATTTATTGATGCTATCCAATTATTTGTTTTCTTATTAACAATGGGATAACATACTTAAAGCTATGTCTATTAAAAGTTCAAAGTCATCAGTCTATACTTTGGAAAAATAAGTCGTAAGTTACAAAAGTAAATAGCAATAAATTCACATAAATGAAAATTATAATTTAGAACCTTTACCGATAATTTGATGCGTTTTTCTCTTAAATGCGAAGTATCCAAAACAAATCAATTGTGAAAACCGTGAAACACATCCAACTCAAAACGTTACCGATGAAAGCCGGATGAGTTAAACGGGAATTAATTATTTATCTCAATTCTAAGGAAATGAAAATTAAATTTTGCAATTATAAAATTTTTGGCTGAGCCTTTAATCACCAACCATAATTTATTAATCACACCGACCCGGGTTCAGAGGCTCGGGGGATAAATAAAACCCCCTTATTATGTCCGAAGCATGCACGTCATTCTGATTGCCATCTCTTTTACTCCTAATCGTGGGAGCGGTGACAGGAAGAGACAACGATATACCAAGGGTTCCCATGCAATAAATTCCATAACTTCTGGTCCTTTGTAATAGATTCGGTTAATGAACATGTGCCAGTACAAACTGTTCTTAAGTACTAATCTTTCAAAACAATTGGGCACACAAAAACATCATTAAGCACTTTACTAGTATGATGTGATTCATTCTTATTACATTAAACATAATATAAAACTCAAAGGTGACTGATTGGCATAGTGATCTATCAACGCAAAGCCCAAACCATTGGACGGATTGGGCTGAAATCTGGCATGCAGGTAGATGTTATGACGTAGGCATCCGTTAAGAAAGGATTTTGATCAATTCTACCCCCAAGGGGATAAAATAGGGAATGAAAGTTTGTATGAAACTTTGTCAATTTTAAACCGATCGGGCTGAGACTTTGCATGCAGGTATAAGAAGAATCATAGATGAATGTCATTGTGTATAATACAAGCCTGAGAATAAAAACTGTAGTCTACACTTCAGCTCTACACCGAAGCGAAGCGAGGGCAGGCTGCTAGTTAAACATAAAGTAATTTCAATATGATCCGGTGATGGTCATTATTCTAATAATTAAGCTCAGATACTTTAACATCGAAGATTTATCTTACCATTTTCATTAGAATATTTTTGCGAGCATGTAAATTAGGTTTTGAGTGACTTTGAAAACTGCTAAATTAGGATATTCAAGCTTTACTGGTTGAAATTCTTTTGAATAGTGACTGATGATGTTCTTTCACATTCACCATTTTTCAAGTAAAATGAAAATCTAATTTATGTTGTTAAAAGACCCTGCAATAAACTCATCCATCAACGGTGTACTAAAGCTTTTTAGACGGACTTCCCATTCAGACTGTCTCAGAAGAAGGTCATATGTTAAATATTCTAAGCCTATTTAAAATAATTAGCCTGCCAAGTTATTTCGCGTAAGACTAGTTGAATTGAATGCCTTTTTATGTGGAGTTTTGCGGCGCTGAAAGCGTGTGCTCCCTGCATGCTGAGAGGTTCTTTAGAGCACCACATAAAGTGAATTACATCTTTCTAACGCTGGCAGGCGAGAAACTAAATATTTCGCTCTTCACACTCGAACGGCATACAGAGAAATCGGGTTTACTCGACATTTTATAAGCAGACTGAAATTTATTTTAAAATGTTTCCCAGTTCATTTTTAAGTGCTTTATAGGAAGGATTTTTATAATGGCAACACTACACTGTATTGCCAGTAATCACGTTTCGTTGTAACTTTGTACCTAAGCATAAAAGGATATTGGAGAAAGAATTTCCCAATGACAATATCGTACAGCTCTAATACTCATTCATTCACTTTCTATATTATATCGTGATAGTCATGGTCGTCCATCGTACGTATTTTTTAATGCCTTGGATACAATTCATCAAAATGATGTTGATTTTAGAAGTATGTCAGTTGATACCTGAATAAGCACATCCACATAAGAACCAAAATCAGATTTTTGCCATAACAAGAATTCTCATAAATAAAGAAAGCTATTTCAGAAAATATGTATATTCTGTAACAGTAATGTCAAAGTGCTCATCAGTTTGGTATAGAATGTTTTATTAATTGATGGTAAATTAAACCCATATTTACTTTATAAACTTTGCTGTTATACAAGCATATTGTGACGACATCGTCACTACAGCACAAACAAAAATAACATAGAAAATCCAATGACAAGGGTTCCCTCTATTAGGCAGAATCTTATTGCTCCGAAATTTATTTGGCATATAGCGAATTCACAATCGCATATTTTTATCACAGAATTAAAAAAAAACAATATAGGTGTTGGATCTAGCAGGATTCTCTAAACTTAAAACTAAATTTAACATCAGTCTGTCCTTTTAATTCTGTATACAGAATGACAAAGATGCACTGTTGTCAAATTTAAGTTTAGCTTTAGAGAATCATGCCAGAATTGACATCATTGTTTATTCAGTCTACGCTGTTACAAGCGCTTGTGAATGTCGAAAAGCTACGCCGTTTTCAATAAGTGCTCAATACTTTTTGTAATGTCCCGTATTGATAATCTGTAACTGTCACCACACAAAAACGTAAGGTTAGTATAACTATCCACATTATGGTGGGTCAAGTTATTTACAATGTCATTAAATGATTTTCCAGGAGTACATATATTAATTATGTTTTCATCACTGTAATTTTTAATTAATAGACCTAGCCCCTGACCTAAGTTGTCCGAGAATACAATTGTTTTACTTTTATACACGTTTGAGTTTTAATAAGCATAATTAATTACCCTTGGCAAGAATTTTACTCTTCATAATTTCACTAAGCATAATCGTTGTTGGTGGTCAGTGGATTAGATTACGTTAGTGACCTGAACTTAGCCAGCCACCTGATAAAATACATAAATAATACAAGGTAAAGTTAAATATTTCCATGCCAAAAGACGGTTCTGTCTGTGAACTTTCTGCAATATGATGTTGATGGTTTGGAATTTTAATTATTATGAATATTAAATTTATACATAAAATAATTCTGGCTTACAAAATTATGCTTTGATTGTCTGCTAACTGAGTGAATGCCAAATGATGTTCTGCGAAATGAAGTTTATGCCATTCGCTGATATGTATAGTACATATATGACATTAAAAGTTCTTCGATACAAGATAGACTCCCAATAACAATCCTTAACTAAATGTGACTACAACTTTTTCTTTTAGTTCGAAGAATAAATATACTTAATTTATGTTCTGTAGATAGATCAGAGTGGCTTTTAACGAGACGGCTCACCGGCTGATCCCGTCGAAGTTATAATTGATCTCTTAGGATGGGAATCTTATTGGAGTTCGTCGATTCTTGCAATCGGTCCAGATAATCGATTTAGCGAAGAGTTATTCTCCTGGACCGTTTTTCTTTATGTTGAATTATAAATATGAAAAATCCTTTTTCGCCAACTGTAACAGTTTTTTCTCATTGATACATTTGAAAAGTTGTTTTTTTGTTTCATTTTTGTGGCAAGCACGGTTTGTGCATACAGCCAATGTCTAGTTAAAAATTAAGGAAACGGTATAGGAAAAAAATAAATATAACGAAATTTATAAAAAGATCAGAATTGTAACAATAATATACATGAAATTTTATATATTTTCATTCAAAGTTTTATATTATTGAGCAAAAGAAAAGATATAATACATTCATACACAGATAGATCATTATTATGAAGAAGTGTGTGTGAATATTGGTCAGGAATGATATATGAATGGATGATTGAAAAGTTGTTGCTTATGAAGGTTTTTTGCTCTCCCATTTTTTTTCAAATTTCTTTACCCATTCTGGGAAGGCTAAGGGTACTGTGCCCATAAAGCAATTATTCTGTCCCATTAATTTTTAATATCTTTTAATTTAGTATTCATTTGTTTTTCAAGTAGGATCTAATAATCATAGGGTAAAATTACAAAATATGCCCCGCCAAGCTCTAGCTTACATCTATGTAAAGAATTTAATTGTAATTTTAAAACAAAGATTTAAAACAACTTATTATAATATTATACTGATCACACATTTAACAAGTTATTATAATACAAGCAAACCAGTGAACCAAATGTTCACCAAAACCTGATTTCTCGAAAACCGGAAGTGCTACGTTACTCAAATCCGGTTTGTAGTCTTATCAGACTATTCTTAACTTATAACTTAAATATTCTCTTTATCTATCTCTTACGGTTTGGCCGCTGAAACAGCACCACAGGCAGACAGACTTGTCTAATAGGTAAGAGATTATACTGTTTTTTACGTTTAACTGCTGGATGCTTAAATCCAAAGAACAGTTTAAGAGAAAAACATGCACTTCCTGATTTTCTGGGATTTCAAGAGGTATTGCATTCTATTACTCTGAATAATACTATCATCATCATCAGCCTATTAATGTCCCCACTGCTGGGGTACAGGCCTTCCCTATGGATGGAATAAGGAGATTGGGCCATGACCCACCACGCGGGCCCAGTACGGATTGGTGAGTGCTAACGACTGCAAATGCAGCCGGGACCAATGGCTTAACGTGCCTTGCGAAGCACGGAGGAGCTCTAGATAGTAAATTTTTGGTCACCCATCCAATGACCGACCACTGCGAAAGTTGCTTAACTACAACGATCGCAGCCGAACGCTCTAGCTACCTGCGCCATCGAGCTCTTCCTACAAATACTATACCCTTACTTTATCTAGACATTTAATACGCTTTTGTAGAAAGTGACTATTATGAAGACATACATACACACACAAGGTACAACGTTTACATTACCGTTAATATTAATTAAAATTTTATCACCTGGAAACTTAACGCTACGCCGTAAGTATATAATCTAAGCTTAGCTTACAGCTACAAATATTAAAGAATTAAATTAAAGACGAAGCAAGATATGCACGACATGTTCGGAATATATCTCGTCAACCGTAACAGGCTACCTAGTTAAATTTGCCTTTGCCTTTGTATTAGTACAGAATTTTGTGTTTTATTAAAAAAAAAGGAGTTTTTGGCGGGATTTCATCGAGTGTGGTTGGCGTCTTATTTTAATTATTCTTAAATTCGTTCATAGTGGATATTGTGAAATAAAATTGGTGTGATTTTGTGTTACAACTGTCCGCGTAACTGAAGAATTAGTAGAATCGTCAAAATATACGCTATTCCGGTCAAGTGGACGTGAGAATTTTTATGTAATATTGACTACCTCACAGAAGCTTATCGAAAAAGCCAGCTCGATACATTTCGTGCCAAACACTTCAAGAAACATTAGAATGCGTCACACCGACATTCTAATGTAAAAAGAAAAACAGAATAATTTAACTTAAGACTAGGCTGTATGGGCATTGTTCCCCTTGCCTTCCCTGAAAATGGAGAACTTAACTAAAAAAAAATTGACAGTTTATTAAATTTTTGATTTTATCACAATCTTAATCTTTTTTAAGTACAATTACGGATATGTGACAATTTTGGATTTTGTAGATATACGGTACTTAATTTGTTTCACAGCCATATAGGGTAAAATATAAATGGACATTATAATTATGTAACACCAAATTAAGTACTCATATTTGAACAAATAAATTGATTGATTAAAAAGCTTCCATTCCATGCGGCGGCTCACTATTTTTATTATTACTATTCAAGGAAAATAAATCTGTCTTATTTATCTCTCATAGAATTTACACTCCAGGCTGCTTGCAGACGCGACCTCTTACACATCATCAGCCTTTTAATGCCCCCACTGCTGGCGCACAGGCCTTCCCTATGGATGGAATAGGGAGTTTGGGCCATGACCCACCACGCGGGCCCAGTGCGGATTGGTGGGTGCTAACGACTGCAGATGCAACCGGGACCAACGGCTTAACGTGCCTTCCGAACCACGGAGGAGCTCGATATAGTAAATTTTTGGTCACCCATCCAATGACCGACCACTGCGAAAGTTGCTTAACTTTAACGATTGCAGCCGAACGCGCTAACCACTTGCGCCATCGAGTTCCTCCTCTTACACACACGCCCTCATTCTATTCTTCGGAATATAATACTAGCAACCTCTTTTCATAAGCAGAGCTCTTTTACGAAAGACCGTGTTCCGGCATTCGTTCGTCACACACGGGAAACGGCCCTTTTCGGGTAAATTACAGGCGTAAAAGGTTCGAGCGGGTTACTTTTACCGTGTTCACGTAAGCGGTTACCGATGTGACTAAAAAAATTCGATGACGACCGTTTCATATAACTTCGACAAAAGGTTTTCGGTAGGCTGACGTTTGACGTTAACTTTGGCGAACGGAAGAATGTTGTTCAGCTAAAAGTTAAGAGAATTTGGGCAAGCATTATATGGGCCATTTGCACTTTTTTTTTGTCTGGAAAATGCCTTACGCATCCTTCAACCACTGGGGGAGCAATAAGAAGGTATGAGGGACTCCTCCCTGTCCTCTTCAGCCAGCCCTGGAGCTCGCTGATGTGGACAAGGCCCTACCTACGCCCTGAACAGGGCCACTAAAACCTTAGATTAAAACAAAAAGGGGTAGATACGGTACGCTCATACTGGCATCAAACAAAAACTGATTCCACGGCAGCGCGAACGGGACGGCCAGATCCGCGTCACTGCACTACCGACCAATCACGCGACCAGTACTCGACGTCACTACCGAATAAGATTCAAAACAAACAGCAATTTTTATGAAAAAAAATATTTTATAGTACTTACGAATGAAAAGTGATGCCGTGGGTTTTATTTTTAATTCTTGAGCAATTTGAGCAATTTGAGCACTTTTAAAAAACACACTTAGGCATTGTTTTGTCATATAAACACAAAATATTAGCAATATTTCTTTTTGGCGTTCACATGTTACGTGGTTTGCATGTCAAGTTGTGACTAAAGCGATTAGGGGCGTGGACCACAATTCATGCAAATCACTTTTGTGAGGCTAGTGCCGTATCTACCCTTTTTGTTTTAATCTAAGACTAAGACCAAACAATACTCCTGCACCGTCACCCGACACGCACTATGAGAATCGCGGACCCGTGTCCGAATGGCCGCGCACCCGCCAGGTGGGCCATTTGCACCTAACATTCTTAAATCATTTAAATTAAATTCTATTTGTCAGATGATTAAGTTAATTATAGATAGAATGAAGCTTAAGCATGATTAGCTTTTAAAGAGTTAAAGTGAGTCTAAACCCAAATCTTAACCTAAGAGATGTAAAGATCAGCAGATTTCCCCTGGAATCGGAGTGCCCCGTCTGAGCAAGTTACCTCAAACGTGAAATAATTAACAACTTATAGATAGTTGCTACTTTAAAGTTTCTGTGGCGGTCTGAATAAGGATCTAGGGCTCGTCTGGGTAAGGGTTTGGGTAAGGTTAGGTTAGGTTAGGAAATAGGATCGCCTGTCTGGAAAAGTTACTTCAACCTTACAGAGGACCGCAGTGAAATAATTAACAAGTAATAGATAGTTGCTAGTTTAAAGTTTCTGTGACGGTCTCAATAAGAATCTAGGGCTCGATCAATAGAAATTCATTATTCATATTAATGCTTCTATATTGAGTTTTATCATAACTTATTGAGTTGCAGAAAATCGTAATAAATATCAGTAGCATTATATTATTTTATTAAAAATAGAATTTCTCGTAAATGAAACCGAATTTCAACAATGCTTCCTTTTGGGGCTTAGTGTCAGCAAAAATCATTTATTATCAGAGTAGCTAGACTTTTCAACAATGCTATAATATAATATAATAATAAAATTTTATTTCAGACTAAAGTGTCCATAGTTTTGTTTTACTTTTATTTGTTTGATATTAGCTGTTCAAAAGTGAAGCGTATTTTGACAGAAAAATATTTCAAAGTATAAACTTGAGTCTAATTTTATTACTTACTTTAATATCATAAATATCATCTTCCTTTAAGTTGTTAGAAATTTAAAGTAATATGTTATTTTCATGTGAATTAACACATTTATGTTCATAGCTGTTAAAATTGTGTTGAAATTTATTATTAGCACGTGACTGATCATAGTTTTAATATACACATATTATGTATTTGTTAATTTTCTGTAATTTCCCAAATCAAACAACATTGAAACCGAGGACTTGATAAATAAGCGATGTGTTTTTCTTTCTGAAAGAAATGCTGAGAGCTAGTTTGAGTTGGGATTCACTTTTATGGGATAGCAAAGAATACATAAATTAGACAGCCAATACTTTACTTTTTGAAAAAAAAAAAATAGCTGACATACATTCAGCTTTTAGGTTGATGTTAAGAAAGGAAAGCTAGTATATAACCTATACCTTAGGAAATTTTATTTTATTTATAGTCCCGTGGTGGGAAATATAACCAAAAAGGCTAAAGTTACTGCGATGGATTTAATTGGTAATGATTTTAACATTTCGAAAGCATCTCTCACGAAATATTGTCCCAAATAATGCTTCCGCCTTTTAACAGGGACACAACATTTTAGCGGCAACGCGAAGAGTGTCCATAAAAACGAAAACCAAATTTCGGTTCTTGTGACGACTTGTCTTTGCGTTGTTATCATCGAAACGAAATATAAAACAGGCCAAGTACGAGTCGAAATCGAACATGAATGGTTCCGTACCATCTTACAAGGTTAACAACTCAATTTTTAGTACAGCCATTTCGATTTGAATTAATTTCTGGTCTGGCAATGTTTCGAGTATGGAGACTCTCAAGCTAGGTACTCATTAGCGAGCTGTAACTGTAACATGCGTGATACAGTACGAGGTTCTAGTGTGTACGCTTGTAGCTCAGTTGTAAACTTAGATTAAAACAAAAAGGGTAGATACGGCACTAGCTTCACAAAAGTGATCCGCACAAATTGTGGTCCACGACCCTAATCGCTTTAGTCACAACTTGAAAGGCAAACGACGTACATGTGAACGCCAAAAAGAAATATTGATAAATTTATATGATAAAACAATGCCTAGGTATGTTTTTAAAAAGTGCTCAAATTTCTCAAGAACTAAAAATAAAACCCACGGCATCATTTTTCATTCGTAAGTGTAGTACTTATATATATTTTTTTTCGTAAAAATTGCTGTTTGTTTTGAATCTTATTCGGTAGTGACGTCGAGTACTGGTCGCGTGATTGGTCGGTAGTGCAGTGACGCGGATCTCGCCGTCTCGTTCGCGCTGCCGTTGAAACTTAACGTGCTGTTTCGTTCGGGTCGCTAATGCAGTGACGCGGATCTCGCCGTCCCGTTCGCGCTGCCGTGGGATCAGTTTTTGTTTGATGCAAGTATGAGCGTACCGTATCTACCCTTTTTGTTTTAATCTAAGGTTGTAAACGTCGACTCGCTGCAAAGCGCAAGCGTACCGCTCGCAGCAGGTTAGCGAACCACGTACACACTTGATGATGACGTCATGATTTCGACGCCATATTGACAACACAATTACTACACCAGTGCATTATGGCGTCGAAATCATGACATCATTACCGCTGGCCAGCATACTGGTGTATATTTCGGAATACACCTTATGGTTTTTGGTTCCAGTGCATGCAACGGTTACGGTTACAACGCGCTTATGAGTACACTGCTTAACATTTATTAACTTTATTTTATTACTATATATATAGTTACCACGTTTAAATATTTGGGACATGTAATAACTACCATGACTCTCCGATATTTCGGCATTGTTGCAAGCGCCATGATCACGGAGTAAACGTTGTCAGTTACTCCGTGATCATGGCGCTTACAACAGAGCCGAAATATCGGAGAGTCATAAAAAACAAGGTACATGGTAACAATCCCGTTAATATATATAATGTTAGTGACCATGAAAGTTTAAAACAATAATATGCTTGCAAGGCTTTGCACACTGTTCCAAACAAGTAAAGATTATGTTGTTTAAGGCATACTGCCAGTCGTTTTACACCAGCCAATTATGGGAAAATTATACGAAGAATGTTTTTCATACTCTTCGTGTACAGTACAACAACGATTTGAGGGCAATACTTGGTCTACCGTGGCGGTGTAGTGCGACTAGTATGTTTATTGTTTGAATTTAGTAAGAATAATTAATATGGGTTATTGTGCCTGAAATAAACATTTATTATTATTATTATTTCCTTTCATAATTTACTTATGTTAGTATCCTAGTAATAGGATGCTATTGTCACCCGATGGGCAAGGAATACTAAAACCGTTAAACGCTTTAACAGCGATCTATAAACAGTGCTATTGCTTCATAATTTTTGAGGGTGGCAATGAAAGTTTGATTGGCTCTTTAATGGCGAAGTTCTCGAGACAAACTCGTAACATTAGGAATGCGAGGGGTCCCTCGTAAAGTTATCTAATTTCGTCCTAACATTCAGAAGTG
The DNA here is from genome assembly GCA_902850365.2 of Chilo suppressalis. Lineage (NCBI taxonomy): Eukaryota > Metazoa > Arthropoda > Insecta > Lepidoptera > Crambidae > Chilo > Chilo suppressalis. The sequence goes on along the minus strand of OU963904.1, from coordinate 25,500,554 downwards.
GCCCCCGCGGGAGAGATCAAATCAGATGCAGGCCCACCAAGGTGTATTTGCCCCAGTAAATTAGCTAAAAACGAGATCGTAAAAAAGTCGTTTCATTGTAATAATTGGTCCACCGATTTGCATGTTTGCTTATACAGCAAACGCTTGTGGTGGTTAAACAATTTAATATTTCAAACGTCTACCTGTTGCCTTTAATATTTTTTTTTTATAGAACGGTCCGACAAATGGCTCCAGCCCACCTGATGTTATGTGACGGTGAAGTCCAGACGCGAAGATAGCTAATACAGCAGTTCTACCTGCCACACCAGCCATTCTCACCCTGCCGGCCTGCAAGTTGTTTCTTGACGCCTCTTTTAAAGCATCCCAGGTTGTAAGAGGGAGGGAACACGTGAGCGGGCAGAGCATTCCATTTACGGATAGTGTGACAAAGAAATATAGAACAAAAAACGGCAAACACATCACGTTTGGTGTATGGCGTCCTTAAAAAATATTTTATTATAATTTCAACTCTCTAGCTTTCACGGTTTATGAGATATAACCTGGTAACAGCCAGACAGACATTGAAATCTTAGCAATTGCCCTATTACTTCGCATTTTTACGCCTTGGGTACGGAATTTTAATAAAATAAGGATAAACTCAAACTCATTTATTCAGTCTAGGCTGTTACAAGCTCTTGTGAAAGTCAAACACTACGCCATCGGTTCGTAAATCTACGACGGGAAACCTTATACTGAGAAGAACCGGCAAGAAAGTCAGCAACTGATATTTTCTTCTCGCTGTTTTATATCATACAGTGTCGTCAATTGAAATATATAATGAAAAACTGATAAGTTGTTTGTGTTGATGTCAGTTTTCATCACAATAATATTATTAATTAACAATAACTTAAGTATAACTAGGTGCTATTTTTAAATTTAGAAGTGGCGATTAGTCAATATTCAACCAAATTAGCAAAGTAAAACGACTTAGTCTTATATATTAAACCCAAGTTGCCTTATCATTTATGAAATCTTTAACAGTATAGTAACCTTGCTTAAGGAGACAAGATTTTATACAACCTTTAAATAGTTAATTTAGCATAATCACATACCTTGTTTTGATTTCACACACCAAAAATATTGTCTGCTATGTTATTTTTATGATTTAAAGGTTGAGGAACAAGAGAGCAGATTTTAATTCTTCGACAATTAATCGAAAACTCTAGAGCGTTTAGTGTCCCACTTTATTGTCGACTTTCAGAAGGGCTTTGACACCGTGAAATTTAACAAACTTTGGTAAGTATTCATTAATATGGGAGTACCTTATGACCTGGTTTGTCTCATGGGCCGTATCTACGAAGGAACTGCGGCGGGTAGAAAGATGACTTTGACTCGAATAGTTGACACACAGGCGAGCTATTACTTCCATAAAATATTAAAAACTAGCTGTTACCTGCGACTTCGTCCGCGTGGAATAGCATCTTTGGGTAGCATTTTTAACAAAAGTTTGGCTTCGTACTTCCCAATCCCATACAACTTTTCACCCCCCCCCTTTTAACCCCTTACAACCCCCTTTTCGCAATATGCCTATGTCCTTTCTCAGGGTCTAGACCATCTGTATACTAAATTTCATTCAAATTCGTTCAGTAGTTTTGGCGTGAAAGAGTAACAGACAGACAGACAGACAGAGTTACTTTCGCATTTATAATATTAGTCCGGATGACGACATATCCTATCATTTAATTCGCACACCATTCGCCAACTCCATCTATCATACATTCTGAGAACTACTGTCAGATTCTATTGACAAATCATTATCGTGTTTTGTTGTGAGTACGAATGCATTCGATGATTCATGTGAGTGACGATAGATGGCGCTCTTCAAAAAAATGAATGTTATTGATTATATTATTTATATAAAAAAAGGATGCTACAGGTTGCACACCTTCTACTACCGTTAATAGGAATCAAATGGTTTTGGAGCAATAGAACAAGGAGATATCAGTGGGAGGTCAGAATCCATCCAATATGAAACACCCGGATGACACAACTCTATTTGCTTAAACAAATGTAGATACGCAATACTTGTTGACACAATCAGCTTTGACGTTGAGTTGACATTATTGCTTAGAAAGTCTACAGGATATGAATTTTCTTGTTCTGTACTTATGAATGTAAATATTGTCAGATACCTAAACCTTTATTGCTCCCTGCGGCTTTTTCAATATATCTGTGTTGATTTTGTAAACGATTTAGTTTCTTCATGCGCTCTTCTGACATAAACATTGATTACAATTTTAATTTTGTTGGAAGTCCAGATGTGTTTGGTCGTAACGCGTTTAACTTCATTGCAAAGCCTTGCAAGCATATTATTGTTTTAAACTTTCATGGTCACTAACATTATAGCTATTAACGGGATTGTTACCATGTACCTTGTTTTTTATGAGTCTCCGATATTTCGGCACTGTTGCAAGCGCCATGATCACGGAGTAACTGAAGTAATTGCGGGTAGATGTTATTGGCAGACATATCGGTCTACCCTCTGACGTCGTCTTTTACTGCGCTCGATACCCCTATCATTGGTCACGTTCTCACTATTCACTCGCACCTGTTCCCGACACACAATACTCACAGTATCCGATTCCTTAGGGTCGCCTTTTGTGGTAGCAACGCTTTGAACATTTATTCCGTCAATATTCAATTGGCAGATGTGACTTTCATCTCTTCCAATATCCTTAGTCTGTTGGCTGTGATGGTCCGTTTAAAGATTGACATCTACTGTTGTCTCGATCTATCTTAGTTGCGATATTATTTTGTATCTTTATGGATTGAGGTTACGTGCAGGATTTTTAAACTTCTGTGACGTGTTAATGTTTACCTCTACATCAGTCCCGAAAACCTTCGGTATCCGTATAATGAACAACGCTAATTTTAAATGGTGTCTGTGTGTAATATCTTAAAGCTCATTATAAATGTGAACTCTCAAATTCGTTGCTAGGCAGTGTTGCCAGGGCCGTTTTATAAAAATCGGGAGGTGTTATAGAAAAAAAACAGTAGATGTATAGAAAGAGCTACAAGAAAAACAGTAGATGCAGAGGCTTTTTTCGATTTGCACCCCCCCCCCCCCCCCTAGAATTGGTAAATCTAATCAAGATAAAGACCAGTAACGAATGTGTTTTTGTGGCTTCTACCGCCACTTAAAGCTAGTTTTATTTAGACAAAAACATTTATTTTAAAATTAATAAGTTTACCTACATTATTAATGGCCGAAAATGCAACTCAACATGCAATTTAAAAAAGAAAATCGTATTCTAAGAGAAACAGGAGATTCATGTAGAAAAACAGTAGAACAGGAGAAAATTCAGAAAAACAGGAGATCTCCTGTAAAATCTGGAGACCTGGCAACGCTGTTGCTAGGCTAAATTCGATCGCGGCCATTCGGAGACGGGTTCCGCAACCACACCCACCCTCTCGGCACACACTAGGGGGACCGCGGTTCTCATAGGCGTGTCGGGTGACGGTGCAGGAGTATTGTCTGGTTTTTAGTGGCCCTGTTCAGGGCGTAGGTAGGGCCCTGTTCACATCAGCGAGCTCCAGGGCTGGCTGAAGGGGACTGGGAGGAGTCCCACATACCTTCTTCTCGCTCCCCCAGTGGTTAAAGGATGCGTAAGGCATTTTCCAGACACAAAAAAAGGCTAAATTCACTGGAAGCCGTGCAATGCCGATCACCGAAAATTAGGGCACGTTACGCAACTCTCATAATATCACCTAACATTTTAAATAATTCATATGAATTACTTAAATTCCTGCTCTGCTCTTATGCCGTCATAAATGGGACTTCAAACTCCTTATTAAATTCCAACAATCTGAATTCATTATCTTAGTCATGAGTGAGTTCCGTGTTAAATTATAAAAACAATTAAACGATATTACCTCACTGTAAGTATGTTACCTTGACTGTCTAAATGTCTTTCTGAATTATCATAATAATCTTATATTTTACGGAAACCCTGTTTACGGCTTTTCATATTTTATCACCTGCCATAACCAAAAGTAATTTATATATTTATTACTCATTATTTTGTAGAATGTGATTTGGCCTTTTTGGGGGTTCCGTAGTCCTGACCCTTATAGTTTTGTCATGTCCGTCTGTCTGTCCGTCCCCCGTTTTGCTTGGAGAGGACTAAAAATCTGTAATTTTGTGGAGATATGTATATCGATCACACCGGCAAAATTGTAGAATATAATGTTGAAAAATATTTATTTTTAGAGTGTAATGTACCTACATGTAACCAGGTTACCCTGCCGATGGTTTTTTTCGACATCTACGACATCGTGTGGGGTATCATTGAATAGATCTTTTAAAATTATTTCTAAGGCTATTTTTCGATTTAGTGATTGCAAAATATTTAACTTTAAAGTTCTAATTTTTGTTGGAGTAGGGCATCCCCCCTCTAAAACCTAAACTTTTAGCTTGAAAAACCTGGAAAAAAATCATCATAATAGTGCTTTTTATGAACTTGAAAGTAAAATATTACGGCAAACGGTTTCTAAATCGCGCAATCGTTACATTTTTATAAAGAGTATATAAGCACTTGACAAGATCGGCGGTTATCATTCGTATGTAAAAAAATGTCGAATCGATTTTGAGTTTGAGACACACTTTGATTTTGTCTTTGATTTAGGTAAGGTAATGTAGTTGAGGTACGTAGTTTGATAATCATTTATTTTTTAATTTCCGATACAGAAATAAAGACTCTTTCTCAAATATATTGTGGCAAGGGCGGATCCAGAATCCTAACCTAACCTAACCCCCATGACCCCCCCGGTCATGGGGGTTATGACCCCCCCCCCCCCCCCTGGGCTAGGTCCATCTGTACCCACTTCACAATCTGTACACACTGTGACTTGACCACGACTATATGACCCCCCCCTGGCGCCAAAGCTGGATCCGCCCTTGGGTAACGACAGGCAACTATGGAACCCTACACTTCGCGTGACCACGACACACAATTGACCGGTTTTTAATATTGTTATTATAACAGCTTAATACACGTATATGTATAACATTAATTACTTACCTTTCTATCTGTCAGCACTACTAATAGACCAGGGTCGATAATTTTAAAAATGGTAAAAAGTGAAAAAAATTATAGTAGGATGAAACCCATTGAAAAAGGTAGAGAATATAACAAAACTGAAAGGAAAAATAAATTACAGGCGATCTGAGGCCAGGAAGGGGGAGGGGGTGAGTTTTTAAGGGTAAAAAACCGGTCAATCTCGATTTCCGGTAAAACTGCAAGTCCTATGAAAAAAAGTTAAATGGCAAAGTTGTAGGTAATAAAAAGATCTACAACTTTTGTCTCAACACTTTTTTCACATAACCTCAAAATTTATGTGAAAAAGCCGAATAACCGAGTTTTTGGTTTTTTATTTTCTGCAAAAAAAAATATTATTTATCTCAAAAAAATCTAGACCCTGGTCTATAATCTCAAAAGAGGTTAAAAGCATGAATATGAATAAATCAAATAATGCATGAATAAGATTCTCTGCTAGCAAGAAAGACACAACTTTTATAAATGAATAGCAAAACCATGATGATTATGGCTTAATCGATAATAATAATACGCCGTACGCAGTAGCTACGGTTTAAAAAAAAACGTCGTTGATATGTTTTCGATTTTCAAAAAAAAAATCAAAAATATATTTATTCACCAATACAAAATTTTAACTTAGCTTACAATTAAACAGTGGTTTTTGCCCTGAGCTGAGCTCGTAACGCAAAGACCTAATATTTCAGTTTTTCTAAATGGTTCGCATTACAATATGTTGACAAAACTCGGGAGGTGAACATTGTGAGTGAGGAAGTTACGGTAATACATAAATGTTCGAGTAACATTATAAGACAAAAAATATGACAATAGTAAAATTCTTAAAGTAACTTTAAACATTTCTTACTGAATATTTTTACAAGTTACCCATATATTTAAATAAAAATCCTCGAATTATAATTACTCTACGTGTGTATATGTGAGTGTGAGTCTGTGTGTGTGTGCGAGTGTGGATGTGTGTGTGTGAGTGTATGTGTATGGGTGCATGGGTGTGTGCCTGTGATAATTTTCAACTCACCCATAGTTAAGTAAGTAGTCAACTTACAGGCCTGATTATGTCTTCTGTTTCCTGATATAATAGATCCATGAGCCAAGAGGAAGCCATCCTTCTGACACAAATTGTAGACTGAAGGTGAAGATTAGCAAAGAAGCGACAAATCTTGTTGTAAATGAAAGGAAGAAGAAATGTGGCATAGCGTTGGATGAATGACGTTATTTTAATTAACAACGGGTAGAAACATTTTGTATTTGAATCAGCAGTCAGAGAATGCTTTTTAAGAAGCCAGAAAAGGAATAGAACAGATGTCAATACCCTTTTGTGTCCAGATTTATTCACAGTGACTATTCTAAGTCTGCGTCGAAACGGGCACAAATCAAACACAAGACACAAAGGGTTTATGCGGGTGGGAAAGGTCCTTTTCATGTCTGATGAATGAAATCCCTGCTGGCGGACGACCTTAAAATACGGCTACTTATTGTAGTGATTCGAGAAGCTGAAAACAATTATAGATAGCTGTACCTCCCGTCTACTATTATTATTTTTGTGTCTTGACTTTTTGTTGAATCTTGCTCAGCTAATATTTCAGTGTCGATATATATTTATGAACAGGATTTACTTCATGATTAAAAAATATGTGAAGAATATAGGTAATGTAATTGTCTAAGCTACGTCAGCGTTACTTTCACAATCTAAAAAACTCAAAGGTGACTGACTGACATAGTGATCTATCAACGCACAGCCCAAACCACTGGACGGATCGGGCTGAAATTTGGCATGCAGGTAGATGTTATGACGTAGGCATCCGCTAAGAAAGGATTTTGATCAATTCTACCCCCAAGGAGATAAAATAGGGAATGAAAGTTTGTATGAAACTTGGTCAATTTTAAACCGATCGGGCTGAAACTTTGCATGCAGGTATAAGAAGAATCATAGATGGATGTCATTGTGTATAATACAAGCCTGAGAACAAAAACTGTAGTCTACACCGAAGCGAAGCGAGGGCGGGCTGCTAGTATTAAATAATCCGTGTATAATACTCACCTTGCACAAACATAACATTTATTCTAATATCATAAAATATATTAGCAATACTTAGACTTTAGCTTTTTTCCATTCCCTGGCTTTTCTTTGATGACGTCCCTTTCCTTTTTTTTTTAAATACGCCCTCATGTTTTTGAACATTATTCGTTGCGGTATAGAGTTTATTTACACTCTAATATACCTACATGCTGCCTGCAGCAAACTAATGAGGATGTGTGGCCAACACAACAGTTGCGCTAGACTATGGATGCATATCTATACTAATATTATAAAGAGGAAAGGTTTGTATGTAAGTATGTTTGTAACGAATTGGCTCAAAAAGTACTGGATCGATTTTAAAAATTCTTTTACCATTTGAACATGCTACATTATCACTGATTAATATAAGCTAAAGCGTATTTTCAAAAAAGTTAGGGTTCCGTATGAAAACTTCGATGATGTAACCCAACGTGTGTAAAAAATACCAAAAAATAGCCTTATATCACGTACGCTGCGAAAGTCATTGACAATAGAACAAAGTGATGTACTAAAGTTTTATAGATGATACCAATATCTACAAAAAACCTCTGCAATACCATAAGTCTAACTACTAAAGTTATGTCACAACTAGAGGTCCCCTGCGGTTTCGCCCGCGTTAATTTGAGGAAAAAGGTTTATAGTGAGTCAAATTTTAAATATAGACATAGACTGTCGTGGGCTTTTTCACAGAACTTTTAAAGGGAAAGAATTTCGTCCTACATGATTTTTGTGTAACTTTAACCGTTTACCCAGCGCACGCAACGGAATGTCACAAATGGGATATTTTTACCCGTTTTTGCAACATTTTTCATCGATGCTCCGCTGCTACTGGTCAATAGCCTTGTAATATATAGCCTATAGCCTTTCTCGATAAATGCACTGTCCAATACAAAAATATTTTTTCGATTCGGAACAACAGAGCAATGTTGCATTCGGTACAACGGGTCCTAAACTACGCAACGAATTTTTTACTTAGAATGGGAGGTTTATAATTATTATGAAGAACGTCATTGTGTATAATACAAGCCTTTGAACAAAAACTATAGTCTACACTACAGCTCTACACCGAAGCAAAGCGAGGGCGGGCCACTAGTGTTATTAATTATAAACCCATCTACTATAAAAAGCTAAACAAGTGATCTCATGGTCCTCTGACTTATAAAAAGCCAAAAAAAATTTTTTTTAAATAAAACTAGTTTTTACGGGTTAATGCACGAAACTTTATTTATTTATTGACGTTTCGTAGCCTTTACAGGCTTCGTCGTCAGAATAAAACTTTTATTTAATTTGTCGAGCTACCTTCGAAAGACTTTTATTGAGCGTTTGGTTATTTCATTTATCAAATATTTTTTTACAAAAACAGAAACTGTGTCACTTGTTGATGCCTTACTTTTATTTATATATTGTATTTGTCAACAGTGATATGCACGCGGCAGTATGCGGCGGTAGGGCGGGTCTCTGTGACGCAATGAGGCCTGCCAGCGGCTCCGATCTACTCAGATACCTCAGAAAAGTCAACTTTACTGGTGAGACTTGTATCTTCATCATCACCAACCTATTAATGTCCCCTCTGCTGGGGCACAGGGGACCATTCCCCTTACGGAAATGCTTTGGAAAACGCTAATGCTTACGATTTCATTTTGTTATTTAGCCGCCTGAGGTTTTCAAATGCCTCGCGCTCTTTTTTTCTTTTGCATTGGTAATAACTATATTAAAAAACATGAGCGTGAGGTATTTGCAAACCTTCGGCGGTCAGAAATAATAAAATAAAATCGAAAGCGCTAGTGTTTTCCAAAGCATTTCCGTTAGGCGAATGACCTCCAGGCCTGGCCTGGGGATGGAATAGGGAGATTGGGCCATGACCAAGCACGCGAGCCCTGTGCGGATTTGTGGGTGTTAAAGACTGCAGATACAGTCAAGACCAACGGCTTATCGTGCCTTCTGAAGCACAGAGAAGCTCAATAAATTTTTGGGTCACCCATCCGATGACCGATCATTGCGAAAGTTGCGAACTTTCATGATCGCAGGCCGAACGCGCTATCCACCTGCGCAATCGAGATCCTTGTATCTTAGATACAAATATTTAACTTTCTGTCTGCATTTACCTGTTTCTAATTTATAGCTCTCTATTGAGACCCAAAATTGTATAAAATTGTCTTTGAGGGGGGGGGGGGGGGGGTGGCAGCTGTGCCACAGTTTTTACTATTACAGCTGTCAACTATTTCCTCTTAACACACTTGTAATTTGGAGTAAAAATAAATAACTTAATTATTTATAATTTTATTTTTTAAGCATGTAACTGTTCAATGTGAGGGTGCGAGTTCGAGTCCCTGTGATGTATGATAAATAAAAGTAATACCAGTAATTAATGTTTCATCACTTCGACATTTATTTACTAAAATCGACCGAAAATGTCACTGGAGAACATCAGATTTTATTCCGTTCGCTTAATCTTTTGCGGACTTTGTCCTGTATATTTTCAGTGCCCATTTTTTGTAATCGTCACCATCCACACATTTTAATATTCTAGTCACATACGCTTTATTTCGCCCCATCAAGCTGCACAAATGACTACACTTATTCTCGACATCGTGTGGGGTAAAACCTGAGGTGAAAGAAAACATTTTCTCAGCTTTTTATAAAAATAAAAAATGTGTTTTTGTAATGCATAGCAATATTTTTTTTACGTGCTGGTGCTAAATTCGTTGTAACATTTTTATTTTGAAACGTTTCTTTTATTTTCAAGGTTATTCTACTTAAGAAATTTTTATATATAAAATATTTCAATAATAATAAATATTTCCAACACACACACCAATTAGCCTAGCCCCAAAGTAAGCACTGTAAGGCTTGTGTTATGGGATACTAGGGTAACGGATAGAATACATATACTGGACTTATATATTTATATAGAAATACATATTAAACATCCATGACTGGAGTACAAATACACGTATTCATCACACAAACATCTGCCCCCACCGGGACTCGAACCCGGGACCTCTCGAGTCGGCGACACCATGAAACCCGGCGTACAAAACCACTCGGCCACCTAGGTCGTCAAGAGGTTCTATGACATACGGAATTTCCAAAATAGGCTTTTTACCTACTAAAAAATTATATATATACTTTTTGAATTCTGTATAAACATTTTAGTATCTTACATGGGTAGTATTAAACCACACATCTGAAGTGAAACTTCTTTTCTTAAATGATCTATAAATTTATATTTTTTTTTTGACATTGTGGGTTACCTATAATGCGAAGAGATGGCGCTGCCTTGCAGCTTAAGAATGGCTAGAGGAATTTCGACGCGGTCTGTGAGGGCCGCGGTAGCGTAATTGGTCAGTGCATTCGTCCGGATTGCGAAGAAAATTACATTCGAACGGCAAACTATTTATCTTCTCTTCGATCCACATACACCGGTTTACCTAAAAAGCAGATTTAGGTTTCTGAGTGATTCTCATGGCCGTGTTGTCCGTTCAACGGACAATCTCCTTCTGCATACTCCCGTCCATTCTTTTGGCTTCTTCTTCTGCTCTTTCACTGTCACGGCTGTATGACTCTGGAATGACTTGCCCCCCAATATACGTAAAGCTCCTAACCAACTTGCATTTAGGGGATTGGTTCGTGAGCACTATCTTAATAGCATTAAACAGCGTTCTCATATTTGACTGACATAATCGTGTACTTATGTATGTATTGTATATATGTATGTGTGTACATGTATTTATATATATATGTGTATAATATGTAAGTGTGTATATGTATGTATATATATGTCTATAATATGTATGTATTCTGTTAAGAGTATTTGTATCATAGGTTTATTTTAAATTTGTCTTTATTGCGCCCCCGTCATATTAGTTTTTTCTTACGCTCTTACTGGTCGACTGGTAGAGAATACCTTATGGCATTATGTCCGCCATTTGCTGTGTAATTTTGCAATAAAGTTTAAATAAATAAACTGGGAATTACATTTGGATGCATGCCAGATCTTCAAGCTTACAAGAAATATTTGTGCAGGCCTCAGTGGAGACGAATTCCACTTCGACAGCAACGGCGATGGTCCGGCCAGGTACAACATCTTACACTTCAAGCAAATACAACAGGGCATCTACAGATGGGTCAACGTAGGCCAGTATCTGGACGGAGAGTTGATATTGCATCTAGATGGTAAGCTTTATTCTGTAAGAAGTTAGACATTTTTTTGGAGTTTACTCCTTAAGAATCGATTTGCATATATAAGGGGCCCGGTATGAGAAAAATGTGAGGAGTGAAATCTATCGATGAATGACCTCGTTACGTTTTTACTGTCTACGCTGTAGCAGCCGTAGTGCTACACCGTAGCACAGTATCGTAGCGTACCTTTATTTATGCACATCTGAAATTGACATTTGTAAAAAGTTTAATGTAAAATATTTCGTCGATTAGTTATAATAAATGTATATGAAATGAATAAATATATATTTATATATGTATATTATTTTCATTAATTTGTTAATTTACCCTTTCATACAGTATCAATCTTTTTTAAGTTAAATAAACTCTTTTTGCGTCTAGTTAGACTATCGAACTTAAGAAGTAAGCTCCAGTCGTGCGTCGGAGCTGACATACACAATCTTTTATAAATTTAATAATAATAAATAGTTCCAACACTCACACCAGCCTACCACACATTAGCCTAGTCCCAAAGTAAGCACTGTAAGGCTTATGTTATGAGATACTAGGGTAAGGGATAGAATACATATACAGTACATATATAAGTATATTTATATAGAAATACATATTAAACATCCATGACTGGAGTACAAAATTAAATGCTCATATTCATCACAGAAACATCTACCCCCACCGGGATCCGAACCCGGGACCTCTCAAATCCGCGACACCATTAACCCGGCATACAAACCAATCGGCCACGGAGGTCGTCATATAAGAATCAGAAAAAGAGAATATGACATCATCAACAGCCTATTAATGTCCCAACTGCAGACTGGCCCGTGACCCACCACTGGGGCCAGTGCGGATTGGTGGGAGCTAATGACTGCAGATTCAACTGGGACCAACAGCTTAACGTGCCTTCCGAAGCACGGAGGAGCTCGGAATAGTCAATTTTTGGTCATCCATCCAATGACTGACCATTGCGAAAGTTGCTTAATTTCTCGATCGTAAGCCGGACGCGCTATTCTTGCTGCTTCGTCGAACACCTCAGTGTGATGAATGTGTGATAATAGCAATTATACTCTACCTGCAATATAATGAAGATCTCAAATGATTAACAACATTATCACACTGAAGTTAAAGACTTATTGCTTTAGTATAGTACAATGCAACAATGTTACGATCGGCAGTGTATACCACGTACTGTACCCCTAGCACGAACCGTTATCGAATTCGATTAGTTTGCAAACCGAAATGTCAGTGTCAAATTTTGTATGGAAACTGGCAAAGAAGCGGCACAAAGTACGTAAACAGAACTAAAAATCAATACACATTTGACAATGACATTTCAGACTCGATTTTGATTCGAATTCGATATTGGTTCGTACTTAGGGTACTGTACCCTGTGTATTCAGATAGTTGAATTCGATGTCAATACGCGTTAAATGTCAAAGAAGTTTTGTATGGAAGATTTTTAATTCTCTTTACGTCGATGTGGCGCTGTTCAAACTTCCATACTAAACTTCTTGACATTTGACTCGTATCGAGATCGAATTAAACTACATAATTCGAATTTGATATTGGTTCATGTTAAGGGTACAATACGTACGTGTAGCACTCCAACGTACTGCTACGAGTTTCGCTACGACCGACGCTCTCGCTACGCAGCTACGATCTGTAGCACGTTGGTACAGTTTCACGAACTTCTCAATTGGGTGTATAAATTATACACTTTCGTTCAGTTTTCGAGGAGCTCGATGGCGCAAGTGGTTAGCGCGTTCGGCTGCGATCGTAGAATTTAAGCAACTTTCGCAGTGGTCGGTCATTGGATGGGTGACCAAAAATCTTCTATCTCGAGTTCCTCCGTGCTTCGGTAGGCACGTTAAGCCGTTGGTTCCAGCTGCATCTGCAGTCGTTAGCACCCGCCAATCCGCATTGGGCCCGCGTGGTGGGTCATGGCACTATCTCCCTATTCCATCCATAGGGAAGGCCTGTGCCCCAGCAGTGGGGACATTAATAGGCTGCTGATGATGATGATGGGGATGGATGTTTTCTCCCATTATTTTTATTAGTGTTTAGTAAACGGCCCATAGATAAATATTTTGTACTCTTCTATCCATACTGATGGATCAAACACGGATTCTTAGTACACAAACGTCATGCGATACGAACTCTTGGAATTTTCGAAAAAGAAAGACAATAATACATTTCAGCTATAGTACCTTCTTGATGAAAGTCGCCAGATGTTTAATCAGTGTACATATTACCTACCGAAGTGAATCTTGGCCTCTGAAACAAGATGACGCCATGCTTTGCGATCCCGCACTATATCCCGCCAGCAGTAGGCATCCAAAGACTGCAAGTCCTTCTGCACCTTCTCCAGCGATATCTGGGAGGTCCAACCGGTCGTCGCCTTCGGTCGCCCCAGATATGCTCTTTTCATGGGTCGATCCTTTCCCATCATTTTCGCATGTCCGAGCCATCGGAGTCTAGCTGCTTTTATCTCTCTTAGTGTCACCGCACACGGGCCACCGACCACAACCACAAAACGCCGCCACCGGCATATTTCTTGTAGTTTTCATACATTTTATATGGACTTGGCACACACGGTACGCCGGTGGCCGCCACACGCTACAAATCGTCGTTGCTCGCTTCTTGTGGCCCGCACCGGCCCATTAATGCGCCGATACAAAACGCCGCCCCACGTCACTCGCGTGATTCCCCACCCCTCTCTCCCTTACCTTAGTCGGCCGCTGTCGCGTGCTTCAGCCACTTTAGTAGCCGCTTTTAGCTTCTCGTGGCGGCGTTTGTGGTTGTGGCGTGTGGCCCGTGTGCGGCGACACTTATGATGTAAGGCTTCGACACTGATCTGTGTTACCCCCCTTGTTTGTTAACGCAGGCAAAATATATTTAAAGTTCAGCAAGACTTTAATGGCGTGGCGTTCAAGCAGCTCTGTTCTCGTAGGCTTGAAATTATTTTAAGCTTGTTTCATAGAGCAACACAGTAGGGAGTACCCATAGCGACATAATGTAAATCAAATCACTTTGTCATTTTCCGGGGGGGAGGGGATATGCATACAAACGCATTTTAATATACACGCATATATAAAGACAAAACTATACCTAATACACTCTCACATATACAATGACACAATACGGCACCAAATCCTACACATATGTATCGTTTGTATGTCCAACTCTACAGAGAGGAAAGATAGATAGATAGATAGATATATTCTTTATTGCACACACAAAAGAATACAAAAATAAGGAAACAATAACATAATGTGGGCAAAGGCGGCCTTATCGCTTTAAGCGATCTCTTCCAGACAACCTTTGCGGTAAAGGATAACTAAACGAAGAGGAAGTTGCAGTATGCCAGCAAGATAAAATAAAGAAATTTACATATTTTCTTAAACATATAAAGATTATATACAAATAAATAACATATATCTACACAAATATACACACTATATATACCATCACAAATAAACATATTATGCAATATTATATATTTATACATACAGCAGACTAGGATTTAAGTAAAAGAAAATCATGTAGTATATTTTTAAAAATGTTAAATGATTTAGCGTGACGGATTTTAGGCGGAAGCTTGTTCCAAAGCTGTGCAGCTTTAATCGTAAAGGGGTCCATATAATACTCAGAGCGGGTAAGAGGTATCTCTAACACATTATCGTGTATGCCTACTCCTCTCCTGGCCGCGTCGGCCGTGTTGCTCTATGCTTGTCAGAGTTGCCAGGTCTCCCGATTTTACAGAAGATCTTCTGCTTTTCTGAAATTCTCCTGTACTTCTGTTTCTCTACATGAATAATACTGTTTTTCTTAGAATACGATTTTCTTTTTTAAATTGCATGTTCAGTTGCGTTTGCCGCCATTAAGAATGTGGGTAACCTTGATAACAATAAATAAATGGTTATTGTCTAAAAAACGACAGAAGCCACAGAAACACATTTGTTACTGGCTTACGTCTTGATTTGATTTACCATTTGGGGGGAGGGCGGTGCAAATCGATAGAAGTACGCCTCTACATCTTCTTGTACCTCTTTCCATACATCTACTGTTATTTTCTATAACGCCTCCCGATTTTTAGAAATCGGACCTAGCATCACTGATGCTTGTTTTAATTCAGATATCCAGTTCAAATGGTACGAGCGTCGTCCGCCGGAGTCGGTGTGCAGCGCGGAGTGCGAGCTGGGACAGGCCAAGCAGTACGTGGAGGGAGAGAGCTGCTGCTGGCACTGTTTCAACTGCACGCAGTATGAGGTATGACCTTGTTAAACGACTGCTCAAAACAGAGTGTTTTTTTAATGTATAGTAGGCAAGGCGTTTGCGATGATGCGCGATGATGAGGCCTATGTTGTTACACGCCTGCCTGGAAGGTGCCTGTTCACAGTGTAATGTTTTGGGTTGTAGGAAGGCCAAAGGGGAAGATCTTCCTCCGAGCTGGGTGATGGTAGCTCGGGGGCCGCGGCCCGACTGATGTTGGTCGGGCATCGTATATATGAAGAGTTAGCCTCCGAATTTCATTTGCGTGATGTAGGCTTCCATACTATTAAGATCGCAGTGCAGGTAACGCCATCTCTTGAGGATGGTGAGTAATGATTTCCTCCATCCGTTGTATATATGTGGGGCATATAGATGTCGCCGCCACAGGATTATTCCACTAGTCCCCATTGTCTTACCCCATCAATGCGAGATTATGAACTTGGGTTATTCCACTTATCCCCATTGACTCGCCCCATCAATTGGGAATCGTGAACTTTTCTTTCACTCATCCCCATTATCAATTCCAAATAGCATCGAATAGTGCGTCAAACCTTACTAACTTTGCTGCAGTCTGAAAATACAACATGATGGAGTTAGATTAAGCAATACGCAAGTAATATTGTAAAATGTCACTTACATCTTTAAGTTATCTATAGCAGCCGCTGGCCGCTTACTATTAAACTTAACAATAAATATGTCAGCAATCTCATTTTCTATAGAACTTAGAATAATAACGCCTACAAACCGTGTTTGAATCAAAACAAGATCGGTTAATGCGTGCCGAATTCATTTTATTTTTTGCGTAAGTTAAATGTATCTACGCACAAAAATATATGATTTCAGTGTTGCCATCACCAGTCGCAAATCCACAAAATAGGGAAAGGTGCTGCTATGTAATAAGATACCTAAGTATTTGGCAGGAATTTCTGTGATTATGTTAATTCATTCATATATTTTACTAGCGGCCAGCCCTCGCTTCGTTTCGGTGTAGAGCTGAAGTGTAGACTACAGTTTTTGTTCTCAGGCTTGTATTATACACAATGACATTCATCTATGATTCTTCTTATACCTGCATGCAAAGTCTCAGCCCGATCGGTTAAAAGTTGACAAAGTTTCATACAAACTTTCATTCCCTATTTTATCCCCTTAGGGGTAGAATTGATCAAAATCCTTTCTTAGCGGATGCCTACGTCATAACATCTACCTGCATGCCAAATTTCAGCTCGATCCGTCCAGTGGTTCGGGTTGTGCGTTGATAGATCACTATGTCAGTCAGTCACCTTTGAGTTTTATATATATAGATAACAGAGGTAAAATTTCAAGAACAAAATCTCCCTAGCGAATCTTTATAGTATCAGGTACCCATTATCATAAGCATCCTTTTAATATAAAGTATAAATGTTTGATAGTGATTCCTTTCTTTCCTCAGATTCGTTCTCCGTACGTAGAAACAGCATGTATGGTTTGTCCGCGGGGCACGCTCCCGGACCCAACGCGGACTCACTGCCGACCCATCCCCGAGGCGTACTTGAGGCCGGACTCGGCCTGGGCCATCGGCGCGATGTCCTTCTCCTCAGTCGGGATATTGCTGACCGCGTAAGTTATTTCTGTTTTAAGTAAAACCTAATCGCTATTGGAAAAGGTTATTGGACAGTACAAAAAAATAAAGTACCAATTATTATTGGCATGTGTATTTAACATGAAAACTGGTTGCGATTACACTATTCTGACCAAAAAAAAACAGCTGAGCCGGCCCCCTCAGGTTCTAGTGGTCTAGAGGTTCCAGACGGAGAGGAGACTCCCCCCGGCATACTCAGGTATGCCATCCGCCTGGAATACCTCTAGAGGCACTCGCCAATTCTTGGCTTGAGGTCCCCTTGCCGTCCCCAAACCGGTGAAACTGTAAGGGTCATCTGAGACCGGCAAAAACACACTCACAAAAATGATAAATACTTTTTTGCAGATTCGTCTGCGGTGTCTGGGTCCGCCACAGCTCAACGCCAGTGGTGCGTGCGAGCGGGAGAGAGTTATCTTACGTCCTGCTCGCCGGAATACTAATGTGCTACCTGGTGACCTTCGCTCTCGTGTTTAGACCGACTGATATTCTTTGCTCAATACAAAGGTAAGATCTTTAAAATTAAATTAATAATAAACAGCCTGTTTGTAAGAGTGATGTGAAGTTTCTGCAATGAAAACAATTAACGCACTATTATTTCAAACGAATAAGTCCTTGATGACTTTTTAATTGGTAAGCGTTGTTTTTAAAGTTCTGGGTGTTAAAGAGCTTGATGGCGCAAGTGGTTAGCGCGTTCAGCTGCGATCGTTGACGTAAAGCAACTTTCTCAGTGGGCGGTCATTGAATGGGTGACCAAAAATTTAATATCTCGAGCTCCTCCGTGCTTCGGAAGGCACGTTAAGGCGTTGGTCCCGGCTGCAGCTACAATCATTATTACCCGCTAATCCAAACTGGGCCCGCGTGGAGGATCATGACCCAATTCCATCCAAAGGGAAGGAAAATATCTAAGGTATTTATTAGAACCTTGAACATTAGGCCCTACCAGAATATCAGCGACGCAGCGGCCTTGGTGTCGTTGTGGCATTGTGCTGAGGCAGGGACCTAGTTGACCTTATTCTGTGTCTTTATTTATACTTTTATTTTTATTTGTCAATGTTATCTTATATATAAAATTCTCGTGTCACAATGTTAATTACCATACTCCTCCGAATCGGCCTGACCGATTTTTATGAAATTTTATATGCATATTCCGTGGGTCTGAGAATCGGCTACTATCTATTTTTCATATCCTTAAGTGATAATGGTTATCCACCTGTAATGTAGTGTTCTGAAACCTACAATGCGCCTTCGCGCCGAAATTCAAACTATTGGGTATTGTAACGTAGTGTTCTCATATGGGTTAGGAGGAATGTTATCCTAGGCAATTGATAGAACACTACGTTAGATACCCCTAAAATTGTTTTTGGATAATATTTATTTTTTTATAATGTGGTATAAAAAATAAATGCAACCCTAAATTTTCTCTTCTACCACCTGCCCCTATTTTTATGGCTGTACGAAGTTCGCTGGGTCAGCTAGTTTGTCTATAAAATATTTCTTTCGTTCTTTCTTGAACAAATTAGTGAAGCATCGCTATCGCTATGTAATAACATAGTCTACCTCCCTGGGCTTATAAGAAAATCTCTATGAATGGAAGTCGTAAAAGGGGGAATAAATCTGCCTCGGTAATCGGGCCGAGATAATGCAGTAATAAAACCCTGGGGAAGGCTCTGGAAGAGTCTGGGAAAAGATTGGAGCTTCCATTCGGAAAGGGTTACGGCGTAATTCTGATTGGTCATTATGCGAGAAGCGTTTGTTTCGAGATAGTGTACGCGAGAACGGTAGAATGTCATGAAACTATATAGGTACTTATTAGTTTTCATTTGGACTCTCATAGTTACCAGAAGGGAAGTGAAAATGTGTTCCACTAGTGGGTGCATGCGACTATGTCTGCGTGGAAGAAATTGTTTCCCATGCAAACTTTGCCCCTAAATTTTTCATCAATAAAATTCAAAATTCAATATCGTTTATTCAGTCTAGGCTGTTACAAGCACTTGTGAATGTCGAAAAGCTACGCCATCAGTTCGCAAATCTACGGCGGGAGACCTTGTACTGAGAAGAACCGGCAAGAAACCCAGCAAGGGCTGTTTTTTTCTCCCTGTTTTATTTCATACAGTGTCGTCCAATTGAAACTTGACATCAAACTTGCAAACATGTGTTGAGGTCAACTTCCATCATATAATGTCAAATATGTAACAATAGACAATCAACGAATTTACTAACAATAAGTGCAAAGAAAAGTTCCAAAATAGCAAGAAACAATTTTCAAAACAAAATGAACAAGTATATGAAAGGGAGTAAGTGCAAGGTTCTCTTCAAAACTCTTTCTAAGGCTGGGAGCCTCAGTTTTAATATAACTTTTGAAAAATTATCTACAGGTAAAATTACAACCAGGCCATTTTATCATTCAAATATTGATTGATAGTATAATATCGTTTCTTATGTAAGCAATTCTTAATGTGTATTTTAAATTTATGAGGAGGCAAATCAAGGATATCATTAGGAATCTTATTATAGAAATGTATACCTTGACCCATAAATGATTTATGAACCTTCTGTAACCTGTAATTTGGTATCTTGAGTTTATTTTTATTCCTTGTATTAAAAGAATGTATGTCACTGTGTTTGAGATAACAGTTAATATTGCTTCGAACAAAAAGTTTAAAAAGTATAAAATAATAAATGCATTGTGAAATCCCATTAAGGGAATATTTCGGGGATAAAAACTATCCTTTATCCTTTCCCGGAACTCATACTACCTTCACGTTTAAGCGTGAAAAGGTAACCGAAAGACAGACAGTCAGAAAGACTGCCGCACAATAATATTTTAAATAAAACGTAAAGTTTCAACGTTATTGATGTATTGATTTATTTATTTATTCATGTATTGCATCCTTTTCAGGATGCGTCGAGCTACCTTCGAAAGACTTTTTTTGAACGTTCTTAGCTCGACAAAGTAAATAAAATCATAATTCAGACGACGCAGCCTGAAAAGAATGCGAAACGTCAATTAATAAATAAATCAGTGTATCTATACCGTTGAAACTTGTTTTATTTAATGAGTGGTGTGCGTGAAAACCCAAGAAACAAATAATATTTAAGTTTTAGTAGGTACCTAAGTTAATATGCAGTCGCTTTTATGTGTACCTTACTAACTTGACAATGTACAATCTCAGCAACATTCATTATCGAGAGGAAGACAGATGTAGAGTTAACAAATAATATTTTAGCTTTAGTAGGTACCTAAGTTAATATACTATCGCTTTTATGTGAACCTTACAAACTTGACAATGTACATTCTCAGCAACATTCATTATCGAGAGGTAGACAGATGTAGAGTTAACAAATAATATTTTAGCTTTAGTAGGTACCTAAGTTAATATACTGTCGCTTTTATGTGAACCTTACAAATTTGACAATACATTCTCAGCAACATTCATTATCGAGAGGTAGACAGATGTAGAGTTTTTAATTATTGACGCAAATCACAGAGCAAATGACATCGTTATGGAAATGACTGTTTAAAATGGATGAAGAATCTCGTGTCTTCAGACCCCTTTTTCCCAGTGGGCACTTTGGGCAAGTGCCCAGGACCCCGCGATCGATAGGGCCTTGCCTCAGATCAAATACAAAGTCCCTAGTTCCAGTCAGTTCACCAAACGCTTACCAGTATTTATTACCAAAAAGCTTATACATATAATTCGATGAAATCTAACCTAAATTACTGACTACAATACCAACTTACTAGCTTTTACATAAGCGAAGCTATACTATTGTCGCCCAAAAATTAGGCTTTCCGACTTCAGCATGCTTAGATAAATTTAAATATACATATAATGGTATACTAAGCACATACACATTTTAAAGAAAAATCATCAGTAGTACACTCGTCAGTATGACTCGCAACATTTCAAGTCTTAATCCACACCAAAGTCATAGGGGCCTCCAATAGGTTAAAAGACGGCCCTGCGTGTCTTTTTATGTCTACGATTAAAAACTATTCAAACAGTCCCATTTTCATACCTATACTTAAATTAGTGTTGATATTTATCTAATTATATTTTTTGTCATATTGAACAATCGCCTGAAATAAAGGGATCATAATTATTATTAAAGTCTTGACGACGAGATAAAGTAAACGAAATTCTATTTAGTCCGTCAGTTAGTTGATCAAAAAATAATGGACACGTATTTTTTCTTTGGGCAATCAACCAAAAAATGACAAAGATAAAGCGCGTCAAAGTTTGGGAGTAGGGGCTCGTGACGTCACTTTTAAGTGAAAATTGTACCAAAACGTGACGTCATGCGACCTTTCAAATCAATATATCTTTGCAATGTTTATATTATGTGAAAAAAGAAAAAATACGTGTCCAATACTTTTTGATAATCTACCTGTTAAACGAAGAAAAAAAAAATAGTCATCATCCCTATTATATAGTTCATCCCTATTAGTTAGCTCGTAGTCTGGGCCAAATGCCTTAAATGTTTACTGCTTGGGTTGGCATGGTGATTGTTTCACTAAACCAGATTGTGGATTCGTTTCAGGTTCGGCACTGGCTTCTGCTTCACCGTGGTATACGCCGCCCTGCTGACCAAGACCAACAGGATCTCGCGCATATTCAACGCCAGCAAGCATTCCGCTAAGAGACCAATACTCATATCGCCGAGCTCACAACTAGCCATATGTGCTGCACTTGTGTCTATACAGGTACATTTTTTTTCTCTTTTTATTACGCAGGTAAAACATCTATTTATTGTAGAAATTTAATTTAAAAAAATATTTTTTAGGCTATACTTTTTAAACACTAAAAACGCTGTTCGCCACATCCGCCATGATTGTGACGTCTCTTTGGTAGTAAACAACTAAATGTCATTCATACATAACCTTAAAACTTGTATTATTGAAACTGATAAGAAATGAAGAGGCTTAAAATATATTTCAATGAGTACTTACATCAGTGATCTTCGCAATAATAAATTTTACTATGAGTCGATAAAGTTGCAGGATCCCTTTTAGCAAGTTTTAACCAGGTATTGTGTAGGCTAATTTCTTTCAGCACTTTAATCCACAACTTTCCTGGAGTCTTCAAGGATGTGTTTTTACATTCTCGTACAATACAATAATGATAATTACTATATTTTTCGTGATTATTTTCTACGTGCTTACGAGTTTTTGTTTTCCACCCTGTTGACGTCATAGCATAGATATAATCTATAGACTAAAATGGCCGACAGCGTTTTTGTATGTCCATGAAAAGTCTATTTTAAAATTAAAGATTTGGAGCTTTCTAGGTCCCATAAAAATACAATACATTTTTTTCGGTCTAATAGAATATTTATTAACCATTTAAAACCTTTTTCCAAAAAGGGTCAACTAGCCTATTACTTTAAAACTATACTTAGGAATGAAATGACAACTTTTTCTTGTGTCTAATAGATCCTGTGTAATTTGCGCATCTAAAACACACATAGGGCTTTTTGTTTAGAAAATCGTAAAATATTTACACGGTGCAGCGAAGTGTAGTCACGGCGTGAGAGCGTGCCCGACTAATTGCAAATTCGTATTGCCAAATTCAGAATGTTATCAATTTAATCGTGATAGGTGAATCTTGGCCTTCCCCGGCTTCTGCATCCTTTGCATCAAACATGATTCGAACCTGCACCTTCTGCTATCTGGGTGGACGCACAAACCAACTATGTTACCGAGAACTAAATATTTATCATCAGCCGATTAATGTCCCCACTGCTGGAGCACAGGCCTTCCCTATGGATGGAATAGGTAGATTGGGCCATGACCCACCACGCGGGCCCAGTGCGGATTGGCGGGTGCTAACGACTGCAGATGCAGCCGGGACCAACGGCTTAACGCGCCTTCCGAAGCGCGGAGGAACTCGACATAGATAATTTTGGGTCACCCATCCAATAACAGACCACTTCGAAAGTTGCTTAGACCTAAATATTACTAGCTTTCAATCACGACCTCGTCTCTTCCTTAATTTCACTTCACTTTCATTTTTTTCCATAAGAGCATTCTACAATTTTTTTTGAGTGAATTTTCACTTATAAGTGTACTCAAACGTAACATCATGCGACTTTTCAAATCAATATATCTCTGCAATGTTTATATTATGTGAAAAAAGAAAAAATACGTGTCAAATACTTTTTGATAATCTACCTGATAAACGAAGAAAAAAAAATTTGTCATCATCCCTATTATGATGATTTATTGGTTCCAGGTACTAATAGTGGTGGTGTGGATGATAGTGGCGCCAGCTCGCGCCATGTTCCACTACCCAACGCGCGAGGACAACATGCTCGTGTGCGACTCGTACGTCGACGCGTCGTACATGATCGCCTTCTTTTACCCCATCGTGCTGATCCTTGTATGCACGGTGTACGCTGTGCTAACAAGGAAAATACCAGAGGCATTCAACGAGAGCAAGCATATAGGTGAGAATTAAATTTATTGTAGTGGTCGATTAAATGTAGACGCCGTCTTCCATTACCTTACACGCGAGGACATCATGCTCGTGTACGATTCCTACATCGACGCGTCGTACATGATCGCCTTCTTTTACCCCATCGTGCTGATCCTTGTATGCACGGTGTACGCTGTGCTAACAAGGAAAATACCAGAGGCATTCAACGAGAGCAAGCATATAGGTGAGAATTAAATTTATTGTAGTGGTCGATTAAATGTAGACGCCGTCTTCCATTACCTTACACGCGAGGACATCATGCTCGTGTACGACTCCTACATCGACGCGTCGTACATGATCGCCTTTTTCTACTCCATCATGCTGATTCTTATATGCACGGTGTACGCTGTTTTTACAAGGAAGATATCGGAGGCTTTTGACGAGAGCGAACATATCGATGAGCATCAAAGTTTATTCTGTTGTTTGATGTCCGCCCAAAACCGTATTTTGGGCTTTTAATGAGAGCAAGCATATAGATGAGTATTTGATTTTAATCTAGTGGTCGCTTAGAAGTACCTAGTCACCATGATCCATTACCTGAAGCGCGAGGACAGCATGCTCGTGTGTGACTTGTACGTCGACGCTTCCTTCATGGTCGCCTTCTTCTATCCAATCGTGCTGAGCCTTCCATGCACGGTGTACGCCGTGATTACTGGGAAGATATCGGAGGATTTTAACGAGAGCAAACATATAGAATAGAATAGAAATAAATTTATTAGCCTTAAACACATTCAGATTTACATAACTAAAACAAGACAAAATAGGCCAACTAGGTCCCTACCTCAGCTTAATACTACAGCAACACCAGGACTACTGCAGCGCTGATAATTCTGGCAGGACCTAACCCAATATCGGTGAGCATCAACGTTTATTCTGTTGTTTGATGTCCGCACAAAACCGTATTTAGGGGGACAGATCGAGCGTCAATCCCTACGGTAATGGAAGCAACCTGTCTACAAGCTCGATGTACCCATTTTATGTTTTTGTTAGTTGCCATGTACAACATATGCCATTTTCTTATTTAAGTACCTATTTAAGAAAGTGGTTAATAAAAGTCTACCCGCTCGTTTCAATTTTTTCAGAGTGGTCATGATCACGATAAGGCATCTGAGGATGTAAAAGAGTGTATTTCGTCTTACGATTTCCCACCATCTTGCTCTATTCGTGGACTGCTGGTGTATTCATTAATAGGGTCAATAATAGGGTATTTGACAGTATTAAAAATAAAGTGCCAATTGTTAGCATCTGTGTTTAGAATAAATATTGGCAGGGGTTTTTACTATTTTTACAAAAAAAAATATTCATAATTTTACTAAAACACATGAAAAAGATAATAGTTTTCTTATCTATTGTCACGTGACCCAAAACGCCTGGGATTGGCGGAGCCTAAAATGACATCACACGCAAGTAAACTTTAGGTTTAAGTGACATGACATTGTATCGTTTGACGTTTTAATAACAGTCGTGTGACGTTACACACTAGTAAGACGCCATATTGTACAGAGAAGTGTTTTCACGGCAACTTGAAAATGGATTTTTTGATTTGGTTATTTTTACTGAAATACAGAACAGAATGATGAATATCCACTTTTTACGGACTCCATAAAATTAGTCAATAACGTGAGATCGAAAACTTGTCAAATACCCTATTACAAAGGAGGACGGGCATTTTGGTATCCAATTGGTGTTTGGTATCAATAGCGATGAGTGATATATCATTGAATACCTCTTTTCATGTAGAATATTAGTTACTATGGCGGCATTCTGATATTTGTGTGTTGCTGTCCGTTTTTATTTTTTCCAGAAAATACCAGAACCATTTTTACCGGAACCGTTATTACCATTATTACTACATTATTATACTTACCGAATAATAATTATAATATTATAATTCAACATTATTGTACATGTCTAACCGGTAGACGTACCACAGGAACTTGTGCTCACATTTATAGGCTATGCCAGGCACGCCGGATTCGTCGCTCCTGCACTGTTCCTAAATGACATCCTTATTAAAAATAATGAATAAAGTAATTACTCCAAAATGTGTTTCTTTCACTCTGCCTCTGGATAACTGCATACATAAAAAAATAAATGAATAAAAACATAATGTACCAACAAAGATTAATATTTAAAATCTATTTTTGTTATTTTATTTTTGTTAAAAAAGTTTTTTATTAAGTGTTCTAGGGTTATTTTTCATTGGGGGGGGGGGGGCGGGCCCTGACATTGAAGAGTCATCTGAAGTTAGTGATTAGTATTATAGAATTTCGAATCGGTAGTCCAACATCCTGGGGCGGGCACAAGACCGTCCTGGAGTGGGCACGGCCCACTCGCCCCCCCCCCCCCCCCCCCCCCTCTATATACACCTATGGTTACCGTTCAAGATAACAAGCTAGTTATTGTTTTTTTTATTATGTTTTTTTATCATTTTCTTTTATTAACGTTCTCGTTAAAGATAAACATTAAATAGTTCTCAGGAGGTTGTATTGTTACTAAGTCGGAAGGCCACTGGTATCTGCAATACTTTTTTTTTAAACTATTGCAGATATCAACGCTCTAACCTAATGCCTATTGTTAATACTTACAACACTGCTAAAATAATGTAAATACTAAAATGTATAACAATTTATAAAGAAAAACTTTTTTTTATTATTTATTATATAACTCTGTTTCGACAACGTATCAGGGCAAGCGCCATAGTAGACATTATTGTATTCAAGTAGACCTTTCAAATGTAATGTAACACATCTCTATTGGAACGAATACCAAGTTCCATAGATTTTTGCCCATCATCCTTTGGAAAAGTGCTTTAATGGAAACATGTAATCTATACTCACTTTAGTAAGATGCTGATTGCTTTTAAACTAGAACTCCGTGGACATTGGCTATTACAGTGCCACCAACGAAAGAATCCTAGCAGGTCGTGTCATAATTTTAAGGTGACAGAATTACAGTTTAATATACTTTAGTCTGCTGGCATAAGAAACTGGCATGACAGTCGGGATCGCATTCTTTTGTTGGCCGAGCTGCACATAATCCGCTTTATAACAAAACTCACTCTCACAAAACCCACTATGACTAAAGTTAAACCTGGACTGAAACTGATGCTGGCACTTTTGTTTGCTAAAAAGAAGACAGAGACAAAATTAGGTTTAAAGTATTCAGTCCGCGTTTTGGAAGAACGTATTAAATCTTTGCTTTATTTCGCAGGGTTCACGATGTACACGACATGCGTGATCTGGCTGGCGTTCGTGCCGCTGTACTTCGGCACCGCGTCGCACGTGCCCCTGCGCGTCACCAGCATGGCCGTCACCATCTCCCTCAGCGCCAGTGTCACGCTCGTGTGCCTGTTCTCCCCCAAGGTAATGAGGAGTTCTAGCCAGAGTGGATAGAACTCAGGGGCGTAGGAATTTATTGAAACAACTTCACGATGGTTATTATTTTATATTAGATTTCAGGCGAATATAATTATTTTTATCTAAGCTACGAAAGGGTTGGTGCCTGAAGATCGTCTCTTGTATGGAACCTAGTATCAAAAAGACAGACGATTCCTTATTTCAAATCTTAAAATCATGACATTAACTTTTTAATATAACTGCCAACCGGCGGCATTGCAAGAGCAAAGAGTTTACCTAAACAAGGAGGCTGTAACGTAACGGACGTTACAGTAACCACCCCTCCATCAGTCAGCGCCATGGCCGTCATCATATCCCTTTTTTGTTCTTAAGTTATTTAGAGGCTTTTCATTCTACGTCTCCTCAGCCTCATCGTACCATAACCAAAACATACACAACAAATTTCATTTAAAACATTGGAGAGGGCGAGCTTTTCTTATTAGCGAAAACCATGTCAAACATCGACTTTGCTGCGTCAGAGTTTGATAGTGCTAATATTTCCGTAAAGGAACGTATATTCCCAAAGTTAAGTTGATATTGTTGTATGAATAGCTCTCTTTCTCTCTCTTTATTCTTCACACATTCCATTAAAATCTGTTGGACATCGTCCACTTTTTTACATAATTCACAATGAGGGCTACCGTTTTCTGTCTCACCAGATGGCGCCACTATTGAGTGAGGTCCTAAATTGTAACTTTTAAAGTTTATTAATACGCACATGAAATCAAAGGTTACATTTAGATTGTATTTTAACACAAAAGAACCATATCCTAAACATAATAGGCCATGCCACAGTGACGCCCAGTTCCGTTTTATTCGGAAAAAATGGGAACATAATCATTTTTCTAAGCTCAAATTTTTAATAACTGACATTCATTGCCACATAACTCATATTTGCCATAATTAAGCCGAATTGTTACCAATTATTCACAACATTATTTTAATAAGAAATAAACCCGCGTAGTCAACCAACAAGCAATAACATTTGACATTTCGGAGACCTCACGCTACACTAGCGCCTCTAGCGGCGGATTCATACGCGATAGCCCTAATTGGGGGAATCAGACCATATCATATTAATCTTTCATGATCGCTAAATTATAGTAATTGGCGTGACTGATACGATATAAGCACGTACCTTGTTTTTTATGAGTCCCCGATATTTTGACAAGGTTGCAAGCGCTATAATATCTCCATAATATCGGGGACTTACACAAGGTAACCATAGTTATAATCCTGCTAAATATTTTAAAATACCTCTACCACACTTGCTGAAAGTTTCGTCTTTGATCACGATAAACGCAAGTATGGAAAATAATTAGTGGATATTTGTTTCTTAGGTTTTCACGCACATCACTAATTAAATAAAACTAGTTTTTACTAGTTTCTAGTTTTTAGAATTGAATTCTGACGACGTAGCCTGTAAAGGCTACGAAACGTCAATAAATAAGTAAAGTTTCGTGCATTAACCCGTAAAAACTAGTTTTATTTAAATAGTGGATATTGTAACGAACTATCGAGTTGTGTGATATGGATTCTACACGATAGCTTGAGTGTCGGTTTTTCTATACACATCAAAGGGTTTTGGGAGACGAAATTTATTTGCGAGTGAAGGAGGAGGAAGAGCCCGACGGCGCTGGTTAATAGCGCGTTCGGCCTGCGATCGTGAAAGTTAAGCATCTTTCGCAATGGTCGGTCATTGGATGGGTGACAACGAACTTATTATCATGATTCTTAGGTTTCCACGCACATTACTCAGTTTACCGAGTTAAGGTCAAATAAAAAACCGCAACGATGCAACGCGATAACTGCAACATGGTCTTCTTTAAGCGTCCACTCCATATTTAAAAATGAGTAAAATTCTAAAAGTATATATTTTTATTTTCACGAACAATTCGAAATTCGAATTCGATAAACTTTTTTTTGGCCAGCATTCTAAAAGAAAAGTTTTTACAGTGTGACAATACTTATGACCTGACTGTGTACTTAATCGTTGCCAGTTGTATATAATCCTGATCCGGCCGGAGCGCAACGTGCGGCAGAGCATCATGCCGGTGCGCTACAGCCGCAAGCCGCCGCCGCACCACGCGCCGCCGCCCGCGCAGACCAAAAGTGAGCTTAAACGACCCGCTACATATTATTTATTTATTTAATCTTTATTGCCTTTACACTGAAAATGGCGGACTTAATGCCAATATGGCATTCTCTACCAGTCAACCGGAAAGAACATACAGAGCTATAAAAAACTGCAGAATCAAAGAAGAGATATTAAAATCAAACAATGAGCAAATATACTAACACTTAACTATACATATAACCATACTTATATAAATATACACACAAACACTATACATAAACAAATATATATATATATATATATATACATACATACACATATACCCATAACACATATACTTTGTCGGATTACAGTATTCTGATTGTGGTTAAGCATTATGCAATTGCTTAAGGTAGTGTTCCCGCGCCAAAGTCTTAAACACAATCCTGCTTGGAGCGGTACGCACGTTCAAAGGAAGTGCATTCCAGAGCCGAACGGCAGTAACGGTAAAAGAGTTTGAGACAAACCTAGAGTGGTGAATGGGTACATTGAGTATCAGATTATTAATGGACCGAAGATTTAATATATGAGAAGAATGATATAATTATGACCGCCATAGACATATATTTATTTATATGTGTATGTTTACGTATGGTTATATGAGTATTTTATATTATGTGCATCAATTTGTATTTAAGTCTTAATATAATTAGTTATTGCTGTTATTTTGATATTGTTCATTTTATTTAATTTTTAGCAACTTTGCTCTATCGCCATACTATTTGTCTCCAACAATCATACTGGTTGACTGATAGAGAATGCCTATGGCATTAAGTCCGCCGTTTGCTTATGTTTGGCAATAAAGTTTAAATAACAAAAAAAATAAAAAAAAAAATAGACTTTTAAGTAATTTTGATCAAACAAACTAGTTCAAACAGTTTGATCAAATTATATTTGATCAAAATACCAATCATCATGAACAAATATAATTTCTTGAATGTCTAAGACGGCTATTAATCTTCTTACCCAAAAAAGTTCCTCATGCTCACGAGGTGGTAGTGAGCTAAGGTCGGCTTCGAACCGGGTCTATATCCCGTCGTGTCGCATACAAGACTGAGAAGTAGACCTGGTTTGACGCTGGCTTTGGCTCCGGCGAGAAAACATCTCGTGGGATTGAGCCGTAACGGTTGTAGTACAAAAAAGTGAATATGTCTTCAACACGAGCTTAAGAAAAAAATCAGTTGCAAACCCAAAAATGAGGTTAGGTTGATAGATTTTCGTCCGAGTTACCAATACAGTAAAGAACTGCCCTCTTAGTGCTGACTAACATTTGAAATAAAAATAAAATAGTACAATTTTCTTTAGCATAATGATTCTTTGAATAATTTTGTTTTTTTTTTGTATATCAGAAAGTCCATGTGCCGATAAAGAAACTCAAACCGAAGCAGCTGACTTCAATAAACTTACAAATGGGCAAACAATTCAGAGGGTTCCAGATAATGTTCCAGATAGTGTTGACGACAGCACGAATGTTAAAGAAGAAAAAGAATCCAAACCTTTATGTAACAATATAACACTTGGTAGTAATAATCACAATGATAATGTAAAAGTAGTTAATAATCCAAATGATAAAATTATAAATGTAAATATAACTAATGAGAAATGTGACACATTATAGCAACGACACTCTTCTAAATCGTATAATGGAGTATACAGAAACGCCAAAAATAATAATAGTCTAAGAAAGAAAAGTTGTCCTTGTAAATTCAAAGAAAGAACGCCGGTAATCGTTTAAATTTGAGTGATATAGCTTGTAATGTAATACAAATATATTCATTAGTACTTCATGGTAATTCTTGAATATCAATTGTATTTTCTTCTTTAACAGATTAAACCTAATTATGAATCGCTTTGTACTAAAAAGCTTTGGCCATCTTCCATTTCTCTTCGATGACAGCACTGTATATATTGCGTAAATCATTTTTGCACAAACATAATTGAATTTATTGATCCAAACACTTATCTCCATTGTACAGAAAATTTGTAAATACGTACCTACTGCAAAGACAGATAGTGATGTGTATTGTAAATAAAGTTGTATTCAATAGTATTAACATAAAGTTTGGTATAACGAATATCATTAACGAAATTATATTGGTAAGCGATTTTATTATGATTAATATCTTGAACATGCACAGGGCGTAGCTTTGAGCCTGGACAGTTGTGACAGAAGATTTTAAGTACATTGTAAGGTTTATATTTTCGAGACTGCTACTGCGTGTATTGATGAAAATAGTAAAGAAAATATTAAAAGACAGTTTAAGCGACGTTGTTTCTAGGGATCGACTGAAACTTTATCATTAACATTATACAATTAGGCTATTGATACAGAATCAGTTGTTGATTGTTACTGATTAAGCACATCATTAAATTCATGTGGGATTATTTATTTAGTGTTTAATTTAGAAATAATTTTATCAATATTCCATATGAAATTAATGGTGGTTGAACTCTTAACAAACAAATCATTAATATCAGGCCTATTTATATCATATTGTAGGGGCCTATGGTTGGAATAAGGATAATTGAGAATGTGTAAAATAGATAAATATAAATCAGTCAGTAGGTCTGAATAATACGCAACTTAAAAAGTAAATGGCATAATATTGTATTTTTCATTGTTATTTAAAAACGAATTTATTTAAGAGTATACTAAATTTTCAAATTAAATGGCTTATTTATTATGTGAATAGATAGCAAAATAGTTAGGATAGGAACAATCACTTTATCTCTTGACCAGACAATGAAAATAACATTTTTGTGCTAACCAAATAGGTATGACTGACTTTTTTTATTTCAGTCTGAATAGGTACACGACAGGTGAACACATTTCTCTAATTGATTTAACTTTCCAATTCCGATTATGATTAACAATTAAATTATGGAATGATTTTTCTCCTGTTTTCGTTTTGTTCATTTTCAAGAAGTGTGTGTCATCTTACAGAATCAACTGATGTTATTTACCTAGAATTCTCAATATTACATTGTTTCATCTGTAATAATGTTTATGCCTAAATTCACAAGTCAAACTTCCTTATCATAAATATCTTTTGACAAAATATAGGTAACACGAACTTATTAATAAATTAATTCTAAGAAATATAAAATCTAACAGAACTCGGTGTAGTTTCATACTGAGTCGACAACACTTCAGGATTTTATTAAAACTGTAACTGTTTACCCAAGTTGTTTAAGCATTATGTAGCTTTTAAGAAGATGGAGTTAAATTCGACAGTTTATAGTCCTGTTGACACTGCTCTCACATTTATCATTGTAACATTATTGTAGTCTTCCTATATTGTACATAATGTAGACTTATATCAACGATATTGTAAATAATAATAATACTCGTTAAAGTTTTCGATCATTCCCAATGATGTCTTTAGTATATTTATCTAAGTAAATGTATCTTAATATCAATATAAGTATTATTTATAATGTAAAGGATATTTGTTAATGTCACCACTGTCTTTTGCTCGCCCTGTGAATGTTTCCAAATGATACTGATAACTATTAGAGATATGGATATTTATGAAAATAAACTGTTTTGATGTTAACATTATGTTTTTCATTATCCATTACACTTACACGATCGATCCCTTCATTAATCCCACGATGCTAAATAGGGATTAACTCGAGCATCTTTGGGACCTGTAGTGCAATTCTGTAAAACCCATAATCTCATCTCACTGTGTGTATCGGATCCGTTTTGCTTTCGTTCTCTAGGTTTCGCTTCACGGAATTTTCGCATTCTGTAACCAATTGTACAAGCAAGTGAAGCGAGATGTCATTTATATCCTAAGTAATTTGTAGTGTTACCATTTTAAAAGTTTTTGGTAAATCGAGATGTATCGACTTAGTTATTATGCGTGAAAAAAAGCACGTAAATTTATTTTTTAGATATATTTGTAGATATGAGGCTCAAGTCTAAAGTTTTAATGAATGTAAAGTTAAAATAGTCTTATTTTTAAAGTTTGGTAACTTGGACGAATGAGGGCTTACTCTATGCACATCTCTGTAATCGAGTGAAAATCGACGCTAGCGCTACTAAGTGAGAGTGGCGGTTTAGTAAACTATCACAGGTGAGACCATATCATACCTAAATGGCTTTGACGTTTCAATGGCATTCTGTAACGAATTTCAGCGCTTGTTTACACCTCACATTAAAAACCGCACTCGAAAGTAACTGTCAAAATAAAAGTTACTCATTAGCTGCGGTAATAGAAGTGATTGTGCGAAGTGAGTATTTTTGTAGACTATTATCATCATAAAACAACGTTGCTTTTGTTTATTTAAGTAATAATTCTTTAAAATTATGTCTATCTAGTATTTCAGATGACTCACTCTCCATTAAATACAATAAATATTTCCAACACTCACACCAATCAGTCTAGCCCCAAAGTAAGCACTGTAAGGCTTGTGTTATGGAATACTAGGGTAACGGATAGAATACATATACTGTACTTATATAAGTATATTTATATAGAAATACATATTAAACATCCATGATTAAAGTGCAAATGCTCGTTTTCATCACACAAACATCTGCCTTCACCGGGATTCGAACCCGGGACCTCTCGAGTCGGCGACACCATGAAACCCGGCGTACAAACCACTCGGCCACTGAGGTCGCCAATTACCTGCTTTTTACTAAAGAAAGCCCATGCATGATGTAGATTTGGCCAGATGCCGCCGACAAGCCCATTTCTGTGTAACCTTGAATAATTTCATTTTAAAATGACTAAACAAGTAGATACGGCACGTTCATTCTAGCATCAAAGAAAATATGATCCGACTCAACTACATAAGCAACTCTCACACACGCAGAAGTCTGTTTATAAACATTCAATCGAGCGAGCGAGGCAGAACTATACGCTGCAACGCGGCAGCGTATTGCTGTCCTTTTCTTAATACAAAATGGCGATTACGTTTAAAACATTTACGACAAACCGTGATTTTTGAGAAAAAGATATAGTTTTACGAATGAAAAGTATTGCCTAGGCATTTGCTATTTGATTTTGAACTGTTTGTGTTCTTTAGAAAAGCATCGAAGGCATTGTTTTATATTTATAACAGAGACTATCTATACGCAATATTGATATATTGAGTGCACATGCAGCGTCCAATTGTCACTACTACAGCGAATTATATTATAGTCATCAAGCACCACAATATGCGGATCACTTTTAAGCCGCGAGTGCCGTATCTTCCCTTTTTGTTTTAACCTAAGCTAAATAAAGATTTGATTCAACAATTGGAAAATGATTATAGTCTTCATATAGAAACCAAGTTTAAAGGAAAAGGATTATCCAATAGAAGTAAAGTACCTAATTGCATAACAAAAATAAACCCAAGAAACTTTTTATAGGTAACAATGTTAAAAGAATAAAAAGTTGTGTACACTTTTATTTGTGCAAATGTTAGTTACCAAGGATAATATAGGAAGCAGTAAGTAAATTTTCTTTCACTACAATAAAACAAATACTTGGGCAAATAGGTATACAAAAATAATAAATAAAGATAAATATTACTTAAAATTCAAGTCGAACAGTGTTTCTTAAATTTTTAAATATGAGTTTGTTGCTAAGAATATTGTATGTAGGTAATAAAATTTTTATTTGTAGTTTATTAACATTATCTAATACTTTAGTAGTAAATGCTAACAGAGCTATTTAGGCCACTATTTAACTTTGGCTTAGACCACTTTACCTTTAAAAATATTTTCAAGAAATATCTTTTTCTGGAGTTATTTCAATAAATACTTTTGTTACAGATTTTTGGAGAAATTTAAAATGCCTGCAACTGTTGGTAGTATAGAATGTACCTTTATCACCATAATAAGACCAAAAGAAACTTTAGTAAAAAGCATAAGGCAACGGTGTTATAGTTAATGTAAATTGAATAAATATATTTTGATTTAAAAAATAGCCACTCATATTTTTAACCCTTCACCACAGTAAACTACAAAAGTAATGATTTTATTGAACTATTTCATCATCAGCCTATTGCTGCCCCCACTATTGAGGCAGATGGAATAGGGAGACTGGCCGTGACTCACCTAGTCCGTACTGATCAGTGCTAAGGACTGCAGATGCAGCTGGGACCAATGGATTGATGTGTCATCTGAAGCACGGAGAAGCTCGAGATTATAAATTTTTGGTCACCCATCCAACAACCAAAAGTTGCCTAACTTTCATGATTGCAGGATGAATACTGTAACTACCTGCGTCTCTGGGCTCCTCTTATTTTGAATTGAACTATTTAAATCTGTTGTACACTAAAACTATAACTATTTAAGAATAAGTTTCTGTGTAGTTCCTATATTTAATATATATATATACCTACTTAATTAAAAATGTTAAATAATATAGAGCGGTGAGTCACGTAAACCTTCATTGCAATGAAAATGAAGATATATTAATAAAAGGGTGATTATTTATATTAAAACTCATTAAAATAAAAAGGTAACATATTTATTCATGAATTATGATATGATATTACATATTCTACTGCCTTTGAAACAAAAGTGAATTCATTTGTAGATTATGAGACAGCATTACATTTACAAACATTTTTGTCAGAGATGCTCTGCCAGCCTATTTGCCATTTTTATGACATTTTTTGTATGTAACTAAAGAGAAAATTGAATATTAATCAATGCTTTTCAGAACAAGTATCTGAGTAGCGTTATATAAAGCAGTAGTGGATCACTAAATAGCTCAGTGATTATCACTTCCATCTTTCAAAGCAGTTGGTAAATAGGCCTACTGGTCTGTAAGTTGTAGATGTAGAAGGTGGAGGGTCCTCTTTTTCATGCAACAATAGGCCATGTCATTAGACAAATTTTAACTGAGATCATTGTTGAGATGGAGGTGAAGCCTGCAAGCTCTGCGTGTTGCTGAAATTAAAAAATTATATAAGTTGTTGCTTATGTAACAATTATGATTGGGCCTGGTTCAGAATAAACTTATTAATGAAACCCTTTTTTCCTTTTAACACAAACTATGATTTTTATAAAAATAAGGTATTGAGATAACTAATTATTCAATATTATTACATTCTATTATACATACTTGGAACAACAGCAAGATGTGGAGCTTCTATCGGAATAGGAAGTGGTGCTTTTGTTGAAATAGGTGTTGCTAAAATCTTTGTAATTGCAGTCTCACTTGTTTAAATGACTTGGAATTATCTAAAACCAATTGTATATACTTTGAAAACATAATTCATAATTGTCATGCATGAATACAAAATAATCGAATCATTGTCTTAGAAAGTATTATAATAAACTTATTTAAAGGTATTTCATGCTCACCGGAGACGTGGTGCCAGTGGGGTTGTAGTAGGTAAGGCATGTAAATAGCGGTAGGATCCTGCAAGAATTTTAGGTTATTTAAATTAGTATTGGAAAAATAAAATAAGCACATTTTATGACAGCCAATTTAAGGGTGTCTGGTAAACTTATGGATAAACAGTCTTACAAAAATAAAAACTGTTATTACGAAACTTACAACATTTCGAAGAAATTAGTGCCGTTTTCCTTCTTGTAAGATTAATGGGCGGTCTTGAGATCTATAATTTTGCCAATTTACATTTTAAAATTATTTTAGTTAATACACCAATAATTTCTAACCTACATTATTTAAACCACAGCATCACTTGATCACTTTATTTATAATTTGTATGTTGTGTAAACCACGATTAAAAACACAGACCATAGATCACAAGATTTTATACCGCAGAGATTATCACATAACGCAAAGCAAAGGCAAGGCACCGTTCAGCCAAGTTATCAAACTTTAAAAATAAGACAATTTTAAGTTTAAAATCAGTAAAACTTTAGACCTAGGCTTCGAATCTATAAATATATCTAGAGAATTAATTTAAGTGCATAGAGCAACACGGCCGAAGCGGCCAGGAGGGAAGTAGGCATTCACAGCTTTTCCCTCTGCCGATTTTCCCCCGCAGCGCTGTTGGCACAGTATACGAACAGAACTAATTGCGCTCGCATATTTCTCTAAACTGAATCAAGTCATTTGAGTGTATGTTAGGAGATCAAAAATGCCAAAATGTTCTGTAATTTGCTGTAAAACATATATGGAACATCAAACTTATAAAAAGGTGGTGTTAAATTTCACATATAAGTAGAATTATTAACATAGTGGTGTCGATTCTTGCATAATTCTCTAAACCTAAATTTAAATTTGACAACATTATATCCTTGTCATTCTCTATACAGAATGAAGAGGAGAGACTGATGTAAAAAAAGTTTTAAGTTGAGAATCATGCCAGAATCGACACTATTATTTCTATTTTACCACTTTTATTAACTGATTATCTAAACTTAAAACTAAATTTAACATCGATTTCTCCTTTTCATTCTGTATAAAAAATTACAAGGATACACTGATGTCGATTCTGGCATGATTCTCTAAAGCTAAACTTAAATTTGACAACAGTGCATCCTTGTCATTCTCTATACAGAATGAAAAGGAGAGACTGATGTTAAATTTAGTTTTAAGTTTAGAGAATCACTCTAGAATCGACACCACTGTTGTCAAATTAGTTTAGGTTTAGAGAATCATGCCAGAATCGACACCAATATAAATATTATTTTGTTAAAATTCAATCGTCGGACTTGTTTCACAGAATAAAAACCCTGTCAGTACATGTTTGTTTTGCATCCGTTCTTCATGCCAGACTCGATTTCATTGATTAGATACCTGTCGAAAAAACGACATTAAGTACTATAAGTAGTTTTCGGAACTCTGCGGAATCTTGACTTTTTAACGGTCCGCGAGTGACTGTCTACCAAGAAATGAATATATGGCGCGACTTATTAGTACACAAATATAAATATGTGTGCAGGATTTGGCGGTGTATTGTTTGTTTTTTTATGCGTGTGTCGTAAGTACAGTTTAATTTTTTTGCGAATGTGTATTGGACTGCCTTTGTGTGCATACTCCTCCCCCGCAAAAAGTAGCAGAATGATTATAATAGTATTATGGATTATGTCCCTACTTCTGTCCGTGTTGCTCTATGAACTATGTCGATGTATCACGACCATAGACACATGCTATACCTATGATCTCGACTTACCGAAATTTCTTAAAATGGTAACACTACAACTCACTTGCGATAAGAATGACATCTCGCTTCACATGGTGGTAATATTTTTTACAGAATGCGAAATTTCCGTAAAGCGATCCGTTGTGTGATGTGAATGCATATCCGCCGCATTCAGTGAGAGCCATAGATACAAAACTATGTCATAGATGAATGATCGGTCTCACTTCAAGCGATATCTATGATTATAACTATGTCTATGATTGCAGCAATTGTAGATTCTGTTTTTCATAAAATGGATTAATTTAATTATTCATTGGTGTCGATTCTGGCATGATTCTCTAAACTTAAAGCTAAATTTAACATCAGAGTATCCTTTTTATTTTGTATAAATAATGACAAGGATACACCACTGACAAATTTAGTTTTAGGTTTAGAGAATCATACCAGAATCGATACTATTGTCTTTTAAATATCGAACTAAATAAAAGTCTAAGTTACATATAATTGCAATCTTCGTATTTTTATTCAATAAGTCAAGTAGATCATCCTCGCCACTGTGCAGTGAACTGCAGTGAGATGTGTTTGTGGCACAGATTACATAGATACTACGCATTTGTGGGTTTTACACTTTGAATACCTATCTCATAAACGTTTAACAGAATGGCACTCCGCGCACTCGGGGCGTCGTACGAAACTAACGGTGCAACTTTTTACTGACGTTTAATGTTTGCTTAAAATGTATCAAACTGGTGTCAATTTTTGTTGCACCTGGAGCGTAGTTTGGAACGCACTCCGGTAAACAAATGCAAGTACCAATGAAAATGACTTGTAAACCAACGACGTGGCTTCGGCCTTACTGAAAACACAAGAGAAGTCTTCTAGTAATAAAAAGAAGAACGCTAAGAAAGAAGTAGAAGTACTTTTAATCTAGAAAGAATATTAAAGGGAAAACAAGATACCTAAAAGAAGATTTGGCTCCGGCCTCAAGAAAGAAGAAATTACATAATAATAGTTTAGAATTGGCTGTATGGGCACAGTACCCTTTGCCTTCCCAGAATGGGTAAATAAATAAAAAAAAACAAATGCAAGTACCTTCAAAGTTTTTGGCGCGATTTTATTAAAAGTGATAAGTGTAGTTTTTGGTGCGATTTTATTTAAAGCGATAGTTTTTTGAAGAAATCTCACAGAAGAGAGGCGAGATGAAGTAAGTTAAATGTGGTTTTGATTGACTGAAATTTTAGAGTACGTTCAGATGATAGGTTAATGTAAATTAAAATCATTTGTTTTTTTTTCAGCACTGCACGATCGTCGCATCCGTCTATAGCGCAGCTCGGTACTTTGGTCGAGTTTTTAGAAGCGAATAGAGATTTAGCAAAAGGCTTTTCAAAGAACCTCAGTGCCAAAATTAGAGCACAACAAAAATGGGAGGGGATAACTTTTAAGCTAAATAGTATGGGGGGAACAATAAAAAATTCCAAAAAATGGATAAAGGTTTGTGACACAATACACTATACCCACGGGTTTGTTTTACGGGGGGAAAGTATATTAAATATTGAAGATAGGATATTTTACTGAAAGAAGACATCATTTTATTTTTAATAATATACCTACTTAAATTACTTATGTACCTATATTTAGTTAAACAATATTTTCCGTTCTGGTGAAGTTTAATGAAGAAATGGTTTTATTAATGCTCTGAATCCCTATCCACTTATCTTTGATTTTGTTTCTGAGCTTGTATTTTTATCGGTTGACAGTATTGGTCAGATAAAAAGAGTTCAGTAAAAAAAAAAGTAGCTCTTAGAAATGCAGCACGGCGAAGAACTGGTGGTGGTATTGAAAATGTGCCAGAAATTACAGAGATAGAAGAGCGAATTTTGATACTGATGGGTGGTGATGGGTTTGCTTGTGGTGATGCTCATTTAAGGATTGAGCTTTTTCAGGTGGGTACAGAAAGATTACACATTGAAAGTTTTACGTAATTTTATTTGTTAGTATTAAGTAAAAACAGATTTGATTATTCAAACATTTTAGCCATCTTCATCAGAAGACAGCCCATCAATTTTGCAAGATGCACAGGGGCACCCGCTTCTCCCAAATGTATATGTAAGTATTATTAATCTATTTATATAAAAATCAATAGCTGTTCGTTAGTCTCGCTAAAACTCGAGAACAGCTGAACGGATTTATCTTATCTTGGTCTTGAAATGTTCGTGGAGGTCTAGGGAAGGTTTAAAAGGTGAAAAAAAATCGAATTCTACAGTACAACTCTACACCGAAGCGAAGCGAGGGCGGGCCACTACTTTATAATATTTTTTCTATATTAATAGCTATTACAATCAGACCCAAATGATAGCGACTGTAATGAAATATTCTTATTTTATATTAACAATAATAAATTTAACCTATAACTCTTGCAGGATCCAAATACTATTGATATTACACACCCTACTGCTTCACACCATCAGTCTCCGGTGAGCATGAAATAACTTTAAAAGGGTTTATTTATATTTTCGTACTCTCTAAGACAAAGTATATAAATTATTTATTCATGTATGAGAATTATGTTTCTTAAGTATATACAATTTGTTTTAGATAATTGGTAACATTCAAAACAGTGAATCAGAAACTGCAACAATAGAAGCACCAACAGAGGCACCACCCACTCCGGTAGAGGTT
The DNA here is from genome assembly GCA_902850365.2 of Chilo suppressalis. Taxonomy (NCBI): domain Eukaryota; kingdom Metazoa; phylum Arthropoda; class Insecta; order Lepidoptera; family Crambidae; genus Chilo; species Chilo suppressalis. The sequence continues at coordinate 25,459,598 of OU963904.1, read as the reverse complement.
CCATATCACACTGGTAGTGCTGCCCCAAGTATGTGTTAATGTAATATTTTAATATTGTATTTAGTAAACTCAAATATAATTTTAATCATAGAATTTGTATTAAAAAAAACTGTTTATTATGAGCAAGGTCTAGTCAATTGTTTCATAATTAACAACTTATGAGGAGCTCGATGACGAAAAAGTGAGCGCGTTCGGCTGTGATTCTCAAAGTTAAGCAACATTTGCAGTTGTCGGTCATTGGATGTCCAATGACCTTCATGAATAAATGTACTTCGGAAGGCACGTTAAGCCGTTGGTCCCGGCTGCATCTGCAGTCACTAGCACCCGCCAATCCGCACTGGGCCTGCGTGGTAGGTCATGGCCTTTTCTATCCATTGGGAAGGCCTGTGTCCCAGCAATGGGGACATTTTTAGCATGATAGTGATGATGAATCAACAACTTACATAAAATAATTATTTCAGCACCACGCAGACCAAGAAGAAATAGGCCCTTGCAAGCTTCACCTCCATCTCAAAGAAGATCTCAGTTAGTGAGTGTGATTGAGAAATTTTTGAGATTGGAGGAGCAACGTCTGGCACTAGATCGCCGTATGGTTCACATCATGGAGCAGAACCTCGAAAGAGAACAATTGACAGCACGAGCTCATTTAGCCCTAGGAGAAGGACTATCGGCTCTTGCAGAAGCCATTAACAAAAGACGTTAACCTCATCGAAAATACTTCCCCCCATACTATTTTTAAACTTAATTACTCCCATTTTCCCACTCACTCCAACTTTGGTCCTTGGATTCATAGAAAAACATTTAACCAAAAATGTAACTTTATGAATCGTCTCGTATTGAAGTTAAAGCTGCTATTATAAAAAAAATAGAATGATAACAATAAAAATGTTATTTTGTTTTAACAAGTTTTAATATATCTTCCTTTGATCAAAATATTATCATCTTTCTCATTGCAATGGGCGTGTTCGTTAACTCGACACCCTATGTTATATTATTATTAAAATATAATTCATAATTAAGTAGGTAGGGTATGGTAGCTATATCAAGTCAATAGGAACTGCACAAAAACTATCCAACTTGTTGGATATTTTTACTATTTAAATAGTTCAATAAAATCATTGCTTTAATAGTTTAGTATGTGGTGAAAGGCAAAAAATGTGAAAAAGGTGACTTTTTTAAATAAAAATATAGTTTAAATATTATTACACAACATGCTATCACCACAGCCTTTTTTTAGCTTTAAGTTTTTCAGGGCGGTTTCCGCACTTAGTCCTAATCATTGGACCATTGTGGGTGTTAGGAAACATTACCGTTTACTCCAGCCAGCCTAAGTTAGTCCAGAAGGAAAGCAGCCTTGGCAGACTGCTGCAAATTTCCGGAAGCGATGCTGGCGACTGGAGAAGTCGTGCCCGTTGGTCGGCCACACTCCTGCATTCCATGATGACATGCTGTGGCGTTTCTTCTGCCTCCATGCATCCTCTGCATAGGGGGCTGTCTGTTATTCCTATTGTATATAGGTGTTTGTTTAGGGGACAATGACCAGTTAGAGTTCCTATAATTATGCGGAGTTTGTCCCTCTTAAGTGGTAAGGATGCGGGCAAGTCTCTTATTTGCCTCTTGAACTGCGTTTTTCGTTTACCGGCATCTTGCCGGCATCCTTCATCTGTTTTTTACTCTGTGAAGCGTAATTTCTGAGTTCTATCACGCAGCCATGTTTTAAGTTGGGCCTGAGGTTTAGGCAGAAAAGGTTCCGGACCATATACTTTTGTGTCTGCTCCTCTCTTAGCCAGTTCGTCTATTGCATCGTTTCCAATTGAGTTGCTGTGGCCTTTTATCCATTGCAGAGTTACCGTGTTGGTTACCGCAATGGATTGAAGTGATTTCATCACCATCACCACAGCCTTATGCTTTTTACTAATGGAAGCTCATAATACAGATGTCGCGAGAAGCGGTCGACAAGCCCTATTTTAGCGTAACCTTAATTATTCTCATCACGTGAAGATGAATATGTAAACACATAAAGACTAAATAAGGATTTGATTCAACAATTGGAAAATGAATTAAGTAGGTATATATTTCATAGACACAAAGCGAAAATGAAACAATAATAATAAACCCCACACTACACTAGCATTTTTGCAAATGGAAGTTACCAAAGAATACTAGGGAAGAATATTTACACACATTTTCCCAATCATCAATATCAACTGTAAATGAAATTGCCTACATCTATGTCATCCAGACTAAAATACACATTTTTTGAGAAATTTAAAATTCCAGGAGTTGTTTTTTATACAGATTGTCATCATGATTAAACTAACTGATATTCATGAAGTCGCCGGGCCTGCTATTGGTAGTGTCCGGGAAAAGAAAATCCGCCGTGTTATAGACGATAGAACGCGCTTGATGATGCCACAGCCGCAAGGCTCGAGGTTATTAGTCATCTCCGATCGTGCCTGCTGTACAGTGTCAGGTGGATCACCCAACAAAAAATTAGAAGCTTGAGCGCCACAATTCTCTAACTAAGCGGTCTCTTGCCAAACGCCCTGCATTTAGATCTATTTGTGAGGGTTGATCCACTGGCTGTCTCCTTTGCACATTATTAATGAACTCGTGCTCTCCATCAATTTCGGGTTGTGACATTTGTACAGCTGACAACCCTGCACGGTTGCAAATGTTATGTAATACACAACATGCTATAACAATTTTTGCAACCGTGTCAGGGTGGTAGTGCAACACCCGATGCACTAAGAGACACCTAAATCGGCCTTTTAAAACAGAGAAAGTCCTCTCTACTGTATTACGGGCTGTGGCATGCAGCTTATTATAGTGCGCTTCCGGGGAGTTTTCTTCAGCACCCAGAATTGGTGTCATCATATATGGGCGTTGTGCATATCCAGAATCACCTGTAATCCAATTAACAATGAGTTTACTATTCCACCTTAAATGGCTTATATATTGACAGTGGAAAAGCAAGCAAGCAATCGCTTATACGCCACTTTGGTGTTGCTTAATAATGTACATAATTTCAGTTTTTATTCAATGTAAGTTGCAGCATGAAAGTGGCATATAAGCGACTTTGCTTTTCCACTGTTAAATAATTTATTAGATATTATTCAAAAATTACCCAATAAAAACACAACTTCTTCAGAGTTGGTCAAATGCTCTAAGTGATTTTTTAGCTCACTGTTATTGAATATGAAGCTGTCATGGCTAGCTCCACCAAATGAGGCATCTACATGCAAAATATTGAGATCGGCATCAACAATCTGTAACAAAAAAATTAAGAAATATATTTCCAGTATATATATATATACAGATCTATATCTATATCCATATAATTTATATATTTTTGTGTTCATGAATCATGACAAGTTTTAGAAAAGTAACAAATAGATGAAAACCTGTTAAAAGTGTACTTACTACTTGAACATTTCTTGCATGGTTACCTTTACGACAATAAAACCGTTCCTCGTTTTCTTTCGGTCGTATCATGGTGACAAAGGTACCATCTATGCAACCAACAACCCCGGGAATTTGAAATTTCTCAAAAAATCTGTAACAAAGGTAAAGTTAGTCCTGAATAGTTCAGTTAATATTTCACTACCTAAAAATGTTAGAACACTGGTCTTGTTGATTTACAATATAATATTGAACTCAATGGTCTACCATAAACATTCTTTATATATACCTATTTGAGCAGAGTACTTGTTTAATTCTAGTTTACTTACCGTTCCTTTAACGCTTGGCGTTGTGATGCATTTTGCGGAAATTTTATATATTTTTTTACTATGTCTGGATGACATAAAATTGAGGCAATTTCATTTATATTTCTGGACATTGATGGCTGGGATAAATGTGTGTAAATATTCTTCCCTAGTATTCTTTGGTAACTTCCATTTGCAAAAAATGAAAGTGCACACAGTAGCTGAAACAACATATTTTTTTTATTAGTATACAACATAGTATATGTATATATTGGTTGGGTTTATCGTGGTTATGTGTTTAAGTACTCTACCTTGATTCTATTGGATAATCCCTTTCCTTTTCGCTTCGTGTCTACCAAATAAATGCTTACTTCATTTTCCAATTGTTTTATAAGTTCTTCGCTAAGTCTATAAGTGTTCACATAGTCATCTTCACGTGTGAACAAATCGAGATTGCGAAGAAACTGGGCTTGTCGACGGCTTCTAGACACATCTATGTTATGGGCTTCCTTCAATATTAAGCATAAGGCAATAGAGTGGGCCATCTGAAAATATTAGGTAGACATGAGTTTTTGAATTAATAAATAAACAATAAGACCTACATTACAAATACTTACTTTTAAAGATATTATCTACTTCTTCTTTAAACAAAAATCGCAATTTATTAACAAAGATTGAATGCCGCAGCTACGCACCAAGTTACTTTGACACTTAGAATAAAACAAAAACGAAACGAAAACCTTTGACATTAAAATTCGAGTGCGGATCCGAAAGTGAGTGTAAAATTCGTTACAGAATGCCATTAAACTTCAAATCCTTGAGCATATTGTCAAGCTATATCCTGCGTTAGTTCATTTCACCGCCACTCTCGCCTAGTAGCCCTAGTGTTGATTCTCACTTGACTACAGAATGCCAATCATAAAATCCGAAACGGAACCGCGTTCGAAAGTGAAATGTGTGTTTACAGAATGCCACTCCTGACCTGACCGGATGGTGAAGGGCTAAAGATGCTAAATAGATTTTTATTAATAACTAGTGGCCCGCCCTCGCTTCGCTTCGGGGTAAAATTGATCAAAATCCTTTGTTAGCGGATGCCTACGTCATAACATCTACCTGCATGCCAAATTTCAGCCTGATCCGTCCAGTGGTTTGGGCTGTGCGTTGATAGATCACTATGTCAGAGTCACCTTTGAGTTTTTTATATATAGATGGATAACGGTGGAGGCGTGTACACGTTTTCAAAAATGTAAAAATAAAAGTCACAGACATACGTCCAATGTTAATAGTGTAATCGCCGCACATGTCTCTGATAACGGAAAAGTATTAATCTGCCGGTTTGCATGATGGGGCTGGCCCTACGAAGGGATAGAAAATAGGAATAATACAGATTTATTCGAGCGCGTCAGTCGTTGATAAGGGATGTTACGACACGTGACCTCTCCACATAAAGAAAAGTAATACACTGGGCTCTCCAGTAGCTCCTATTCAAACGACAGGCGATTTGGAAGCGACCATAAGTAATGGCCGCTTTTCGAAATTGTAAAAAAATATCGTGACCTTGCAATACGCTGGATTATTATACTAGATTATATTATATATAGTCGCTTCATCTTGATGCCATCTGAGAATTATGTGTAAGAATTTCCTTAATCTGATGGTATGAAACAACAATTCAAAATATTTTATTAAAATTATTATATGTAATAATTACAATATCGATCCTTCCAGGATGAAATGTCGTAAAAGCCATTTTACCCAAAATGTGTTTTTAACCGTTTCTTTATCAGAATCGCGAGCTCTATCGATCTGTATATTTAAAATGTTCAAATTCGCGAAAAAATGTCTTTTACAACACGTAAAATGTCTAATGTCATAATGAACAATTTTGAAAATATTTTCTTCAAATTTATGTAGTAAGAGACATATTTTCTCATTCCACGGTCAATACAGCATATATAATACAGTACTGGAAAATAATACTATTGAAAAATTTGTAGTGAAAGACACGATACTACTAACAATTTTGATGTAGACATACTAGGGACTTCGGAAAAGGACATAAGCTTCGATTAGTCACAGATTTTTTTATTACAAGGAGTGAAAAAATAAAGGATGTAAGTTGGTAGAAGAAACCAATATTCTATGTAAACGAAGTTCTGGACGTTGCTTAGGCGTAAGTACGGCTTGTTGGCATTAGTTGTGGGCCCCAAAATTCGTGTTTGCAATAGCAGGGTCGTGTTGAATTGTTTACCTAGGACAGTAGTTTCTCTCTCAGCCGAGCATGGTCGAAGCTATGCACAGTAGTGAGACGGCTAGGAAGGAGTCGCCTCTCTCTGTAACGACGTCATCTCAAAGAAGGAGGAGGCCGAGAGGGGTCAGGAGGACAATCCTCTGGCCGTCCCCTGCCACCGCAAAAGAACAGCCACGGGAAGGCGAAGGTGCGCCCTGGCTGCGCACGTGCAGTGACCCTATCTAATTGAATCACTTGCTGCCCGGCATGGCGTTAGCCGTGTCAGCCACCGATGGATTCCGTGGCGTCAGCTATTTTTTGTACCTAACCTACATGAGAGGGCCGCGGAAGGGCCTGCGAGGGGAACTGCGCAGTCCTTCCGTAGCAGACGGGGCAGTGGGCAATAGGCCGCGCACTTAGTTGCATTTACTTCACTCAATTAAACTTTATTCTTATTACAATGGTCTTTTAATTTAAAAATCCCTTTAATGAAACAATTTATGAAGTCTTATACAACTTCAAGGAAAAAACATTACGTTTGCGAAGCAGAAATAAAATGTCGTAGAAACCATTTAAGTAAAACTTGTTTTTTTGTAGTAAAAGCCATGCCATCTCTGGAACTAATGAATGTAGGCTATTCCGAGTTTCTTTTTAGTAAGCAACCCGAAAATCTAAGCTTAATGAGTTAAAGTGGTTTATTATAAATTAAGCGAATCAAAAAATATACGGGAAACAAACTTCACCGTTTTTGTTTTTTGGCCGTATTCAAAAATGTTTGGTTTTGGCTTTTACTACGTTTCATCCTGGAAGGGTCGATATATGTATGTACACAAGTAAAATTATATCCTGTATTTAAAAAAATAGTGCCTTTAACGACATTTTTTTATTATCGTTAGTGGAGCTAATGAAGGAACGACGTGAAAATCCACCCGTCACTTCGGCAAAGCGGACTCTAAACCAAGAGATCAGTAAGCACGTACGACTTGACCTCCGGTGCAGAACAGAATCAAGGGTCCAAAGTGTTCGTACAATCTCTTGTAAGAAGCCATCTGTGGAAGTTGACCACAGCAAGTGGGAAAGTTTGCTTGCTTCAAAACCGGCAGTCCTTTCGGAAGTGGAAGACTTCTACAGCCAGTTGTACGCATCACATCCATCTCATTAACACGCCACTTCACCGAAGACCTGCCAAAAGTCAGTATTGGCGAAATCGAGATTGCTCTTGGACAGCTTAAAAATGGAAAAGTCCCTGGAGAGGATGGTGTTACAACAGAACTCATAAAGGCTGAAGGTAAACCCGTACTGAGGGAGCTCCAAAAGCTTTTTAACACTGTCCTATTCGAAGGGAGAACTCCGGAGGCGTGGAGTAGGAGTGTGGTCGTCTTATTCTTTAAAAAGGGGGACAAGACCCTACTTTAGAACTATCGACCCATATCCCTTCTGAGTCACGTCTGTATAAGCTGTTCTCAATAGTGATCGCGAACCGTCTTGCGCGTAAACTTGATGACTTCCAATCGTAGGAACAGGTTGGGTTTCAGAGCGGATGCGGCACCATAGACCACATCCACACAGTACGGCAGATTATACAGAAGACTGAAGAGTACAATCAGCCCCTGTGCCTAGCATTTGTGGACAATGAGAAGGCCTTTGACTCGATTGAAATCTACTCTGTCCTGGAGTGCCTGCAGCGTTGCCAAGTCGATTGGCGATACATCCAAGTGATTAGATGTCTCTACGAAGCCGCCACCATGTCTGTCCAAGTACAGAATCAGCAAACAAGTCCCATACCGTTGCATCTGAGACAAGGGGACGTGATTTCCCCGAAATTGTTCACCAATGCAATGGAGGATATGTTCAAGACGCTGAACTGGAAAGGACGTGGCATCAACATAAATGGCGAAAGCATCTCTCACTTGCGATTTGCAGACGACATTGTCATCATGGCAGAAACCCTGCAGGACCTACAAATAATGCTGAATGACCTGGCTGACTCTTCTATACGCATCGGCCTACGGATGAACTTGGATAAAGCCAAGGTCATGTTCAATGAACAATGTTCTACCGGAACCGATTGCAATACACGGTGCCATTCTCGAAGTTGTTCAAAAATATGTGTACCTTGGGCAGACATTGGCGTTAGGTAGAAACAACTTTGAGGACGAGGTGAATAGAAGAATTCAGCTAGGTTCGGCGGCGTTTAGGAAGTTACGTCAACTCGTGACATCGTCGATCCCACAGTGCCTAAGGACGGAAGTCTTTAATAAATGCGTCCTACCTGTGATGACATACAGAGCCGAGACGTGGACACTGACGGTACGGCTAGTCCACAAGTTCAAAGTCGCTCAGCGCGCTATGGAAAGGACTATGCTCAGCGTTTCTCTGAAGGGTCGCATCAGAAATGAGGTAATCCGACAGAGAACCAGAGTTATCGACATAGCCCACCGGATTAGCAAGTTGAAGTGGCAGTAGACTGGCCATATTTGCCGAAGAACCGATAACCGTTGGGGTAGACGAGTTCTGGAGTGGAGACCGCGTCTAGGCGAACGTAGTGTAGGATGTCCTCAGGCACGATGGAGTGACGATTTGCGCTAGGTGGCTAGCAGGAGCTGGATGCGAGAAGCCCAAGATCGATCTGAGTGGCGTGCAATTGGAGAGGCCTATGTCCAGCAGTGGACTAGGATAGGCTGTTGATGATGATGATAAAAATAGTTGACATTGGCATTTGTAACAAGTAAACAGAATCATCTTTATTAGTGAAAATTATTATTCTAGCGAATCATAATGCATTGTTGCATTTCTGGATGTACCAATACATCCACAAAAAATTAAAATTAATCAAAAGTCGAAAGCAATGGATAGTTCTGACAAAAAGTAAACGCAACACATAACATTGCCGCAAAAATACACATATGAAGTAATCCCCCAGTTCGATGCGATGCGATGCGGCCCGGTGCGGTCCGCCCGCTCTTAATGTGCGGTGTAATTTGTTCATAATTTTGACGTTCAAGTGGTGTGATTTTAAATTAAATTCATGTAGGGAACTGAAGAATTCTTTGTAATCTTTAAAATAGGTACAATTTAATTACACCACTCACGTACATACCAATAAAAACAAAGGAATTTAAAGAAAAGTTTACTAGAAAAAAAAAACCCACGCGGACCAGGCAGCGGACGGGACTCGAACCCGCATCCTTCGCTATCCGGGCGAATGCACTGACCATTATGCTACCACGGCCCTATTAGCCGCGTCGAAATTTTCCTAGCCTTAAGCTGCAAGGCAGCGCCATCTCTTCGCATTGTAGGTAACCCACAATGTCAAATGAATACTTTTTCAAGTATTAAACATTTGAAAGAAGAAATAGCAATTATGGTTATGATTTTATTTATTTTTTAAGCATTTAACTGCTAGATGTTTAAATCTAAAGAAAAGTTTACTAGAAAAAAAAATGTGGGTTACCTACAATGCGAAGAGATGGCGCTGCCTTGCAGCTTAAGGCTAGGAAAATTTCGACGCGGCTAATAGGGCCGTGGTAGCATAATGGTCAGTGCATTCGCCCGGATAGCGAAGGATGCGGGTTCGAGTCCCGTCCGCTGCCTGGTCCGCGTGGATTTTTTTGTAGTAAACTTTTCTTTAGATTTAAACATCTAGCAATTAAATGCTTAAAAAAGAAATAAAATAATTAGAAAGGATTTTTTTTAATACCAATAATAACAGTGCTAAAAATAATAATAGGATATTTAAAACTAACTAACTAACTAAATGAGAAAAATAAATTGTGTCTAAACTTCAAATACCTATCATTTATTCAGCTTAGGCTATTCCGTCCGCGTGAGATTCGTAAAACTATATCGGAAAACCTATTGCTGGTAAGAATTCAGCAAGAGTTACTATTATCTTTTAGTACTTAATAGTAGTCTAATAGTAAATAGTAACCCTTGCCTAAATTCTTACCAGTAAAAGGGCATCTAACGCCTTGGGCATTGAAAATCCGTAAACACCAGGTGATAGATCTCTGCGACGGACTTCTTCTTTGAGGAATTATGTGAATTGAAAATACCTATACCTTTTTAAAATATTATTTTTATTACGGTTTATAAGGATAAAATTCAAAACAGTTCTTTGATAAACATCAATCTCTCTCGATATCGACATATCGTTTGCAGTTATCTTGCCTTGGCATCCCTAATTCCCTAGTAAATCAGTTTTGTTTGTTTCATCTAATGTAAAAGAAAGAACAAAGAAAACTGAAGACTAGGCTGTATGGGCATTGCTTTCTTTGCCTCCCCTTAAAAAAGGAGAACGTTAAAAAAATCATCTTGTTTTTGTAATTTTGTTTGTTTTGCGTTTTCTTTGAAAACAAATTCGGTGAATCTTTTAATTTGTTTAGAGTAAATTATAATAATGACAGATGAGCCAATGCTTCTTATACGAGAGTCGTCGAGAAATCTGCTGAAATCAAATAGGCGGATTCACAAAAATGAACAAAATGATATATACAGAAAGCTTGAAGAAACGAGGTTGGCTTGTTTTTGAACTTTTATTATACGTATTATAATTGAAGGTTAATTATTTTGTAGCTTTATTAATGTAAAGTATTAGCTCCATGCATCTTTTTAAAAAAATCTACAAATGTAGGTGATCTCCATTTATTGTTGTTCACCAAACTTCAAATTTTATTTTAGACTAAGAATGACTGGACCACTGAAAATAAATATTATGATTTCAGGTTCCTTACATAGATACCTAATAGGTAGGTAGATAGTAATAATAATATCATCTGTGTACCTTAAGAAATAACCTTTTCACAGCTCGACTCATATTCGTATGTCTATATTCGTACATAGTTAATTTTGGTTTGATCTCATGGTAACTTTTTTTTTATTTAATGAGGATTTTTTGTTTTGGAAAGCAGATAAATAAAATTGACAGTATACTCCCTGGCAAACTTGTGGAACATCAACCATAGGCAAGAAAGCCTGCGCAGTGGCAATTTTCCATATAAAAACTTCTACTGTGCAAGTTTATTTGCCTGCGTTTTTTTCCAAAAAGTTTGCTGCTACCTATACCTAAATCCTAAATAAAACTCTTAACAAAATCAATTAAAAAAAGATTTTTTAATTTGTCATGTCTAGAAATCAAAGTTAGAATCTAAAGATGGTCATGTCATATCTACAACACAATACTCATCCAAGAAGAAAGATCTAGAAAGAGTATTTAGTTAAATTTAATGGTTTTAATAACAATAATTTACCACTGCTAAAGTACCATGTAAGTGTCATCATCAGCCTATTAATGTCCCCAGTACTGGGGCACAGGCTTTCTTATGGATTGAAAAGGGAGTTTGGGCCATGACCTAGCATGCGGACTCAGTGCGGATTGGTGGATGCTAACAACTGCGGATGCAGTCAGGATCAATAGCTTAATGTGCCTTCAGAAGCAGGAAGGAGCTTGAGATAGAGAATTTTTGGTCACACATCTAATGGCTGACCACTGCGAAAGTTACTGAACTTCAACGATCATAGCTGAATGCACTAACCACTTGCGCCATCGAGCTCCTTACATTTAAGTATTATAGATAGCTGATAAAGTATCTTTCTATCAGCTGTTCTGAATATAAAACATATTGTAAGTGCTAATGTTAACACTGTTTATTCAAACTTATTGCAGAGTAACAAGAGAAACTATAGTGGACATAGTGAACAAGTTGAAAACCAAATCTATAACAGCAATGGAACTAGATATTCTTAAAAATTCAATTTTGGATGACCAGAATAATATAGAAGTTGTGTTGAGCAATCAGGGTTCATTGAGGGGCCTGGTTCGAGAATTATCAGGTCAGTAATTAAGCTAGTTGAAAATGTCTATTTGTAACTCGACAGGTCTCTAAAGACTCAATTACACGGGGCGAGTTTACAAGCTACTAACACTCAACTCACAAGCTTGTAGATTGTAAACTCGCCCCATGTAATACTCACCCCATCTAATTGAGTCTTTAGAGATCGGTCGAGTGTAGAAATGGAGGGTACTAACCAAAAAGTTGTTTTTTGATGAGTAAGCTATATTTGAATTTGATTTACAAATTCTTGGTAAAAATGAAAATTATAAGTGACCATAATGCCATAGATTCTGATATTAAATATTGGCACAATAAGGAAAAAATTGCCTGGTCTTAATTGGTACAATAACTGTTGAGCGACATGCCTGCCTTACATCAAAGCGGATGTTGAGCGCGTTGCACGTGTTGGTCATGAACTCATAACGCATCCTACGGACTCCCGTAGCTATTGGCGTTTGGCCAAGGCCGTGCAAATGAACTGCTGCCAGCCCTCGCTGCCACCTCTGAGATGCCCAGACCGAATACTAGCTCATAAGCCGCAGGAGAAAGCCAATTTACTGGCAAAGTTCTTTGCGGCTAACTCCCGAATCGATGATTGCAATGCACTGCCACCATCATTACCACATTGTGGCACAACGATGCCTGATATTAAAATCAGGCAGCGTGAGGTTTGTGCCGAATTGCAATCACTCGACGTCCGGAAAGCTAGTGGACCTGATGGCATCCCAGCAATAGTACTGAAAAAATGTGCAGGAGTTGTCTCCCGTGCTCACGCGAATGTACCAATTGCTTGTATTCTTTGGGGCGTGTGCCGGAGACTTGGAGAGATGCCAATGTGCAAATGTCAGTGAATGCCGGCGTTCCCCAGGGCTCCGTCCTATCCCCCACTCTCTTTCTGCTGCATATCAATGACTTAATTCCACTTGGGAATATTCATTGTTATGCAGACGATAGTACAGTGCATGTGGGGTATCTCGTACAAGCAGCGGCTGGGCAGGCGGTAACCAAAGAGAAATGGGAGAATCTTGTCATTGAACTCGAACAGGCTTTGGATTTCTGAATGGGGTACCAAGAATTTGCTTGAGTTTAGCTTAGAAAACCCAGGTCTGCGCTTTCACGTCAAAAACATCGGCATTAATTTCATGTACTTCTCTTCAGGACACAACACTGGAGCTAGAGAGCAGTATCACCATGCTTGGTATGGAAATTCGCTGTGACTTAAATCTAAAGAATTACATCGAAAGTATGATAAAAACGGCCTCACGCCAACTCGGAGTCCTGAAAAAGGTGCAGCATTTTTTCACGCCCGAGCAACTGTGCTTGTTGTATAAGACGCAGGTGCGGTCTTGCGTGGAATTTTGCTCGCAGCTCTGGGATGGTTCCGCCAAGTACTTGCTCGATGCTTTGGATAGCTTACAGCGGCGCACGATCCACATCATAGGCGATGAGGAGGTGACTAAACACCTCGAGCCTCTTCAATTACGCCGTGTCGTGGCGTCACTAAGCGCGTTCTATCGTCTGTACCACGGCGAGTGTTCTAAGGAGTTATTCTCTCTTATTCCACCTTCCCCTTTCCTTCAGAGAACCACGCGCACTGGCCTACGTTGTCACCGTCTAACTGTGGCCACAATTCCAACTCGTACAAAGAAATTTGGTGACTCATTTCTTTGTCGCACTATCCGTAAATGGAATGCTCCCCCCGCTCACGTGTTCCCACTCTCTTACAACCTGGGATCCTTTAAAAGAGGCGTGAAGAAGCAACATGCAGGCCGGCAGGGTGAGGATGGCTGGAGTGGCAGGTAGAATTGCTGTATCAGCTATCTTCGCGTCTGGACTTCACCTTCACTAACTATCCATAAAAAAAACTACAAAAGGCAACAAAGCGAGAAATTATCCCAACCCCCAGACATTAAGTGTAAATAGCAACCAGCTATGAAGATCAATAAGCATACCAAATGTATAAAATCAGTATTTGTTCAATTCTTTATGTGACTTTGGGTTTTCTCCAGGTACTGATGTGACGAAACAATTGGCTGCAGCAGGGTGTTGCTGTAATATAGCTCTTGGTGATGCTAAAGCTTGCGTAACTATCGCTAAAGCAGCGGGACTCTACCTTGTGACAGCTCTTGACAACTTCAACACGGAGTTAGCTGTAAGTGACCAAAAACCTTCAAAAAAAGAGCGTACTCCTTCTTTAAAGGCCGGCATCGCATTTTTGATACTACTGGTGTTGCAAGTGTCATGAGCGACGATGATCACTTACCATCAGGTGAGCCGTCTGCTCGTATGCACCCTATAACATAAAAAAAAATGGCAAACATACAGGGTGACAGGAAAACTCGACCTATTTCTTGAAAGGGGTTATACTAGAGGTCATTAGCGACAAATTAAGTCCAGTGAACTAGAGGTCTAAACTGGATGGTTACTGATTTGTGACGGTTCTTCGATTTTTTAGAATTCTTCAGACTTGCTGTCGGAAACCATTAATTGTGAATAAACTACTCCACTCTTAACATTGAACTGATACCGTTCAGAAAGCTGACAAATTAGACACAATCTTAGAAATAAATAATATTTTTGTATTTTTCCCGAACTTCGCCCTAAATTAATCGAAAATAACTATATGGAATTTGGCTTAGAAATTAGTAAAATGACAACCTAGTTTCATAAGCTTTCCAACAAGGTATAAGCGTTATTAACTTTAATAGTTGTTTTTATTAAAATTAGTGAAAGGGCGCTGTAGGGCAAACTTTTCATTTTGTTTTGTAAATTGAAATACTTAGTGGCTTGCCTGATTGGAAGCGGCCGCCAAAGCCCTATACTCTTGCGATACCGAAAAACCAATTGCACCGTTGCCTTGACGTTTTAATGACAGTTGTGTGACGTCACACACTAGTGAGACGCCAGAATGTCCAGAACAGTTCTCGCGGCAATTTGAAAATTGAATTTTTTAATTTAGTTTCTATACTAAATTACATTACAGAATTAAAAATTTCCACGTTTTATGGACTTCATAGACATTAGGTAATAACGTGAGTACGTTTTCTAATGTCTATGAAGTAAATATGCAAGAGAATACACAACAATATTAAATTCCCTAGATACACCAACACGAACAAAATCGTGGCCGAAACCTGTCCAAAAGGTATATTGGATGATCCACAGAGCTCCGTAAGATAGTCGCGTAGTCAAAAACAATATAGGGCATTTTTTAACATTAAAAGTCACCTTTCACGCATACTGTATAAGGTCTTAATTAAAACGCAACCGTCAAAGAGTTATGACAGTTCGAAATACAGGCTCATAAAATTTTACGACTTATTGCTATGTGAGGAAGAATATAGACTTATTTTTTCTTTGACGACTCGCACACGCAATACTGAGTGCGCTGTTATCAATACAGCAGATACGGACCGCGAGGAAAAAAGACGGCTATATTACCGACCATGCATTTGAATATCACAAATATGTTCTATCAAATCAGTTAATAGTAAGTATTACAACAAGATTTGCTTTAAATGCGATCAATTAAAAAACATTGATTAGGTACCTGCCGAAAAACGACAATTTACGTACTATAAGTATTTTTTTCGCATTATTTCACGGAGCTCTGAAGATTTACGAACCGATGGCGTAGCTTCTAGACATTCATATGTGCTTGTAACAGCCTAAACTGAATAAATGATTTTGATTATGATTATTGACTTTTTAACGGTCCGCGCGTGACTGTGAACCAAAAAGTGCTTGAGTGGTGTTCAAGCACTTCTTGATTGGGACACATTTTGAGCGAACATGGGCATTTAATATCGTTGCAAATACCCTATCATAGTTATTTTATTTATTTATTTATCATCAACAAGTTTCAACAGCGTTTTACACAATACAATCTAATATAAAATTTTAAACGGTAATTTAGCCAATTACAGAAACTCACTTTGTATTCAATTTAAAAATTAAAATGATTACGTAGGGTAGAAATTACAAATTAACAATAATATAAAAGAAATACCAACAAAGATTCAAATTAATTTTGCGATACATATAAATACCTGTATAAATCAAAATTATAAAAGGAGCATGATAACTAAATTTGTGTAAATGAGTGTGTACGTGTAGTGTGTGCGTGCGTGCGTGCGTGCGTGCGTGCTGCGTGCGTGCGTGCGTGTGTGCGTGCGTGCGTGCGTTTAGTCGGTTGTGCACATTGCGTAGGTAGGTATCTTATCACATTTTTCGCATGGTTTACATGCCGGCAATATTAAGTGTGTACGTTTAGGAAACCAGAAATTAATAATTGATTTAATAAATGCAACATGTCAATGAAATAATGAGTTTGTAACAGTAACAGTATTATTATTTGTACGATGTAAGTAACAACAATTTGTACATAATGTTATTTGTACGATGGTCAGGTATTGTGCGCGTGGACATTGGGCAACATAGCGGGGTCGGGACACAGAGCATGCGTGGCGCTACACTCGCGCGGAGTTCTCACCAAAGTGACCGCTCTACTCACACACCATCTACTCTGTGACGCTGCCTTGTATGCGGCTACCCATCTCGCTTATCACATGAAAGATGACCTCGGGTGAGCGTATTGTCCATTACAATGAAATAACTTGTCGAAACGATGTCTGTATCCACTGATACTTGCTTTACAAATGCGAGTGTCTGTCTGAAATGCGATAGTTTGAGTTCCATGAAAGGACATATGATAGCTTTTATCTTAGAAATCACACTTAAAGGTTTTAATTGTTTCCGGATATCGAAGGGTGCTGGTTCGAGTCCCGTCTGCTACCTGGTCTGCATGTTTTTTTTTCTAGTAATATTTTAAATAAAACTAGTTTTACTAGAAAAAAATCCACGCGGACCAGGCAGCGAACGGGACTCGAACCCGCACCCTTCGCAATCCGGGCGAATGAACTGACCAATTATGCTACCACGGCCCTGATGGCCGCGTCGAAATTTTCCTAGCGCAGCATTTGGCGTGGTAGCATAATTGGTCAGTTCATTCGCCCGGATTGCGAAGGGTGCGGGTTCGAGTCCCGTCCGCTGCCTGGTCCGCGTGGTTTTTTTTTCTAGTAAAACTTTTCTTTAGATTTAAACATCTAGCAGTTAAAAGCTTAAAAAATAAATAAAAAACATAACTAAAACTAGTTTTTTAACGGGTTAATGTACAAACTTTATTTACTTATCGACGTTTCGCAGCCTTTTCAGGTCTGCCGCTCTGAGTTTGTTTCGCCGGTTCTTCTCAGAAAGGTCTCCCAATTTTGGAACCGGTGGTAGTTTACGGTAGATAAACTCAAAATTATAAAAAAGAATTTAAAAATAAAGAACTTTATTAACTTAATTAACTAATAAATTCATACATAGATAATAAAATTTTAAAAATCTTCCAATGTAATATCTGAACGCTCAATAAGTCTTTCGAAGGTAGCTCGACAAAGTAAATAAAAAATCATTATTCTGACGAAATAATGAATTATCTTGCGAAACGTCAATAAATAAATAAAGTTTGTGCATTAACCCGTTAAAAAACTAGTTTTATTTAATGAGTGATGTGCGTGAAAACCTAAGAAACAAATATAGTAATATTTTGTTTAGATTTAAACATCGAACAGTTACATGCTTAAAAACATATAACTATAATTGCTGTCTTCTTTTAAATATTTAATACATGAAAAGGTATTCATTTGACATTGTGGGTTACCTACAATCTTAAGAAAGGCTAGAAAGAATTCGACACGGCCGTCAGAGCCGCGCTAGCATAATGGTCAGTATATATAATAAGTAAAATTTTTATTTTTAAAGCATGTAACTGCTTGATGTTTAAATCTAAAGAAAATATAACTAGAAAAGAATCCACGCGGACCAGGCAGCACACGGGACTCGAACCCGCACCCTTCGCAATCCGGGCGAATGCACTGACCAATTATGCTACCGCGGCCCTCGCGGACCGCGTCGAAATTCTTCTAGCCATTCTTAAGCTGCAAGGCAGCTCCATCTCTTCGCATTATAGGTAACCCACAATAAATATTTCTTACTACGAAATATCATCTAAATAAGTAATCTGTAACCCACGAATTAGAAATTTTGTGGAAGCATTGCTCTCTAACAAAGGCCGCAAACAGATAAGACTACAACACTAATGCGACACCCTCACAGACAAAACAAAATAATTTGACAATTTTTATTATTTTTAAAGCATGTAACTGCTAGATGTTTAAATCTAAAGAAAATATTACTAGAAAAATTCCACGCGGACCAGTTATCAAGCAGTTACATGCTTTAAAAATAATAAAAATTATAACTATAGTTGCTATTTCTTCTTACAAATGTTTAATACTTGTAAAAGTATTCATTTGACATTGTGGGTTGCCTATAATACGAAGACATGGCGCTGCATTGCAGCTTAAGAATGGCTAGAAGAATTTCGACGCGGTCTGTGAGGGCCGCGGTAGCATAATTGGTCAGTGCATTCGCCCGGATTGCGAAGGGTGCGGGTTCGAGTCCCGTCTGCTGCCTGGTCCGCGTGGATTTTTTTCTAGTAATATTTTCTTTATAATTTGACAAATCAAATATCCGCAAATGAATTCGACTATCCATTCATTGTGTAAGATAATGTTTACCGGAAATCCCAACCAATCACATGATCGGTGTGTTGATCGAATTTTTTCGCCTTGCCCACTTCATCGCAGTTTGCGTGAAACCACTCTTTTTTTTGGTTTGCAAAACCGACTTGTGATAATGACAAAATAATTTTACCGAAATTTCTACTTTAGCGGACATCGTATTCCATATCATTTCAAATTCGTTGTCTGTAACTAATACTTATTATTTTCCGTTTCCAGTAAAGAGTACGTAGAAAAATGGACCCAGATTTTAGTCAAAATGAACTTGAGTATGGAATCGTCTCATCTACTCTTCATTCTATCCTGTCATGTCGACTTTGCCTTACCTCAGGAAGAACTCTACAGGGTGTTACAATTTACTTATGTGAGTATTCAGAAACATTGTGCAGAGTGTTCGGGAACTAAAATGTGCTGTGAACTGGTATATCTTTTGAGGACTTTAGCAAATTCGGACATCAGTGAGACGGGTGCCATAATTATAAATTACTTTGACGCAAACTTAGGTGTGGAATGTTTTAAAACAATTCTCAAATCAAACAATTGTACAGTTTCAGATGCTCTGACTTGGTTATTGGGTAATGTTTTAAATGTTTGTGGTGAAAATAGCTTCGTTAATAAGTTGTTAATGACCACTGCATCGTGAAACTCTGTTATTGAATGTTATTATAATAAGTTTTTGAACATTTTTGTTATGTAACAAAAGTTTATCAAAATTTAAGCTCGTATAAAAAAACATACTGGTCGCCGATAACATGAACAATTTCTCTGTTATTCCGGGCATCAAATTAAAACGCACACAATTACGCAATAAATATTTTATTGTATCAATAAATCATTATAACTTTTTATAATAATATTTAGATTATTATGGATAAGGCTATAATTATATTTTTTTAACGTTTACACCACTCACATATGTAGCATAAAGGTCTATCCACATTGGCTAGCTATAAGATGCTACGAACGTCACAAGTCCAATAAAAATAATAATAATCTCATCTAGGAATGATGATTTAAAAAAAAACATTATTTTAAACAGACCATTGCCGCCTAGTGTTACTGTCTACTTCAAGTTTGTGTTTTTTTCTGTTGATAAACTCTCAAGATGTTGGATATTAATTCAGTCTTATTTTTTATCATTCAAACTATTATTTACTGCTTTTACATAAACGTCAAACTCGAAATAGATAAGTGAAGTGCAACTTTAAACTGTGGTCGACTATCCACTATGTAACTACGTTAAAGCACATTATACAATACTTAAACGTTTTCTGGAATAGTTTGAAGCTTAAAATTGAAATAATCTTTATGTCACAGGCAATAAGATCTACTTTAAAAGAATTATAAGGCCTGTTGATATATCGACCCATTCTCCTTCTCCTAGCTCCCAAACAAGTTAATTTTCCTACCTGTACAGAACAAAAAAGTTTCGAAATGTCGACCTTACAAATATTAGTCTTTTGACCTATATTTGTACATGGAAAAGGTCTAATATCCGTTGTCCACGTTAAATACAACTTCGTGAATGTTATTACTGTGATAATATTGCTTACAAAACTGTTCATTTTTGTTTTCTGTTGGTTTTTAACGAGTGAAATTATTTGTAGAAATACTACTGCAAAATACATTAAGTTTACCAAAGTTTTTGTTTATCGTTTCTGCTAGTCTGTGCGGAAAGAGAATGGGCGTGGCCAAAAACGGAACTAACATTAAGATTTTTATTTGGCAATCAAACTCAGCAATCTGTAAAACGTCAAAGTTTTGTATTGATACGGATTTGTTTGTTGTTGTGATTTCTCTCGGTTTTTTGTATTTAATCATGTCCTTAAGGGGTAAAAGCTTACAAATATGGTAGAAAAGCACTACAGCGCCCTCCAATCTAAATCCCATTCTCTTTCCGCACATACTCTACATGAGGTCTTTAAAAAACGCGTTAAAAACTAAAATTGGACACAATTACAAAAAATCTTTTCACATCATGCGCAAATTCACTGCCGACATCCATGAATGGGGTCAAAATACATCTGACCAAAAACAAGCCGCGCTTTATTGGTCACGAATGCCAAGGCGGACACATAGACAAGAAAACTAAATAATGATAAATAAGTACATTTTAACAACCGTAATTTCTGATTATGCGATTGTGGGCCCGGAGATACACCGGTCGTTTTTAAGTCAAATGTGATTCGACCCTTAGTCCACATGCGGAGAAAATCCACAAGTTGACGAAAGTAGCCTTTAAAATATATTTATCATAACTAAGATACACATTGTTAAAAATTATATGTATGCTTATCACAGGACATCATAAGGTACAATAAAATGCTCACAGGATAAATTAATAAATAATGATTGTTGATAAATGTTTATAAAACTAAAACTTATTAAGCAAGTGTTATAAATGTGTGATTAAAGCAATTTTGTTTTTTATTCTTGGCTTTGCACTTTGTTTTTGGCTTAAATGTGAAACTTCATTATAAGTATAAAACAGAAATAAGATTCTCTAATCCCTCGTTTACACCATGAAACAAGTTTTATACTAGTTTAAACAAAACTAGTAGAATACTTGTTGTGGCTGTTTAAAACATTCTTTCGTTTACACTGCATAGACAACTAGTATCTTACAAGTGTAAATCACTTATTTACTTCACATATTTTGTTTCTCCAACAAGTTTGATGCAAGTATTGTATACTACATGTTTTATACTGTCTGACTGTTGCTTCTCAGTACATTTATGAAAATTAAATGTATGTTCGAAAAAATATTACATTATTTCCTATAAATAGTGATAAGCAGTCGCTTCATACTAGAAATAAAAATGAATTAGCTGTAAATTACAAGGAGGGAAGGAAAATCGATAATTCATTTAAAGGTCTTTGTGTACGCTTTTACAATAAAGTCCCTAACAATATCCAAAAATTAAGCGTCAATAAATTTAAAACTACCATTAAAAGAGTTCTTATTAAGAAAGCCTACTATAAAGTGTTTGATTATATTTCAGACAAAAATGCTTGGGTTTAAACTGTTCCAAACTTTCCGGCAGGCTTTTTCTATAATTATAATGAAGATGAAATGATTTTGTATTGACACCGTAATAATATATTTTTTTGTATATATTGTTACATAATTATTTAACGCTGTGAAATTTTTTTCGACAGTTTTTCTCCACAGCTATAAAAAATGTCCTAACTGGTGGTAGGGAAAAAAATGGACGATTCAAAAGAATTGTATTTTGCATCCAGTTTGAATAAAGATATTTTGACTTTTGACTATACATGTATATAAGTGTGAACAAAAAATTAAGACATTGTTAAATACATGTATTATACCTTGGTGTAAACGAGGGGTTATAAGTAGATCTAATACACAAATAAAGGTTCATGCAATTTGTATGGGGAGGAACCTCAATATTTATTAAGTCTGTTTTCACGTGGAAGGCGTGCATGTTAACTACAGTTAAAACATATTTTTCGTTACCCGAAACGAAATGTAAAATAAAATACCAAAGATATAAGATATTTACGAGTGGCCTTGTGAGTTGAAAATAATAAATCTTGTCTTCAAGTTTTGTTAATTTGATTAATTATTAACAATTCGTAATGAAAGGAAAAAACCCCGATATTCCCAAAATTTATCGCAAACCTAGTTGCTTGAAATCTTGGTAAATAGCAGGTCGCATCTTGATAGGTACCTTTATCTTATAATCTGAACGCAAGCGGCATCCACACTATGCTACATTCTCAAAATTTTATTGACAGTGCCCGCTGAAATTTTTTTTTTACTGACTTCGAAGGAGATTCTCAATTTGGTTTTATTTTTAATAGGTATTAAAGTTTTTATAAAACCGATATATGTGTACGATTATTTTTGTTAGACCGATTTTTGTGTGACGTCTGCGTTAATATTAGGATATTGATACATTTCTATTGTATCAATGTTGGCACCAACGCGTGGAGTTGGCAAGCGATTGGCTCTAATACTTGTTCGTAAGGAATTTAGCGCCCAAGCTCGTCTATGGTTCACACGTAAGCCAACGTTGGCGCCAACGCGTGGAGCCAGCGTGAGTATTGGCTCTACGTTCCCGCGCGTATAGTGCCAATGCTTGCATACAATCCACACATACGCCATCGTTAGTACCAACGCGTGGAGCAGGCGTGAGTGATGGCTCTACTTTCCCGCGCATATAGCGCCAATGCCGCGTAAAATCCACACATTAGCTAATGTTGGCACCAACGCGTGGAGAAGGCGTGGGTGTTGGCAACGGTTTCCCGCGCGTAATGCTCGCCTGCAATCCACACATTAGCCAACGTCGGCACCAACGCGCGGAGCGGGCGTGAGTGTTGGCCACTGTTTCCCACGCGTAATGCTCGCGTACAAACCGCACATTCGCCAACGCATGGAGCAGGCTTAGTTTTCCGCGCGTATAGTGTCAATGCTCGCGTACAATCCACACGTAAGCCAACATTGGCAGCTTAGCGTGGAGCCGGAGCGAGTGCTAGCTCTAGTTTCCCGCGTGTACAGTACAATAGTTGGGCGAGTGTTGGCGTGTTGGCGTTGGCGCGCATTACGTGTGGTCGGGGGGCGCGCGGCGCGCCTGGCCACGCCTCGCGCGCCGCTCGCCCGCGCCCGCTGCATGCGCTGTAACAAAATATTTTGTAATTACTACCTTACCGTCTTACGCACAAGGCTGTAAATGCCTTGTCAAATGTCTCAAAATGTTATAATTCATATGGGCTGCATAATAAAAGAATATTCTCTTTCCGTAATCTACTATATAAAAATAAGTCGGGTTTTCCTTCCTGACGCTATAACTCCAGAACGCACGAACCGATTTCCACGGTTTTACATTCGTTGGAAAGGTCTCGGGCTCCGTGAGGTTTATAGCAATGAAAATTCAGGAAAAATTAAAAAAAAATCTTGTTTTAATCACCAAAGGAAATGTTACATAAAACGAAGCCATCTGGTGGCGAAACGGAGTTCGCCGGGTTTGCTAGTTCATTTATATAAATTTCATAGGTATATAAATATGGTACCGCTTTCACTCCAATTATTCTCTAGACAATGCTTCGATAAACAATTCTATAGATAACGGGAAGGCGCGTAAAATCCGTCTCGGCAAATATAGCGTCACTTGAGGCGTGAGATCTTATTCTAAATTAGTTCGGTTAATACAAAACAAAGTAACTCGCTGGCCAATGACTGGTAAAAATACTTTATTTTGTGGGTCATAAGGTTGATTTCACATTTTTCTTTTTTCACCTTTATCATTTTTTTCCAAGTAGCAGATATAATTATTAAAGAAATAACATTTTGTTATTTGTATACCTTATTCCTTTGTGTGATAGTTGTTATCAGGTTCAACTTAAGTTGTTTTAAAACGTTTATCTTTGCGAATGTAGCTGCATTAGTTTAAACATACGCGGACAGTTTTTAGGTTTGATTTTGTATGCAATCCGTTATCTATAGAATTGTTGATCGAGGAGGCGATGTGGCGTATCCAAGTCCTGTGATGTTTACAAACGTGAGACGTTATAGACTCCATATGTTTCCGCCCACGACAACGGGTAACTAGACCCGAGGTCAGAGTCTCAGAGACGCCCTCTAGTTGAGCCGACCCCCTCAGGTTCGAGTGGTCTGGAGGCTCCAGACGGGGAGGAGACTCCCCCCGTGGGGAGATGCCATCCGCCTGGAATACCTCTAGAGGCACTTAGAGGCCAATTCTCGGCTTGAGGTCCCCTTAGGATCTCGCCGTTCCCAAACCCGGTGACGCTGTAAAGGTCATCTGCGTCCAACAGCATACACACTAAGAAAACAACTATGTTTTCGATCGCGTTACAGGAGATAAAACCATTTTCTAATACATGAATCTGTTTATGTTTAGAGTTTTTCAATTATTTATTTCAACAACATGCACACAATGTTAGTATCTCATTAAGAGAGATCTTTTATTTTGGTCATTAAAAAAAATATGTTAATTGTTTTAGTTAGTAATGAAAATTAGTAATTTAATATTTTATTAGTATGAGTCCATGCTCTTGCATTAAACAAAAAAAAGAGACAAGTACAGCCAAAGCCAAAGTCTCAAAATAATCTCCTTAAAGTAAATTACTTTCTCGTAAATTAGACATCTGATTTTGACCGCAAGACCTTGTAATTATTATATACCCCATAATTAGTTCATGTTAGTATTTTTTTCCATTTTTAACAAACATTAATGATCACAAATTTCGTAAGATAATAAAAAAAATCCTCACCCTCGCTTAGTGATATCAGTTTGGTAACCACGATTTTCAACTCTGGGTACTTTGAAATATGGTCCGAAACCGGACTGAGGGGTGATTTCGTTAATTCGTTCGCGCATTTATGCCTACAACGGTGAGTTTCTGAAAATTCAACGAACATGAGAAACATTATAAGGTGAAAAGATTGTTACGCAAATTGTCAAAATTAAAAAAGGGTTTTTGGAAATAGGGTACAATTTGAAACATTAAAAGGGAGTAATCTATGATTTTTTTCCGATAGATCTGACCAATGGATATCGATTGTTTCCGCCATTTTCTGTTACGTAGGAGCGTAGTTTTTTTTGAGCGAGAGAGATTGCAAAATCTGTATCTAAAAAAAGAGTCTATATATGTTTGGCAGTAGGCCCGAAACTAATTTAATGTGTCATGTCGCATAAGTACCGAGAACTAAGCAAGTTTAACCATCACATTGACTCAAACTGTATGAAAAAAATACGAATTAACTGGTTTTGATTTTTCTAGAAATAATAATAATTCCTCTTAAGTAAATCCGCCCATACATTACAGGACTATTTTTGAAATTTCTTCAGATTGAACTTAGGGTTGTTTCGCTATACTCACACCCCATCCGTCATATTAATAAACAAAGAAGAAGCTCGGACAACTTGCTCCATTTTATGTTTCTTTTCATTTAATTAAATATGGCATTTGAGTGATATGAACAAAACGCAGCGTAACTAGTCAAAGCTTATTCCTCGTTTGTTATCAAGGAGGAATGTGTCCTTATAGTTTTAGTTGTAAACACAATACCTGTTTGTTCTTCTGGACTCTTAGTATCTTCCCCGCTGGGCCCTTGTCCTTTTCTCGTCTTGTGTTCGTGTCCGTTCGCTCGCGACCGTGTATGATCTGCAATCGAAAAGGCAAGGTGGCTGGTATGGCAGATCAGATAATACATACAACTGAATCAGCTATTTCGCGCCAGGAACTACTAATATAATAGCATAAGGAGGGGTATATTGCGATTCAACTAAGAATAGAATCGACTGAGCGGCATATTTTGACGTCATTGCTGTCAATTCAAACCAAATAGGTAGAGCGAGCAAAAAAAAGTTTATATTTAATATACCTAACTTATTTACTGAGATTAAAAGTGTCTACACACGTCCCTAAATCAGAGGCAATCTCGGGAAAGTGGTGGGGAGCACCCTAAATCGCTCCCTAGATCGCCTCGTGTGTAGGCAAATCGTAATCATCATTATTATTATTACCCCTATCTCAGAAATTGGATCGGGCGAGCTCACGATTTAGGGCCGATTATCATCTAGGGAGCGTTGTCAGTGCGTGTGTAGCGAAATCGGGTCCGATATCAACGCAGTGCTCGGGCGAGCGTAGTGCGAAGAGGACGCGTGTTGGTTTTATTTCCTTTTTATTCGTGCGGAGGTATGGCGAAAGTAAAGGAGCGAGAGGCCTGTACGAAAACCATAGATAAAATGTGCATTTACACTGATGTAGTGTTTCAAACTTTTGTAGATAGCAGAGCATGTCTCTGGAATCATTTTGGACATTAATTGCGGCGATATTACAGCAGTAAATTTTAAATCCTCATAGCTTTGTCCAGTAGCCAGGAAACGTAAAGTAACTATAAGTCGTTCTCTTGGACTTATGGATTCTCGCATTAAGGTATTTTGTTTTTGTATTAATGGTATCACCAAATTCAGTAGCTCTTCAAAACATTCAATATCCATTCTTAATAAGTTTTTCAAATCAACTGGTTCTAAATGTCTCATAACGTTCATATGACTGAATTCATGGCGTTTCATCAACCACCTCTTAACCCAAGTCTTCCTCTTTAGTTTTTGTTTTGGTCGCACCGTATAAAGTGCCAGAGCGATGCCTATTTTTTGTTGTTTTGAAAGTGTGGGCGGCATCTTGGATCGACGAGCGTTATATTGCACGGTGGGCTACGTACTGCTTAGCAGGGACGTGTGTAGAGTACTAGCCGATTTCATCCCCACCATCATCCGATATCGCCTCTCCCGATATCGCCTCTGATTTAAGGGACGTGTGTAGACACAGTGAGAAAAAATATCAGATTTTTTAATAAAATTAATTTACTAAGATTGAGAAAATAACAACCGATTTTTAATAATATTTCTTTATTAAGACTGTGTGAGAAAAAACATTTATCAGAATCTAGCTCTTCAATTCCGCTCATCACTGCTTTACCGCCGGAGTAGTTATGAATAATCATGCAAACCACATACGAACATGCATCCTATATGTAAACGAAAGTTTTAAATCGAGTTTCTGAACGCAACATAAAGTGACATTTGGTTGACGATTTAGGTTATCAACCATCCATAGCCAAAGCTGAATAAATGAAAAAAAAATATCAACCAATATTAATTATCAATATTTGTTATTGTTTGTTTAAAAATGTTTAGTTTTTAATCTAGAATTAGCCGAGTGCTAAAAAACTGTTCCGAGATTTTTTGCAAACCGTACTTTTCATGCGACATTTGACAGGTGGAGGTCATTGGCTTTCCTATTTTTATTTGAATCGCATTATTTAGTCATTTGCCTCAGTATGGTTCATTAAACGCACACACGTATTACGTGGATCAGCGCGATTTACATCATTTTAGTAATTATGATTTTGCTACAGTGCACATTATTTTACAGACAAAGAACCATATAAGCTTCAAGATTTTTTTATAAAGGTATATTATTTACTATATATTCAATCGATTATAAGTCGCGGCAAGAAATTCTAGCGCTGGCCGTTAATGCGCAGAAGTAAAAATGAAGATGTCTTGGGGGGAAACGAGGTGCGCGGGTGGGCGTGCGTTGTGCCGATTGGCTCTCCAGTCGTACCCATGCGCAGCTATCCCCCCCGCGTAAAGTTCAGCGCTAGAGTTACGTGCCGCGACCTGTATGACTGTTTACGACAGCTAGGGACACGAAAAAAGTATCGATACTTTGTGGTATCGAGTACTTTTCCTTTCGATACCGATACTTTTGTACTCGATACTTTTACTCAATGAGTACTTTTTGGCAAGTATCGATACCTTTAAAAAATTGGATAAGCGCCTCATATTGATGGCAACGCCATCTTGGTAAATCATAGCAAACCTTCTCAAACATTCCATAGGGTATTTGACAAGTTTTAGGCAACTATCACGTTATTGACTAATGTTTATGGAGTCCGTAAAAAGTGGATATTCATCATTCTGTCCGTAAAAATAACCAAATCAAAAACTCCATTTTCAAGTTGCCGCGAAAACGTTTCTCTGGACAATATGGCGTCTTACTAGTGTGTGACGTCATACGACTGTTATTAAAACGTCAAACGATACAATGTAATGTCACTTTGACCGGAAGTTTACTTGCGTGTCGTCATTTTAGACTCTGCCAATCCCAAGCGTTTTGGGTCACGTGACAATAGATAAGAAAACTAATATCTTTTTCGTTATTTTGGCACTTTATTTTTAATACTGTCAAATGCCCTATTGCGTTGTTATTTGTGTAAAACGGAGAACGCCACAGAAAGAAAAAAAAAAGTCGGTAACTGACATATTCAAATTCTTTCCAATCTGTGACTGTGTTTATTTTGCGCTTTGTTTTGTTTCATAGTTATTTATTTAGCGACCATATTTTTAGGAACTGTGATTGATTCGCCGTTTATTGTGGTTTTCGCTTGACTGTATTTGATTTATTGAAGTGTAACACCATTATTCTGTCTGTGCTGTGTATACCTATTTGAAACCACCTGAAAAAAAGACGGACGTAACCTCTTCTATAATTATAATCTTGAGTGAAGCATGCCAATGGCAGCCGTTAACTACGTGTCAGATTCAAGTTAACATAAGTGGGTATAATGTTTTTTGATGATTAAAATTCAAGAAAAGTAAGTTTAATTTGAAACAAATCTGAAAAGTTTCATACTTTTAAATTGTTTAAGATTTAGATCTTTTTAATTAACATTTTAATTATGAATGTAATGTTAATGAACACTTTTTTAGTGTCAGAAATCACAGCTATTTTCTTTTCATTATATAATATAGCAATTTCTGAATTTACATGTCCTGTTTTTGTTTTTGATTATACGTACTATAATAAAATTTGATTGTTTTTCTATCAATTTTAACACCTGGGGGGGGGGGGGGGGGGTTGCTCATCAGGCCACAGAGGCTCCGATAAGGCCCTATGAAATGTACTCGATACTTTGAAGTATCGATACTTTTGTTTCGATACTTTTACGAGTACGATACTTTTTTACCGATACTACTCATGAGTACAGTATCGATACTTTCTATTCGATATCGTGTCCCTCAGCCAGTATTTCAATCGTCCACCATTTATTGAAGTGTGCCATGACTACAACTCACTCCATACAATTCTTTATGTATGGCCCCACTTAAACCCATACAAAGTGATATATTGTTTTAAACTTTCATGGTCACTAACATTATAGATATTAACGGGATTGTTACTATGTACCTTGTTTTTTATGAGTCTACTGCGTTCGAACGCAGTAAAAGACGACGTCAGAGGGTAGACCGATATGTCTGCCAATAACATCTACCCGCAATTACTTCAGTTACTCCGTGATCATGGCGCTTGCAACAGTGCCGAAATATCGGAGACTCATAAAAAACAAGGTACATGGTAACAATCCCGTTAATAACCATACAAAGTGGTCCGACTCGAATTCAACTTCCTGTATTTAACTTTCTCTGAAGCAAAAGGTTATCAAACCAAAAGAAGTGTTTTTTCAATAGGTCGAATTTTAAACGCATATAAAAACATAATTAAAAAAGTGACACTGAGAAGACATAAATCTGTATCTATTCCCAAACTTTGAATTCATTATAATACTACCATATTGAAGAGTAAAGTCGGTGGAGCGGTGTATTTGGTGCTTTATCCTCGATATGATAGTGGTCCGACTCGAACGACCACTTACCAAGTTATAATGCGATTCAACTAAGAATAGGACCGACTGGGCGCCATATTGTGATGTCATAGCTGTCAATTCATACTAAATAGGTAGAGTGAGCAAAAAAAAATATTTTATCTAATAAAACTTACTTAGAAAAGATTAAGTGAGAAAAAGCATCAGATTTTTTTAATAACATTTATTAAACTAAGATTGTTAAAAAAACCATCGATTTTTAATAATATTTATTTATTAAGACTGTGAGAGAAAACATTAATCAGAATCTAGCTCTTCTATTCCGCTCATCTCTGCATTACCACATTATCACACCTATTATTGATTATAAAAGAAAACCTGTAATTGGTCTTACCGTAATTTATATTAGTTATAGAAGTACTATTTGTAACACTGTTGGTTTTCTCTTAATAAATAAATAAATAAATAAATTACCGCCGGAGTAGTTATGAATAATCATGCACTATTACTAGGCCACATACGAACATGCATCCTTTATGTAAACGAAAGTTTGAAATCGAGTTTCTGAACCCAACTTAATGTGACATTTGGTTGACGATTTAGGTTATCAACCATTCATGGCCAAAGCTTAATAAGTAAAAAAATATCAACCGGTATTAATTATCAATACTTGTTATTGTTTGTTTACAAATGTTTGGTTTTTATTCTTGAATTAGCGGTGTACTAAAAAAGGGTTCCAAGTTTTTTTTTTGCAAACCTTACTTTTCAAGTGACATTTGACAGATAGAGGTCATTGGCTTTCCTATTCTTTTTTTTATCGCATTATACAACGACTAGGTACTCACTGTTGGCATAGACGGTGGAGCGGTGTATCTGCTGGCCGGCCAGCTCGGGCAGCGTAAGCGGCCGTCTGGTGCTTCGTCCTCGAGACGACACCATGTTGAAGTCTCTGGAAACAACCAATTACGCGTTTAAATCGATATTTTAAATAAGAGATTACGTTGCACTTGCTTTGAATATAATAATAATAATAAACATTTATTTCAGGCTTAGTACCCATATAACATACTTACATATTATAGAAAAACAATAAAAATTATAATTAAATAATCACCTTAATATATAAATTATAAATATGTAATTATATTTCATTTTTATGAATAAAGAAAGTATAACTTCAACGTACAAATGTTCGTAAAAAATATACACAATCAATAATTAATAATTATGCAGTAATAGTCACTCAAATAAAAAACTCATGCATAAAATAAAAAACATATCTTACTTCTAATTACAAAATGAGTCTTACACATATTGGACGCCTAATTAGAAACACTTAAACAAAGCATCCATAGCTCGTTCTTTTTTGTTAACACTTCTTTCTTGGCTTTTTCATTATTTTGGTGTCAATTCAAAATTTCAAAATCGGAATAAATTAAAGTTGTGACGCGTCAACTAGGAAAATAATTGTTAATTTACATATCTCTTATCTATTAGACAAGTCCGTCCGTCCGTCTATCTGTGGTGCTGTTTCAGCGGCCAAACCGTAAGAGATAGATAAAGAGAATGTTTAAGTTATAAGTTAAGAATAGTCTGATAAGACTACAAACTGGATTTGAGTAACGTAGCACTTCCGGTTTTCGAGAAATCACGAATTTCAAACGAAACCACACAAAATCTCCGAAGTTCTCAATTAATTAAATACATTTTTTTTCTTTTAAATCAGGTTTTGGTGAACATTTGGTTCACTGGTTTGCTAGTATTAAAACTAAACGAAAATGTTCTTAGAAAGGTTCAGTCTCTACTCACTCTCTAAGTGGTTCCCGCCAGAACTCGGGCGTGTGTACGGGAGGGAAGTGGTAGTTGTTCTGGTACCCGTAGGCGTCGAGCCCGCTCGCGCGCAGGCTGGCGTGCAACGAGTTCTTCATACACTGCAACTGGATGCATCGGTCACGTTGTAATGTTAATATCAAAGCGAAATGTGCCACAGTTCTCTGTTTGAATGTCAAACTTCAATCAACACCTAAACTATACCTATAGTTTAAATCTAAAGAAAAGTTTACTAGAAAAAAAAACCACGCGGACCAGGCAGCGGACGGGACTCGAACCCGCATCCTTCGCTATCCGGGCGAATGCACTGACCATTATGCTACCACGGCCCTATTAGCCGCGTCGAAATTTTCCTAGCCTTAAGCTGCAAGCCAGCGCCATCTCTTCGCATTGTAGGTAACCCACAAAAAAAAAATACCTATAGTTTTTTTATTATTAAATATTATCTGCCTATTAATTAATTGTTTATATAGATTGAATGAATTTTATCTTAACTTATATAAATAGTGACAACTTATTTAATAGTGACATTCAGTACCTAACTCTATTAATCTGTAAACTAACATAGAAATTTGAATGTAATTCCTCTCTTCTATCTCTCATTACGTGCCCGACAGGGTGCATAATGATCGTATGTTGTCATAACTTATATTTAACATCTTTTTGTACATTGTGGGTATGCAGTAAACGAATTGAATTGAATAGTCTGCGCAGACGAATGACTTTCGTCCGCGGTGGACATAAGTCCCTGAATCGTGAAGAAAATGTCCGTCGGTTCAGCACAATGTGCGAACATTTGTCCCTCGAAAATGTAGAAAATCGCATGCAATGGTAATAAACAACTACATTATAATGAATTTATTCCATTAAGTCGTGTTAACATAGGTCTTACATAATAGTTAAATATTCTTAGTTAACGTTGTGTTGTAATAGAGAATTTGACAGTATTAAAAATAAACTGCCAATTCTTAGCATCTGTGTTTAGAATGAATATTGGCAGGGGTTTTTACTATTTTTACAAAAAAAAATATTCATAATTTTACTTAAAAACCACGAAAAAGATAATAGTTTTCTTATCTATTGTCACATGACCCAAAACGCTTGGGATTAGCGGAGCCTAAAATGACGTCACACGCAAGTAAACTTCCGGTTAAAGTGACATTACATTGTATCGTTTGACGTTTTAATATCAGTCGTGTGACGTCACACGCTAGTAAGACGCCATATTGTCAAGAAAAACGTTTTCGCGGCAACTTGAAAATGGAGCTTTTGATTTGGTTATTTTTACTGAAATACACAACAGAATGATGAATATCCACCTTTTACGGATTCCATAAACATTAGTCAATAACGTGAGATCGTTTTCTAAACTTGTCAAATACCCTATTAAAGCAGAAACAGACTTGAAACGCGACGTCACCGGACACCACGTGACGCGTATTGAGTCAAATCAAATGTAAGTGCTATTTCTATATTCTTATATATCCTTCTGCTAGGATTCAGAAAATAGTTATAAATGAAGCTGAGTCTACAGGAGCACCCATTTCTATGGGCGTGCCCCAGGGTTCAATATTGGGCCCATTGCTTTACCTTATTTATATCAATGACCTTCCTCACTTTACAAGAGATTTGTGTGAGACAGTACTATTTGCTGATGACATCTCTTTAGTGTTTCAAGCTAGGAGAGGAAATGATTGTTACGACGAAGTAAATTGTGCTCTCTCTGAAGTCCTTCACTGGTTTACGGTAAATAATTTAAAACTAAACTCTAGTAAAACAAAATGTGTTAAGTTTACTTTACCTAATGTGAGGCTAACCTGCCTCACATGATATGACATGAAATTTAAGAAAAAGAGAAGATCGCTGTGTGCTTTGTGCGCCTAGTCACATGAGTTCTAGTTTTCGAGGACTGTCGTGTACTTTAGTCCTGCCCAGTCTCTCAGTATCCTCGTTCTGGGGACTTTTCCTACTCCAGATTTATAACATCTCGTGTGAGCTACTCGATGCAGTTGTAATTTATCTATTTAACGGACAAATAAGTCCGCGGACAACAAATCGAGTCAAGCGACAAGTCCTTCGTCTGCGCAGGCTATTATTGATAAGTTCAAGTCTTGACATACTACAATAATCAGAAACATAGCCACCTATCAGTCAGGCGAATTGCCCACAGAATTTATTGGTGCCGCATTTTAAAGTCCTCGGCTCGATCCATCCAAATAACCAGGGGCGTATTTATCTTAGGGCCAATATTGATCCTTAACCAGGGACAGTTGACTTGGGGCCAAGATTGATCCTTAACGAAGGACGTATTGACCTAAGGTCAAGATAGGTTATTTAACCAGGGGCGCATTTACCCTAGGGCCAAGATTTATCCTTAACAAGGGCCGTATTCACCCTAGGGCCGAGATTGATCCTTAACCAGGGCCGTATTGACCTAGGGTCAAGATTGATCCTTAACCAGGGGCGTATTTATCCTAGGGCCAAGATTGATCCTTAACTAGCGGCGTATTGACTTAGGACTATGATTGAACCTTAACCAGGGGCATATTGACTTGGGGCCAAGATTGATCCTTAACGAAGGACGTATTGACCTAAGGTCAAGATAGGTTATTTAACCAGGGGCGCATTTACCCTAAGGCCAAGATTTATCCTTAACAAGGGCCGTATTCACCCTAGGGCCGAGATTGATCCTTAACCAGGGCCGTATTGACCTAGGGCCAAGATTGATCCTTAACCAGGGGCGTATTTATCCTAGGGCCAAGATTGATCCTTAACTAGCGGCGTATTGACTTAGGACTATGATTGAACCTTAACCAGGGGCGTATTGACTTAGGGCCAATATTGATTCTTAACACAAAAAAGTTTACGTACATGCACATAAAAGTTTACAAACATGTGTTTCGAGCGGTTGGAATTCGCACTCGCTTTGTTTCCGACTGGTCCGAGATACGTAGTCCGTGAGTATTGCTCGAGCGCACTTCATATGTAGTTTACCTTATGTACTGTCTATTTCGTGGAAGAGGTGATGGGGCCGTGCGTGCCTCGCGTGCGCGCCGTCAAACAGTAGGTTAGTGACGGCGCCGCCCGCCGCCGCCGCACCGGCCGCTACCTATACAGTGCAGTATGGAGGTGACGGGCCGCGCGTGCCAACGTACGTGTGCGTGCCTCGCGTGCGCGCCGTCAAACAGTAGGTTAGTGACGGCGCCGCCCGCCGCCGCCGCACCGGCCGCTACCTATACAGTGCAGTATGGAGGTGACGGGCCGCGCGTGCCAACGTACGTGTGCGTGCCTCGCGTGCGCGCCGTCAAACAGTAGGTTAGTGACGGCGCCGCCCGCCGCCGCCGCACCGGCCGCTACCTATACAGTGCAGTATGGAGGTGACGGGCCGCGCGTGCCAACGTACGTGTGCGTGCCTCGCGTGCGCGCCGTCAAACAGTAGGTTAGTGACGGCGCCGCCCGCCGCCGCCGCACCGGCCGCTACCTATACAGTGCAGTATGGAGGTGACGGGCCGCGCGTGCCAACGTACGTGTGCGTGCCTCGCGTGCGCGCCGTCAAACAGTAGGTTAGTGACGGCGCCGCCCGCCGCCGCCGCACCGGCCGCTACCTATACAGTGCAGTATGGAGGTGACGGGCCGCGCGTGCCAACGTACGTGTGCGTGCCTCGCGTGCGCGCCGTCAAACAGTAGGTTAGTGACGGCGCCGCCCGCCGCCGCCGCACCGGCCGCTACCTATACAGTGCAGTATGGAGGTGACGGGCCGCGCGTGCCAACGTACGTGTGCGTGCCTCGCGTGCGCGCCGTCAAACAGTAGGTTAGTGACGGCGCCGCCCGCCGCCGCCGCACCGGCCGCTACCTATACAGTGCAGTATGGAGGTGACGGGCCGCGCGTGCCAACGTACGTGTGCGTGCCTCGCGTGCGCGCCGTCCAACAGTAGGTTAGTGACGGCGCCGCCCGCCGCCGCCGCACCGGCCGCTACCTATACAGTGCAGTATGGAGGTGACGGGCCGCGCGTGCCAACGTACGTGTGCGTGCCTCGCGTGCGCGCCGTCAAACAGTAGGTTAGTGACGGCGCCGCCCGCCGCCGCCGCACCGGCCGCTACCTATACAGTGCAGTATGGAGGTGACGGGCCGCGCGTGCCAACGTACGTGTGCGTGCCTCGCGTGCGCGCCGTCAAACAGTAGGTTAGTGACGGCGCCGCCCGCCGCCGCCGCACCGGCCGCTACCTATACAGTGCAGTATGGAGGTGACGGGCCGCGCGTGCCAACGTACGTGTGCGTGCCTCGCGTGCGCGCCGTCAAACAGTAGGTTAGTGACGGCGCCGCCCGCCGCCGCCGCACCGGCCGCTACCTATACAGTGCAGTATGGAGGTGACGGGCCGCGCGTGCCAACGTACGTGTGCGTGCCTCGCGTGCGCGCCGTCAAACAGTAGGTTAGTGACGGCGCCGCCCGCCGCCGCCGCACCGGCCGCTACCTATACAGTGCAGTATGGAGGTGACGGGCCGCGCGTGCCAACGTACGTGTGCGTGCCTCGCGTGCGCGCCGTCAAACAGTAGGTTAGTGACGGCGCCGCCCGCCGCCGCCGCACCGGCCGCTACCTATACAGTGCAGTATGGAGGTGACGGGCCGCGCGTGCCAACGTACGTGTGCGTGCCTCGCGTGCGCGCCGTCAAACAGTAGGTTAGTGACGGCGCCGCCCGCCGCCGCCGCACCGGCCGCTACCTATACAGTGCAGTATGGAGGTGACGGGCCGCGCGTGCCAACGTACGTGTGCGTGCCTCGCGTGCGCGCCGTCAAACAGTAGGTTAGTGACGGCGCCGCCCGCCGCCGCCGCCAGTACCTCTCTGCGCTGGCGGTCCGCGTCCGCGCGCAGGCGCCGCACGAGCCGCTCCGCCTCCTGCAGGCGCGCGCGCAGCTCCGCGCCGGACTCGGCCGCGCCCGGGGACACGGCGCCGGTGATGCCGGTGATGCCGGTGCCACCGGCAGCGTGAGCGCCGCACGAGCATGTGGACGTGCGCGACTCCAGCTCGCGCAGCTTTCTGCGATAACGTAGCATTACAAAATTCGTGCTATAGGAGACCGGTTTTATCGAATATTCGGGGCACAGAACACAGGAGAAGCTTAGAATGGTGCTGATTGACCGTTTGTACGGGAACCGATATAATCGGCTCGTACCGCCTGCACTTCCTCCTAATAGATAATAGCCAATCAAACGACGCGACACCAATAAATCAAACCAAGTTCACACCCGAGAGCAACTACGCAATAAGAACCAAGTTTTGATCAAGTTATGAACATTTGAATTACATTAGTGTAGCGCGCCTGTCTCGCCCACAAGATCCTTCTAACCTCTTTCTGTGTTCTGTGGTTCAGGGTACCTATCTTCATTATATACAAAGAGGTTGAATGCTAATATAATAAATAAACCAGTAATCACCCATTAACAGAAATTATATAATTGTATCTTTTACAAATAACATAATACTTTAGGTACTTCTATATGACGCTACAAGTCCTCAATGAACACAATGTGCTTAAAAAGGAGTACGAAAGTTTTTGATTCACGAATATTTTTTTTAATATCCTTTACAATACAAAATATCCTGTATATATTTTGTATGTATGTAAAAAAACCTTTGACGAAGTCGAAGGCCACGTATTTTCCACATCATGACGATCATTTTTTTTCTTCTGGACCATACCTGGGAAATTTATGTTTATGGAGATATTGAAGGTCAAAGTCACAATGTTTTTTATAGATTTTTACAAATACTTTATTTAGAAATTTTTTTATCGACGCACTTACACACGCGCACACACATACACACAGGCACATTCTTTGCGTAGTGCCACAGTAGCGCCCTGCGCTATACATTGCGTTCTGGAAAAAAAAATGTATTTTTTTAACTAAAAAATACAATTTTTTTGTAATATTACTTGTTTGGGTGTACAGAATGCATAGTTTTAGTCTTTGTCATAGGTTTTTTTACATCCTGTATATATATGGTAAAGCACAATTATGCTTTAAAGAAACTATTTTGACTAACTCAGCTTGCGCGTCAAACACTCGCTGCAGTTGCAGCGCTCGCGCCTCGGCAGCGCGAGCTTCGCTGCGTGCGGCCGCTGCCTCACGTTCCAACCGGCTCACTTCCCGTCTCAAGTTGGCCTCCTGTAAAATAAAAAGTAAAATGTGAGAGAATGAAGAACAATATGTGCTCATACCTACTCCTACCAGACGGAGAGCCTGGCGGGAGCTTGAGTAGATCTAACCTCTATACGGCCAGTTTCAATAATTAAACTCCATTAACAGTTAGGACTACGCGAGCTTTGTGACTAAGATATCTTTATTATTAAGACTACATTAACAACTTTTGCTAAGAAACGGAATTATCCACACCTTTTACTGAAGTTTGATTATTGAATCAAACAGGTCATTAGTGTTGGTGAGATACCATTAGTCAAAAGTAACGAATGCCTGTATGTAGCTTCTGCCGGCCCGGGTCATAGGCCTCCTAGCTCTAGGGTAGTTAAGCCCCTGATTTACTCGTCTGTTTATATTTAGGTAATATTTTTTCGAATCGCTTCGCGGCCCACTTCCCGTGCATCCAGGGAGCACTAGTTATGAACTACCGAGCTAGAGAAAGCAGAGATTTTTTATATTTCTCCGAACGTGTTGGTCAGACAGCTACCGGTAGTGTCCATATAGAATTGAAGCAATCGTGCAGGGAACTAACCCCAACTTATGTTAGAAGGCCAGGCCATTGGAAAGAGTATCTTTTGGTAATATTGTTGTTTAGTTGGTGAGGAACATACCACAGCGTGGTCGGTTATTGGATGGGCGACCAAAATCTTCTATCTCGAGTTCCTCCGTGCATCGGAAGGCACGTTAAGCCGTTGGTCCCGGCCGCATCTGCAGTCGTTAGCACCCACCAATCTGTACTGGGCCCGCGTGGTAGGTCATGGCCCAATCTCCCTATTCCATCCACAGGGAAGGCCTGTGGCCCAGCAGTGGAGACATTAATAGGCTGATGATGATGATGATACCACAGCTCCAAAGGATAACAGTAAAGTATCCAATGAAAAGGAATCTCAGTTACCCTAGCATGGTAAAGGAAATTGAGCTCGCATGTATGTAGAATGACAGTTTTATGCATCACTTGAAATACATAATTATGGGGATGCTTAGGTATCATGGAATATCAAAACTGGAATAAGTTTAGTGGGTACAAATACAAACCTCACTGTTCTCATTGGTTTCCTCTTGGGAAGGCGTTGTCGTTTTAGGCGTCGATTCCTTATTGAATATCAGTTGGAACTGCAGATCTGGAAAATATTATAAGGCTCTTAATGATCCATAAAAAAGGAGAGAGTGCTTAGTATAGGTAATATTTTTAACCATAAATTAGTCTTTTGACAGAGAACGGCTGGGATTGGCCAAGACTAAAATGACGTCACACGCTAGTAAACTTCCGGCCACAGCGAAACGATACAATGTAATATACATTATATCGTTTCGCTTTTTCATGACAGTCCTGTGACGTCACTAAAATTAATTTGTCTTTTAGGTACATTATGGGGCAATCGATTCGAATCGATGCGCGAATGAAAAGGAAATTTCTCACTGGACGGTTAATGGTATGTTTTTTTTTGTTATTTTCTCCCTTATCCCTGCATCACCTTTTCTTCAGATGACCACGCGCGCTGATCTACCTTGTCACCGACTTGCTGTGGCCACTATTCCTACACGAACAAAGAAATTTGGTGACTCATTTCTTTGTCGTACTATTTGCCAGTGGAATTCTTTGCGACCCTAGATTGTAGGAAGAAGCATTTTTGCAGGCCGGCAAGGTGAGGATACAGTGGCAGTTTATAATTGCTGTAACAGCTATCTTCGCGTTTGGACTCTATCACTTAACGTCAGGTGGGGTAAAGTCATTTGCCTAACATATGGGGGGGCAAACTCCTACTTTACCTGAGCGATCTATGTAGCTAAAAAAATGTTCAACGAACGGCCACGACTTCTGGTCGTGTCCAAATCGTCAGTCTTTTGAATAGAAGCTACAAGAGGGTTCATGTAAAGTTTCTAAAAACAGGAAAGTATTGTGGACCCATACCACGCAAACCGAAGCAGCAGATCAATTCTACTCCTTCGTACGGCCACCGAAGGGGTAGAATATAGAAAAAAATTGAGCGCGTCAGACATTGACAAGTGATGTGATGTAAACCCTCCAGTAGCTCTTATTCAGAAGACTTCGGCCCTATATAAATGGCTCAGGTATGGTATGAGGTCTTAACTAGTGGCAAGGTTGTCTTAGGCCGTATACAGAAAGAAAGCCGAAAGCCGATCGGCGCTTATCGGCGCCGATCCTTCCTACATAAAGGAAGCCGATTAAAGCAGATCAAGCAAAATGTCGGACTCATCGGACGATGATTTGGTTTTGTTAGAAAATATTTATTTAAAATGCGAAAAACAGCTATACATCCTATAAATAGAGAAAGGAAACGTTTCGGAGAATACCATCATTTATTTGTAAAAAAATTAAATTTGATGAACAAAGATTTTATACATATACAAGAATGATTCAAGAAACATTTTATTACATTTTGGATTTAGTGAAAAACCGTTTGATGAAAAATTGGGGCAATTGGCATAAACAACCAATCCTTCCAGAAGAAAGACTTGTTGTCACCATTCGGTAAGTACGAAACAAATAATTTTAGCGCTTAGTTAATAAAAGATAAAGTTATTAGATTTATAAAAAGATTATAACTTAGATTGATTTAATCTAAGGATAATAATTCAAATACAAATTATTTATTATTCGGACCAGCGCGTGTCGGCGCTTATCGGCGCCGATCGGCGCCGGTCCATAGAAAAAGGATCAGCGTCAATAGGCGCCGATAAGCGCCGATCGGCTTTCGGCTTTCTTTCTGTACACGGCCTTAGTATGTTATTCTGCCGCGCTCGAGTTAATCCCAAAATCCCCGCTTGGGCTCCCCTATTATGGGAGAAAAATGCTTCGTTTCATCGGCCCTGAAGGAAGAAGCCCTTGTGTACGGTACACCTAGAGTTGATATGATAAGTAAAAGATGATATAAGAATTTAAACTATTTATTACCACATAAAAAACTGATACTATGCTATGATAAATGATTGATAGATGAGTGCGCGCCCGCCGCGATCGGTAAGGGGAAACGTGAACTGTTGCAAATTTGTAATTAACACAATTATGAAAAGTGATGACTTCGCAAGATGTACGCTTGTACCGTACATGCTTCCGGCCTTAGAAGAGTAGCTATAAAAGAAGATAGTTAATTGAAATGGTATTACGCTAAAACAAGATGATAAACAATTTGTACTTAATACTAGGTTATTTTAAATTTATAGTAATAAGGTAGAGTTATAAAACATTGTCTTTTGCAAATTTAAATTTGATTATCGGAGACGACGCTCTATCCACACGCACAATTGATACTGACATCTTTGGTTTCGCACTTAAATTGGGCATACTGTTGTTTTGTCTATTGCATTAAGAGCCCTTTCACATTTCAAATCAAATTAATTACTACGACATCAGAAATATCTTTTTGTTGTAACATAATGTATTAGAATTTCGATTTTCTATCTCATTAATTATCAAAAAAACATCTAACCTCCTTGAGTTTCCCAAAAAAAAATGCAGGTTTACCTCATATTTTGATATTGAATTAAATAGAATTACTATCAAAAACTTTCATTAAACTAATCTACCATCATTGAACTACTGAAATATGTATATATTTTTATAATTAGTTCATTAATATTTTTTTTATAATACTCGAAACATCACCCGTAAAATGCAATATTTGAAATGCCTCCTCATACATACATACATACCTCTGTTCCTCTCTCTGAGCGCTTCGATCTCGGCGTGCAAGCCGCTCAGCATCTGCCTGTGCTGCTCCTGCAGGAACCGCACGCTGTGCTCCAGGTGCGCCACTCGTGCCGTGGCATCGCCGCTTCCTATGACGAAACCGCTCCCGGACTGTTCAGGCGGTGACTTTTTAATCTGCAAATTTATTGAATTTATGAAGTAGAACTTCTGGTGCAAACGCAAAAATCCCATGGAAAAGATGAAACTGAAATGCGGCACGTCATAATAATCGTCACTCACTTACTAGTTAGCAATTAGCTATCAGGTAAGCCGTGCGCGTAGGTACTTATTCATAACAACCATTTTAATTATATTTTTTAATTTTTAAAGCATGTAACTGCTTGATGTTTAAATCTAAAGAAAATATAACTAGAAAAAATTCAACGCGGACCAGGGGGCCAATCGCCTAACTGGATTGCTTTGGAAAACGCTATCGCTTACGATTTCATTTTGTTATTTCTAGCCCCCTGAGGTTTTCAAATGCCTCGCGCTCTTTTTTTCTCTTTTGCATTGGTAATAACAATGTTAAAGAAAATGAGCGTGAGGTATTTCGGCGGTTAGAAATAACAAAATGAAATCGTAAGCGATAGCGTTTTCCAAAGCAATCCAGTTAGGCGATTGGCCCCCAGGCAGCAGACGGGACTCAAACCCGCACCCTTCGCAATCCGGGCGAATGCACTGACCAATTATGCTACCGCGGCCCTTACGGACCGCGTCGAAATTCCTCTAGCCATTCTTAAGCTGCAAGGCAGCGCCATCCCTTCGCGTTATAGGTAACCCACAATGTCAAATGAATACTTTTACAAGTATTAAACATTTGAAAGAAGAAATAGAAATGCTATTTCTTCTTTGAAGGAAGGAAGGGGAAGTTCACACTAAAGCTGCACATAGAAACGAAAAGAAATATACAAAAAAATATTTGAAGTCAAATAAGTAGTTTCGTAGTAAGATACTTCCTGCAGCCATATAAACATTGACTCTATTTGTAATAATAGATTAAAAATCATCATCATCAGCCTTTTAATGTTCTCACTGCTGGGGCACAGGCCTTTCCTATGGATGGAATAGGAAGATTGGGACATGACCCACCACGCGGGCTCAGTGCGGATTGGCGGGTGCTAACGACTGCAGATGCAGCCGAAACCAACAGCTTAACGTGCCTACCGAATCACGGAGGAACACGAGATAGAAGATTTTTGGTCACCCATCCAATTACCGACCACTGCGAAAGTTGCTTAACTTCAACGATTGCAGCCGAACGCGCTAACCACCCGCGCTACCTAAATATTAAAAAAATGTGAAATCTTAAACCATTTCGGAAGTGTCTACGCTAATTTGTATTATCATAAATAATTGTGGTTTTTTTTGTGCAGATTGGACACATTGTCCCGCCCCGCGTACATAAAAACAACTTTTTCCGTGACGATGCTATTAATAAAGTGTTATTAAAGATACACTAGACCGGAAATGTTGAGGAAGGCCCTTATAAGTGGCACACAATGACTTTTCCGATAAGTCGACGACCTTTTAACCAGTCTTTGTTTCCGGTTTGCAATATCTTTGTCATTTTGCAACACTTACATTAAATCGCTTTTCAAAAACTTCCAATACCACTTAGGCAATAATAAGCTCTAAAGCTAAGCTCTATAGGAAATCATAATCTCATCGTTCACATAAATTGTTATTTAAATAATTGTTTAAGTATAAAATATTAAATAAAAAAAAAATACGCAACATTGTAAAATAATTTCTACAAAATATTGAAACCCAACAAATAAATATACCTTACGTATTGAAACAACAATGAAAAAAATAACATCCAGCATAACTTTGTAATGCTCGCGATTTTTCGGAATTACGATCAAAAAACATGTTCTCGTGTTTAGCTCTGACTAAGCATTTAAGTGTCGTGTTGTTTTATTGCCTACTTACTTGCAATTTGGCAAAGGGAACAGTCGGCACTAACACTTTGGAAGCCATAGCTGCAATCCTGGCCGCACGCGCCAGATCACGAGGTGAGTTGAGTCAATTAGCGAAACCTAGGTCGCGGGACTGGCTCACAGCACGCGCGCATTCGTAATGCCCGAGCTCCGACATTTGCACCGCGCACAGCACGGGCGGCCTTGCCGCGCGCGTAATAATTAAAAATAAAAAAAATTTGCACGAAAACACCGGTCGAAACTACTACGTTT
The DNA here is from genome assembly GCA_902850365.2 of Chilo suppressalis. NCBI lineage: Eukaryota > Metazoa > Arthropoda > Insecta > Lepidoptera > Crambidae > Chilo > Chilo suppressalis. The sequence continues at coordinate 25,416,105 of OU963904.1, read as the reverse complement.
CCTTCTTACGTTATGAGGTCGTCGACCGTCGCCGACCTTGAACTAAGTACTGCGATAAGTATAAGTAATAAATAGCTGGTTGTAATGCACTGTGCTTTGTTAGGTTTTTTGGAGTTGTTGTTTGGTTTATTTCGGGTTTTTTCGCTAGGCGAGGTGGGACTGCGTTGCCCGGGTGCAGGGCACGGCTAAGCGGGGAGGGGTGCAGTGTCTATCGATCGTGCCGCCGCCGCCGCGCCCGCCGCTGCGAGTTCCTAGTGACATACCGCTGAGTCACGACTCGACTCGGCTCCTGTCACTACACAGCTGTGGCACCCGGCCAATTCTCGCGGTGGCTCCGTGTCACTCAATCTATCTCGATGACACATTATTAAAGTCTTTTTAGCGTTCCCCATTTATTTATGTGTTTACTTATGTCATTCGCAAAGAAATGCGATTCAAATTAACGTCTTCATAGAATCGTTTCAAATATTGGGCAGGGCATCATAGCGATGCCTAAAATATACAAATATTTCTATCCTCTTCTTCTCAGTTCTCGCTGCGATCCTCTTGTAACCTTCTTCTTGAAATTCCCTGTCACTCTTTTGACTTCTTTTCTTATTCCTTTTCTGTGCACGCTGCTCGGCTGTGGAATTCTCTCCCTGAAGGAATCAGAAAGGCTCGTACACTTAATCCTTTAGCGATCAAGTCAAAAGCTATTTCCTTTCCGTTTCTTAAATTCATTTAGCATCCCATTTCTTTGCTTCTCTTGAATATTTATGTAAGGATTCTTACTTTTGCACCCTTCTATATTTATCTATATTATTATTCCTCATCCACCATAGGTTGCCTGGAAGAGATTGCTGTTTAGCAATAAAGCCACCTATTGTACTCTTTCTTCTGTTTTATTTGTTTATGTCTTGTGTCCTTTGTTGTGTGCAATAAAGAATATTTATTATTATTATTAAATATGTAAGTCTAAATAGCTAGGTAGAGGTACTATTCTAAGCACGCCTCAATATTGCTTGATTTGGTATTGGTTGGAGCTTTAGATAAACTCCAATCAAGTGATAAGTTGTCACCTATCGTGGAAAACAATTTCTGCATTATGGGCATACCTATGCAAAGACAGACTGTTACAAAATGACATTGAAATTTATCTGTGAAGTTCCTAACAATAATATAAGACTAAATATAAATAGGAAGCGCTAATGAGCTCATCTTAAGAATTAAATCGACTTCTCGGAAAAGGAGCCTATTATTAAACAATGACACTGTTTGTCATTGTTTAATAATAGACTCCTTTTCTAAGAAGTTGGTTTCCATTGCTCCAGAATTATCTTTTGAATGTTTCATTTTTATTAATAGGTCCTAAATATGACTCCACCTCACCTGATGTTAAGTGACGGTAAAGTACAGACGTGAAGGTAGCTGATACAGCAGTTCTACCTGCCACACCAGCCATCCTCATCCTGACAGCCTGCATGTTCCTTTTTTCGAAGGATCTCAGGTTGTACGAGTGAGAGAACACGCGTGCGACATAGACATACATATGTGTCACCAAATTTCTTTGTACGCGTTTTAATAGTGGCCACAGTTAAGTGGTGTACACATTAAGCGTTTTCCAACGCGCGCTTTGCTAAAGCGCGTTTCGAGAACCAGAACCAGGAGTTCTATTGAAGTGTACACATGCAAGCGCGCGATTCTGGTCAAGCGTGCGTCAAACGCGCGTTCTCATATTTTACGTATGCGGGCGTTAGCTGCGCGCTTCGAGATACTTGGGCCGCCATTTTGTTGTACATTTGATCGCGCGCTTTGGTGTAGTGTAGACGTCAGTTCAACGGAAAAATGGATACCGAACATTTTGACACAGATTTCTTTATTGATGAAATCCAAAAGCGACCAGCTATTTGGGACATGAAATGTCCCGATTATAAAAAAAATAAGAAGCTAAAAAGACGTAAAGTAAAAAAAAATACGCCGTCTTTTATAGCGACGGTAGAGGAGCCACACACAAGTAATCACTTGGGCATCCATTTTCGGACTGCCAGAAACACACCCTACTTAACGCTCGCCGAACGCCCAGCCGAGCGCGGCGTGTGTATGCAATCAACGCGCGCTCAACGCAACGCCGAGCGCCCAATGTGTACCCGCCGTTAGTCTGTGACAACTCGCCTAGTGCGCGTGGTACTCTAAAGGAAAGTGGAAGGTGGAATAAGGAAGAATAACTCCTCAGAAAACTCGCCATGGTATAGACGATAGAACGCGCGTAAAGACCGCACCTGCGTCTTCTATAACACCTTGTTCAGGTGTTATAGTTCACCAAACTCGGTGTGAGTTTGCGTGAGGCCGAGACATAAAACTCTTTACTAAGATTTAAAAAAGTATCGTAAGCCGTGCGTTTTACTTTACATTACCGCACGCGTGTGTAATGTGATAGATTGTGATATTGAAATTGGTGCAATAAGAGACGCTTTACGAGCAAATTTTTGCTACTGTCAGTCCACTGCAAACTTATCGTGGTCCAACTTTATGTACTTACATTTAAGCAGAAATCTACCATATTGTTTTGAAATGGTTGTAACAAAATAAGCTTAAGGTAGGTCAGGAATCAAATTGGCTGATGGAACATATATATTTTACTTCTAATACAGCGTAGGTACTTCATTAAGGATGTCTGTGTATAAGGATGATCTTTGAGTTCATTTGAGTTCACTTAGTTTCAGGTTTCATTAAGACACAATTTCTCAACATCATCCCAACTAACTGTTTTTTCTACTCGTCAATTCGACATATTAAAATACCATAGGAAGCTCTAAATCACTCATATAATATCTTCAACTATATAATGCACAGTATTTTGGAGTACTCAAACGCATCCGCTATCTAGACGGATGCACTAATCATTATTATGCACTAATTGTCCGTCTCGAATTTTCTCTAGCATATCCCAGGCTGCAAGGTAGCGCCATCTATTCGTTTTGTAGGTAACCTACACCACACTGTAGTCCTGATCGGGGTACCTAACACACATACAGAGTCCAACTTTTCCAAAAAGCCTTCCCTATGGAAGGTAGATAAATAATAATAAAATACACACATCAAAAGTGTCTAGGGATCAACATATATTTTTGCAATAACTTTTCTCCTGATTGATATTAATTAAAATTTTCTTTAAGGATTCATCAAATAAAGTGTTTTCGTTTGTCACAGTAACGATAAACCAAGTCACCTTTGCATTAATAAAGAAATTTGCCATTTTCCTAATAAAGGGATTTTTGACATTTGAACCACTAACACAAAAGTTCGAAAAAAAGACTGAAATAACAGTTTTCTCTAAAATTTTATTGGGTAACTTAAACAATTAATAATCCGTATTTCTACCGCGAACACTAACAACACAAGAACATCGGTTTGGCATACTCAAAATGAGTTCATCCAAATCACGCTGTGGAATGGCCGCCCATGTTCGTTGCAACAACAAAAAAAGGTCTTCTTGCGACTGGATACCCTCCATATTCGGCAGAGCTCTTCTCTGTAGCATATCCCATGCATGCTCAATCGGGTTCAAGTCTGGCGACTGAGCAGGCCAGGGCAGGACATTGATGTTAGCTGCGGCGAGAGTCTGTCTTACAACTCTTGCGGTGTGCGGTCGTGCATTATCATGCATTAACTGAAATAAGGGACCGATTTGCACTTGTAGAGGAACGATGACGTCTGATACAATCGTCTCAGCATAAATTTGAGCGTTGAGGTTGCCTCTGATCCAAATCAACTCAGTTCTTCCGCCGATCCAAATACCCGCCCATACCATGATGGTTCCACCACTATAAGGATGGACTTCCTGGCAGGATTTTAATCGCTGTTGGCGTCCAGGGGTTCTCCAGTGTCGTATACGTCTTGTATCCGGTCTCATACCAAAACGAGACTCATCAGAAAAGCACACGAAACGCCATTGTTCTTCTGCCCAATTTCTGTGTTCAAGAGCCCATTGATATCGAATCCTACGATTGTGCATTGCTATAGGTGGTACCCGTAGCGGTCTTCGGGAATGAAGGTTCACTTCATGCAAGCGGTTTCTGACTGTTTGGTCGCTAATTAAGTTCCCTGAAGAGTGATGAAGCCTCACGGCTAACATCATGGCGGTTATTGTTGGAGCTCTTCGAGTTAAGATTTGAATGTATCGGTCTTGTCTCCGTGTGGTGCAGCGATACCGTCCTCCATGGCGCTCAGCCACGGTACCAGTGCTTCGGTATCGTGTCCAAAGTCGACTGATAACACTCTGACTTGTATTCAGAGCTAAAGCCACAGTACGTTGCCGGGAACCAGCTTCTATCATTCCCACGGCTCTGAGCATTTCTTCCCTGCTTAAATGACGTCGCCGCTCCATAATAACGTTGGTTTTAATCAGTAGTAGGGAAACATTAGCACTAATAATGTCTTCAATGCGTTGTATGTTTTTATAGGGAAAATATTGACAGCTGATTTTCATCTTTTACTCGAATTTGATTCACAGTTCCTGATTCAAATTATGAAATGCACCAAAAAGGATCCATATAAATTTATAAAATCATAAATTTATTACAAAGCCACATCTCAATCTCAAGAAATCCGCATAAAAATGCTTGATCCCTAGACACTTTTGATGTGTGTATTTCCAACACACACACCAATTAGCCTAGCCCCAAAGTAAGCACTATAAGGCTTGTGTTATGGGATACTAGGGTAACGGATAGAAAACATATTAGAAATACATATTAAACATCCATGACTCGAGTACAAATGCACGTATTCATCACACAAAAATCTGCCCCCACCGGAATTCGAACCCGGGACCTCTCGAGTCGGCGACACCATGAAACCCGGCGTACAAACCACTCGGCCACGGAGGTCGTCATGGATGGAATAAATAATGGAATAGTGGACCACCACGCGGGTTAAGTGCGGATTGGTGGGTGCTAACATTGCTGATGCAGCTGAGACCAACGGGCTAAATGTCATTTGAAGCACAGAGGAGCTCGAGATAATAAATTTTCGTTACTCTCATTCTATGCTCAACATTCACGATCGCAGACAAAACGCGCTAAGTATCCTATATACCGACTATATCTATCGATTTTCACGCTGTGTCCCGGGTATCGCGGCACGTAACTCTAGCGCTGAACAAACCGCAGAGGGTATGGCTGCGCATGGCTACGACTGGAGAGCCAATCTACATTTTTTTTGTTTCCTCCTAGGCGCACAGTGGTCTGAAAATCGAGCTTTTTTTTTTTTTTTTTTTATATTACTAGGTAGGCAAATGACTCTACCCCACCTGATGTTAAGTGGTGATAAAGTCCAAACGCGAAGATAGCTGGTACAGCAGTTATTAACTGCTACACCAACCATCCTCACCTTGCCGGCCCGCAAAAATGCTTCTTCACGCCTCTCTTAAAGGACCCCAGATTATAGGAAGGAGGGAACACGTGCGCGGGTAAAGAATTCCACTTACGAATAGTACGACAAACAAATGAGTCGCCAAATTTCTTTGTTCGTGTAGGAATAGTGGCCACAGTAAGTCGATGGCAACGTAGGCCAGCGCGCGTGGTCCTCTGAAGAAAAGGTGATGGAGGGATAAGCAAGAATAGCTCCTCAGAACACTCGCCGTGGTATATTCGGTAGAATGCGCTTAATGATGCCACATCACGGCGTAATTGTAGAGACTCGAGTTTCTTAGTTGCCTCTTCATCGCCAATGATGCGGGCAGCACGCCGCTGCAACCTATCCAAGGCATCGAGTAAGTACTTTGCGGAGCCATCCCAGAGGTGCGAGCAATATTCCACGCAGGACCGCACTTGTGTTTTGTACAACAAGCACAGTTGATCGGGCGTGAAAAAACGCCGCACCTTGTTCAGGACTCCGAGTTTGCGTGAAGCTGTTTTGATCAACGTTTCGATGTAGTCCTTTGGATTCAGGTCTGAGCGAACTTCCATACCGAGCATGGTAATATTGCTCTGTAGCGCCAGTGTTGTGCCCTGAAGAGAGGGAAGGGGAAGGAATGGCGATGTTTTTGCCGTGAAAGCGCAAGCCTGAGTTTTCTTGGCATTGAACACAACCAAGTTCCTAGTACCCCATTCGGAAATGTGGTCTAAAGCTAGATTGAGCTCAACGACAAGATTCTCCCGTTTCTCCATGGTTTCTACCTGTCCAGCCGCCGCCTGTCCAAAGTATCTCGCATGCACTGTGCTATCGTCTGCATAGCAATGAATATTCGCAAGTGGAATCAAATTGATATGCAGCAGAAAGAGTGTGGGGGATAGAACGGAACCCTGAGGAACACCGGCATTCACTGATATGAACTGCGAACTACATCCGTCCGTAAGGACGCGAATTCTACGCTCATGCAGGAAGTCAGCTACCCAGGCGCAGAGCTGAGCAGGCAGACCGTATGCAGGAAGCTTGGAGAGAAGGCTCTTGTGCCAGACCCTGTCAAAAGCCTTGGCGATGTCAAGGCTAATAACCAGAGACTCTCCCCGCTTGTCTATAGCTTCACCCCAGATGTGTGTCACGTACGCTAGTAGGTCACCCGTCGATCGATTCGGCCTAAATCCGTATTGACGATCGTGAATTATAATCTTCTAGGTAGCGGGTCAGATGGTTGTTAAGGACCCTTTCTAAGACTTTACACAACACTGAGGTGACAGCTATCGGCCGATAGTTGGCCGGGTCTGAGCGGTCCCCTTTTTTGGGCACCGGTTGCACATTGGCGTCTCTCCAAGCTTCCGGCACACGCCCCAAAGAGTAAGATAGTTGGTACAGTCGCGTAAGCACGGGAGACAACTCCGCTGCACAATGTTTTAGAACAACTGCTGGGATGCCATCGGGTCCACTAGCTTTCCGGACGTCGAGTGATTGCAATTCCGCACGAACATCACGCTGCCTGATTTTAATGTCAGGCATCGTAGTGCCACAATGAGGTAGTGTAGGTGGCAGTGCATTGCAATCACTGATTCGGGAGTTAGCCGCAAAGAGCTTTGCCAACAAATCGGCTTTCTCTTGCGGCTCATGAGCTAGTGACCCATCTGGACATCGCAGAGGTGGCAGCGAGGGCTGGCAAAAGTTGCGTTGCACGGCCTTAGCCAAACGCCAAAAACTACGGGAGCCCGTAGGGTGCGTTAACAATTCGTGGCCAGTACGTGCTACACGTTGGGCATCCGCTCTGATGTAAGCCTTCTTACAAGACTTGGAAGCACTATTATAGGCATCTTTCAATGAGTTAACCCCGGGATCCTTAAGAGCGCGGCCTCTGATCCAAGCGCGATATGCCGCCTGCTTACGAGAAACAGCATCGGCACAATCGCGATTGAACCAGCGGTTACGTGTGCCCTTACTGATGAGATCAGAATGTGGAATGTAATACTCCATTCCCATTACGATCTCCTCAGTAATGGCAACGGCACTGGATGATAGGTCCTTTTCATTGAAGCAGCGCTGCTTCCAAGGGACAGACGCAAAGTAATCGCGCATACCATCCCAATCTGCCGACCCATAGTGCCAGACCCTGCGTTTGACCACCAATGATCGAGGGGTTTTGGCCTGTGGCACCTTGACAGATATCAGGCAATGGTCTGATGAACCCAGTGGGGCTCGAACCACAATCTGCTCCTGACAAACAAAAATACTCCTGCGGATGGGTCGTAAGCAGAAGGTCTAGTAAAGAAGGCGCTTGTCTTGCTATATCTGGGATCCTGGTGGGCTGATCAACCAGTTGTGTCAAGTCATGCGTGAGAGCGAATGCGTGGGCAGAGATCCCTGCATGGTCAGTTTTGGAAGAGCCAAGCCACAAACCGTGGTGGGCGTTAAAGTCTCCCAAAAACACCAGTTCTGCGTTGGGAAATTGCGCCTGGGCATCATCTGCTACCCTACTGAGGTGGTCAAACAGTCGAGTTGTCTCAGCGTCGCCGGTGTGAGATCTGTAGAGGCACACGTAGACTCTGGCCAAAGGACCAGAGTCTACATGTACCGCCAACATGGAAAAGGAGGGGTCTTCCAGGCAGCTCAAACGGCGACAACTAACATCCGCCCGAACATACAGGCATACGCCGGCTTTTGCTTTGAAGGATTCTTCAAGCGCGTAGCCGGGATATTTAAGGTAGCCTGTGTCAGCGGGCGGAAGTATTTGTGTCTCCGTGAGAAACAATAGTGCTGGCCGTGCTGTCTCAAGATTGTGGTGGACAGCATTGAGGTTAGAGTGGAGTCCGCGTATATTACAGAACTCAACCTCAAACAGCGCGGAAGGCGTGGGGGTGTGCACCGCTGTACAACCAAACTTTATTTTACGGGCTGCCATCATGAGAAAAAAGTTGAGAGACGTGAATCGAGTGGAGTTAGTCGCGACAAAGACAGGCAAATATATGGAGGCACGTTTTCCCGAGTAACTGCCTGCGAAAGAGATACGCCGACCCAACGGACGGAAGGACCCCGCACCCTCCCGGGAGTGGCCGCCGGGACCCCACGCCCCGGTCACCAACCGGCACGACGGTCCACCCCGAGATTATGCGTGACATGATGGGGCAGCCTCGCGAACTGGTTAGGAACGCTCGGGCCCCTGTACTGTGCCACGGGCGGCCAGCGGGACAGCCGTTTCTACGGGTCTCCCTGGCCGGTGGGTCGATGCAGTCCTCCCGGCATCGGTTCGACGGATGCCTCCACTGGACCGAATCTGTCGCGGCAATCTCCACTCGAGCTCTGGTTGTACGCTGGCTGACCCCGAAACGCGCGTGAAGCACTTCACCATGCGTACGGTGGTAACAAACCAGGCGGGTGTTAGGCACCCTACCACCAGAAGAGCAGATGGAAGCTCTGATATCCCTCAGTCGCTTCTTACGACACCCGCGGGCAGTGAAGGGGCGGTGAGTGGTATTCTTTCTCCGTCACCGCACGGATAATGCTCCATTCTCATAGCAACTTAATGTCTGAAATTAATATAAAAAAACAATTTTGTATTTAGAATACCTCCCTCTATTTAATATTATAGTATGAAGGGTATGAGTAGTACCACGTCTGAGATTTTTTTTTTGTATGGGAGAAATCACTAAAGTGCATTTTTTTAAACTGAATAGAACTGAAAGGCTGGTACTCATATGAGCTATTGCACCTTACATGGCGAACAAGATGACATACAGTGCCGTCTTTGACCTATTGTAGGCCCTGGGCATATTAGGATAATGAGGTCCCTACGCATCATGCCGTAATATTAACTGCGATCAATTTGCGCGCGATATGCGAGTCTTGGCCTTCCCGGGATTCTGAACGCTTCTATTACAGCATACATATCTGTTTCGTCTCTCTGTTTCCTACTAGCTTCACGAGATAAGGGGTTGGATCAGGGTAGGCAACGATGCGAGTAATATTTTTGGTATCACAACCGTCTATAAGATAGGGGGAGCTCGATGGCGCAAGTGGTTCGTGCGTTCGGCTGCGATCGTTGAAGTTAAGCGCCTTTCGCAGTGGTCGGTCATTGGATGGGTGACCAAAATTTTTCTCGAGCTCCTCCGTGCTTCGGAAGGCACGTTAAGCCGTTGGACCCGGCTGCATCTGCAATCGTTAGCACCCACCAATCCGCACTGGGCCCGCGTGGTGGGTCATGGCCCAATCTCCCTATTCCATCCATAGGGAAGGCCTGTGCCCCAGCAGTGGGGACATTAATAGCCGCTTAAAATCAGGCGGCATAAACGCTTGTTTGCCGCCTGGTTAACATAAAAAATACTATATCTAAACTAGCTGTCCCAGCGAACTTCGTACCGCCATAAAAAAATAGGGGTCGGTGGTAGAAGGGCGAAAATTTAGGGTTGTGTGTATTTTTGTATGATGTATCATAAAAAAAATATAAAAAAAAAATTGAAAAAAAAAATAGGGGTGGATTACCCTTAACATTTAGGGGGATGAAAAATAGATGTTTTCCGATTCTCAGACCTACTGAATATGCATATCACGAAAATCGGTCGAGCCGTATCGGAGGAGTTTAACCACAAACACCGCGACACGAGAATCTCTTATCTATTAGACAAGTCCGTCCGTCCGTCCGTCCGTGGTGCTGTTTCAGCGGCCAAACCGTAAGAGATAGATATAGAGAATGTTTAAGTTATAAGTTAAGAATAGTCTGATAACACTACAAATCGGATGTAAGTAACGTAGCACTTCCGGTTTTCGAGAAATCACGTGATTTCTATTTCAAAGGAAACCACACAAAATCTCCGAAGTTCTCAATTAATTAAATACTTTTTTTTGTTGAACATTTGGTTCACAGGTTTGCTAGTATATTTTAAACTAGCTGTCCCAGCGAACTTCGTACCGCCATAAAAAAATAGGGGTCGGTGGTAGAATGGTGAAAATTTAGGGTTGTGTGTATTTTTGTATGATGTATCATAAAAAAAATAAAAAAAAAACTAAAATTGAAAAAAAAATTAGGGGTGGATTACCCTTAACATTTAGGGGGATGAAAAATAGATGTTGTCCGATTGTCAGACCTACTGAATATGCATATAAAATTTCACGAAAATCGGTCGAGCCGTTTCGGAGGAGTTTAACCACAAACACCGCGACACGAGAATTTTATATATTAGACTAGCTGACCCAGCGAACTTCGTACCGCCCTAAAAAATAGGGGTTGTCCAGCGGACAAAATTGTGAATCTAAACCATTCTCAGATCCCCTTGAACACACACAAAAAATTTCATCAAAATCGGTCCAGTCGTTTAAGAGAAGTTCAGTGACATACACACTCACAGAAGAATTATATATATAAAGATAGGTATATCTTACCTTCCCATCGTCGTCATCAATGCCGGCGATGGTAAGGATGGCGGTTCTGCTCCACTGCGGGAAGTGGCGCGAGGTATGAAGCTGGTGTGCCCCCATACTGCTCCGAGCTCCGAACAACACGTTGTAATGATCCAACATTCCGTACGCTTAATTACCTATACCCAGCCCAGTGTACACAATCGGACAATTTATCTGAGTGAAATTATCGATCACCCACTGTGTTCAAATTACCGTCACGACACTGAGTACCTCATAATTATTGTAAATATAGGAATGTGGCGTATTCACGGAACAGAGGTGTACAGTTTGTTTGATCTTTTATGAATTAGTTTAGAACTTAACTGTGTTCTGTACTAGTGAAATATTATTCGTTAAACAAGGTTTGTTATTATTTTATATATACTTAAAGAAAACTACGGTTTCTAATCAGAATTCTTGAAAACTCTAAATTCTAGCCGTGACTCTAGCATCCAAATTTGACTTTATTCAAACTTCAAAATATTTTCAATTGTGTCAACGGAATGGCGAATTCTGTACCCACTGTCATGCTAGAAGTCCTTCATCCACGGTTATGCTATTTTGATATATTTATCCTTTCTGAAAAATTTTTTTTTAAAGATTCTTCTTTTTTAGTAAAATACTATACCATACAGCCTAGTCTTAAGTTTTATTAATGTCTTTTTTTTACATTAGAATGTCTGTGTGACGCATTCTAATGTTTCTTGGAGTGTTTGGCACGAAATGTATCGATTTGGCTTTTTCGATAAGCTTCTAAGAGGTAGTCAACACTACAATATAACGATGCCAGGTTTAGATGCGCGTATCCAAAGCGACTGGCCACCGTTATTGGATGCCGATGCCATCTACTTTTTGTTAACGTTAGATGTCGCTAGCGGTGAACAAATATGTCATAAAAATGTCAAAATGCTATGGATAACTGTTTTTTGTTTTGTTAATTATGTCTTTTGTAAGTATTTTGTCTATTTTCTCTGTATGTGAATTTTTTGTAAATTCTTTTGAGAAAATAAATGTCTTTAACCGTAAATATTTGCCCCCGGCCACAGACATATAACTAGTAGCAGACGGAATATTCAGTTTTAAACAGCGTGGCAAATACACACACATTGAAACTCACCAAAGCATGGGCCACATTTAGTATTGTAGTTATTTCATGAAATACCTATCCGAATAGATAAGTCCTAATGTGATGTCCATGCTAATAATATTATAAATGTAAAAATCTGTCTGTTTAATATCTTCATTGCGAATTTAGCCAGGCGAAATCGCTGAACCGATAATGATGAAATTTAGCACGGAGATAAAATTAACACAGGGAAAGGACATAGGTACAATTAGGAAAATTGAAATAAAAGTTTAAGGCATAGTTTTTATCTATTTATTTTGAAATAATACAAGTTTTTTTAGAAAATTTCTTTGAGATACATTTGTTTCTTTACATTGATGTTTACATCTAAGATCAAAATAAAATTTGACAACAACTTTAATAAACAAGTGGACATGGTTTATGTCATGATCTGGATTGTTCGAGTCAAATAGTGAATAATCGACATAATCACATTTAATCAAACTATTAAAATCATTACTTGTGTTTATTTTAAAACAAAAAACACTTAAAACACTATAAGTATTTGGTTGCCAATCCTGACGTTTCATATATTTTAACCATGCATTCCGAGTACTTTCATCCTTTGGAAACCTAGAACAAAATTGTTTATGTGGTTATTTGGGTTATATACCTACCGATGCCAATGTTCCAAGAAATATGAATAGCTAGTCAGTAATAGGTACCTATCTATTTACGTTCTTGATTGCATTCACATTCAATACGTTCTTAATTGCATTCAATACAATGTAATGCAAACAAAATTAACGCCGAGAAACTTTTTGTCTTTGATACCGAGTCCGTCCTCTGTTAAGGCAATAGTACTTCAGTTGTCAGAATTGGAATTTCCTATCATGATTTATCCTGATTACTTCCATTTCTTTACTTTTAGGATATTAGTTTTGACCGATAGTATCTTAGATAAATAATCCTACGTAAAAAATGTTACATGTTACGATAATATTTAAATAAGCTTCGAAAAGACTCAAAGACATTTGTACACAACAAAGACACATAAAAACTTACTGATTAAACGTTAATCCTGGTGTTCTATTGTAGGTAGCACTTTCACATCGATACGCACTGTACTTGACCATAGTAATTGAATAATCTCGTTTTGTAATACAGTTTCATCAAAGCAATATTCTTAATAAACACCGAAAAGTCGCATGTCCGATAAGTCATGAATAAAATGGCGGCGAGGAATAAAAATGACACGCGTTGACATTTGTTGATGTGTGAGTCATTGTTGCAATAGATGGAAGAATGAGATGCCACTATCGAGTTGTAGCTGAGTGTAAAAAGGATAAAAGATCATGTTTTGATTCATAAATATAACTAGGTTTTATGTTACGTCTGCTATAGTATTATATGTCTGTGGCCCCCGGCACAGAAAAGTTTGTGGCACTGGACTGCGTTCAAAACTGACGCTCTGAGTGTAACTTTTTAGGTCAACATTCAATATTTTCAGACACCATGCCGAAAATTAATAAAAAGTTTTGATTACATTTCCAAGTCATGATTCATGAATCGAAGAGACGCACCCACACAAAACACGCATCTGTCTTAATTCATATCGCATCGCATCCTCGTACTAGTATACTAGCTAGACTGACATTCACTTTGCGTCGATGCCGACATCGATGTGGATGGGATACTATTTATCTGATATCGATGCGCATTGATTTCACAAATATCCAAAAACGCCTATCTCTAAAAATATTTCATGTTTCAATGACTTTTGTTGACACCATTCTCGTTGCCTAGCAGCCTGTCGGTTGTTGACCTCGTAACACGTTGAATCAAGCAAATTACAACAATAACGATCTTTGTTCAAAATTACAATGTATTTTGAATTAAAAGAAATGATAGGTATTTAACGGGAACTTCTTCAGAACGTATATCTACATTGTGTTAAAAATTGTAGTTACTTGTAACAAGTTCCGTTTTCAACAGGTGTTTCTGTTTGTATTGTTTATGTTTAACCAATCATCTTTCGCCGTTTCTGAATCCAGGGGGCCAATCGCCTAACGGAAATGCTTTGGGAAACGCTAACGCTTTCGATTTTATATTGTTATTTCTAGCCGCCTGAGGTTTTCGAATACCTCACGATCATTTTTTTAAATATTGTTATTACCAATGCAAAAGAAAAAGAAAGAGCGCGAGGCATTTGAATACCTCAGGCGGCTAGAAATAACAAAATAAAATCGTAAGCGTTAGCGTTTTCCAAAGCATTTCCGTTAGGCGATTGGCCCCCTGGAGTGCGATTGGTCAGAGCCGACCATCAAAAGCTCAATAACTACCAACTTCGGGTGAGCGTTTGACGTCACTAATTTTTGAATTTTGTCAATTTCAAATGTTTTGACTGCGTCAACATTCTTGCCGGTCATGCCAGAATCGTAAATTTTGTCACTTTCATTTATTTTTACCGTTTCGTATTTGTGTTTTGTGTTTGTGTCTATCATGTCTAAAACGGTCGTAAGCAGTGGCTTGAGGGGATTCTCCTTCATGCCTGAAAGTAAACTGGAGGTTGATAACTTACAGGTACGTAAATAAAAACATCTTACTCTTAAATAAATTGCCTCATGAAGTTGTGTATTTTCTAAATAAGTATATCATTACATAAGTTCTTATGGATTGATACCAAAGGGATTGGCACAGGCACTTGTGTTATGGAAAACAAGAAAGAACGACAGACCCACAAACACCCAGACTCGAATCTAATTACGATTAATAGATTCATCATGTTCACAACTTATTAACATTTAATTTTGATTCGCAACAAAATAATTCGAACGTTGCAAATAGGTTTTACGAAATTCAGAATAATATTGCGCCTAGCGGCTGCAGTGGCGGGGCAAGACCTACATTTTATGTGGGCAAGACAGATTTCGCGAGGCCCTGTTCTATGGCGACCTGAAAACTGATTTTATAAAGTAATAAAAAAAAAAGAAATTCGCTTTTAAGCAATGCATAAAATTTTTTGAGGCGCTAGGCCCCTTGTACCGCGAGGCCGTAGGCGGTGGCCCACGTCGCCCACGCCTTACGCCGCCTTTGAGCGGCTGCTTTTGGATTTAAAATTATGTAGATAAATTAACGGAGAAAATCACGAAACAGTCGTCGATATATCTCATCTTTTCATTGGCTTAATGTCCTTAATTATAATATTACCTGTTGGTTTCATTTCAGTATGTCGAAGGTGAAGAGTTGGAGCGAACATGGAAGTCTAGCCGACGGCAGCGGCTGAAACAGCGGGAACAAAAGATTTGGGAAGAATTCGTCAAGGAGCAAGACATTCTGAATAACGTTTTCAAAGGTATTTTGATATGTCATGAAACCTTATCAGATTTTGTAATAGTCGTGCTGGTAATACAGTAGGTTACCTACGTTGTGGTACTCTAGTCTTAAAATAAATACGCCTATAGTATTCCGTCCATCCATCCGCCTTTCTCCGTCCACTGCTGGACATAGGCCTCCCCCATAGAACGCAGAATAGTATTATTAATATATAATATTAATATTTCCAAGACTCACACCAATTAGCCTAGCCCCAAAGTAAGCACTGTAAGGCTTGTGTTATGGGATGCTAGGGTAACGGATAGAATACATATACAGTACATATATAAGTATATTTATATAGAAATACATATTAAACATCCATGACTAGAGTACAAATGCTCGTATTCATCACACAAACATCTGCCCCCACCGGGATTCGAACCCGGGACCTCTCGAGTCGGTGACACCATGAAACCCGACGTACAAACCACTCGGCCACGGAGGTCGTCAAATTATTATATTATTATTCCCCTATAGTATTATGTTTGATTAATTAATTTGATGGCATAGGTGGTTTAGAGCATTCGGGCCACGATCGTCATTGGGTTTGTTACTAAAAACTTGTTGTCTCGAAGGCACGTTGACCGTTGGTCCCGGCTGCGTCTGCAGTGTTTAGCACCCATCAATCCACATTGGGCCCGTGTGGTAAGTCGCGGCCCACTCTTCTTACGGGGAAGGCCTGTTTCCCTGCAGTGAGGACATTACTAGGCTGTTGATGAAGGAATTCATTTTCTTTGGTTGACATTTCGAAGGATGACCAAATCATTAAGCTCAAAATTAAATCAGTTCTCAAGTAAAAACTTTTATGCCAACCTTTCTATCAATTCACTTACAGATGACCCTTATCAATTCCTGGAGCAACTGCCGGAATCGTGTCTGAAGGAGCTAATGGAAGTCGAGTTAGAGAAGATGAGAAAGGAGGTGAAAGAAGCAACGGAAAACATAATTGAAGTAAATTTTGACTTGCACCATCTAATATGTAATAACTTAGGCTTCTTGTAAATTGGGATTCAAAAACGACAGCGATAAGTTGCAATCTCATGTGATGGACTTTGACTCATCCACAAAAAAGGTTGCCTATGACAATGGCAAATACTGCAATCCTGAAATTTGAGAAAAAGAATTACAGTAGCAGCGTAGCAGGAGGTAGTTCTACTGAGTCAAATTATTAAAAAAAAAGTGTATGGTACTTTTCTTCGTCTAAGCCAGTGATTCCCAAAGTGCTCTATATCGACCCCTAGGGGTCTATGACAACCTGCAATGGGTCAAAGTCAGCGAAAAAAAATCAATATCAGGTAAGTAGGGGGTCTACCCAACACGGAAAAACATGGCAAGGGGTCTACGACACAAAAAAGTTTGGGGAACTCTTGTCTAAGCCGTTGAAGAAATTTTAATCAATTACCTCATAGACCCATACAACAATTCCTGTTTTTCCACGATAGAGAGCTAGTAGAGTTTGTAGAAGGTGTAAATAATAAACTTTTTTTCATGAAAACTAAAAGTTAAAAGTGGGTAAAATAGAAGAACAAAATCTCCATTTAAGAAACACATAAAAGAAATAGGGCGTGGCGTGGCGGCGTGTCTTTTCACATTGGAACGTTCATCTGCGGAAGCAATCTCCATCTTACAGGAGACTACTCATGATTAATGTTCCAGAGCACGGAGTTCGGCGAAAAGCGCGAGTGACGCACTTCTGCCGCATCTATACTAATATTATAAATGCAAAAGTGTCTGTTACCTCTTCACGCCTTTCCCGCTGAACCCAACGATATGAAATACCCTTGATACACCACGTGCGCTCAAAATGTGTCCCAATGAAGAAGCGCTTGAACGCTACTTAAGCACTTCTTGGTTCACAGTCACGCGCGGACCGTTGAAAAGTCAAGTTGCCACAGATTTCCATGAAAAAATGCGAAAAAAATACTTATAGTATGTAAAGTGTCGTTTTTTCGACAGGTATTTAATCAATGTTAGTTAATTAACGCATTTTAAGCAAATTTTGTTCATATACTTATCATAAACTGATTTAATAGAAAACATTTGTGATATTCAAATTCATGGTCGGTCATCTCTTTTCCTCGCGGTCCGGACCAAAGTATCAAAGAAATAAGGTCAATAAGTCGTAAAATTTTACATATTTGCATTTCGAACGGTCATAACTCTTTGACGCATGCCTTTTACTTAATATATAACTTGTAGAGTATGCATTAAAGGTGACTTTCAATGTTTAAATAATTCTTGACCCAGTGATCATCTTACGGAGCTCCGTGGATCGTCCAATGTACCTTTTGGACAGGTTTTGATCATAATTTGGTTCGTTTTAGTATATCTAGGGAATTAAACATCGTTGGCTGAATCAATTGAATGAAATTTGGTATAGAGATTTGTCTGTTTTAAGTCTAGAAATCAACCTTTAAGGAGGTGAAAAGAGGAATGGAAGTTTATTTGAGAAACCATTATTTCCCCGGATGCAGATTCAAACAGTCAGATGCAGGCGAAGTCGCGGTGCTCCCACTAGTCGACTATAAAAAGAATAATATAAAGCAAATGTAGGTATGTTGTTGAAACACGTCCTCGCACAGGCCCTGCCGGAATACCAACGCTGATACAGTGAGAGAATATTTTCCCATTGAATCAGCATAAGTTGAGACAGGGTCCTGATTGGCCGTCTTAAATCTAGTGATTAATTTTTGTTCTTAGGTTGTTTCTTTTTTATATATTTTTTTGAGGAGCTCGATGGCGCAACTGGTTAGCGCGTTTGGCTGCGATCGTTGAAGTTAAGCAACTTTCGCAGTGGTCGGTCATTGGATGGGTGACCAAAAAATTTACTATCTCGAGCTCCTCCGTGCTTCGGAAGGCACGTTAAGCCGTTGGTCCCGGTTGCATCTGCAGTCGTTAGCACCCACCAATCCGCACTGGGCCCGCGTGGTGGATCATGGCCCAATCTCCCTATTCCATCCATAGGGAAGGCCTGTGCCCCAGCAGTGGGGACATTAATAGGCTGATGATGATGATGATATTTTTTTCTGTTTCTTATATAAAAGATGGCCAATAAAGGCTTCATTTCATTTCATTTCAAACCCGAATGCCAGCTGTATGTGTTCAATTCCAGGATCCAAAACAGGAGGGAGACGGTGACGTGTCCCGGCAGAGTTATCCCACCGACGAGCTGGTGACTGTGACCTTCTGCGAAGACGTGGAGACCAAGGATGATGAGCACTGTGACATGTTTCACATATTCGATGATGAGAAGGACGACGAAAGAGGAGAGGAGCAGTCTGGTAAGTCTGTATTCATCATCATCAGCCTGTTAATGTCCCCACTGCTGGGGTACAGGCCTTCCCTATGGATGGAATAGGGAGATTGGGCCATGACCCACCACGCGGGCCCAGTGCGGATTGATGGGTGCTAACGATTGCAGATGCAGCCGGGACCAACGGCTTAACGTGCCTTCCGAAGCACGGAGGAGCTCGAGATAGAAGATTTTTTGGTCACCCATCCAATGACCAACCACTGCGAAAGTTGCTTAAATTCAACGATCACAGCCGAACGCGCTAACCATCGACCTCCTCATCAGTCTGTATATAAACACTTTGACGACCTCTGTGGCCGAGTGGTTTGTACGCCGGTTTTCAAAGTGTCGCCTACTCGAGGGGGCAGATGTTTGTGTGATGACTACGTGCGTTTGTACTCCATTCTTGGATGTTTAATATGTTTTTCTATATAAATATACTTAAACTGCTATGTTATTGAGCAAAAAATAATAATTATGATTAACCCTTTCGATGGTTATCATAGAATATGTTGTATTTTTTTTTCGAAATGTCACGAGTTTGATTCCCAATTGTAGCAGGCGATTTTAAAAAAATCTGTGAATGCAGTTCTAGTTATTATTAAAAATAAAATGATGTCTTCTTTCAGTAAAATATCCTAACTTCAATATTTAATATACTTTCCCTCCGTGTGAGGTAGCCGTGGGACGCCCTGTATATGTATCAGTATATGTATTCTATCCGTTACCCTAGTATCCCGTGTTTACTTTGGAGCTAGTTTAATAGGGTATTTGACAGTATTAAAAATAAAGTGCCAATTGTTAGCATCTGTGTTTAGAATGAATATTGGCAGGGGTTTTTACTATTTTTATAAAAAATATCATAATTCTACTAAAAACCCACGAAAAAGATAATAGTTTTCTTATCTATTGTCACGTGACCCAAAACGCTTGGGATTGGCGGAGCCTAAAATGACGTCACACGCAAGTAAACTTTCGGTTAAAGTGGCATTACATTGTATCGTTTGACGTTTTAATAACAGTCGTGTGACGTCACACACTAGTAACACGCCACATTGTCCAGAAAAACGTTTTTGCGGCAACTTGAAAATGGAGTTTTTGATTTGGTTATTTTTACTGAAATACACAACAGAATGATGAATATCCACTTTTTACGGAATCCATAAACATTAGTCAATAAGGTGAGATCGTTTTCTAAAACTTGTCAAATACCCTATTGCTATGTTGAAAATAGTTTAAATTGAGTTTAAAGCTTGTAGATATAAATTTAGTTTGTTCGTGCTGAAAAAATAATGTAGGAAGGAATATTTCCCGTTTATAAATTCTGTAAAAAAAATCGGCGACAGCATACGATACACAGACATAGATAGTATAGATGACGCATGCCGTCGCCAATGCGTGCCGGCAATTTGAGCAATGCTCAAATAAGGCCCAGTCAGAGCTCAGTGCGCTTTGGACTGCGTTAGCGGAAAGTAGTCTTTGAAAATATCAAAATGCCTAATTGGGCCGTTGTTAATTGTAAAAATACGTCGAAAGTAGTTTGCAGAGTGAGAGGAGACGTTTCGTATCATCGGTAAGTAGTTGTGTTATTTATTAGAGCTGTAATTTAATTAAACCCGATGTTTTATTATTTTTAGTGAATCCTACTACGTCCAAACATATCTTCGTTACGGATCCAATATCGTTATCCATTGCCGGACTGTCTTTGCTAGTATAATTGGAGTTGTTAAGTTAATGCGCAATGAAAACAATACAAACGAAACAATCGCAACCGCGACTAATTCGTGGTCCATCCACTATTCTCATTCCTCTGTCGAATTTTACAAATAGTGTTGTACTTGCATAATCGTATATTCGATTCAATCGATTCATACGTGTAGTCGATTTTGGAGACAGAAGAATGATAATTTATTTAAGTTATTTATTTAAGATTTCCACGTGATTCTAATACTAAAGAAAAATGGATTGACGCAACAGGCAATAAAGACTGGTTCCCTACAAAACACAGTACGATTTGTTCCATGCATTTTAAAGAGGACGACTATGTTTCAACGAAAAAACGACGCTTGTTCGAAAAAGCGTATCCGACAATTCAGATAGTGAAGACCACAAGTAGTGAAGAGGTTAGTGGACGAGCAGGGCCCATAATATACAATACACATGCAATGTATATATAGTATACGGTATTATTATAATTTTTTATTCCTTTCCATTTACAGGAAATAAATCAACCATCTCGTACACTGGAGAAACCTTCGTTACTAAATTCACCAAAGAAGACAAAATTAAATAAAATAATCAAAAATCGAAAGTTAAAAATAAAAAGGTTACAAGAGCAGAATCGTCGTAAACATAAAAATATATTATTATGGAGACAATAATAGAATGTTTAAAAAAGAAAGTCCTCATCACTGAGGAGCAAGCTGAATTAAAAGTTATAAATGTTACAACTTAGGAACTTTATTTTAGACAAATGAAAAATTTAAAAACAAGCCCTGATGGGCAGATCGAAGAGGATCTAACACCATTTACCTCTACAAACTGTAGAGGTAAATGGTGTTAGATCATCTGGATCTCATGTGGAAATGGGCGTTCCCCAGGGTTCAATTTTAGGTTCCTTCCTGTTTCTAGTATATGTAAATGATTTGCCGTTTTTTGTGGAAAACTTGTGTGAGATTTTATTATTTGCTGATGACACATCTTTATTATTTAACGTTGACAGGCGCAAAAACAACTATGACGATGTGAATAATGCTCTCTCGCAAGTTCTGCAATGGTTTAATGTCAATAATCTAAAGCTAAATGCTAATAAAACCAAGTGTATTCAATTTTCCTTACCTAATGTAAAAGTTGAGCATATTGAAATTAAATTAAATAATGAATAATTAGATTTAGTAGACTCGACTACATTCTTGGGTATAACGGTAGACTCAAAACTGCAATGGAGTCATCACATTACGCTTTTGGCTGGTAAACTTACACCCGTATTCACAAACAATACTTGTTTAAGTAAAGTAGCAACACTGTGCGAAGTAAGACATTTCTCAGTGCGTTTTACTTGGCAAGCCTTTCAATTCATAAACAATACTCAAATGACTCTTCGCTATGAGAACGCACAGCGTTGAACAGAGCTCTGTGATTGGTTCATTTATGTTACGTAGTTCACACCGCTCTGAATGACATGTCTATCATTTGTCAATGAGGGCTATCGCGTATGAATCCGCCGCTAGAGGCGCTAGTGTAGCGTGAGGTCTCCGAAATGTCAAATGTTATTGCTTGTTGGTTGTCTACGCGGGTTTATTTCTTATTAAAATAATGTTGTGAATAATTGGTAACAATTCGGCTTAATTATGGCAAATATGAGTTATGTGGCAATGAATGTCAGTTATTAAAAATTTGAGCTTAGAAAAATGATTATGTTCCCATTTTTTCCGAATAAAACGGAACTGGGCGTCACTGTGGCATGGCCTATTATGTTTAGGATATGGTTCTTTTGTGTTAAAATACTAAATGTAACCTTTGATTTCATGTGCGTATTAATAAACTTTAAAAGTTACAATTTAGGACCTCACTCAACAGTGGCGCCATCTGGTGAGACAGAAAACGGTAGCCCTCATTGTCATAATTCATAACCTTTTTAAAACCAAACAGTGCTTGAGACCTATTTTGTGTTTCGTGGTAATTATAATTAATTAGATTGTAGCGTCATCTAAATTCTTCTGAACTGTAATAATCAAAAGGATTTTGGAAATCTCGTATCACTTTTCTGGTACTTATTCTGTTTTACTCATTGATATATACAGGGTGGCCGGGGAGTTACGTTCAAAAGTAAAATTTAGATACTTTATGATGAGGAGTATCCAAATCACCCCCATGTATGTTCTACGGTTTTGCGTACTTTGAAGGTCAATTACAGAAAATAAACCCCCATTAACCCTATCTTTATTTGACCTTGTTTTAAAGTTTAATGTTTCAGAAAGTTTCTAAAAGCACTTTGAACTCCAAATCCCCCCTTTTCATTTTTTTGATACTTTGAAAATTTGTGTGTACTGAGCTCAAATCGTAATTTTGAACTTTCGAACAAATTCTAAGTGAATTCTGCAATGCCTAGATAAACCATAAGTTTTAGGTTAGACTATGTTAGTCAGTTATTACAAAAAAACTGAACCAGAAAAGTCCAACAGAATGAGAAAAAAATCGAAAACCGATGTTAGGTGAAAATTACGAAAAAACTTTAAAAAAAAATATAACTCGAAAAGTACGCAAAATCGTAGAACATGGGGGTGATTTGGATACTCCTCATCATAAAGTATCTAAATTTTACTTTTGAACGTCAACTCCCCGGCCACCGTGTATATCAAATTCTTCTTCACTACTGTAATCCATTGTAAAAGAACGCCATAATTTTCGAATACAGCCGCAAACAAAGAAAAAACAAAACCTCGAACAGCAAATAACAGTCAACGCAAATAACCTAAAATTTTAAAAAAGAAAAGAAAAATATTGCACTATGCGTTGCGTAATACAGCTAGCAGGCTACCTTGGCTGTGCGTTCATTATAAGGGACGCATAGTGCCGGTCGCCACTCAAGTATTGTCTATGAATAGGTTTTTCGGACCCTGTGCGTTAACGCACCCTGTGATACCTCATAGTAATGTTTATGAATACGGGTGTTAGTTCAGCAGCTTATGCCATAAGAAAGATAAGACAACTTACTGATATAGATACTACCAGGACTGTATATTTTAGTTACTTTCATAGTATCTTATCATACGGCATTTTACTAATCTAATCTATTTTTAATGATGCTGAAAACTATATTAAAGGACTAAAAACTTCCGAAGGACAGTCATTGATCAAAAGTGGAAGGAAAACTGGCTTATTAGTTTGTATGGCAAGCACAAAAGAACTGGTTTATCACTTAATAGAAGAAGAAAAAATTAAATTCTTGACAATGTACCGCTTTAGTCAAGATCATCTTGAACTATTCTTCTGCAATGTACGGGCACACGGAGGATGCAATAATAACCCCACATCCCGACAGTTTAAATCCTTTTACAAAAAACTATTGTGCCATGATCAGCTGAAAACTAATAATGATGGAAATTGCATAGCTTTAGAAGAAATTTCAATATTTATATTTTGAATTTATATTTGTCTGTCGTGTTGTGTCGTGACGTGTCAGAAAGGTATCGGTTTCATACATTTAGTACGGTTAGAATTATATTTGTGTGTCGCATTATGTCGACAGATCGCGACAGACAAATATAATTCTAACCGTACTAAATGTTTGAAGCCGATACCTCTCTGACGTGTCACGACACAACACGACAGGCAAATAAAAATTATATTATGATTACAGTAAAAAATCCAGTAACTTTAGTTTTATCATTCCTCTGTCTTTGAACTCGAATTATAATCGATTAAATAATCGATATATAAAATTCGGAATTTTTACTCATACTATAACAAAACTGCAAAATACCTACATTAGCTCACGCCACATTTCTTATTTTTTAATGGTTTCTGCTCAAAAGCCTAATAAGTATTACAATCAATTTTTTACGTATCTATAAACAAAAACTTATTTGAAAAGCGGTGAATTAAAGCAATAACAGTCAAGCAGACGGGATGCGCGCGCGCGACTTCTCACTTCAAGGACTAGCGGCGTACTGGCGCACAACTCGCCGCGGCTGGCGCCTTTGAATCGTTACGCGCGGACGAAGAATTCCCATCACTAAAATGCTCTTGTGACGTCACAGTAGATACTAAAAATGTGGCACGCGTGGTTTTCATACAATTTGATGAACTTGCGTTATCTATACTATCTATGTCTGTGATACGATATATCTATCTTTTGAGGTTGACTCACTTAATTGGCAATTTCCTCGAGTGATGTAGGTGAAACTGAAAGGCACTTCTACTAATATTATAAAGAAGAGAGATTGTCTTTAAATGAAGCGTGAAGAAGCAATGAGACATGCGGGCCGGCAAGGGTGGCTGGTGTGGCAGGTAGAACTGCTGTATCAGCTATCTACACGTCTGGACTACACCGTCACTTAACATCAGGTGGGGCGGAGTCATTTGTCGGACCTATCTGAAATATATATAAATATGTTCTCTGCCACGTTTGCCTGAGCGTGCGTCAAAGAATGCCTACACCGACATGTAACCCTTGGACTACTTATTTATTTATACTTTATTTCACAAAAGTATGTACAAGTGGCGGACTTAATGCCATTAGGCATTCTCTACCAGTCAACCGGAGAATTTTAGCAAAAATCTTAAAGTAGTACAAAAATAAATCATCAAATTACGTATTATATTTTTATATCTATGGAAACAAGATAATATGTATATACTACATAAAATACATTTCTATAAACATACATAAATATATATATATATATAAATAACAATAAATATTTAGATATATACATACAAATCTATATCATATCAGGAGGATGCGGAGGAGAAATCTAATAAATGATGACGTACGGAGCGTTAGGCGTTGAGCAGACGACGGGGCGGGGCGGGCATTTTGTCCGCGAAGCAATAAAGACCGCGTCTGCCCGTCGATGTCTGCGGCTGCCCGCGCCGCGTACACAAAGCACACGACGGGCAGAGGCGGTCAGTTCAGGACGTTCGTTCTAGTGAATAGTCCATCACTAATAAACGCGTGGCGCGGACTGAGCTGACCGCCCCGCGCCGCCGGCGCCGTCTGCGTTACTGCATATAAACTGGTTTGTTTGATCCACGGCGGGCAGCCGCGGACATGCCGCGCCGCCACTGCCCGCCGGGCACCTGCGGCGCGGTCTTTTTGCCCTCTGTGTGCTTTTGAAGTACAGGATTCACTTTGTGCTATTATTCGCGGCGAAATTGACCGGCCCGCCCCGCCCCGTCGTCTGCAAAGTGCCTTAAAAGCCAGTTTGTTCGGAGCATCTTGAATATAAGGAGGCAGTGCTACTCTCGCTGGCGAAAATACTGTCCAGGGAATGTTGCGGGCAAAAGGTGTCACGGGCGCTCTCCGATACGGTGGACAGACCTTATTAAATCAGCGACGCACTCCAGCGTAAATTATTGCTGTCGCTCCGCAAAACATCGAGTTGCATGGCGACGCATCGCGATTGCATCAGTGGCACAGTAATCGACAGAGACATGACCACAACCACTCTAAATAAATAAATATTTTTAACACTCACACCAATTAGCCTAGCCCATGGAGCACCCCCACTAGAGTCCGCATCACACAAATTTTGTTTGGAATCAAAATCGCCAAAGTCGGTGGGGTGCAGGGAGGTCAGCCCCGCTGTGATTGGACGCGTCAAGGTCAGATCATATACTCAGTGCAGCGAAGTGATGAGGGTAAGATCGATTTTAGAAAATATCGATATTTTCTATCGATAAACAATTTAGAATAGAGGCCTAGTACTTTGGTGCGCAAATGCGTAATCATACCCTCTCCACTTTCTTCCAGCGTTCTAATTACATGACGCGACTAGCAACTACATACTAAATTATATATAAGCAACAAAAACACATCCAGGACAAGAAGTATTAATGCAACGATATTAACTACCCTAGATACAACAACACGAACAAAATCGTGGCCGAAACGTGTCCAAAAGGTACATTGGACGACCACGGAGGTCCGTAAGATGATCGCGTGGTCAAAAACAATATAATGCCTTATTTAAACATTGAAAGTCACCTTTAATGCATACGGCATAAGGTCTTAATTAAAATGCATGCGTCAAGTTCGTAAAATTTTACGATTTATTTTTATATGTGAAAGAATATAGACCTTATTTTTTTTTGACTTTTCACGCGCAATTCTGAATGCGCTGTTAGCAATATAGCAGGTACAGAACGCGAAGAAAAGAGATGGCTAAGGGCGACGTATAACCGACCATGCATTTGAATATCACAAATATTTTAAATTAAATCAGTTTATAGTAAGTATTACAACAATAAAATTTGCTTTAAAGGCGTTAATTAAAAAACATTAATTAGATACCCTTCGAAAAAACGACACTTTACGTACTATTATTATTTTTCTGCATTTTTTCACGGAACTCTTTGGCATCTTGACTTTTCAACGGTCCGCGTGTGACTGTGTACTAAGAAGTGCTTGAGTGGAGTTCAAGCACTTCTTGATTGGGACACATTTTGAGCGCTCGTGGTGTATCTAGGGTATTTAATATCGTTAATTCATGTCTTTATCTAGGTCATAAACTATGCGCACTTAATTTCATACAAATCCGTTTAACGGTTTTAGCGTGAAAGAGTAACAAATATGCATACAAATTTTCGCGTTTTTTCAATTTTATTAGGATATGTTTGAAGTCAAATAAAGACTGTTGGTTGTATACTTATGACATCTATTATTGTATACGATGAAATAAATAGTTTTTATTTATTTTTTCATTTCCATAGCCGACAAACTTATCGATAAACTTACGCGTTGAGACATGAGCTGCGTCCGAGTCACTAGCAATACACGTGCCGGTGTGAGAGCGAGATAGCATATATGATGTAGCCCATGCGAGAAAGGGATAGTGTAAAAAGACATCAACGCGTTCACCAAAAAATAAATACAATTAACAGCAATTTAATATAACAGTATTTTTGTCTTTTTGTAATGCATTTAAACTAACCAGTGAAAAGTAATACCATTTTTTTGAAGACTGGAAGTTGTACTCGACTTTCCACACAATTTAATTGCACAGTACGGCATTTTTTACAGTTTTTTAACACGAAAACGAGAGAAGCAGTTCGACCAACGCTCGGTTACCGAATGAAACGATGTATCGCGACGTCTGTGGGCGTGCCTCACGCATAGGTAAAATACTACTTAAGCTTGGCGTAAGCGCTTGCCCTTGTATGCGGACTCTAGTGGGGGTGCTCCGTGGCCTAGCCCCAAAGTAAGCACTATAAGGCTTGTGTTATGGGATACTAGGGTAACGGAGATAATACATATACTGTACATATATAAGTATATTTTAATAGAAATACATATCAATCATCCATGACTGGAGTACTAATGCTCGTATTCATCACACAAACATCCGCCCCCACCGGGATTCGAACCCGGGACCTCTCGAGTCGGCGACACCATGAAACTCGGCGTACGAACCACTCGGCCACGAAGGTCGTCAAGAGTGCGCTAGTGTGCTAGGCAGAAAAAAAATTTTTTCTTGTCATCGAAAAAAACGTTATGACAAAATTTTGTTAACTTCTTGATAGCTCCTTCACTGATTTTTAAAAATTATTTCACAATCAGAGGGCTTCCTTTTTTGTCTCACCAGATGGTGCCACTGTTGAATGACGTCCTGAAGTGTAGCTTTTGAAGTTTGTTAATACGAAATCAAAGTTTTATTATATTTTAATACAAAAGAGCCGTACCGGAAACATAATCAGCCATGCCACAGTGTTGCGCAGTTCCGTTTCTTCCGGAAAAAAAGAAGGACATAATAATTTTACTCAGCTCCGCGTTTCAATAACTGATATTCATTGATACGAAACTCATTTTTGCCATGATTAATCTGAGTTATTACCAAATATTTACAACAATATTTTATGTTTTTATTTATTTTTTTAAGTATTAAACTGCTAAATGTTTAAATCAAACTTTTCTTTAGATTAAAACATTATTTTGACTAGAAATAAACCCGCGTAGTCAACCCACAAGCAATAACATTTGACGTTTCAGAGACCTTACGCTACACAAGCGGAAGCCCCTCTAGCAGCGGATTCATACGCGATAGATATTACATTTTCATATAATACATTATAATGCTACGTTATCCTTTAATAATATAAGTTATATATTATCGCGGTAAAAATTAAGTTCACCATGATTGAATGATTCAAACTTTATGACGGTTGTGAAGTTAGCAGCGAGCGCAACTACAGTGCGACCAAAGTGCACTATTATTACATTGAGAACTTAAAATCTCCGCACCAAAGGGATCGTTTTAATTTATAATAAATCGGAAAGAGTCATCGGAAATGTAAAAGGCTTATTCACACCTTCCTCTTGAAATAAAATGCTTATTTATGTTTTTATTTATTTTTAAACATTTAACTGCTAGATGTTTAAATCTAAAGAAAAGTTTACTAGAAAAAAATCCACGCGGACCAGGCAGCGGACGGGACTCGAACCCGCACCCTTCGCAATCCGGACGAATGCACTGACCATTATGCTACCACGGCCCTATTCGCCGCGTCGAAATTTTTCCTAGCCTTAAGCTGCTTATTTATTAAAATGCTTATTTATTTATATCTTCTTTGAATTAGTTCTTAGTTCGGTTCACGCGCCAATATATCTTGGTCTCACAACATTGTATGCACAGTTTTCAGTTCAGTGCCATCCCGCGCGCCTACATCAGCCCACATTTCATTTACTGCGCCGCGACTCGCGCTAACTTCACAGCCACATGGTCACAGCAAAATAACACTGTCTTTTGGTGAGGTTGTGATTCTATCGTTGAGTAAGGTTCCAGGGCTCAACGGGGTAAGGTACGGGGTCAGGGTTAATTTTTTTTGTATCGCCAGCGTCTATAGGCTAACCTGGCTTACCATTAGGCGGGCTATATTAGACATGGGCGTTTTTGGTTTTGAACGCAAACGGATATTTATCGGATTTCCGATTTCAAAATCGATTTTAAAATCCGTTTTTAGATATCCGATTTCAGATGTGCCGAACTTAGCCAATTCACTAGTTTGTGTTATGATTTGGTTTTATTAGCTAACGACAATCACAAACAATTAATTGTACGTAGCAAGGATACTCGTAGATTTGCGCGATTTTCCTTTATGCTTTAAATCTAGGCTTAGGCAAGAGTATATATTCTGTGGCTTAGAACTAGCAGAAAAGTTATCTTTACGGTTAAAAGTAAAACTTTTGCGGCGCATTTAAAAATCGGCTTATATACAAAGATTTCTTTTTACATATTTTTTTAGTATTTTTTTTGTTTTTCTGTTTGTTTTTATTATTTTTCAAACCATTTACAAAATCAAACCTAATTACTTCAGGTTAGCGTTCAAAAAAATGTCAGTTGCTCGACTTTTGATGTTTTTAGACGACATCTTTTTCAGTAATAAATAATCCCGCCTTAGAGAAGAACAATAGATTTCCGTAAACAGCAAACCGAAATCGGACTTCCGAAAACGAAAGCACGAATTTCGAATCCGATTTACATTTGGATACTTGTGGTGGTATCTAGCGTTTTGGTTCGGTTAGATTTCTGAAATCGGATTTTGGATTCGTTTTGATATATCGGACCCATGCCTAGGCTATATGCAATACAATACAATACAAAACACTTTATTGCACACCACAGAAAACATTACAATAAATACAGAGCCATTTAAATCAAGTGTTACAATGGGCGGCCTTATCGCTAAAAGTGATCTCTTCCAGTCAACCTTTGGATGGAGAGGATTAGAAGGAAGTGGAAGAGACGGCGGCGTTAATTTCAATGTAATTTATTAATATATACATATACATACAAAAACAAATACACATATATTTTAAATTTATAAATATAAACATATACATACAAAACTTTGTGTTTAATATGAAATGTAAATGGATAGTCCAAGTTAAGGTATCAAAGTATTCGTTAGTACTGCTTTGTGTTGATGATGTTTTATATATTATCCGCTAGATATGCTTATGCATATTTGCCACCCTTTTAATATTGATAAAAAGTTTGAATCGCACAATATTGTTTGGTCAGGCGCGGAGGAAGAGGCCGTGAACGATTCTTCGAGCCCCTCGACGGTGCGAGAGAAGCAAAGCTCGCCGGAACCGAACTCGCCGCCGCCGCCGCTACCACGGAGCCCCGACGAAAGGGATGGTAAGTTTCCAATAGTGATAATAATATTTGAATATAAATCGAATCGAATAATCTCAGAAATCAGAAATCAATATATCTTTATTCAAATTTTTTTTCCCTACCACTCGTTATGGACATATTTTTTTAGCTGCGGAGAAAAACGAGCGAAAAAACTCCACAACATTAAAAGTCTAATGTATCAACATTTACAAATCATTATGTTGTTACAACGTCAATACAATTATGATTTATTTAATATAGAAAACCTGTTGGAATGATTGTATTATTGTACGCAAGTGTTTATAACTGCTGTTACAGTTATCTCCGCGTCTTATCTACCACCACTTAACAGCAGGTAGGGTGGAGTCGTTTGCCTATCTAACCATAAAAACATCATTTCACACTTTACAGGTAATAAGTCACCAGAAAACGTTAGTGACATGATCGAAAGCAGCATTTATTGCGCCAAAGTCAAAGATCTGCGGCCGAAGATCAACGATGAAATGTTGTCAATTATGTAAGTATCCATTTGTAAGCATGATAATATCAGAACTTCCAAATAAAAACGTTAAATAAACGTCACAACTTCCAAATAAACCATGAGGTCACTTTTAATGGAGTTTAACTACAGAGCTCGTTGAAGTTAAGGTTTTATATAACTTAAACTGACCTTGCTTGGACAGTTAATTGTCAATGATGTCGATTCTGGCATTATTCTCTAAACTAAATAAATTTGACAGTGCATCCCTGTCATTCTCTATACAGAATGAAAAGGAGAGACTGATGTTAATTTTAGTTTTAAGTTTAGAGAATCACGCCAGAATCGACACCACTGTCAAATTATGAACACATTTTGACCATCGACCAATGGTGCAACCTTGCAAATGTTTACCTAACTAGTAATTTAATTGAAGAGTTAAAGCTGTCGTCAAAAGTGGTTTCACGCAAACTGCGATTAAGTGGGCGGGGCGAAAAAACTGCGATCAACACGCCAATCATTTTAAATGGGTACAAATTATGCTTAGCATCTAAATCAAATCTTTTATTTTCAATCTTTTTCGATTTATCGGATGAGTGGCCCTTTTTGCTCAGTGCTGCCATCTGGCGCCGGCTATTAAAACCCTCAATCGAGTGGAAATTTAACTAACCTGAATTTCACTCTTATCTCAATGAACTGTTTTATTATTGCTGACTAGATATCATTCTGCATTTATTTGTTTTATAAATGATTCCAATAAATTTTAAATGGAATACGAATTGTGCCAAGAAGTGGTTCCACACAAACTGCGAATAAGTGGGCGGGGCGAAAAAACTATGATCACCACGCCAATCACGGGATTGGCTGGGATTTCCGTTCAACATTATCTTAACCAATAAATGGATAGCCGAATTAATTTGCAGTAATTTGATTTTTAACATATTTAAGTAGTCTTTGTTAGCGAGTAATGCTTCAATATCATTTCCAATTCGTTCGTAGACTCATACAACCACATTTAACGAAATACGCACAGTCCGGTTCCAAAATGACGCTCAATGCCGTCTTTGACCTATTGGAGGCCCTGGGCATATTAGGGTAATGGGGCCCCTATGACTTCCGTTTGGTGATTTAGCAGGAACTAGGGACTTTGTATTTGATCTGAGGGGGCCCCTATCGATCGCGGGGCCCTGGACACTTGCCCAAAGTGCCCACTGGGAAAAACCAGTCTGTATGACGCTTCAGCTATAGGTCACAATTTATCTTTTGCAGAGAATCTTTGGAGCAATTCAACATCACGGCAATTGATCCCGAGGAGTTGCCCAAGATGTGCCGTCGCTCTACTGAGTTCTGCTCTAGGTTCAATCGAATCTACATGTACCAGCTGCACAGACAGGTATTTAAATTAAGGCAATTTTCTGGTGACGACAATAAATTATTTAATTATTGTAAAATATTACCGGTCCACATTCAATTTCAATTAAACTTTTTAAAGGAAAACTTTTTTAACGAATTTCTCAAGCAAAAAGTGAATCATCACTAAATCATAATAAAAAAAACACTTTTGTTCGTAAAATCTTACCAATTGGACCTATTGACTGCAAAGGACATTGTTCTGCGTCCATACATAGTTAGCCTAAGAACCAACAATCATGAAATATTAGTTTCTAGGTTCGAAATCGCAAGTTAATGACTATAAAAACAAGAATTATTGACGGATACTTCTGAGAACTTAAATTATTAGGAAAACAAAAAAAAATTTGAGGTTATATTTAATATTCAATGAAACATAGGTCAACCTATAAAGTTAGTATTAGTACCTATGAACTCAGTATGAAGTGAATTAATATAACAACTAATTCATTTTATTCAGTGCTATTTTAAAGAATAACTATTAGGAAAAACTTGGTTAGGTAGGAATCATGAATAAAATAAAAACTTCTTAGTTATTGACTATTTTCCACATAATTTTATCATATTGTATATTGTATTTATTTGTATATCACATGTAGGTATTTGTATAATTGTGTAAATACGCAGCGTCGATGTGTATCAGGTGCTCTTGAATAATTTAGCAGTAAGATCCTCTCAGGATGTTGTGGCACAGGTTCACTAGCACTTGGTATTAAGGGCTCTGCTCTTTAGTAACATCGATGGCATATTAGATAGCCAAAATAGTTAGATTGAAAGAAAAACAATCGCAAATAAACACACACAACAGGTAATCCGAAACGAGAATACACTTTCCGAATTCCGGTATAATAAACTACTCTTTTTGGAATGCACGAATGCCACAGATTACTACGAATGCAAACTGCCTGCACCACAACCACAGAGTAACGAGTTTTATGCCGGCGCTTCACTTGACAACAGTTTGTCCTTGTCATGCTTAATAAGGGTAGTTTTCCAATTACAGCACTAGAGCGAATTATGCGGCATAATGCTTATCGTTGAATGTTTCAACTACAGCAACGATTCGCACAATCGAGCACTCTCAAAAGTAATGTTTTCGTGTGATGCGTGCAATCTACCAACTCAGTGACAGAAAATTAACAAGTGTTTATTCTTTAAGTTTTGTTGAAAATTTTCGTTTCATTGTAGTTTTTTATAATAATCAACGTTAATTCAAACTGTGTTAAAAAAATAAATATAAGTATGGATGAAGGTACAAACATTGACTTAGCGCACTCTGCAGGTGCATTTGAAAACTAATTCACGTTCCAATTAAGCATCAGCATAATTAGGCATTGTGCGCCACTTACTTGCATTATGCTCTGTAATTGGTAAACTTCCAAGGAATGAAAAGGACAGACTGATGTCATGTTTTAAAATAGCAAATACAAATAGCCAAGTGAAGTGCCGGCATTAGGAAGAAATAGTGTTTTGTTTGCAGCGCTGTCATAGATTATACACATAAAATGGTATTTATTGTCTCAGATTATTTTTTAACTTTTTAATTTAGCTTACTTAACTGGAAGTGTCCGTGACAATCTAAATACTGATAATTATCGCAAAAAATATACTAAGAATTATTATAAATGCCAAATTGGTGTTGGTTCTTAGGCCAATTTTAACATTGTCCTTTGCATAAGCATTATTTAATAGATGTACACTAAGCCTGTTACATAAATTTGTATGGGTGATCATCTAAAAGTGTACTAATGTCCCCACTGCTGGGGCACAGGCCTTCCCTATGGGTGGAATAGGGAGATCGGGCCATGACCTACCACGCGGGCCCAGTGCGGATTGGCGGGTGCTAACGACTGCAAATGCAATCGGGACCAACGGCTTAACGTCTCTTCCGAATCACTTAGGAACTCGAAATAGAAGATTTTTTGTCACCCATCTAATGACCGACCACTTCGAAAGTTGCTTATCTTCAAACGATCACACCCGAACGCGCTAACTACCTGCGCTGTCGAGTTTTCAGAAGAGAAGAACAGAAGAAGTAAGTATATAGAATAAGTACCACAACCGTGCGTTTTTGTCGAAATTTTTTACCACGTACGACAAAACTGTGGACTATATTGTCGCCAGCAGTGTTTTCGGACCAATACCTTCAACAACACCTTCAAAACCTTCAAAAAAAAAGCATTGAGTACTCCTTCCTTTAAGGCCGGCATCGCATTTGTGATACTCCTGGTGTTGCAAGTGTCCATGGGCGACGGTGATCGCTTACCATCAGGTGAGCCGTCTGCTCGTATGCCCCCTATAGCATAAATAAAAGAAATTAAAAGCGCAAGTGGTTAATATACAACTTTAAAGCGTTGTAGATCCTAAACAATCATATAAAATAAAAAAATGTGTAAGGAACCTAAACATGATTTCTACTCGACATATTTTGTCAACTTAGTTTTTTTACTTCGTCACAATATGGCGCCTAATTTTCCCTAATAATAATTCCCTAATATGAATTTTGATTAATAACATATAACTTTAGTAGCACTCCCATGATTGAGACGAATCGATTGATGTATGAATCATCAAAATTGGTCCAGGCGTTTGGTCTCTAGTGTACCACAAAGGAACAAACATAGATATATAGACTGTTAAACATTATACCCTGACTGCGCGTCGCGCTTCGCGCTCTTGCATTGCGCAGTCGGGTAAAAAAAAAGTAATACTTATTAATGGTAAATATTTTTATGAATTCTCAAGATCCACGACATAAAACGCAACAACGGTGTAACGCTTCCGTTCGCGCGCCACACGCACTTCCAGTCTCAGATGGTCAGGATTGTCTCATTGCATCAGAATCTGCTGCAATCGCTGCAGGTAAGAAACTATGTCTTAACAAAATTTAACTAGAAATCTAACACATTTTATTTTCAAAAGGTATTTTGTTTTGTTTTGATGAAACTTGTACTAAAGTTGGGGCCGCAGCCGACCGTGCTCAGTTTCTCAAGCGTCCTAAATGTCAGTCGTGGTCGGCTGACATGAAGCGGTTTATAAAGGATATGTCGAATCGACTGATTCTCTCTTCGGGTGATCAGAGGGCTGGCAGCTATTTCGCGCAGAGAATCAGTTTAGCCATTCAGCGAGGTAATGCTGCCAGTGTTCTGGGTACCATGCCCCAATTTGGAATTTTGGATGACATATTCTTCTTGTGAATATGTATATTAATATTTTAGGGTTAATTTTTAATGATAAGTTTTTAGTTTGATATTGTTGTGACGTAATTATAGTTATTTTCATTGAATTTTAATAATTTACTAAAAGAGTATTAGGGTATTTTCCAAAATTTTGAAAATTTCTTATATTTAAAGATTGGTACCTACTGTACGATTAAATAGAAAAATAAAAATAAATGAATTAATATCTTTTTTTCTCCATTAGACCAATTAAAGTTGAATTTATTTTTTATGGTTTTGAATTGAATTTACCGCCATAACGCTCGGTTCGAAAACGTCTACCGTGTGACGTCAACTTTGTGTATGACTTCATGACTCATCTCTGAAGTCATTTTTCAATTTGACGACTCTGTAAATAATAAAACAGGGAGAAAAAAACAGCCCTTGCTGAGTTTCTTGCCGGTTCTTCTCAGTACAAGGTCTCCGCGCCGTAAATTAACGAACCAATGGCGTAGCTTCTAGACATTCATGAGTGCCTAAACTGAATCAATGATTTTGATTATAACTATGATTATGCTATGTAATCATCTGAAGGTCAAATTATTTACTTTCCCCCCCCTTCACCCTTCTTATCTTTTTCTGTGTTTTGTGTTCCTACAAATGCCACCTCTGAGTGAGTTTCGTATTCGTCTAGGTGGTATCCCGCTCCATTCAGCAAACAGGTTGCGCGGGCGCAAGCGCCGCGTTACTACAAGCGGTGACGCGCGCCACCGCGGCCGCCACCGCCGCCTGCCGCGAGCTCACCGCGCCGCCCGCGCTGGCCGCCGCCCGCCGCCTCTATACGGACGTAGGTACACTTAGACGCAAGCGCCGCGTTACTACAAGCGGTGACGCGCGCCACCGCGGCCGCCACCGCCGCCTGCCGCGAGCTCACCGCGCCGCCCGCGCTGGCCGCCGCCCGCCGCCTCTATACGGACGTAGGTACACTTAGACGCAAGCGCCGCGTTACTACAAGCGGTGACGCGCGCCACCGCGGCCGCCACCGCCGCCTGCCGCGAGCTCACCGCGCCGCCCGCGCTGGCCGCCGCCCGCCGCCTCTATACGGACGTAGGTACACTTAGACGCAAGCGCCGCGTTACTACAAGCGGTGACGCGCGCCACCGCGGC
Organism: Chilo suppressalis; assembly: GCA_902850365.2. Taxonomy (NCBI): domain Eukaryota; kingdom Metazoa; phylum Arthropoda; class Insecta; order Lepidoptera; family Crambidae; genus Chilo; species Chilo suppressalis. The sequence goes on along the minus strand of OU963904.1, from coordinate 25,379,516 downwards.
CGCCACCGCCGCCTGCCGCGAGCTCACCGCGCCGCCCGCGCTGGCCGCCGCCCGCCGCCTCTATACGGACGTAGGTACACTTAGACGCAAGCGCCGCGTTACTACAAGCGGTGACGCGCGCCACCGCGGCCGCCACCGCCGCCTGCCGCGAGCTCACCGCGCCGCCCGCGCTGGCCGCCGCCCGCCGCCTCTATACGGACGTAGGTACACTTAGACGCAAGCGCCGCGTTACTACAAGCGGTGACGCGCGCCACCGCGGCCGCCACCGCCGCCTGCCGCGAGCTCACCGCGCCGCCCGCGCTGGCCGCCGCCCGCCGCCTCTATACGGACGTAGGTACACTTAGACGCAAGCGCCGCGTTACTACAAGCGGTGACGCGCGCCACCGCGGCCGCCACCGCCGCCTGCCGCGAGCTCACCGCGCCGCCCGCGCTGGCCGCCGCCCGCCGCCTCTATACGGACGTAGGTACACTTAGACGCAAGCGCCGCGTTACTACAAGCGGTGACGCGCGCCACCGCGGCCGCCACCGCCGCCTGCCGCGAGCTCACCGCGCCGCCCGCGCTGGCCGCCGCCCGCCGCCTCTATACGGACGTAGGTACACTTAGACGCAAGCGCCGCGTTACTACAAGCGGTGACGCGCGCCACCGCGGCCGCCACCGCCGCCTGCCGCGAGCTCACCGCGCCGCCCGCGCTGGCCGCCGCCCGCCGCCTCTATACGGACGTAGGTACACTTAGACGCAAGCGCCGCGTTACTACAAGCGGTGACGCGCGCCACCGCGGCCGCCACCGCCGCCTGCCGCGAGCTCACCGCGCCGCCCGCGCTGGCCGCCGCCCGCCGCCTCTATACGGACGTAGGTACACTTAGACGCAAGCGCCGCGTTACTACAAGCGGTGACGCGCGCCACCGCGGCCGCCACCGCCGCCTGCCGCGAGCTCACCGCGCCGCCCGCGCTGGCCGCCGCCCGCCGCCTCTATACGGACGTAGGTACACTTAGACGCAAGCGCCGCGTTACTACAAGCGGTGACGCGCGCCACCGCGGCCGCCACCGCCGCCTGCCGCGAGCTCACCGCGCCGCCCGCGCTGGCCGCCGCCCGCCGCCTCTATACGGACGTAGGTATACTTCCATTTGTACTATCGCGGAATTTTGCGCTTTGTCACTTGGCGAACAAAATGCTTTGAAAGGTTTTCTACAGTAGTTTTTACTGCGCCCCCCCGCCTTCGCGTCGGACGCGCCAATCCGGGCCGCCGCACAAAAGTAAGACAGAGAACATTTCATTGATTGAATAATGAATTGAATTGCATTTGTTTTAGTTGCAATTTGTCATCATGTCCGCATCGTGATCGCGACAGCGCTATACGAAAAAGTAAGACAGCGATAATTACATGTCTATGATTGAATTTTTAGTACGCCGCTAGCGCAAGCGATTATGGCATTATGGGTGACAGAGCGGGTCTTTCCGCGAGTGTACCTGTACCCTTAGCGCGAACCAATATCGAATTTGAATAGTTAAAATCTAAATTCAACAAGTATCTACTAAAATATTCAAAAGCGGTCTGAAACTACTTTAAGTTTTTTGTACTACAAGATTAAAATAATAATAATAAATAAATAAATAAATTCAACACACACCAATTAGCCTAGCCCCAAAGTAAGCACTGTAAGGTTCGTGTTATGTTATACCAGGGTAACGGATAGAATACATATACAGTACACATATAAGTGTATTTATATAGAAATATATATTAAACATCCATGACTGGAGTACAAATGCTCATATTCATCACACAACCATCTGCCCCGACCGGGATTCGAACCCGGGACCTTTGGAGTCAGCGACACCATGAAACCTGGCGTACAAACACAAACCACGCGGCCACGGAGGTCATCAATCCATTAGATCGATTCCAGAAGGGATCTTGGTAGACGAAACTCTAACGAAGAAAAAGAAAATATTGATTATTTTTATGTTATTTTCATAGAATTATCACAATACAATTATAACAATCTGTTTTTCTCTAAGCCCGTTTTCAATCTGTCATCCATCGAATCGAGACAAAAGGTACTTTCAAATATAGTTTATAGTTTTAAATATGAATGCCAGCCGTAGGCAGTCAACAAGCAAAGAGGCTGTAACGCTACGGAAATTATAGTACTGTACCCCAAACCCGAACAACTAACGAAAAGTATCTATATCCTCATCGTCAAATCGTTGATGCAATGAGCTTTTCGGTCTCTTTATAAAGGCAAGGGCTACATACAATAATGCAAGTGTGACAATCTTTATATATATAATTCTTCTGCGAGTGTGTATGTCACTGAACTTCTCTTAAACGACTGGACCGATTTTGATGAAATTTTTTGTGTGTGTTCAAGGGGATCTGAGAATGGTTTAGATTCACAATTTTGTCCGCTGGACAACCCCTATCTTTTTAGGGCGGTACGAAGTTCGCTGGGTCAGCTAGTATTAACCTATAACATAATTGTTGTTTAACAGTATTAGGTATATAAAAAACTACGTAGCTTATTTAAAGTCTCCAACAATCTAAAGCACAAGACAACTTTTCGTTTAACATTATTTTCAAATCTGAGATGTTCGTCCATATAGAGACCAAGATTGCGTACAAAATCCTCTCGTGGTATTGGCATATCATTTATACAAATACTCACATCACTTTGCTTTATTGATGTTACTTGTTGTCCAGTACTATGTACAGTTTGTCTATAAAGTCGTGACATTAAAAGATGGCGCCACTAGTATGCATGTAGCAACCCTATACAGTCGGACCAAAATGATTTTGATACTAGCAGTTCATTCAAGTAAAATAGGTAATTAATAAGATACACTATACAGTCGTATTTTGTTTCTGTTTTATATATAGTAGGTACCTATGCTTATAAAAAGTTTAGCCAAGCATATTTAATTGAATCAGAATAAAATTATTATAGATGAAATAGTACTTTATAGTGTAAAAGTGAGTAATGGTGGTGATTACCGCTGAGGTGCCATTGAGACCAGAGCCGTTAGGTAATCATACATCAATACACACAAGTATCATCATACGACGTTTTTTAACACATTTGTTAAGAAAATAATACTAAAAATCATTTTATAGTACACAAAAGTTTATTTAGAGAAACAATTTGTAAATGTGCAGTTAGTAAAATTAGTGATAGGTATCTTCACTAAAAGCATCTGGCCATGGTTCTTTATGTGACCATTTCTTTCTTTAGTCGGCTTTGCCTGTTTTTTCCCAGGAGTTTCAAACTTTCCATCATTCTTAAAACCTTCGTTGACTATCTGACTCTCTGATTTTCCTGAAAAAAAAAGTAAAAAAAATATGTAACGGAATAGAAACTATAACTTATTGACATGAAGCAATTAATTCAAAATTGGTAGAAAACCTGACCGAGTTGAACCATAATAACGTATCAAAAGAAATGGTCGTAATACAATTATTACCTATTTACAATGTCAATCTTACCTAAAAATGTGCAATGTAAACAATGCCTTTTTTGGTCTCAAAATCGTAAATTGAGTAAATTTGTAACTGCAGGCAGATTACAAACGAATAGTTACACGATTACATACCCGTCATAAATACTGTTCGCCCATAAACATCATTCAAATCCCACAAAATTCGTCCAGCTTGTTAGTCTTCGAAACATCGCTGGAAAACTTTAAAAATCACTTCCCGCGTGCCACTCCGATTTACTTTACTCATTTTTATACGTTTCTGCGTAGTTTCGTCTTAATTTATTACAGTTTAATCCAAACAATAAAAAATACAAAAGGAAAACTGTTCCACAACTGAAACTCGATGACAGCTGATGTACATAAGTTTGGTGTTACCAGACACATGAATAATGTTAGTTCCTCAAACATTCATGTCACGACTTTATAGACAAACTGTAAATGTGATTGACGTGCTCTTCAAAGGATTGAGAACTAAGGAATGCTTCCGAGACCACTCTACTATATCACATAGATCCTTATTTAAATAAGACACGGCAGGCAACATGTCCGTCGGACTGGTTTGAACATAGATCTGTGTGTTGTCTGCATAGAGGTGGTAACACCAGTGAGCAATTACCTCTATGATACTGGCAGAGTATAGAGAATAGAGTGTAGGTCCCAAAATGGAGCCCTGTACTACGTCTCTCCCCTAGTTATCCTAAAGGTTCCAAAACATCATAACTGCCGTCATCTCTATCGATTCGTACTAATTACATTGTTGGCGGAGCTGAGTGTGTTTTGCCCATTGTCTTTTATGACTGTCTGATGAGTAATCCTTTGGAAGGGATTTCAAAAGCGAAAGAGTATTATTATGAAATTCGGTATTTTTTTTAATTATAATATTGGGTCTTTTAATGTTGGCAATGAGCTAACTGTTTCAGAATCTTTAACATAGGTTTTAAAGCATGAGTGTAGATAAATATATTAAATGCATAGTTTCTCAATCATCAATATTTGTATCGCCTGTTTAAAGAATAAGAATAGGGACGATGACTATTTTTTTTTCTTCGTTTATCAGGTAGATTATCAAAAAGTATTGGACACGTATTTTTTCTTTTTTCACATACTAAAAACATTGCAGAGATATATTGATTTGAAAAGTCGCATGACGTTACGTTTGAGTACACTTTTAAGTGAAAATTCACTAAAAAGTGACGTCACGAGCCCCTACTCCCAAACTTTGACGGGCTATAACTTAGTCATTTTTTGGTTGATTGCCCAAAGAAAAAATACGTGTCCATTATTTTTTGATCATCTAACTGACGGACTAAATAGAATTTCGTTTACTGTACCCCGTCATCACCCCTATTGTCTTCTATAATTTTTAATTAAAACATTTTTTTTTATATTTCCAACACTCACACCAATTAGCCTAGCCCCAAAGTAAGCACTATAAGGCTTGTGTTATGGGATACTAGGGTAACGGATAGAATATACATACTTTACATATATAAGTATATTTATATAGAAATACATATTTAAACGTCCATGACTGGAGTACAAATGCTCGTATTCATCACACAAACATCTGCCCCCACCGGGATTTGAACCCGGGACCTCTCGAGTTGGCAACACCATGAAACCCGGCGTACAAACCACTCGGCCACGGAGGTCATCAAGAATATAAGAAGAATAAGAATTGTCTTCTATATTTTTGAAGTTATACTTCTTTAGGCGCGTTATGAAAAAATGATGAGAGTGAAATTTTAAGTTGCGCGCGCATCACTGTAACACAAAATTTTAACAGCATGAAGTTGGTCGCATGCGTTACTTTTGTGTTTACCGCACATTAAGAAAATCTACCAACAAAATAGAAATAGAATCTCTATTTAGTGGGTGCTAACGACTGCATTGTGAAGGCCTATCAAAAGTATTTATTAATCTGGAACAACGGAACCAAAGCGCGATTCAGGAGACTACAGCGCCATCTCTTGACCATTGGTGTAGTAGAACCAAAAACCACATCTTTATTTTTTGTAATAAAGTAACAGTTATAGGTATTCATATTTATAATATTTATCCACATGTTTCTAGTTTGTATATTCGGAATACGTGTTTGAGTTTCATACAAGTGCAAATCACATATGTTCTAATAAATTATATTCAGTAGCGATTTTAATTGAATATTTTGATTATTTATTTATTTTTTCAAATTAAAACTGAACTTTATTGACTGTGTCCTTTTCCAGACTTTTTATTAATTTATTGTAATTAATTCTTTGCATGCAATTAAAAACTAATTTTAAACGATGCCAAAGAAGGATAACTTCTCACGCGCCTACATAAGTACACGCACCCATTTTTTAATTAAAACGTTACTAGGATATGCTGGAAACGTGCAATAAGTTGGACCAGGTGGTGTCAGAGCACGCGGCGCGCATGTCTGCCTACGTAGAAAGTAACAATACCGTAAGTATTCACAAACGTTCAATTAGACGTAATCATTTTTTATAATTTTAGTGGTCAGTGCATTCGCCCTTTTCCTTTCCATTCGTTGAGGAGATCGATCGATTGCTTAACTTCAACGATCGCAGCCGAACGCGCTAACTACTGGCGCCATGGAGCTCCTCGCCAGGGGGCCATTCGCCTAACGGGATTGCTTTGGAAAACGCTATCGCTTACGATTTCATTTTGTTATATCTAGCCACCTGAGGTTTTCAAATGCCTCGCGCTTTTTTTTCTTTTGCATTGGTAATAACAATATTTTAACGAAAACTAGCAAACCAGTGAACCAAATGTTCACCAAAACCGGATTAAAAAAAAATGTATTTAATTAATTGAGAACTTCGGAGATTTTGTGTGGTTTCTTTTGAAATTCTTGATTTCTCGAAAACCGGATGTGCTACGTTACTCAAATCCGGTTTGTAGTCTAATCAGACTATTCTTAACTTATAACTTAAATATTCTCTTTATCTATCTCTTACGGTTTGGCCGCTGAAACAGCACCACAGACAGACGGACTTGTCTATTAGATAAGAGATGAGCGTGAGGTATTTGAAAACCTTCGGCGGTCAGAAATAACACAATGAAATCCTAAGCGATAGCATTTTTCAAACCATCCCGTTAGGCGAATGGCCCCCTGGTGTGAGAACCTGAATTAATCTCTTATCTATTAGACAAGTCCGTCCGTCCGTCCGTGGTGCTGTTTCAGCGGCCAAACCGTAAGAGATAGATATAGAGAATGTTTAAGTTATAAGTTAAGAATAGTCTGATAAGACTACAAACCGGATGTGAGTAACTTAGCACTTCCGGTTTTCGAGAAATCACGTGATTTCTATTTCAAACGAAACCACACAAAATCTCCGAAGTCCTCAATTTATTAAATACATTTTTTTTTGTGAACATTTGGTTCACTGGTTTGCTAGTACATAAATAATGGATGGATGGAGATAGATATAACCATTTGAATCTAAGGCGGCTTGTTCTAAATTGCTATCTCGTCGCTTATATTTAGAGCCACAGCACAAGACATTTCCAAAGAGTATTATTTATTGCTATTTAGTCCAGTTTCTATGACGTAAAAGGTCCTCTAACACTAGAATTTTGAAATCCACATTTCCAACTTTAATGACAGAGATGTAATAATGGTTTAGTACTAAGCTTGTGGTAATTTCAGGATTCTTCGCGTTCGAAGAAATCGAGTTCAACGGGAAAGAAAAAAAAGGCGCAAGACAACATGTCCAAGAATGGCTCGAAGAAAAGTACGTATAATACTCAATATACATTCATATTAAGTTACTAAAGATTTAATGAATTAATTAATTCAGAGTTAGGAAATGTTTTTTTGAAGTTATACTTCTTAAGGTGCGTTATGAAAAAATGATGAGAATGAAATTTTAAGATGCGCTCACATCTTTGTAACACATAAGTAACACCATGAAGTTGGCTGCTAGCGCGTTATGAAAAAATGATGAGAATAAAATTTTAAGATGCGCGCGCATCATTGTAACACATAAGTAACACCATGAAGTTGGCTGCTAGCGCGTTATGAAAAAATGGTGAGAATAAAATTTTAAGATGCGCGCGCATCATTGTAACACATAAGTAACACCATGAAGTTGGCTGCTAGCGCGTTATGGAAAAATGATGAGAATTGTACGGGTTTTGTACACCTTTTATGATATAGAGAGAGAAGAGAAAGTCTTGATATGTTTAAATGATATATTACTGATAACAAACTGATAATTACGAAACTAAAATGATATGACTGTGAGAACGCGTGGTACGAATAATGACCGATGACGAACTGATTCATAATTAACCTAAATAAATGCATGTGGCGTAAAATGCCGACGGGGCAAAATGTACGCGCTTGCTCGTACATGCTCCCGGGCCAAAGATAGGGAGAGAGATGATAATGGTTTGATGTAAGTGAGTGACGCGATTATAAGGTGATAAAACAATATTTTCTTAAAAATAATAACAAATTGATAAAACAATGTTCTCTAGAATTAATTACAGTGAACTAAATTCTCTATGAAAAATAGGTGACGAGGCACAGCCAACAACGCGCGGAGCGGATAAACTCGGTTTAACACTCACTCTTTTATCTAAACTTTCATTCACTTTTAAATTGCTCATTTCAATATTTACATTACGACACTGATTCGCGCACTGAACCACACTATCACTAACACACTCAACAGTTTCTTGAGGGAGGCCAGCGGGGGTGCTAGCCTGTGCTCCATGGGGCTGGGGCTCTTCCCTCGCCCGCCCTGGCCGGCGGCGCCAGCGGCGTCGAAAGATAACCACTGCCATAGTTATGACGCTGCCGAGACCCAAAACAATCATAGACTCTGACCAGCCATAAACTTTGATATCGTAGTTACTAATATGTTTGTACATTCCGATCTTTTAACTTTGCAATATATAACGCACGCGTATGCCTTCAGCGAAGCGTCACAAAAGCCATGCAACTCGATACCATCACCTTGCTTTGTACCTATCCATCGTTCTATTTTTAGATTATTTATGTTTTTAATTATGTCCTCTTTGATAATTATCCATTCTGTTTGAATTTCTTCCGGTAAATTGTCATCCCATTTTATATCAGCAAACCAAACATTTTGAAATATTATTTTTAACTTAGTTGATACGGGTGTTAACCAACCTAATGGGTCAAACAGCTTTGATATATCGGAAAGCAATGATCTCTTGGTATCAGGCTTAGATGATGTATGATAACTTTTTGCATCAAATGAAAATGTATCTAAACTAGGGTTCCAATTGAGTCCGAGAATATTTGAGTACTCAACCTTTTTAACGATATTTTGACTATTTGAGTCGTTATTGAACTCCATTATTTCGGCAACATTCGACCTCCATTTTCTGAGATTGAATCCTCCTGATTTTAATAAATTAATCAGGTCGTAGCATAATTTCGTAGCTGAGCTGATACTATGAGCACCAAGAACAAGGTCGTCCATATAAAACGATTGTTCAAGGACATCTGGAGCTTGATCTTGATAAATGCTGTTAGTGACATATTTTGCTCTTTCATCTGCGGCCAACCTTTTGAGGGTCATCATAGCCAGGAATGGAGCGGCTTTGGTACCGTAAGTTACCGTAGCTAACTGATATTCTGTGAGCGGTTGGTTTGGTGAACCACGCCATATGATTTTTTGATAATTTTGATCTTTGTTGTTGACCCTGATTTGTCGAAACATTTTTTCACAGTCTGCTGTGAATACAAACTGATACTGCCTCCACTTGATAATGAGGGCTTGCAGATCCTGTTGCAAGTTGGGTCCGCTAGACATGACGTCATTTAAAGAACAACCTGACGATGTAGGGCACGATGAATTAAAAACAACTCTAAACTTAGTGGTTTCTGATTCCGTGCGCTCTATGCCGTGATGCGTTAAGTAACAACCGGTAGACAAATTATCGGTAACAGGTATCATATGACCTAGTCATATATATTCTTGCATAAATGACTTATAATGTTTTTCCATGCCTTGATTTTTCTTGAATTTCCTTTCTAATGATTTAAATTGTGCTATAGCTTTGGGTTTAGAATCACCCAAACTTTGTTGAAAATTCGGTTTAAAAGGTATCCTCACTTCGTATCTACCATCTTCTCTCCTACTAGTCGTGCTCTGATAATAATCTATACATTGTTGATCTTCCGTTGATAATTCTTTTTCTAGTGTAATATCTTCAATTTGCCAAAACTTTTGTATATCTACTAAATCGTTTAATATTACGTTACATTGTAGGGTTCTCACGTTGCCGCTTAATATCCATCCTAAGCGAGTGTTTTGTGCAATAGGCGAATCTTGGCTTGCTCTACAAATTCCTTCTAATAATATTAATGAGTAAATATCGGCTCCTAGTAATAAATCTACCGGGCGACTAGTGTTAAAATCGGGATCCGCTAATTTTATATTATTTAAATAAGACCATGATGGCTTGCTGAATGATTGGCTGGGTAAATTTTTTATGAGATTGTTTATGATTAATACATTTGTTTCAAATTCAAATTCATTGATTGTGGACGAAATTTCAATATGTAACATTCCTTTACAATTATTTTCATTAGTACCAATTCCCGAAATGACTCCTTGGCATTTGGAACGCGGCAACCCTAGCTGTTGCGCCGCATTTTCTGTTATTAGCGATGCTTGCGATCCCTGATCTAACAATGCCCGTAAGTTGATATATGATCCGCTGAATGTTTTAACTTTTATATTAGCTGTTGCTAATAGTATTTCTGGAACTTCTTGCTGTAGAGAAACGTGAGAGTTGCTGCGAAAATTACGCGAAGCTTCAGAAGCCGAGATTGCGGCTTCATTTGTCTGCTTCCTAGAGGTTGATGTTCCGGAGTGGTCGAATGACGTTTGCCTAAATGCCTCATGTAGTAAAGTATTGTGAAATTGGTTACATTCACGACATTTTTTATCTGATATACAGGCTTTTCCGTAATGACAATACAAGCAATTTTGACAAATATTGTATTTTGTTATAGTTTTCCGTTTTGATAGTGCAGACATATCAAGAAATTGCTTGCAATAGAACACTCCATGGTCATCACTTTTGCAAATTGGACATTTGTAATATTTTGTAGCATAGACGTTTTTATTGTTGTAATGTGATTGCGACACATTCCGGCCTTGTGGCGGAAATGATTGCTTAATATATGAATTATTATTCGACTGCTTATGATATTTTGTATGCGAAAATGATGGAATGTTATAACTTGGATTGCGTGTGATTGATTTATTCTGATTTTCTTGTTTACGCCTAGAGCTCTCCAAAGTAGTAAACTTATTTTCTAAGAATGATAAAAACTCAGATATGGTTGGTACCTCTCTGGGCTGCTTAACAGAAGCAATATATTCTCCGTGGGTCTCGCTATCTAATTTTTGGCACAAAATGTAAACTAGCAGTGGATCCCACGAATCGACAGTTATTCCTAAGCTTTTGATGGCATTTAAAGTTTCACGTGTAGTATCATGGATCCTTTTCAAATGATCGACTGATGCTTGTTGCATGACTGGTATAGCGAATAAGATATCGAGGTGTGAATTCAAAATTAATTTTCTGTTATCATATCTGTGGGTCAAAATATCCCAGCAAATTGGATAATTGTCTGATGATATTGTAAGATGCTGAATAAGACGTTCGGCCTCACCTTTGACCTTTGTCTTCAAAAATTGCATACGCTGAGCGCTTGATAGTGTTGGATTGTTGTGTATGGTCTCCATGAAAAGGTCTTTAAAGGAAGTCCATTGATGGTAACTTCCGTTAAATGTAGGTATTTCTAAGTGGGGTGTGGATTGTTCGCGGTGTAATACTGACCATAATTTCCGGTTGATTGACTTAATAACTTCATTATACTTTCTTTCGAAATTAAAATAAGTAGCCTCGTATTCAGGTTCCCTGCCATTTAACTCACTGTCCAGCTCCCAGTGTAAAGCGTCAATAGCCGACCAACGAGCTTGAATGACACGTAGCAGATGATCGAACTCCCATTTTTCGGACACGTTGCAGAGATTTATATTAGAAATTGTATGTTCGAAGGCCTTGAAATGGCTAGTTTGTTTTCGTAACATTTCATCCGTTCTACTATTTATACCTTGCGAATGAGATGTAGCAGCTGTCTCCATAGCTTGATAAGAGGTAGGCATGTTAAGCGGAGTAGCTGGTTTGAGAAGAGGCGTGCTAGGCCTTGAACTTTCATCACGCGACTGTTGATAATTCTGTATAGTTGCCCTGATACTCAAAAATCTATCCTTCACTATTTCATACCTTTTCGAAGTAAAATAATGATGAGACTTTTCACCAAACCCACATAATTTAACATGATTCGATTGATATTCAACCCAATAATTATCTAAAGTATCAAGTCTTTGTTTTATGTACGTAGCTGTTTTTCTATCCGAACCATCTTTCTTAAAGTTAGTAAAAACTTGTTCAATAGCACCTGCGAGCTGCTCTTGAGTTTGTAAGAAATCTTCCATGGTAGACATCTTCTCAGTTGATAATATAAGTTGATAAATAAGATATAAAGATACGCCTTACTTGGATAGGATGTCGCCTGATGACCGTGACCCTGATTACTCACGATCCCAGAAGTCCAAGTTGTAGTTGTTAAAACTCTTCGATAACTACAGTGTAAATCCACCTCACTTGCGACACAGTCACGTTTTCCGAAATCACGTATGCACTGAGTCACTCGCGAGGCCCTTATACGAAGGACCAAAAAGATGTACGGGTTTTGTACACCTTTTATGATATAGAGAGAGAAGAGAAAGTCTTGATATGTTTAAATGATATATTACTGATAACAAACTGATAATTACGAAACTAAAATGATATGACTGTGAGAACGCGTGGTACGAATAATGACCGATGACGAACTGATTCATAATTAACCTAAATAAATGCATGTGGCGTAAAATGCCGACGGGGCAAAATGTACGCGCTTGCTCGTACAAGAATAAAATTTTAAGATGCGCGCGCATCATTGTAACACATAAGTAACACCATGAAGTTGGCTGCTAGCGCGTTATGGAAAAATGATGAGAATAAAATTTTAAGATGCGCGCGCATCATTGTAACACATAAGTAACACCATGAAGTTGGCTGCTAGCGCGTTATGAAAAAATGATGAGAATAAAATTTTAAGATGCGCGCGCATCATTGTAACACATAAGTAACACCATGAAGTTGGCTGCTAGCGCGTTATGAAAAAATGATGAGAATAAAATTTTAAGATGCGCGCGCATCATTGTAACACATAAGTAACACCATGAAGTTGGCTGCTAGCGCGTTATGAAAAAATGATGAGAATAAAATTTTAAGATGCGCGCGCATCATTGTAACACATAAGTAACACCATGAAGTTGGCTGCTAGCGCGTTATGGAAAAATGATGAGAATAAAATTTTAAGATGCGCGCGCATCATTGTAACACATAAGTAACACCATGAAGTTGGCTGCTAGCGCGTTATGAAAAAATGATGAGAATAAAATTTTAAGATGCGCGCGCATCATTGTAACACATAAGTAACACCATGAAGTTGGCTGCTAGCGCGTTATGAAAAAATGATGAGAATAAAATTTTAAGATGCGCGCGCATCATTGTAACACATAAGTAACACCATGAAGTTGGCTGCTAGCGCGTTATGAAAAAATGATAAGAATAACATTTTAAGATGCGCGCGCATCATTGTAACACATAAGTAACACCATGAAGTTGGCTGCTAGCGCGTTATGAAAAAATGATAAGAATAAAATTTTAAGATGCGCGCGCATCATTGTAACACATAAGTAACACCATGAAGTTGCCCGCGGGCGCGTCATGAACATTGGACATCTATTTTTACATTTTGATGGATAATTTTATATTTATTTGACATTGTATAATATTAATTATAAAATTATCTTGGCATGATACTGATAAGCTTAACATTACACTTTAATTTTAATTTTATTTAAAAACTGTTGCATGCTGTTAAACAGTAAAATATGTGAGACATTATGATAAAATGATGAGAGTGATATTTTAAGATGCGCGCGCATCACTGAGTAGGACAACACAACATATTTTGAGAATAAGGTTCTACGCCCTATGTGCTAATACATGATAAGAGTTATTGTTTTAAACTTTCATGGTCACTAACATTATAGCTATTAACGGGATTGTTACCATGTACCTTGTTTTTTATGAGTCTCCGATATTTCAGACATCTAAATTCTGTAGTGACTTCACTGACAAACCGTGCATATGACTTGTGTGACAAGGAACACCTACACGAAGAGTTGGAGTATGTACGGCGGGTCCTACAGAATAATGGATACAAGGGACAGTTTCCACCCAAACACAAATTAAGGCACCAGACACACATAGTAAGCAGGCAACCAGTATTTTTGCCATATATCAAAGGAGTGACAGACAAGATCTCGAACATACTTAATAAGTACTCACTGAATACTGTCTTCACTCCTTTACAAAAAGTGTCACAGTTTCTACGATCTCCCAAAGACAACTTCCCTTTGGAGAAACCTGGGGTATATAAGATCGACTGCAGCTGTGGTAGTTCATATATTGGCCAAACGAAGCGGACAATAGCGTGCCGAATGAAAGAACACATAAAAGCAGTCAGAAACAATGATACGCGGAAATCGGCTATCGCGGAACATTTAATCGATTCGGGTCCGAATCACTGGATTGAGCTCCATAATCCACAAATCATCTCGACAGAACGCCACTACATACCAAGATTGGTCAGGGAAGCGATTGAAATAACCAAACACAAAAATTTCAATCGTGAGGATGGGTTTAAATTGTCAAGTGTCTGGAATCCAGTGGTTCGTATGTGCAAAAACCGTAAAAATCAAAAAAGTGTCGTTCCGCGATCGGATACTGTGAGTATTGTGTGTCGGGAACAGGTGCGAGTGAATAGTGAGAACGTGACCAATGGTAGGGGTATCGAGCGCAGTAAAAGACGACGTCAGAGGGTAGACCGATATGTCTGCCAATAACATCTACCCGCAATTACTTCAGTTACTCCGTGATCATGGCGCTTGCAACAGTGCCGAAATATCGGAGACTCATAAAAAACAAGGTACATGGTAACAATCCCGTTAATAGCTATAATGATAAGAGTTAAATTTTTCTCGATAACAATTTCTCCAGTGTATAAGAAAAACATTTCTTTCTTATCATTGGTCATTGTTATTTCTTCCATTCAGAAGCGGATACTGATTCACGCCTCTCCATGTACTCGTTGGACACTCTCCGTATAAACTTGCATCCAAAATCGTCAAGCTCAAGGGACAACCATTCAAGGTAATCAGAATCATGCATATAAAATTTCATCATATACAGTAAATGTGAATTTAGGACAAGATTTGTAATTGTGCTTATTTGAAAGTTTAGCCATTTGAAAATCTGACTAAACAGGAGATCTTGCTTTTCTGAAATATCTCCTGTTCTTTTGTTCCTCTATTTAAATTTACTGATTTTCTTAGATTTTTTTAATTTGCGTGTTGAGTTGCGTTTTCCGTCATTAAGAATGTAGGTAAACTTAAATATAATACAATAAATAAGTTTTTGTAACAAAAACAAACGAACTTTAAGGCATGACCTTGCAACTTTAATTTCCATACATCTATTGCTTTCATCTGTAACGCCGCACGATTTTTGAAAATCGGGAGGAAGTGTTATTCTCTCTCACCTTCAGAGAACCACGCGCGATGGCCTAAGTTTTCACCGTCTTACTGTGGCCACAATTCCAACGCGTACAAAGAAATTTGGTGACTCATTTCTTTGTCGCACTATCCGTAAATAGAATGCTCTGCCCGCTCACGTGTTCCCTCCCTCTTACAACCTGGGATCCTTTAAAAGGGGCGTGAAGAAGCAACATGCAGGCCGGCAAGGTGAGGATGGCTGGTGTGGCAGGTAGAACTGCTTTACCAGCTATCTTCACGTCTGGAATTCACCGTCACTTAACATCAGGTGGGGTCATTTTTCGGACCATCTATACAAAAATCGGTTCTGGCAACACTGATATAGGAGTACATTTGTTTACTTCTCAGCGCGACTTCGAAGGCCCGCGGCGTCGTGAGCTGTAACGGCCGCAAGTCCGACGCGGTCCCCTCCAATCCGGCGCCCGGGAAATCCATCAAGAAGTCACCCAGGTATATTAATCCTTTATTTATCATTATTAAACATTGATTTCGGGTAGTTTGTATGTTTAAATAAAACTAGTTTAAACGGGATAATGCACGAAACTTTATTTATTTATTGACGTTTCGTAGCCTTTCCAGGCTTCGTCGTCAGAATAAAACTTTTGTTTAATTTGTCGAGCTACCTTCGAAAGACTTTTATTGAGCGTTTGGTTATTTCATCGTTCGATTTTTAAGTTTTATTGTCTATGTATCAATTTATTATTTAATTTACTTAATAAAGTATTTTATTTAAAATTCTTGTTTGTAATTTTGCGTTTATTTATTTGACCCTAACTACCGTAAACTACCACCGGTTCCAAAATTGGGAGACCTTCCTGAGAAGAACCGGCGAAACAAACTCAAGAGAGGCTTTCTATCTCCTTCTTATGTTAAATTATGCAAACAAAAAGAACTAATAGTATCTGATGGTCTTGCAGTATGTGCTCGGGGTTGGGATTTTATCTCCTGTATAATAGGTTCCCAAGCTGGTGGTATATACCAACCATCTTCTCTATTGAAATTTGGATATTTTTTAATCTCAATAGCCTCGCGCATCATTCGAGGAACGAAACGCCGCTCAGCTCGCTCGCTCATTATCCCGTTTAAACTAGTTTTATTTAATGAGTGATGTGCGTGAAAACCTAAGAAACAAATAAGTTTGTATGTTTGTTAATTGATCACGAAAACAAGCATTTGGCTCGCCTGATGGTAAGTATAGCCATTCAAAAAATATCATTCACGCCGTTGCCTACCCTGACTCAATCCCCTACCCTGCGCAGTGCTGGAACCCACTTACCAGCAGAAACGCAACACCACCAAAAGGTAGTGTTATTTTACTGTGGTCTTCTGTAAAGTGGAGGTTGCTTTCCCAGACGGGTGCTCAAATTCGAGCGGAAAATCCGCTTTGCCCTATGGTATGGCGTGTAAATAGCCATCCACTGGATGCGGGTTTGACAATATATGTATGCGGCGAGCGAATTATTACGTACGAGCTGCTTAGACACAAAGACAAGTGGGAATTGAATAGGCGCATTTTTTTTTATGTTATAGGGGGCGTACGAGCTGACGGCTCACCTGATGGTAAGTGATCACCGTCGCCCATGGACACTTGCAACACCAGGAGTATCACAAATGCGATGCCGGCCTTTAAGGAAGGAGTACGCAATGCCACCAACGACTCACCTGGATGTCTCTCTGCCTCCTTATCGCGCTTGCAAGCGTGGGCACAGCCGAAGCAGCTCTTTCTTTCTTCCTCTGGGTGCGGTTGAAATCTTCTACGCGATTTCCGAGATAGTTACGCGCTGCGTGTCACTATATATGCGTACGACCTATCTGCACCGAATCCGACACAGCAGAGAGCGGCCGTTGGAAATGACGAGCCAACGACCGTTATTAAGTTTGCGTACCCGCGCATAACAATTTCGCAGTACCCACATATCTGCCATCTGGACAGGTTCGCAGATCGAACACTAGGTGGCGTCAGCGAGCATATTGCAAATCCTAAAGCCAAATGGGAACATTGTTGATGTAAAAAAACTCACACATAATAAAACGCCCAACCACCCTAGTTCTCTTAAGGTGCTATCAGAAGGTTCATTGGAATCAAAGTTCACTGCAGTGAATGCTGCTTTTCTTTCAGTTCATGTTCACACGGTTGAGCTAGAATGACATGAAGAAGATTCACCTGTTCTTCTCTTCGAATGGATGTTGCCGAATGCCAATATTTAACACTGCTGGATCGGATCATTCATGAATGAATTCAGACCTCTTGTTACATTTTGTGCTCAGACATTTCTTTTTAGTGAAAGATGCCGAATGAAAGTAAAAAAATAATCGTCTGATATCACCTTTCATTACAATTGTCCTATTGATTCGTACAGTACGCGCCACAAAACACGAGACTTGGCGAGCGAAAATACTCGGTCTTCGTCGTCATCGGCGTCTTCTCTTGTCCAATTACTCTTTTTGCTGACGTCAGTACTTTGACTATTCCGTGTAACGATCCTGACATTTATGAATATGACATTTAAAATTCTTTGACATCAGTTATTTCGTGGTTAGATAATAATAATTTAAAAATAAAACTTGAAAAGAAATACCGAATATAGAATACCTTATTAAGAAAGTCAGTAGTGCGGACTATGCGTTATTTATTGAACACAGATGCCCTGCTTTACCGCATTATCATGCTTTAGCTGCGTCAATGAGGGCTATCGCGTATGAATCCGCCGCTAGAGGCGCTAGTGTAGCGTGAGGTCTCCGAAATGTCAAATGTTATTGCTTGTTGGTTGACTACGCGGGTTTATTTCTAATTAAAATAATGTTGTGAATAATTGGTAACAATTCGGCTTAATTATGGCAAATATGAGTTATGTGGCAATGAATGTCAGTTATTAAAAATTTGAGCTTAGAAAAATGATTATGTTCCCATTTTTTCCGAATAAAACGGAACTGCGCGTTACTGTGGCATGGCCTATTATGTTTAGGATATGGTTCTTTTGTGTTAAAATACGATCTAAATGTTTCTAAAATCTTTGATTTCATGTGCGTATTAATAAACTTTAAAAGTTACAATTTAGGACCTCACTCAACAGTGGCGCCATGTGGTGAGGCAGAAAACGGTAGCCCTCATTCTGAGATATGTTATTATCTTCTGGGGGAATTCTATTGATAAAGACATAGCATTTAAAATGCAAAAAAGATGCATAAGAGCAATGTTTGGTTTAAAAATAACGGACAGCTGTAAACCGTATTTCTTAAAACATAAAATTCTGACACTTCCGTCTATGTACATTTTTGAGGTTTTACTATTTGTAAAAGATAACATGCATCTTTTCGTTAGAATGGCAGATGTTATAGATCGCAATAGACGCGATAATAGTAGGTTGTGCATGCCAATCTCGACAACAGCTCTTATGGGAAAAAACATATTCTGTATGGCCCCTCGAATGTATAATAAACTCCCGACATATATAAAAGAAATAAATTTTAATTTATATAAGAAGAAAATTAAAAATATATTATTAGATAAATGTTATTATGATGTATCGGAATTTTTAAAAGACAAATTTTGAATTGTAATTATGTTTTATTATTATTATTTCAATTTTTTGATTAATTTTGACATTTTATTATTGAATTGGAATCATTTGAATTTGACATGTTTTATTATTGAATATTAAGATTTTTGACTTGGAATTTAAATAGCTTAATGAATTTGTATGCCCATATTGGCACGACATGTTATGCACCCCTAAAATCATAATATCTGCGTATTCTAAACCTCGTGGCGTGTCAAATCTCATCTTTCGTGGCGCATATTGTATAAGTCGCGGCACGAAACTCTAGCGCTGACCGTTATTGCGCAGACGTAAAAATTAAGATGTCTTGAGGGGGAAACGAGGTGCGCGGGTGGGCGTGCGTTGCTCCGATTGGCTCTTCAGTCGTACCCATGCGCAGCTATCCCTGATGCGGTTTATTCACCGCTAGAGTTACATGCCGCGACCTGTATTGTACATAAAGTTACAAGTCCGAACTGAACCGCAGATCACAGGTCGCAGCTGCAGACTGCAGGCGACACTACTAGTTTCTATGAATCTCTATGAAAATGATTCCGAGCGCGGCGACACGGTAATATTATCTATACAGTATTGTGATACCGCCCTGTCCTTGAAAATAAATGCCTACACCGAACGCTGCGTTGGCACGCGGTAGGGCCGCCAGCCTACAGTACGAGTATTTTCTGTAGTTTTGTTTTTAACGCGAGTGTAGGTAGATTACTCGTTTGTTTCTTTTTTTATCCTAACCACTTATTTACATATTATTCCAGATATTTACACGATGGAAAAACCGAAAAACCTAAATATTAGAAAATAACGTACTAGTAGATAGGTATATAAAAATATTCTATAAAGGTAAGACACCTTTCCAATATTTCAGGTAATTTAAAAAATGATATCTCTGGGTGTGTTATTGAAGAGTTCAAGCAACCAAAAACAGCAATTGTGCTGTTGTACGATATTGATCGTCGTTTGTTCTTTTCCATACTAAATTATGTATGTATCTACTTAATTAAATCAAATATTTACAATACAAAACGCATGTTTAAGCACGGCTAACTGCATAAAAAACAATTCAGACCGTTCGGTCGTCGTTGCGGCGCGGCGGCGCATTCGCGACTGGGTGCACGCCGAGCGCACATCGAACTCGAGTGGCGTAGGTATGACTCGCTTTCCGACCGTTTGTATGAAGATAGAATACTGTATGATATTATTACCGTGGCGGCGACATGCCGCCGCTGCACAATGCATATAATGCACGGTGAGCCGCAGGCGCTAGCCGCAGTGTAGCCTGCGGTTTTCGCCTGCAGCCCATTGCGGAATTGTACCTTTATATTTGAAATGACGGTTAGTGTAAGTGATCAACGTTGTATTTAGACGAGGGCGACCTCTGATGCGCGCGCCGGGCTCAGGGCGGGGCCACACGCGGCCTGCGCGCGCGTGCGACGCCGACATACGCACTATGGTGGAAGCTGTCGCACCCGTGCGTATACTGACACTGACATTTATAGCTAGGTCTGACTAATGACTGTACCCCGGTAAAGGTGACGGTAAAGACCAGAAGATAGCTGGTACAGCACTGTCATGATTCTACAGTAGTCGCGTATGATGTGTAACATTTGAAACCTCACCTTATATAAGTATGAAAAGAAATAGAACCTACTACAAAAGGAATGAGCCATTTGAACATTATGTTCTTAAATCAAATCGAATAGCGCGCGCTTCCCAAACTTCCTGTTACTCACTTCCGTCCTACTTCACGTAGTCACTCCCACAAATTGCACGAAAGCGAGAGGAAAGATGTTACACATCAACAATTCTACACAGACCAGGCAGCAGACGGGACTTGAACCCGCACCCTCCGCTATCCAGGCGGTTGCACTAACCACTATGCTACCGCGGTCGGTTTCGAGTCCCGTCTGCTGCCTGGTACGCGTGGATTTCTTTTTTCTAGTAAAATTTTCTAAGTTAAATGCTTAAAGTATAACTATGATTCCCTTAACTTGATCGTTGAAGCCAAACCACTTTCGCATGAGTCAGTCAATGGATGGGTGACCAAGAATTCACTAACTCGAGCTCCTCCGTGCTTCGGGAGGCCCGTTAAGCCGTCGATCCCGGTTGCATCTGCAGTCGTTAGCATCCGCTTATCCGCACTAGGCCCGCGTGTGGGTCATGGCTCAATCTCCCTATCAGATCCATAGGGAAGGCTTGTGCCCATTAATAGGCTGATGATGATGAACTAAATTTGCAAACGGTATCTTTTGTTGCAATCGCTTACCATGCTTTATATTCATAATCAGCGATTGTTGTGACTTCATCTGCTTAGAAAAATAGTTTGTCTTACAAACTTTCATCCACACTTTCAGGGCCAAGGGCAAGGGGGACCTTTGCACCCCATTAAAGGATGACTATTGAATTAAAAACTATCATATATCCTAGAACTCAAATTTCATCTGAATCTGTTAAGCAGTTAGGAAGTAACAGGGAAAAGACAAAGTCAGGCACAAGAACAGACTACTGTCAAATTCAGTTTTAAGTTTAAAGAACCATATCAGAATCAGGCCTGCTGATCAACACACCATTATCAACCCCATGAACGTCATCAGCTTACATTCACAAAATATACATTAAACAAAAGGTCAATATTCCACTTTAATATATCTTAACAATAAGTGACATTCATTGTCAATATTATAACATTCTTATATTCTACACAACCACGTATAAAAAAGTAAATCACTATATAATTTTTAAATCTAAAGATAAATATAACTAGAAAAAATTCCACGCGGACCAGGCAGCTGACGGGACTCGAACCCGCACCCTTCGCAATCCGGGCGAATGCACTGACCAATTATGCTACCGCGGCCCTCACGGACCGCGTCGAAATTCCTCTAGCCATTCTTAAGCTGCAAGGCAGCGCCATCTCTTCGCTATAATGCGAAACCCACATTATAGGTGGACCGCGTGGATTTTTTTCTAGTTATATTTTCTTTAGATTTAAACATCAAGCAGTTACATGCTTTAAAATAATAAAAATTATCGCTATTTAATTTGTTTCGTTCAGTGCCCCTCGAGTTACATGAGTCGCGAAGGCAGCCCACGGCAATCAGGAAAGAACAGCAAGACAGCCACTCCCCCTGTCAGCAGGAACCAAACCCCACGCAGTCCGAAAGAAAACCTTCGCCGAACCTCACCCATAAAGAACAACTCCAAGGCAATAAGCTCGCGAAAACCACCTAGTCCAAAACTTCAACCCATTCTACCCAGTCCAAAACTCCAACCAACCCTAAACAGCATCGCATCTTTACCCGAAGATCAGTCCAACGCTGAAATTTCTCCAAAAATGTCCTCTACCAAGAAAAAGAGTGAGGGAACTCAAGCTTCTGAAATCCAAAAGAAGAGTCCGCCCAAGCAGTCTCCGAGACTAGTTCGAGAAGACGTGGAAACTACAGAAAGAGACGAATTGAAGGTAAGTGGAAATTTAATGATTAAATTACAGCACGTGCTGATTGATATTGCATCTTATTTTTCTTAAAACTATAGAGGTGTACGAGATTCGATTGGAAGTACCTATTCGATTATATTATAGATTGGTTCGTCGACGACCAGGACCTTTCCGATCAGCTTGATCCTTTGGCTTTGCGTAGGGATGTAGCATCGCTCTGCATCTTCTATCGCATTTATCACGGAGAGTGTTCTGAGGAATAGGCTAGTTGCCTATATTTTAAAAAGTGGTTAATAATATACATTGATGTTTATTTAACCCCAAAAAAATATTATTTTATATAAAAAAAGTACAATAGCAATATGTATTTTGTATTTTAAAAAATTTATTCAAATTTCCCTCGAAAACGCTCTAGACTGTCATGGCGTCTAGAATGACGTCACGCCGTGCAAAGCAAACAATACGCTGTACGCCGACTATTAAAATTATTTAGTTAAAAATGAATCCATCGTATTACAAGTACTGTATAGTGTCCTAGTATAAAAGGAGAAGCATAAAACGCCAGACAAATTATTTATATGCCACAAATGCGGAAAAAATGGTTAGAACTTGCAAGGAGGGATGTTACCTATTCATTGTTTATCAACAAATACAAGAATAATTTTGTGATGAACATTTTGATGTAAGTATTTTGCATAACATAATCAATGAAATCAAAATGTTATACAAGCCGGATAAATTATATTGCATTATATTGATAAAACAATGACAATAGGTTGAGGTTAGGTAAGTTGATTTAATTTTATGATATGATTTAGAGTCTATTTGAGAGTTCAGTATATTTATTCATAATAATAAACACATCTTATTCTTGTTCTAGTTGCCAAATGATATGCTTATTTATGTCGAGTAGTTATGCGATTAATTTTTTATTTTGGTTAAAATATTATTATTTGCTTCGGTAAATCCCAATTCCATGGATTTATTATGCTTCCTTTCAATACTTATCAGAAAACAAACTGATAAATTGTATCAAAGTAACAATAACATGAATGAGATATCAATGAAATATATGGAAACGGCAACCACAAGTAATGTTTTGCACGTGGTGACGTCAGTCTTTCTGATTGGTGTTTGCCGTCACGTGATCTAATGCCTATTTTATTCGAATTTATTTTCGAAAAATAATAATAATCTTTAATTATTATGATAAATAGCTTTATTTTTTGTTATCTGTATATCATAATTCATATTTAGAAACTATAACCCATTCGATTTATTGTTAGTTGACACAAGCCTATTGTTCGGATTAATTCCAGCTGCTGCATTTCGCCATCGTACATCGCGACAAAAATTTCATCCCCATCATCTTGATGCGTGGCTTTCTACAACCGTGCGTTTTTGTCGAAATTTTTTACCACGTACGACAAAACTGTGGAATATATTGTCGCCAGCAGGGTTTTCCGGACCAATACGACCCAAAAACTTTCAAAAAAAGAGCGTATTCCTTCCTTAAAGGCTGGCATCGCATTTGTGATACTCCTGGTGTTGCAAGTGTCCATGGGCGACGGTGTTCACTTACCATCAGGTGAGCCGTCAGCTCGTATGCCACCTATAACATAAAAAAAAACCTACACAAAACATTATACTACCATACAGTTAGATAGATGAGGAGCTCGATGGCACAAGTGGTCAGCGCGTTCTGTTGCGATCATTGAAGATAAGCAACTTTCGCAGTGGTCGGTCATTGGATGGGTGACCAAAAATCCTCTATCTCGAATTCCTCCGTGATTCGGAAGGCACGTTTAGCCGTTGGTCCCGGCTGCATCTGCAGTCGCTAGCACCCGCCAATCCGCACTGAGCCCGCGTGGTGGGTCATCGCCCAATCTCCCTATTCCATCCATAGGGAAGGCCTGTGCCCTAGCAGTGGGGACACTGATAGGCTAATAATGACGATAATGATGATCTTACTTTTCTCAAAACTACGGAGGTTTAGGAGATTCAATTGGAAGTATGTACACAAAACATTGTATTTAGAGTAAGATAGATAGTGTTTTCAAAGAAGCTTTGAAAATGTTGTATGACTTTTTTATAATTTGGGTTCAGGCAGTTGTCCGAGAGCCGATGAGAAAGCAACTAACTATCGCCTATCTTCTCGCTCAAGAAACATAGAACCGATTTACATTCCATGTCAACAAAAAAGAAGTATGGTGGAGCGAGTTCTCGCCGGCCAGTGTAAACAGTTAGCGATCAACTACGAGTATTAATATATGCATCTCTTTTGCTTACACGATATGTATATCTATTGTACGTTTCTTGAGCGAGAAAATCGGCCAGAGTTAGTCGCTTCCTTGCTGGCAGTCGAACAACTGCCTCAGACCGATAAAGTGATGATGGCTGGAGTCAGGGTTGCCAGATCCGATTTTTAATAATCGGGAGGCGTTATAGAAAAACACAGTAGATGTATGGAAAGAGATACAAGAAAAACAGTAGATGCTGAGGCGTACTTTTTCCTAACTAACTACCCCCCCCCCCCCCCCCCCCTAGAATTCGTAAATCAACTCAAGATAAACTTAATACCAGTAACGACAACGACTGTGTTTCTGTGGCTTCTGCCGCCCCATAAAGGTAATATTTTTTAAACAATAACATTTATTTTAAAATTAATAAGGTTACGTACATATTAATGGGCAAAAATGCAACTCAACATGCAATTTAAAAAAGAAAATCGTATTTTAAGAAAAACAGGAGATTCATGTAGAAAAACAGTAGAACAGGAGAACTTTCAGAAAAACAGGAGATCTCCTGTAAAATCTGGAGACCTGGCAACACTGGCTGGAGTAGCAAAATTTTCTCCCGTGTCAGTAACTGCAGTTTCTTGCTGGTGTGACTGAAGTCTAGTTACACTTAACATCAGATGGGATTTAGTAAATTTAGTGTGCATTATGTAAAAATAAATAAATAAATGGCGCTCTTTAATATCGCCGGAAATTATAATTTAGGTAATTTTTCAAGTTTCTGACTGATTAAAATTTCTAAATAACCACCCGGGACTATAGTGGCCACGGGGCAAATGTAGCAGTTTTAAATAACTCGTTACTGTTTCGTTTTTGAAATAAGTTACATCTGTGGCTCTTATCTACATATTAATAGATTTTGATTGTTACACGTAAACTGTTTTATTTATAGAGTCATATATTATTATTCCGCCATTTTTTCATGTTATAGCTAATAAATATACCGCAGTCAAAAATTTTTCCAATATCTTTTTTTTTTTTTTACCCAATATTGGAAGATGTTTTACATTGTGTCGTGAAATGACTAAGGGTTAGTCATTATTCATGAATATATTTTATGCTACTCTTAAGTAAAGTCAAGTTTTTTGAGATGGCTACGTTTGCCCCTTCGAAAATAGTGAGTGGGGTAATTGTAGTGCCTATTGTGATATTAAATTTTTAACATTTTATATTAGTCTAATTGATTATATTGTGATAGTGCCTAATAATATCAGTTTCTTCTCGTATTATATGGTCATTCAAAGTTATCGAACCACATGTCTAATATAAATGTAAAATTACATTTACCCCTGATGGTATAATAAAAATAACAGTAATTTTAAAGCAAATTCAATTCTAACACAGCGTTGAAGTATAAAATTTGTAACTTTAAGTTGGCCCTGAGGTAAATGTCAATTCTTATATAATTTATAATTAAATAATTTATAATATTTCTTTATTGTTAACAACAACAACAAGAAAATACGCGTAGTTAGCTACTTTTACCCTTGATTGAGGGCAAATGTGACTATTGACGGCTTTTGGATGGAATATCTTCAATTTAAAATTAATTTATTGATAATAATAGATATAATTTGAACTCGTCTACATTATCATTAGTAAGTGTAAGAAAAAAAAAATATTTGCTAAATTGTATTAATAGTATCAAAATGTTCAAGTCAATTTTGAAATACATTTTAAGTAGCTAAAATTGCCTTGGTTGACCTTAGTTTTTTTTTTTATCTATGAATATTATTATTCTATTTTGGATGCTGCTGACATTATAAATGGCAAAAACAAATTATAACGAAAATAATTTATTAAAAAATGGTACAGATAAGCATACAAAAAATAACTCTAGCATTTATTTTTTTAAATGAAAGTTAATAAATGAAGCGTAATAAATAAGTGTTTGCAAAGCTTCACAGCGACGCTTTAAAATATTACAATATTTACAACAAAAATGTCTTTAATGCACTTAACGCTTTGAAAAAATCTCTTAAAAATACTGTCAAGGTAAGATAAATATAACATAGTTCTTATCACCACATTTTGCAACATTTTTCAAAACAATAAAAATACATCGAATAAAGTACAAAACATCGTTATACGATTCAAACATTATTTTTGTGCATGTTGACTTTATTTTCAAATTCTTTAAAAGTTCTTTCTACAGGATTGTTTGGTTCTGTTTCCTTGGTGATAATAAATAATCTCTTCTTTATGCTATAATAAAGTTTCATTTGTCATTCATTTTACAATTATTACGTGAACCCGTTTGGTTTGTAACTAATGCGTCTTTATAGATAAGTGCACTTGTAATCTTAACTTTACGGATAAATAAGTTTGGTATATGTTTTGCTCGGTGGTTGCAGTTTAGGCGCATTTGCCACACAGCGGCTTGTTGTCGAGCACCGAGAAGGTGGCATCTGTCACGGGGATGCGACATTTCTGAAAACGGAGCAAAATTAACTTATATTAATGTACTTCGGTCGTCGTGAAAGGCAACGATTGGGATGACCTTAATTTCTTCATTAAAATCGGGTTGATTGAATTTCAAACAAGCAGACATGATAAAATAAGAAACTGCGCAGCTTTCTTCTTTTTTCGCTGTAAGAACTTTCAACAAAGTATTAGAAAATTTTGCGAAAAACGGGGGATGAAATCGGTAAAGTCGTTTTGAAGTTATGGTGTGACATGGGAAATATGGAGGCTTACTTAGGAACTTATTCCGCATTATTACAAAACGTAGATAAAAGTTAAGCCTGGACTAATATTTATGCTGGCATCATTGTTTACTAAATAGAAAACAGAGACAACATTAGGTTTAAGCGGATTGTGTCTAAGGAAGACACCAGCAGTGGGCTTTATAATCATGAACCATAAGAGTGATTTGATGTAGAATAGATTAGAATTTATAGTATACAGGTATACAGTATTTTTTGTTTTATAGAATACATATGTGTTTTTATTGCTGATATTACAAAAAATAGTAAAAAAACATGATTTATTATCTCTACAAGTTTGTAAATTTAATGCTGATGGTAAGATGGCTAGAGCTCCATCATGAATACGTTCATCTAGAATAATCTTGGTATTCCACGCGTCTTATAATAGCCGATTACTATCAGACAACTTTTAAGGGCTTCTTTATATCCAAGTGAAGAACATACAACTAACATTTAAGTGAAGCACTCGGCAAGCTCAAGGTTTGTTTTAAAGGTTGCTTTATAAACTAAATGTGGTACTCACATTGCAAGTGAAGCACTCGCTATGCCACTTGGCGCCGAGCGCGATGATGGCCTTGTCCACGATGGGCTGGGCTTGGAGGGCTGTATTAAAGGTTGCTTTATGAACCAAGTGAAGTACTCACATTGCAAGTGAAGCACTCGCGATGCCACTTGGCGTCGAGCGCGATAATGGCCTTGTTCATGATGGACTGGGCTTGGAGGGCTGTATTAAAGGTTGCTTTATAAATTAAGTGAAGTACTCACATTGCAAGTGAAGCACTTGCGATGCCACTTGGCGTCGAGCGCGATGATGGCCTTGTCTACGATGGGCTCGGAGGGCTGTATTAAAGGTTGCTTTATAAACCAAGTGAAGTACTCACATTGCAAGTGAAGCACTCGCGATGCCACTTGGCGTCGAGCGCGATGATGGCCTTGTCCACGATGGGCTCGGAGGGCTGTATTAAAGGTTGCTTTATAAACAAAGTGAAGTACTTACATTGCAAGTGAAGGACTCGCGATGCCACTTGGCGTCGAGCGCGATGATGGCCTTGTCCACGATGGGCTCGGAGGGCTGTATTAAAGGTTGCTTTATAAACCAACTGAAGTACTCACATTGCAAGTGAAGCACTCGCGATGCCACTTGGCGTCTAGCGCGATGATGGCCTTGTCCACGATGGGCTTGGCGCAGCCGTTGCAGCGAGCCGCGAACTTGTCCGCGTAGCACGCCGAACAGAACGGCCGTCCAGCCTGGAATAATAATTTAACCATTTAAAGAAGAATGTTGATAATATGTAACATGAAAAGTTCATATTAAAGGGCATATAAGCTAAAGTCATAGAGAATGACAGTGTTCCCCTCTGTCGATTTTCCCCTGCTGTTTGGCCAGCTCATGAATAAAACTATATAACATAACTAGCGAGTGTATGTTAGAGATCAAAAATGCCAAAATATTATGTAATTTGTTGTAAAAAAGGATGGTGTTAAATTTCACATTAAAGTAGAATTATTAACATATTATCTCTATTTAAACACAAAATTCTAATTATTATTTTGTTAAAATTCAATCGTCGGACTTGTTTGGCAAAACAATCGACTCGCCAGTACAAATTTCAGACCTGTCAATAAAAAATCTTAAGCTTCATCTATGCCCGATTTAGCGCTGTAATTTTTTATGTGCGAGTGTCGTAATTACAATTTCGTTTTTTCGAAAGTATGTTGGACTATGTTTCTACGCATATTCCTCCCCCCTCAAAAAGCGGCAGAATGATTTCAGTAGTATTATTGAAATCGTAGTATTATGTCAATTTATTTATTAGGAGTATTTCGAGTTGGTTTCATTGCGGAAACGCAGATGGGTTGTTGATCAGATTTCACTGTATAAAATTCTGAGAGGTAACATTGATTGTCCTCAACTTCTTAGTGAAATTAGTTTTAATATACCACGACCAAATCAAATATCAGACCAGCTAACTATAAATTATTTAATTTAAAAACTTATAAAACCAACCTGGGTACGCAGTGTTTTAAATAGGATTTGTGAAGAACACAATAAAATCTGTACTGGGTCCTTGGTAGGCGTTGATTTGTTCGCTGCGTCATTGATTGCATTTAGAAGGGCTTTGCTATCGAGCATTGATTGTGGCACTTGATTATAGTTTAGTTTTATGTATGTTTTGTTTTATACCTAGTTTAGGTTTATATCATTAATTTTGACAGAAATAAGAGTTGTGTATGCCTGTAACTGTTTTTGCACAACTCTATGTATAACGTATGTTTTTTTTTAATTATGTTGGGTGTAAAAATGTTGGCATGCCTGATAAATAAATAAATAAATTTAGCTATTCCCCTCCTAGCCGCGTTTGTCGGCTGTGTTACTCTCTATAGCTTAAGTATTTATATGGGACAGAACAACTAACTGTTCTGTTGTTTCAATTACCCTTTCAAGAGTCGAAGTTCGAGCACGACGTTCAAAGGTTTGTTGCAACCTGATGGTTATAAATCAACGAGCAAATTGGTTAGCTAAAGGAAAGAGGAAACGCGAAATTGAAATGTAACAAGCAACGCATTGCTTGTCGTGATAATAAAACTGTGTAGCTTTAAGCGTTTGCAGAAATTTATTTATTACATAAAAAGACTAAACTTTAAACGTTCTAGGCTATAACCGACCTTGTGGAAAATATCTCATGATATTAAGGAGAAATGTCTTATGTGGAGAAAAAATGTTAAAGGTTTATCAAACTTATAATTGAGGTCATGAGAACCATAGTTGCCTAACTCATTTTTTAACCATAGTGGCCTATCTTACTTAGGGCCAGTATGGCACCTCAAATTTAGATCACAGACTAAAAGCCGTAACAGTGATTATGCTGCCATCAATGAATATTCGTTGTATCACTTTTAGACTACTCTGGTTATATCAAAATGATCAATTTGAACTGGAAAAAGTCATAAACTCAATATTGTAAAAAAAAATCATTTTAATTATGAGCAAATAATGCATTATCCCAAGCTTCGGTAGGCTCATAAATCCGTTCCGTTTTCGTCGTTTGCACGTATTGGTAACACACACTAATCGGCTTTTGTGCATTTGGTGGGATATGGCCTGTGTCCTATCAGTAGCGCTTCAATGACAAGATTGTCTTACCTGTTCCATGAAACCTCCACCGCCCAGCTCCTTCCTGCAGCCGCCGCATACGAAATGGTTCGCGTGCCACGACACGCCCAGAGCTTGGATCACCCGCTGAAAACAATAAAAAAATATCGTTTAAACGCCTTGTTTTGTCTGGGACAGGCGCGACGCCTTCCACTCTATCGGGGGTTGCAACGAAGATATGTTAGGACTCCTCCCCGAACATTTCGGCCAACTCAAGGTTCGGCAAAATGGGTATGGCCCTATCCTATAGTTTTAACGCCTACAACTTTGGACTTTTGTTCGGTTATTGTTTCGTAAGATTCTGCGCTGCATATGTGCTGATATAATAACAGCGATGTGCACAGAGTGTCCTCTACATATTTGTATCCACAAATTCACCAGTTTTGTTGCATGTTGTTTTTGGAACGAAATTCCTTACGGCAAGCTTGGAGGGGATAGGGATTTTGCTGCGCGACCGAACTGAAAAAAATGTGATAGTAAAACCGTAAGAAAAAATCCGTGGAAAAAAGTGCGTGGAATAAAACCGTTAAATGAGACGTGCGCAGGCGCGACAGTCGCATACACAAGCAAGTTTGCAATTTGTGTCGATTCTACATTAGCCGAAGGAACTTCGTTCCTACCTGGTGTCCCACGACACCACATCATTTTTTTTGATTACTGTTTATTAACCTAATATAACACTTAGTTTGCATGTAAAGATTGATTGCTTTCTGCAGAACAACGTTTGAAGTCTCAAGAGCACAAATAGATTCTGGGGTGGTATTTTAACCGTCGTATACGTACAAGTCGCGGCAGTCTAGCGCTGAACAAACCGCGTCAGGGATAGCTGCGTATGTGTACGACTGGAGAGCCAATCGGCGCAACGCACGCCCACCCGCGCACCTCGTTTCCCCCCAACACATCTTAATTTTTACTTCTATGCAATAACGGTCAGCACTAGAGTTTCGTGCCGCGACTAATAATATATAAAACTCAAAGGTGACTGACTGACATAGTGATCTATCAACGCACAGCCCAAACCACTGGACGGATCGGGCTGAAATTTGGCATGAAGGTAGATGTTATGACGTAAGCATCCGCTAAGAAAGGATTTTGATCAATTCTACCCCCAAGGGGATAAAATAGGGAATGAAAGTTTGTATGAAACTTTGTCAATTTTAAACCGATCGGGCTGAGACTTTGCATGCAGGTATAAGAAGAATCATAGATGAATGTCATTGTGTATAACACAAGCCTGAGAACAAAAACTGTAGTCTACACTTCAGCTCTACACCGAAGCGCAGCGAGGGCGGGCCGCTAGTCATATTATATTATCATACTGTTACTGTACAACTATTTATAGAAACACATTTAGACAGAAGACGATGTTGAAGAACTAAACATTTCGGCCTATAGGCGACCACTGGTAATGATAATTATAGTAAACACCATTTATTTATTTCTCGTCGCAATATTTTTAAGACTGCATGACTCGACATCGGAATATTTCAAACATCCAGTGCGGTCTAAAGATGATTCAAATTGGCATTCACTGTGCTGTGATAGAGTAGAAAAAAATATCATTTATATCAATTTATACTTGAATTCTTGAATGATGAGCAATTTGTCAGTAGTCAAATCAACTGTTAGATTGGCACCGGTAAATCGGTAGAGTTAGAAGCAATATTTTATGAATTGCTTTGAATTAATGCTACAGGAAGGAGTCTTAATCATTACCAATTTATCATCAGCATTCTAAAGGAGATTAATCTAAGTGCATTTATGAATGATTTTTTATTTTTTTATTTGTTGAATTACCTTCGAGTTGACTAACAATAAAAAGCTTTGCTAAGACATGATTTCTCTAAACGCCCTTAGGTGATGAAATCCCACATGATTGAAATCTCTTTCTGGGTTCTAAGATCAAAACTGTAGCTACAACATTTTTGAAGTGAAATTTCGTTGCGTGCATGAGGGTAGCGTTTCAAGGCCGCGTCACGATTTGACAATCAGATTTTAGTACGACGATTTTCAATTTTAAAAAACTGTTATTTTTTGTTTTTTATTCTTTTGTGTTTTTTACATTATGTAATTATGTTAATATATACTTTTATAATTATTCTTATTCTGAGGAGCTCGATGGCGCAGGTGGCTAGCGCGTTCGGCTGCGATCGTTGAAGTTAAGCAACTTTCGCAGTGGTCGGTCATTGGATGGGTGACCAAAAATTTACTCTCTCGAGCTCCTCCGTGCTTCGGAAGGCACGTTAAGCCGTTGGTCCCGGCTGCATTTGCAGTCGTTAGCACCCACCAATCCGCACTGGGCCCGCGTGGTGGGTCATGGCCCAATCTCCCTATTCCATCCATAGGGAAGGCCTGTGCCCCAGCAGTGGGGACATTAACAGGCTGATGATGATGATAATTATTATTATGAAAGTTCATTTCACTTCTGCCATGCGTACTCTGTACACACGCCGTTTTTGTTTATTAATGTATTCGTTTTCCCTCCCTATTTATTGAAGCTGCTCCTAACAATTACGTTTTTATTGTGAATTGTTCACCAATGGGTTATTTTTGCAAGCATGATTCAACCTATCTTCTGTAAGTAATTACGAGGCTTCCGTAAGTGATATTTTTTTTATTTTAACCACAGTATATTGGGCAAAACAGTAAGGAATCTCTTATCTAATAGACAAGTCCGTCCGTCCGTCCGTGGTGCTGTTTCAGCGGCCAAACCGTAAGAGATAGATATAGAGAATGTTTAAGTTATAAGTTAAGAATAGTCTGATAAGACTACAAACCGGATGTGAGTAACGTAGCACTTCCGGTTTTCGAGAAATCACGTGATTTCTATTTCAAACGAAACCACACAAAGTCTCCGAAGTTCTCAATTAATTAAATACATTTTTTTTTGGTGAACATTTGGTTCACTGGTTTGCTAGTTTTATTATATTTATGGATCAAGTGAATATCTACCATGTTTAAATGCAGTACACATGACGTGAGATAAAATGACCTCATTATTTTGGTATGTCGCTATATATATAATTATGTATGTTTATTAATTAATATATGTATATGTATTTATATATAATATACATTTATTGTTTTATAGTATAAGTATGTAGTAGTATATTTCAGTAGGTTTTTTTTTCTTTAACTTGAGTAGCTCGCACTCTTTTGCCAAAACATCCGTCTCATACACCCATACTGATTGACTGGTACAGAATGTCTATGGCATTAAGTCCGCGCTTTACTGTATTTTGGCAATAAAGAATATATAAATATATCTTCTTAGCCGGTACGCTCTTGACAGAGCGGTCGATATATATATTATTCGTAATACTGAAATTTTATACAATTATAATTAACGACGAATTGTGATTAACGACCCACCTCACTCGATATTTCTGCAATCTAAAGAAAGCAAGTAGGTACATTATTTTATCTACCTATTGGTGTCAATTCTGGCAAGATTCTCAAATTTAACATCAGTCTCTCCTTTTCATTCTGTATAGAGAATGACAAGGATACACTGTTGTCAAATATAAGCGTAGGTTTAGAGAATCATGCCATAATCGACACCATTACATACTTAATATTAGACTTTCAATTTAAGTTTAAAGAATAAGTACATATTGTAAAGACATTTTTGAGGATATCGATAACATTTAAAATACCCATGTACTCTTAACTTTATGCCTATGAATTCACTTCAATGTGACAAATATTTTGCAAATTGAAATGAAAGATCAGTATTTTTTGCATCAGATCTTAGGAGTTCAACTACTAAAAAACTATTTCATATTTGATTTACATTCTTAACATAATGTTTTATAAAATAACACTACGTCACAGGGCCGGATCTACCATATGGCTTTTTAGGCTTCAGCCCAGGGCCCCGTGGATTCAAGGGGCCCTAAAAATACATTGTTGAATATAACTCCATTGATATTACCCCTATAATGGGAGGAGCAAATTAAGGAATTTGCCATTTCTGCACTTTGTAGAAAGGTTTCTTTGTAATTTGTCCATTAATTAACGATTGTATAACACTAAGGCTTAATATATTATAATTTAAATTAAATAGTTTACTGTCATTTTTTTCTATACTTTGAGTAATTAGGTGGGCCCCTAAGTACTATTAGCCCAGGGCCCCCTTAACTCACGGTGCGGCCCTGGTACGTCAGCAATCAAATCGTCGGACAATGAGTATTTAGTTATGAGGCAGTGATTCAAACTCGACCTTCTGCCGCCAGCCAGCCATCGTATACCCACAGACCCACAGGATAACACGCGACTCGGAGATGTTTTTCTCCAAACGCCTCGCGCGCCGCCATGATGTCATCGCGAGGAACAATGGCACCCGTTGAGCCATGCCCGTCCCGTTTCCTTTTGCGGCATGATTTTTTATAGCGATGCCATTATTTTTTATATGTGCTTTATCAATTATTGCTTGTTTGTTTCGTACTTTTCAAATTTGATTAACTCTTGACGGGTCAAGATCGGAATTTAAGGATTTATTAAATACAACTTGGTTGATGTCACGTTGACTGACTATCAAATTTGTGTTAAGACTGGTAACACCTAGAAAATACATGTAGCCTCATTAGGGAGTCTCTTACTTAACAGTTTTTTTTAACAATTAAATACTTTTTTTTAATAGAAATATTTGTATTGTTCAGAGTAATGCATAGTTCAATCTAAAATTTGATAAAATGGCAGAAAAGTCAAAACTGTACATTGAATATTTTTTTAAAAGAATATTTGGGGTGTGTCCTACAATCGATACCGAAGCGAATAATATAGTTTTTAGAATTTTTGTCTGTTTATCTGTATGTATGTCCGGGATAAACTCAAAAAGTACTGCATGGATTTACTTTAAATTTGCCACGAATATTATTAAGAAGTTGGGTCAATATTTAAGCTACATATTATCACGCTATCACCTACGGGGCACCAGCAGTGAACAGGGGTCAAAAAGTATGTGCAAAAAGCTAACTCCATACGTACGTAAGTCGCGGGCGGCCGCTAGTACTCGTATATAGTACAATGCAATATGACAACGTGAAGGGCAAATGTGATGGATGTGGCTCAGCATAAACTGCTCCGTGACGGAAAGTTTCGGGCAGCGCTGGTTTTCAGCCATGACCACTTCTCTTTAAATGACAAGCGAGACATGCAAAAGAGATCCAACAAAAGTAGGTGGTACTTCTACGGTCAGATTTTATTGATTCTCCTTCTTCTGTATTGATTCTTTTACTAAGATTAGACTTTTTACCCGACTGCGCAATGCAAGAGGGCGACGCGCGACGCGCAGACAGGGTATAGTGTTTAACAGTCTATATATGGATGTTTGTTCCTTTGTGGCACACTAGAGACCAAACGCCTGGACCGATTTTGATGATTCATACATCAATCGATTCGTCTCAATCATGGGAGTGGTACTAAAGATATGATAGTAATCAAAATTCAATATGGGCAAAATTAGGCGCGATATTGTGACGAAGTAAAAAAAAATAAGTTGACAAAATATGTCGATATAATTGAATAATGTTATGTATTCTTGAATATCTAATGGGTCCCGACTGTTAAAGTAGCTTTGTTCCTTATTATTAACATTAACAGAATTATACACTACTGGACTTGTTTTTTTTCTTTTCAGTTTTTATTTGAAGTTTTTTTTTTAATTATAATTATTAAGCATGCTTTTACAAGACTCTACGCTAATTGTACGGATGTGGTAGTCAGCGTGTCATAATTGGTCTTGTGTGGATAACATGTTGCACTTGACAATGCAATCCTTCATTACAACGTAACCTTCCATGTGAGAGAACATTTTATTACTGCGCGTGCGCAAGCTAATTGCCACATACTTACTAAGAATGTAAACATAGTGACGCGTAACCACAGAATAGGACATAACATTCACAGTTGCGGTCGGTAGGTTTATTTTGATGTTTGTAAGTCGAAATATTTTTAAAATTAAGCTTTTTTTCTTATTTCATCTTTAGCATGTAGCATTCCTTTTTTAATTGTTTAAAAAATCAGATCTTGTCCTGACGCATCGGTGGTTCAGTGGTAGAGAGCTCGCCTGCTATGCGGGCGGCTCGGATTCGATTCCCAGCCGAGACAGTACTTTTTTATTATTAATGATTTTAAAGATACACTTGCACAGCGGTTTCATAAAAACAAACCATATTTTTCTTTTATTTTTTGTGTAAGAAAAAAAGATTGCTTTCATCCAAATGATGATCTACTTAAATATTATAATTATAATTTTACTTACGCTAATTTAACTGTTGTATCTTTTAAACCAAGATTTTTATAACCGGATAGCGAAGTGTGCGGGTTCGAGTCCCGTCTGCTGCCTGGTCCGCGTGGATTTTTTCTAGTAATATTTTCTTTAGATTTAAACATCAAGCAGTTACATGCTTAAAAAAAATAAAATTATAACAAGATTTTTATTTTGAGATTCCCCCTACTCGAGGGAACATATTGATGATATTTTATTTGAACTAAAATCAATAAGCAAGGCTGTTATCACATTTATTATCAACTAGTAGCTCGCCCTCGCTTCGCTTCGGGGTAGAATTGATCAAAATCCTTTCTTAGCGGATGCCTACGTCATAACATCTACCTGCATGCCAAATTTCAGCCCGTTACGTCCAGTGGTTTGGGCTGTGCGTTGATAGATCACTATGTCAGTTAGTCACCTTTGAGTTTTATATATATATATATATAGAGATACTCGTATATTTGGTGATATCCCAACTGCTGAAGCAAAGGCATTTGATGATAACTTTATAAAGAGCAATATTATCAACACAGCCCGCCTCCAGTGGGTGGTTATCGTCTTTAAAATCACAAAAAATCATATCATCATCATCATCAGCCCATTAATGTCCCCACTGCTGGGGCACAGGCCTTCCCTATGGATGGAATAGGGAGATTGGGCCATGACCCACCACGCGGGCCCAGTGCGGATTGGCGGGTCCTAACGACTGCCGATGCAGCCGGGACAACGGCTTAACGTGCCTTCCGAAGCACGGAGGAACTCGAGATTGAAGATTTTTGGTCACCCATCCAATGACCGACCACTGCGAAAGTTGCTTAACTTCAACGATCGCAGCCGAACGCGCTACCCACCCGCGCCATCGAGCTCCTCCACAAAAAAATATCTTCAGAAAAAACCCAAACTTTTTACCATTCACACTTAACTGAATCATTTACCGTGAGAGTTGTTTGTCTGGTTGTCTTCCACCTACAACAATATTGGGTGTAATATTAGTCAGTGTGTACCGCAGTCGCGTGCTGTCTTATGGCACACCATATAAGATTAACTTCCGTGTGTTTGTGACTCAGTCGGATAATGGTATCACGACTTGTTTTGATAATAGGCTCTGTTGAGTCTAGCAAAAGTTTGATCTAGTGATTTTTTGACGCGCCGACCTTATGATTAACTAAGTGCTTTAATGTATTCGCACATAATGCCGAACGGCAGTGTGTAAAATTTACCAACACACACATCTATATTTGGAAGCAGATGACGTTTACAGCGTCATCGGGTTTGGGGACGGCGAGATCCCAAGGGAACCTCAAGCCGAGAATTGGCGAGTGCCTCTTGAGGTTTGCCAGGCGGATGGCATCTCCCCACGGGGGGAGTCTCCTCTCCGTCTGGAGCCTCTAGACCACTCGAACCTGAGGGGGTCGGCTCAACTAGAGGGCGTCTCTGAGGCTCGGACCCTAGCTCTAGTTAGCCGTTCTCGTAGGGGCGGGGAAAAACGCCCAGGTACGTACCTGCACCTGGTATAGCGTGTCGAGCGAGAGAGCCTGCAGATTGAACGCCAGTCAGGCAATTACATGACTATCGTATCTATATATATAAAACTCAAAGGTGACTGACTGACTGACATAGTGATCTATCAACGCACAGCCCAAACCACTGGACGGATCGGGCTGAAATTTGGCATGCAGGCAGATGTTATGACGTAGGCATCCGCTAAGGAAGGATTTTGATCAATTCTACCCCCAAGGGAATAAAATAGAGAATGAAAGTTAGTATGAAAATTTGTCAATTTTAAACCGATCGGGCTGAGACTTTGCATGCAGGTATAAGAAGAATCATAGATGAAAGTCATTGTGTATAATAATACAAGCCTGAGAACAAAAACTGTAGTCTACACTTCAGCTCTACACCGAAGCGAAGCGAGGGCGGGCCGCTAGTTGAAAAATAAGAAGCGTGTCTAACGTATCTATAACTATTAAAACACCATAGTGTAAACAGATTATATTATATAATCACACGTCTTGATTGCACAAAAACGAAATATACACTCAGAAACTCAGAATTCATGATTCTAACACAGTACGCGTTTATCACAGTTTCCTGGACCGTATATCTTATGTTAATGACAGTGTTTCTCTACACGGTGTAAATATCAATTTGTGTAATGACTCCCATATAGGGTTACCATATCTCAGGAGTTGTCTTGAGATCTCCAGATTTTAGACTCATCTTAGAATTGTGTCCGGATTTTGCAAATCTAATGAAATCTCAGGATTTTTAGAATGTTCAATAACATACACTTCCTTTTTAGGTATGCAACATCAACGGCCATATCTTTTCTTACATTAACTTAAAAGTTTGATTTTTTCGCAGTTTCAAGGGATCGTAAACTTGAAAATATGGTTTAAATTTTAGCTCAATACCTCCGCGCGTTTCGAGGTAAATGGTCAAAACCACAGGGTTTTTGATCCAAATCGGGCATTTTCTCCGGACTTCTGATTTATTCATTTGGTAACCCTACACCCATACACTTGTCGGTTATTTTAATGGCCATACAAACTACGGGTCGTTTTGTGATCATAAATTAGGTACATTATATGCAGGGCTGTCTTTAACCTATTGGAGGCACTGGGCATAATAGGTAAATAGGGCACCTATGACTTTAATGTGGATTATGACTTGAAATGTGTACAACTGATGATTTTTCTGGGATAAATTTGGGATTGTGCTTAGTATACAATTATATGTATACTAGCAAACCAGTGAACCAAATGTTCATCAAAACCTGATTTCTCGAAAACCGGAAGTGCTACGTTACTCAAATCCGGTTTGTAGTCTTATCAGACTATTCTTAACTTATAACTTAAATATTCTCTTTATCTATCTCTTACGGTTTGGCCGCTGAAACAGCACCACAGACAGACGGACTTGTCTAATAGATAAGAGATTTAAATTTATCTAAGCATGCTGAAGTCGGAAATCCTAATTTTTGGGCGAGAGTTGAATAGCTTCGCTAATGTTAAAGCTAGTAAGTTGGTATTGTAGTCAGTAATTTAGGTTCGATTTCATCGAATTATATTATAAGTTTTTTGGTAATAAGTATTGGTTAGGTTGATCGTACGTTTGGTGATCTGACAGGAACTAGGGACTTTGTATTTGATCTGAGAGAGGCCCCTATCGATCGCGGGGCTGGGGAAAGAGGGTCTGATTATATGTAATGTATGTAGACAACAATTGTTTAGCAACGGAATTCGCTGGTTTGAGCAGCAATTGTCGAATCATCGTGATAACAGGTGCATTTTATAGTGTAATCAATCCAATACAACAGAAATGTCGAAAATGTTACGAAACCTCGACATTGTATTGTCACGTTTAACGTAAAATTAAACTACGGATAAAACTGAACATGAGGCGTAATCTAATTAAAAAAAAACTGAATTTCGATTGAAACTTCGCACTTTTCTTACTATGTTTCTGGTTCGTTTTTGATAATAATATTCGTCGTCGGAATATAGAATGAGGTGTAGATTTTCTAAGTCTACTCAAAGAAAGCTTCAATTTGATAGTTTATCGTTCAAATTAAGTATAACATTAAATTTAAAGAAAAGTTTTACTAGAAAAAAAATAACCACGCGGACTAGGCAGCGGACGGGACTCGAACCCGCACCCCTCGCAATCCAGGCGAATGCACTGACCAATTATGCTACCACGGCCCTGATGGCCGCGTCGAAATTTTCCTAACCTTAAGTTGCAAGGCAACGCCATCTCTTCGCATTGTAGGTAACCCACATTGTGGGTAAACCCTTCGCATTGTAGGTATGTCAAATGAATACTTTTTCAAGTATTAAACATTTGAAAGAAGAAATAGCAATTATAGTTGTGTTTTCATTTTTTTAAGCATTTAACTGCTAGATGCTTAAATCTAAAGAAAAGTTTTACTAGAAAAAAAGTTTCTAAAAGGTCAGTGCATTCGCCCGGATTGCGAGGGGTGCGGGTTCGAGTCCCGTCCGCTGCCTGGTCCGCGTGGATTTTATTCTAGTAAAACTTTTCTTTAGATTTAAGTAGATGCTTAAATCTAAAGAAGTTAAATGCTTAAAAAAATAAAAACATAACCATAACATTAAATTGTTAAAATTAGATTTCGTTTGAACTTCGTTATCGAAAGTTCGTTTCGGAGAAAGAGAGTAGACCTCCAGGTCTTCCACTCGAATAAGACCGCTAGCTTGAGGAAGTGTCCTTCCTTTTCCACTTAAATACCTTTTCAGTTATGTACAATCCGAAAACACATCAAGTTACTACAAAGTAAAAAAATATCTTTACTTATTGATTTTGCAACTTTTGAACCTTATTCGAGCATGTTCCTCTTAGCCTGACACTTTTGTCAGCAGTGTATTCTATATTTATTCTTTTCTTTTTAAAACGTTAAAGAGATACTGATGCTGTCTTAAGTTTAAAGGCAATCACAGTTAAGAATATTTTTTAATAAATATACCTAGTTAGTCACTATATTTATTAAAAAATATTAATGCGTAATATTTTTAAGGAAAAACAAATTTTAACCTTGACCTGTATTTATATATTAAAAATGTGTAAATTTTCAAAATGTCGTATGTCTGAATTCCCAAAGATTTCTGATAAGAGAGCTAGAATAACCCCGATGAGACGTGAAGACAAATTACATTTACCTCGATCAAATTCTATTTCTATTCTATTCTATCAGAATCACATCCCAAATCTAAAAGTCTACGAAAAACTTTGAATGTACAACTTGAGCTGTTGTTGTCAGTACACTCAACGCATGAGTGTGTCAAAATAACAATTCCAAACCGATAAATATTTTCAAGGTTAAATATCAATAAAAGCAATTTGACCTGATGGTTTCGGATAACCTTATATTAACTGTACCTTCCTACCTACATTGCGTAGAAGCCGCTTCCTTATTAGTAAAATGATTCATAATACGCGAGTTAATTGATTTTTTGTTACTTCGTTCAGGTTCTTCATCGGCAAGTTCAAAGTCTCTAAACGAAAAGGTCCATTTATTTATTTAAACTTCCTTGCCATACATATGCAAACGGCGGACTTAATGCCATAGGCATTCTCTACCAGTCAACCTGAACGAGTGTTAGAGACAAATGGTATGACGATAGGGCAAAATGCTTTATAATAAAACATTTAGAAAATAACAGTGATTAAAATATATTAATATTTTTATACTAAATTTGGTACACCTACATAAACTACACAAATAAAATACATAAATAAATATATACATACATAAAATTCAATAAATATAATATATAAATAGATACAAACTATAAATAATAACAAAAAATAAGAGATTGGATAGTCAGGTCAGGAAGTGTTCACGCACTAGTTTTTTGAACTCCATCTTATGTTAGAGCTACGAATGTTGAGTAGTAGAACATTCCACATTCCATTCTGATACTAAAAATGCGAATAAGTGTATCTGCAAGGTTTTAATACCTGAACAGTTAATCTTACTTAGGAGGACTTTGCTTCGTAGACAAATTGTACCTTTTGGAAAGACGTAAAGTTACAGATAGAAAAAGGTAGAATTCTAAGATTAAATGTATGAATGAGGAGATGAAAGCTTGCGTTATTTAGTTATCTAACAAGTTATGGCAAGCAAATTTTTTTTTATATAAGTTGCGGCAAATTTCGGTATTCAGTGTAAGGTGCGGCACACACAGAAAATACGTAAGACGCATACGGGTCGCGGACATATTGTGTCTCCTTCGCGTCCTTTTCATACAAAGGAGGAGTTATTCTCTCTTATCCCACCTTCCCCTTTCCTTCA
This sequence comes from Chilo suppressalis, assembly GCA_902850365.2. Taxonomy (NCBI): domain Eukaryota; kingdom Metazoa; phylum Arthropoda; class Insecta; order Lepidoptera; family Crambidae; genus Chilo; species Chilo suppressalis. Next base: position 25,337,073 of record OU963904.1, on the reverse strand, counting down.
GAGGACCACGCCCGCTGGCATACCTTTTCACCGTCTTCCTGTGGCCACAATTCCAACGCGTACAAAGAAATTTAGTGACTCATTTCTTTGTCGCATTATCCGTAAATGGAATGCTCTGCCCGCTCACGTGTTCCCTCCCTCTTACAACCTGGGATCCTTTAAAAGAGGCGTGAAGATGCAACATGCAGGCCGGCAGAGTGAGGATGGCTGGTGTGGCAGGTAGAACTGCTGTATCAGCTATCTTCGCGTCTGGACTTCACCTTCACTTAACATCAGGTGGGGTGGAGTCATTTATCGGACCTATCTATAAAATAAAAAAAAACCTTATAGAAGCGTCGCGTCGCTAAACATTAGAGAAAAAAGACAGGGCGCGGACCTAACGCTTTTTATTTTGTATGAAAATGGCAAAGTCCTCGCACCGTCTGCGCTTACGTTTATTTTGTGTGTCCCGCGCCTAACCTAACCTAACCTAACCTAACCAGAACCTAGTCCCTACATCGTATTGTCCTGGAAATTAATCCACCTACAGGAACATAACACCACCATACTAAAGTGTCATTTCACTGTGGTCTTTTATAAAGTGGTAAATAGTTAGTTTCCCTCAATGACGCTTTTTTTGAGCAATTGAGCGGTTAATCGCTATGTTTTAAATATATTGTCGTATTGTTTGCCAAACAACTCGTTATATGTTTTATTAATCTTTCCGCAGCATTAAGTATTGTCAATAAAACATTATGACATAAGTTTCCATTGACCGCACGTATTCAACATGCTGTGAATATCAAATAAGCCCCGGTTAAAATTAGTTGAGTTTCGCGCAACATCAATACACAGCAATGAAATCTATTTCAAGTAATTTACCAAATGTAGTTAGTTGCCTGATAAAGAGATCTACGAAATATCTCCACCTAACCTTATAAGGCAGTCGGTGTCTGATTAATAGAAACGATCGTTGGTGCCGTGTGCGTAACGATGAGCTTCTAACGTGTTGCGTAGGAGAGAAGAATCATCACAAGTTTCATTTATAAGATACACAGATTCCTTTATTCTCATTTGTTCGATTCATTAGTTCGATCGTCGAATTACTGAGATTTTATTGTTCTCATTTGTTCGACCTTCGTCAATATTGCATCCATAAACATTTATAAAAATCACTATTTAGAAAAAAGTACCAGGAAACCATACATAACTAAGAGGTTTTGGTAATGAAAATGGATAAATAAAGAAAATAAGTTCGACGACGCGGTCGAACAAATGAGAACAATAAAATCTCAGTAGTTCGATTATCGAACTGATGAGAGAGAAAAATCTCACTAGTTCGACGATCGAACTAATGAATCGAACAAATGAGAATAAAGGCACAGGTTGCCATCTTCTAAAATACAAAAGCTGGACTTAATCTTTGTCTAGACCGGACATTTGTCAGACCACACACCAACCGAAAAAGCCAATGATATGGCAACTCACACTCAGGTAAATTGTAATCTATTTAATTAAATTTTATACAAAATGTAAACAATGAACTGGTTGTTTTTTAAACGAATCACCTTGAACTATGTGTGCATCAGCAATCATCTCAATCAATCAATTGAATGTAAGAATGCTTTCTTAAAGTGGTATCCCTAATAAAGTGTCTCTTTCTCGCCAACTTTTATCAAACTTAAAGTAAAGAAAAGTTTACTAGAAAAAAAAATCCACGCGGACCAGGTAGCGGACGGCACTCGAATCCGCACCCTTCGCAATCCGGGCGAATGCACTGACCATTATGCTACCACGGCCCTATTGGCCGCGTCGAAATTTTCCTAGCCTTAAGCTGCAAGGGAGCGCCATCTCTTCGCATTGTAGGTAACCCACAATGTCAAATGAATACTTTTCAAGTATTAAACATTTGAAAGAAGAAATAGCAATTATAGTTATGTTTTTATTTATTTTTAAGCATTTAACTGCTTTCTAAAAATTTCGACGTGGCCAATAGGGCCGTGGTAGCATAATGGTCAGTGCATTCGCCCGGATTGCGAAGGGTGCGGGTTCGAGTCCCGTCCCGATTTAAACAAACTGTTATTTAAATTTCTGACTTCGGCAGTTACTATGGCTACTGATAATGTCATTACTTTCGTACGGAACGGACCAATTTTTTACGTTTAATGTGATTCATGCTGTTTTATTCCGAACGACAAAAAAGGACACCGAATTATCTGATGTGTGACGATGTTATTATTATAAAACTACTTGTTATTCCATATTCAATTGAAGGACTTAGATTAAACAAACATTACGAATAACATCCGAAACCTACATCCTTTACTCATGGCTGATAGTGATAAGCAATATGAAATTATCGATAGAGTTCTATCAAACTAAACCTATTATTGGCAATTTATATATTGCTGCGACACTTCATGAAATTACATACAGGGTGGTCCAAATCCTACTAAAAACTAAAGTTCCAACTTTCAAGCCTTTTTTGAGTAACTTTAACTGATTATTAATTAGTGCATTCGCCCGGATTGCGAAGGGTGCGGGTGAAGGGTTCGAGGCCCGTCTGCTGCCCTGGTCCACGTGGATTTTTTCTAGTTATATTTTCTTTAGAATTAAACATCAAGCAGTTACATGCTTTAAAATAATAAAAATTATATTTTTTTTTATTAAAACAACATTCAAGACAATTATGTCACAAAAAAGGACTGCAAAGTACCTACTACGAACAAAGATATGAATTTTTGAAACCTCGCTGGCAGAAATCATTAAAAATACACAAAAATACGAGCTCACAACGTAATTTCCACATGGGCGAGGCGGGGTGACATAAAAAAATTTACTGCTCGTCGTGTGACAAATAGACTCTTGGGTCAACCTTACGTCATCTAATTACCAACTTTAATTAAACGAAGGCATTAGCGTTGTGTCATGTTGTTACGCTTAACTGAATTGAGGATTATAATTCAATTTGGCTAATTGGCGGGCACCATTATTATTGAAATTAATGTTTTCATCCATTATAGTTTTGTTTCTTTTCTTTAGAAAACTTATTAATGCATCGTCTATGTCTATACAAAAATTAAGGAAATCGCTTTCCGCGTTTTTCTGTATACATATGCGGTAACTCCTAAATCATGCAACAGATTTTGATGCGGTAATTGCGGTCAATAACGGGGTCATTGTTTTTCATGTTTAAGCAGGCAAACGAGCTGGTAGGCCATCTCATGGTAAGTGGTGTCTGCCACCCATGGATATTTTCAGCCCCAAGGGTACCACTCGTGCATTACTAGCTCTGAAGGAAAAAAAAATACCCGCCTTTTTGGAGTTTACTCCTTAAGAATCGATTTGCATATATAAGGGGCCCGGTATGAGAAAAATGTGAGGAGTAAAATCTATCGATTAATGATCTCGTTGCGTTTTTGGTGTGCATCCTATGTCGCGCAACTTTGACAAACAAAGATGACGGATTGACATTAATAAAATTTTTAAAATCTGAACTGAATTTAGATATTGTTTCTGATAGAGCAATGGGGACAACGAGGTATGGTTCACGAACGTCCATGTGTCTTATTTTAGTTACCGTAAACCACTTGTCACTGTAATTAATAATGCAGACAATGTTGATTTAATTAATATTTAAAAAAAATATAATAGTCTGATATATTTATGCACATCTAAAATTGACTATTGTAAAAAGTTTAATGTAAAATATTTCGTCGATTAGTTATAATAAATGTATATGAAATGAATAAATATATATTTATATATGTATATTATTGAAAACCGCCATATCATAGCTATAAGGGAAAAGTGCTGAAGGAAGTTGGTTGCAGATCTTGCCGGTAGCCAAGATAAAAGAACGCGCGAATGGCATGGTGCTAGAAAACCATGCGTCCTGGTGGAAAGAGTAATGGCGGCGTCTTCTACACGCCTTCATAAAATCATGGAGGAAGGAATCGCTCGAATCGTAACAAGATAGCGCTACCGGCGCTGCACTCCTAAAGTATGGAAGCCTACATCGCGCAAGAGAAATTCGGAGGCTAACTCTTCATTTATGCAATGCCCGACCAACATCAGTCGGGCCGCGGCCTCCGAGCTAACATCACCCAGCTCGGTGGCAAATCTTCACCTTGTCCTTTCTTTCTTTTTTTTTTATTGATAGGTCCGACAAAGGACTCCACCCCACCTGATGTTAAGTGAAGGTAAAGTCCAGACGTGAAGATAGCCGATACAACATTTCTACCTACCACACCAGCCATCCTCAACCTGCCGGCCTGCATGTTGCTTCTTCACGCCTCTTTTAAAGGATCCCAGGTTGTAAGAGGGAGGGAACACGTGAGATAGCATTCCATTTACGGATAGTGCGACAGAGAAATGAGTCACCAAATTTCTTTGTACGCGTTGAAATTGTGGCCACAATTAGACGGTGACAACGTAGGCCAGCGCGCGTGGTCCTCTGAAGGAAAGGAGAAGGTGGGATAAGAGAGAATAACTCCTCAGAACACTCGCCGTGGTACAGACGATAGAACGCGCTTAGTGAAGCCACGTCACGGCGCAATTGAAGAGGCTCAAGGTGTTTAGTCTAGGGATGTCGAAAGTTGAAAAAAATATCGATATATCGATACATCGATATTTTAAAAAATATCAATATCGGCTTCGATATATCGCGAATAAACATCGATATATCGGACCAATTTTCCCAAAAATATCGTACACGAACGTACGAGCTCACGAAATATGACACGCGGAATAATAATGGAACGAAAATTTCCTCCCTAAAAATAGACCATATTTTCGAATGATGATATAGACAATACTAAATACAGCACAGATCATAGATATGTTGAATATCATTAATCTGAGATCCAGTTACGATTTTTCCAGATACGAATTTAGTTAGATCGTGATATGCCGCTAATAATTAAAAAAAATAACGTTTTTGATACGAATTTCGATATTGGTTATTTTGTATCGATGTATCGATATATCGAACAAAAAATATCGATATATCGATACATCGATATATTTTCAACAAGCCTAGTTTAGTCACCTCCTCATCGCCTATGGTGCGGAAAAACAAAATATAATGCTGATGATAATTTACTCACATCAGTGATGGGCTCCCCGCAGCCGTGACAGCGCGGGCTGTGGTGCTTCGTAAAGCAGGGTACGCAGCGCACTCCGCCGTCATGCTGGTGGAACTTGGCGCCGTCGATGGGCTTGTGGCACGTGTGGCACGTGAAGTGCTCCGGGTGCCACTTCTTATCCAAGGCTTTCACGATCTGTGGAAGGATAGGATGTTAGGCTAGCGCTTTTGCCATGTTTCATCATCATCATCAGTCTATTAATGTCCCCACTGCTGGGGCACAGGCCTTCCCTACGGATGGATTAGGGAGATTGGGCCATGCAGCCGGGACCAACGGCTTAACGTGCCTTCCGAAGCACGGAGGAGCTCGAGTTAGTAAATTTTTGGTCGCCCATCCAATGACCGACCACTGCGAAAGTTGCTCAACTGCAACGACCGCAGCCGAACGCGCTTACCACTCCATCCATGCATATTGAGCTCCTCATGTTTACAAATAACATAAAATCGCTTTCAAGATCTCTGAAAGGATAGGATCTTGGGTTAGCAGTTCACATGGATTTCGTAGAATAAATTCTATTTATCAAGTTTATAAACAGCAAACAGGGATAGCCATGTGAACCAGACTTTGTAGCGTATATCCTTTGCAGCTCTTAACAGAGCTACCAATTCACAAAATAGGCTTCATGCCATATAACAGCAACCCAAAAATATTTACACTAACCGCCTTATTTATTTATTTATATATTCTTAATGCACAAGTGTACAAAGGCGGACTTAATGCCATAGGAATTTTCTACCAGTCAACCATAGGGTGTTGTGGATAAATAGTGGTAAGGTGCGCAACTTACATGGAAATTACAGAAAGACGAACATATATAAACATGAAGCAGTCATATATATATCTTTATATATATAATTCTTCTGTGAGTGTGTATGTCACTGAACTTCTCTTAAACGACTGGACCGATTTTGATGAATTTTTTTGTGTGTGTTCAAGGGGATCTGAGAATGGTTTAGATTCACAATTTTGTCCGCTGGACAATGTGTTTTTAATTAAATTTTTTATGGCGGTACGAAGTTCGCTGGGTCAGCTAGTATATATATATATAATCACACATACATAAATAATTACTTACATATAAGTAACTATACATATACATACATACATATATAAATATACATACTAATACATAATAATGACGACTAACATTTAAGCTAGACTGCTTGATTCCTGTAAAAAGCTTCGTAGCTTGGTTATTATTAATAAGCGAGGAATTACCTTTCACTAGTTACGCCGTATTTTATTCAAGTCACTCACAAGTCATTTGTCATTCATTGGACAAAGACAAAACATGGATTAACTAATCCAAGCTTAATGGTCATTTATTAATAAGGGGGTAAAAGTTTAAGTCAAAAACCCCGCATAATTTTCAAGATTCAGTGTTACATAAAAATGTATTCATCCCATATGTAGTGGATTAAAAAGAAAGAAGTTCTTGTAACGTCTATCAATTTGAAAAAAGCTTTTTTTTGTCTTCGAAGGCAGACGACAACGGCTTGGTAAGGATTCTTTAAAAAAAACTAGAAATAATCGTAGAAATTATGCCCCTAAAAATCCCATCCTTCTTATATATTCTTAAAGTTTGTTCGTTGTTTTCGCAAATTCTTTTCCACATCCAAAAGTATTGATATGGTGGTACTTAAAAAGATATTGAACTTTCTTATACATTTTTTTAATCAGGTACATTATCAGCAAATAGTGAAACATAAGCCCTAAGTGTTGAATAGAGTGCACAGCATAACACCTTTATTTTATTTTATTTGTAAAGGTACATTAAACAGCCAAAAGCCAGCAAAAATGTACACAGCTGAATAACTTAAGTAAACCTTAGTTACCAAAAAGAAAACATATAAAGAAAAAAACATTGATGAAATAGTCTTCAATCAGGTGATGAAACAAAGCGGGCGAAAGAAATGAAAACTTGATATTATTACCCGAGAAAAATCACTAATTGGGTACGAGTCTAAAATACATTCATGTATATGCAATCAACTAAAATGAAATAAAAACATGCATAAAATAAACAATAAATATGTATATGTATATATATTTAAAAATTATATAAAACTAGTTTTTACGGGTTAATGCACGAAACTTTATTTATTTATTGACGTTTCGCAGCCTTTTCAGGTCTGCATCATTATTCTGACGATGCAGACCTGAAAAGGCTGCGAAACGAAATGAGTGATGTGCGTGAAAACCTAAGAAACAAATATTAAAAATTATATTTAAAAATTACCAGGGTATTTGTTATTTATTTATTTGGGGACGGGGGGGGCATGGGGGTAAAGTGTCAACCTCAAATCATTTTTAAATTTCTGTTTTGAGCCAAAAATTCCTAATGTGTTAAGTAATGTAGAGCGAATCATCCTTGTTGACACATCAACAGTTACTATACTGAACCAACTATAAATACGGCAGAAACATCAAGTGTTAATCTCTCGAGCAGTGCTAAATAATTTGCCATCGTGTCACACTTCTGATAAAGTGTCTGTAGGTACGTGTCTCGATACTGCCTTACCGAGTCACGTAGGCAAGGATATTGTTTATAATTAAGCGTTTCTGTTTTGTTTAATTAATTTTGTGTTATAAATAATGATGATAAATTTGGACAACACAAAACAGCAATGGCACGTAAAATATAAGTGCCATCAGTCCTTAAGTCCTAAGCAGGATCGCAACCATGACTTATTTAGCAGAAGGCTAGATCGCATTTTGTCCTTCTCGTATGTTTTTTTTTCTTTTCATCTTCCACGCTAACTCTGAACATATTATTCGTTTATAAAACACTTGATTTGTAACCACAAAATGGTATAAAATATTATTTATTACACTTTCATCATCATCATCATCATCAGCCTATTAATGTCCCCACTGCTGGGGCAAAGGTCTTCACTATGGATGGAATAGGGAGATCAGGCCATAACCCACTACGCGGGCCCAGTGCAGATTGGCGGGTGCTAACGACTGAAGATGCAGCCGGGACCAACGGCTTAACGTGCCTTCCGAAGCACGGAGGAACTCGAGTTAGTAAATTTTTGGTCACCCATCCCTTGACCGACCACTGCGAAAGTTGCTTAACTTCAACGATCGCAGCCGAACGCGCTGACCAATTGCGCGATCGAGCTCCTCTCTCTCTCCCTTATTACGCTTTATAACTATGTTAATTGTAGCTAAATTGGTATTTCTACAGATTTCATTTAACACAAAACTAAAAAAAAACATCACATACATACAACATAATAGGGCCGTGGTAGCATAATGGTCAGTGCATTCGCCCGGATTGCGAAGGATGCGGGTTCGAGTCCCGTCCGCTGCCTGGTCCGCGTGGATTTTTTTCTAGTAAACTTTTCTTTAGATTTAAACATCTAGCAGTTAAATGCTTAAAAATAAATAAAATCATAACTATAATTGCTATTTCTTCTTTCAAATGTTTAATACTTGAAAAAGTATTCATTTGACATTGTGGGTTACCTACAATGCGAAGAGATGGCGCTGCCTTGCAGCTTAACGCTAGGAAAATTTCGACGCGGCTAATAGGGCCGTGGTAGCATAATGGTCAGTGCATTCGCCCGGATTGCGAAGGATGCGGGTGCGAGTCCCGTCCGCTGCCTGGTCCGCGTGGATTTTTTTTCTAGTAAACTTTTCTTTAGATTTAAACATCTAGCAGTTAAATGCTTAAAAATAAATAAAATCATAACTATAATTGCTATTTCTTCTTTCAAATGTTTAATACTTGAAAAAGTATTCATTTGACATTGTGGGTTACCTACAATGCGAAGAGATGGCGCTGCCTTGCAGCTTAACGCTAGGAAAATTTCGACGCGGCTAATAGGGCCGTGGTAGCATAATGGTCAGTGCATTCGCCCGGATTGCGAAGGATGCGGGTGCGAGTCCCGTCCGCTGCCTGGTCCGCGTGGATTTTTTTTCTAATAAACTTTTCTTTAGATTTAAACATCTAGCAGTTAAATGCTTAAAAATAAATAAAATCTTAAAAAAAACAGTCTAATGAAATACTGTTCGGAGATGATGATGCGTGTTTTATAGAAAAAAGTGATATGATCTTTATAAGGAGTGTGTGACCTTATTTCTAGTAGGCTTGTTTCGTCTGTCCTCTCTGTGTAGCATGTGTCTGCCCATTTGTGTACAGAGGTTGAATGCTTGCAATGCCCATCGCTATGCGACGCCCCACAGTGTATTCTTTATAGCTAACTTATTCTTGTACAAGGCAGAAAACGAACGCAAATCGTGACTCTAATAGTTGTGTCGCGCGATTCAATAAAAATACAGTCAAAACTTTCAATTTAAAGACATCGTTTATATCGATGTGTCGGTTATTACGACCAATAGGCAAGGTCCCGACCGAAACCCTATATAAATCCTTAAGGAAACATACCGTCTATAACAACACCGGATATAGCGAAATACCGCTTAAAATACAGTCTAAACCTAATATAACGACATCGTTTATACCGATGTGTCGGTTATTACGACCAATTGGCAAGGTCCCGACCGAAACCCTATATAAATCCTTAAGGAAACATACCGTCTATAACAACACCGGATATAGCGAAATACCGCTTAAAAATACAGTCAAAACCTAATATAACGACATCGTTTATATCGATGTGTCGGTTATTACGACCAATTGGCAAGCTCCCGACCGAAACCCTATATAAATCCTTAAGGAAACATACCGTCTATAACAACACCGGATATAGCGAAATACCGCTTAAAATACAGTCAAAACCTAATATAACGACATCGTTTATACCGATGTGTCGGTTATTATGACCAATTGCCAAGGTCCCGACCGAAACCCTATATAAATCCTTAAGGAAACATACCGTCTATAACAACACCGGATATAGCGAAATACAGCTTAAAACAACTTATAACCAATGAATAATTATGAAGTTCATCGGTTATAATGACCAAGCGTTTTACTTGTTGCAGCAAAACAAAATATGCTGTAGGTACTTAATTTTTTTCATAGTAAACTTATTACTTCTTTTCTCGATATTTTATTTGAAAACAAGCTTATATTCGTTATCTATAACCATACTACATACATACATTATGATAATAATATGACTAGTTTTTTATATTGCTTATAACAACCGTCGGACATAACGTCCGAAGTTATGTGGTCCCTTCAATGTCGTTATATCCGGATTCGACTAACTTAAGATTTTCCCAAAATTATAGATTTGGATTCATTTTTACCCCTTCCAAGTTTCATGTTTGTGGTGTTTTGTAAAATTTTTACTGCATGTAGGCAACGTTTTAAATAGATAAACGTGAGAATCCAATGTCAAGGCGTGAACGATGCTATTTTCAACTGACACACTGAGGACGAAACAATTAGAAAGACACCAATTCTGTCTCATAATCTTGACTGCTGAAGTAACGACCGCGAATGATGTGTGGAATCAGATGTGGCGTCATACAATATACCTACGTTCGATGCAACTCTTGTTTACTGAAACGCGCATTCAAGAACTAGGACACTACATTTGGCAAAAGCTGCCTGTCTGTCATGCTGAAAACTGTAGGAGTTATTAGAACCATTAAAATGCTTTCGGATTTCGTCGTGACAAATAAGCTCGCTATCCCTTTTGTATCTCAAAATTTGTTATTGTGTATGGACATAGTTTTGAGCGGTAACACGATTTATTTTTGGTATTGTAGTTCATCACTGACTGACTGACTGCCTGTAATTATATACCTCTTTAGGAAATGGGAGATATTGCCCTAGAAAAAAAACCGTTCTGTAGTTAGAGCTTGGATTAAATAGTTTACTGCAAAATATATCGTATCGATTACGGCCGTTACATTTATTTCTATAGCATTAAGATTAAAATTTGATTTGCTCTCTTATTGCAATGTATGTTTTTTGGATATTATCAATTTATCATATTAATGCTAATTGATTTCACAAAATGCTTCCAATTATGCTTTAAGGTCGACTTTGTCATCGTTCTAAATTCGTGTAAAAGCTCAAAAACTATATTCATCGCACATAAACAATTAATTATTTATAAACGACCTCCCTAGCATAGAGGACGATTGCGGCGTAGAAGTCGTATCTCTGAATTCTCAGATTCGATTCCCGGCTGAGTAAATGTACAAATTTTAATCTCAGTTTGAGTCATTGTGGTATTTTCGATGAGTCTGATATAATCTGTTTACAAGTGCTCTAGTAACATTCTATTAGAATCAGGGAATGTGATTTTATCTAATAATTCTGTTACTGATTTCATTTAGATGCTAACGCCTTGTTCGAATCTAATGTTAAATTGTGCTAGAATTGTTCTTATAGTTGTCACAGACTTTTTTAAATTTTATTTTTACATAAAAATTAAAACGTTTGCAAGCTTATTCTACTAAATAAAATTTGCAAACTTCGTTAATCCAAAGTTCTCTGTTATATCTACAGGATTTATTGAACATATCTATCTGACCAAGCATCAATCAACTCTTATCATATCAAAAACAAATTGATAAAATTTTAATTTAAATAAATTACGTGTCACGTGTTTGTCCGGGATGGACTCTTAAATTACTTAACCGATTTTAATCAATTTTGCACACCGTGTCCAGTTTGATCCAACTTGAAAGATAGGATAGCTTACATCTCACTTCATAGTCGCAATATATGGAAAAAAAATTGTAAGCGGTACGAAGTTCGCCGGGTCAGCTAGTATATTATATAGAAGCCGCGACTTAAACATTGAAAAAAAAAAACAGTTATTTATTGCTAGTTTTTAACGGGTTAATGCACGAAACTTTATTTATTTATTGACGTTTCGCAGACGCAACAACAAAACTCGACAAAATTAAATAACAAATCAGTAATCTGACGATGCAGACCTGAAAAGGCAGCGAAACGTCAATAAATCAATAAATAAAGTTTCGTGCATTAACCCGTTGAAAACTAGTTTTATTTAATGAGTGATGTGCTTGAAAACCTAAGAAACAAATAAGTTATTTATTGCGTTATTAACACTGATTACGATAACAAGTTAATTTGTGCACTCGGCACTCTATTGGGCTCGACTAAACCGATAGCTATTTCATAAATATACATTAATCAATCGTTGATAAACGATACGAATGTAGATATCGTTAAATGTGTTGATGACGCATCGGCGTTATCAACGCTTGTTGTTATGTTTGTTTGCTCTGCTAACTGTACTACTTGCACGCCTACCCGGTTTCGGGCTAAAGATAATAATAATAATAAGTATTTATTTGCTCCAAAAAATACATAATAACAAATACAAAAACTTAAAACCTGACATACCAACTTTTTGGGAACAAAAAGGGAATGTGACTCAGCCTTAGACCGCCGTTTTATCGGAAGTCGCTGATATTCTGCCACAACCTTATTTAACTAAAACATGCACCATTTTGTGACCAACAAGTAAAACTTTGAAAATCGATTATAAAAAATTAATTCATTCATTATTAAATATCTAAATTAAATACAGTTTTGGCCGCAGTATACTGTTTATCTAATAACCACAATTTACATTTATTTTGAAAATTATATGTTGACATTGAAATATTATTCTGCAAAGGTGGTGGGAGATCATTCCATATCTTTGATGCGGCATATACAAAGCAACCCCTAGTTAAAATATTTTTGCATTTTGGTAGTGATAGGAAAAGCCCAAGGTCTCTCAAATTTGAACGACGTTTCTTCCATTGAAGTTTTTTCAGATTGCTGAATTCGAGGAAGTACATTGCTGAATTCGAGGGTAATACTCTTCTAGAGGAGCTCGATGGCGCAAGTGGTTAGTGCATTCGGCTGCGATCGTTGAAGTTAAACAGTGATCGGTCATTGGATGGGTGACCAAAAATTTACTATGTCAAGCTCCTCCGTGCTTCAAAAGGCTCGTTAAGCCGTTGGTCCCGGCTACATCTGCAGTCGTTAGCACCTACCAATCCGCATTGGGCCCGCGTGGTGGGTAATAGCCCAATTCCCCTATTCCATCCATAGGGAAGGCCTGTACCCCAGCAGTGGGGACATTAATAGGCTGATGATGATGATTCTTGTCAGGTTCGATCCATTTTTGTTAATTTTTCTCCCGCTTTTGAGGTGGTGTGAAATGTAACTTAGTAGTATTTTTTTTGTTTCCAGTTATAATTATTATTATTGTTTTTGTAATGCTAAACATGTAGTTCGTATTTGTATTGTCAAAAATCTGTTAGAAAAAGTTTTATACTCACTCTGCCTGAGATGACTGCATTGCAGCTACTGCAGATTGCTGGTCCATCATCTTTGGTCGACTAAAACAAAAAGACATTGTTAGGTTTTATTTCTTTCTCTTTTGATAAAAATGGCAGTTTTTCTTCATAAAAACAGAAAATAATAAATTTAGTACACAAATGAAATATATCTTTAGATCATATATCTAAAATATTTTCAGTAAATTAAATTAATTAAATTAAGAAAATTATAATAATTAATAGAGATACTTGGCATTTGTTCATGAATACTTCGGCTAGATAAAAAGATTTTTTTTACAAAGGACAAAAAGAAAATTAGGTTTCTTGATTTACGACACTACTTGATTTGTTTTTAAAAATTTTGTATGACCTCCTAACAATTAGACTTTATCATATCGTTCTTTAAATTTTCTATTGACTCAGTTTTCGTGTTCATTCGTAATAGATTAATTAATATACGTAAGGTTAAGGTCACTCGAATCAGATAACAGTGAGTGTTAGACACACTATGTTTCCTAAATCGACTCCCACGTTTGCACACGTTGACTGCGCCCACCTCTTCCTGTCGTTCCAGGTGATTGTGAAACATACTCTAAATAATATAAGCATTATTTTTAAGTATCATCAAGAGTGACATAACGCTGACCTAAATTCGAACGAGTTGTAATTACCCCGATCTTCCTATTTGCTATCATTTGTCAATATATTTGTATATTTATTTGGGGTTTTTATCCGCTAGGTTCATCATAACCTTACCTATTTTTTTTAATATTGCGCTATAATCGGAGCGACGAATCAATGGTGCAAAAATTTTTTGGAATCGCTTAGCAATGTGTTGCTCAAATTCACTTACACCTATCATATTTTCATATTATGCTTTATAAGTGAATACCACGCTCGCATATTTTTACTTTGTATAATAGCGATTATTCTGACCACTTTCAGTTTGTTTCCGTGCTGTCACAATCACAGGAAAGTGAAATAATTTAACATTTCCCAAGTTCTGAGATGTTGTTGTAAACAAAACGAAACTGCAGTATGAGATTATTTAAACTTTGTGGCCTAAAGATGACCCTGGGATTGTATCAGATGCATTCGGTCTTGTCAATTCTAAGTAGTATAGATTGCTTCGTTTAAAACATTAGTCACACTAATAAAATACCAGCGTGTATGATATTCATTCCAGTCGTAGCGTTTATTAAACTGTTATGGCTTCTTTATCAACCGCTACGAATACAATATATTTAGATGATTCGTTAAAACGTAAAGATGACAACATCTCATCAGTTTTTTAGTTCGGTGTCTAGGTAGACGGTTCTTGTTCAAACTATAATGCTGTATGGTACCTGTGGCCACAGGTATCAAACTTTAAATACAAATTAACTATTGTGAGCCTTCCTTCATTGAAAAATTAACTGGATGTTTGAAATGCATAATTAAGTAATTTACTTGTGAACGCTCATTTTAAGCATTTATTTTATTCATTATCAGGAGTAAATATTTATGTCCCGTTTGTTTAATTATTCAATTATGATTTGAATTTGTTGTTTTCAACATTATTATTTTGAATATAGCTTTGGTTATTTTTTCCTCATTACCATATCAAATCTAATTATATAAAAAAATACTTTCGGCGTCATTATCAAATCGTTTTATATATAAAAAAACTAACGGCCCGCCTCGCTTTGCTTCGGTGTAGAGCTGAAGTGTAGACTACAGTTTTTGTTCTCAGGCTTGTATTATACACAATGACATTCATCTACGATTCTTCTTATACCTGCATGCAAAGTCTCAGCCCGATCGGTTTAAAATTGACAAAGTTTCATACAAACTTTCATTCCCTATTTTATCCTCTTGCGGGTAGAATTGATCAAAATCCTTTCTTAGCAGATGCCTGGGTCATAACATCTACCTGCATGCCAAATTTCAGCCCGATCCGTTCAGAGGTTTGGGCTGTGCGTTGATAGATCACTATGTCAGTCAGTCACCTTCGAGTTTTATATATATATATATATATATATATATATATATAGATGTAACGAGGAAAATTATAAATATGATATTCAAACTATTTTTGTGTTATGTATTATTGTTTTCCGTGAAAATAATTCATTAAATTATGATGTCATGCATTTGTAACTGACAGGTGTACTTGTACCGCTTTATCGATGTACGATTTGCATACAAGTGAAGGTCTTTCAGATTAGATTATGATACTTTCGGACATTGCATTATTAAACGATACTAAATCCATATCGTTTACATTAACACTAGTGGATTTCCATTAAATATTAAACCCTTCATCACACATTTAAAAAAAAATCGGCAATTAGAAGCCTATGTCCTTTTCGGGGGTCCCTCAAATTCATTCATTCAGATTTGATTAAAAAAGTTTGGAGTCAAAGTCAAACAGACAGACTTACTTTTCAATTTATAATATTAGTATGGATTGTACTATGCCACAATATAAAATTAATTTAATTAGGTTGGTAATTTGTTCTATTTATATTAATGTAAATTTAAATAAAATATTATGCTATTAATGGACCCACGGAGGAGCTTGATGGCGCAAGTGGTTAGCGCGTTCGGCTGCGATCGTTGAAGTTAAGCAACTTTCGTAGTGGTCGTTCATTGGATGGGTGATCAAAAATTTACTATCTCGAACTCCTCCGTGCTTCGCAAGGCACGTTAAGCCGTTGGTCCCGGCTGCATCTGCGGTCCTTAGTACCCACCAATCCGCACTGGGCCCGCGCGGTGGGTCATGACCCAATCTCCCTATTCCATCCATAGGCTGATGATGATGAATGGAACCACTTATTTTTGAATAAGGTTTTATATCAATCAAATTTAGAAAATAATAAAATCAAAAGTGACAATAGCCTGTATACGAAGACCGAGTATAAACTACGAGACAATAAGGCGCCCTGGAAACCAGGTGGAAGCAGCATATGACCACCAAACAAACAGTTGGAAGCCAAAACAATCGCTGCACTTGCCAAACATGGCGAGGAAAGTAAGTCGTACATAGTAAGCCACGCAACTGTGCCACTTAGTCATATTCGGATGTTTATATGCGACGCGTGAGCATATTGTTGGAGTTGAAGTCACAAGCAGATAGCGATTTAGTTACTCTTAAGCGATGAAGTATGTGAAAATTGTATTTAACAACCAAACACTAGAAAAAAATAGCACTTATGTACAGATGATATTGTAAACAGAATCCCATAAAAATCCTACTAAAATTATAAATGTGAAAATTTTCTGTTTGTTTCTCAATCACGCAAAAAGTAGTGGAATTACCGCGATAAAATTATGTACTCAAATAGTTATAACTTTTATTTTTTAAGCATGTAACTGCCCATGTTTAAATCTAAAGATTGCTATTTCTTCTATCAAATGTTTAATACTTGGAAAGGTATTCATTTGACATCGTGGGTTACTTTTAATGCGAAGAAATGGCGCTGTGATTTTAAGAAAGGCTAGAAGGCATTAGACACGGTCAGGGCCGCGGTAGCATAGTGGTCAGTGCATTCGCCCGGATAGCGAAGGGTGCGGGTTCTAACCCCGTCTGCTGCCTGGTCCGCGTGAAATTTTTTCTAGTAATATTTTTTTTATACTCATATAGTTATTGACCTGGATTGAGATTGAGACATAGAATACTTTTTATCCCAGAATGTTAGGTTCTTGTGAGATTCTCAAAAAAATAAAAGCGGACAAAATGGAATGAGAGACATTAAAATATTTTAAAAGGCACTTTATTTATAAGCTAATTGGTCTGATTATTCTAATTAAGTTTTCTGAATTCCTAATTTTACAAGTATTAAAAAGTATACTCTTATTTTATCTGAAAAAAAAATTATACTGAAGATAATTAATAGTCATGTTTTATTTCAGCTCTTTTAAAGAAAAGTAGTACATATATTGAGTATTTGTTTTTATTTAATAAAATTTTTATCCGATAAAAGTCAGACTTTTATCGAATTTGAATGATAATTAAATTCAACTTATATTTAATTACACTCTATATGTATAATTTCAAAAATTCAATTCAAAAGCAAACATTTATAGCTTTTGGTTAGGACAATAACTTGTAGATCTACTAAGTTTTGGATTAAAATTGTATTGAGTGTTTGTCAACCACCATAATTTCCTTATTCGCTTATCGCTTATACCTTGGACTCGTCTAATTGTTACTGATACTCATTTAGTACGCACAGCAAGGTCAAGGCGACTGGGAATTGCTGTTCTTATTTTGAGGCGGTTCAATAGTTTTAAGGCTAATAATCATTAGCTTTGTCATCATAACGTACTTAAGGCTGGGTATTAATTGTCTACCGGAAAGTTAGTATTACCATAAACATCATTATTAGTAATCAAATGCTAATTTCTTATTAATTATCTACTTAATTTGTTTCCTATAACTTGGATGCCAGAATTTGTTTGCGCTTCTCGATTTGACTGAAATTTTCATTATTATTTGACTGTCTAATGCCCTATTAAAATGGAGTCTATACAATATTACAATTTTTTCCGGAAATTTTTATGATTAAAAATGTCGACTTCATTATCTTTTCCAGTATTATCAAAATCTTCTTTTACTACAGATAATATTGTTATATCTGCACACCCATTCCTAATATTCATAATCTTTGTCCCTTAAGTAATTAAAATTGAATTAATAAATCCTGCAATCACAAAAACGGAGTAGCTCAAACAATATTTACTCAGATTATGACTTTAGCAATATTTGAATACAACATGTGAAATTTTTGTGAGACGCTGATGGACAGACGATATAGATGCCGACTGACAATACACCGCTGTCGTAAATGTGTCAACAAAGTCATCATCTACTTATTCAATTCGAACCATCAAAATGTGTCATCAAATGAAGACCTTTGGCATAAAAATATTCCTACCAGTGTAGGATGATAGAAATATTTTTGTCAAATGTAATATTTCCAATTGATGTCAATACGTATCAATTGATCCCATTGGGATGATATCATCTAGTATTATCCATCTGTACAGTTATATTTTGATACTAAGCACAATGAACCTTAGCAATCATACTAATTGGACTTATTTTTGGTTGAATGTGTAATTGTAATTTTTACTTATAACTATTTTCTTTTTCCAAAAAAATATTTTTTTAAGAAAGGAATTACAATGCCAACAAAATGCTTAGATGTCCACATTGGCACGGATACTTGTTTAAGCATGTTTAGTGCTTTATTAATAGAAAATGGTTGATTTCAAAAAATATCCTGCTGTGTTAGTATAATTATGTTTATCCACAGCTGTGAAAGATGACAAAAAATGCATATTGCATGAGATTATATTATTATCTAATTGGTCAATCAATTTCAATCTTCCTTGCTGTTGTTGTCCTACTATAAAGAAAAGTTTGTGTTCAAATTGATTTTTGGCATTTATTTCGAATAAAAATTAGATAAAAATATTCAGTTCCATCATACGCTTTATGTTTTTCATTAGGACACACTAGTTGTCGTAAGGAATAATCCTTGTGTATTAATAGCGAAAGTCTTATCTGAAACTCTAGCTAAATTTACTCTGAAATTCACATTTTTGTTTTCTTCAACTGTTATGTGGATTGGATAATTTAGTATGTAAATAGCGTTCATAGTTTTGGTCTTTCGTTCTCGCGTACCCGCTGCCAAAAGAAAATGCGTAATTTTAATACATGTGTAAAGATGTCGTTGAACTGGTTGTCCAAAACATCGGTATTTTAGAAATGAAAAATACAATAATACTAGCTTATAGTCGTTCGTACGAAAAAACGAACGAAAAACAAAAGTTCAGAAACGCAATAAAATGGTAGCAGTGATAACTGAAGTCGGAACTCGGAAACTTTTGAGCTTTCAATAATAATATTTTACAGTGTTATTTCTAACTAAAGCTAACATTCTCATCTTAATCAAACAAAGGGTAAATGAATTTCATAAATAAATAAATCAGTGCATCTATACCGTTGAGACTTATTTTATTTAAAGAGTGGTGTGCGCGAAAACCTATTAAACAAATGTTTTACTGATAATAAAACAATAGCTTTATTATAAATCTGACCACAAATTGAACATAATCACACCACACGTTACGTCGTATGAGCATCTTTGCTGTCAGTTTCGACTTCATTATAACACAATGACGCTGGTGCAGCAACCGATGCGCGGCCTTGCAAGCTTGCATCGCAGCGGCGGCCTCGCTAACCAACCGAAATAGTGAGACGTGGGCGGTATTGTGATGTGTGAGCTCTCCAGAATCAAGAACTGTAGTAATTCCCTGGATATGTTTAATATTGAAACGTTTATGATGGTTCAATATAATATGAACTGCAATGTCCTTAAAAGATGTAGTTTCCATACTGTTGTAGTCTACAATTCTGAGATTTCAAGTTCAGGTTTCGTTCGATGCAACGCAGGTTGTGTAAGACGACTCTTCCTGAAGACTAGTTATCAATGTTATTTTCACCTTTGGGTACCAAACAAACATTTAGTTTTATATATAAACGATGATTTAAATAATTTTACTTAGATTTGTTTTCATAACATTTTGGATTGGATTTTCGTGCAAATAGTAAGGTGGCATATGTTGTCTTCGTCCTTCTCATCTATTATTTTCGATGACCAACCATCGCATAATTACACAGCTAATAGTAGTTTACCTTCTATTTCAAGTAAAATTATTTTAACATCAATGATTCATCCAGTATATTTATGATCCTCCATTTATTAACATATCACAAAAAAGCGTTGCAATCTGTGCTGTAAGATAGCTACTTCATAAATTCGCTGTTCGTGATGCTGCTCTCTCTCATTCCGCGACTCTGGATGATAAATCCACGTCCACCCACCAGCCTCATAACAGTGAAGCTGTAGTGATAGAATCAGTAACATCAGTGCTATTTTTTGAAAATACTATGCTGGCATTGAATTCTAAATATTAAATCTTAACGAAACTGACGTTAAACACGTGTTTTAAGGAATTAAATGAAAAAAATTTATTTCGAGTGTGTATGCCCTATAGTAAACAGAAAAATATCCGGAAATGCATAGGATACATTCTCTGACGCTCCATGAATTAAATGGATTACCAATATGCATGTTTGTTGTTCCTTAACCCTTTTTAACAAAGTTATCTGACTGTAATATAAATATATAAACTTACATTATATTTTCTAAGCTCCAATTTTTATAGAAAGTACAATTGTACAAATTAAATATTACCATAAAAATGAGGAAACTAAAACGTATCTTGAATACCTGCTACGAGAGGTTACAGAATAAATAACAATATTAAAATACTCCTTTACACAGATAGATATTTAGCAGTCGATAAATTATCAAACCGACTTTGACCCTTTGAGGTATTGTTGTGGTTTTAAACAAGCAGTCGATAAATTATCAAACCGACTTTTTATGAACAGATACTTTAACCCTTCGAGTTATTGTTGTGGTTTTAAACAAACATAGCGGTATGTTTCATCATCGCTAATTTTGTAGCACACACCTCTTAACCTGCTTCAAGGCTAGCGAAATTTATTTCTTCCACTTATATCTTCATTTATTTATCTACACTGACTAAGCACGTGAGTAACAATAAGATTTTTCGGGCGAAACACTCTTACGCTATGGATAATTCTGGCGATATTAGGGACGTGTGTATCTGTTAGTCTGGCGTTTCCGAAATAGACTCCGCTTTATGCGACATTATAATAGGTTTATTGCTTGTGTGTACACGCTCCACATTAAGAATTAGATGTGCTACTAAAACCCTTATCGATAAATATATTTTATTAAATTATCTCAAGACATTAATCAAAAGTTATGTAAAATGTGGTTCTACATTACCGTTTCACATATCAGCAGTAAGTTATTACTGTTATGATTTTATGCATTGACTGATTGATCTAGAAATGAACTGATTGTTTTAAAAGGCTTATTAATAACACGAGTTCGTCAGTGTGTTTTACTACAAAATATACTAATGATGGCTTTTGCAATGGCACATTTTAAATTCCTCAAGACAGTACAGTGGTAGGAGAACCAATGTTTTAACCTTAACACGAGTGCAGTGCCTAAATTGTGATTTTTATGGGAATCAAGAACGTAACGAGTATTTTATCTCTCCAAATTACGTTGTTGATTTACTTAAATGGCAGTTTTCTTTACCAAGGTAAATAAGAGTGAACGAGTTTCCAGATATTTGACCTTAAGTTCGGGTCGGTCAAAACGTTGCAACAAGTGTATACATTTATTGCAAAACTTGCGATTTTCGGTGTTTGGGAGCACACATTACTTGGATGTTTTCCAGAATTGTTATCGTAAACTGCTTTTGCGGTGGCCGAAACTCCGTTCCGAACTCTTTGCACTTTTGAGAGTATTTTTTACAGCTTGTTACTGTCAACCCAAAAAGAAGCTAAATATTTTAAACTATTAATATTATTTTTTTAGTTTCATTTTACTTTAATGACACGATAATATTGGAATTCGAGCCTTAAATTTTTTCAGTTATACTGTCTTTACACACTTCGTTAAATACAAAATTTTCCTTTAGAAACACTTCCAGCCTGGACATTATTACCAATCATTATTTCTGCGAAATGCAACATTGTATTAGAGTATGTAATAAAATATAATGCTCTTTTGAAATGGTGCTAAATGAGCGAATAAAATTCCATAGGTCCTAGCCATATAATCCATGTATGTGGGAATTTTATCGGCAACTCGATAGCTTCCAGATGCAAGTATGGCTCGTTGACTACGGCATTCTTGAGACGTGATCTAATTTCAACTTTATTTGAAAGTAAGAAATGCCAATCTCCTCCTACTCCTCCAATAGTATCAGATTAACTATCATCACGTAATTACAAAGAAGTAAGGGATTTAAACATGGAAAAAATATTTCAGTCATTGTTATTGTTTATGACATTGAGTGTCAATAACATTTTTTTGTTAGAAGAACAAGTGCCAGTAAATCAGTGCAACTAAAATATGTAATGGTACAATGGGTATTATGCACAACCTGTATTCCCGTATACAATGTAACGCCGTTTTGAATACCTCCAAAATTGGAAGAATATTAACATAAAACTTCATACATAGACAATGCTATTTAACTTTCTAGTAATTAAGAACTTTATGTCACAAAATAACATGTAGTAAATAGATAAATAAAGGCATCGATCTAGATTTTGTGTAAAACAATAATGTATGGTCATAGACGCAGTTGTAACTATATGTTTTTAATTTATACTATCTAATAACACGTTATCTGTTTTTAAAGCAGCTTTAAAGGCATTAGTAGATTGTTTACTAATTCTTCTGTGTGGTTAATATTTATTATACCTATCTAGAGTAATTTTATCAAACATATAAGGGAAAAGCAATGGTTTTAATCTATTTTTGTCAAGGTTTTTATTTTTTTGTTTGTTTGCCAATTTTAAATGTATTAATTTTGCCTACATGATAGGATTATCCTCTTTGTTTTTACTTTTTATATATACTATTTTGATTATTAAAATTTACTGTTATAATTATAATCATATTCGTTCGGTATAGTTATACACAGTGAATATTAAAGTTTACTAGAAAATAGATACTAAAAAAATTACAAAAAAAATAAGCGTATATAGCACAATCAAGTGTTGTATGTTTGAATCGAAGAAAACCCGGACAAAAAGAAATTTTGTATTTTTTTTTTGTTTGACTTTAGATTTAAACTTAAGCTACTTAAAAAAATTAAAAAAAAAATTTTTTGATTATCTAACTGACGGACTAAATAGAATCTCTATTATATATTTTTTAATAATCTACCTGATAAACGATGAAAAAAAATAGTCATCATCCCTATTCACTTATTTCATCAATAGCATTAAGATTTGGTTTAGGCGTGCACATTTGATGTGCAAGAAAAAATACGTGTCCATTATTTTTTGATCATCTAACTGACGGACTAAATAGAATCTCGTTTACTGTACCCTATTATTTATATATTAGTCATCACCCCTATTGTGCACGCCTAAACCAAATCTTAATGCTATTGATGAAATAAGTGAGGTCTCACAGACATAAACACGATTCATATGACACAGTAATGTGGAACATGTGCTATCAGTATCAGTGGCTGAGTCGAACGCTAAACCAGAATAATACTTGAATCACACCGTTTTTTTTTTCATAATATTTTTATTCGATTATTTACAATAACTGTCTTTTTAATTATGTTATTCTTAATCAAATTTGAACGTGTTTAATAATATACTGTCCGTGCTCGAGGCTGCTATTTGATACAGCTAGGGGCACGGGCAGAAGTCTGAAAGAGGAAGCATAGAAGCAGTGGCGGGGATAGGCGTCGGCGACGTCGGCCACCGCCGACGGCCTCGCGCCTAAGGGCGCGGCCAGAGTGCACTCAGATTCAGATTCAGATTCAGATTCTGAAAACAAGCGCGAGAAATAAACAGTGTAGTCTAAGCAGGTTGCCTGCTTTTTCTCGTTTTTTCTTTTCTGAGTCTGAATCTGAATCTGAATGCCACCGCCACAAACGCCGCCACGAGAAGTTAGAAGCGGCTTCTAAAGTGGCTGAAGCGCGCGACAGCGGCCGACTAAGGTAAGGGAGAGAGGCGAATCCATATAAAATGTATGAAAACTACAAGAAATATGCCGGTGGCGGCGTTTTGTGGTTGAGGTCGGTGGCCCGTGTGAGGCGACACTTATATACTGAATGAAATAAAAAAAAATACTGACGCCTACACTTTACTGTGATAGAAGCGAATGAAGATACATTTAAACTAATAAAAGATCACAATAATCATGATAATATATTTTAGATATTAAAGCAAAATAATATTATTATTTTAAATATTTTAAAGCAAAATTAAGACCCATATTTTAATGTGGAGTAAACGAGGTCTCTTTTCCGTGTTACATTTACATCAATTACTATTGACAGTCCCTATTAGTCGACCTTATTGGACGATGGTACCAGTTGATGTGCCTGTGATTGACTATCGACGGCCAACTCGAAGCAAGCGAGTAGTATTTAACGCCACTAATGTGAATCAACTTTTCTTTACTTTGTTTTTTACCTTCCTATTTTCTTGTATACCTACTTTTATCTTTACTATCCTTCTGCGGCGGCGCTAGACTACATGTGGACGTCGGCGACATCAAGTTCGCGAGGCCTTTTTTACTTCGCAGTAAAAAACCGTTAAATTAAGAGAGCCAAATTATAAAATAACGTATGAGTAAACGAGTTTTATTGTTGATAATCAATAGATGACAAAAAATAATTACAAACATAGAAATTTAATTACAAAAATAGTGTTGCCAGACAGACGATTTTGAATACCTGTAAAGTACTACTCGCTCCCATCACGCACGTGTTCGAAAATAATAAAAGTCATTATCATCTGCTTAGCTTTTTCCCCGAATTGTTCGGGGTTGGCTACCTAAGCCAGGCCAAAATAAATAGGTAACTTGTAAAAATTTTTAGCGAGGCCCCCTCAGGCGCGAGGCCGCCGGCGGTGGCTGACGTCGCCGATGCCTATCCCCGCCACTGCTTCTATGCTTCCTCTTTCAGACTTCTGCCCGTGCCCCTAGCTGTATCAAATAGCAGCCTCGAGCACGGACAGTATATTATTAAACACGTTGAAATTTGATTAAGAATAACATAATTAAAAAGACATAAAGAATAATACTTGAATCACACCGTTTTTTTTTCATAATATTTTTATTCGATTATTTACAATATTATTGTAAATAATCGAATAATCATAATATTTTTATTCTTTTATTTAATATTAATTTATTTTATTAAATTTATCATAATTTATTAATTTTTTTTTATTTAATTAAATAATTTATTAAATTATTTATTTATAAAAATTTATCATTTATTTATTAAATTTATCATACAATAATATTGTAAATAATCGAATAAAAATATTATGAAAAAAAAAACGGTGTGATTCAAGTATTATTCTGGTTTAGCGTTCGACTCAGCCACTGATACTGATAGCACATGTTCCACATTACTGTGTCATATGAATGGTGTTTATGTCTGTGGGACCTCACTTATTTCATCAATAGCATTCAGATTTGGTTTAGGCGTGCACAATAGGGGTGATGACTAATATATAAATAATAGGGTACAGTAAACGAGATTCTATTTAGTCCGTCAGTTAGATGATCAAAAAATAATGGACACGTATTTTTTCTTTAGGCAATCAACCAAAAAATGACAAAGTTATAGCGCGTCAAAGTTTGGGAGTAGGGGCTCGTGACGTCACTTTTGAGTGAATTTTCACTTATAAGTGTACTCAAACGTGACGTCATGCGACTTTTCAAATCAATATATCTCTGCAAATTTTTATGTTATGTGAAAAAAGAAAAAATACTTGTCCAATATTTTTTAATAATCTACCTGATAAACGATGAAAAAAAATAGTCATCATCCCTATTCACTTATTTCATCAATAGCATTAAGATTTGGTTTAGGCGTGCACATTTGAGGAAATAAATTAAACTCTGTGAATGTGTATTTTATATTAAGGAAATAACGAAATATGATTTCGTATATTTCGTGTACAACAATATATTGCTTTTGTTGAAGCGCGCATATCTAAAATATATATGATAATATATTTTAGATATTAAAGCAAAATAATATTATTATTTTAAATATTTTAAAGCAAAATTAAGACCCATATTTTAATACTTAATACCCATAATAATGGGTATTAATTAACAGTGTGGCGACACAAAGTGTAAAATAATTAATTCTACTGCCGATTTCAATATTCCCTTATCCATGTTATATGATAGTTTTTAGTTTCCTCTTACATCAATTATGTAAATGTAAGTGTCATAACGAACACCATATTTGTACAAATGCTGATTGATCAGAGACAATTGGTAAACGGTAGGCGTTG
Source organism: Chilo suppressalis (assembly GCA_902850365.2). Lineage (NCBI taxonomy): Eukaryota > Metazoa > Arthropoda > Insecta > Lepidoptera > Crambidae > Chilo > Chilo suppressalis. The sequence goes on along the minus strand of OU963904.1, from coordinate 25,310,760 downwards.
CTTATTGCAGATCTGGCTCCGTCGTCTATGCATAGTAAACACTGTTTTGTATGTTAATAGTGGGCAAGTGATCTTTTTAATGATACTTACACTGGCTTGTACAAGAGAATAGTTATCTTGTATTGAGGAGCTCGATGGCGCAAGAAGTTAGCGCGTTCGAACTTTAGCAGTGGTTCGCAAAACTTTACTATCTCGAGCTCCTCCGTGCTTCGAAAGGCACGTTAAGCCGTTGGTCCCGGCTGCATCTGCAGTCGTCAGCACCCACCAACCCGCATAGGGCCCGTGTGGTGGGTCATGGCCCAATTTCCCTATTCCATCCATAAGGAAAGCCCCAGCAGTGGGTAAATTAATAGGCTGATGATGATGATGAATCTTGGTATTTTATTAAGTACTAGCAACCGCTTAGTAACTCTAGTTTATTGAAAACCCCTCATGAACCTAATATTTTTAAGGGATAAAAACCCTATATCTCAATCCAGGTTACAAACTATATGCGGGTCAAAAAATTGTTCTAAAAACCGCCTAGTAACTCTAGTTTATTGAAAACCCCCTCATGTACCTAACATATGTAAGGAACAAAAACCCTGTATATCAATCCAGGTCATAAACTTGTCAAAAACGTATCAAAATTTGTCAGAATCCGTTTAGTAGTTTTTGCGTGATCGTATAACAAACATACACACTTTCACATCTATAATAATTATTAGTCGTATAGTAGATAGGCAAACTGTGTTGCGATAAGTAAATTTTGAACTACCTATCTTAAAACAGAAACCGTAACTCTTTTAAATTATGTGGTTTATGGAAAACATGATTATGAGGTTCCTTGTCACACTTTTCACCTGGAATAACTTGAAATTTTATTAATTACAATATAATCTGTATTAAGAGAGAGGAAACAACTGATTTTATATGTGTCTTCCATTAATTATTATTTATTGTAAACTTGCTTTTTGGTTTGATTGCAGTATGCCTCATCAAACGAACAAATTAGGTATTGTTTTTATTTTGATATTATTGTTAAGGCATATAAATTTACATATCCAAATAATATGATCCCTCAAGGAAAAATATAATGTTGTGTGACAATTTCATAGTTATCGAATCCTTTCCGGTCTGACGCATCTAAATAAGCCAACAACTCCCAAATACTAAATATTTTGTGTAGACAACTTTATACGATCTTGTTAGCGTGAATATTAATAACATGTTTGTAGCAACGTTGCGTGTATGAAAAAGTGTTTATCTTAATTTCAGCACTGTGCAGGATCAGAAGGCCAATCGCCTAGCGAGAATGCTATGGCTATAGCTTACGATTTCATTTTGTTATTTCTGACCGCCGAAGATTTCCAAATACCTCACGCTCATTTTCTTTAATATTGTTATTACCAAAGCAAAATAAAAAAGAGGGCTAGGCATTTGAAAACTTAGGGTCGAAAATAAAGAAATGAAATCATAAGCGATTGCGATAGCCATAGCAATCACGATAGGCGATTGTCTCCTAGGTACTGAAGCTATTAGTAACAATACAATGCATAGACTAGCAGTTCGTGAACGATTTCAAGTTCTGTGTAAAAGTACGACAACGTTCCATGGTCAGTGACTCATTCTCATTTTAATTCTTATTAATTAGCCGTTCTGTATTTGGTAATGGGAGTGGATAATATTATATTCACATCGTTACCTGATCCGACACTTTTTGCGTGGGAGCTTCAACTCAAACCAACGGAGGTGCTATGACAGCTTATTTTTGACAGCTGACCCGAGGCGCTTTTCCATGACGTAAATATAGTAATGTTTTAAGTAATCGTTTGGAATTAAGTGTTCATCATCATCATTATCAGCCTAATAATGTCCCCACTGCTGGAGCACACACCTTCCCTATGGATGGAATAGGGATATTGGGCCATGAGCCAATACGCGGGCCTACTGCGGATTGGCTTAACGTGCCTTCCGAAGCACAGAGGAACTCGATGTAGAAGATTTTTGGTCACTATCCAATGACCGACCACTGCGAAAGTTGATCAACTTCAACGATCGCAACCAAACGTGCTAACCACCCGCGCCATCGAGTTTCTCATTAAGTGTTCATTACTAGATTTTTGAAAAACAATGTAAAATTAAAAGGTAAAATATAAATGTAAATGGTGATTACTGTTAACATTGTAGCCATTAAAAAAAAATGAAATCAGATGACATTTATGCATGCTTTGAGAAAAAAAAAGTTGTTTAATAAAAATTTGGTTCTTCATATATAGATAATTATTTATTTGTTAAATTCTCTATTGTAATTTTTATCTATATTGCGATACTCTGACAGGGTTCATGTTAGGTACTTTATGCATTTTGTAACTTGTAACCATCCATGTAACCACATGACTGCAATAAATTGAATTGAATTGAATTAAATTGTAGAAGTGATTGATTTAGAATTTTGTGGTATCATGGCGGATAGAATTCCCCAGACGGACGCTCTAACATAAGCGAACAATAGATTTTCTATCTCTGTCAGTTACTTTTTCAAGGAAGGCTAATTTATCTCTTCAATCTATTAAAGGTACCTACTGCATGTTTTCGTAACTTGAGATTTTGACAAGCCTGCAAATATTTGCATTTGTTTTCTTCAACAGTCTTTTTTGCATGTGTCATCAGGGTTTTCATTAAGATCGTTTTGATTAACTTTTTTCTTTGCAAATTTTCTCATTTTCTTTTGTTTTGGTGCTTTGCATGCTTGCTTATATTATTTATAATTATTAATTACTAGCTGTGCCCCGCGGTGTTACGCGCGGTTTTAAGGTATATTTTCCCGCAGTAAAACGTAACCTATGTGTTAGTCCAGGGTGTCAGCTAACTCTATACCAAATTTTATAAAAATCGCTCCAGCCGTTTAGACGTGAAGAAGTAACAACCATACACACTCATACACACTCACAAACTTTCGCCTTTATAATATTAGTTTTATCATAGTTTTTGATGAATCAAATCAGTGCTTTGTATCTTTTTTAGTTTCCATAGTAGTTTAGAACTATTTAACCGTTGCAAGTTTAGTAGGCGAAAGCGATAAATAACGAATATAAACGTTTTATTTATTGTTAACTAGCAGCCGAGCGCGACTTCGTCTTCGTTAATTTCCCGCAGGAACTTAACATTTCTCCGGGATACAAAATTACCAATCCAGGTCATGTTTGCGTACCAAATTTCATCCTAATCCTATTAGGATATTTTATGAAACAAGTTATTTTATGAAGCCAATTGAACTAATATGAAATTCCTGATACAGCGTATTTGTCTGCTTTGTATGACATTAGTAAAATAGACTGAATGAACTGACAGCAGACCCCTCTTTCCCAGTGGGCACTTTGAGCAAGTGCCCAGGCCCCGCGATCGATAGGGGCCCCCCTCAGATCAAAAACAAAGTCCCTAGTTCCTGTTAAATCAAACGGGGGTCATAGGGGCCCCATTATCTTAATATGCCCAGGGCCTCCAATAGGTCAAAGACGGCACTGACTGACTGAATGAAAAAATTCTTAGAGATATTACAACTTGTCTTTACTGCTCTTTAGTTTTTTTTTATGACACTATATATAGTTTTATATTGAGAAGTAAATCAAGGTTTGTATCAGAATCTTAAACCTTTTAGTATATTTAATAAAAGAGCTCTTTAGAATCAGTAAATCACAATCTTTAAAGAGATTCTTAATGTTTTCCTATATGAAAATATACTTATCGCTTTTTCATATCGTATACACATGTACATTACTAGCAATAATGTTGTATTTGCACCTGTAACGGTAATTTTCTTATAAGCATGGTCCCCTTTTTAAAACAAGGATTTGTATTACAAATAAATTCAGAGGACAGACAAGAAAGTAGCAAGATTTAAAAGATAATTGGAAAAACAGGTGGCGACGATTATTGCGACGATACGGCGGCGTCTAAAAACTCGCCGGTTTATTTATAAATAAGAGCACGCTATTTCAAGTTTACATTGTTATCGTATGTGCGAATATCTGAATATGAACAGAATTAGGTAAAAGAAGAATCCACAAATCTGCAGAAACAACATGTCAAACTCAACCCACATCAACGTAAGATATATCCCACAGAAAATAGTTGTGTTGATTGTTTTGACCTATATTCGCGAATATTTATACAGCAATAAAATATAATGAAAGAAGAAGCAATTTACGTTAAATAAATTATAAAAAATGGCAAGCAAGACAAATGTCTTCAGTAAATGTCAAATCATATTAATAAAGATCTGCTCGTGGTATGCAACAAATAAATCTAGAAAAATTTAAAACGAGAAACCTAGTCATGTGGATGATTTTGAAAACACTCCAGATAATGGAATTCATAATCCACAACAATGTGCTAAATCCCAAACGACCAGCGATTGAGATGGGAGAACTTCTAAAAATACCGGTGCAAGAAAGTTTATAAACACAACTCACCATGATTTCGTTCGCGGAGTGTTGTGGTGTGGTGTGAAGCGACGCGTACGCACAGTCCTATGTCAATGAGGCGACTGCCGGTAGAAGCTGTCGAGCCGGGTTGCCAGCGAAGTAGCGTCAGATTGTGTCCAGCTAAAGATATTACCTGAATTCCTCGGAAAAAGAAATAATTTTTGGGAAAATGTTATGGCAATCTTTTTTAACCATATCTCCTGACCGAGAATTGCTTTTCAACAATTGCAATGATGTAATAACTTCGTATAACGCATAAAAAGCCATTTGTTTCAAATTGCTGTAGTTAAAAGCGACAGTTCAATACTCTACTTCTAAATCTTCAAAAGGTAATAATATTAGGATTGTAGTTTGACTAACCTTAGTAATGGATTCTAAATAACGGATATTGTAAATCGTTAACATCTGAAATAATATAAGTTTTACTATACCATAGCTTATCACACGAACAAATGTCCGTACCATAGATAGAATTTGTAATAATGGTCATTACCATTAGCTAACATTTTAGCTAAACTTTAAATATTTTCATCACCTCATCAAGGAAGAAATTCTTTCACAGTGTTTAGCTTCTTTTAATTTCTAATAATCTAGAAAGATTCAAGTTAAGATACACATTAGCTTGCAGAGAGTTAGTTGGCAGTGCACCAAACTTAGCCGAGATTTTATTGAAAATTCGCTTTTTAATGGTAAATAGTAACATAGTGTGGCAACATCGTGCACGATATCGGATGACGTAATGGTTGCATTCGCCGGCTATAGGACATAGTTTATGGGGCTACGGGAGGCTCCCCCATGCGTCGTCAGCAACCCGCCAAACTTGACCTTGCCGAGTTCACGATAGACTTGTTTTTGTTATGCTAACCTGCACTCCGACTCTTGGAGCGATTGGAATCGGAATCGCATTGGTATTGGTATTGTTTTTGTGTTACCGAGGAACTCGATTCGCGCTTATGATGCTGCGATCGAAATTTCTCATTATGATCATTTTATGAGTAAGCAAATTTATCTATAGTTCTTCCATGCTTCGTAAAGTAATTTAGGCGTTCGCTTCCGGCTACATCTACAATCTTAAACACCCAGCGATTTGCACTAGGTTCCCGTGGTAGTTTGGTGGGCCATGACATGGCTCGGTCCTCCTACTCTGTCCGTTAATTTTGTATCCAATCAACTCAAATTAAGGAGATCACTCCAATACCAATATCCCTAATCCATCCATAGGGAAGGCCTGTGCCCCAGCAGTGGGGACATTAATAGGCTCATGATGATGATAATGATGCGTTTACGTTGTTTCAATAATTTTAATAAATGATCAAAATATAGTTATAATTTTAAATTTTTTGAGCAAGTTACTGCTCGATGTTTAAATCTAAAAAAATATCTGAAAAAAAACCACGCGGAACAGGCATGCCTATTAAATTAAAAATAAAACTATAATTGCTATTTAATCTTTCAAATGCTTAATACTTGTAAAATTGTTCATTTGACATTGTGGGTTATCTACAATGCGAAGAGATGGCGCTGCCTTGCAGCTTAAGAAAGGCTAGAAATTATTCGACACGGCCATCAAGGCCGCGGTAGTATAATGGTAAGTGCAAAATTGGATCGTGAACATTTTCAATTCTTTTAGGTATCGAAAAATCGAGTTCTTAGTAAAAGGTCCGTATGGATCACTAAAGTACTACCTTTGATGATAATTATTACCTTTGTGACTATAGGTATCAATGATGTGTTCATTTTCAAACAGGTATGTGATGTGATCTTGGCAAAGAATAAATTCTGCCTCAAACGAAGAACTAATTACTTCACTCAACCTTATGTAAAGTGTATGTGGAGTCCAGTTACGGATGTTACTGATTCAGCAACCTTCACCTTTCGGCCTGAACCCATATTCGCAATGAACGTAACATAAAACGTAGTGATTACAATACATTCTCTGCGCGATCCTACGAATGCTTCCGCAGTACAACACAGAGAACTACCTTAGTACCCATGTTGTTCTCTGTGTAGATCCTACGTATTGCAGGATTCTTATTGTCCTAAAGTCTATTAGAAGGTTTATGACTATGAAAATTACACACGAAAAAGGTACTTTTAAATACTTCTTATTATACACTAGCGGCCCGCCCTCGCTTCGCTTCGCTGTATAGCTGAGGTGTAGACTACAGTTTTAGTTCTCAGGCTTGTATTATACACAATGATATTTACCTATGATTCTTCTTATACCTGCATGCAAAGTCTCAGCCCGATCGGTTTAAAATTGACAAACTTTCATTCCCTATTTTATCCCCTTGGGGGTAGAATTGATCAAAATCCTACGTCATAACATCTACCTGCATGCCAAATTTCAGCCCGATCCGTCCAGTGGTTTGGGCTGTGCGTTGATAGATCACTATGTCAGTCAGTCACCTTTGAGTTTTATATATATAGATATAAGTGGTCTTGTGTAACTGTTAGTGAGCGACGGCTCGGGGCCAACGATCAGAAGATTGAGGATTTGTGGAGTGGCACTCTTTTCTGCCTCAACTATCTTCACTGCTGGACTCCATTTTCCACTTCACTGGTGGGTTGGAATAATTTGCTGCGTCTCGTACAACTCTTCTCAGTTGGAAGGCAAACTGTTGTAAATTTACGATACCATTGTGTTGTCTGCGTTCAGAGACCGTATCTTCAACTATGGTTGCTCTTATGGAATTTCTTTTATTCACAGGCCCTGAACCTTGGCCCAGGCAGGTGCGAGGTCACCAGGATTGTGCGGCAACTTTGCGGAGGTGATGCAGCGGGGTGAGTATCCTATCCGTACTGTAGTGCTTTTCCTGAAGGGATAGATAGTCCTGGGGAACGTAGTTCACAATTATTACAATGAGAACACTTAGGATGCTCAACTTCTTTTATTTAAACTCAGAGAATAACATAATCGTTTTTCTATCAACCGAACGTTTCTATGCCTGAATTCTATCTACTGGGATGTTCGATATGAGACAAAAGATTCTCTTATTCAAATCCTTAAAATAATGACATATACTTTTTAATTTAACTACCCGCCGTAGGCATTAACGGCTGAAATGGGAGCTATATCAATACAAACAATATGCCAACTAACTTGCAAGTAAAAATGCTACGAGCCTGTGTAAGGTCCTAATCATCGGACAAGACGGAGCCATATTATCTTATTCAGGAAAATTGTGTATCTGTATAAGAGTATACATATTTAGATAGAAGTTTAGATAGTTAAACGTGATTTGATGTCAATAAAAATTGGTTTGAAAAGTCTGACATTAGGTTCATAGCAAGCAATATTACCTGCTAATTTCAAACCTTCGCTCACACGAATCAGTGTAAAAGATGAATTAAAATTTAACCTGGGACGAGTTATTTTTTTTTATAATAAAACTAGCTGACCCAGCGAACTTCGTACCGCCCTAAAAAAATAGGGGTTGTCCAGCGGACAAAATTGTGAATCTAAACCATTCTCAGATCCCCTTGAACACACACAAAAAATTTCATCAAAATCGGTCCAGTCGTTTAAGAGAAGTTCAGTGACATACACACTCACAGAAGAATTATATATATAAAGATTATTTAGTGTTGTTGACCAATTAACGACGGACACAATACATGAAAAGTGTTGTATTTCTATATCTCTCCGATTTTGTTTTACGTTTCTTTCATCATCATCGGGTGATGTAGATTCATTGTTCAGAAATCTTTATGCAAATACACATAATGAATAAGAGAAATGATGGATGTTTCATATAAAATGCCTTAAATGCCATAATAAAGGTACAAGAAACAATTTACTCGTAATTTGAAGTAAACAACTATAGTTTACATCATATTCCTGAAATGTTATCTTAACAACTTAATCCACCGATAAAATGATAAATTATTCGAATATACTCGTGCTTACTTAAAATAAAACGAATTGTTTTGTTGCTACGTACGTGATAGTGCGACCACGTAAACCTTCAACTTGAACTGAATAGCCTTTTTTATATCTTATCAAATTGTTATCCAAAAAGAGGCTCGTTCGTTCATTCATGTCTTACTAAATTTCATTAATGGGTTCATAAAAATGTTTCTTTAAAAGATTGTTAATTGAGTTTCCATTGATAAAATGACAGGCATTATAACCCATTTAAATGACCATACATTATGTTTACTTGACGTCTCTGAGAATGGACGAGCAGATAATAATATTAATTTGCTTTATTTATTCTTTTTTAAACTATTTTTAAGTGGTATCTTGGCGATTTCCTGTTTTATTTATTTTTTGTTTTCTTCGGTGTTCCTGGAAATAATGCTTACAGTTAATAATATTTATGACTCTAATATTAATGAGTCAAAACTACGTTTATTTCCTCATATATACTGAATCCACATCTTTTTGTGGGAATCTGATAACCTGATATACAAGCATTTTTATGCTTACTTTAGGCGTCAGTCAATCACAAAGTTCTACATAGCTTCTTAAATAACTACCATAAGTTAATTATACAATGGTGTCGATTCCGGCGTGATTCTCTATACTTAAAAATAAATTTAACATCAGTCTCATCTTTTCATTCTGTATAGAGAAGGACAAGGATGCACTGTTGTCAAATTAAAGTTTAGCTTTAGAGAATCATGCCAGAATCGACATCAATAAGTGTTTAAAATGTATTCGTAAACGGAGGACAGAAAAATAAATGAAAATTAATTAGCTTTCTTTGCAAATTACTATTCTTATCTACTATAGAGCACTAGGGCATATCCGATTTCTGCCTAAACTACAGCGCCGCCTGGCTGGGGAAGTAACCAACTTATATTAGACCACAGTGTGAATCTTTACTAAGCCTCGACTAGTATTAGTTTTAGTTCTAATTTTACTTTTTAAGCATTTAACTCGTCCCGTCTGCTAGTTCTAATTTTACTTTTTAAGCATTTAACTCTTCCCGTCTGCTAGTTCTAATTTTACTTTTTCAGCATTTAACTCGTCCCGTCTGCTAGTTCTAATTTTACTTTTTAAGCATTTAACTCGTCCCGTCTGCTAGTTCTAATTTTACTTTTTAAGCATTTAACTCGTCCCGTCTGCTAGTTCTAATTTTACTTTCTAAGCATTTAACTCGTCCCTTGGATTATTTTCGTTAGTCTTTCGTATTATTTTATCGGTGACCCTCCAGTTTCCGTAGCATGAGCACCACAATATACATTATATCAAGTTTTTATTCTCGTTTAACTGTCAAACTCCATAGTAATATTACAATTCAGCGTGATAAAAACTAGATATATCATAGGGCAGTGCTCATGCTAGAGGAGCAGGGCTCCACTACGAGGAAAGAGGGCAGCGAGAACAGTAAAGTTAGCTAGCGGGTACTGGGATACTCTCAAGCGTCATCAAGGCATCTCAAGCGTCTTTGGAATCGGTGGCCGCTTGCCATCAGACGGGTCATTTGCTTGTACTCATAGCCTTTTAGGCGAAAAATATATCAAAATAATAAGTACTCAAGTCTTATCTGACATTATTAAGGTCATAAATTATAATCCACAGCTTCAGTGGCCTCCCCACGGTCACAATTAAACGCGCAATAGAACACTATCAACGATGAATCGTCCTTCTAGAAACCAGCCCTTATCACCACCGATTATTTCTATCTATGGATTCTAAAAATCTACCTGACCGTATGCATGTTGTAAATATTTGTGTCGCCACATCTACATGGTCATGATTGCGTAATTTCTTTGAAAATATTCATAAGAGTAATTAAATATATGATTAAACGGTATTTTTATATATGAAAAAAAAATATCGATTGCGATGTCACTAAGCATCAAGATTTATGACACACAACATTGTTGGTACTTGGGTACCCAAATCTGCGAAGGCGATGCGACCCTGCATTCGGAATTGTTTTCGCCTAAGATAATTGTATTTACTGGACTCATCATCATCATCATGTCCGTACGACGCCTACTGCCGAGCATAGGCCTCCCCCAAGGATCTCCACATTGATCGGTGCTGCGCCACTCGCATCCACTCGACCGATCGTTGGTCCACCTTGTGGGGGGCCTGCCCACTGATCGTCATCCGGTGCGTGGTCGCCATTTCTGAATTCCGCCCCAACGGCTATTGTTTCTCTTTCCGCCCCAACGGCTATTGCTTCTTCTTGCTACGTGGCCTGCCCACTGCCATTTCAGCAGAGCAATCCTTCGAACAATATCGGTTACTTTGGTTCTCCTACAGATTTTGTCATTTCTGCTTCTATCGCGTAGGGAAATACCGAGCATCGCTCTTCCTATTGTTCGCTGTGTGACCTCGAGCCTTCTTATGAGACTCGCAGTTAAGGACCACGTCTCGCTTCCGTAGGTCATCACTGGCAACACACACTGCTAAAGGACTTTTGTCTTGAGACACTGAGGTAATTTGGTTCTGAAGATTTTCTGTAGCTTCCCGAGCGCTGCCCATCCGAGCTGGATACGACGAGAGATCTCTTTCTCAAAGTTGAACTTACCTAACTGGACTGTATGTCTTAGGTAAACGTAACGGTCGACAACTTCGAGTGTAGTGTTCCCAATTTTAACTGAAGCGGGTACTACATGGGCATTCGACATAATTTTCGTCTTATCCATGTTCACCTTAAGACCAACTCTTTGGGAAGCACTACTAAGGTCTTTGAGCATCGTGTTAAGATCTTCCAAGGTCTCAGCCATAAGAACTACATCATCGGCGAAACGAAGGTGCGAAAGGTACTCGCCATTAATGTTGATGACTCGTCCTTTCCAATCTAGAAGCTTGGAAATATCCTCCAAAGCAGCTGCGAACAGTTTCGGAGATATTACATCTCCCTGTCTCACGCCTCGCTGCAGTTGAATAGGATTAGAGCTCTGGTTCTGTGATCGGACTGACATAGTGGCGCTTTCGTAAAGGTACCTTAATACCTCGACATACCTGTAGTCAACTTGGCTACCCAGGTTTCAATCGAATCGAAAGTTTTCTCATAGTCCACGACTACGCCTAGCAATTTACTTGACTATACTATTCAGAAACAATAGTTTGGCCTAAAAAATAAATGCTAAGCATGCTATGTAAAAATAATGCATACAAATAGATTAGAACTTTTAAACATTAAAATATCACAATTGAATACGTCTTATGTACTTTTCAAATGTTTGTGACGAGAAATAAACGATTTATTAATTATTATTATAAAGGAGTTAAAAACCCTTTTATGACTTAATCTAAGATTAAAAGCAAATAAAAAGTTATGAACATTTTACCGTGAAATAATATTGTATTGTGTTTATTTCTGTGGATTATTGTTCGAAGAACTAACACCCTATTTTTGTGACCACATAATCTGAAAAAAGTCGGAATCCTAAATAACGCTACGTTGGCTTATTCTGCGGTCCCCTTTTGGCGGGTACTACCTAAAGATGATTAAAATATGCCGCGAAACCCTTACTAGATCTATAGACTTCTACCTCCTTAATCAATAAAGTTAAAGTGGTAGAGTATGTGCGGAAAGAGAATAGGCATGGCGAAAAACGGAACTAACATTAAGATTTTTATTTGGCAATCAAACCCAGCAATCTGTAAAACGTCAAAGTTTTGTATTAATACGGATTTGTTTGTTGTTGTGATTTCCTGCGGTTTTTTGTATTTAATTATGTCCAAAAGGGGTAAAACCTTACAAATACGGTAGAAAAGCACTACAGCGCCCTCCAATCGAAATCCCATTCTCTTTCCGCACAAACTCTAGAAGTCTAGAGTCAATAAACAAGGAATAAGCTTAGAACAGTTACGCCGTGTTTTGTTTATATCACACAAGTGACATTTGTACTTCAATGAACAGAGACAAAACATAGAGTAACTAATCCAAGCTTATTCTTCGTTTATTAGTAAGGGGGCAAGGGCGTTAGAGCATCTCACTAACGTGTCTCTCACTTTGGCAACACGTTTATAATGTGGGACAAAATTTTTTGGCTCTGGCAATTATATGCGTTTTTGATAACTTGAAAATATATCATAAAACACTGTTCATTTTTGTTGAATTCAACGATTTACTTTCCGATTAGGCACTTATTACTGCAAAAATTGTTGCCTTATATTCTCGCTAAATACGGACTCTTCGAAAACAAGGAATATTGTTTGTAGGAAACCTGTTAATCCTTACAACGTTTTTGTAGTGAAACTTCTTTTCGGACGGTGTAAATGGAAATTGCTATGGAAAAGTTTTTTTTTTTTATATATTATTTGCAATCAGTCTTTGGACTATGAGCAAATTTATTGAGCGCGACCAAACATGATAGGAGTGGTCGGCCAGCAACATTCTTCCTCTTCAGTCTCGAGACGCGGTCAGCTTGCTCAAGCAATTGGCATATTAAAGGATTTGGATGGTTTGAGAGGCGCTCAGTGTACCTCGATTTGCACTTGTCTATCTCTTCTGCGACAGTGGGCATGTTCAAATATTCATGAATTTCGTCATTTTTTGTGAACCATGGTGCATTAACTATTGTTCTGAGGATATTATTTTGAACTCGTTGCAGGCAAGTAATGTTACTTTTACAAGCAGTGCTCCACAACTGTATCCCATAAGTCCAAACTGGTTTTATAATGGTATTGTATATAAGAAGCTTGTTGTCGATTGACAGGGCAGAGTTGCGGTTCATAAGCCAATGAAGGTTTCTGTATTTTATATTAATTTCATCTCTCATTTTCTTTAAGTGCTGCTTCCAGGTGAGTCTCCTATCCAAGTGGAAACCAAGATACTTGACGCAATCTGAATGTGGGAGTGTGTCCGACCCAAGGTGAACAGGAGAACAGTTTCCCTTCCTTAATGCAAACGTAATGTGGTTCGATTTTTGACCACTGACTCGAATACGCCATTTTTTCAGCCATGCGTGAGTTTGATCTAATAGGTTCTGTAGCTTTGCACTAGCTATGTCACGGTCTTTATCACAGGCAAGGTATGCAATGTCATCAGCGTATGTAGCAATTACAGCGTCGCCAGCAGTGAGAAGGTCGTACGTGAATATGTTATACAGAACCGGACCAAGTACCGATCCTTGCGGGAGTCCAGCCTCCACAGCTTGCAAGGAAGATCGTGAGTCATCGACTTTAACCCTGAAGTATCTTTGTGACAGGTACGATGCAATTATGAGGTAAACCGAGTGAGGTAGGTTCTTTTTAACCTTGTACAATAGTCAAACGCCTGTTGCACATCTAGGAAAGACGCGGAACAGTATTCTTTTCTCTCATAGCAAATTCTCACTGTGTCATATACACGATGCATTTGTTCTATGGTGGAGTGCGATTTTCTAAAACCAAATTGATGAGTAGGGATGAGGTCACATTTATCCATGCAATATTTAAGGCGGGTAAGGAAAATCTTTTCCCACAGTTTAGAGAAAGAGAATGGAAAAGATGAAACGGAAATGCGTCACATAGCTATATATTTATATACACTATGTGTAGTCTGTGAATATGTGTGTGTGTGGGGGGGGGCGAAGGCTGAAACGCTACGAACGTCATACGCAACAGTATATATACAGTGTAAACTCTATATGACTACACTAAAGGGACTGTACATTTTATGGCGTTATAGAGAGTTGTCGTTAAATGGAAGGTAGAAAAAGTTTATTTCAAGCTAGTTTATGTACATAAAAAATAATCTTATTAGAACGCTATTGCGTATGTTCTGTTATTTTTGTCTGACGTCTTTTGCTGCACCAGTAATTTTGTTGAATTATATATTTTTTTGTCATGGTCAATAACAGTCTACACGTGCAATCCCAATTTGTAAACAAAAGAAAGAATTTCTTTGAAAGTTTGGTTTGCATGATGCCGGCAGTCAAGTTTCTTACGGGCTAGGATAATAAGATTTTCACTAATTTTGGCAGCTTAAAAGGTACTTTTTATTACTTAATTCTTGTCGTTATCGAAAGTGGGTGAAGTGCTATATGGAGTGTATCATTGTATGGAAAACAAACAAACCAACCAAAGACGAGTTATTTTGACGCTTTAGGGAGTTTTTCGTTATATCGAGTGACGTTACATGGAGTTTACACTGTATATACATATTTTAATTCAGACGTGTGGTTCGTGCACACAATTGTTTTATTAAGATAAGATTCATTGTTAAAAACTTCACGTCCTTAATTTTATGAGGTTAATGACGGCCACAGTACTGGTATCACCCTTTGTCTGGGTACGATATTCCTACCGGAACCCTCCATCGCATCAGCTAGTTCAAGGCCAGGACAGAAGCAAGCATCGATTGTGGCAACAATCATATTTCGTGACTAATTTCCGTTTGTCAGTAGGCATGTAGGTACTGATTCATTTAGATCCTTCAACAAGATAGCGTGTAGCTATTTTTGCGAATGCAAACCACCTACTGTTTTTAGCATACCCATCGAATATTCATTAGATGTATTTGAGAATCGATATCGCAATGATCTTGGGCAATCAATATTTATTTATTTTTGATCCATATTTACGGCTGGAAAAATTTACGCCAATAATACTACTTTTCGTACCGCTTACCGCATTCGCACAGCTTACCCCCCAAGTCAAGCGTGCGTAAAGAAGTTTCACTTCGAAAACTTGATTCTTTCACTATCAGAATATAGTAATATAGGCTATATTTTATCTTGCTAAAATAAAGTTCACCGTGAAATGACATATCGGTGAATGATAAGATTCCAGTGGTGCAACGGGTAAGTTTTTGGGAGGCGACTGCGACAATCAGACTTGATTTTTGTCCTTCCCCCGTCCCTTTAATAAAAGTAAATAAAAAGAATCTACCGAAAAGTTAAAAGCGCTTTGGAACGAAGAGGAATCCCCCATCCGCCAAGTCAAGACGGAAAAGAACGAATTTTCCGTCACAAGCGTCAGTTGTTTCGTAGACTTATTTCCTCTATTAAGTGTCGCCGCACACGGGCCACCGACCACAACCACAAAACGCCGCCACCGCCATATTTCTTGTAGTTTTCATACATTTTATATGGACTCGCCACACACGGTACGCCGGTGGCCGCCACACGCTACAAAACGTCTTTGCTCGCTTCTTGTGGCCCGCACCGACCATTTAATACTATATTATGCACTTGTACGGAGTTTGCTGGAATACAATTCCGTAATTTGGTCACCATACTACATGGTACACATAAACAGACTCGAACAAATACAAAAGCGTTTTGTGAAATTAGTCTGTTTAAGATTTAATTTACTTCGCTCTAACCCAACTTATGAAGACAGATTGTTGAAACTTGGTATGCAGACATTGATATTTCGTAGGAAATATTTAGATGAAATGACTCTGCATAAAATTATTCACTCTCAGTTAGATTCTCCTTACCTGTTGTCCCATATTAGTTTTAATATTAATTATCGCTTTAGAAAGCCTATGACATTTTTTCTTCCTGTATATCTCAATAAAACTTCTTATTATAACCCTATATCACGTATGTGTCGCCAGTATAATGTTCACTCGTCGTTAATGGAGCAGAAATAGATGTATTTGATCGTAGATCTTTAGTATTTAAGAAGAATCTAATTGCTAATTTGTAATATTTATAATAATTATTTGGCTGTATATATATGATTTGGCTGTAGCTTAGCATGTCAAGCACTCTGTTATTATTGTTTAGTCACTCAGTATGTACGTATTAAAGGTTACATCCTTGTTTAATGTTTTATAATGAAAATAATTTTGTATTGAATGGTTGTCACCTGTTTGTACATCAAATAAATAAATAAATATATGCGCCGATACAAAACGCCGCCACACGTCACTCGCCTGATTCCCCACCCCTCTCTCCCTTACCTTAGTTGGCCGCTGTCGCGCGCTTCAGCCACTTTAGTAGCCGCTTCTAGCTTCTCGTGGCGGCGTTTGTGGCTGTGGCGTGTGGCCCGTGTGCGGCGACACTAATAGTTACGCCTTGTTTTGTTCATGTCAGTCGAGTGCCATTTGTCATTCAATCAACAGAAACAAAACATAGAGTAACTAATCCAAGCTTAGTCTTCGTTTGTTAATAAGGGAGTGAGTGTGTAGTTGTGTACTTATATTTATGTTTAACTTCGTTCGTTAGGCTCAGGACATAAAAAATCTGAATTACCGTTGCCAACAATAATTTGTAATTCGTTCAATCAAGTAAACTGGAAGATAATCTGAGAAGTTCATTTGTACAATGCATTTTAGATTGAGTAGGCCTTGTGCTGCCCAGTGAAGTTGATGTCACCTCTCGTCAGAAGTACATACTTCTTCACTTCAAAAACGGCTATAAAATGATACTTCTTACTATGTAGTCAGAAAGTCGAGCGAAACTTCTTTACGCACGCTCGACTTGGCGGGTAAGCTGGCGAATGCGTTGCGCGTTACGAAAAGTGTGTTCGGGCGAGGCGAACGGGAGTCGAGTGGGGGATACAAGCAAGAGAAAGCAGTGCGCGTGCACATGTTCTTTCTCTCTTTCTCTTACAGCTAGTAAATGAAATATGTGCGGGTACATTCACACACACACACACACACACACACACACACACACACACACACACACACACAAACACACATATATATATATATATAATATGGGTGCTAATATGTGAGCAATATAGGAATATTGCTCACTAATATGTGTGTCACCCAGAATGAGCTCCGCAATATCTTATAAAATTATGTTTTATCGCGCTCAAACAGTACATACTATTATGGAGTTTCATGCTAGACGGTGATTATAATGAGGGTGATATTGATGATGATTATACAATAAATGGGTATATATTATTACAAGAGCAAATTAAATCTAGGACAAATGAAGATAGTCCGTGTGCTAAATGGCCATCACAGGTAATCATATGAAATATAACTAGAGAAAATTCCATTCGCAGGCAGCATAAGCCATACGAGAACAAATACTACACATTAAGGTCGCGGTGGCATAATTGATAGCATTCGCCCGAATAGCGTATGGGTTGGGTTCGAGTCCCGTCTGCTGCCTGCACCCCGTGGATTTTTTTCTACTAAAAAATTCTTTAGACTTTAAAACATCTAGCAGTTCAATGCTTAAAGTAAAAATATGCTAAGAGTAGTAATTATTTAGCGTTTACCTTTTACCAACCTGAACAAAATATGGCATCCCTCGTTGTGGCTTAAATCCATATTCATATTCATTTATTGCATTCTTGCTGTTTTTTTTTATGTTATAGGTGGCATACGAGCAGACGGCTCACCTGATGGTAAGTGATCACCGTCGCCCATGGACACTTGCAACACCAGGAGTATCACAAATATCAAGTATCTGTGTTTACATGCTGTTACAAATATATATATATATATCATTCCAAACAAGAACCCAGTTAGGGTATTGCAATAATCCTAAACTAAATAGATAGAATCTACAGTCATAATTATGAAACGTTCCAATATTACAATTTTTTAATCCTGTATAACATATTGTAAAAAGTAAATCCCTGGGTAGTAGTTTATTATGGCGTGAAAATGTTCATCTATGCATGTCTATGTGTAATAATTGTCATATATGCATACTGGACACTGTGCTAGAGGTCAAAAGATATATTTATGACGCATAAGACGTCGTCTAGACTAGATGTCGCGCCCCGGGCGGCACCCCTCTGTCAAACATAATGAACCTGTAAGTATGTATTATTGTACAAGTGAGGGCTATAACGAGACGTAATGAAGCACTCCATTAAGTTGTTTATGTACTACATAATTAATGTCTGTATAATGCGATTCAAATAAGAATAGGAAAGCCAACGACCTCCATCTGTCAAATATCGCTTGAAAAGTACGGTTTGCAAAAAAATCTCGGAACGTTTTTTTAGCACTCGGCTGATTCTAGAATAAAAACCAAACATTTTTGAACAAACAATAACAAATGTTGATAATTAGTATTAGTTGTTTTTTTTTTTCATTTATTGAGCTTTGGCTATGAATGGTTAATAACCTAAATCGTCAACCAAATGCCACTTTATGTTGCGTTCAAAAACTCGATTTAAAACTTTCGTTTACATATAGGATGCATGTTCGTATGTGATCTGCATGATTATTCATAACTTCTCCGGCGGTAATGCAGAGATGAGCGAAATTGAAGAGCTAGATTTTGATTAATTTTTTTGCACATAGTCTTAATAAAGAAATACTATTAAAAATCGGTAGTGTTCTTTCTCAATATTAGTAATTATTTTATGAAAAATCTGATGTTTTGTCTCACTTAATCTTAGTAAATAAGTTTTATGAAATAGCAACATTTTTTGCTTATTGGTTTGAATTGACAGCTATGACGTCAAAATATGGCGCCCAGTCGGTCCTATTCTTAGTTGAATCGCATTATATTTGTGTTGCATTGGTCATAAGGTTGCGTTTTCACCAGAGATATGCGAAGATGCATAACGATGGATTTGTTTGTAGGGCGCGGGTCACAGAAAAGATGTAAAACGCAGACGGTGCGCGGACGTAATGTCTCTGCGTCGTTATCATGCAAAACGTATGGAAGCGTTGCGTCACAAAGGGCGGGGGGGGCAAATCGTAAATGGCCCGGCCCCAGATTTTCAATGCTTCGCTAGGTACACATCCTCGCTCCTAGCACATCTCTGTTGGGAACGCAGCCTTATACAAAGCACCAACTGCCAGACTGACTTTGATTGAGAGGTTTTTTTTACAGAAAGTAACCTATCCTTTTCCGAGTTCCCCTTTATCTCTACACCAAAATACATCAAAAATGGTCCAGCAGTTACGGCGTTAACAGTCGGACTTCTTTAAAATAGTCCGGCTTGTAAAAAATAGGGAACATGTATATAGTTCTAAAAGATCTTATATTGAAAGTCAACAACCTTTCCAAATATATTGTTTTCGTCAGATCCCTGATCAGGCCATGTGTCATGACGCGATCAGCCCACGTGTCCTGACGCGAGTTTAAATCTTTCCAGTAATCGTCATGAACGAGTGTCGGGCGCAAAGAATTCTCAACTACACTGTGTCACGGGAGGTAGCCCGCGGCAGCCCAGCACGCCGCAGTTGTTGAGGGTATCATCATCAGCCTATTAATGTCCCCACTGCTGGGGCTCACGCCTTCCCTATGGATGGAATAGGGAGATTGGGCCATGACCCACCAACCGGGCCCAGTGAGGATTGGCGGGTGCTAACGACTGCAGATGCAGCCGGGCCAACGGCTGAACATGCCTGCCGAAGCACGGAGGAACTCGAGATAGAGGATTTGTGGTCACCCATCCAATGACCGACCACTGCGAAAGTTGCTTAACTTTACCGATCGCAGCCGAACGCGCTAACCACCCGCGCTACCGAGCTCCTCATCATAGAGGGTATCATCATCATCAATTAATGTCGCCACTGCTTGGGCCACAGAACACAGAAAGAGGTTAGCAGGGCCTTGTGGGCGGGCCAGGCGAGTCAGTTTTGTGTGAGCAAATGCTCATAACTTGAACAGAACTTGGTTCTGATTGCAACGTTGCTCTCGGGTGTGAGTACCGATTGGTCCCATGACAGACCCACCATACCCCTAGCCATACCCCCAGGGGTAGGGTGGAACTGAACCATACCACCGTAGTGCTGTGCACTATATATATGCTTTCAGGTTTTGTTTTTCCGAATATTATGTAGGTAACTGGTGTCAATAGCATCCCATACGACATAGTATAAATATGTACTTATAATTCATTTTTACTTGATTGTTCTCAATAATAATCTTATCGTGTATTTATTTCAAGTATCCTTTTGTCCCTTGTAATTGGTAATTTAAGGTTCAACTTCATCCAGCTTGATATTTAGACTTCTTGTACAAGTTGATAAACTGTTTATTGAGTGACATTTAAATACAATTTCATTTGTTTTTTTACATTGTCATTTTACTATCGATATATATATTATATTTTACTATTGATGTCGCGTCGTTTGATTATCTATTAGGTGGAAAAGTAGTGGGGACGAGCCGGTGACATTGGTTCCTTTACAAACGGTCTATGATCACCCTTCTAACCTCTTTCTGTGTTATGTAGCTGAGGCACAGGTGTATCGATAGAACAGGGAGATTGGTGGGTGCTAAAGACTGCAGACGCACCAACGGGGACCAACGGGTTAACATACTTTCCTTAGCACGGAGGAGCTCGAGGTAGTAAATTATTGGTCACCTATCCCATGACTAGATGTTGCGAAAGTTTCTTAAATTCATATCGCAGACCGTACACGCTAACCACTTGCGCCATCGTCCTCCTCAGTTTAGAGTATAGATAGTATGTGTCCAACTTTAGATATAGTTAAAGTGTTCAACACGTATACTAAGGCCTTTATTGCCCCTAAGTTAAATGTTATTTTCTTCATAGCGATTAGGCTTGCCAGATGTCCGGAAAATCCGGGATTGTCCCGGAATTTTGCATCTTGTCCCGTGTCCAGTAATAAGGCCTTATTATCCCGGATTCCGATAATCGATAATGTGCTAGTTTCATTACAAAATATACATTTAACGGATGACTCCTGAGATGCTTGATGTTTTAATTCTGGGGGGTGATGGGGGTTTTGATTTTAAGCTTAATTCTTTGGGGGGTAAACATCCCGCAATTAATAAACCAGCATCTGGCAACCCTAATAGCCCAGATATTCATGCGTATAAAGGCGCTATTACACTTGTTCGTTAGCTCGAAATACATTTCCTATGGAATTCGGACAAACGACTAAGTAATTTCTTGCGTTTTTTTTTTATTGAAATACAATCTTAAATTTTCCATAGATTCTAGAAGAAACTATACAGAAGAAAGTACCTAAAACACTGTTCCACAAACCGACGACCGGAACGAACATAGACAAGCTCAAACTGGCGTTCAACATCCCGGAGCAGACTGCGGAGCGCCTGTTTCAATACCGCACCAAGTTTGTACAACATATGCTGGCTAGTCCAATGTATGCCAACTGCACCATCGGCAAACCTTGGGAGATGATTGGCAGGTCAGTGACAGCTGTTGTTTTATGAAATCCCTATGAAATTAAATAGCTGCCGTTCAACAACTCAGAGCAGACTGCGGAGTGCATGTTCCAATACCGCACCAAGTTTGTGCAACGTATGCTAGCTAGTCCAATGTATACCAACTGCACCATTGGCAAACCTTGGAAGATGATTGGCAGGTCAGTGACAAGTTCGTTGGTCATCTGTTGTTTTATGAAATCCCTTTGAAATTAAATAGCTGCCGTTCAACATCTCGGAGTAGACTGCGGAGCGCCTGTTCCAATACCGCACCAAGTTTGTGCAACATATGCTGGCTAGTCCAATGTATGCCAACTGCACCATCGGCAAACTTTGGGAGATGATTGGCAGGTCAGTGACAAGGTCGTTAGTTATCTGTTGTTTTATGAAATCCCTATGAAATTAAATAGCTGCCGTTCAACATCTCAGAGCAGACTGTGGAGTGCATGTTCCAATACCGCACCAAGTTTGTGCAACATATGCTGACTAGTCCAATGTATGCCAACTGCACCATCGGCAAACCTTGGGAGATGATTGGCAGGTGAGTGACAAGGTCGTTAGTCATCTGTTGTTTTATGAAATCCCTATGAAATTAAATAGCTGCCGTTCAACATCTCGGAGCAGACTGCGGAGTGCATGTTCTAATACCGCACCAAGTTTGTGCAACGTACCTAGTCCAATGTATGCCAACTGCACCATTGGCAAACCTTGGGAGATGATCGGCAGGTCAGTGACAAGGTCGTTAGTCATCAGTTTTTTTATGAAATCCCAATGAAATTAAATAGCTGCCGTTCAACATCTCGGAGCCCCCTGCGGAGCGCATGTTCCAATACCGCCACTAAGTTTGTGCAACATATGCTGACTCATCCAATGTACGCCAACTGCACCATCGGCAAACCTTGGGAGATGATTGGCAGGTCAGTGACAAGGTTTTCTAAACTATAATAGTACAAAACTGCAGATAACAGCAAAAGAGGCATTGATGGACAAACGTATAAATGTGGCCCGAGGCGAAGCCAAGGCACGCATACGTTAGCCAATGCCTATTTGTAGCCAAGACTTGAATAGTACTTTTCTCAAATAAAGCGTGATAATTAAGTAGTGCCTACCTAAGCAAAACAATTAAAGAAATTCAAATACAAATCCAGCGCGTCAGCACTAATACACTGAAAAAGTATTCTCTCCTGGTCCTGATTGGCCGTCTTAGTTTGTGTTTTTTGTTCTTAGGTTAACCTAGTAACTTAAGTTACTCTTTTTTTTCTGTTTTTATTCATAGGTTTTTATTGTGTATAAGATGGCCAATAAAGGTTTATTCATTTTCGTTTCTTTCATTCCATTTCATTCATTTCATTTCACGCTGTGTGATTTGTTTAAATTTTTTATATATTTTTAGATCATATAAAATGTGGGCAACTGAAAAATTTTGCCGATTCAAAATCAATGACAAACAACTCATAACAACACTCATTTATTTCTTTGTTTTTTCACCACACAACTTTCTATTTGCAAATCAGTTCGAAATTTAAATAAAGCTTTTGATAAAGTACCTTCATGGTTGCCATGTTTCGGAGTATAAGATCGTTCTATTTTTAAATTACACTACACATACGAGCTTAATATGCAGTTTCTTTGGCCGCTAAACTCGACAGATTTTCATAGAACTTTTGCCGGCCGCTGCTCGCATGTATGTGCCCAGTACAGCAATTTAAATTTAACTCGAAGAAGGGTGTCAAAATAATGCTCTCATTTCCCAGTGTGTTTGAGATAAATACTACAAAATAGGAGGAAAAAAAACTATTGACGTGACAACGTCTTAAATTAGGTTGCGGCTGGGAGTCACTTATGAAAAAGTGTAACGCTCGGTAACGTTACGATGAGTCTCTCGTGTTAAGTTTAAGTTTACATGTACAATGTTTTAGTAAACAAAATATATTTCTATAGTTAAAATTTGTGCAATTCTTATTTTCATTCAATTCCTTGTTCCTATTGTGCAATTTAATTATATTCATATCAATAAATATTCTACCGAGAAAAAGACGTTGTCACGTATAATCTTCGCCCGTAAAACCG
Source organism: Chilo suppressalis (assembly GCA_902850365.2). Lineage (NCBI taxonomy): Eukaryota > Metazoa > Arthropoda > Insecta > Lepidoptera > Crambidae > Chilo > Chilo suppressalis. Next base: position 25,287,250 of record OU963904.1, on the reverse strand, counting down.
ACTTTACAGGCAACCATTTTGACGTGACAACGTCTTAAATTAGGTTGCGGCTGGGAGTCACTTATGAAAAAGTGTAACGCTCGGTAACGTTACGATGAGTCTCTCGTGTTAAGTTTAAGTTTACATGTACAATGTTTTAGTAAACAAAATATATTTCTATAGTTAAAATTTGTGCAATTCTTATTTTCATTCAATTCCTTGTTCCTATTGTGCAATTTAATTATATTCATATCAATAAATATTCTACCGAGAAAAAGACGTTGTCACGTAAAATCTTCGCCCGTAAAACCGACTTTACAGGCAACCATTTTTTTTTTGTCAAATGGCTTTTGTTGAGTTTCTTTTCCTGAATAAGCCAAGCTACTGGTCAGAAGTAGCACGATGAATAGATTATTATACCGAGCGTGTTCGTTGGCCTGCCTATAAACTAAACTCAGAGGACTCTCAGAGCCTGCATTACCTTAAGCAGGAGCACGGAAAACTGGCGCTTAAAGCCTCGATGACTCGGTTGTCATCAAGGCTGAAGGTAGCGCAAGCCCTTAAACCAGGGCTTGAAACCGGTTTCAAAAATACCGGTAAATAAAGGTTAATACCGGTTTTTAGTAAAGGTTTCGTTCGGAGCGCGTCCGAAATGAAAGCGGTACCTAAAACATTAATAAACCGGTTTAATCCAGAGCGACACGTGCACGCGTCGGCATCGCTTGAAGTTTGTTTTGTTTGAACTAATCAAGTCACAACTTGTTAATGCTCAGAGATTGATGCATTTATTGACACGTTTGCTAGCGTCTAGTGAGTCAAGTTATTCATTTTGTAGTTGTGTATTTATTTCAGACCTCAGTAAGAGCGAAATGAAACCCTTAAAAACCGCTAAATTGATTCAAAACCTATTTGATTTCGCTTTTTAGGAAAACCGGTTTTTAAGGTTAAGGTAGAGCCAAACCTAAATAAAACGCTCCTAATGTACTTGACACTGATTTAGGTTTGAAAATTAACCGGTATACAAGCCTTGCCTTAAACTTAATTTTCATTTATTGATTTAAAAATTATATCACTCCTTTTCAGTATCTCCGAACAATTGATTGACGACTTACTCCAACAATGCACGAAGGAAATGCAACTTCAAAGCGTTGTGCAGGAACTTTACAAGGTGGAAACTCGGAATTAATTAATCTTATCTTTCTAAAGGTTGTATTTCAAAATAAAAATTTGTTTCTAATTATTTGTTTTATTAATATCCCCTTTTCTTATTAAATCTTTGTTATATTCATTAAATTTACAATACACAAAGTGTACTTTAAGAAAGTTAGTTCACAATCAGTCTACCCTGAATGTTTTTTCAGGATTTATTTCTGTATTAACAAGTCTTTCACACAAACTTTGCATAAAACATACTGCCAATTGATATTTAATATTATGAATAAAATCATTTCTTATTTATCTTAATTTAATTAGACAGGTTTTATCTGAAAATAGGAAGAACCAGTCATTATAATAAATATCTCATATATCCTCAAAAACTTAACAATATCATAATATATCAATAAAATATTTAACACAAAACTAAAGTCACTTTTTCATGCGGTTTCTCATTCATAATTATAATATAAATAAGCTCCTTAATAACGAAAGACTAGGCACACAACCTGAAACTCTTAGTGTTTTTTGCACTTTTTTCTCAATATTTACACATTGTCTTCTTTATTTAAACTTAATCGAAAAGAGTTCAATACTTGACTAAACTTATCTTTTTGTCTCTTGAGAGTATCGTTTTTGTCCATTTTAGGCAGTTTAGCTATGCTTTCTGTACTAGAGTTGTCCGTTTGATACGATTCTTCTGGTGTGGGTGGGTTTGATTTCATTAGTCTTGGTTTTAATAGCTGAGGACCTCCAGTAGCGAAAATGTTCTCTAACTTGGATTTCAGAGCTTCTTTACCCATTGATTGATCTTCAGCTTCATCGTCTTCTACTTCGTCTGGTGGATTGGGTTTCTCCTCCAAAACATGACGCAAATTTTGCGCCGCTTCCTTTGAAGTGATCTCTTTTTGTAAGTCTAAAAACATAGGTGGTCGTACGAAAGGTGAGAAAGGAGTATTTTCAACTACATTTCCGGCAGAGTTTGATCTCCGTTTTTGTTCATCAACATCGTCAGTCAACATTTTACTTTGAAAAAGATCATTCAATTTTGATAAAAAAGTTATTTGTCTGTCACTACCGAACACCAAATTACCGTCGCCCATGGAACTGTTTGAATTAATGCTTTCCCTGGGTTTATTTTCTTCGTCTTGCATTTCTACTAATTTTGATTTCGAAGGCCTCTTAGGAACTGTATAAGATTTTTTAAAATAAGGACTAGCAAAGTAGTTCTCATCTAATGGAGGAGGTGGAGGTATATTTGGTACATCTTCTATTGAGTCGTTTAACGCTGTTTTATCAATTGTATCGGAATATCCAGATTCGCCGGTACCGGAGTTTGTTTCACTATCATTAAATGCAGTTACTAATTCTTGGTCCTCTACCTCATTGTTATTTTCGAGCTCTTCGATTTCCCCCGTTTCCAGTGACTCCTCTGTCACTTTTGGTAAATCCTCTCTGTGTACTTGCGCAACTACATCATATTTAGATAAAACATTGTTACCTAAAGATGCATCTGATCCAGCATCTGATAATTCAGTTAATGATTTTCTGTGTAAAGTAATATCTTGCTTAGCCGAAACATTGTCATCATCTGTAGGTTCTTTCCAACTTATGATTTCTCCGTAACTATCTTCTTCATCTTGTAATACTTTATCCAACAAATATATAATTTTTGCTTCTTTTTCTTCGTTATTTTCTACAATTGCTGCATGTTGTATGACTATTTCTTCAGTTTCGTAAGGAACAATGTCATTATGTATAGTTTTCTCTTTCATTTCAATATTGACTCCTCTTTGTTCCATCGTTTTGCTATCTCTGTTACCTCCTTCAATATTACTACTTCTGTCTAATGTGCCAGGAGGTGTAGGAGCCTCGACGATTATTTGAATGTGTGTGTTTCCATTTTTTGTTACATTTGAGAAAGTTTTGATGTTCTCTTCTAAATTGTTACTTTTGTTACGTTTGTAGCAACAAACGCAAATTATGTAAATTGGTATACCTGCAAAAAACAGTTTCATACATTACCAAAAAATATAGCAGCATAGTGGTTCATACTAAACGATCATATGAAGAAAAAGCTCAAAGGAAAAAAAAGATTTTGTGATTAAAAATATTTTCTAATCTCTTTCATCGTTATTGTAAGGGTTACTAATACATATTTATAATTCAAAAGTCTGTCTGTCTGTCCGAAACTTCTTCACGCTTAAACCGGTGAACGGTTTTATATGAAGTTTGGTATAAAAATAGTTGAACTCCCAGGAAAGTATAAAGGATAGTTTTTCATCCCAGAAATGATCTTTAAGGCGGTGAAGAGATAGAAGATATTTTTTTCCAAGTAGGCAAAGTCGCGGGCATCTGCTAGTTATATTATAAATATTAATATCAGCTGAGAAGAAATCCAAAACTAAAGAGTGAGGCGTAACGGAGTTTCATTATTCTTACCGATTAATATCCAAATGAGAACTCTTATCCACGTTTGAATATTAATGAATATCATCAAATGTATATTGAAGTAAATGCTGAGGCAAGGAATGACTGGAACGAAGGGAGTCTGGAAATAAATAAGATGTTATTAGCTACTTGATAGTTAAGTGTCGCCACACGCCGCAGTGGTTTGGGCTGTGCCTTGATAGATCACTATGTCAGTCGGTCACCTCTGAGTTTTATATACATATAGATGTGTGCACCTTGAATGGCAGGTCTGGTTGTTGTGTGGGCTGCAGGAACATGAGTGCCACAAGTAGTAGTGCCAGCACGTTAAGAGCCGCCAGGGTGACTGCGCGCGTCGCGGCCAGTCGCCATACTAACGCCGATGCGACGCATACGCACACTGCAAATAATCAGGAGTTCCAATTTCATCATCATCATCATCAGCCTATTAAATTAATTAAAGGTGATTTTCAATGTTTAAATAATGACCTATATTGTTTAGACTATGCGATTATCTTACGGAGCTCCGTGGATCGTCCAATGTAGCTTTTGGACAGGTTTCGGGCATGATTTTGTTCGTGTTGGTGTATAGTTGTTCAAGTGCTGGCAGTAAAGTACAAACGAGAAATAGATAGATTTGAAGTTTTTTTTTTGCCTGTTTATCTTCACAGCAAAAAAAATCCATAACATGTGAACGTATCAAAAGAGTTGTTGTAGAAATTTTGACTTTGACTCACTGTAAATGATGAGGATTACGATGACGCTGTTGGAGGTGGTCTTGTTGGGCACCTTCTGGCCGCAGCTGACGATCTGCCTGAGGGTGCTCGACGTAGACTGGGAGACTGCATTCGACCTATACCTGTCAGTAATATCACCAACTCTGTTTTACCAAAACATCATCCAACTAGGTTTAGGAATTGGTTAGAAAATGATTCTGTTCATTTTATTTTTGTGTGTAATAAAATATAATTTATCTTCTGAGTTCAATAGCTCCATAGTTGTATAGTGTAAAAATAAACTGACAGCAATATTAACAGAAAAATGTTACTGGAGCCTGAGCGGAAAGAGAATGGGATTTAGATTGGAGGGCGCTGTAGTGCTTTTCTACCGTATTTGTAAGGTTTTACCCCTTTTAGACATGATTAAATACAAAAAACCGCAAGAAATCACAACAACAAACAAATCCGTATCAATACAACACTTTGACGTTTTACAGATTGCTGGGTTTGATTGCTAAATAAAAATCTTAATGTTAGTTCCGTTTTTCGCCACGCTCATTCTCTTTCCGCATAGACTCTATACGATACTTGAATTTCTGAATGACACATTTTAATTTTAAGGTCTCATGGTATTGATTGTGATTATTATTTTACGTATATCATAATGAAATTTATTATTTTAATTTAAATTAATAGAATCGTTGCAATGTTATCTATTTTTATTTGTTTTATTAAATTGTAATGTTTCTACGCCTCTTACAGCCAAACAAAATACGCGGTCCGTAAAATATGTATGACAACCAATTTATGTACCTTATTTATGAAATATACCTTTTATTTCCAATTTTAGAAGTTAAATATGCATTCCGTGATTATACGGTGAAATGTCGCAAAGAAACAGATACTTGATAATTCGAAGAATTAGATAAAACAAAAAAAGAAGATACGGTACGCTCATACTAGCATCAAAAAAAATGCTCCGACTGGACTACATAAGCAACATGCACACACGCACACGTCTGTAAATAAAAATTCAATCGAGCGAGCGAGATAGAACTGTAGCATCAACCCAGCGCGAGCGAAACGACAAGTCCGCATCAGAGTCCGAACGCCGGAGCTGTATTGTTGTCCTTTTCTTGATAAAAAAAATGGCGATTACGTAATTATCATTCATGACAAACCGTGATTTTTGAGAAATCAAAATCGTTGGCGAGGCGTTTATTTTTGATTTTGAACTATTTGTGTTCTTTATGAACATATGGCCGACTGAACATATGGCGACCTTTTTGAAAGGGGAGCTTTGACCGAAAGGTGTGGTGTTCCGGTGTTATTTAGAATTTGTTATTATTTTATATTTGATATCTATGTTAGACTATAAGGTATACTTATATTTATATGGGCCTACGATGCCTGAATAAATAAAAAATAAAAAAATACCATCGAAGGTATTGTATTTTTTTTTTTTTTTTTTAATAGTTATCTTTATAAAACAGAATATACGCAATATTGTCATATTGAGTGCACATGCTGCGTGTTCGAATGTTCAATTGTGACTAGAGCGAATTGTTTCATTTCATTTTCATTTTTTATTTATTTATTTGTGGTACATAGGTAATACATGGTTATTATGCTTAAATATACAGTCCAACTACGACCAGCCATCAGGCATACAAATATAGAATTAATAACGGTAAAATATTAAAATTAAATTACAATTCAAAATAAAATGTCATCATAATAATAATTGTTAGTAATCTTAATTAAACTTCTTTTCATTTACTTAATCCTTATCCATCTGATACACATTATTATACTACATAAAAAAAATAACAATTACAATAAATTTAAATTCAAAAGTCATCACAATATTAAATATCATTCATCGTAATCATATTTATATATTACTCGATTAAGTCCTTATCCATCAGATATTCATTTATACATTATAAAGTGTTTTTTTTTTTAATATTAATTTGATGTATGTTAATTAATTTGTTTGAAAACGGAATTTAATTAAAAACCAGGGAAACGTTTCCAGTCAAACTTTTACGCATAAACGCAGTTAATCAAATAAAAGAAAAATAATAATAATATGTCAGGCGTGTATACAAAAATGTTACCGTAATGTCAAATTAGAACACATGTCAAAATGAAGATAATGTCAAATTACAAATTATGTCAAATTAAATTATAGGTCAATTACAAGATCGGTCATTCAAATAAAATAACAAATTAGGAATACAAATGAACTACAATATTAATTTAAAATTTATCCGTCATATATTTTTCTAGTGTATAGTAAGCTTTTTCCACAAGTAGTTTCTTAACTCTCATTTTAAATGTTTGGATATTGGATATTTCTTTTAAACATTCTGGTAATTTATTGTATAGTCGCGGTGCCATACCAAATATACTTTTATTGTGGTCATGCACCGCAATTTAAGCGGATCCCTTTTTTGTTTTAATCTAAGTTTGCAGCAACAAAATAGAAAATGAGATTGCATGATACAGAATTGACGTGCAGTCTATTATACTGCTAGAAAAAAGTGGTTATTTTTTTAGTTTTTACACTATCGAGTATACACAGTGCACAGGGCAGCACATTAGCTGTTATCTTTCTAATTTGTTTGTCTGTCATTTTTACCTTAATACTATGACGCAAACTGCGACAATTGTGTAGGAGAACAGCGTGCCAATGCACATCATCATCACAAGTTGTTGCAACTCCAGAAAACCCGCGAGAAGCGCTGGAATAAAAGAAAAAACAAAAAAATGAGAGAGATATTATGCCACTTAAGGGCCCCATATACGGAACGATTCGTTATTGCAATCGATCTGAAGGAAATCGTCAACGATCGATCGTTCAGAAATGCCACACGAAATACACGAAACGATTGATCGTTGAAGGAAATACAGACAATTGATACAGATCAATCGTACCGTATATGGGACACTGCAGATCGATCGTTTACGATATTCATGATTGCATGGGTTTTTGTTGCGATCTCCGATATCGTCTGCGATTATGTAAATCGTTAACGATCTTGACATACACTGTCGATCCATCGTTTCGATCGCTCTGAAACAACGGATCGTACAGATCAATCGTTCCGTATATGGGCCCCTTTATAGCGAATCTTCTTTTCGAATTTTGGCGCTTACTGTCTGTTTCTACAGACAGTGGTGTGGATTCTGGCACGATTCTGTAAACTTAAAACTAAATTTTACATCGGTTTCTTCTTCTCATTCTGTATAGAGAATGACAAGGATACACTCTTGTCAAATTTAAGTTTAGCTTTAGAGAATCATGCCAGAATCGACACCTGTAAACGCCCAAGGAGTGTACAAGGATAATACTTCTGTATTATTCTTGTTAAAGAAGACTTTGACTACCTATCTATATTGATAAGTTTTTTTTTGTTACGGCTTAACTACAGTGAGTAAAGGAGTTCCTCTACTGCAAGAATGTAATGTAACGTTATATAGATTCAACCATTATAGTAGATGAGCCCAAGCGGGAATTTTTGGATTTACTTGAACACAGCAGAATAATTTATAAGAGACAACTATACTATATAGACCAAAAGACATGGTCGTTTGCTGAAGAAGGAAGAGGTAGTAACGTAATGCTTAATGTAGAATCTTCAATACTAGATTATAAGCAAACCTCACCTTGAAGAAGCATTCAACAAAGTTACCTATAATGGCAGCTGGCAATACTGTAGCGACGATGGGTGTCTGTCGGGAAGCGGACACGTGGGAGAGCCAGTGAAACAGCAGCCCATCCGACGACATCGCGTAAAGAAGACGAGGCAGGGGGAACATGGCGCCGAACAAGCTGGAAATTATCATAAAAATAACGTAAATTTGACAACAACCACGGAATTTTAAAGTTTAGAACTTTAAAATATAAGAAATTGGGCAAGCCCAATCTTCCTATTCCATCAATAAGAATAGCTTGTGCTCTTATTAACGTTATTAGACTGATGATTAGGTCAATTAAGCGTATTTCTTTTAGTTGTGAAGCGCTAAAAATGGGTAGAGTATTTTTCTTATAACGAAAATCGCAAATTCCTTTGCTTCGCGCCGTGTTGCGTGGTATATTAATACCATTAAGATGTTTCAATACCAAAAAAAATCGTTAAGGGTAAGGCCCTATTGGGGAGCACAATTTCACAGTGGTTTAGTAGATAGGATGGGTCATCAAAAACTTACTATTTCGAGTTCCTCAGTGCTTTGAAAGGTATGTTAGCCATTGGTCCGGGCCAATCGTGGCCACATGGTAAGTCATGGGTCATGGGACACAAAAGAACATACATTAGACGACATTGGGCAATTCCAATCTTCCTATTCCATCCATAAGAACAGCTTGTGCTCTTTTTAACATTATTAGATGATTAGGCCAATTGAGCGTATTTTTTTTAGCTGTGGAGCGCTGAAATGGGTAGAGTAATTTTCTTATAACGAAAATCGCAAATTCTTTTGCTTCGCGCCGTGTTGCACAAAATGGATATGAAACTGAATTCAGCAAATTTTACTCGACTCACAAGTCAAAAACTTTTAAAGTTACCCTAAATTTATAAATGAAAAGAAAGTTTTAGTAGAAAAAAAATGGGTGCGTGTACTTATGTAGGCGCGTGAGAAGTTATCCTTCTTTGGCATGTTTTAAAATTAGTTTTTAATTGCATGCAAATAATTAATTACAATAAATTAATAAAAAGTCTGGAAAAGGACACATTCAATAAAGTTCAGTTTTAATTTGAAAAAATAAATAAATAATCAAAATATTCAATTAAAATCGCTACTGAATATAATTTATTAGAACATATGTGATTTGCACTTGTATGAAACTCAAACACGTATTCCGAATATACAAACTAGAAACATGTGGCTAAATATTATAAATATGAATACCTATAACTGTTACTTTATTACAAAAAATAAAGATGTGGTTTTTGGTTCTACTACACCAATGGTCAAGAGACGGCGCTGTAGTCTCCTGAATCGCGCTTTGGTTCCGTTGTTCCAGATTAATGAATACTTTTGATATTATAAATATGAATACCTGTAACTGTTACTTTATTACAAAAAATAAAGATGTGGTTTTTGGTTCTACTACACCAATGGTCAAGAGATGGCGCTGTAGTCTCCTGAATCGCGCTTTGGTTCCGTTGTTCCAGATTAATAAATACTTTTGATAGGCCTTCACAATGCAGTCGTTAGCACCCACTAAATAGAGATTCTATTACTATTTTGTTGGTAGATTTTCTTAATGTGCGACCAACTTCATGCTGTTAAAATTTTGTGTTACAGTGATGCGCGCGCATCTTAAAATTTCACTCTCATCATTTTTTCATAACGCGCCTAAAGAAGTATAACTTCAAAAAAACAATAAAATTGCAATTTTATGCCTAGACCACGTGGATATTTTTCTAGTTAAACTTTTTTTAGACTTACTGTAAATGGTATATTTTTACCTGGCAGAGATACCGAATATTGCACCCACGGTGACCACCCATCTCGCCCAGTCCCACCCCACGGACGTGAATGCAGCCGCCACCGCCGCTTTCTCGTCCTGGAAATATTAAGATTAATTTTTTGTTGCAATGGAAAAGCACAGTAGTGATGAAAAATTCACATAGTTTTTCTTGGTCTCGGTTTTCTTGGTACGTTTTCGGTCTTGTTGAACTTCTTGAAATGTTTTATAGCATTCAAAACCATGTCCTTAGAACAGTTCAACTGATTTGCTTTTTTCTGTATGACCAATCTTTATTAAAAAAGTTGAAAACAATCTTCCTAGTGGACGAATCGCAACTCTTTGTTTCTTCCCATATTGCTGGATTTTAAACGCATTAATTTTAATTAAAAATTTTGGTTTTATATGTAATATCGATGTTTCATGAAAGTACGCGGCAAAACTAAAAAAAAACAAAACGCAGTTTTTTCTTTATTTTTTAAATTCAGAACACAGTTTTACTGTCTCTAATTAGCTGGCCAGCTACAAGTACGTTAAAAAAGTTTGTGTTATATTCAATTAGGGGGTGTCTTTAATTATGAGACCACCACTGTGTATATAATGTATATATTTTATTTTATATTCCACAGAATATAAAATCACATCCTACCACGTTTCTTCTTACATTGATATTATGATTTTAATTGTAACATTTTAATCCCATTTTATTATTAAAAAAACTGTTAACTACAATCTTAATATGTCTTAGTACCATAAAACTGAAGAAATTGCAAAAAATTCTTACCTGTTCGAAATATGGGACCATCATGGTAACCACTATGGCGACGCTGGAATATGCGATGAACAATATGGTAAGGACGGTCAATATGGCGAATGGAATAGTGCGACGTGGCTCCTTCACCTAGAAAAAGATAATACAGATCCTATCATAGATTACCTAGATATTCCTAAAATTACCTTCGACGCCCAAAATTTACCTTACAAAATTTCCTTAAAAATACATATTTTTTTCCTAGGGGTTAAGAGGACACTTTCTCCCGAGAAAATATTTCTGTGGCATCCCTTATAAACTTAGATTGCCGACGAAAGCTGGTCTTTGATAATTAATTTGGGATAAGTTAGCATGAGGAATTCGATAATGCAAGTGGTCAGCACGACCGGATCTATGAAATAGTGGAAGTTTAGAAAGCCAGGACCAAAATTTACTGTCCTTTTTTTTCGCTTGATTTATCCTCTTCTTGCTCGGCTATTTATCCTCGGCTTGAACCCAATCCTTTGCCCCACGAAGCCCTGGAACCCACACCACCAGAATGTAGTGTTATTTTACTGTGGTCTTCTGTAAGGCGAGGGTTTGGACCGCTCGTCTGGGCTTCCCCAGCCGAGCGGTCCAATTCGCCCAGAAAATCCGACGAGCCCTACCTGTCTCATCTTGAGGTCATCCGTACTTCAGGAAGCACGTTGTATGATAAAAGCCGGGGTTCGGCGACTTACCGCAAACGCTCCTTACACCGCCACGGGTACCGAGGGCTAGGCTTCAGAACGGGGCTCGTCAACGCTCTTGGGAAACTATTGCCGGCAATATATCGCACATAGGAGTCCACAGGTCAGAAGGTTCACGATATCTTCCAGAGAAAATGGTACTCTCACTTGATGTAACGGAAAATTATTTTAGAGCTGTTGATAGCTGCTTACATGTCGGGGACTCGAAGTGAACTACTCGCTCATTGGTGCTGGCGTCGGCCGTAAAGTCGTACCAACACACAAGGTACAGTGGTAGGCTCAGAACGAAAATAGGGTTTGTCACATACCCCATACATAAAGAAAAAAAGAAAAAAAAATACAATTTTCCAATATGTGTTGTTTTATTAAAAAATCTGTTACGCTACGGAACACACGTTAAGCCCCGGTTGCATCTAAAACCTTGATCAGTGGGCCCACTTAGTGGATCACTGCCCATTCTCCCTATTCTATACATAGGGAAATCCAGTGCCCCAGCAGTGGGGAAATTGACGCTCACCTCCTCTCCCGATGCGCTGATGCTGTCAAACCCAACGAATCCGTAGAAGCAGATGGCGGCGCCGCGCAGCATGCCCAGCATGCCGTACGGGAAGAACCCGCCCGACCCGCGCCCCTCCGGCACTTCTTCGGCAGGAATCCGCCAGTTGTAACTGTTCGCTGAAGAAAAAATAATTACAGCGATACACGTAGGAGGATCTGAAGCTTTATATATAGAATGTCCTATCATATAGGTTCTACACACACACACACACACACACACACACACACAAACACACATACCAGTATTTAGTTTAATTTTATCCTTTAAAAGAAAAAGTTATTTGTAATTATTTAAAGTTAAGTGGAGTAGTTATTTAGTTACCTTAATACCTAAATGTATGAGATCCTAGGGAGGAGCAGAACCGCCCAACACAAGCATCACTACATGCTTCCTGGGTAGTTCTGGCCACAGAATATTATTGTGAAATAAGGTTAACGAAATAAACTATTTTTATTTTTTTTTATTTTTTTATTATTTATATATTAACATATCGTGATCAGCAGCAGAAGCCTACAACCAAAAGCAGTCTCATCATCATCATCATGTCAGCCGTACGACGCCCACTGCTGAGCATAGGCCTCCCCTAAGGCCTCGGTCCTGCGCCATTCGCATCTATCGGCTTCCCGCGACCTTCACAAGATCGCCGGTCAACCTTGTACCGACTTAGGGGCCTACCCACTGAGTCTCGCACGGTGCGTGGTCGCCATTCCAGAACCTTTCCGCCCAACGGCCATCGGTTCTTCTTGCTACATCTGCCACTTCAGCAAAGCAATCCTTCGAGCGATATCGGTTAAGAGCAGTTTATTACATTTGTATTGAAACTGCCTGCATTATGTGAAATAATAAAAATGTTAAATAGTTATAAAATTATAAAAAGTATAAAAAATAAAGGCAAAGTGCGAGTTGGACTTGCAGAGGAAGGGTTCCATTTCCCTGTCATCTTACAAATTTCATTATAAAAACATTTAAAACACATTCAATATCAGGTCTACATTTGACCTTAATTATATTGCATGAAGTCACTTCAACCTTCATCATCAACCTATTAATCTCCACTCACCACCGATCTAATCTATAGACTCTGGGTTTCGAACCAGGGGGTAATTACCCCTCCAGGGGTAAATCAGCTATACTTCGGGGGTAACAAAGAACCTAATTATTGGTCAAATCTAAATAATACTACTAAATAGAGCATGCGCTACTTCTTGCTTGCTCAGGGTGCTGAGTGTGGGAAGCGGGGCGAGATTATCTCCTGATGATGACATTAGTAGAGACGAAGATGTAGCGACCAAATTGGAATTTCTTGGACTGATGATAACATTTTAAAGTCGGGGTAAAATCTGTTTCTTATAGGTTACAGGGGTAGCAGTATTGGAAAGGTTAGGAAACACTGCTATAGACGAAACAGTGAGATTGGACGCCTAGAGCGGATTGGTAAGTACTCATGACGACAAATCGGGACGGGAACTAACGGCTTAATATATTTTCTAAAGCACGCATGAGTTGGAGATATCAAATATACTTTTGGCTATCAAATATGACCGGCCATTACAAAGAGGACGGGTTATATGTAATATACATGTCTGAGGACAAAACCTATAGACTTCTACGAAGCGAAGCTAGGGCGAGTCACAAGTATAATTTTCATTTTGAACGTTGTACCTTTAAAAGCTCCCGCGAAGACTATGAATATGATGACCAAGGTGTTGACGACCGCAAGTCCGTTGTTCACCATTGACGACTCACGCACTCCGAACGCGAGCAACACTACGGTAGAGGCAAACACACATTACAGCCATTGTTCTGATAAAACAAACAATAAACATGAAAATAACGTAACCATTGACAAATAAATTAAGATATTTTGTTTGAGCAGTACCTTTAGCACGAACCAATATCGAATTCGTATAGTTTGCGAGTACGAATTCGAATTCGATAATGGTCCGTGCTAAGGGCAAAGACTGCAGATGCAACGGGACCAACGGATTAACGTGCCTTTCGAAGCACGGAGAGCTCTAGATAATAAGATTTGGTAAACAGTCAAGAGTAAGGAAACAGTAAAGAGTAAGGTTAACAGTAAAGAAGGTTTATGTCAATTAATGATTAATTTCTTACTTTAATTGTTTACACAAGAAAACTGAAACAGAAGCACCAGGAAATCCAACTAGATCCCAAAAAATAGTCTTTTGCACTTTGACGTCACGAAAGACGTCAATTCATCAACTGGCAATAACTGTTAAAACAATTTTTGATCTAAAGATTCTGCATGATGCGTCTTATAGTACGCGCCCCCATTATCATCATCACCAGCCTATTAATGTCCCCACTGCTGGGGCACAAGCCTTCCCTATGGATGGAATAGGGAGATTGGGTTATGGCCCAAAACGCCCTAATGCAGATTGGTCGGTATAACGACTGCAGATGCAACGGGACCAAACGATTAACGTACCTTTCGAAGCACGGAGGAGCTCAAGATAATAAGATTTGGTCACCCATCCAATGATCGACCATTCGGTCTGAGATCGTGAAAGTTAAGTAACAATTACTTAACTTTCACGATCTCAGACCGAATGCGCTATCCGCCTGCGCTGTTGAACTCATAGTCGCTTGCGAATAGAACAAAACAGTAAAGAACAAGAACTTTAAAGAATCTCTTTAATTTACCTCCCAGCAGAAGAACAACTAGGAACGCGAACAGATCGAAGTGAGGCGACAGCTGACTGGTCCCCACGGGAAGAGCGCTTTCGAACCAGCTAGACATGGTCTTGTTCGTCATGGTGTCCACGTATATGCTCAAGCCCCGGGCTACGCTCGCGGTGCCTGTAGACAACAAATGTTATCAACATCATCATATAAATAATCTAGCAATACAATGCCCACTGGCTTCCGCCAAAGATTTCTACGCGTATTTTTTTACATTATTTATCTTAGTTGCTTAGAGCTTGTAGAGATGAGGATTAAATCTCTGATCGGGAAGGTGAAAGTGGGTCAAGTATCCCTCTCAGTATTTATCTTTTCCCATGCTTTTAATTTCAAAAGTAAAATCTTTAATATATTCTTGGATGTTATGTTAATACGATAACGCTACTAAACTTATATTATACGAAATATGATTAGACACACGATTAGCAGCTAAAAAGATACAAGCGTCAATACTCCATGACGCTTATTTACTGTCAAGAATCTGCCTAAAATGAAAAAAAAAACTCACCAAAAGCTGATTCGAGAATATTGTTCCATCCAACTAGGAAAGCCAGCAGCTCTCCGACTGTGACATACGTGTAGATGTATGCAGATCCCGCTCTAGGCACCCGGGCACCGAACTCCGCATAACACAACCCTAAAAAACAAAAGCATGTGTATATGAAAAGGATGAAATGAAATGAAAATAAACTTTATTTAAATTGACTTATTAGAAAGTTCCTGTAACTCATCAAATTTTTCTTATCACCCACTCAGTACATCTTTTTGCTGATGAGTTAATAAAATGGATGGAGGAAACTTATCAGCATTGCACAGCAGTAAGGACATTTACATAAAATGGCAGCAAACAAACATATTGGTTGGTAACAGAGTATTTTTAAAGTAACTCTTTTACTATCCAATGAATCAAGGGACACAGTGGATCACGCGGAAACGACGCTGGGGATGAGCTGGCCCGCAAGGGATGCTATTACCGGACATGCCCATTCTAACAGACATCTTTTTAACTTAGGTGTCACGGACAGTCCCGTATGCAGAGGATGCATGGAGGCAGAAGAAACAGCTACTACTACGTTCTGTTAGAATGCAACGGAGTGGCCGAATACCGGGCGAAATACCTCGGCTCACCGGGAAACCTCCAAGAGGCAATTACCAATGTGAAGGCCCTGGGGATGTTCCTAACGGAGCTAGGCTGGCTGGAATGATTCCGGCTACACACCCTCCTCACGCAAAACAGGTGCCAAAAGGACGCCAAGTTGCGGAAACCGTTGCAAGAAGAAGAAGGTGACTCTTTGCGCGTTTGTCTCCGAATTTTCCTCAATATGACAATGACAATAAAAGCCTGTTTACTTTCGCCTTAAAGAGATCGAAGTTATAACGGTCCGGGAAATAGGCGCAGTGAAGTCATTCCACGTCTTAGCCGTGCGTATTAAAATGGTGGAGGCCAATCGCTTTGTACGAGTCTGTGAACCATAAACAATGTAGGGATGAAAGTCATCATTAAACAACACCGGGAAAAAGCGTAAAGTACGAATTATCCCTAATACATAACGGATCATAAATCAAACCTCGATAATAATATGTAAGTTAATAAACGAAATCTAATTAAGCACCTACGTAAAAAATCGGAGTACTGATTTCCAGAAATCTAAATTATCTTATCTGATCTTGTAGTATTGCAATTGTTTGAGGAGGTGTGATAACAACCCATGAATTTCGAGAAACAGACTCGGCGCTTAACGTATTATTAATCATAGCTTGTTATCTTAAAATAGTTAGTCACCGCTACTTTGAAAATCCTAAAGTTTATTATACTTGTTTACCATAATATTGGTTAAAATTAATAAATTGTTACTCTTAGAGTAGTGTTACAGACTTTAGGACAGTAGATATTTCCTGACCAAAAGACCAGCGGACTTTCCGCCGCAGAACATAATTCCCCACCATACAGAAGACAACCAATTCTAAAGATCATAAGAGCTCCAGATGGTAACGAACGAGTGCTGCCAACTCGTGTCTATAGGCCATGCCAGCCGGTTTCTAAATACTAGAATCACATGGCTTTTTAATCGCTCTTTTGAATTCAGTCGTAATGGGTTTACACTTTGGTACATTTTAACTCTTCAATACTACATATTTACTAAGTAGTTTTAATTCTTTGTATGTGTCGAACAAAGGGCGAGAAGCGTCATGTCTTCATGATCGTGACGGCTTTTGTTTTTATTAGCAACTAAAAAAATATGAACAGCTCGATGGCATAGGTGGTTAGCACGATGGCAAATCATTGAATGGGAAGGCACGTTAATCTGTTAGTCCCGGCTGCATCGCCTGTCGTAAGCACTCACCAAACTACAATGGTCCCGCGTAGTTGGTCATAGCCGATTTTCTCTATGCCATCATAGAGAACCCATATGTCCCAGCAATGAGGGCATTAATAGGATGATGGCGATGATGAAAGAATTACCAGCAAACATTGATGCGATTGCTGCAATCAGGAAGGAGAGGATGATGGACGGCCCAGCGTACTGCAGCGCCACCAAGCCCACCAGCACATAAACACCCACGCCCAGGGTGCTGCCCAGGCCCAGGGCCGTCAGATCCCAGCCGGTCAAACATCTGAAATGTAGATTGAGTATTGTGTAGTTTAAATTAAAATGATTTCTTCTGTTACTTCTTAGGAAGGACATATATTATTGGTTCATGGCAAGGCGAGGGTAACGCTTCTATATTCTACACAATGTTGTTGTTAGTAAACCTCACGGTTTACCTAATTTGAGTAACAGACTTCCTAAGTTTCGTAACATGTGCGTGCAGTAGCTGTGGTTCTCACAAAACTATAGTAAAAGCTTTATTGTGATGCTATCTACAGCTGTAACTTACTGCAACTCATATTTACTAACTGCAACCGCTTTATTCCAAAGCATGAACTTAATTTAGACTTTGTTAGTATAACATTATTCTGTCTCTACCTTCTCTTCAGCTTACAAAAGTGACAGTCTGATTTTTAGAAGTGGTTTAACTTTAGTCATCGTTTTGTAATAAGACGGTAAAACTATTGAAATATAAATAAAGTATTAGCTCAGCCTAAGTGTTATCTAAACTATTAAACCAGGAATCACGTTAGTGCAAAGCTGCCAGATCAAACCTTATATTCTAAAATATTTCAACGCCTTATTTCTTAAACATGCTGGGGCTCACTTACCGCTTGAGTGACCACATTAATCTGCACGATGCCCAATTTGGTTTCCAAAAAGGGTTATCGACAGAGAGTGCCATCTTGGCGCTTAAGAGCACCGTTAGATACTACACGGACAGAAGCACGCCTGTGTATGCGTGCTTCTTAGATCTGTCAAAAGCTTTTGATATGGTGTCATATCCAGTGTTATGGAATAAACTGGATGGGGTGAATCTCCCGTCTGAGCTCACAGGCATCTTCAGGCACTGGTATGAGCATCAGGTAAATTGTGTGAGATGGGGGGACGAGCTATCGGAGGAATACGGGTTGGAGTGCGGGGTGAGAAAGAAGGGTTTGACCTCTCCTAGGCTTTTCAACCTTTACGTGGACCAGCTGGTCCGTGAGCTCAGCGGCATGCATGCGGGATGTTCAATCGATGGCGTTAATGTCAACAACATCAGTTACGCGGACGATATGGTGCTGCTGAGCCCGTCGATGAGTGCGCTCCGGAGTTTGTTGCTCGTGTGTGAGACCTATGCAAAAGTTCACGGGCTAAAATATAACACTACACAAACTGAGATAATAGTTTTCACCGCGGGTAACAATTCTCCACAAATGGTGCCTCCTGTCAGGCTATGCGGGGCGGAGTTGTTGAGGGTTCAGCAGTACAAATATCTGGGCCATATATTAACAGAAGACCTGAAGGATGACCAAGATATTGAGCGAGAGCGTAGGGCGTTGGCGGTCAGAAGCAACATGATCGCCCGTAGGTTTGCACGGTCTTCAGAGCCAGTTAAGTTAACCCTTTTTAAGGCTTTCTGCCAATCTTTTTACACTGGCAATCTATGGGTGAGTTATAAGCAGAAGACATACAACGCACTAAGTGTACAGTATTATAATACTTTCAGGATGTTGTTGGGGCTGCCGTGGCGCTGCAGCGCGTCAGGTACGAGTATGTTTGCCGAAGCGCGAACAAATGACTTCTACGCAATAATGCGCAAAAAAGTTACCTCTCTCATGAAGAGAGTTTACGACAGCCACAATAGCATCTTGAAGGTTGTAGGGGGTAGGTCCGAGTGTCCTATAAGTAATCACTGGACAAATGTACTTGTAAAATTCAATGAAATGCAATAACTTATTAATACAATTATTTTTAATTTTTAATGTTCATTTTGTAATTATTTAGATTATTTTGTTGTTGATATTTCTAATTTTGTATTTATTTTATTTTTGATTGTAATTTGTATGATTTTATTATTATTATTCTTGTTTTTTATGTGGTTTATATGGCTCAATGGCTGAAATAAATGAATTGAATTGAATTTCTTCAAGTCGCTTTTCTCCAATTGGTCTTACTGGAAGACCCGCCGCCGCTACATCACCCGCCTGAGTTTACGGGACTTACATTCGAGAAAATGTTTGCCAGATTGACCCACATATTCTGGGATATTTTAAAACCTTACCTCTTCAAGTCGCTAGTCTCGAGCTGGTCCTGCTGGAACACGCGTCGCCGTTGCACCACGCGCCTGAACTCCCGCCACTTGCCGCTCGCCATTGATCGCAGCTGCTCCGTCGGCTATACCACATCTGGCCAGTTTCCTGCGATGTCCTGCCGAACAACTCGCTTATTATCTATTTAGTGTTCAATAGATGTTTTAGAATAATCATTAGTGCTGGCTAACTGAGACGAACAACTTATTTCCAACGTCTTCGTGTTAATTTGTATAGAAACGCAACAAGTACAGTCTTACAACGTCTGTCAACAACAGACCAGGCGTGCTGGCGGTATCAGCTGCAAAAAAGTCGTCTGCGTCCTTCGCCTGTGCATCTCATATGCTGCGGCCGCCCGACGACTACGAACGACTCGATTGTGATACAATTTTTTGTCGCTATAAGTCGCGGCACAAAACTCTAGCGCTGACCGTTATTGCGCAGAACTAATAATTAAGATGTGTTCGGGGGAAACGAGGTGTGCGGGTGGGCGTGTGTTGCGCCGATTGTCTCTCCAGTCGCACCCATGCGTAGCTATCCCTGACGCGTCTTGTTCAGCGCTAGCGTTCCGTGTCGCGACCTTTACCTAGGGTGTATATTATAATAAAAGCCTTTGAGTTGTAGATATACCTAACTTACTATCCAAAGCAAAGGTTTCCAATTATTACACTCGCATCATTGATCGTTATGTCTCATTCCTAGATTTATTTGATAATTACTTTAGTTTTCTTTCTCTTTGATCAGTTAACATTCTAATATTAGCACCTTTCTTCTCATATTTCATTTCTCTTCAAGTTTATATTTTCCCACGAAATTAATCACAGAAATTATTGCTTTTGTAACTTCATAAAAAGGTTTCACAAAACAAAATCATTTTTACCTGCACTTTGAAAACTTTATCACTTAAATTCATTACTTTTTATATCTTTGAAAAGTTTTCTTCAAACTAGGCTAATAAAATAATGAAAAATGTTTTTAAGATCAGCTGTTTATTTGAAAGCTGTAGAAATTTTGACATGTATAGTCTTAGTATATTGTCTTTTTTAAAAGTTCTAGCTAGAGAAAACTTTCGGGCTTAAAGAGTTTGTTATGAGTAGTCCTTAAGTCTACTGATCATTTTAAAACATTGTGGGACAAGACATTACATTGATTTGTAAATTATAATATCTTTGCTCTTTGGTAGTGATGTTATGAATAAAAAAGTCTGATTCAGCCATAATCTTAAAAATCTGTGCGTCTGTTTTCGTCTGTTTTTTAATATTATAAAAATTCCCATAGTGAAATAATGATACTTAGTCTTTCTGTAGAGACTGGTAGAGATCGAAGTTTTAGTACTTTAAGCCTAAAAATGAACAACATGAACTTTTACGTCATCGTCTTAAAGTCTAAATGATTTTGATTTCGTTTGGCTTTATGGAAACATTAGATATTTCAAGAGAATAACACTCCACAAAATTTTCTCGTGGCTTCATCCCAAATAAAACTAAGGCTTTCGAACATCAACTTCTTAACGACAACTATGGACATTACTTTAATGTATAGATAAATGATTGCATAATGCAATCGTTCATCTATGACTTAATGCATTATTAGATTAACTTGATGTCTCTCAGTGCAACCTAAAGTTAGACAATTTTGGAAGTAAATTCCAATTAACCGAATGAAGATAAATATATTCTGTAAAACGCTAGTAGCTGAGTTTATGCTACACACGAGTGCTGATAAAACAGTTTCTTCTGCAATTTTAATCTCTGAATCTTATCGTGGTTAAACTCACGTTCCATTCCATTACACAATAAACGTTTTTAGTTCTTCAGATATTCTTTTAAACTTTAATGTACGTACAGGCAACAACATCTCATATTTTCGTAGAGGGATAACATGTCTGGCATTGATAGCCTATTAAATTCTCCACCTGCTAGGGCACAGGCCTTCCCTATGGATGGAATAGAGATTTTAGGCCATAAATCACCACGCAGACCTGTTCTTATTGGTGAGTGGTGGGTGCACTGCAGATTCAGAATCAGAATTCAGAATCCAATATATCTTTATTCAAATTGGATGTATAGTACAACACTTTTGAATCGTTCAAAAATAGTTTTCCCCTACCACTCGTTATTGGACAATTTTTTTAGCTGCGGAGATAAACGAGCGAAAAAAACTCCACAAAATTAATGCATCAACATTTACAAATCATTATGTTGTTACAACGTCATTACAATCATGATTTATTTAACATAGAAAACGTGTTGGAATGATTGGAACAGTTCAAACCCAAGCATTTTTGTCTGAAATTTAATCAGACACTATGTAATAAGCTTTTTTTATACTAACTTTAAATTTATTTATGGTTAACTCTTGGATATTGCTTGGGACTTTATTGTACAAGCGAACACAAATACCTTTAAATTAATTATTGATGTTGTGAAGCATTGTAGCAGGTTAAGTTAGTTTATTTTTGCTTCTTGTATTAAGTGTGTGAACATCACTGTTTTTAAGAAACAAATTAATATTTTTTCTTACAAGTAATAAATTTTCGTATTTGTATTGTGACGTGACCGTCATTATTACAAATTCTTTAAACCTATTTCTTAAGGAATCCTTAACTTTAAGATTACAAATTGATTGTATAGCTCTCTTCTGCACAAAAATAGTTTGAAAGTCGGCGGCGTTTTTCAACAATACTATTCCGTACGACATCAATCAGGACTAATTGAATAAAACAAGTTTCAACGGATTAGATGCACTGATTTTATTTATTTATTGACGTTTCAAAAAAAAAGCATTTTTCTGACGACGCAATCCTGCAAAGGTTGCGAAACGTCAATAAATAAATAAAATCATTGCATCTAACCCTTTGAAACTTGTTTTCATTTAATGAGTGATGTGCGTGAAAACCTAAGAAACAAATAAGACTTATTGTTTAAACGTGCCTTCCGAGGTATGAAGGGGCTCGAGATAAAAAGTGTTTGGTCACTCATTCCTTACAATTTGCCATTGCGAAAGTTGCTTACATGGTTAATATTCAAACAGTAAACAGTGAAAAAAAATATTTGATACAATATCTTAAAAGAGATTTGAACAACGATTTGTAAAATATCACATATAATCACAAAAAAAATATGAATAACCGCAAAAGTAAAGATGCTAAAGCAGTGTGAAATAGTGATGATCATGATTATCATACTCCAAATGTTTGTTTATACGTAACTGTTATAATATAATCTAAATAGGTAGAAGATAAGAACATTTTAATTTTCAATCCATTTGGATAAACATTGCTTTTGGAATTTGATAAGCGAAATGGGCGAATTTCTGTTTTGACGACCTTCTTGAGCGAGTGGTTTGTACGCTGGGTTTCAAGGTATCGCCTTCTCGAGAGGACCCGGGTTCGAATCCCGGTGGGAGAAGAAGTTTGTGTGATGAATACAAGCATTTGTACTCCAGTCATAGATGTGAAATATGTATTTCTATATAAATATATATGTATCAGTATACGTATTCTATCCGTTACCCTAGTAGCTTATAACACAGGCAAACAGTGCTTACCTACTTTGGGACTTTTTCTTTTTACCATGAAATCCTGTCCCATCTCATAGAACGTGTAAGTGAGGATAACTGATTTAATACTTTTATCCTATTTTTTACCAGTAGAACAAACAAAACGAGCACACTGCAGTGTAAAAACCCCTGATGTACAAAGATCATCAGGGGTCCTCTCTCTCATTCAAAGTCAAAATGAATTTGATGGTAAGAACACACCCAATCCCATATCGCTATGTTTTATGTTCTGACTACTTTTCAGGAAAATTGGAGTAACTCTCATTAAGGATTGTTTTCCCTCCTTTTGTTTTAATAACAAAAACTGCTGCTTCTACATGATAGCTTATTAAATTTCACTTTGTATAAATATCTCCTTTCTGCCTTACCGTGACCATGCCTCATTTGGCATTATGATTACAAATTACCATGATAATGGTAACTTCTCCAGATGAGCACTGCAATCTGCAATGCCAACAACTGCAATCATATACCAGCAATTAATTTGTAATGATAATGCCAAATGACATGCCTCAAACACTGTGCCAGAAAATTCTGTAGAACTAAAACTATGAAAGTTATCAGTTGAATCATTCTTATTTTCCCGATGCTGGTATATGATTGCAGTTGTTGGCATTGGAGATTGCAGTTCTCATCTGGAGAAGTTACCACCATAATAACAGAAATAACAGAAGACTATCTCTATTAACAACATTTTTGGTTCTATTATAACACGTTCTAGTTTTTTGTAATTTGGCGGTAGGTAAGACTTTCAGGGCCCTGAGTTCTAGCCGGCAAGGAAGCCGGAAAGCGGAGAAGGGGGATCTGGAGCAACAAATAACTCTGCCACATCAGTTATCTTCGTTACTCAATCAGATGGAACGGTAAAATTTGCCTTGCATTGATATGTAAAAAAACATGGAATGGAAGGATGAACTCCATCGCTTTCCTTGTCAAATGTCATAACAATTTCTAATTTATCAGGTACTAGAATAACAATCGTTGATTAATCATCATGAATCATTGTAAAATTATGTCAAAGAAAAAGAAATAATTCTACAATTATGACAACTCTTTTAATGTAATTTAACGAGATTTGTCTTATAAGGTTTACTTTTGTATATCTTCAAGAATTCATGATTAAAGATTTTGCGTTAGAATGAGACAACGTAGGTATTATCTTAGATGAAACAATGATATAAGTAACATGCGGTGGACTGTTAAATATAGTGAATACTTATGCAGATAAGAGTATTTCAAATCCTTTGTCACATAATGTACTTACAATGTGAACGCTTGAGCAGATGCAAATGGAAATCTTGACGTTCATCACTCACATGGCACACTTAGCTATCATAAATTTGTAGGGAGCACAGCAATAATGACAGAACACTCCGAGACTGCCTGAGAAACTAAACACTTGATAACATTGTGGTTTCCTTGATAAGATAAAAAAGTATAATCGAAAGATCTTTCCAATGGTTACAGTCGAGCTGTTCAGATTCCATTGTAGGTGACTCCAGCATCCGTTTCTTTGCCGAATGAGGGGATACAATTTTAGAAGATTAAATTAGTTTAAATCACCTAAGTGTCTTTTGAAATTTGTTTCTAGAATGTTCAACACGATCGATAAATTTAAGTGTTATAGGCAATACTGATGTGGTAGATTTAAGACACATTTAAAAATAATTTGAAACAATAATGTTAGAGCAATATGTAGTGTAGTAGCGTAAAACAAAACTACAAAAATGTATTTATGTTATCTTTATCGTTATCAGTGCGCTATCGTTAGACATCTTTTTCGTTAAAGAATAAGGTCGAATGTTGCTTAATTTCTACATAAATTATGATAAGTACTTCTCGGTTTTATTTAGCACCCAAGAATGTGGCTGAAGGCAATGATTATATTATAAATAGGTATGGAGTATCTCAATACTTTTTAGAATGTATAAGATTGACAGATGACACGACTTTTTGGTCATATTTTTTTTAATATTTAGTTTACAAAAGGCCGTGAATTTCATATTCTTGAAAAAGGCGCTGTCCATTGACAGTCTACCTTTTTAAGAGAGATATCTCGCTCGAATTGGAGCGCCTGTCTAGAGGAAGTACCACCGCATTGGTGGTAATTTACAGGAGACCTGATCTATGTAATAGCATTGTGTTGGTTGAATTTCCACCCGTGATAAAGACTCTGGGGCTCAAAGAGGTGAGGGAGTGGGTTCGCTCGTGCTTTAATCTAAACAAAATTATATTTGTTTTTATTTTCTAAGCATTTAACTGCTACGAGATGTTTAAATTAAATGTAATGAAAATTTTACTAGAAAAAAATCCACGCGGACCAGTGGGCCAATCGCCTAACTGGATTGCTTTGGAAAACGCTATCGCTTACGATTTCATTTTGTTATTTCTAACCGCCGAAATACCTCACGCTCATTTTCTTTAACATTGTTATTACCAATGCAAAAGAAAAAAAAAGAGCGCGAGGCATTTGAAAACCTCAGGGGGCTAGAAATAACAAAATGAAATCGTAAGCGATAGCGTTTTCCAAAACAATCCAGTTAGGCGATTGGCCCCCAGGCAGCAGTCGGGACTTAAACCCGCCTAACCCCTTCGCTATCCGGATGAATGCACTGACCAATTATGTTAACGCGGCCCTGACGGCCGTGACGAATTTTCTTTAGCCTTTCTTAAGCTGCAAGGCAGCACCATTTTTTCGAATTGTAGGTAACCCACAATGTCAAATTAATACCTTTACAAGTATTAAACATTTGAAAGAAGAAATGAAGTATACTTTTTGCGGTATACAATACACAGCCTTATTTTCGTAAGCGAACACTAGCGATCCGCAATGGGCCCGCGTGGTGGGTCATGGCCCAATGTCCCTATTCCATCTATAGGGAAGGCCTCTGCCCCAGCAGTGGGGACATTAATAGGCTGATGATAATGATGATGAACACTAGCGCCGCGACAACGAGCACGGCGTAAATTTAAACTATAATAATTTAAGTATATTTTCTTTGCATCTTGGTAATCTCCGTGGACAAAGGAACGCTACGCTACTTGGTCTTAAGAAATTACCAAGAATTAACCAAATAATAGAAGTCCAACTCGAGGACTTTTATTAAATCGCATTCTCGTAAGCTTAGCATTAATTTTACGCAGTAGTAAGCCAACAATGTAGCAACGCCTGAAGTGTCACATTTTTTACCACATAAGTTATCTTCGTTACTGAACCTCACTTCCACTTAACATATGAGGCCATGAGAACCATAATTTAACAATTTTTTTACAATATTGAGTTTATGATTTTTTCCAGTTCATATTGATCATTTTGATAGAACCAGAGTGGTCTAAAAGTGATAGAACGAATATTCACTAGATGGCAGTATAATCACTGTTACGGTTTTTAGTCTGTGATCTAAATTTGAGGTGCCATACTGGCCTAAGTAAGATAGGTCACTATGGTTAAAAAATGAGTTAGGCCACTATGGTAAAAAATGACTTAGGCCACTATGGTTAAAAAATGAGTTAGGCCACTATGGTAAAAAATGAGTTAGGCCACTATGGTTAAAAAATGAGTTGGGCCACTATGGTTCTCATGGCCTCATATAAAAGTTTTTACCTCGAGCTCTTACGAGCACGACAAATTACCCTTACCCACCTACTGCTGATTATGCGCTGAACCCTATGCCTTACCCTGAAACCCTACTCACCGACAGAAACACAACACCACACAAAAGGTAGTGTTAATTTACTGTGGTCCAGCAGTGGACGAACACGGGTTGATGATGATGATGAAGGTGAGGGTTACTTCCCCAGGGCTCCAATTTGAGCAGAAAATCCGCTGTGCTCTATCTCTCTTGATAGACTGCTCCGAATTCACCTGCAATCGTTAGGCGTCACCCATTCGCACTGGGCTTGCGTAGTGAGTCATGGGCATTGGCCTTTGCCTCTAAATCCATGACTTACAAATATCTACGAGTAATTCGTTTTATGCCTATTCAATTTGTTAATACCAATTCACCCGAGCACAACTTTGCCCAACATTTTAACAAGGCGTGTGCTTTAAGAATCATTATACTCGTACTTATTTGTTTTGTTTAAATTATGACTCCTCGTGCAAATTAGAGTGAAGTAGTTGTTCTAGGTAACAGATGTCCTCAAAATCTAATGTTAAAAAAAACGTGTATCAAATGTCTAGAATTTCACAATTTACAATGACTTTTTCACGAATATTGATATTTTTAAGACATCCAAACATAAACTTAGGAGGAGGAGAAATTTGTAAAATAAGTTAGTACTAATTCTTGTGTTACTTTACGGACATTTGCTTGGACAATGCCTTGATGCTTAAGTCTTTTTTGTTACGTACTTTAATTTCTTATGTGTGTGATGGTTTGAGCTTAAATGTGTATGTTGCTATTTATATTCCTAACCAATAAATTCATACTTGAATTAATTAAGGAAACTATAGGTCTTTTAAACATGTGTGACGGTTTGTTTCTTATTAATAAAAAATGGGTGCGTGTACTTATGTAGGCGCGTGAGAAGTTATCCTTCTTTGGCATCGTTTAAAATTAGTTTTTAATTGCATGCAAATAATTAATTACAATAAATTAATAAAAAGTCTGGAAAAGGACACAGTCAATAAAGTTCAGTTTTAATTTGAAAAAATAAATAAATAATCAAAATATTCAATTAAAATCGCTACTGAATATAATTTATTAGAACATATGTGATTTGCACTTGTATGAAACTCAAACACGTATTCCGAATATACAAACTAGAAACATGTGGATAAATATTATAAACTAGCGGCCCGCCCTCGCTTCGCTTCGGTGTAGAGCTGAAGTGTAGACTACAGTTTTTGTTCTCAGGCTTGTATTATACACAATGACATTCATCTATGATTCTTCTTATACCTGCATGCAAAGTCTCAGCCCGATCGGTTTAAAATTGATAAAGTTTCATACAAACTTTCATTCCTTATTTTATCCCCTTGGGATTTTCTTTATATTTTTTTCCGTAAGAACCTTGTACAGAGTATGAGAAAACTACAAAAAAAAACAGCCAAATCGGTCAAGCCGTTTTCATGTTATGTCGTGACAACGGAAAACGGGTTTCATTTTTATATATATAGATATGAAAACAGTCTCTGTTCTAAATTCAAAACTCGTAACTTTTCCCGATGTTTGTTGTACGTGTTTCCCGCGCTAGGACCGCGAGTGGCCGCGCATGCGTACGGTGCGGCGGGCGACGCGGTAATGGCAGCGCGGCACATGAAGTTGGTCGCTAAAGCGACCAACTTCATGGTGTTAATTTTTTGTGTTACAGATGCGCGCGCATCTTAAAATTTCACTCTCATAATTTTTTTATAACGCGCCTAAAGAAGTATAACTTCAAAAAATAATAATTATAGTTCTACAAATCAAGGTTAGATGGCGTTGTATTGTCTGACTGGCTGACGGGATTTGATCACCGAGAATATCTATACAAAGAATGTTCACATGAATGTTCAATAGATGGCGCTGTAATTTTTCCAGTCCAATCGCGGTAGCCTTTAAGGCACGGCGAAACTATATAGTCACTCTAATTAATATAATAAACTGAGAATCCTCAATACCCTCTCACTAGTGTGACCACCTAAACGGGATATGATAAAGCGATATATCGGCATTAACTGTCAGAGTACAGTGGAGTTTGACAGTAGTCTGGCAGTTAACGCCGACCAGGCAGCAGACGGGACTTGAACCCGCCTAACACCTTCGCTATCCGGGCGAATGCACTGACCAATTATGCTAACGTAGTCATGACGGACGGCCCTTTTCTTTAGCCTTTCTTAAGCTGCGAGGCAGCACCATTTTTTAGAATTGAAGGAAAACCACAATGTCAAATAAATACCTTTACAAGTATTAAACATTTGAAAGAAGAAATAAAGTATACTTTCTGCGGTATACAATACAGAGCCTTATTTTCGTTAGCGAACACTAGCGATCCGCACTGGGCCCACGTGGTGGGTCATGGCCCAATCTCCCTATTTCATCCATGGCGACGGCCTATGCCCCAGCAGTGGGGACAGCAATAGGTTGATGATGTTATAGTACAAAAGAATAGAAGGAACTTGTTTACTGAGATTATAATTTTACGACATTATAGAAGACCACAATCAGCTACTGTTCATAATGTTTCTATCAATAAATATCTTAGCTAAAGTTTAAAAGCTCCACGAGGTAGGGGATTGATTAAGGCCGGCAGGGGGAGAATGATCACCAGGTGAGAAATCAAAGGTCCGGAGAAAAAGCCTGAATTCCATTGAAAATTCCTAAGTTTTTGATGCAGTTTGAGAATTTTCTCTCAAATGTTAGTAACGATTTTAAAATGTCATATTATTTTCGTTTTTATGCACTACTAAACTCAGCGGGTCTCGCTCATGCAAGGAAGGTTGCACCTTGATACTTAATAAAAAAGAAACAGCTTAAATATTCACCTTAAATAAAAACTGAAGAGAGAAAAACAATTCCAGTGGTCTAGAATTCTGTTAGGTAAAGAACGAAGCTACCAAAGATTTTTTAAATTATTTTTTCTACAAGGACAATAGTTTTTAGTTATAGTTTGTTATACTTGTTATTAGAAATCTATATAAAACGAACAGTATTTTATGGAAAATTCTAAAATCTTGAGATTATAATATGGGAAAATATCAAAATCAGGTCGCAATCCTGAGAAAAGTCTAAAATCCTGTAAACTCGGGAAAAAACCGAAGATATTATCACCTTAGACTGGAAGGGTAACAGGTAAATTTTTCTTCTATATCACCTAGTTTCACGATCAGACCTCACTTACACTTAACATCAGATTAGGCGGAGGAGAGAAAATCTTAGACGTAAAAGCGTAGATTAATAATAATAATAATTCAGTTATTGTGGAGCATAAGTACAATGGACCCATAACTGGACCCCGCAGTTACGCCTGGAGGGTGAGGGGTAGATCGGGGAGTTGGTTTACCTGGTAGGTACGGGAGCTGGTCGGCTGGCTATCCGCTCGGACTGCGGTCCGTGAGACTAGTCAGGTGACGCTGTGGACGGAGAAGCCCAGGATCGGCTAAAGCGGGTGCGGACCGGGCTGCTGGTCGGAGGCTGGGTTGGTTTGACGTATGCCACGCTT
Organism: Chilo suppressalis; assembly: GCA_902850365.2. Classification (NCBI taxonomy): domain Eukaryota; kingdom Metazoa; phylum Arthropoda; class Insecta; order Lepidoptera; family Crambidae; genus Chilo; species Chilo suppressalis. The sequence goes on along the minus strand of OU963904.1, from coordinate 25,257,356 downwards.
GCGTGAGTGCAAAAACAATATCCGCAGCGAGGCACTAGAGGCCCTTGGGATGCTCGGCGCTGGCCGAATGCACCACGCAATTACCTGCGTCGCGAGGGTTTTTAACAGCAAACCAACGCTACGTAGGTTATTATCGTGGATACGATGCATTATTTCTCCCCGTCATCGAAAAAAAAAGTAAAATGGACCCAGCAGGTTATTTAACAAGTTTTAGAAATCGATCTCACGTTATTTACTAATGTTTATAGAGTCCATAAAAAGTGGATATTCATCATTATGTTGAGTATTTGGGTAAAAAAAAACTAAATCAAAAACTCTATTTTCAAGTTGCCGCGAAAAACGTATCTCTGGACAATATGGCGTCTCACTGGTGTGTGACGTCACACGACTGTCATTAAAACGTCAGCCCTTCAATCTAATGTCACTTTAACCGGAAGTTTACTTGCGTGTGACGACATTTTAGGCTCCACCAATCCCAAGCGGTTTGGATCACGTAACAATAGAAAAGAAAACTATTATCTTTATCGTAAGTTTTTAGTAAAATTATGTACCTATATTTTTTCTGTAAAAATAGTAAGAACTCCTGCCAATATTCATTCTAAATACAAATGCTAATAATTGGCACTTTATTTTTAATACTGTCAAATAACCTATTACGTGATGAATCTCTTAACCTAAATTAAAAAATGACAAGAGTATTATCCTTGTCATACTCTGTACAGAATGAAAAGGAGAGACTCTTGTCAAATTTAGATGTAAGTTTGGAGAATAATGACAGTATCAGGCCCAATGATGGGGATATACAGTTCAGCTATGTCCTAGAAGAGACTTGTTTTTGCGATGCCTGACACACAAACCTACAAATGTTACACTTATGAATGAATAGTCACACTATTGGACTGCATAATAAGGTATAATTAAACACAAGGAGATTAATAGCGGCCCGCTGACTGCTGACATTCAATTGTTAAAGTTACCTACATATCTGTTAGTACCGTTATACAAGTAGATCAATTGGTGTTTTTGATCAACACAACTTGGTTCATTCAACTCGTTTTTTTTATAGATAGGTCCGACAAATGACTCCACCCCACCTGATGTTAAGTGATGGTGAAGTCCATATGTGAAGATAGCTGGTAAAGCAGTTCTACCTGCCACACCAGCCATCCTCACCTTGCCGGCCTGCATGTTGCTTCTTCACGCCTCTTTTAAAGGATCCCAGGTTGTAAGAGGGAGGGAACACGTGAGCGGACAGAGCATTCCATTTACGGATAGTGCGACAGAGAAATGAGTCACCAAATTTCTTTGTACGCGTTGGAATTGTGGCCACAGTTAGACGGTGTTATGTAGGTAGGTGCAATCAACAATGCAATGTAATGGAAGGTGACTTTAGAAGTATCTCTGAAGTCATTTTTCAACTTGACGACTCTGTATATAACAATACAGGGAGAAAAAAACAGCCCTTGCTGAGTTTCTTGCCGGTTCTTTTCAGTACAAGGTCTCCCGCCGTAGTTTTGCGAATCGATGGCGTAGCTTCTTGACCTTCACAAGTGCTTGTAACAGCCTAGACTGAATAAATGATTTTGAACCAATTTGAATCCTCGGCCAGAGATTCGAGTCGATTCAACTTGTAGATCGTCATTTATTTAATATTACAATTAGAAACAAGTTATACATTAAACATTAAGTGTCGCCGCACACGGGCAACCGACCACAACCACAAAGCGCCGCCACCGGCATATTTCTTGTAGTTTTCATACATTTTATATGGACTCGCCACACACGGTACGCCGGTGGCCGCCACACGCTACAAATCGTCGTTGCTCGCTTCTTGTGGCCCGCACCGGCCACTTAATGCACCGATACGAAACGCCGCCACTCGTCACTCTCACGATTCCCCACCCCTCTCTCCCTTTCCTTAGTCGGTCGCTGTCGCGCGCTTCAGCCACTTTAGTAGCCGCTTCTAGCTTCTCGTGGCGGCGTTTGTGGCTGTGGCGTGTGGCCCGTGTGCGGTGACACTAATACCCCCAAATATACTGAAGTTGTTATTAGCATCCAAGAATCCGCACTAGGGCCTCAGGGTTGGATGATGGGTCATTCACCGTATGCCATCCACAAGAATTCATTGGATATAAAGGATCCGCGTTCCGCTTTTAACCTACGCGGTTCTGCTTTTTTCGAATATACCAGAACAATCTCTGTTTTCCTCATGGCAGCTGTACCGTGCATTCTTTCCTAACCTTTCTTTTTGAAGTTATACTTCTTTAGGTGCGTTATGAAAAAATGATGAGAGTGAAATTTTAAGATGCGCGCGCATCACTGAGAAACATTACCGCACATTAAGAAAATCTACCAACAAAATAGAATTAGAATCTCTATTTTGTGGGTGCTAACCAGTGCTAACGACTGGATTGTGAAGGCCTATCAAAAGTATTTATTAATCTGGAACAACGGAACCAAAGCGCGATTCAGGAGACTACAGAGCCATCTCTTGACCATTGGTGTAGTAGAACCAAAAACCACATCTTTATTTTTTGTAATAAAGTAACAGTTATAGGTATTCATATTTATAATATTTATCCACATGTTTCTAGTTTGTATATTCGGAATACGTGTTTGAGTTCATACAAGTGCAAATCACATATGTTCTAATAAATTATATTCAGTAGCGATTTTAATTGAATATTTTGATTATTTATTTATTTTTTCAAATTAAAACTGAACTTTATTGACTGTGTCCTTTTCCAGACTTTTTATTAATTTATTGTAATTAATTATTTGCATGCAATTAAAAATTAATTTTAAACGATGCCAAAGAAGGATAACTTCTCACGCGCCTACATAAGTACACGCACCCATTTTTTATTTATTTATATGTCTCCGTCTCCGAAGCACGGAGGAACTCGAGATAGGCTATAGATAGATGACCACACCAATTGGTTCCTACTACTTTCCACATTACATTCTGTTCACAGAAATACTGTTGATGCCGAAGGTAGACTACCTAAAATACCCAAATATTGAAATACAATAAATTAATGTTTTTGTTAATTATCGCTTCAACAATTTATTTATCCTTATAAACTGTATTTCTTCAAACGTAGAATTCTGTGACGTTCAAAGTCAACTAAAAAGTTGTATATTCCGTAATGATTCAATAATATCTATTTCATGGATTTACCTGAAATTATGACGTACTTCTGACACATATACTTGTGACGTTATCCGTTATGTACTCTGAATAAGTGTTATGCACCTGAAAATTTACGTTAGCTTGAGTTAATTCATTATTTTACATGGTATAGTTTATCATAGAGAAATATAAAAAATGCTATGAAAAAAATGCAACACATATATCTAAGCATAAATTCTGCTATACATTATGTACGTACTTAATTTTTTTCAAACAGAAATCTCAATTTTAATTTATTTCGCGAATTATCTTGTTTCGTATATTAGTATTTATTTATCAGGCTTAGATGTATGTTATATTTATTTTATGTATATTTGGATAGATATTGTATTTATCTATGCATATTTATGTAGGTATATATATTATGTAATATATATATTATTAATCATTAAGTCGATTTCCTACAACGGTAGTTGTAAATTATTTTGAGTTAAATTTTTATTTCACTTTCTGTTTCCCGCTAAGTTTGGAATCTTCGACACTACCTAGGTTGGCTGGAAGAGATATCTTTTAGAGATAAGCCCACATTTACTAACTATGTATATCTATAACTTTTAGTTTTGAACCATTTGATGCAATAAACGGTATAATATAATATTCATAAAAAAACGGAACGGAAACACTACATTTTTTTCCCTATAAAGCTTAATGTGTGTATATACAAATACACACATTAAGATACAAACCGGGGATATGCCATCCGCCTGGAATACCTCTAGACTCTAGAGGTATTCCAGGCGGATGGCATATCCCCGGTTTGTATCTTAATGTGTGTATTGTAGAACACCTCAAGCCGAGAATTGGCGAGTGCCTCTAGAGTCTAGAGGCACTCGCCAATTCTCGGCTTGAGGTCCCCTTAAGATCTCGCCGCACAGCCTTGTATGGGAGAAAACACTTAAAGTACATTTTTTTAATACTGAATGGAACTGAAAGGCTGGTACTTATATGAGCTATTACACCTTACACGGTGAACCAGATGACGTATAATATTTGTGCGTTTCGATGCCGCTTTGCGTGTAGGCAACATTCGAAATGTTGAATTTTCAGTATATGATTTTTCAAATGTTTGATGCTAGGTACTCTTATTTGTGAAGTTATAAGAATGTGCCTTTGAATATAATAATAATAAATAATAATAAATTTTCATTCATATAATAAGTAATAAATAATTAGTAATTATATTATTTTTGAATTAATGAACGCGCATTTTTTAAAATTAGAAAATATGTAGTAAGTTTATACTTAAATGATTTAACATATAGTTAAAAATGGAGTAAAATAAAAACACGTATTTTGATTACAAATGGTTATATATTTTTTATGTAAAATATGTTAATACAACAACAATACACACTAACATTAGTAAAGAAAAGATGATAAAAATACCAGTAAAATCAGAGCTGAAATTTTTTTAAAGGACAATTACAGACTTGAGAAAGGTGAAAATAATTTACATACAGCGTTACTTAATGTATTCAAAACCCCAATAAAAATTATGCACAGTATTTGCTAAATAATTAACAGTTAACATAGATAAAGTTTTAATTTTATATTTTATTAAATTGTTAATCGAAAATAATTTAGTTTTGATAGTTACAAGGGTAAGAATATTACAACTATTTACAGCTAATTATATTACAGCATTAACATGGACAAATTCAATGTTCTCTTTGTCTGCATCGTCACTAATGAGAAGAGGTTTCATATCATCAGTAATAGCTGTGTTTATAGATTTTCTCAGCACAGGTCTTATGCTGGACAAATATGGATCTGACGAGACAATGGTCTCCTTAATGAAAATGTCTTCGTTTGTCGCTTTTCTACTAAATTTGCGCGAGTGATGTTCTCGGATTTTCTTTAAGTCTTTTTTCTGGCTTCCGATGTCTCTTCAGACAATTTGCCAATAGGCATAATATTGAAGTGTTCAATAACTACAGCACCATGCAATAAAAGCTTGTGGACACTCGAAAGCATGTGGTACCAGCCATAGAGCTCCACATACATTTTTGCAGTGTGGCGTGCAAAGATTTTAAATGCCTCAACATTTATAGCCTTTCCACAGGCTATCACACGCAAAAGTGTTGCAAATCTTTGGATCAAACTGGAATCCAAACCTGTGATAGCTGCAGTTTTGGCAGGATCACATAAAATTTCCTCGCTGTGTTTCCATCATTTGTGATTCCGGAACCTGAAATAAAAAAGCAACAGCTTTTCAAATAAAATAACTAGTGTCATTTGAAAAAATCTGGTTTAAGATCAACGACTATTACTTTAACGCACCTTGCTTAACAATGTCTACTAGAAGGCCCATTTCATCACGGAACTTCTGCTGTATAATTAGTTTCCTACCTTTCAATGAGTCTTTGCTGCTTGGATCTCTGGCTTGCCATGTTTTGAAGTCCAGTCTATACGAAATATGGATTAGACACTCCATACTCCTGACCCAAGCATGAAGTGTAGATAAACCATATTGATATATTTCCGTTGAGACAGGTTACCTGGAAAGAAAGTAAATTAATTAATAAAAAGATACAGTAGCACGCTGCAATTATTTTATCAAACTATTCAAAACTCACTCTGAGATCTTCTCTAACTTATTATTTTCCGAAAGTGTAGCTTTACAGATGTCACAAGTCTGCGTTGAGGTTTTTGATAGTTGTGAAATGATTTTGCTTTCTATCGTAGTCATAAGCATTGAGTGTTTAACAGTATGACTTCCCATAATAGACGGTTCCAGTGCTGTAATCTCAGCTTCAACCAAAGCCTGTTCTTCCATAATATTCTAAATATTTTCATTAACAAAAATGAAATAGAGTGGCCTGTAGAACATTGTGGAAGATGGCTTTGGATTCTCCCATATCTTTTCTTCGCCACAAACTAAGCGTAGAGGCACAAAATAACACATAAAAATGCTGGAATCATCTTCACCAGTCATAGTTTGCTTGTACAAACTTTGCCGTGAAACACCATCAAAGCCCCACTTGCATATCAGTGTTAGCTCTTAGCCATCCAGTGAAAATTCCAAACGTAGGAATTTACCAAGTCTAGCAACAGTTTTGTCCAAAATCGCTTGAAGCTTTACTTTTACCCCTCTTTCTGTGATTTCTATGGCACCTTTTGGTGGGTAGCAGTCCTTCTTCGCCTCTAAGATAGCTGTATATGAAGGATATAGTGGTATTCCTTCTTCTTTTGCACAAGCTCTTAATATTGTATACTACCACTTAGAAAGTTTCAACGAGGTCATTAAACCTAAAGCTTCATCGGCGAATATATGGGTACAGTTTTCTTGGACTTCAATAAATCCTTTATCTTTGTAGCCTCTTCAGGATGCTCTGTGACCAATTTTATTATATCTGTTACATTCTTGTTTTCTGCACTTAAGCCAGTTGCATAAGCAAGGCTTTCAGTGCTGTGCTTTAGGAGCTCGTCCACTCTTCTTCTCTTCTGTAGTGGGCTTAGCTCAGTAAACGGTTTTCTCTGACTCGCAACTGATGTTGATGTTCCAACATTGCATCTCTCCAGTTTGTATTTTTTTTTTAATAATAAAATACTTTATTGCAATTATGAGCATTACAATTTGTATACCTTCATAAACAGGTTCAGGTCTCCAGTTTGTATGATGTTGATGCACCCTCATTTATACCGAAGTTGCATTAAAGAATTTGTCATCTTTTGCTTCATGAACTCGGGCCATTTTATGTCTTCTTGCAGCCATGTCTCATACTTCTTTATGAATGTGTGTCTAGTACGATTGCATAAGATGCATTTATTCCTCAAAGAACACACATAAGTCTGGCAGAATTGTTTCAATTCTATTTTTTTTCAACGGCATTCTCGAAAACTTTTTAATAACACACTGGGCTGTGAGAAACAGCTATTGTTTGCAACAAACATGAAAATATCTAAATTGGTACCAAAACCTTCCATTATATTACGGGAAAAATCGAACTTAATTATACTTATTAAGTTCGATTTTTGTTCGATAAGCGCGCACAAGTGCAGAAAGTGAAGTTAGCCAAATCACCCTATTAATATGTAACTACCCTCATTAAGCTTGTTGCCCCATTAATGATTACTAGCAAACCTGTGAACCAAATGTTCACCAAAAAAAAAACAAAGTATTTAATTAATTGAGAACTTCGGAGATTTTGTGTGGTTTCGTTTGAAATAGAAATCACGTGATTTCTCGAAAACCGGAAGTGCTACGTTACTCACATCCGGTTTGTAGTCTTATCAGACTATTCTTAACTTGTAACTTAAACATTCTCTATATCTATCTCTTACGGTTTGGCCGCTGAAACAGCACCACGCACGGACGGACGGACTTGTCTAATACAGTGGTTCTCAAACTTTTTAAATGACGGAACCCTTTTGGGAAGCAAAATACTTGATGGAACCCTACAATAAAACAATTATTTTTATAAGTGTATTCTATATTAATCAGCATAATAAAAGTACAATGTATCCGTTACTAATTATTATTTACTTCACCACTTGGTAAGGACAATAATAGAAAACATTAAAAAAGAAAAAATCTAACTAGTGGGAGGTATGAAACTGTTTTTTATTTTTCATCAATTGCTTGATATCAGGTTTGATGGAAGAAAGTTGGAGTCTCATATCAGCTTCGGCGTCCAGTCTATTGCGATATTTTGTTTTCGTGGCTGCGTAGGTAGAGAATCCTGTTTCGCACAAATATGTAGTTGGGAACGGGAGAAGAATATCCAGAGCCATTTGGCCAAGCATTGCATATTCATCTTGGATTCTGCACCAAAAATCATTAAGAGGCGTCGTTTTGAACAATGACTCCATACTTGTGTCTGATGACATTTCTAAAAGAGATTCATATATCTCATTTGACATGTTTTCAGGCTTTTCCAAGTTGGGTAAAAAAGGATTATGAATCCAGGAGTTCACTTTAATTTTTGTATTGTGTTCTTCGGGAAAATACTTTTCAAAAGATGCGCGCATCGAACTGAGATATTGGACCAATTCTTCAAACACATTATCTTCAAACATTTCTGAGTCGTTTTCGCTAACAAACTCAGTGAGTAACGTAAAACTTTCTATTTCTTTCTTACCAATGCAAATGATCCAAAAATCTAATTTTCTTTTAAAAGTAGTTATTTTATTATAGGCCTGAAACACTGTTGTCTGTTTACCTTGCAATGATAAATTTAATTCGTTAAGTTTTTGAAAGATATCCGCCATAAAAGACAATCGGAACAACCAAGTTTTATCATACAAACGGTCCTTCAAATTAAAAGAAGTATCTGCTGAAAGAAACATTTGTAACTCGGCTCTAAGTTCAAATAGCCTTGTTAAAGTTTTTCCCCGAGACAGCCATCGCACTTCTGTATGGAGCAGCAGTGTTTTATGTTTGCTGCCATAATCTTCACACAATAATGAGAACAATCGGGATTGTAGTGGTCGTGATTTGATAAAATTAATTATTTTTACCGCTTCATCCATAACTAATTTTAGATTAGACGGCATTTGCTTCATCGCAAGTGCTTGTCTATGCAGAATACAATGACTGGAACTACAATTAGGCGCTTTATTTTTCATTCGTGACACTGCTCCTGCTGTTTTACCTGTCATCGCCTTGGCCCCATCTGTACAAATGTCAATGCAATTGTTCCAACTGAGATTATGTTCTTCAAAAAATATATTTATTTTATTAAAAATTTCTTCCCCGGTAGTGTTTGTAAGCAGCGATGAACACATAAGCATGTCTTCTTCAAAAGAACTTTTATATGGATATCTCACAATAACCAGCAGGATAGCCAAACCAGCGACATCAGTCGACTCGTCCATTTGCAAAGCGAATCGTGTATTTTGTAGACGTGTAACTAGTTCTTGTTTGACGTAGCTTGCCAGATCATGGATTCGTCGTGAAACAGTATCGTTTGATAGCGGAACAGTAGAAAGATGCTTTGCAGATTTTTCATCAAGCATACATTTTGTTATGTCTAATACACATGGTTTTATTAATTTCTCAGCGATAGTGTGCGCTTCACCTGCTTGTGCAATGCGATAGCTAACTAAGTATGATGCCTCCGTGGCCTTTTCGTTGGTAGTTTGTGTTACATGCATCATATTTTTTTGACTTTCTAATAACTGATCTTTTTTGCGAACAAAAAATTCTTTATTCTTGTCTTTAGTCTCGGGGTGTACGGTTTCTAAATGTCGACGCAATTTGGCAGGTGCCATGGAACTATTAGGAAGCAGTTTACTACAGAGCATGCAGAGAGGTGAGCCGTTGGAATCAACAAATCCGAAACTGATATAAGATTCATCATACTTCCTTTTTTTCGTCTTTGAAACCGTCGAGCTTGACGTCGTGGCACTCGTGGCATCATCTTCTGGATCGGTGATTGCTAAATTCTCCGCGCGCATTGCTTTTGAACATTCAGCGTCATTAGAAGATGTTGTTGGAACACGTTTAACACCTTTAAGCCAACGTTCCATTCTTCTTTATTTATAATGTTACAAGTCAGGATAGTGGGGTTTAAATAATGCACAATCGTTACTGCGTATAAGAGACTAAATTTAGAACCTACAGGGAAGAAATGTATAAAACTGAGACAACAGAATACAGCAGGCAGTAAAACAATGAACACCAGTTTCTCGCTAGCGAGCTTGTAAGTAGGTAGTAACTTATCGCTCCGAACGCTAATCATCAACTGACGACGCCAACGCGCGATCGCCGCTTTTATACTTAGTCCTAGACTCGATCTCAAATATTCTCGAAAATACTCGAGTCGGCACCTTTGATAAACAAAAAGCAAAAATAAAAACAGAAATTTAAAAATAGCGTTGTAAACAATATCGACTTTATCCTTTGAAGTTAGAGACGAAAGTCGCTAGTTGACAACTATAGCGTCTAATTCAGAGGCGGCTTTTATCAAAGAGACTGAGCGCTTACAAGTATACTACCCGCTCGTTTTAAGTTTGCCGCTGGCGATAGGTATGAGTGTATGACGTTCGAAATTTTTTATTTAATTGTAACAATAAAAATTGTGTACGTTAGATATTTGGGTAAAACTATGACACATTATAAGTTTTGTTGTCACGTGGGGGAGGGTACGCGCATTCCACAGACCGGCAAACTTAGAGCGAACGCGTTGTACAAGTATAAAATTGTTGAGACCAAACTTATGAGATATTGTACCAGCTAATGTAACACAAGCTTATACAAATACAAATAAATAAATAAATAACATTCATAGCGTTTTGTCTCCGCGCGGCCGCGGAGTCCGCACAGCCGCGGAGCGACCAGAGAGAGGTGTTTTGATTTTTTTATTTCTAAATTCTTGCGGAACCCCGACAGAGGTATCACGGAACCCTAGGGTTCCGCGGAACACACTTAGAGTATAGCTGGTCTAATAGATAAGAGATGTTATAAGTAGCTAATTAAAACTGAACAATAATGAGTAATTACCAAATGAGTTACTTCGTTGAATAAAATTGAAAGTAAGAAAACATAATAATCTTTTTTTCTGTTATTATCATTATTATGATAATGATAACAGATGTTAATGAGTAAAGAATGTTTTGTAAACATACTTATTTTAATAAAATCATAACATAATAATTGGTAACAGTTTTTCCCCTTTTCGATTACATTGACTGGCGAAGACTGGTAGTTACCCTAGCTGGGGTTATCACCCACTTGAAATTAAGGAATACTAGCAAACCAGTGAACCAAATGTACATCAAAAAAAAAAAGAAAAAAAAATGTATTGTATTTAATTAATTGAGAACTTCGGAGATTTTGTGTGGTTTCGTTTGAAATAGAAATCGCGTTATTTCTCGAAAACCGGAAGTGCTACGTTACTCAAATCCGGTTTGTAGTCTTATCAGACTATTCTTAACTTATAACTTAAACATTCTCTTTATCTATCTCTTACGGTTTGGCCGCTGAAACAGCACCACGGACGGACGGACTTGTCTAATAGATAAGAGGCCTTTCTAATGGATGGAATAGGGAGATTTGGCCATAACACACCACGCGGGCCCAGTGCGGATTGGTGGGTGCTAACGACTGTGGATGCAGCCGGGACCAACGGCTTAACGTGCCTTCCGAAGCACGGAGGCGCTCGAGATAGTAAATTTTTGGTCACCCATCCAATGACCGACCACTACGAAAGTTGCTTAACTTCAATGATCGCAGCCGAACGCGCTAACTACCCGCGCCATCGAGCTTCTCTCTCTCTCTATAGTATTGACATACCCCTTACGGAATAGTAAGACATAAAATATGACACTGAAAACGTACACAATAGAAATGAACTCATAATATATTAATTCATCTATGTTTGAGCCAGTTACTGCTATAACTATATTTCTAGTGCCTTCCGAAGCACGGAGGCGCTCGAGATAGTAAATTTTTGGTCACCCATCTAATGACCGACCACTGCGAAAGTTGCTTAACTTCAATGATCGCAGTCGAACGGGCTAATCACTTGCGCCATCGAGCTCCTTTATGCCTTCTCACTATTGCCGACCATGGACCAACAATGAATAAAATTATGCTTATAGTATTTTTTTTACAGAAATTTATTTGAGTCTGTTCCGTACCTAAAGCTAAGCTAATTAATCCCCTAAACTTACTGTTACACTTTTCAAATGAACTGTTCAGGTCCAGTTCAGTTCTGTTGTGGTCCAAGTTTCAGATGGGATTCGAACGCACATCTTTCGTGGAAGCATCCCGTCTGAAAATTTCACCGAGTACATATTTTTCTAGCAAAATTTTCTTTAGATTTAAATACCTATATAGTAATGATTTTATTTATTTTTTAAGCATTTAACTGCTAGATGTTTAAATCTAAAGAAAAGTTTACTAGAAAAAAATCCACGCGGACCAGGTCCCGTCCGCTGCCTGGTCCGCGTGGATTTTTTTCTAGTAAACTTTTCTTTAGATTTAAATACCTATATAGTAGTTCATAATATTTCGTTATCAAAGACTAAAAAGTTTAAAATAAATTAATTAAAAATTAATAAAATTGACGACCTCCGTGGCCGAGTGGTTTGTACGCCGGGTTTCATGGCTGTCGCCGACTCGAGAGGTCCCGGGTTCGAATCCGGGTGGGGGCAGATGTTTGTGTGATGAATACGAGCATTTGTACTCCAGTCATGGATGTTTAATATGTATTTATATAAATATACTTATATATGTACAGTGTATGTATTCTATCCGTTACCCTAGCATCCCATAACACAAGCCTTATAGTGCTTACTTTGGGGCCAGGCTAATTGGTGTGTGTCGGAAAAAAAAAATAGTTTTAGAAAAATCTAGAAATACGCGCTTTTAAAAAATGCACGTAAAAACCAAAAATAAATTATGGATCGTTAAAGTTGTCTCAATTTCTAGGCTGAAGTGTAAACTATTTGCTTTTAATTACAATATTTGATTGTAAAAGCGTTGGGCGCTAGAACAGGAAAGACTTTTTGTATAAATAAATAATAATAAAATAAATATTTCCGACACTCACACCAATTAGCCTAGCCCCAAAGTAAGCACTATAAGGCTTGTGTTATGGGATGCTAGGGTAACGGATAGAATACATATACTGTACATATATAAGTATATTTATATAAATACATTTTAAACATCCATGACTGGAGTACAAATGCTCGTATTCATCACACAAACATCTGCCCCCACCGGGATTCGAATCCGGGACCTCTAGAGTCTGCGACAGCCATGAAACCCGGCGTACAAACCACTCGGCCACGGAGGTCGTCTAAGTATAACTTGCTGGAAAAGCAAGTTAAGCGATATTAAGGGAAGCAGGTAATACAGTTTTTTTTGTTGGTCTCAGAGTAACTTTACAGCGTCACCGGGTTTGGGGACGGCGCACAGTGGTCTGAAAATTGAGCTCCATACTCATAGAAACTTAATGTCTGAAATTAATAAAAAAAAGGTTTGTATTTAGTATACCTCCCTCTATTTAATATTATAGTATAAAGGGTATGAGTAGTACCACACCTGATTTTTTTTTTGTATGGGAGAAATCACTACAAGTGCATTTTTTTTAAACTGAATAGAACTGAAAGGCTGGTACTCATCTCTTATCTAATAGACAAGTCCGTCCGTCCGTCCGTGGTGCTGTTTCAGCGGCCAAACCGTAAGAGATACATATAGAGAATGTTTAAGTTATAAGTTAAGAATAGTCTGATAAGACTACAAACCGGATGTGAGTAACGTAGCACTTCCGGTTTTCGAGAAATCACGTGATTTCTATTTCAAACGAAACCACACAAAATCTCCGAAGTTCTCAATAATTTTTTTTTTTTTTGGTGAACATTTGGTTCACTGGTTTGCTAGTATAAGCTATTGCACCTTACACGGCGAACAAGATGACATATAATACTTGTGCCTTTCGATGCCGCTTTGCATGTAGCAACCTTTGATAATTTGGAATTTTCAGTATATAACTTTTCAAATCTTTAACGTAGTTATACAATATGACTTCCATTTCAGCTGATTTGAGTACCTATTCCTCTGTAAATAATATTTCACTTCACGGCGTAATTCCCGTCAGAGACTCAACCACGAACTTTGAAAAATCCGTAATCGTGTCGTCATCGTCAAATTTGGTAAAGAATTAGCCAGTTTTTTCTTACGTCCGGTAGAGGCGCTGCTTAAAGTTTTCATAGAAACTCTTACGATACGATAAGGGAGCTGTCAAAAGTTCTTGTTTGGGCCTGAGTATTCACCTACTTAATTATAGAAATAGAAAGTACTCTAATATTCTAATTGTTATTTTTTGCTGCCCTAGACGTTCGTCCCTTCATAGACGTTCAGTTATGATGGGAGTTCTACACAAGGTACACTCGCGGAAAGACCCGCTCTGTCACCCATAATGCCATAATCGCTTGCGGTAGCGGCGTAGTAAAAATTCATTCATAGACATGTAATTATCGCTGTCTTACTTTTTCGTATAGCGCTGTCGCGATCACGATGCGGATGACAAATTGCAACTAAAACAAATGCAATTCAATTCATTATTAAATCAATGAAATGCTCTCTGTCTTACTTTTGTGCGGCGGCCCGGATTGGCGCGTCCGACGCGAAGGCGGGGCGTAGTAAAAACAACTGTAGAAAACCGTTCAAAGCATTTTGTTCGCCAAGTGACAGAGCGCAAAATTACGCGATAGTACGTACAAGATTGTCCCTCTTGTATTATTCTGCCGCGCTCGGGTATATCCAAAAATCATCACTTTGGCCCCCGTATGCCCGTATCAATATCTTTGGATGAAACAATCATGCACACACGTCGTGCTAAATTGATTAAAAGTACATTGTATGGGTGGTTATGGGTAGTCATGCTCTCTTAAAAGCCTCTTCGGTAGTGTCGTGTGAGGCGGGTCGTTACGTTCCCTAAAATATGGTTGAGCGAAGCGATAATAATAAATAAATATTTCCAACTCTCACACCAATTAGCCTGGCCCCAAAGTAAGCACTGTAAGGCTTGTGTTATGGGATACTAGGGTAACGGATAGAATACACTGTACATAGATAAGTATATTTCTATAGTAATACATATTAAACATACATGACTGGAGTACAAATGCACGTATTCATCACACAAACATCGGCCCCCACCGGGATTTGAACCTCTCTCGAGTCGGCGACACCATGAAACCCGGCGCATTAACCACTCGGCCACGGAGGTCGTCAATGGCTGGTTCATGCGTCATGCTCGTGAGCGGGGATGAGTTGCCCTCTTGAGTCATGAAGGATTTTTTATTCAAATTGAAGATGTTAATGTTTAGTCAAATAACATTAATCGTTCAAATACTGTATGACACAGCAATCAAAATGCGGGTAAACCATTAATGTATATTTAATCGCTTTGTAATGAGAAGTGACTTCATGAATCATCTCTGAAGTCATTTTTTAACTTGATGACTCTGCAAATAAAAATAAAAGGGTGAAAGAAACAGCCCTTGCTGAGCTGGCTAGAGGAATTTTGACGCGGCCGTCAGGGCCGCGGTAGCATAATTGGTCAGTGCATTCGCCCGGATTGCGAAGGGTGCGGGTTCGAGTCCCGTCTGCTGCCTGGTCCGAGTGGAATTTTTTCGTGTTACATGCTTAAAAATAAAATACAGCCTTTGCTGAGTTTCGTGTCGGTTCTTCTCAGTACAAGGTCTCCCGCCGTAGATTTACGAACCGATGGCGTAGCTTCTAGCCACTCATGAGTGCTTGTAACAGCCTAAACTGAATAAATGATTTTGATTATGATTATAGTTTAATTCTCCCTGATTTCCATAACACAAACACTTCAGCTAATTAAGCCTTGGCACCCATATTATTGCCCAATATTTACTTATTTATGTCTAAAGTAGGTGAACGTTTATTCATAAGTAATGGGTACTTACTCGTAGTTACTTTATCAATTACTCAACTTTGATATAAAGTGATAGTGTGATATCCAATAGGTATTTCCATTTATTAATTTACAGACTAAAGAGGCCGAATAGAGCGATAATATAAGAGACTAGCGGCCCGCCCTCGCTTCGCTTCGGTGTAGAGCCGAAGTGTAGACTACAGTTTTTGTTCTCAGGCTTGTATTATACACAATGACATTCACCTATGATTCTTCTTATACCTGCATGCGAAGTCTCAGCCCGATCGGTTTAAAATGGACAAAGTTTCATACAAACTTTCATTTCCTATTTTATCCCCTTGGGGGTAGAATTGATCAAAATCCTTTCTTAGCGGATGCCTACGTCATAACATCTACCTGCATGCCAAATTTCAGTCCGATCCGTCCAGTGGTTTGGGCTGGGCGTTGATAGATTACTACGTCAGTCAGTCACCTTTGAGTTTTATATATATAGATTATAAAAAAACTGAAGATGGTATATTTATCTTTTCCAAACTTCTATTGACATCACGTCGCTCAATTGTTTTGCCTTCCCAGAATCTCTCCACTAACATTTGAAATTTATGGTATGGTATTAAAGTTCAAATTGACTTTTAAGTATTATTACGAATCGTTTGTATGGGAGTAAAGAAAAGCTTTGTTTTTTGACATTTTCAGGCATTTTTTTTTAATTTTTCTCTTCGTAAGAACCATCCTCGTACTTCAAGAAATATTCTAAAAAAAAAATCAGCCAAATCGGTCGGGTTATGTCGTGACAACGGAAAGCGGGTTTCATTTTTATATATATAGACTAGCTGACCCAGCGAACTTCGTACCGCCCTAAAAAAATAGGGGTTGTCCAGCGGACAAAATTGTGAATCTAAACCATTCTCAGATCCCCTTGAACACACACAAAAAATTTCATCAAAATCGGTCCAGTCGTTTAAGAGAAGTTCAGTGACATACACACTCACAGAAGAATTATATATATAAAGATATATATATATATATAAGATAAGATATAGATAATATAAGAACCCGTGGAACCCTGGGACCTTACTTACCGACAGAAACACAACACCGCCAAAAGGTAATGTTATTTTAGTGTCTTCTATAAGGTGGAGGTTACTCCCCCAGACGGGCGCTCCAATTCGAGCTGAAAATCCGCTATGCCCTCTCTTAGCCCTAAAAGGGGTAAGGTACTTATACGGGATAAGAAAGCAATCTCCACCTTACATAACGAGTGGTAGGGAAAAAAATGTTTGGTTGGACGATTCAAAACTGTTGTACTATACATCCAATTTGAATCATCATCATCATCATCATCAGCCTATTAATGTCCCCACTGCTAGGGCACAGGCCTTCCCTATGGATGGAACAGGGAGATTGGGCCGTGACCCACCACGCGGGCCCAGTGCGGATTGGTGGGTGCTAACGACTGCAGATGCAACCGGGACCAACGGCTTAACGTGCCTTCCGAAGCACGGAGGAGCTCGACATAGATAATTTTGGGTCACCCATTTGGATGGGTGACCGACCACTGCGAAAGTTGCTTAATTTCAACGATCGCAGCCGAACGCGCTAACCAGTTGCGCCATCGAGCTCCTCATTTTGCCAATTTGCCAATTTGAATAAAGATATATATTGATTTCTGATTTCTGCAATATTTCCAACACTCAAACCAATTAGCCTAGCCCCAAAGTAAGCAAGGCTTGTGTTATGGGATGCTAGGGTAACGGATATAATACATATAAAACATCCATGACTGGAGTACAAATGCTCGTATTCATCACACAAACATCTACCCGCGCAGGGATTCGAACCTCTCGAGACGGCGACACCATGAAACCCGGCGTACAAACCACTCGGTCACGGAGGTCGACAAAAACGACGTCGACAGTTTCTGCTGGTGAGGGTTCTAGGGCTCCGCGAGGTAAAGGATTGGCTTCATGCCGGCAAGGTGAAGACAGCCAGAGAGGCATCTTCTATCTTCACAATGGACGCCACGTACACTCAATGGCGGATCCAGGTTTGACGTCAGGGGGGGGTCATATAGTCGTGGTCAAGTCACAGTGGGTACAGATTGTGAAGTACAGATTGTGAAGTGGGTACAGATGGACCCAGCCCAGGGGGAGGTCTTGACCCCCATGACCCCCATGACCCCTCCCCCTGGATCCGCCCTTGCAAGTTTCTAAAGCACGGTGCGACTTATAAATGGCTGGGTACTGTGTTATATTCAATGGATTAAATATCCTCCTGGGCTGGGTCCATCTGTACCAAGCCCAGCGGGGGGGTCATGACCCCCATGACCCCCCCCCCTGGATCCACCCTTGCGTACACTTAACATTAGGTGTGGCGGGGTTATTTGTTGCCCCTCGTATAAAAAAAGGGAAAAATTAACAATTAAATCTTCCAGCAATGAAACCCTTTAACCCTAAGACTTTAGCAGCAGAATACTGTTTTAGGATGAGCCAAGAAAAGAGCTTGATGGTGCGGGTGGTCAGCGCGTTCGGCTGTGATCGTTGAAGTTAAGCAACTTTCGCAGTGGTCGGTCATTGGATGTGTGACCAAAAATCTTCTATCTCGAGTTCCTCTGTGCTTTGGAAGGCACGTTAAGCCGTTGGTCCCGGCTGCATCTTCACCCGCTAGCACCCGCCAATCCGCACTAGCGTGGTGAGTCATGGCCCAATCTCCCTATTCCATCCATAGGGAAGGCCTGTGCCCGAGCAGGGGGGCATTAATAGGCTGATGATGATGATGAGCCAGGAAATGGGATGAGACGTCATAGGATGAATACGGACTAACCCAAAACACAATCGGATGGGAATACAAAACCACTGCCTTTGCAGCAACCGACCGGTGAAACGGAACTAACTTTCGAATTAGTATATAAGTAGACGCGAAGGAAACGTAGAAAACAAACAAACAATGTTTGGCCGAACGTAATATCGATTCGATAGCCGCAAGCGCATTCGATTAACGACCGACAGCAACCTTCACGCTAGCGGCAGTTTTGAAGGCGACTGCGCGCGCGTCGGTCGCTGCGCTTATAAAATAATATTCTAGTATTTAGTAATATCGAACTTTAATAGTTTTTTTTGTTATATATATATATTTATTTTTCTATATTAGTAGTTAGTGTTTTTCTGTTGTTGTTGTTGTTGTTTTTCTGCTTCGAGTGTCATTGGAAATTTTTCAAGGAAAAAAGGTAAGCGTTTTTTCTTATTTTTGTTATTTACCCGCTAAGCGAAAGGCTGCGAAAGAGAATAAACACAACTGTATTCAGCAATTAGATAAACAGTATTCTGGGATGAAATAGTTAGTACTCTTATTTTTTAAATAAAGATAAAGGATAAAAAACCTTATCACTGAAGAAACCAATAAGAATTTTGTCGACATTCTGTTGAGAAAGGAAGGAACTTGATACGTGTAAATTTTGTTAATGAAACACGCTTTACCGGATTGAAAGTGCGTCTTCTTATTACTTTTTTTTGGCATTTCACAATCTTTTCAGGCTGTGTCGTCTGAATTATGATTTTGAGTTATTTTATAGCTTTTATCGCGGGCTTTGAGCGCGGCGACCGAATCAAGAAATTCCGTAACGATAAAAGGCTGACAAGAGTGCATATGATACCAATTTTTGCCATTCCAGTATCGATCTAAACGGCGCAGTGCGTTAAGTTTTTGCCTCGGTACCAACGTTCGACGCATCACCGCGGTCGTCGGTTCAAATACCGCACTCATATTTTTTTATAATTTTTTTCCTTTTCTTATACATATTTTACTGCATAAATAAAATGAATGAATAATTATAATTGCATAAGTTTATAAAAAATGCTATGCAATAGCTTTACCGCGGCAGTCCCCGAGTGCCACACGTATTTTTTATTTACTTTTGTCGAACTACCTTAGATAGACTTTTATAGAACCGTTCGGATATTACATTGAAAGATTATTGAATGTAATTGTCTATGTATGAAATTATAATCTTATTAATTGATAAACTATTTCATTTAATTCGTATTTATTATGTTTTGAAACTTAAAATAAATACAATTATTTGAATGATGAGTTAATTTCGATATCTATCTAATATATAAAATTCTCGTGTCGCAGTGTTTGTGGTTAAACTCCTCCGAAACGGCTCGACCGATTTTCGTGAAATTTTATATGCATATTCAGTAGGTCAGAGAATCGGATGTAATCTATTTTTCATCCCCCTAAATGTTAAGGGTAGCCCCCCCCCCCCATTTTATTTTAATTATAGATTTTTTTTTTTTTTTTATGATACGTCATACAAAAATACATACAACCCTAATTTTTCACCCTTCTACCACCAATACCACCAACCCCTATTTTTTATGGCGGTACGAAGTTCGCTGGGACAGCTAGTGTAAATATAAATACTTAGTCGCTACAAACTGACGGTAGTTATCTTTTGCATTTAGTTTCTTGATACCTGCGGTATAAGGAAAGTACTTATTTAATGACTTAGAGGTGGCAATGAAAAGTTATGTTACAGCGTCATGCATGTAAATGTGACAGCATGATATTATAGTTAAACCAGAATAGAATATATAATTTACTTTAAACAAACACGGTATTTAAGGCCTTACGTGTTCTTGAATAAAAGTTACGAGCTCCGTCATAAAATAGCATGCAAATACATTAATTATCACCAAATTAATAAAAAAATACAATTATTTTCAATATATAACATTCTCGTGTCGCGGTATTTGTGGTTAAACTCCTCCGAAACGGCTTTCCCGATTCTCATGAAATTTTGTGTACATATTGGGTAGGTCTGAGAATCGGACTACATCTATTTTTCATCCCCCTAAATGTTAAGGGCAATCCACCAATAAATTATTTTTTTTTCAATTTTAGATAATTTTTTTTTATTTTTTTATGATACATCCTACACAAATACACACAACCCAAAATTTTCACCCTTCTACCACCAACCCCTATTTTTTTATGGCGGTACGAAGTTCGCTGGGACAGCTAGTTTTCAATATTATTTATTACATTGTCATCATTACTAAATAAAACAAGTTTCAAAGGTATAGATGCACTAATTTATTTATTTATTGACTAGTGGTAGTGGTGGTGGTGGTGTAGAGCTGTAGTTTAGACTATATTTTTGTTCTCAGGCTTCTATTAAACACAATGACTTTCTTTAAATACCTAATTACTAAAGACACGCGCCGCCGCCGCGCCGGCCCCCCCGCCAGTACCGCCCGAACCGGTATGTTCCTGCATTTTAAATCTGTAATATCTTCGAAAATATTCATTTAAATTACATGCTGTAAAGGGTCATATTGATCTATATTACACGCACAATGTATTTAAGGTACTTAATTGGATAAGGATTAATGCTGTATTGCTTAAAATCGCTTGTTCGTAAATAAGCCATTATTTTCTCGTAATAAGTAATTAAAAAATGGTTATTGTGGGTTATACCAAAGAGATAGGCATATACCATCGCGAACTTTTTTGTAGACCTTTTTAAGGTGTATAATACTGTAGTACATTATTTTGATCTATCTCGTTGGGTTCAGCCAGCGTTTGCAATGTAAGCGCAAAAAAATGTGTTTATTTACGACCTTACATTAAAAACCTCTAAAATTATCAGTGTTTCTCTACTATATTATGCATGTATTATACATATAAACCTTCCTCTTGATTCACTCTATCTATTCAAAGAAACCGCATCAAAATCCGTTGTGTAGTTTCAAAGATCTAAGCATACAAAGGGACATAGGGACAGAGAAAGCGACTTTGTTTTATACTATGTAGTGAAGTTGAGCATACCTTTTCACTATGCGTCGTCTGAATTATGATTTGAATGGTACTAATGCTAATAATATAATTTAGTAACTTAGATTATATCACAAGTTAAAAAAAACATTGTCGACAATTGAACATCATTATAACCAGTTAGATAAGTATAAGTTACGGAGCTCGATGGCGCAAGTGGTTAGCGCGTTCGGCTGCGATCGTTGAAGTTAAGCAACTTTCGCAGTGGTCGGTCATTAGATGGGTGACCAAAATTTTACTATCTCGAGTACCTCCGTGCTTCGGAAGGCACGTTAAGCCGTTGGTCCCGGCTGCATCTGCAGTCGTTAGCACCCACCAATCCGCACTGGGCCCGCGTGGTGGGTCATGGCCCAATCTCCCTATTCCATCCATAGGGAAGGCCTGTGCCCCAGCAGTGGGGACATTAATAGGCTGATACTGCTGCTGCTGCTGCTGCAGTATAAGTTTCTAAATAAGTGGAATCTTGACGAGTCATCTATTAGTGGTGAGCATGTTCGGTCTACGATCGTGGAAGTAAAATAACTTTCACTATGGCTGGTCCCAGGATGGGTGACCAAAGATTTATTATTGCGAGCTCCTCCGTGATTCGGAAGGCACGTTAAGTGGTTTGTTTGGTGGGCCTGAGTCCTCATCAGCCCTGAGAGTACAGTATAGACTTTCTGAGTCCATGAGTTGGCACTTCACAATAGGTTAAGTTAGATTCGAGACCATAGCGCTCCGAGCCGAGCTTGTGAAAAACGACGGCGAAGCACCAGAAAAAACATCGTAGATTTTTCAACAAAAATAATGTGATGTCTGTACTCCTGGGTCCAGTAAGTACAGTTTTCTCGTCTTTGCTGCATCAGCAGTCGTTAAAATACATCAATCAGACATATTTTTTTGGGAATCTGATATACAAGCATTTTTATGCTTAGTTTAGGCGCCAGTCTCTCACAAAGTTCCACATAGCTACTTAAATAACTACCATAAGTTAATTATACAATAAGTGTTTGAAATGTATTTGTAAACAGAGGAGTGATAAATAAATAAATTTGACATAATTACACTAACACACACACACACACACACACACGCACACACGCACACACACACACACGCACACACACGCACAACACACACACACACACACACACACACACACACACACACACACCGGTTAATGCTATACCTAGGTACTTTTTTTTTTAAAGATTATTTTTATATAATTTTTATTTTGTGGTTTTAAATTATTGTAGCTAGTATTGTAGTAACAATAGTGGGGAGAGCACTGTCTTCTGGTCCTCAGGGTAACATTTTCCAGAGGACATGGTTCACATTATCATGTACTAAAATGTAAAGTGGTTTCAATAAATTATTATTATATTATTATTGGGCTAAAAAAAAACAGCACAGGGCCTGCGTTGTGGTCAATTAGGTAATTATGTCTGAGTCATCATCATCATCATCATCAGCCTATTAATGTCCCTACTGCTTGGGTACAGGCCTTCCCTATGGATGGAATAGGGAGATTGGGCTATGAACAACCTCTAACGATCGCGAACTAGGTGCTAACGACTGCAGATGCAGCCGGGACCAACGGCTTAACGTGCCTTATGAAGCACGGAGGAACTCGAGATCGAAGATTTTTGGTTACCCATCCAATGACCGACCACTGTGAAAGTTGCTTATCTTCAACGATCGCAGCCGAACGCATTAACCACCCGCGCCACTGAGTTCCTCTATGTCTGAGTACTTTTTCGGAAATAATAGTGAGTGAAAACTCAAAGCCATAATATTTATACAGTTGTAATAAAAAAATATAGGTATTTTATGTATGAAATTAAATTCTTTAGTTCAAGGATCGATCGGAATCGTTCGAGAACGTTTGTATGGAAAAACCATTGCGCGTCTCACCTCTTAATTCAATACGACTTGAACACAAAAGTATTTAAGCACAAGACATGTAGGTATGTTGGCGATACAAAAAGCTATGAAGGACATAATTTTGTTTTAAGATCGTGCCAATACCAAAACCTATTAGCTTTTTTTAAGCTTCGTATATTTTTTTGCAGTCTCGCACTCATTTATTAACATATGCCGTTTAAGATACCAGCAAAAACATTTCCAATTTAAAAAATACTTCTGGAAACAGGTTGCGAATACATTTTATTAGTTTTATGAACCAGAAACACGGCCACTCTATAGGTTCGGGTTTCCGATTTCACATCAGACCGGGACCTCTATTTTTGATTCGCTCGCCTGACAAAGTATCGTCGAATGCGACTTTAGGCACTTTCCACTTCGCATGATACTGATTTTCCGTATTTTTGAATCGTTCATCTACAGTGTTACAAGTTAAATACAAAATATTAATTACACGTTTTTACAATAAAAGATAAAAAGCAGTCATTACCGCTGTAATAATATAATTACTATATTTATAATAATATAATACTATATAAAAAAAATGGGTGCGTGTACTTATGTAGGCGCGTGAGAAGTTATCCTTCTTTGGCATCGTTTAAAATTAGTTTTTAATTGCATGCAAATAATTAATTACAATAAATTAATAAAAAGTCTGGAAAAGGACACAGCCAATAAAGTTCAGTTTTAATTTGAAAAAATAAATAAATAATCAAAATATTCAATTAAAATCGCTACTGAATATAATTTATTAGAACATATGTGATTTGCACTTGTATGAAACTCAAACACGTATTCCGAATATACAAACTAGAAACATGTGGCTAAATATTATAAATATGAATACCTATAACTGTTACTTTATTACAAAAAATAAAGATGTGGTTTTTGGTTCTACTACACCAATGGTCAAGAGATGGCGCTGTAGTCTCCTGAATCGCGCTTTGGTTCCGTTGTTCCAGATTAATAAATACTTTTGATAGGCCTTCACAATGCAGTCGTTAGCACCCACTAAATAGAGGTTCTATTTCTATTTTGTTGGTAGATTTTCTTAATGTGCGGTAAACACAAAGGCCGCTAAAGCGACCAACTTCATGCTGTTAATTTTTGTGTTACAGTGATGCGCGCGCATCTTAAAATTTCACTCTCATCATTTTTTCATAACGCGCCTAAAGAAGTATAACTTCAATAATATAATTAGTTATTGAGAATTATAGTCATTACCACTAATGACAATAATTCCCAATAACTGGCTATTTAATATTTTGCCTTTTTTATTAGAAAAGATTAAAACGTCGCAACAGATCGTCATCTTATCTTTATTTTAAAATGAATGAGAAAAAATCTTGAAAATATCTGACATAAATTTGACAATTATATACTACTAGCAAACCAGTGAACCAAATGTTCACAAAAAAAATGTATTTAATTAATTGAGAACTTCGGAGATTTTGTGTGGTTTCGTTTGAAATAGAAATCACGTGATTTCTCGAAAACCGGAAGTGCTACGTTACTCACATCCGGTTTGTAGTCTTATCAGACTATTCTTAACTTATAACTTAAACATTCTCTATATCTATCTCTTACGGTTTGGCCGCTGAAACAGCACCACGGACGGACGGACGGACTTGTCTATTAGATAAGAGATTCGCCTCCATCATTAGCCAACGTGCAACGAGTGGTCGAGACCGCTCGTTGTTCGACGCAAGGTGAGTGATTCAAAAATAGAGCTCACATAACCCACATTCATATGAATTCACCCCTCAGGTTCGAGTGGTCTGGAGGCTTTAGACGGAGTGGAGACTCCCCCCGGGGAGACGCCATCCGACTGGAATACCTCCAGAGGCACTCGCCAATTCTCGGCTTGAGGTCCCCTTAGGATCTCGCCGTCCCCAAACCCGGTGACGCTGTAAAGGTCATCTGCGACCAACAGCATACACACTCAAAAAAAAAAATATGAATTCAATTATTGCACATTTTAATATTAAAAAACTCCTTATATTACCAAATAAAATAAAATAAAATTACTTCTTCGTGCTCGACAATTTGCTTGTGATCTTTTTATTACTGACATGAATTGATTTTCTTTAAATTATTTGGAACGAGCAATTAAGGCTGCACTTACAGGTTTATTGTGTGTTGCACTCCGGGAGTACCGGCAGAAGTGAGAACTTGAATATTAACGTTGTGCATTTTTGATATTTTGGAATAGTTAGGGAATAATTTTGCACGATTTGCTTTAATTATCAGTATAAAAGTACTATTATTTATGTGGTGGCATACAATATTTATTTATTACGCTATCGTACACACTCTCAGAAAAATCAACTTACATGAATCACGTTTAACCGCACTTAGCGACATCTATTGTAAAGAAATCAACTTACATGAATCACATTTAAGCGCACCTAGCGACATCTATTGTAAAGAAAATGCATTTTCTTCGCAATAAAGCTGCCACGTGGACGTCCTACATAAAGACTTATTATTATAATACGATAAAATAAAATTTATTTTAGCGTTTTTCCGATACAAAATTTACAATTGGTACACAATATTACTATGTTTCGTCCAATATATTGAAAGTCAACAACTTGTATTGGTCTTACGCCACGTGTCCTGACGCGAGTTTAACATTTTTTACCCATACAAAAAAAGTGTACAACTCCGCTAAAGAAGTTTTCACTTCAAAAAAGAAAAAAAAGCAGGCTCCTTTCAAAGGAGACCCGCCACTTTTCATAAAAAAAATGCTAAACTTGTATACAGTTGAATTTGGTCTCAAAATAAAGCCAAAATTACTTGCTACATAAAACTACTATTGCCTTATTTTTAGTGAATCGTGGAAAGAAGTTATATAATGATTAATATTTTTTGATATGGAAACCCTAAATCTTCAAGGGACGGAATTTTACTTCAAAATATTACTCAAGTGACTGTAAAAACCATGATTCCTTTGCTTTTTCTAAATAAAAAACCAAATGTCAATTTGTCAATCCTAAAATACAAACAAAAAATCATTCGCATTTCGCATCCGCTTCCACGTACTGTGATTGTGAATGTTCTCTGCTGTGATTGCCTTTTTATCCGTTATTTCTCTTGACGACCCGGCTATATATGTATAGAGGTTATATTGGCAAACCTACGTATTTGACATTGACAGCTAGCTGCTGATGACAAATATTGCCAGACTACGTTACCCAATTATGAAACACAGATAAAAAAATTAAAAAAGTATACAACTTTGGCACATAATGCCGGGTGTCCTTTGCCTAGGAAGGGCGGGCAACTCGAGCAGTGAAGGTGAGCGTTAATGCGCATCGCTAAGAGAGCCTCCTTAAACCTGAGGGCCATTCGCCTAACGGAAATGCTATGGAAAACGCTAACGCTTTCGATATACCTCACGCTCATTTTTTTTAATATTGTTATTACCAATGCAAAAGAAAAAAACAGAGCGCGAGGCATTTGAAAGCCTCAGGCGGCTAGAAATAACAAAATGAAATCGAAAGCGTTAGCGTTTTCCATAGCATTTCCGTTAGGCGAATGCAATCCTGGGTCGCGAGTCCCTGAAACTGCTCAGGGTTTCTCTCTCTCCCACACCATGAACCCAGCACCCGCACGGTGAATCCATGGATTGCTAAGAAGTTCGTCTGTCTCATTATAATCATCATCACCATCATCATCATCAGCCTATTAATGTCCCCACTGCTGGGGCACAGACCTTCCCTATGGATGGAATAGGGAGATTGGGCCATGACCCACCACGCGGGCCCAGTGCGGATTGGCGGGTGCTAACGACTGCAGATGCAACCGGGACCAACGGCTTAACGTGCCTTCCGAAGCACGGAGGAACTCGTGATAGAAGATTTTTGGTCACCCATCCAATGACCGACCACTGCGAAAGTTGCTGAAGTTCAACGATCGCAGCCGAACGCGCTAACCACTTGCGCCATCGAGCTCCTCATTATAATATTTAGCTACAAATATTTTTTTTGTAGTTAGGTACGCGGTCATTTTAATCAATGCAACCGGCTGAGTGCTACAGGGCCGCGCAAAACGTTACTCCGTAGTTACCCATTACAAAAATTAAAAAAAAATCCTCAAGAAAAGTATATTTTGTTGTTTGAGGTCATGTTGCTTCATCGATAGTATAATTAATTGTTTGTTTGTTTTGTTGTTTAGTTGAACGCGCAAATCTCGGGTACTGCTGTTTCAAATTGAAAAAATATTTTTGTGATAGATAGCCCATTTAACGAGGAAGGTTATAGGCTATATAACATCATGATATGACTAATAGGAGTGGAGCATCAATGAAAAATGTTGCGAAAACGGGAAAAAATATACCTTTTCAGAGCTTTCGTTGCGTGTGCTGCGTAAATGGTTAAAGTTGCACAAAAATCAGGTATTACGGAATTGTTCCCCTTAAAAAGTTCTATAAAAAAGATCGCGACAGCATAATGTACATCTTTTAAGTTTGACTCACTATAACGTTCAACTGTTATTTTTAAAGCATTTTTTTTTTATAATTTTTATTATTTTTAAAGCATGTAACTGCTTGATGTTTAAATCTAAAGAAAATATAATTAGAAAAAATTCCACGCGAACCAGGCAGCAGACGGGACTCGAACCCGCACCCTTCGCAATCCGGGCGAATGCACTGACCAGTTTTTTTCTAGTTATATTTTCTTTAGATTTAAACATCAAGCAGTTACATGCTTTAAAAATAATAAAAATTATAACTATAATTGCTATTTCTTCTTTCAAATGTTTAATACTTGTAAAAGTATTCATTTGACATTGTGGGTTTACCTATAATGCGAAGAGATGGCGCTGCCTTGCAGCTTAAGAATAGCTAGAAGGAATTTCGACGCGGTCCGTGAGGGCCGCGGTAGCATAATTGGTCAGTGCATTCGCCCGGATTGCGAAGGGTGCGGGTTCGAGTCCCGTCTGCTGCCTGGTACGCGTGGAATTTTTTCTAGTTATATTTTCTTTAGATTTAAACATCAAGCAGTTACATGCTTTAAAAATAATAAAAAATATAACTATAATTGCTATTTCTTCTTTCAAATGTTTAATACTTGTAAAAGTATTCATTTGACATTGTGGGTTTACCTATAATGCGAAGAGATGGCGCTGCCTTGCAGCTTAAGAATAGCTAGAAGGAATTTCGACGCGGTCTGTGAGGGCCGCGGTAGCATAATTGGTCAGTGCATTCGCCCGGATTGCGAAGGGTGCGGGTTCGAGTCCCGTCTGCTGCCTGGTCCGCGTGGAATTTTTTCTAGTTATATTTTCTTTAGATTTAAACATCAAGCAGTTACATGCTTTAAAAATAATAAAAATTATAACTATAATTGCTATTTCTTCTTTCAAATGTTTAATACTTGTAAAAGTATTCATTTGACATTGTGGGTTTACCTATAATGCGAAGAGATGGCGCTGCCTTGCAGCTTAAGAATAGCTAGAAGGAATTTCGACGCGGTCCGTGAGGGCCGCGGTAGCATAATTGGTCAGTGCATTCGCCCGGATTGCGAAGGGTGCGGGTTCGAGTCCCGTCTGCTGCCTGGTCCGCGTGGAATTTTCTCATTTTTTTTTGTTGAAGTTCTCCCGTTTTAGGGAAGGCAAAGGGAACAATGCCCATACAGCCTGGTCTTTAATTAAATTAATCTTCTTTTTGTTTTTACATTTGAATGTCGGTGTGACGCATTCTAATGTTTCTTGGAGTGTTTGGCACGAAATGTATCGAGTTGGCTTTTTCGATAAGCTTCTGTGAGGTAGTCAACACTACAATAAAATTCTCACGTCCACTTCACCGAAACAGCGTATATTTTAATGATTCTACTAATTCTTCAGTAACGCAGACAGTTGTTACACAAAACCACACCAATTTTATTTCACAACATCCACTATGAACGATTAAGAATAATTAAAATAAGACGCCAACCGCACTCGATGATATCCCGCCAAAAACTCCATTTTTAAAGCATTAAACTCAGTTTGTAAGAGTTGCCGTATTCGATACATCAGATTGTCGTATTTTCAAATAAAAATCATGATTTTGCCGTATTACCTAATTTTATTTATTAAAATTTATAGGTAGTAAGTATTATTATACGGCAACGACAAACCTTCCGTATGCCGTATAATCTGAAATTATTATATATATAGCTCCAATTGCCGTATATTACGGTAATTGCCGTATCAATGGCAACGCTGATTCAACTAAGTGATGTTTAAATCTAATGATTTTTTCCAGTAAAATTTACACTCTAACCTTTTTTCTCAAATTAACCACATTGATTGACTGTTAAGCTACACGATCGCAAGGTCAGCCAGTAAATCGTTAATGTGTAATATTTAATAAACGGATACTTTTTCTATAGGATCTAACTAAAGTGATGAAACAAAGCGTCATTCATAAGTAATGTTTAATCTTGTACAATGGTACGAAACCCTACATATGGCCAGCTGGATTTAATGAGGTCTTTTGGTTAATAGGCCAACTTAATGTCTCAAATCCATTGAAATGACGTACATACATCATTCGACACTGGGCCACTCGTGTCAGCGTCCAACTACAAAGTTTGCGAATTCTTAAGCGAACGCGAATAGAAAGTAGTTATGTTAATTCGTCATTCGAATACTACTAGACGATTGAATTAAGTTAATTCTGTCAAGGAGGAACTTTGCACCACAAAATAAGCGGACACAGAAAGCCAGTTGATTCCCGATAATTAGGTACTAAAAAAGCAACCACTGCATTTCTTTCAACTAACATCCTCGATAATAGCCCTGCAAAAACAAAACTATGCTCGTAGATGATTTTTATTTTTTATTGATATTTTAAGTACACACATTGATTATAAATGAAATATCTGCTAAACTATTATAATAGTTTGTCGGCAGAGTTCCCATGGATAACCATTAATTACAAATTACTTACAATGTGTGACTTCTGTTAAACCAAACAAATCAGTTGTTACTATTATAAAAATACATAATATTTATATATTATAACTAGTGGCCCGCCCTCGCTTCGCTTCGGGGTAGAATTGATCAAAATCCTTTCTTAGCGGATGCCTACGTCATAACACCTACCTGCATGCCAAATTTCAGCCCGATCCGTCCAGTGGTTTGGGCTGTGCCTTGATAGATCACTATGTCAGTCAGTCACCTTTGAGTTTTATATATATAGATTGTTGAACATTAAATGAAGGGCTGGCCGACTATTAAATTTTACTTACCACTTTTATCGTCAACAGATACAGTATATTAAAGAATCAGTAAAATTAGACGTTGCGATCGAGTTATTGTCGCAGATAAAACTTGGCGCTCTGCAACGTTGAGCCCTGAAGTGAGCTAGTCTTCTGTATTTCTTTATTTAGTATTTGCATCCCGTGCCGATAACTGATATAAATGAGAAACCGTTTCATACAGACCGGCTTGTTATTGTTATAGGATACGATACATCAATATCGTTTATTCAGTCTAGGCTGTTACAAGCACTTGTGAATGTCGAAAAGCTACGCCATCGGTTCGCAAATCTACGGCGGGAGACCTTGTACTGAGAAAAACCGGCAAGAAACTCAGCAAGGGCTGTTTTTTTCTCCCTGTATTATACACAGAGTCGTCAAATTGAAAAATGACTTCAATAGGAGTCCCTTTAGTCAAGGTTCCGAAGATACTGGCAGTGTTCCCCCTTTGAATATTTAGACTTATTGTTTGTCCGAGGTAGCTGCCAGCTCTTCGGTCTCCAGTGATGTCGACTAACCTTTTTATTATTTCTGGTCGTGTTAATGAAATCAAACGATGAAATTAATTTAATGAAATTTTCTACTCTATTGAAATTCCATTGAGACAAAAGATAAGATCCTCCCGCCCCTTTCTACTACCGGACGAGCAGGGAAACGGCAAGGCGACATCGATTCACGGTGGCAGTTCCAAAGACCGGCACTAAGCGATTCGCTTCTAGCTTCATCGTGCGGACTGCCAAACTGCGGAATTCCTTGCCTGAGCCCTTGTTCCCCGAGCACTACAATCTAGCGGTCTTCAAAGCAAGAGTGATCCGGTTTTTATTAGGTAAGCGCGCTCCATCGTAGACCATAATATTGCTTTCCATCAGGCGAATTATGGTCAAGCGCTTACCTATTACCGAATAAAAAAAATAAAAAAAAAAAAGCAAACCATAAGAAGATTTTTCTAGTGAGTCGAATTTAATACGCATAGAAAATCAAAATAAAAAAGTGCCGGACTCGCCTATGAAGGGTTCCGTAGCGGTAAGTAACATAATATAAAAGTTCTTGTAGTTCGTTGTAACATTGATCAATGTTTTAATAATATTGTATTTTTTTAAAGGTAAATTGCGGTTTACGATTTATGACTTAGGTATTAAAAAACGTATTTACTAGATCTCGTTCAAACCAATTTTCGGTGACTTCCACCACTTCCACAATGACATTCATCTATGATTCTCCTTATACCTGCATGCAAAGTCTCAGCCCGATCGGTTTAAAATTGACAAAGTTTCATACAAACTTTCATTCCCTATTTTATCCCCTTCGGGGTAGAATTGATCAAAATCCTTTCTTAGCGGATGCCTACGTCATAACATCTACCTGCATGCCAAATTTCAGCTCGATCCGTCCAGTGGTTTGGGCTGTGCGTTGATAGATCACTATGTCAGTCAGTCACCTTTGAGTTTTATATATATAGATAAAAAAAAATGTGATCGGTCTGTTTACATTGGCCATCTTTACACTCAATATTAATATAAAGGTTTAATAAAATTTTATAGATTTGGTTTTATTTCACGTTGTAAATAACAAACAGTGTTTCATAAAGTAAGCTAAAGTATATTATAAAATATTTTATTCAATTAAAGTGAAACGTGCAACTTTTAAGAAATAAAGTTAACATTTTATTGCGACGACAATAATGTCTAAAGTGACTTTCTATTGTCCAATAATGTTATGAAAAAGGTCTCGTAATCACAATACATTTTATTTACGGAGTGATACGTGCACCTTACCGCAAAACGTATTTACCTGCCTAAGGTTTGACCAATATTTATCGAGGGATCTTGTGTAAGAACTTATTATTATTCTTAACAAGTGCGAATCGAACTCTCCTACCGAGTGTTCCGTACAAATTTATAGGTATGCAACATAAACAGCTAAACAGCCGTATCTCTTCTTACGTAAACTTAAAAAAATACAATTTTTTTTTTACAGCTTAAACGGACCGTAGATCTGAGTATATGGTTTAAATTTCAACTCAAAATAAAGGGTCTTGACATACAGATAGATAAACGCCCGTTACTTTTTGTCACGTTAACTTAGATGTTTGATTTTTTCACAGCTTCAACAGGGGCACTAGAATCTATCTTTATATATATAATTCTTCTGTGAGTGTGTATGTCACTGAACTTCTCTTAAACGACTGGACCGATTTTGATGAAATTTTTTGTGTGTGTTCAAGGGGATCTGAGAATGGTTTAGATTCACAATTTTGTCCGCTGGACAACCCCTATTTTTTAGGGCGGTACGAAGTTCGCTGGGTTAGCTAGTATAATATAAAACTCAAAGGTGACTGACTGACATAGTGATCTATCAACGCACAGCCCAAACCACTGGACGGATCGGTCTGAAATTTGGCATGCAGGTAGATGTTATGACGTAGGCATCCGCTTACAAAGGATTTTGATCAATTCTACCCCGAAGCGAAGCGAGGGCGGGCCACTAGTTGAGTATATAGTGTTAATTTCAATTGTATACCTCTACGCGTTACCGAGATAAAGGGTATTGACAGGTACACTGACGTGCAGATCAACAACAAAGTAGGTAGTAGTACTTTTATAACAGGATAAAGGGTTATAAGGGTTCGGTTTTTTTCCTTCCGAGGTACGGAACCAACATGGCACACTAAACCTCAAATTAGCCGTGAATTGAAAATTTCTATCTTACCCATAATTCACAGGGCCACAAAAAAGTACCCTGCGCGAAAGACCAGACTACCTGAACTTTATGTTTTCTGGCTGAGTCCAAATATGGTGCCAGATTAGCGAAGTTGGTGCGCGTTTTTTTAACAACATTAACCATACTATAGGAAAAACTTAAATTTTCAGCATTATTGCTGATTTCTGAAAAAACGCGAACCAACTTCGCTATTCTGTGTCTCTACACTGTGTAGCATTGGTACGTGGTTGTTTCTGCATAAAATATCTGTCTTATTATTTTATATTTGTTCTTGAGAGATTATCATTATGTAATTTTTATTTTTTACTTAGCAGCACGATTTAATTTTAAATCTTGAAAACACTTTAGGTGGTTGTGTGCAGTTATGCAGGGCGGGATATAATATAGTAAAATGGTTAGCATTTGGTGGCCAATTAACTGTATACATATGTTTTCATAGATACCCATATCGTTTGGAAGGCATTTTGTTGAGTTATAGAAGCTGAAATAGAATTGCTTTCAGTAGCTTAAGGCAGTTGAATGTTTCTGACCGTAAACACAATATACTGTAAATTAATTTATGGAAAATCTGTAAATAGCCTTACTGTTGGTTTACACTATACTTAAATACTTTTGTAAACGCCGTTGATTTTCAAATAAATAAATAAATAAAAAAAATAATTTTGGCACCATATTTGGACTCAGCGCAAGGGCGGATCCAGAGGGGAGGTCACGGGGGTCATGACCCCCCCCCCCCCCCCTCCCCCTGGGCTGGGTCCATCTGTACCCACTGTGACTTGACCACGACTATATGACCCCCCCCTGGCGCTAAAGCTGGACCCGCCCTTGACTCAGCGACCCCGAAAAACATAAAGTTGAGGTAGTCTGGTCTTTCGCATAGGGCAAATTTTTTGTGGGCCTATGTTATTTATCGACTTTTCTTGTGTATTTCAGATTGTAGCTTAGAATTGTCGCCTCGTCTCTAAATATACCTCTGTTTCTGTTTAGACGATCCTGTTACTAAATCTCTGCTGGACGTTCGTCCATCCGTCCGTCTGTAAGAAGGTGTGTTTCATGATTTCGATGAACCGATGCATTACCGATAATATTTTGAAAAACAGCAGGACTTCTTTAATTCTAACCTAGACCTCTGCCACAGAATTCTCTGCCATCCGAACGTCCCGTTTACGTCACGTTTTACGTAAACGAGCCGATCAACGTGCGAGACAATGCTTCTTATTTGTAATTAAATACCTCCCGAGAAAAATAAATTAGATTTATTTCACAAAATAGGTACCCTATAAATTCTTTGTACTAAAATCCGAACGCTCCACGAACCCGAACGGGGGATAATGTTTTCTAAAGAAAATATTACTAGAAAAATACCCCCGTGGATCAGGCAGCAGACGGGACTCGAACCCGCACCCTTCGCTTTACGAGCGAATGCACTGACCATTATGCTACCGCGACCCTCTTTAAACTTAAACATCGACCATTCACATGTTTAAAAAAAATAAAAACTATATTTTTTTTCTTTCATTAGCAGTTTACATTCAGTTACAAGGCCAGTGACTCTTACATACCGCCAATTATTGTTAGAGGATTGTTTAAAAAATTTAAAGAAAACGTTTGGCTGTAGTTTACAAAACAAACTATTGCTCGCTGAGGATGTTAGAATTCATTTGTGTAGGAACCTGCCTACCTACATCCGTAGCGGTATTCTTGTATGCCAATTACGATACTGTACCCTTAGCACGAATCATTATCGAATTCGAATAGTTTACGAGTCCGAAATGTCATTGTCATGTACTGGTCTTTAGTTCTCGTTACGTACTATGTGGCGCTGCTGTTCAAGTTGCCGATTAATGATTTAATTCGATAATGGTTCGCGCTAGCGGTACTGTACCCTTAGCACGAACCAATATCGAATTCGAATAGTTTGCGAGTCTGAAATGTTAATGTCTTGTATGGAAACTTCAACAGCAGCGCTACAACGTACGTAACGAGAACTAAAAATCAGAACACATTTGACAATGACATTTCACACTCGCAAACTATTCGAATTCGATATTGGTTCGTGCTAATGGTACTGATCATTTTTAGGGTTCCGTAGCCAATTGGCAAAAAACGGAACCCTTATGGATTCGTCCAGTCTGTCTGTCTGTCTCTCCGTCCGTATGTTAGTCACTTTTTTCCGAAACTAAGAACTATAATGTTGAAACTTGGTAAGTAGGTAATTCTGTTAACCGCATTGAGATTTTTACACAAAAATATAAAATAAAACAATAAATTTTGGGGGTTCACCATACTTAAGTACTGACACTCAAAAATGTTTTTCATCAATCCCATACGTGTGGACTATTTATGGATAAGTCTTCGAAAATGATGTGAGGTTTCTAATATTTTATTTCGCGTTGCGCGCGAGACACTTCCAAAGTGGTAAAATGTATGAAAACAGGCAATCACCATATTTTTTTTTTTAATTTTAATTACCATATTTAATAGCGCTTTTTTCCTCATATTAATTTTTAGAAGGTAAAGGTGCCACGTGTAAACTTGTTGTTATACATTTAGGTTACGTAAAAAAATACATCAGAAGAACAAATACCAATGATCTTAAAAATAGCCAAGAATCTTTAACCTTTTATTAGACGGAAGATAGAAGCATTCTCAATGGTTTCTGTGTCACAGGAAAAAAAGTACAACTATCTTCCTGTTCCTTTTTGATATTTAGGCACTTAAATATAACTAGCAAACCAGTGAACCAAATGTTCACCAAAAAAAAAATGTATTTAATTAATAGAGAACTTCGGAGATTTTGTGTGGTTTCGTTTGAAATAGAAATCACGTGATTTCTCGAAAACCGGAAGTGCTATGTTACTCACATCCGGTTTGTAGTCTTATCAGACTATTCTTAACTTATAACTTAAACATTCTCTATA
Source organism: Chilo suppressalis (assembly GCA_902850365.2). Taxonomy (NCBI): domain Eukaryota; kingdom Metazoa; phylum Arthropoda; class Insecta; order Lepidoptera; family Crambidae; genus Chilo; species Chilo suppressalis. The sequence goes on along the minus strand of OU963904.1, from coordinate 25,221,175 downwards.
TCTATCTCTTACGGTTTGTCCGCTGAAACAGCACCACGGACGGACGGACGGACTTGTCTAATAGATAAGAGATTATTATAGTTTATACTCCCCTTTATCGATTAAAAGTGTGTTTTACATCAAGATCTGTATTAAAAGTATTTGCTTAATATGACAACATCATTAGGCTGCTGTTGTCAGTGTATCCAATATCTGTTCCGTGAATTTAACGTACGAGCAGAAAATCATAAGTTGTTATTTTTTGTTCGATATTCTTTTGTGTAAAGCATGTGGTTCGCCTTGCAGACGGGTTTTGTTCCGTATGTTAATGTATGAATATGTACGAAAATATCTCGCCAAAAGGACGATGGGCAATTTGGTATCCTCCTCCTCTAACAGCAATAATTGTAGTGACATGGAAAAGGTCTTTTCAATGGGAACAATACTCTCACTATGACAACTTTTACTAATCCTTAATCGGTTCGAAGTTATCTCACCATGAATATGACGGATTTTGTGTAAATTAAAAATGATAACTGAAAACATAATATATTATAGATATTAACGGGATTGTTACCATGTACCTTGTTTTTATGAGTCTCCGTGATCATGGCGCTTGCAACGGTGCCGAAATATCGGAGATTCATAAAAAACAAGGTACATGGTAACAATCCCGTTAATAGCTATAATGTTAGTGACCATGAAAGTTTAAAACAAAATAATGTATTTCTTTGGGCCATTTGAAATAGTCAAGGAAACAATCACCACACGGTATACATAAAGATTTTTTCTTTTGAGTGTGTATGCTGTTGGGCGCAGATGACCTTTACAGCGTCACTGGGTTTGGGGACGGCGAGATCCAAAGGGGACCTCAAGCCGAGAATTGGCGAGTGTCTCTAGAGGTATTCCAGGCGGATGGCATCTCCAGGTATGGCGCGGGGGGAGTGTCCTCTGAATTTGGAGCCTCGTAGACCACTCGAACCTGAGAGGGTCGTTTCGACGCTATTGGCATTAGTGTTACTGCACGTATACACACTATATCTATCTTTATATATAAAACTCAAAGGTACTGACTGACTGACATAGTGATCTATCAACGCACAGCCCAAACCACTGGACGGATCGGGCTGAAATTTGGCATGCAGGTAGATGTTATGACGTAGGCATCCGCTTAGAAAAGATTTTGATCAATTCTACCCCCAAGGGGATAAAATATGGAACGAAAGTTTGTATGAAACTTTGTCATATTTAAGCCGATCGGGCTGAGACTTTGCATGCAGGTATAAGAAGAATCATAGATGAATGTCATTGTGTATAATACAAGCTTGAGAACAAAAACTGTAGTCTACACTTCAGCTCTACACCGAAGCGAAGCGAGCCATATAATATCAATAGTATGGTTTTTAGGATACGTCAGGCACGAGGGCTTTACTGCTCCCGCAATATTCTTGAATGACGTTATAATAAATGGTTGACAGTTAAGTATAAAAATTAAAGGTAAAAAAGTCAATAATTGTTTGTTAGTGATACAAACTGTTTTTTTTAATATTTTTATCAAATAGTATCACTCAAAAAGTAAAGTGGCCTACGTTTAGTAGAGTGATGGAGAGGTGGATACAATCATTATCATCACTCCTCATGAGGAGTGATGATAATGATTGTAGCGGTGATTTCGTTCACTTGAAAACAAATATTCGATGATCGTAAACCCTAATAAAACCGTCTATTGGATATTAGGTAAAAATGAACTATTGGTTTTCATAATTATTCCGAACCGACCACAAATAGAGACAAGCGCCATAGCTGTTATTAAACATAAAACAAGCTTTCTAGTCTTATAAATATTATTGCTGTTGAAGCGGATACCAGGTTCCATACATTTTTGCCCATCATTTGCATCATTTATATAGAAAGTTTCATTTTTCACATTTTTATATTCATTAAATAACTATTAATACCCCACTGCTGGGCACAGGCCTTCCCTATGGATGGAATAGAGAGATTGGGCCATGACCCACCACGCGGGCCCAGTGCTGATTGGCGGGTGCTAACGACTGCAGATGCAACCGGGACCAACGGCTTAACGTGCCTTCCGAAGCACGGAGGAACTCGATTCTTCGATCGAGATTTTTGGTCACCCATCCAATGACCGACGTAGATGGCGTAGTTTTTCATCTTAAACTAAATAAATGATTTCGTATTAGTATTTGTTGTATGTTATTTGATGGGTATTAGTCATTTTTCATAACAATAATATTATACCTTTCTAATGCCGCTTCCTATGTACTAAATATAATGTTAACTATAAAATTTATTGTAACTATATATTTATATTCGAAATGATGTAATGGAAGGTGACTTCAGACGTATCTCTGAAGTCATTTTTCAACTTGACGACTCTGTATGTAACAATACAGGGAGCAAAAAAACAGCCCTTGCTGAGTTTCTTGCCGGTTCTTCTCAGTACAAGGTCTCCCGCCGTAGTTTTGCGAACCGATGGCGTAGCTTCTTGACCTTCACAAGTGCTTGTAACAGCCTAGACTGTATAAATGACATTTCATTTCATTTCAAAGAAGATTAGAATTTTGACACAATATCTCTATGGAATGAAGGGGTTGGCGGAAACCTTGACATGGTCCACTTCAAGAGAGGCTTAAATAGAGTGTTCCACGAATAGCAGCGGCATGGCTATGTCACTACCATTTCTGATAACCATGGGCGACGGTGACCACTTAACTTCAGGTGGTCCGTCTGCTTATCTGCCTCCCAAGGCAATGAAAAAAACGAAAATGTTACACAAGCACACCCCTGGTTAGCTTCCAGGTCCGACGTATTTTTATATTCTTATAATAATGTTACACGCGATATTTGAACTCGCTTGCATTTCCAATTATAGACATAAGCAGAACTTTAATCCATATTCAATTACCGATTCAAACTAGTTATTATAATTATATACTTAATCATAAAGTTATAGAAGCAAATCCATATTCACATTGCCTACCTTGACACCTACTGGCGGTGCACTGGCACAGTTGAGTTTAGCGTGACGATAATCACTCAGTCGACCATGATACCTTCCAGTCGGAACTAAATAAAACCTCATAAGTAGATACTCTACTTCATATTACAAGTATGTCCAAAAATCCTGACAAATGTGAATTGTCGAAGCACGTAAAAATAATAATTTAAAAATTAGACACAAGACTGCTTTTCTCAAAGATTTAGCTTTTCTATAGAAAAGGCTATTTTTTTTCATTTATTTTCCACAATATTACACATGTTAACGCTATGTACACATCTGCCAAACTGTGTAATAGTTTGTCGGCAGCAGCTCTCGTTATAATCTTTTGTGTGTATAAAAACCTATCTAGTTCAACAAAAAAATTAAAAAAAAAACAAAAACACATGCACATACACACAGACACACATAACTTACATACACACGCGCGCACACAAAGTAGGATACTATCCCTTTTTTTTTTGAAACAATAAAAAAAAATATAATATTAAACTTTCTTAAACAGTTTACTTACCTCTTAAAAACATTTACACACCCACGCGCACACATAATTATACATAAGTTAGGTACATAAGTAATTCAGGTATACTATGATATGTATGATGACTTACACCAAAACTTGCAGATTTTATCAGTAATCTATATAAACACAAATATCGAAAGGGATTTCTTACTACACACTAAGAAAGGGACTTGGACAACAACAAGGTAAAAAATATTATTGAAAATATTACTGTATTCAAATTCAACTGCCCTGCCAACACATCAACTTACAAGGAAAAAAATCTTTGCATTAAAAAACATAAAGTGATTTAAGAAAACACGATTGTCCTGCTAGAAAACAAATTAAAAAAACTAGTTTCTAAACAGGCATTACAGTCGATGACGATAAAGCCTATAGGTTAAAAATAAAAACTAGTTTCATATGAAAGTCCCACATTGCGTTAGAACAGTTAGGATTTTAGAATATACATATATTATGCTACCACGACCCTATTAGCCGCGTCGAAATTTTCCTAGCCTTAAGCTGCAAGGCAGCGCCATCTCTTCACATTGTAGGCAACCCGCAATGTCCCGTCCGCTGCCTGGTCCGCGTGGATTTTTTTCTAGTAAACTTTTCTTTAGATTTAAACATCTAGCAGTTAAATGCTTAAAAAATAAATAAAATCATAAATATACATATATTCCCTAGAATTGGTGACATTATTAAGCTGGTGATGATATATAAAAAATAACAGTAAATAATTTCTAGCACAACATTTAGCCTAGCCTCAAAGTAACTGTTATTCTTGTGATAAGCTAGGGTAACGGATAGAAATACATAATAATAATATTTTATAGATAAGGTTTTTTGTTGAAATATTTATTTAAACAACCGTGATTATGGGACGGTGACATATACATGCTCCACATATAACGAACAAGGAGGAAATAAGCACTCGCTGGCATCTTAATTTTTTTTCATTTTAAATATTTTTTACCAACTCTGCCTTCTCACCATACCATTTGTATCCAACACTCATACAGTTTAACTGGTAGAGAATGCTTATGGCATTAAGACCGCCGTTTGCTTATGTTTGGCAATAAAGTTTAAATAAATAAATGCGAAGAGATAGCGCTGGCAGCCTAAAGAAATACAGGAAAGAAATTGACATGGCCATTAGGACCGCATTAGCATAATGGTCAGTGCATCCACCCGGATAGCGGAGGGTGCGGGTTCGAGTCCCGTCTGCTGTCTGGTCCGCGTGGATTTATTTCTAGCAATATTTCCTTTAGATTTGAAAATGAAAATGGAAGTATACTTTAGGTTTCAAATATGGATAAAATTATCATTTCAAAAATCTTGGTTATGTTCTTATGAGGTTGGTTTGTAGTTTAAATACATATATATTTTCGTGATTTCATCTATGTCGGTTCATTGGAAAACTATTCGTAAAAAAACGGTTTATAAAATAAACGTCGTGGTATTCAGGAAAAAATCCCACGTAATCTCTGATGAGGAATGTGACATTAATTAATCAATATTCCGAATCAATAAAAACATAAGACACTAGACAACGTAGTAACACAATACTTGGCTTATGCAATACCGACAAGTTCTAATTTAATGAACAGATTAGATGTAAGTATATTTTGTTATTAATTAATACAGTAACAGTTGAGACACGTGTCGATTTGTAGCAATCACAATAGGGCAATGACGGGGTAGTGGGTACAGCAAACGAAATTCTATTTAGTCCGTCAGTTAGATGATCAAAAAATAATGGACATGTATTTTTTCTTTGGGCAATCAACCAAAAAATGCCAAAGTTATAGCGCGTCGAAGTTTGGGAGTAGGGGCTCGTGACGTCACTTTTGAGTGAAAATTGTACATGTTTAATTGTAAAACGTGACGTCATGCGAATTTTCAAATCAATATATCTCTGCAATGTTTATATTATGTGAAAAAATACTTTTTGATAATTTACCTGATAAACGAAGAAAAAAAAATTAGTCATCATCCCTATTGAAAATAAGCTTGCCTTATCGTAACTATTTAGTAAACACTATACCTAATCATTATATGAAACACAAAACCGAACTTAAAACAATATAAATGGTGATCAAATCAGAAAATTTAATTGACACCAAAAAAAAAATAACAAAGAAACAAAAATATAAAAAACAAGAATCAACACAGTAAAATATTTTAGAGCTTATTTCTTTTTAATTTTACAATATTTTCATTAGATTTATTTCTACAAATGGAACACCGCAAGGTACAGATTTGAGTCCCAAACTGTTCATAAATTTTTGGATAGCAATTACAACAATGTTATGTATTTAACATTAGTAAACAAATACATCAGTAAGCTAATGATGATGATAACTAAAGAGGAGCTCGATGGCGCAAGTTAAGCAATTGTCGCAGTAGGTTACCAAAGCATTGTTATGGGTTACCAAAAATTTACTATCTCGAACTCCTCCGAGCTTCGAAAGGCACGTTAAGCCGTTGGTCCCGGCTGCATCTGCAGCCGTTAGCACCCACCAATCCGCACGGGGGCCGCGTGATGTGTCATGGTCCAATCTCCCTATTCCATCAATAGGGAAGGCCAGTGTCCCAGCAGTAGGGACGTTGATAGGCTGATAATGATGATAACTATTATATGTGTACATTGCAAAAACGCGATTGAGAATGCTTATTTCATTGTAACTTACTGAAAAACACATCGTCATTGATATTAATGTCGAGAGCAAATTTAACCGATAAGGTTGCCTCGCAGGTGTTCGTTATTCTAAAGATAACTAGCTTTGTCTTGAACTTGGGCAAATAACTGATTTATATTTATTTACATTTATAAAAATAAAATTTCAAAATTTTCCTCTTCTCATTGGTGTTGTGAAAATAAAGACGATCTGTTGTGTGTTGACACTACTTGTGTTGAATTATAATTTGTTGCTAACGAAGTACTGATTTCGGAACACACGTGTATTAATTAACACTTAGGTAGCGTAGCTAGAAAAGAGATATTCTAATGTGGCGGCGACATCTATATGCCCCACATATATCCAACGAATGGAGGAAATCATCACTCGCCTCCTCAAGAGATGGCGCTACCGACGCTGCGATCAATACGTATGGAAGCCTACATCGCGCAAGTGAAATTCGGATGCTTATACACAATATATACAATGTCCGACCAACATCAGCAGCAACAACAACAGCTTGAAGGAAGATCTTCTCCTTTGGCCTTCCTACACTACTAATATTATAAATGTGAAAGTTTGTACATTGATACTTATTTACGCAAATACTGCTAAACAAAATTGGATGAAATACCTGTTTAGTACCTGAACCGACACGAAATCAAGGAGCTCGATGGCGCCAGTGGTTAGCGCGTTCGGCTGGGGTCCGTTGAGCAACTTTCGCAGTGGTCGGTCATTGGATGGGTTACCAAAAATTTACTATCTCGAGCTCCTCCGTGCTTCGGAATGCACGTTAAGCCGTTGGTCCCGGCTGCATCTGCATCGTGGTGGGTCATGGCCCAATCTCCCTAATCCATCCATAGGGACAAAATGTTAATAGATTCCTGTGGAATTCTCAAAACACTCACTATAACGCGAACGAAGTAACGGGCGTAAACTAGTAAGGGTATTTATTATAATTGTTACTAATCTTTGTTAGAAGCAAGTTTTATAACTTGCTCTTGATTCATAATGCACCAGGTTTTACCCTGGGCAGATCGCATTATGATGTCTTTAGTATAATCTAAATGGACCACATAAGAGGTTAATTATAATATCTTTCAAAGGTACCATTATTGACTCATCGACTCTGTTCATTATTTAACAATTAAAAAATCACAGCAATGTATCACCAATTGCCAGGATCAACATGACATTTACTCTTTTAACATTCATCAATGGATATTTCCTGTGTCCTGTACGAGTCTATTGATTGTTTTATTAATAGCACGGAAGAAAACACACATACACATACATACATGCACACGCATACACATACATACATGCACATACACTCACACTTTTTGTACGATTCAAAGAGTTGTACTATACATCCAAAAGATATATTGATTATGATTTTATTTATTTTTTAAGCATTTTACTGCTAGATGTTTAAATCTAAAGAAAAGTTCACTAGAAAAAATTCCACGCGGACCAGGCAGCGGACGGGAATCGAACCCGCATCCTTCGCTATCCGGGCGAATGCACTGACCATTATGCTACCACGGCCCTATTAGCCGCGTCGAAATTTTCCTAGCCTTAAGCTGCAAGGCAGCGCCATCTCTTCGCATTGTAGGCAACCCACAATGTCAAATGAATACTTTTTCAAGTATTAAACATTTGAAAGAAGAAATAGCAATTATAGTTATGATTTTATTTATTTTTTAAGCATTTAACTTGGATTTTTTTCTAGTGAACTTTTCTTTAGATATATTGATTTCCGATTTCTTTATAAAGTCATCATGTGACAAATTCCTGAAAACTCTTTTACGAGTATATGGGTATTTTGCGTTTGTTTTATTTTGTTATATGTTGCCTTATCCAATCTTAATTTAATTTTATGTTAGTTAATTTAATTTTTTATGATTTTTATACTATTTTTAAAATTAAATGTGGTATTGATATTATATACTAACACCTGTAATATCTAATGTGTACATAATAGGTCTATGTAATTGGTCTCAAGATTGTATCTATATTTTATTGTATTACATCCACAAAAATCTCTGTAGAAACTTTGTTAAAGATAAACAAATAAGCACCTACATAAAACGCATCTCTTTCCATGAAGTGTATCGAAAAAGGAATGGATCGCCGCTTACTATGATCATGGCACATTCATCTAAGTGCTGGATGGACTTTGGTGATAACCACGTAGGCTTTCATGGCTGTTATAAATAAAGTGAATTTTTAAGTACCAATTTGCATCATTGGCTTTGATTATAATCAAAGCATACAACTTTTAATTGTGGTTACCAACCTTTTTTTTATTGTCCACCCACGACAATAGACAAATTGGTACGTGTAAATAATTTATTCTGCGAATTTGGTAACAATGACTCTTATTTTGAAAACTTCTAAATCTGTCAGTATAACGTATTCCGTCGTTGTACAATGAAAACCCAGTAAGTCGAAATTAGTTGACGGTACAAATTGACTCAGTTTTCCATCTGCCAAAATCCGTTAATGTTTTTCCATCAATCCTTTAAAATGTGACAATAATTTCTTCGCATAATGGGTTAACAGAGATATGGTAAAGGATCTTCGCAGACGAATAACTGAACCAATTTGTACTATCAACAAATTTCGACTTAGGTACTGTGTTTTCGCTGTACAACATCGATTTTTACCGTAAATAAAATTTTGCCGGAGCAAAGTTTGCCTTAGGAATACTTATAAAATACGACACAATGAATAAAATCATTGATTTATTTATTTCTCTTATGCCTTTACACTGCAAATGGCGGACTTAATGCCAATATGGCATTCTGTACCAGTCAACCGGAAAGAACATACAGAATTTAAAAAAAACGCAATTGATAAATACAATGTTATTATGATTGAACTTTACACTTATCAAAATTGTTAATGTATCATTTTTATAGGCAATATTAGGTATTCATATTCTTTACGCGTTTGCTCACTAACTCAGCTAGAGTGAAAGTTATGTATGACGTCAAATTATACGGCTATGTATGACACAATATACCGAATTTTATGTGACTTACATTTAAAGCACAATGTTTTCACGTCGCGGCTAAAACTTGGTGCACAGTTTATAAATACCTGACCCGGCATAGAATGCTTTTCATCCCGTAAAAGTATGAGTTTCTTTGGGATTTCGAACAAAGTCTATTTAGGTTTTAATCTGAACTTGTAAATGTCTAGAATATCTAGCTACCTACTTCATTTAAAAGAACGGATAGGAGTATGTGGTAATTCTTTTGACGGGGATTTTGAAAGTAAGACCTTTACACAGACAACTCTAAAGCAAGAGTTAACAAAACAAAACAAAACAAACAAAAACATTGTATTTATAAATAACTTTTTATCATCCTTGATTATTTCCAAAGAAAAGTTTTACTAGAAAAAATCCACGCGGACCAGACAGCGGACGGGACTCGAAGCCGCACCCTTCGCAATCCGGGCGAATGCACTGACCAATTATGCTACCACGGCCCTGATGGCCGCGTCGAAATTTTCCTAGCCATAACCTGCAAGGCAGCGCCATCTCTTCGCATTGTAGGTAACCCACAATGTCAAATGAATACTTTTTCAAGTATTAAACATTTGAAAGAAGAAATTGAGATTAAATTGAGCAAAAACAATAAAACAGATCTTTAAAACTAGGATTTCGTTACTTTGTCCATTCTTGCAACGAAAGCACAAAACGTTAAAGTAAAACGAATAATAATGAATTCGATTAATATAGTGACATTATTATAAATTCAATTAAATTTAATTTCACTTGTTATTCTCGTAGATGAGGTTAAGGACACCGGCTTTAATTTTGGATAGCATCATTCAGAATGCAAATCACGAGTGTCCTTTTAAGGAAAATGTCAGCTCTGTAAGCGAGGTGAAACCCCTCGGATGGAGCATGAATCAAGTAGGTATTTGATGCGTTATACCATTAAAACCTCGTTTGATATAAGTCAGTTATAAATGGTGGATATATTGCCCATCATTACATATCTATCAATGTTAGTATTGTTAATAGCTTGTGGTCGAATTTCGATCTTGATTTCACCTAAAATCGATCCTGCACGTGCATCTGACATTGATTAGGTACATAAATGCCAGTAGCACCACTTAACTAGTTCAAGAGGAAAATCAGCTGTACTATGACCAGTGCCAGTGTCAATAATCACTACAGTAAAAGAGTTATAGCTTTGTTGCCTAGACATTATTATTATTTACATATTAGATTATTCTTAAATTTTACTGTAGGTTAATTATTTTGACTGATTTGTTCAGACACAAATACACGCGCACACACACGTACACGTACACTCACACACTCATACACCCACATACAAGCATGTATAAGCACAGACAAACAAATCGACTAAAAGAAATATTGTAAAAAAAAAATTTTTTTTGCTACTTTTTAGATTTTATATCATTACTAGTTGTCCCAGCGAACTTCGTTCCGCCATAAAAAATAGGGGTTGGTGGTAGAAGGGTGAAAATTTAGGGTTATATGTGTTTTTGTAAGATATATCATAAAAAATTGTGAATCTAAACCATTCTCAGATCCCCTTGAACACACACAAAAAATTTCATCAAAATCGGTCCAGTCGTTTAAGAGAAGTTCAGTGACATACACACTCACAGAAGATATATATAGATAAAGATTATATCATTATTATTAAAATATTAAAGTGATCAATAATTCAATGTACCATGTCTTTTAGCACGGAGAACGGGAATTTCTAATACAAGTATATATTTACTTAAAAGAAATTCCCAATCGCAATACTGTATCGGAAATTATTGTATCAAATAAAGAATTTGTAATTTGTAATAATTTGTAATATTGAAACTATCCTTAAGTAGGGTTTTTTTTCTATATGGCTTCGCACGGTTTGTGCTTTTAGCCAATGTCAAGTGTAAAATGTTCACATATTCTATAGCACTCGTGGTCAAAATATTAGTCAAGTCAAAGTAAGTGGCAGTCAAGTCAATCCCCCTTTCCCTATGTTTCAGTAAATGTGTGGGGATTTCCTGGAACCTCCCCGTGGACTTCTTGAGGGAACGTCGAAAGACACTTTCCGCTATTTTGTTTCACTTGCCAACACTTGTGCATGTTTCCGAACACTTAGTGGTTAATGATCCACCATTAATAGACACTAACATCCGCCACAACACAATTTTTAACAAGAAAAACAAAACTGCTAAAGTGACTCTTCCCGATCCCGCCAAAAAGTCCTTAAGTAGGGTTTGTGAATGTGCCGAAAATTGGAACTAATGCTGCCGTCTTTGTAAACGTCATATTTTGTATGTTATTTACGGTCATTTACGTAGACAGTGGCGCCCTCCCTGAATTGTCACTCACATTCTCGCAGCCTTGTCGCAATGTACAGCTGATTATTCTCTTGAACTAATGGCATAGACAAATGTACTTTTTGCTTGTAATAAAACAACAACGTTTTATATTCTGCCGCCTTATTCCGCGGCCTAAAATTAGTCTTGGCTTAAACCTAGTGTTGTCTCTGTTTTCTTTTTGGAAAACAAAAGTGACAGCATCAATTTGATTCCAGTTTAAACTTTAGCCTACGTTTTGTAATACGGCGGATAGTGTTTGAAAAATATTGTCCTATAATTGATTTTGAAATTAAACTTCTTTACGCACGCTTGACTTGGGGTGTAAGCTGGTGAATGCGTTACGCGTTACGAAAAGTGTGTTCGGGCGAGGCGAACGGGAGTGGATATAAGCAACAGAAAGCAGTGCGCGCGCACATTTTCTTTCTCTCTTTCTCTTATAGCTAGTAAATGAAATATGTATATGTACATACATGTATATATTGTACACACATATGTACATGTATGTACATATACATATATACACATATATATCATGTATATATACATATATATATACACATATATATACTGATGAATGATATATACAGTTTCACTTCAGTCATGTGGTCATAAGCATACTCGTTTTTTTTTGTATAGGATTAAAAATCTGGTCGTATAATAAATTACACTTTTATGACATTTTTATTGTGTTGGCTTTAACGTTCAATCCGAAAGAAAGTTGGACATTCGTCTGCGGCTCCTAGAACGCGTTCACGAGAATATCTTTAGTGCCAATGACGATAAAAAGTATGACAAACTCGAAAATCATCGTAGAACCATATTTGTTTCTTAGGTTTTCACGCACAACTCTCATTAAATAAAACTAGTTTTTCACGGGTTAATGCACGAAACTTTATTTATTTATTGACGTTTTAAATAATAAAATAAATGATTCCGACGAAGCAGCCTGTAAAGGCTGCGAAACGTCAATAAATAAATAAAGTTTCGTGCATAACCCTTGGACGCTTTCTTATCGAGTACATCTTCTGTGAGAAATTAAGGATTTTTATTTGTTTCTAGTATAAGCTTACAATTAGAGGATGGATTAACTATCGCCGTGCCTACATCTGCCATTGTAATTGTTTCGCCCCCAGCTGTAGTAGTAAACCATATCGTATGATTTGAGTTTCCAATCAGTAAGGGTGCTCGACGAGGTGAACAAGTTAACCCGTGAAAAACTAGTTTTATCATATATATTGTTTTAAACTTTCATGGTCACTAACATTATAGATATTAACGGGATTGTTACCATGTACCTTGTTTTTTATGAGTCTCCGATATTTCGGCACTGTTGCAAGCGCCATGATCACGGAGTCGTGACCATGGCGCTCCTCTCTCTGATCATGGCGCTTGCAACAGTGCCGAAATATCGGAGACTCATAAAAAACAAGGTACATGGTAACAATCCCGTTAATATCTATAATAGTTTTATCATAGAACCAGACAGTTCGCAGCCCTAGATCTTCAACCGCGCAGCATCTGCGATGGATCACGCCGTATTTTTGTGAAATCAACAAAACAAACATGTCTGATGATGATGTTGGGAACAGTACCACGTGAAGGTCGCCATCTCACCGCGCTGGCGGTGTGTATGTATATATCTACATGTAGACAGAGCAAACAAAGAACGCAGTTAACTTTCTGCAAATATTTTATATTCAATATAAAACATTCCGCTTTTGCATGAGTGTTTGCGTACTTTTTTATTGTGGATATCGCCTCGGCCCGCGATTTTGTCTGGGAAATAAATGCCGCGTATGTCAATGGTGACAATGGTTACGCTGATTTTGTTAGGTAATTTATGAAGAACAAAGATATCAATTTTAAGGAAAAATGACAAGCAAATGCCGGTCTTTTATTAGTCATACGGTATTCGATAAATTATCTCGGATACAGACAGACAGAGCTAAATATGAATATCATCGCAGATGCAGCCGTTTGTATTAAGATTATGGTCGTAAAGATTGCGCGGGCGCAATCACTAGATCAACTGTAGATGTTACAAGTCAGCGTCACTTCTACCAGTCACTGTTTAACGCTCAGTCACTGTTTGATTCGGCTACTTCATTCAACACTTCATTAATAAATTATTGTAGCGGTGAGTTGCGATTTTTGCTAGTACACTTTTGTGTTGTGTGTTTTCGAAACTTTAATCTGTGTTCTCTAGTCAATCAATTTAAAATGTAATGCGACGTGCTAAAGATTGACTAACGTTAAAAGTGGTGACGATATAAAAGTTTCACTTCAAAATTATAATGTAGTTACAAACAACAAAAAATAGCCCCAAAAACAGATCATTGATTAAAAATAACATAATTTTATTACTCTGCACAACTTACATAATATGGGACGCTATATAAGGTGGAAATAATCTTACATAAGATGTGGGAGTCTGGTGCCTGAAATAGGTATGGCAATACCTGTGTACTGGTGACCTGTAACACCTGTGTTCTGGTGACCTGTAACACGTGTGTTCGATTAGGGACGATTTTTTTTTTCAATTAAAAATTATCCTATAATTTTTTTAAACCCATCTTTCTTCCAATCTGGCTTTTAACTTTAAGTCATGTGTTCCTATAGTCAAGTTAACAATGAACCACTATATTATGTTAAAGATAAGAAGCGCTACAGTTTTTGTGGGAAGCCTTACTTATGTTCGTTAACTTGCATAGGACTTCTTTCCGATACACTTTTATTATGTGTACTTTTTAATAGTAACATGAAGGATATCTGTTGAAATGAAGTTAACTTTCGAATTAACATGATAATATAAGCAGGTTTACAAAAAATACCGTAACCCGGATACATTGTTTGCGATTGTAGTTTCATCTCAGAGTTTCATAGCCTACAATCTACATGTATTAAATAGAAAAATATACCTATAATAAAATCTAAAAAAATCTAACTAGAAGCTAAAGAACTATATTTTGTTTGTGGAGCTCAATGGCGCAAGTGGTAGCGCGTTCGGCTGCGATTGTTGAAGTTAAGCAACTTTCGCAGTGGTCGGTCATTGGATGGGTGACCAAAAATTTACTATCTCGAGCGCCTCTGTGCTTCGGAAGCACGTTAAGCCGTTGTTCCCGGCTGAATCTGCAGTCGTTAGCACCAACCAATCCGTACTGGGCCTGCGTGGTGGGTCATGGTCCAATCTCCTTATTCCATCCATAAGGAAGGAAGGCTGTGCCCCAGCAGTGGGGACATTAATAGGTTGTTTGCGATACTATGCATTTCCCTGCAACTATGGAAATAATAAACTGTTTCCATCTCCTGCTTGCTCGAGTAGGCACGTTAGGTCGTTGCGGATTAGTATTTAATAGCCGTTTGTGACAAATTTTATATACCAAATTGTACCAATCTGATTCTCTTTGAGTAGGCCAGAATTCTAACAGTAGGGTCATTAATAAGCTGATGATCGTCATCATTTTGTTTACGGAACCAGACACATCAAACCGAAGTAATAATAACCAATCAATTATTATGCAAGTCAAGTACTTGTCAACGCGTGATGAAACTGCATTGTTTCAATATGCTTCCTGCCATCTAATTATGCTCTTCAAAATCATATGAGATGTTGAGAGCACAGCGGATTTTCCGCTCGAATGGAACGACAGTCTGGGGAAGCAATCTGTACTTTACAGGAGACCGCAGTATAATGGTAGTTTTCCAATTACAGAGCATAATGCGACTCAGTGGCGCACAATGCCGAATTATGCTGATGCTTATTTGGAACGTGAATTAGTTTTCAAATGCACCAGCAGAATGCGCTAAGTTCAGTGTTGAAAAAAAAGTCAATGTTTGTACCTTCATCCATACTTATATATATATTTTTAAACACAGTTTGAATTAACTTTGATTATTTAAAAAAAACTACAGTGAAACGATAGCTTTAAAAGTTTTTCTACAATAAATAATATTACTAATGATATTAAATAAAGAAAACATATCGATCAATGCCAACTTAAAGAAAAAACACTTGTTAGTTTTCTGTCACTGAGTTGGTACGATTGCACGCATCACACGAAAACATTACTTTTGAGTGTGCTCGATTGTGCGAAGCGTTGCTGTAGTTGAAACATTCAACGTTAAGCATTATGCCGCATAATGCGCTCTTGTGCTGTAATTGGAAAACTACCAATAACACTATTTTGTTGCTATTTCGTTTCATTCCGTATTTAAAGTTTGACTTGGTCTTGGGGGTTAATCACCTGTTCGATAAAACAGTTCTATGTCGGTTTGGACAGTTGTCAAATCTCAATGCGCAGATTGGTTCGGTACGCCCCGCCGCGCCGTAATTAGACTCTTGATTGTGATACAGACAATTTGTGAGATGCCCTCGAATAAGGATGACGATTTGCTCGTATTAATGTCCTGGGAGCTTACACAAAAAAAAAATGGGTGCGTGTACTTAAGTACGCGCGTGAGAAGTTATACTTCTTTTTGGAATTATTAAAAAATAGTTTTTAATTGCATGCAGATAATTAATTACAATAAGATAATAAAAGGATTGGAAAAGGATAGTCAACGCAGTCAATAAAGTTCAGTTTTAATTTGAAAAATTTAATAAATAATCAAAATATTCAATTTAAATCACTACTGAATAAAATTTATTAGCACATATAAATTTCGCATTTGTATAACATTATAACACGTGTTAAGAATACAGAAACTAGAAACATGTGGATAAATATTATAAATATGAAAACAGTGATCAGAGGCGACGAGCGTCCCAACATGTGCGACTAAGAGATCCTATTACTATTTTGTTGGAAGCTTTTTTTCGAGACTTACGAGTAATGTGCGGTTTAGCGGCCGACTTCATGGTGTTACTTTTCTGTTACAGTGTTGCGCGCGCATCTTAAAATTTCACTCTCATCATTTTTTCATAACGCGCCCGCGGCTAACTTCATTATGTTACTTTTGTGTTACAGTGATGCGCGCGCATCTCAAAATTTCACTCTCATAATTTTTTCATAACGCGGCTAAAGAAGTATAACTTCAAAAAAACAGTGCGTCAAACACAAGAAAAATATGAATCATCATCTAACAAGCTAGTTTTGTAAACGATCAAAATGGTTTGAGCCAGGCCAAAATTTACGTATTTCAATCGAACCTAGCGATGCGCGACTTCGAATTATACTATTAAGTACTAATTATTCGACTAAGTCGACTGCGCTTTATATCATTCTACTGGAGTTGAAGGTATCGGGCGGCGCGCATCGCACGTAGCTACATTTGACATTAGTATTACTAAGTCTTAGTCTTAGTAGAACGGCGGGCTGTTTCCGCAACTCGACACACAGTGACTATTTTGCGTGGGGATTGGCATCAGTCCTGCCATCCCAGCTCCTCCAAAAAGCTCAGCAGTCCCCGGATGTTGCTGCAGGCTTCTACTAGTGTCCGCGGGCTTCCCAGTACAGAAGTCCTTTGTCTTGCAACGCCTCTGCACTCCAGCAGAACATGGGCGCTCGTCTCCTCTTCCTCCAAGCAGGCTCTGCACAGAGGGCTGTCAGAAATACCTATATTATAAAGGTATTACTAATTAGTAGTCGTTATTCGAGTAATGACATACACCAATTTGCCTTTCGAATAGCCAAATTAGTAGTTACGAATTAGTCGAAAGGTCTCCGCGGCACGATCACCTTATTGTAGAGTGGAGTCAGGATAGGTAACGCACAACGCACTCATAATACTCTCAAGCCTTATACGCTATGAGGCTGTCCATTAATCACGTGAGGCTTGAAAGGGAGGAAAGGGTCCATTAAAAAAGGGGGTGTATTAATAAATATCACGTGTGTTTCCGTCAGACCCCTCTTTCCCATTGGGCACTTTGGGCAAGTGCCCAAGGCCCCCCGATCAATAGGGGCTCCTCTCAGATCAAATACAAAGTCCCTAGTTCCTGTCAGATCACCAAACGATAACCAATATTTATAACCAAAAACCTTATAAGTATAATTCGATGAAATCGAACCTAAATTATTGATTACAATGCCTACTTACCAGCTTTTACATAAGCGACGCTATTCTACTCTATCCCAAAAATTAGGCTCTCCGATTTTAGCATGCTTAGATAAAATTAAATATACATATAATGGTATACTCAGCACATACACATTTAAAGAAAAATCATTAGTAGTACATCAAAATCAGTATGACTCGCTCCATTTCAAATCATAATCCACATCAAAGTCATGGGCCCCATTATCCTAATATGCCCAGGACCTCCAATAGGTTAAAGACGGCCCTTGTTTCCGTGGTCCGAGGATACTGTACATTAAATGATGTTCATGTATCAATACAAAAATGTATCTCGCATTTCTTTCATTATTATTATGTCAGTCAAGAACAACCTGCAACCTCTCTGTCTAAATGTAAAGGTTTATTATTGTATTCTTTTATGTTCAATAAATTCGATGATACTTAAAATTACCTGTATTTTATAAATAACAAAAACTAAGATTCTTTCTAGGCACTAAAAATACACGTGCAATTTGCAAACATTAAGTAACTCTCGTTTACTTAATACTCAATTTAAATGGACAAATCTAATAATATACCGTCGCAGCAAGAAGAAAAATGTTTTGCAAATGTACAAATCTGGACAAATTGATCATTCATACTGATTACAAAACTAGAAGGGCCATTACGAAAACCTTTCTGTTATGTAACGAACTACATTCATAACAAAATCAATACAGAAAAACGGAGCTTACTACGCAACCATTTGAACACACTCCATTTTTTTATTTTCTGCGCATGAGATTCTGATTTGATTTTTAATAACATTAGTATTTTGTTGCCTTAGTTTACTCCGTTTTGTGGTAATATTATAAAATATTATAAAATTCTGGCACAATTCTCCAAATCTAAACTTAAATTTGACAACAGTGTTTCCTTGTCATTCTCTATACACAATGAGAAAGAGAGACTGATGTTAAATTTAGTTTTAAGTTTAGAGAATCACGCCAGAATCGACACCAATATATGTTAACCTCGATCTTTTTGCACCTCAAAGACGGACGGCCCACTCGGCATAGGTCAAGATTATTAATAAATTTTTAGCAAACTTTGCTTTATCGCCATTCTATTTGTCTCCAACACTCACACTGATTGACTGGTAGAGAATGCCTATGGCATTAAGTCCTCCGTTTACTTATGTTTTAGGCAATGAATGAAATAAATAAATAAAATAAAATAAGATGGTTGTCCAAAAGCAATAGTATCAAAACATGTTCTTTGAATTCCTTTCTACTGCCGATTGCACACAAAAGAATTCAATAGTTTTTGATTCAAATGGAAATGTTTTGCTTTTGCGAAAACCGTTGCCTGCCTTGACCTTATCGTCAACCCGACACGATGGGGTCAAGCTAGGCAACCGAACACAACATTTACAAAAGGTAGCATTATTCCACTGTGGTCTTCTCTGAGGTGGAAGTTGCTTCCCTAGGCAGCTCTCTATTGACATTTTATTAATTTAATTTAATTTGTATATAATAAAATTGAATATAAATATAACATAATATACCATAGAATATGACATAGATAATAATTCAAATAATATAATATAATATTAAGCTAAAATGAATAAATAATGTTGATATTATTATATTTTTATTTGTTGGGTAAAAAATTATCGTATTTGGCTGGTAAATTGTATACGTACTAACTACTCGTAAATTACAATTAGTGAGTGCGTCCTCTTCTCTATTTGCTGTGCCCTGTTCAGGGTCTACAATGATCAAAGCAATGTACCTACTAAGATCTAAGAAAACATTGTAGAACGCAATAAAGTATTGATTGATTGATTGATTGATTGATTGCTCTTATGAAAAAACCAATAGGTTACAGTCAGACCCGTCTTTCCCAGTGGGCACTTTGGGCAAGTGCCCAGGGCCCCGCGATCGATGGGGGCCCCCCTCAGATTAAATACAAAGTCCTTAGTTCCTGTCAGATCACCAAACGATAACCAATATTTATTACCAAAAAAATTATATGATTTGATGAAATCGAACCTAAATTACTGACTACAATACCAACTTACTAGATTATACATAAGCGAAGCTATTCTACTCTCGCCCAAAAATTAGGCTTTCCGACTTCAGCATGCTTAGATAAATTTAAAAAATTTTAAAGAAAAATCATCAGTAGTACACTCATCAGTATAACTCGCTCCATTTCAAGTCATAATCCACATCAAAGTCATAGGGGCCCCATTATCCTAATATGCCCAGGACCTCCAATAGGTTAAAGACGCCCACACAAGACTACTTCAAACGTTGGCATAGAATGGGTGGGAAAAAAACATTAACGATACCTACCTTCGTAATAATAAAAATGCTAATTATATAATGCACATTCAAATTAAATACATCTAAAATCAAATCATCAACTTACACGAAACGTAACGAATTCAAATGTAATGAGCAATTTCCTGATAACCGAGTTATCATCACCTGGTGGTTTTAATTTCAGCAACCTTATTAGCTGGTCATAAAGTTTACTTTTGAAATGCAGCTGTGACGGTGGTTTTATGGTCAACCTTGACTTTCACGGTAGTTGAACATGCGCAGGAGCGCGACAGGTCGCTGAATGAAATCCGCTAGAATAGCTTTAGGGCATTCACAGCATCACGATTCGATTCATGTATCCTATTAGTTATAACAAATGTATAGAGATGTCAATGCACGGGGAAAATGTTTACTGTTGAGGTTGTTTTTGACAAAAAATCGGTGACAAAATATTTATTAGTTCACTAGCCTAATAGAAATTACGATTTTATTTCCACTCAAAAAAGGCAATAATTACTTGGACTATTATCATCATAGGCTTATTAATGTATGCACTACTGAAGCACAGATTTACCTAAGGACAGCGTAAGGATAAGAGACTAACCACAGAACAGAAAAATTATCCTCTTCTCTGTTCTGTGGCTGAAACCTACTTCTAACTATAGCGAAGCCAACGTGCTCTCCGGATCACAGAGAAATCAGAATTTTTATTCGTCAATCATCAGTCGTTGTTCAAGACATCATTGCGAATCGCAAACGAACGTGTTAAAAACTGCGCCATCTAGCTTGCCAAGCATCTTGATCTACCAATAGACATAGGTTTCCGCAATTTATGTGATGTTATCAATATTTATATTGATATATTGTTTTAAACTTTCATAGTCACTAACATTATAGTAATATAAGTTATTTACGGGATTGTTACCATGTACCTTGTTTTTAGCGAGTTTTCGATATTTCGGCACTATTGCAAGCGCCATGATCACGTACATAACTTATATTTATATTGATTTCTATCCTTTCATAGATGGGGTGTTTAAGACTGTTCAACGCATTACGGCGATGCAAGCAGTTAAATGAGAATGATTCTTCTCCTTTGGCGAGGTGTCTGGGCTTGCTGGACCTCACGGCCCTTGGGGTTGGAAGCACCCTGGGGTTAGGAGTTTACGTCTTGGCTGGAGCAGTTGCCAAATCAGTTGCCGGCCCTGCAGTCACAATAAGCTTCTTAGTTGCTGCTATAGCTTCAGCATTTGCAGGTCAGTATTTTTTTTTCTTGTTCCTGATGATAATGTCCAGTCGAATATACCATTGTTATTACTTTCTGTGTTTTATGGGTAGTGTGTGTATGTGTCGCCGCACACGGGCCACACGCCACAGCCACAAACGCCGCCACGAGAAGCTAGAAGCGGCTACTAAAGTGGCTGGAAGCGCGCGACAGCGGCCGACTAAAGCAAGGGAGAGAGGGGTGGAGAATCGCACGAGTGACGTGTGGCGGCGTTTTTTATCGGCGCATTATGTGGCCGGTGCGGGCAACAAGAAGCAAGCAACGACGATTTGTAGCGTGTGGCGGCCACTGGCGTACCGTGTGTGGCGAGTCCATATAAATGTATGAAAACTACAAGAAATATGCAGGTGGCGGCGTTTTGTGGTTGTGGTCGGTGGCCCGTGTGCGGCGAAACTATGGCATAATACAGGGCTTTTATGGCAAGAATCCAAAAATATTCTAATAAAAGATGGCCCTCCTACTCAATGATGTTTTGCAAGGGGAGTCTAAGCGGGATTTTTTGATTTTACTCGAACGTGGCAAAATAACATTTATCACATGAAGTCATCCCACCATACCTGAGAGGGCTCAGGGCCAAAAGACATAATCGTTTGTTGATTTTTTTTGCTGCTCTTGACGTTCGGCTCTTTATAAAGGGCTAAGGTATGACGGGACTACTTCACAAGCTGCAAGGTTGCCCTCCAAATGTAATTCTGCCGCGTTCAAGTAAATCCAAAAATACCACAATTAATGGTTACCGGAAACCAATGAATTGTCATAACCAAACACTGGATATCATGTCTTGTGTAAATATTTTTTTCAAGCAACCATCACAATGCCTATTTTTAATCAACTAAACCCTGAAAATAATTTTCAGAGCAGTAAGTAGGTATTGTTTAATTGTTCATTATTACCTACTTCGTAATTACCATTTCTTTTGGTCTCTGTTTGTGAAATATGTTTCTTGCTACTTCGTGTAGTACCTATAATGTACTGAATTCTTGTCATGACGACAGCAAGTAATTGTCTGCACTCATTCTGTACAAATACAATAACGTTCGATCTTGACTACCATTTACGTTTGTACCATAAAAATACAATATACTTAACTCACTCAAACACAAATGAAGTCGTCTATACCATAAGAAATTCATGAATACATTGGTAATATTATTTATGAGCTTGCGCACGCTCCGACTATTAGGTATTTATAATTTTTATTATTTTTAAAGCATGTAACTGCTTGATGTTTAAATCTAAAGAAAATATAACTAGAAAAAATTCCACGCGGACCAGGCAGCAGACGGGACTCGAACCCGCACCCTTCGCAATCCGGGCGAATGCACTGACCAATTATGCTACCGCGGCCCTCACGGACCGCGTCGAAATTCCTTCTAGCTATTCTTAAGCTGCATATTAGGTATTTGTTTATGAAATAGTTATTGCGTTTAGTATTTTAATTTTATCTACCTCGAGCATGAGCACATTTGGATATTAGTCAAAAAGTGTTATAGTTATGACAATAGCTAAAAGCAAACTTGTTAATAGGTGTTAATAAATTCTCATTTTGATAATTTTTCCTTAAGATTTTCATAAACCTTGAAATCTTGCAATAAAGGTTCAAAATGACATATTGAATTTAAACCATTAAGCATACAACTTACTGCTTCACTGATATGTTTTATGATAGAATGACATAAAGCGTACCAATAGAAAATTCCCTACAAAATTGCCTGAGATGTCAAACAACACCGAAACCCATAACTGACCGAGGAAGATAGTATCCTCCAAGTTGCAGGGCAAATAGGACAATGTTACAGGTCCGCGTCTTATCGGAAAATTGATGTTTTTTCGTTATATCTATTTCTTAGAAATAAAATAATGTAGTACATAAAATATAGGTATATATGAAGAATAGGGTATTTGACAAGTTTTAGAAAACGATCTCACGTTATTGACTAATGTTTATGGAGTCCGTAAAAATATATTCATCATTCTGTTGTGTATTTCAGTGAAAATAGCCAAATCAAAAACTCCATTTTCAAGTTGCCGCGAAAACGTTTCTCTGGACAATATGGCGTCTTACTAGTGTGTGACATCACACGACTGTTATTAAAACGTCAAACGATACAATGTAATGTCACTTTAACCGAAAGTTTACTTACGTGTGACGTCATTTTAGGCTCCACCAATCCCAAACGTTTTGGGTCACGTGACAATAGATAAGAAAACTATTATCTTTTTCGTGAGTTTTTAGTAAAATTATGTTTTTTTTTTTAAATAGTAAAAGCCCCTGCCAATATTAATTCTAAACACAGATGCCAGCAATGGGCACTTTATTTTTAATACTTTCAAATACCCTATTTAGCAGTACGAATTCAGTAGGACTTTCATAAGTTTAAAGTTCTAAAATCCCAAAAACTCGCACTACTTGCATTATACAGATATTAGACCTAATTCGTAATGTAATAGTAACCTATTTTGTTCTAGGTTTATGCTATGCCGAGTTCGCATCCCGAGTGCCTAAAGCGGGCTCCGCTTACGTCTACAGTTACGTAAGCGTTGGCGAGTTTATAGCCTTCACCATTGGCTGGAACCTCATCCTGGAGTATGTGATTGGCACCGCCAGCGTAGCCAAGGGCATGGCCAACTATATCGACAGCCTCTGCAACAATACAATGGCGAACACTATGAGAGATATCGCACCAATCAACATATCGTTCCTGGCTGATTATCCTGATTTCTTCGCGTTCGCTCTCGTGTTTCTGATTACGAGTAAGTTTGATTGCATCTTATGGAAGCCATACACATTAGGTTTTGCTTGATGGTTTTAGCCGTACATGCATAACCGACATGCATAACCGAGTTTCATATTGCACATACACGTTAGGGTTTGCATGCAAAGTTTTGCCATTACTCTCAGTTGAGCTACGTGAGGCATTGTCCTAATACAACGCGAGAACGCGATCATCGCGCGTTTATACGATGCGACCATCGCGTGATCGCGAACTGGGTGTCCTAATAGAAAGCGAATACGGAACGGGTTAGCCCTGCCCCTCTCCCCGATTCCTATCGACGCGACGCGATCATCGCGCGAACTTCAGTTAGGACACCCTATTCTTCATTAATAGGTTTCATTGCGCGTTCGCGCGAATAGATTTTTAAACATTTTAGTCGCGCGAATGCATCGCGCGGTCGCCTATTAGGATACCTATTCTAGATCAATATGTTAGATCGTCGACTCGTACGATGATCGCATCGCTCATTCGCGTTATCGCGTTGTATTAGGACAATGCCTGAGGGTATGTGTAGGACGCCTATTAATTACTATGAACGGACCAGACTACCAAGCTCCGAATTACAACTTAAGCAGTACCAAGCTTTGTCGCACAGTTATGGGAGAAGCATAAGCCTATCGATGATCTTCGGTATTAGAATTTTTGACAATTGTCAAGTAAAAGCCAGTGTCAGTGGCTGCTGCAATAGGCATAGGCATTGGGCCATTTTGCAATATAACGATGCAACGAATGTCTCAATTTGGAAATTTTCGAAGCTCGATTCAGTTTCCAAATTTTATCCATTACATATAAATGTTTTTTTCCTTTTAATATAAAAGGTTTTTATTTTTTTACTGCCGGCTTAATAGGGAAGTAATGATTATAAACATGTCTTTTAAGTGGTTATCAACAATATTATCTGTTAGGCAGTACTTAATATTTTTACCTTGAAACCAAATCTATTGTTGGAAAATGGGAGATGTTCATTGTTGTGGTCGGTTAGCGATTGACGAATGACGGAAATATTTTATCTTAAGTGTAGTAAATATCGAGCTCATCTGTAAATTGTTTTCACGTGACTGCTAACAATAACCGATAAATTAGATTACTATAAATTTAGTATTTATTCCTATTCGAAGAAATGAAAATTCAGAGCTCATTTCGTCATTGGATGAAAAAACAAACAACTTTACTAACTACTTCCGTTACATCGAATCTCAAGCCACAACGATAATGAAGAAGTTTTCACTTAAAAAACACTTTGTTCAGGATTCAAGCAGGATTCGAAACCGCGTCTTCCGCTATCTGGGTACAATAGCGAAAGGAATTCCCGCTAAACATTAGAATGTCCCCCAACAAACATTCCTTTAAAACCAAGCTGCGAAGCCTTTTACTGGAAAAGCCGTTTCGTTAAGTAATTTGTCGTCATGTATGTATTATATGAAGTAGGTATGTGTGTATTTATGTGTTTGTATATTTTTAGTGGTGATTATTTGTATATATTTACTAATATGTATTATTGTTATATGATAATATTTATTATTAGTACAATATTCATATTTCTTTAAATGTCACCACCTCAGTTGTGCATCCTACCACTAAAATCTTCACAACACCCTATGGTTGACTGGTAGACAATGCCTACGGCATTAAGTCCGCCATTGTACAGTATGTGCATGAAGGATAAAATAAATAAATAAAGGAAGGAGTGGTTTTTTTCTAGTATAACTTTTCTTCACATACAATGTATAATTATACATTGTATATGAAGAAAAGTAATTGTATTATTGTAATGTTTTCTGTGGTGTTCAATACAGTGTTTTGTATTGTATTGTAATGTATTTTTGTTAACAGTTCTCCTGGGCATCGGTGTGAAAGAGTCAACCAAACTGAACAACGTGTTCACCGCTCTCAACATGGCCACGGTCATCATAGTAGTCATCGCGGGCGCTGTCAAAAGTAATAATAATAATAACCTTTCTCAAACTCACAACAATTAGCCTAGCCCCAAAGTTAGCACTGTAAGGCCTGTGTTATGGGATACTAGGGTAACAGATAGAATACAAATATATTTAAATAAATAAATAATAATAAATATTTCCGACACTCACACCAATTAGCCTAGCCCCAAAGTAAGCACTATAAGGCTTGTGTTATGGGATGCTAGGGTAACGGATAGAATACATATACTGTACATATATAAGTATATTTATATAAATACATATTAAACATCCATGACTGGAGTACAAATGCTCGTATTCATCACACAAACATCTGTCCCCACCGGGATTCGAACCCGGGACCTCTCGAGTCGGCGACACAGCCTTGAAACCCGGCGTACAAACCACTCGGCCACGGAGGTCGTCGACTATGTGAATATAGAAATAAACAACACGCACCATTTACAGAAACTTTACCTATGTTGATATTATTTTTTTTTTCTTAGCACATAGATTTTTATATAATTTTTTTTCTTGTTCTCTGACAGTTGGCTGATTTTGAAAATATAAACTTTTCGATTGTTAGTATAATATATGTAAATATCATCGCTTCGAGACCAATAATTCATCTATGGTAAATATATTACAAATGTAAAATCATTCAGAAATTAAACACCGTAGATGTGGCTTAGACTTTTTTGACGAGTATATTTATATAAACATCCATGACTAAGGCACAAATATTCATCATACTAAAATTTGCCCCCACCGGGATACGAATACCACGAGTAGGCGAACGCTTTGAAAGCCGGCATACATACCACTCGGCCACGGAGGTCGCCAAGGAAGGCCACACCATCGTTCACTGCATGTGTAACAAGATAATGTACTCGTAATTGAGCTATGGCCTTGTTAAGCTGTGTTCTTTTTTAACTATAAAATATGCGTTACACTGTTAGGTCCGCTTGCACGTAAATCTTGAGATTACAAAATAACTTCGAGTTTACTAACTCAAAGTTAATATAATATAACATTTTCTTAACTCAGAGAACTTGCACGAACAGAAAATAATCCATGGTTTACTAACCCAACAAGAAGAGAGAATGATGAATGAAAGTATCTTGCATATATCTCTTTCGTAATGTCAAATTTGAAAAGACGTAGTGTTTTTGGGCGTTTAAGTTGAATGGCGACCTATAATAATTTGTCTGTCAAATAGGTGTTTGTATACCGATTGCATGGTGTTTTTAAGTAGGTACCTATTTAACTTGTAAGTTTGTGTTTTGTGACAACAATTTCGTGCGGTTTTATTTTATAACATGAAGAAGAAATAGTTTACTTCTATGTGATATTTAATACAAATATAAAAATATTATTAAAATAAAAAAATGACGGCGCTACTCTTCTTCAAAAACAAAAAGCTTGACAGGATACTATAATGGCAGAATACAATGCTGTTATTACTGGTTAAAAAATCGGTCACAATAATATGTACCTACTTATATTATAGTCGACAATTTTTTCGTCATCATCAGAAAACAAAGAGTATATATATAGTATGGTAAATGTTCAGCCCACAAGCTTCCGGAATATTAACAATGAAAAAGTATTTTGTTCGCTCCAGTAGGCCCCCATTTTCGTTGAAAGCGCGACTAGCCCGTGATACCCGAGGTTTAGGGCCACGAAGACGTATGACGGCTCAGAAGTCGCGGAATTTGAAGGGCTTTTAGAAGATGTAAAAAATATTTTGGAAAAAGTCAAAAACATTTTTGAAAATCGAAAAAAAACGACTTTTTTTAACCGAAAATCGTGTGTTTTCACAGAAAATTTCCGATATCTCGAGAACGGCCGAATTTCGAAAATACAAAAAAAGGTACCTCGGTATTGAACCAAGGAACATTTTAGGTCATAACACTTGTTTCGATATTGGTAACAGTTGAGACTTTCGAAGGGCTTTAAGATGATGTAAAAATATTTTGGAAAAGTTGTTTTTGAAAAAAAAATGTTTTTTTTAAATAATATATAATAGGTAGATTCATTTTAAATTCCCTTTCAAGTCGTGTAGAGCACGAGATCTGTGATTTTTTTATAACAACATATACATATATCCATTTAAAGATTCGCTTCGGTGAAGTATACCTTAAAAGGAAATATACGACGTTTCGGTTCTTATCAGTATAATAACTGCGAAGATCTTGTTTGAAATATCGTCGTCAAAACATAGTTTACCTCCTAAAAACCTAGTTTAGTAGATACCAAAAACCAACCTTCATTAAATGCGTCATAAAATATACAAAACATGAGTGCAGTAAAACAATCAAAAATACAATTTATTCCCATAATAAAAAATAATGACCCGTTGCGAAAGGAAAGTCCGATGTGCCCTGATTATTTTCATATGTGATTAACCAAGGATGGAAATTTTTCTGAAAGATTAGCGTAATGAAGTTCAGACACGTGTAGGTATTGAGCCTATATCTAATATATAAAATTCTCGTGTCGCGGTGTTTGTGGTTAAACTCCTCTGAAACGGCTTTACCGATTCTCATGAAATTTTGTGTGCATATTGGGTAGGTCTGAGAATTGGACATCTATTTTTTTTTTCAATTTTAGATATTTTTTTTTTATTTTTTTATGATACAGCATTAGTAAATACATATAACCCTGAATTTTCAACCCTTTACAATCAACCCCTATTTTTATGGCGGTCGAAGTTCGCTGGGTCAGCTAGTCTAATATATAAAATTCTCGTGTCGCGGTGTTTGTGGTTAAACTCCTCCGAAACGGCTTTCCCGATTCTCATGAAATTTTGTGTACATATTGGGTAGGTCTGAGAATCGGACAACATCTATTTTTCATCCCCCTAAATGTTAAGGGTAATCCACCCCTAAATTTATTTTGTCAATTTTAGATAATTTTTGTTTTAATTGTTTTATGGTACATCATACAAAAATACATACATCCCTAAATTTTCAACTTTCTTCCACCAACCCCTATTTTTTTATGGCGGTACGAAGTTCGCAGGGACAGCTAGTAATATATATGAAACTCAAAGGTGACTGACTGACATAGTGATCTATCAACGCACAACCCAAACCACTGGACGGATCGGGCTGAAATTTGGCATGCAGGTAGATGTTATGACGTAGGCATTCGTTAAGAAAGGATTTTGATCAATTCTACCCCGAAGCGAAGCAAGGGCGGGCCACTAGTATAATATATATTATGCTATTTCTATTTTATTTTATGTTGTAAAGTATAAAGAAATGAATATCAACATCCAATGCAAATCTCATGAGCTCAAGCTTCAGTAAACGTTAGCAGTTGAAACAGTGATAAAATATTATACGACGAGTCATTATCATGTCATATTTTTTAGCCATAAACCAAGAGTTATTGTTGGGCGTTATCTTTTAAGCAAATTCATGAGTTAAAACAAAACGTATGTCTGAAGATTGAGATTAAAATGATTATGTAGGTACATATTATTTTTATTTGATTTTTTCGTAAATGCGTCTTAAAAAGTCTTGAAATGATCTCATGAAATATGTGAGACATTAGTTCTTCTTGGTTGCTATGTTCTTGATAAATTTTCGCAAATATGAATCAATGAAGCACCTTTTCGACATATAAGAGTGTTATTGTTCTTGAAGTAAGCTAAAATCACGTTATTTTATAGATATAATCATCAAAACATGCGCTTTTTGAACTTTTAACCAATTTTTAATATTTAAATCTAATATAGCATAATGATCAGTGCATCCGCTCGGATAGCGCAGGATGCTGGTTCGGCTCCCGCCTGCTGCCAGGGGGCCATTCGCCTAACGGAAATGCTTTGGAAAACGCTAACGCTTACGATTTCATTTTGTTATTTCTAGCCGCCTGAGGTTTTCAAATGCCTCGCGTTCTTTTTTTTCGTTTGCATTGGTGATAACAATATTAAAAAAATGAGCGTATACTTCAGTATTTGAAAACCTTCGGCGGTCAGAAATAACAAAATAAAATCGAAAGCGTTAGCGTTTTCCAAAGCATTTCCGTTAGGCGAATGGTCCCCTGGTCCGAGAGAATTTTTTCCTAGTAATTTTTTCTTTATATCTGACCATCTAGCAGTTAAATGCTTAAAAAATATAGAATTTTCAATACCTGCTTTCTTATTAATCTATCTTCTTTAGTTAATAGTAGGTAACCAATTCGATTTAATAGCGACTAAAGCAAACATATACATTAATCATAACGATAAATATAAAATGGGGATTGGGTCGGGTTAGGCATAGGCGCGAGTGAGATTTTTGTATCACAAGCGTCTATAGATGCTATAGCCTATTATAGATAGGCAATAGGCCGCTTACCATCAGGCGGGCAATAGGCCGCTTACCATCAGGTTGGCAATAGGCCGCTTACCATCAGGCGGGCAATAGGCCGCTTACCATCAGGAGGGTTAAATGCACATTAATTAATATTTCTCTGTGTTGTAATCATCAGAAACTTCGAACTAAGTTTACAGAAAGTCAAACATACAAATAAGGCTCTCTGTCTCAGAACGTCAAAGGACTGTATAATTAATTTTATCTATTACAATAAAGATTGAACATTTTTATAATTGTTCCATGAATAGGTAACCCAGAAAACTGGCGTATAAAACTAGAGGACATCCCTGAGGAATACCAATCTTCAGCGGGCGCGGGTGGTTTTATGCCCTGGGGTATGGCCGGCGTGATGGCGGGCGCAGCTAAATGCTTCTTCGGGTTTGTTGGTTTCGACTGCGTGGCGACTACAGGGGAAGAAGCCAAGGACCCTAAGAGAGACATACCGTTGTCCATCGTGCTGTCGTTGGTGATAATCTTCGTGTCATACTTCAGTATCGCGACGGTGCTCACTATGATGTGGCCTTATTACTTGCAGGTGAGTAATGCTTATGTGTCCTTAGACTCAAAGATGGACTTCAGTTTTTCCAGTAAAAATAGTCCTATTTCACTATATACTGCAAAGGACACATAACGTTCTACAGTATATGTAATTATAAAAGGCTATATTCAAATGACCCTCAGAAACATAGTAATTGGTCCTCAAGAAAATTAAAGAATCATTTGAATAGTTCTTATTATAAAGAAGCCAAGAATTTTCAATGTTTATTTTTCAAAAGAGATGATGTCTTTATTTTACAAACTGATCCGAGAAAATAACTCCACCTCAACTGAATTGAAGACGGAGTCCAGACGCAAAACTATTGATTTAAATTAAAAAAAAAACTATTATAAATAAGCATGCATTTAACCGGGATGATTGTAAACTGATTGTAATCGATTGCCATCACAATAGTTCGTACACACTTGCAGCACGAGGAGTATCAATCGTGCTTTAATTATCTTGACCCTATTCTTTAACCTGTGTTCTAACGACCTTACTACAGGTAGAGAGCTCTACAGGCTTGTACAGCTGTATGTTTCCTCGAACGAATTTCGATCAAGAGAATCTATAATATTGCGTTATGTTTTGTACTATTATTTACTTCCCCGCCGCCTTACAATACAATACAACGTGTGAAGTATCTACTGGATGTTTTTTTTATATAGCCTATAGCTAAATAGGCAAATGACTCTCTCTACCCCACCTAATGTTAAGTGGTGGTAAAGTCCAGACTCGAAGATAGCTACTAGTACAGCAGTTATAAACTGCCACACCAACCATCGTCACGTTGCGGGCCTGCAGTAATGCTTCTTCACGCCTCTTTTAAAGGACCCTAGATTGTAGGAAGTAGGGAACACGTGCTCGGGCAAAGAATTCCACTTGCCAATAGTAGGACAAAGAAATGAGTCAGCAAATTTCTTTGTTCGTGTGGGAATAGTGACCACAGTAAACATATGTTTTCAGGACGCCGACGCGCCTTTCCCCCACGTGTTCACGGAGACCGGCATGCCAGTGATCAAATGGATTGTGACTGTCGGCGCCATCTTCGCGCTGTGCACCAGCTTGCTCGGCGCCATGTTCCCGCTACCCAGAGTATTGTACGCCATGGGAACAGACGGCGTACTCTTCCGACCGCTGTCTGCGATCAACAAGAGAACTAAGACACCTCTGCTGGCGACGTTCTTCAGTGGTTTATTGTCAGGTAAGAACTGTCCCTCATTTCCGGGCTATCCAGAAGAAGCGTGTAGAAGGAATGTTCCTGCTGCTAAGGCTGTTGTACGCCATGGGGCAGATGGTGTACTCTTCCGACCGCTGTCTGCCATCAACAACAGGACTAAGACACCTTTGCTGGCGACTTTCTTCAGTGGTTTATTGTCAGGTAAGAACTGTCTCCTTCATTTCTGGACTGTCCAGAAGAAGCGTGTAGAAAGAATATACCAACTGCCTAGGGTGGTGTACGCATGGGGACAAACGGCATACTTTTCCAACCGCTGTCTATGATCAACAACAGGACTAAGACACCTTTGCTGGCGACTTTCTTCAGTGGTTTATTGTCAGGTAAGAACTGTCTCCTTCATTTCTGGACTGTCCAGAAGAAGCGTGTAGAAAGAATATACCAACTGCCTAGGGTGGTGTACGCATGGGGACAAACGGCATACTTTTCCAACCGCTGTCTATGATCAACAAGAGGACTAAGACACCTTTGCTGGCGACTTCCTTCCGTGGTTTACTGTCAGGTAAGAACTGTCTCCCTCATTTCTTGGGTATCCAAAGGAAGCGTATAGAAGGTATGTTCCCGCTGCTAAGGGTGTTGTACGCCATGGACAAAGACAGCGTACGCTTCTGACCGCTGTCTGCGATGAACAAGAGGACAAAGACACCACTGCTAGCGACGTTCTTCAGCGGTTTGCTATCAGGTAAGAACTACCAATACCTTATTTCTGTTCTCCAAAAGAAGCGTTTAGAAGGAATATTCCCTCTGCTCAGGGTATTGTACGCCATGGGGACAGACGGTGTAATCTTCCAATCGCTGTCTGCGATCAACAAGAGGACTAAGACCCCTCTGTTTGCGACGTTCTTCAGCGGTTTGCTGTCAGGTAAGAACTGCTTAATTTGATTTCTGGCCTCTACAAAAGTAGCATGTAGAAGGAATGTACCCTATGCCCAAAGTTTGTACGCTTTGGCCACAGTACTCTGTCGACCACTATCCGCGATCAAAAAATTGTGTGTGTCAGCTCCGACGCACGACTGGAGTTTACTCCTTAAGTTCGATAGTCTAACCAGACGCAAAAAGAGTTTATTTAACTTAAAAAAGATTGATACTGTATGAAAGGGTAAATTAACAAATTAATGAAAATAATATACATATATAAATATATATTTATTCATTTTATATAACTAATCGACGAAATATTTTACATTAAACTTTTTACAATAGTCAATTTCAGATGTGCATAAATATATCATTAGGAATGTTGATAAATTATGTAATTATTATTATCAGACTATTATCATTTTTTTAAATATTAATTAAATCAACATTATCTGCATTATTAATTACAGTGACAAGTGGTTTATGGTAACTAAAATAAGACACATGGACGTTCTTAGATACGTGGTTCACGAATCTTGAAAATACCGCATCAATGGTTGTACCATACCTCGTTGTCCCCATTGCTCTATCAGAAACAATATCTAAATTAAGTTCAGATTTTAAAAAAAATATTAATGTCAATCCGTCATCTCTGTTTGTCAAAGTTGCGCGACATAGGATGCGCACCAAAAACGTAACGAGGTCATTCATCGATAGATTTTACTCCTCACATTTTTCTCATACCGGGCCCCTCATATATGCAAATCGATTCTTAAGGAGTAAACTCCAACAAGAGGACTAAGAGACCTGTGCTGGCGATCTTCAGCGGTTTGCTGTCAGGTAAGAACGTCACCCAAATTATCTGGTCTCCAGTATAAGCGTGTATGTAGAAGGAACGAGCTAGCAGTCTAGTAGGATAATGTAAAGACGCTTGATAATTGTTGTAAGCCGAACTCCATTTAAATGTAACACTTTTCAGGCACTGAATTTTCTAGAATAATTAAGATTCGAAATAACATTAGGGTAGATATTAATTGCATCGTCATGTTTACATATGTGTTTATATATTTCAGCTATAATGGCGGCGATCTTCAATTTGAACCAACTGATCGACATGATGTCAATCGGTACTCTTCTAGCATACACGATAGTCGCAACCAGCATCTTAATATTGAGGTAAGTGTTGAGTAACCTCATTAAAATGACAATATATTGTTAATTACGAGCAATAATATCATGCCTGTATCTGCCAGACCATTATTGACCACTAAAGGCCACTGGTAATTTATGAAAGTGACACAAAAAGAATAAAGTTTGACGAGTGGTTTGTACGCCGGGTTTCATGGCATCGCCGACTCGAGAGGTCCCGGGTTCGAATCCCGGTGGGGGCAGATATTTGTGTGATGAACACGAGCATTTGTACTCCAGTCATGGATGTTTAAATATGTATTTCTATATAAATATACTTATATATGTAAAGTATGTGTATTCTATCCGTTACCCTAGTATCCCATAACACAAGCCTTATAGTGCTTACTTTGGGGCTAGGCTAATTGGTGTGTGTTTAAAAAAAAAAGTCTTTACCAGGCACTTACTACAAGACGGGCGAAATCTAAACAATAATCCAAATATCTGGGTCTTTAAACTATTGCATAATATGTCCTTAGGTATGAAGAGGTACAGACGCCCCCCCATAACGGCAACAAACCGTTACCAGAGACCCCCTACTCGGTAGCGCGGCAGGCGTTCAATCTGCTCGGACTCAAGGAGCCCACGCAGCTCTCCGCTAACATCGCTAAAGTCACCATTTGTGTGTTCTGTGAGTAACTACTACATTATCATAATCAGCTGCTTAGTGTTAACAATGCTGAGGCACAGGCCTTCCCTATGGATAGAATAGGGAGAACGCGCCGGTGTTCAGTGCAAACTACAGCAGTTAAAGCCGGGACCAATGGCTTCTGAAACACGGAGAAACTTCACACAAATTTTTGGTCACAGATCATGGCAATCATTCGCCCCTATTTTCGGGGATTAAGGCACGGTGTATAAGAAAGAAAAGAGGAGCTCGATGGCGCAAGTGGTTAGCGCGTTCGGCTGCGATCGTTGTAGTTAAGCAATTTTCGCAGTGGTCGGTCATTGGAAGGGTGAACAAATATTTACTATCTCGAGCTCCTCCGTGCTTCGGAAGGCACGTAAGGCCGTTAGTTCGGGCTGCAACTGCAGTCGTTAACACCCACCAATCCGCACTGGGCCCGCGGTGGATCATGGCCCAATCTCCCTATTCCATCCATAGGGAAGGCCTGTGCCCCAGCAGTGGGGATATTAATAGGCTGATGATGATGATGTATAAGAAAACGAAAAAACAAATTTACGCATAGATATAGCACTTCTTTAGCTCATATTATAGTAGATAGTACAGTCAATCTGTCGAAAAAATATCATTTCAGTGAAAAAAAAACCTAAAGGGTAAGTCTTGTTTTTTCTGTTGCCAAATGACGTCAGTAAGCCAATAGTAAAACGTACATTGAAATGTGCACTGCAAATGTGTACTTGAACTGCCCAAAACCGCTCTATTGGATTTTTCATACCTGCGCAATTTATAACTTGAAAACGGTACAATACAAACAAATTGTTTATACAAAAGTTGTTGGTAATTATGTACGGTACAACTTTTCCATTTAAAGTTTTCCATTAAAATGATATTTTCAGGGTGAAATAGTGAAAAAGCACTTTTTTTGAGACTTTAGCGCCACCTACAATGCGCATTTTTGGTTGTACGAGATTGCAACAATGACATAAATTTTAGTACTCAACGCCCTCTACAATTATGGTCGAAAAAAAAGTTTCTAAAATGCATACAAAACAAGAAAAATGCGTTTAAAAAATTTTTGAGGGTTTTTTTGTTTTTCAAAAAACGCCTACGAGTTGAACATGCCCATCGCCAAGGTGGCTTACTGACGTCATTTGGCAACAGAAAAAACAAGACTTACCCTTTAGATTTTTTTTTCACCACTCAACCTACAGATTGACTGTACTAAGAACTAAAGGGAGGTTTTGGAACAAATATTCATTCTACTTTCTTTCTACTAGCGTACTGGCGAGTTGGTATTTGTATTTGCTTGGTGATTCCATCTGCCTTCAGTTCTGTAATCGAAGTTCTTTAGTATAACTATTTACTTTTAGTCGCTGTGATTGCTATAATAGGGATGACGACTAACTTTTTTTTCTTCGTGTATTAGGTAGATTATCAAAAAGTATTAGACACGTATTTTTCTTTTTTCACATAATCAAATCATAACATAGATATATTGATTTGAAAAGTCGCATGACATCACATTTTGGTACAATTTTTACTTAAAAGTGACGTCACGATGCCCCACTCCCAAACTTTGACGCGCTTTATCTTTGTCATTTTTTGGTTGATTGACCAAAGAAAAAATACGTGTCCATTATTATTTTATCATCTAACTGTCGGACGAAATAGAATTTCGTTTACTTTACCCCGTCATCAACCCTATTTAATTACCTATTGTTGTCCTAGTAGTGTGGCGGCAACATCTATATGCCCCACATGTAACTAACATGGAGGAAATAAACACTCGCCTCCTCCAGAGATGGCGCTACCGGCGCTGCGTTCACAACGTATGGAAGCCTACAACGCGCAAGAGAAATTCGGAGCCTAACACTCCATATATACGATGCCCGACCAATATCAGTCGGGCCGCGGCCCCCGAGCTACCACCACCCAGCTCGGAGGAAGATCTTCCCCTTTGGCCTTCCTACAGTAGTGTATAATATACTTACGTCGAGTTCTTATCTTTAACAGTCGTGGTGGCAATGGTATGCGGCGCACTGCTGCGATGGGAGAGCATCGGCGCGGGCGCAGGCGCGGCGCTGGGAGCTCTCGGAGCCGCGCTGTTGCTGTTACTGCTGGTGCTATACCGCCAGCCTTCCAGAGACGTGCAGCATCTGAGCTTCACCGTCAGTATACTGCACTTTACTGTATCACACTCCACATAGACACTCTGCTGATGCTGTACCGACAGCCTTCTAGAGACGTTGGGCATCTGTGCTTCACCGTCAGAATACTGCACTTTATTGTACCACACTTCACATAGACACACTGCTGGTTTTATACCGCCAGCCATTCAGAGACGTGCGGCATCTGAGCTTCACCGTCAGTATACTGCACTTTACTGTATCACACTCCACATAGACACACTGCTGGTGCTATACCGCCAGCCTTCCAGAGACGTGCAGCATCTGAGCTTCACCGTCAGTATACTGCACTTTACTGTATCACACTCCACATAGACACACTGCTGGTGCTATACCGCCAGCCTTCCAGAGACGTGCAGCATCTGAGCTTCACCGTCAGTATACTGCACTTTACTGTATCACACTCCACATAGACACACTGCTGGTGCTATACCGCCAGCCTTCCAGAGACGTGCAGCATCTGAGCTTCACCGTCAGTATACTGCACTTTACTGTATCACACTCCACATAGACACACTGCTGGTGCTATACCGCCAGCCTTCCAGAGACGTGCAGCATCTGAGCTTCACCGTCAGTATACTGCACTTTACTGTATCACACTCCACATAGACACACTGCTGGTGCTATACCGCCAGCCTTCCAGAGACGTGCAGCATCTGAGCTTCACCGTCAGTATACTGCACTTTACTGTATCACACTCCACATAGACACACTGCTGGTGCTATACCGCCAGCCTTCCAGAGACGTGCAGCATCTGAGCTTCACCGTCAGTATACTGCACTTTACTGTACCATACTCCACATAGACACTCTGCTGGTGCTGTACCGACAGTCTTTAAGAGACGTGCGACATCTGAGCTT
This sequence comes from Chilo suppressalis, assembly GCA_902850365.2. Lineage (NCBI taxonomy): Eukaryota > Metazoa > Arthropoda > Insecta > Lepidoptera > Crambidae > Chilo > Chilo suppressalis. The sequence continues at coordinate 25,183,457 of OU963904.1, read as the reverse complement.
CACCGTCAGTATACTGTACTTTACTGTACCACACTCCACATAGACACACTGATAGTGTTGTACCGACAGCCTTCAAGAGACATTGGGCATCTGAGCTTCACCGTCAGAATACTGCACTTTACTGTACCACACTCCACATAGACATACTGCTGGTGCTGTACCGACAGCCTTCCAGAGACGTGCAGCATCTGAGCTTCACCGTCAGTATACTGCACTTTACTGTACCACACTCTACATAGACACACTGCTGGTACTGTACCGACAGCCTTCAAGAGACATTCGGCATCTGAGCTTTTCACCGTCAGTATACTGTACTATACCTTACCACACTCTACCTTCCACATAGACAAACTGTACCACACCCCACTCTACACTTGAAGAATGGACTTCAGCAATACTCGCATGAAATTAATGCTAAAAAGAAAGAAAAAAACGAGCGAGCCTAACAGTAGTCGCGTATGATGTGTAACATTTGAAACCTCACCTTATATTAGTAAAAAAAGAAATAAAACCTACTACAAAAGGAATAAGCCTTTCGCGACTTCCTGTTACACACTTTCGTCCCATTTCACGAAATCACTTCCACAAATTGCAGGAAAGCGAGAGGAAAGTTGTTACACATCAAAAATCACTCAGTTAAGGTTTCAGACAGGACTCGACCTTTTCACTATCAGGTCGGACCGACCAGCTAGATTATAAATCTGTTTTATGCTTAAAATGACAATACAAATATATAATCTTCATTAGCCTAATGTTCCCACTCTGGGGCTTCGACATTCCCTATGAAGTATCTTAACACTTTTGGTAAGGAATACCTCACAGAACACAGAAAGAGGTTACAAGGACTTTGTGGACAGGACAGGCACGCCACAGTTGTGTGCAGGGCTTGATACCGGTTTCGAAAATACCGGTAAATAAAGGTTAATACCAGTTTTTAGTAAAGGTTTCGTTCGGAGCGCGTCCGAAATGAAAGCGGTACCTAAAACCTTAATAAACCGGTTTAATCCAGAGCGACAAGTTTGTTTTGTTTGAACTAATCAAGTCACAACTTGATAATGCTCAGAGATTGATGCATTTATTGACACGTTTGCTAGCGTCTAGTGAGTCAAGTTATTCATTTATTATCGATGCCGTCAGAAAGAGCGAAACGAAACCCTTTAAAAACCGCTAAATTGATTCAAAACCTATTTGATTTCGCTCTTTAGGAAAACCGGTTTTTTAAGGTTAAGGTTGAGCCAAACCTAAATAAAACGCTCCTAATGTACTTGACACTGATTTAGGTTTGAAAATTAACCGGTATACAAGCCCTGGTTGTGTGAGCGCATGCTCAGAACTTAAACAAAACGTGGTTATGATTGCATCGTTGCTCTCGGGTGTGAGCGCAGATTGGGTCGATTGTTTGATGTCGCGTCGTTTAATTGGCGATTATCTACTAGGTGGAAGTGTAGTGGGGGTGAGCCAGCGACATCGGTTCCCGTACAAACGGTGTATTAGCACTTTTCTAACCAAAAGGTTAGAAAGATCTGTGTTCTGTTGAATACTTTCGTAACGGTGAAAGCGTTTCGTACTTTTCATTATCACTACTCTGCCGTCCTCAAACTAAAGTGCAGCTAAGTGACAAGTGGTCGAGTTTTCAGCCCTAAATTGCATCTTATATAGTTTTGAATACTCTATCGATCTGTCTTTAACGAGTACTCGTATCTTTTATAGTTTAAGTCAAAAAATCCGTCATGTGCAGAATGGTTACAAAATAGAAATAATTTTAAGTTTACGAGCCGTTTTTTGGCCATATCTCAAAAGTTGGTTGTGTCATTTAGGCGCGTTTTAGTTTGAGGACTGCATGCAGTACTCCTGTAATAATATGAGAGTGATCACAGAACACAGAAAGATGTTAGAAGGGCCTTGTGGGCCGGGCAGGCACGCCACAGTTAGTTGTGAGCAAATGCTCATAACTTGACCAAAACTTGGCAACGATTGCTTTGTTGCGATGGGGTGTGAGCGCCGATTGGTTCGATTGTTTGATGTCACGGCGTTTGATTGGCTAATATCTATTAGGTGTAAGTGTAGTGCGGGCGAGCCGGCGACATCGGTTCCCGTACAAAAGGTCTCTGAAGACCCTTCTAACCTCTTTCTGTGTTCTGTGAGAGTGATCATATAGAAATACAACGAGGTTGTACGTACACGGGCAGATACAAATATTTTCTATAACTATTCGTCCCTTTTCGGTTTCCTTTCTGATTCCTACTGTTCACTGTTAATCCAGTTTTCATATTTTAGAATTAGAATTAATTAATTTATTTGCATTTGAATAGGGTACACTGGGGATTTTACAAATTTTGAAGTTCGACCCATTCAGCCATCTTAAATAGCATGCAAATATTTTAACACTACATAATTAAACGTAATACATATTAATTAACATTGTGAAATCATTTTTCAATATCAATAACAATAAATTTAAATTCATCATAAGTCAGTGAAATTACAAAAAGTGTCCGCTTCATTTTATAAAACATCATTCAAAATTAAATACATGGTTAAAAAATTCAAAAGTCCAATTAATAATGTCAAAGATTACAATGATAATTATACAGCACCATTATGTAAAGAGAAGAACCTACTATAATTATTATCATTAAAATGTCACTAGATACAATCACTCAAATATTCTTTTACACTATAAAACATCTTATCGTGTAGCCATTTAAACAAAGCAGTCTTTAATTTTATAAAATGCAATTGTTTTATGTTTGTTGGTACCTTATTATAAATCTGTATACACATCAAATAACAATTCTTTTTGAACCGCATGCTCTTTGGAATTATCACAGAGACTAGTCTATTGCCATTGCGTGTATAGATAGATATAGCCAGTGATGTCGTGCAACATTTATTTATTTAAAAGTTAGTGTTGACCAAGACATTGTCTTTATCTAAAGAAAATATAACTAGAAAAAATTCCACGCGGACCAGGCAGCAGACGGGACTCGAACCCGCACCCTTCGCAATCCGGGCGAATGCACTGACCAATTATGCTACCGCGGCCCTCACGGACCGCGTCGAAATTCTTTCTAGCTATTCTTAAGCTGCAAGGCAGCGCCATCTCTTCGCATTATAGGTAAACCCACAATGTCAAATGAATACTTTTACAAGTATTAAACATTTGAAAGAAGAAATAGCAATTATAGTTATAATTTTTTTTTTTTATTATTATTTTTAAAGCATGTAACTGCTTTATGTTTAAATCTAAAGAAAATATAACTAGAAAAAAATCCACGCGGACCAGGCAGCAGACGGGACTCGAACCCGCACCCTTCGCAATCCGGGCGAATGCACTGACCCGCATGATGCACTGGAATTTTTTCCAGTTATATTTTCTTTAGATTTAAACATCAAGCAGTTACATGCTTTAAAAATAATAACAAAATATAACATTGTCTTTATATTTGCAGGTCCCGCTCGTGCCCCTGGTGCCATACCTGAGCGTGTGCATGAACGTGTACCTGATGGTGCAGCTGGACTACCAGACCTGGGTGCGGTTCATCATCTGGCTAGCAGTCGGTCAGTACAGCATCATCATCACCAGCCTATTAATGTCTCCACTGCAGAGCCTTGCCTACGGATGAAATAGGCAGATTGGATGACCCAATACGCGGCCCAGTGCGATTTCTGGGTATTAATGACTGTAGATGCAGCCGGGATCAATGGCTTAGCGTGCCGAAGCGAGGAGCTCCAGATAATAAGTTTTTGGTCACCCATCCGATGACCGGCCATTGCGAAAATTGCTTCACTTCCACGATCGCAAACCGAATGCACAAACCACTTGCGCCATCGAGCTTCTCTGGTTAACCCATACTTTCAAGGTCTTGAAAATGATTCCTTAAGCCGTGAGTAGATGTACTATGAACTCTTGGCGCCAGGCAAAAACGACCATAACAAAAGGCATCAGGTTTCAGAAGACAATCCCATCATCATTTCCTTCTAAGGAAGTGCCTTTACTTCCCCAGAAAACCAATCCAATCTCATCAGCTAAATATTATTTACTTACTAGCTACGTTCGGTATTTGCATCGCAGATGCGACGGAATTTAGGTCATGTGATTTTTGGATGTGAGTAAATTGCTATCAAAGAATAGTCCGACCACCATAGATTAACTTCTAACTTCAAACCGAAACTAACCACAAACCATGACAGATAAAGGTACTGTAATCCTAGCAAGAACCATTATCGAATTCGAATAGTTTGCGAGTCCCAAAGGTCAATGTCAAATTTTGTATGTAAACTTGAACAGCAGCGCCACAAAGTACGTAAGGAGAACTAAAAATCAGTATACATTTGACAATGACATTTCGGACTCGCAAACGATACGAATTCGATTCGACCTCTAGATGTAATAAAAGATTGATCAGACGCAAAGCTATAAGGTTAAAATCTTATTGGCCGCACTTTTTGTGAACTCATCAATATTTTTGATTACAGGCTACATTATATACTTTGGGTATGGCTTAAGAAACAGCTCTTTGAACGAGGAAAAAGCCCCTGTTACAATGAACGGGAAACCCGAAGATAAGAACCATGTTACTACGAAATTCTAAACACTCTGGCCTTTTTTGTAACGAAGATACGACTAGAATATTATAAGGTCGGGTTAACAGAACAGCTATAAGTTTGGGTAATGTATAAGGAAGGAATACTCGCTCATTAATTGCGGTTTTGCAATTAGCAAAACCATATTGAGGTAATGCAAAAAATTACACACAATACCGTTCAATTCATAACGATACATTTTAAAATGACTCTAACACGAATTATGAAAGTTTTAAATTGAATTCTATTCAGTGGTGACAATGTTGAAAGTCGCTTAGTTTATTTCCATTGTTTTAGTATTGATGTTACATCACATGTAAGATACAAAAGAAACGATATTACGGTATATATGTAGTTACAGGGAAAATTATTTTATCTGTAGAGAATTAAATAGAACTAATATTTACCTGATGTTGGTCTTGCCAAAAAGTTAAATGAATTTATTTGTGAATATGTGCTATACGTCCGTACAGTCAGGGATTAGAGAATTTTGGCATTTAAATCGTCTTTATGACGCGACAATAAGAATGAAAATCGTATAACAAGACCATCGAATTCCGTTACCTTGACTGTGCTCAAACAAATATTTGCTCACTAGTAATAAGGAACAATTATTATTTATACTAAACCGAAGTTAATGACGATAACAATATACACATGTTTTAATTAGAACACATAATTGTCCATTTTACGGTCCTAAATAGTACAAATTATATTAACTGGTTTTGGGGCGTGTCATCCAATCATCGGAAAAATATTTAGAAGTGTACCATAAGGAATTTAAATCCATGGTTTGACCAAAACTTTAGTTAGTGGAATTAAATTGAGAGTAGGTAAGTTTTCAATTTTCCAATCATTCTCTAATTTCACCTCTAAGTTCTAAAACTCTCTCGGAGTCTCTACAAAAACTGCTGCCCTAACTTTAAAAAAAAAAATATAATAGATAATATAATCTTTATCTTACTAGCTTGGTAAAATCAGAACCGAACTCAAATCTGGGCTTTATGTAAAGAAATTGATTAGTTAAAATTCACATTTTCCCTACGCGCTTTATTGTCGCGTAACACAGCTAACCGGTATAATATTAAGTTAAAAACTCTTACTTACGGTGATATTCAGACACTAATAATTTTAATTCAATATTAAATTCACGTCTTTGAGCGCGACCGTAAGTTGAATACCGTGATGACCGCACAAAAAAATTACTCAGTCAATACAGAAACGAAGCGAAACTGAAAACGCAAGATATTCTATTCATTTTGACACAACATTCCTGATTATAGATGTAAAGAATGGACTCAGTGACACTAATATGAAATAGGGTATTTGACAAGTTTTAGAAAACGATCTCACGTTATTGACTAATGTTTATGGAGTCCGTAAAAAGTGGATATTCATCATTCTGTTGTGTATTTCAGTAAAAATAACCAAATCAAAAACTCCATTTTCAAGTTGCCGCGAAAACGTTTCTCTGGACAATATGGCGTCTTACTAGTGTGTGACGTCACACGACTGTTATAAAAACGTCAAACGATACGATGTAATGTCACTTTAACCGCAAGTTTACTTGCGTGTGACGCCATTTTAGGCTCCGCCAATCCGTTTTGGATCACGTGACAATAGATAAGAAAACTATTACCTTTTTCGTTAGTTTTTAGTAAAATTATGAATATTTTTATTGTAAAAATAGTAAAAACCCCTGCCAATATTCATTCTAAACACAGATGCTAACAATTGGCACTTTATTTTTAACACTGTCAAATACCCTATTATAGCTATTAACGGGATTGTTACTATGTCCCTTGTAACGGAGTAACAATTATTTCCAGTTACTCCACTTGCGACAGTGCCAAAATACCAAATCGGAGACTCATAATAAAAAGGTACATGGTAACAATCCAGTTAAATGTTAGTGTTGTTAAAAACAATATATAGCATTAAATTGATTACTCGTCATTTAGAGAAAGAGAAAGCGATGGTGCGGCCATCACTTATAAAAGTACTATGGTCAAATCATTCTAGCGTTCATTCTAGTTAATTTTAGAAACAGTAACATAGCAAATTCATCCTTATCTCCACTATGTAAAGAACAAATTCCTTCTGAGCTGATAATCTGCGTTATTCTCGCGTCTTCTTTTTATTTCAGAAGAAATATGTACATTACGTTCCGGGGTTAAAAACTCAGAAACACATTAACGTGTCGTGACGCATCGGTTTCATACATTTATTGTGGGTTAGAGAGAGAGAGAGAGGTTAGAGCGTCGACACGACACGTAAATATGTCTGTAACCATAGTAAATGAATGAAAGCGATGTACTTCTAGCGCGCCACGACACGCCACGACAATCAATCAATCAATCAATCATTTATTTGCGTATTACAGGTGATACAAAGGTTTTCAATTATAATACATTACAAACTTTTTCTATATTTCACCACAAGGCATACAAATAGGTACATCCGTTTACAAAGATTTGTCCTCTGAAAATTCCTAAATATATTCTTGAAATTTGAACAAAATATGGGGCTTTCAGCTTCTCTAATTTCAAGTGGTATATTATTATATACTTAAGCCATACAAAATACACTATTATTCATCAGCCATGTCTTGTTAAATGGGAAACAAAGTCTGTTTTCGAATCTAACAAAAGTAAATTTGCTCTAACAAAACCAGTAATTTTACATTATGTAAAAACGTTTCTGGCTCAAGGTTAATAAGGCTGGATTTCCTTTGTTACGTTCTGTAATTCGCTTCCATGCCCTTCGACCCTGCGTTAGTATGAATTGACCATTAGCCGTACGATCGATTTATCTTTCAGAGACTAGTCTGCCCCGTTTACATTACAGCTGGACAGCGAAGGCACAAATTATATTTGTCTATGCTTCTGAAAGAAATTGCGAAACAAAATATCTTACGTCTTTGTTTCATTTTGGCGTTTATACATATGTAAATAAACTTGTTTAACTTTTCAACATAATAAAATTACGTGTAAATATATAAAAAAAAAGAATATGTGCCAGCCATGATTTAATTTATAATAAATGTTCATTATTGTGATAGTCGTGTGATCGTAGGCATAATCAATGTGTAGTGTTATGATGTGTTTTATTAATAAAATTGTAATTATAAGTTTTAGAATATTAAGCATTAACAAACTGTGATTTTTTATGAAAATATCGTAATAAATTGTATTGAAACAAAAAATAAACTGTTTAAATAAAAATGTTTTTTGTTTCCCAAGTTATAGTGGTTTAAATAATAACTATTTTTTTGAAGCAATAAATTTATTTTAATAAGCCATATTATAAAGATCAAAATAATTGATAATAATTTAACAAAATGTGTGTAAATAATGCACTAATTATTTCGAATACTTTGAAAATAACATCAGTTACGGTTTGACAATATTTCCCTAATTTTTAAATTTAAATCAAATGCATTTATTTTAGAACATAAATTAATTGCAATGGATATTATAAAACCTTGCCTTTACACTGAAAAGCCTTGTAATAGCTTGGTTAAAAGAAAAAGTCTAAATGCAAATTAAAAAATGTATTTAATAAGCCATATTCTAAAGATCAAAATAATTGATAATAATTTAACAAAATGCGTGTAAATAATGAGCTAATTATTTCGAATACTTTGAAAATAACATCAGTTACGATTTGACAATATTTCCTTAACTTTTAAATTTAAATCAAATGCATTTATTTTAGAACATAAATTAATTGCAATGGGTATTATAAAACCTTGCCTTTACACTGAAAAGCCTTGTAATAGCTTGGTTAAAACAAAAAGTCTAAATGCAATTTAAATATTACTATCTAAATTAAGCACAAAAGTTAATGTATATAAAATTAATTTAAAATAACTTCACAAGCTCAGTAATTCATTATTAGACTTTAAAAAATGCCAATAAATAAGGTGCATTGAACAGCAAAACATTGGCCAGTATGACCAGTAGGTCAGTAATATACTGGGCCCAATTCGAGCATGATTATATCCTTGTCATTCTCTATACAGAATGAAAAGGAAGACAGATGTTGAATTTAGTTTTAAGTTTAGAGAATCTTGCAAAAATCGACACCAATTTGTTACATTCTTAGCGTCTCCATTAGATAGCAATAACTGCGCTTTTCCTTGTGTTATTGTTTCATTCTCATACATTCTATGAGGAAGCCGCACATTCAGGCACTAAATGCTGCTACTAGTGGCTCAGTCAAGCTATTAGATGCAGCCACCGATCGGTGCCGATATTGGCTTAGTGGCGGCCACCAGTGGTTTCGTGGCGGCACCAGTGGCTTAGTGGCGGCCACCAGTGGCATCGTGGCGGACACCAGTGGCTTCGTGGCGACCACCTAATAGAAGCGAAAAACGCCGACCGCAGCTTGTGGACGCGTTTAGTGGCTCAATGTACTCGACTCGATGGATCATGTTAAATATTTTTAAAGATAAATTTTGCGAATATAAAGCGCTACATTGTTTACCATATAGCTAGAGAGCTGGCAATTTAGGTACCTATATGATTTCATCGTCATTGTTCCCAAGACGAATGTAGTCTACGCCTATGTTAACTAGAAAAAAACGACGGGTTGCACTCCGGGAGTGCCGGCAGAAGTAAAAACTTGAATATTATCGTTGTGCATTTTTGATATTTTGGAATGGTTAGGGAATAATTTTGCACGAATTGCTTTAGTCATATCAGTACAACAGTACTATCATTTATGTGGTAGAATACAATGTTTATTTATTGCGCTATAGTCATGTTTGTGCGTGACAATTTATGTTACATTAAAAAGTTTATCTCTCAGAAAAATCAACTTACATGAATCACATTTAAGCGCACCTAGCGACATCTATTGTAAAAAAATCCATTTTCTTCGCTATAAAGCTGCCACCTGGACGTCCTAGGTAGAGGCTTATTATTATAATACGATAAAATAAAATATTACTTTATTTTGCTCCAATACATTGAATGTCAACAACCTTTCCAATTTTATTGTTTTTGTCTTACGAATTTTCGATTGGGTCACGTGTCCTGACGCGATCAGGCCACGTGTCCTGGCGCGATCAGGCCACGTATTCTAACGCGAGTTATAATTTTTTACCCAAACAAAAAAGTGTACAACGCCGATAAAGAAGTTTTCACTTCAAAAATAAGTGGCGAGCTTCGGAAGCCGTACTCTAGTCTGCCTGTTGATGAAGTAATTTATTTTTATATATAATAAATTAGAAACTATAAAACACAGCAGGAAAAACTTCTGCCACTAGAATTTTATTTTAAATATGAAATACAATGTATTAATACGACAGAAGAATATGTTTTATTGTCATTTTTCGCAAGCACCTATTCAATATTGCAGCAATTAATGAATGGTAGAAATTGTTTTAAATGATTATTTTACTTAGAAGTCTAATATTATCGACCTCTGTCAGACGATGAAATCATATAAATATAACTGCCACCAGCTTACTACCTAGCTAAACTGATTATTGCTTATTTGACATCTTATCTTTACTCTCACTCTAGATAAAAATATCTAATAATATATGCGCTACATTTCCGTTAAGAACTTAAAACTATATTAAGCATCTTTCAGCATTCTTTCAAATTACACACTTGTAAAAAACAGCGTTTCACAGCCACACAATACTACGATGCAATACTGAAAAAACTTAAGTACATAGCACAAAAAGACAGCACTTTGATTACAAAGTAATAAGAGAGATTTTAGTTTAGCGTGTCTTCGAATGTACGACTACATTTTGCTATACTTAAAAACTAAGTCAACTTGGACCTTAATACTTTGGTCGATAAATTAAAACAGGAACCGAAAGAGATTCGTTGATTCGATCGATGTAAGTTATCGATCATTAAAATGATATTTATATGAAAAATAAATAAACATATACTGGATTCCGTTCGATCTATTGCTATTGCTTTGGCTATTGCTGTAGTTTATGATTTCATTTTGTTATTTCCGGCCGCCGAAAGCTGCCAAATACCTCGCGCTCATTTTCTAAACTAATACTAGCTGACCTAGCCAACTTCGTACCGCCATAAAAATAGGGGCTGGTGGTAGAAAGGTGAAATTTTGGGTTGTATGTATTTTTAATGCCACATTATTAATAAATAAAATTTTGTTCAAAAAATAAAAATAAAATGTTAAGGGTGGACAACCCTTATCACTTAGGGGTATGAAAAATAGATAGTAGCCGATTCTCAGACCTTGAAAGTGCGTATATTGTTTAAAAAAAATCGGTCAAGCTGTTTCGGTGGAGTATGGTAACTAACATTGTGACACTAGAATTTTATTTATATTTGTTTGGCTCAATAGGCTCAAAAAGTACTGGACCGATTTTAAAAAATCTTTAGACGTTTTGAATGCTACATTATCACTGATTAATATATTATTATAGGCTACAGTGTATTTTCAAAAAACTTAGGGTTCCGTATGAAAACTTCGATAATTTAACCTAACGTGTGTAAAAATACCAAAAAATAGCCTGTAATGGAATATTATACAAATATTCTGTAATGAATTCTTTATTTAATCAGCTTTACGGTAGTATTTTTTGTTTGGTCCTAGCTTCATTATTTAGCGAGAAAATGGCATTTCTAACTAAAAGTCCGGAATGGCCGATATTTTTCGCTTCGCTTCGCGCCGCTTGGACTGTTGAGAGTGGCCGCTTTGGTTGCCACGGACTTTCCAGTGGTTATATCGCGTACGCTGCGGTCGTCATTGACAATAGAGCAAAGTGATGTACGAAAGTTTTATGTAGGATACTTATATCTACAAAAAAGTCCGCGATACCATATGTCTAACTATTAGAGTTATGTCACAACTAGATATCGCCTGCGGTTTCACCCGCGTTAATTTAAAAAAATAGGTTTATAGTGAGTCAAACTTAAAATATGGTCATAGGCTGTCGTGGACTTTTTTACAGAACTTTTAAAGGGGAATTCCGTCATACATGATTTTTGTGTAACTTTAACCGGCTCAAGCAAAGAAGTCTCACAAATGGAATATATTTACCCGTTTTTGCAACATTTTTATCGATGCTCCGCTGCTACTGTTAGCCTGGTAATATATAGCCTATAGCCTTCCTCGATAAATGCACTGTCCAGTACAATAATATTTTTTTTAAATGTTGCATACGGTACAACGGATCCTAAACTACGCAACGAATTATTTACTTGGAATAGAAGGTTTACAATTAATATCAAGAAAGTCATTGTGTATAATCAAACAAGCCTTTGATCAAAAACTATAGTCTACACTACAACTCTACACCGAAGCAAAGCGAGCAAAAAGCAAAAAAAAATTTACCAATGCAAAAAGAGCGCGAGGCATTTGACAATCTGTGGCGGTCAGAAATTACAAAATGAAATTATAAACTATAGCAATAGTCAGGGCAATCCCGTGTTTATTCTAGTTAAAAAATGGTCAACGACACATTAAGTTGTCAATTCACAATCGATTATGAATCTTATTTCAAAGTAATTACAGCACAAACTCATTAGAAGAAATTTTACCAATTGGATTTACTTGGGCTGTAACTACTTTTACGTGAAACTTACAATCGATTATGAGTCTTATTATAAGCTAAATACAGCTCAAAGTAATTTGGAGACATTTCACATATTTTGCTAACTTTTCCCTGGGGATGTCTTTGCGCCACTTCACAATCGATTATGACTTTTATATCAAGGAAGTTACAGCTCAAAGTCAGTTCCAGAAATTTGAAGAACCTTATACCCCCTTATATTAATAAACGAAGATTGGATTAGTTACTCCATGTTTTGTCTACGTCTATTGAATGACAAATGGCATTTGAGTGGCATGAACAAAACACGGCGTAACTAGTCTGAACTTATTCCTTGTTTATAAATAAGCGGGACAGATTTTATTAAATAAAACTAGTTTTTATGGGTTAATGCACGAAACTTTATTTATTTATTGACGTTTCGTAGCCTTTACAGGCTACGTCGTCAGAATCAAACTTTTATTTAATTTGTCGAGCTACCTTCGAAAGACTTTTATTGAGCGTTCGGTTATTTCATTGTTCGATTTTTAAAGTTTTATTGTCTATGTATGAATTTATTATTTAATTTACTTAATAAAGTATTTTATACAAAAATAATTTTAAATAAAATACTTCGAAAAAAGTCTTTCGAAGGTGGCTCGACCAATTAAATAAAAGTTTGATTCTGACGACGTAACCTGTAAAGGCTACGAAACGTCAATAAATAAATAAAGTTTCGTGAATTAACCCGTAAAAACTAGTTTTATTTAATGAGTGATGTGCGTGAAAACCTAAGAAACAAATAGATTTTATTAATTTTAACCTGTGACTTATCACTTATCTTAAACTACTATATGCTGGATATGAAAGAGATAACAGTGCCGCTGGGACTGACCGGATTCTGATTGGCCGGCTGTCAGCCAATCACGTGCGCGATCCCGTTGGTCCCGTGGTTCAATAGAGCAGTGTGACTGTTACTGTGGAGCTCGGCTAGAGGCACGCCGTCCGGGGTTCGACGTCGTTCTGAGCTATTCCAAGCTCCATATGTGGCGTAGATTATTAAACCTTGAACAACGAGATCGGGTTGAGAATCAAAAACCTAATTTACTATAGCAGATGTGAAACATCAAAATGACGACCTCCGTGGCCGAGTGGTTTGTACGCCGGGTTTCATGGTGTCACCGACTCGAGAGATCCCGGGTTTGAATCCCGGTGGGGGCAGATGTTTGTGTGATGAATACGAGCATTTGTACTCCAGTCATGGATGTTTAATATTTATTTTCTATATAAATATATACTTATAAATGTACAGTTTAAGTATTCTATCCGTTACCCTAGCATCCCATAACACAAGCCTTACATTGCTTACTTTGGGGCTAGGCTAATTGGTGTGTGTTGGAAAAAAATATCTACAGGTAATATGCATACAATGATAGTTTACGACGCAATAAATATGGCATAATGAAAAACAGATTTTTTCGAGAAATAGATGACTGTAGCCCTAGCACGAACCATTATCGAATTCGAATAGTTTACGAGTCCGAAATGTCATTGCCAAATGTGTACTGAATTTTAGTTCTCGTTACGTACTTTGTGCCGCTGCTGTTCAAGTTGCCATACAAAATTTGACATTGACATTTCGGTTTGCAAACTATTCGAATTCGATAATGGTTCGTGCTAGGGGTACCGTTTATTTAATATAATTATCATTAATATTATATTGATCAAATTGAGGTTTACGTTCATGATTTTTATTTTGGATTTTTGACACGCCATTTTGTATCGGCTCGTCGCCACATACTATCATATAAAACTTATGTCGTGGCCCAGTTATAGATGTTTCACATCAAAAACTTTCTTTTATGATTTCTGAAAGGTTCAAAAGTTATATAGGTGTATGCGAATTAAAGTCTAGCAACCCAAAGAAAATTTTTAAACATTGCATGGCATTTTCTAAACTACCTATATATTATCGAAGTAGAACAGATGTGTTCAATATTTACCTACCGATTTGAGGAGCTCAATGGCGCATATGGTTAGCGCGTTCGGCTGCGATCGTTGAAGTTAAGCAACATTCGCAGTGGTCGGTCATTGGATGGGTGACCAAAAATCTTCTATCTCGAGTTCCTCCGTGCTACGGAAGGCACGTTAAGCAGCATTGGGGACATTAATAGGCTGATGATAATGATGATGATAAATAAGACGACCTCCGTGGCTGAGTGGTTTGTACGCCGGGTTTCATGGTGTCACCGACTCGAGAGGTTCCGGGTTCGAATCCCGGTGGGGGCAGATGTTTGTGTGATGAATACGAGCATTTGTACTCCAGTCATGGATGATTTATATGTATTTCTATATAAATATACTTATATATGTATTATATCCGTTACCCTAGTATCCCATAACACAAGCCTTACAGTGCTTAATTTGGGGCTAGGCTATTAGGGATGATGACTAATTTGTTTTTCTTCGTTTATCAGGTACATTATCAAAAAGTACTGGACACGTATTTTTTCTTTTTTCACATAATATAAACATTGCAATGATATATTGATTTGAAAAGTCGCATGACGTCACGTTTGAGTACACTTATAAGTGAAAATTCACTCAAAAGTGACGTCACGAGCCCCTACTCCCAAACTTTGACGCGCTATAACTTTGTATTTTTTGGTTGATTGCCCAAAGAAAAAATACGTGTCCATTATTTTTTGATCATCTAACTGACGGACTAAATAGAATTTCGTTTACTGTACCCCGTCATCATGCCTACTGGTGTGAGTGTTGGAAATATTTATTATTATTATTATTTATTTAATATTTACCTGCTGCAATCCAGACAGCGAATCGAACCCACGTCATATAGTCCAGGTTGAGCATCAGGTATACGTTGATAAGGATGCTGATACCCGGCAGCCACGGTACTAAAGGCACCTGGGGAAATATGAAGATTATTTATATGTAAAGAAATTTTTACTAGAAAAATCCACGCGGACCAGGCAGCAGACGGGACTCGAACCCGTACCACTATCCGAGCGCTTGAAAACATTGCTGAGGCTTGAGCCCTGAGAACCATGAGAGTTTAAAAAAAGTGGTCAGAAAGTTTGTGAGATTTTGGTAAGTTTTTTATTGTAATGCGGCTCATTCTAAAATGATCCTTATGCAGTGCTGCGTAAGGGAGAAAGTGCAACGACATCTGCACTTGTTTACAAGTTATGCGTGTCAGCTGCGTAGGTATAAGTACTCGCGGGTGCTAGCTTATTCTCAATTTAACAGGTATTTTCTAGAATGCGTCGATCGGCGTATATAAGCTCGATTGGCGCCGCGCAGAGACAGTTGAGTTTCAACAGTGATTTCGGAGCGAATCCAAAGGCGATGTTTAGAGACTTGTATAGTGAAATGTATAATATGAGGAGCTCGATGGCGCAGGTGGTTAGCGCGTCCGGCTTGCGATCGCTGAAGTTAAGCAAACTTTCGTAGTGGTCGGTCATTGGATGGGTGACCAAAAATTTACTATCTCGAGCTCCTCCGTATTTCGGAAGGCACGTTAAGCCGTCGGTCCCGGCTGCATCTGCAATCGTTAGCACTTCCACTCCACACTCCATAATCTCCCTATTCCATCCATAGGGAAGGCATGTGCCCCAGCAGTGGGGACATTAATAGGCTCATGATGATGATGATGATGACTCACCGAGAACGCTAGCTTCTTATCCGACACAGGTTGCGTAGATATAGCGTAGAGAGTGCCCACAACAAGAGCGGAAGCGGAAGCGATCGCCGCACTGGCGCCCGCCCCGCCTGTCAATATGGACGCACCATATCTCTGCACTATCACCATCAACACCATGCACCACACGCCTGTTTAGAAAACCAACACGTGCCTTTAAAACGAGTATTTTTGATGTGTAACATCTTTCCTTTCTAAAGAAAATATAACTAGAAGAAATTCCACGCGGTCCGTGAGGGCCGCGGTAGCATAATTGGTCAGTGCATTCGCCCGGATTGCGAAGGGTGCGGGTTCGAGTCCCGTCTGCTGCCTGGTCCGCATGGATTTTTTTCTAGTTATATTTTCTTTAGATTTAAACATCAAGCAGTTACATGCTTTAAAAACAATAAAATTTATATCTTTCCTTTCGCTTGCGTGCAATTTGTGGGAGTGATTACGTGAAGTGGGACGGAAGTGTGTAACAGGAAGTTTGGGAAGCGCAAGCTTTTTGATTTGATTTTAGAACATAATGTTCAAATGGCTTATTCCTTTTGTAGTACGTTTTATTTCTTTTTTTACTAATATAAGGTGAGGTTTCCAATGCTACACTTGTTTTTTTAATTCAACTGGTTGACGGGCATGACATATGAACCCGCTTCACGCGCTTCGATAGATAGTACGTTAATTATTTTATACAACATACATAAAATTCAAAAGAAAGAAACAAAAAAGATTTACAATAAAAATACTGCCATAAAATATGTGTATGTTTAAGAAAGCAAAGGTCCAAGGTTCGACGTAAAATTTGCCCATTACAGCCTCCGTAGCATGAGAATTGTAGTCAATTTACATTATATCACGTTATATATCGCGTCTAACTGTCAAACTCCATAGTAATTTGACACTTGAGCGTGACAAAAACGCGTTACATATCATATCGCGGTCTTCAAGCCGGGGGGGGGGGGGGGGCTGGACAAACAACTGTTTATCAGCCATCGCCTTTACGAAATATATGGATTGGTAATAGCATTGATCAATCTCACTCTGTCGCTGTTTGTTTCCTCATTACCAAAATGAGTTGACCAGCACAGCCAACACATCGCTAAATAGCTGCTCTAACTGAGCAACTACATTGGTAACATTAAGTGTCGCCGCACACGGGCCACACGCCCCAGCCACAAACGCCGCCACGAGAAGCTAGAAGCGGCTACTAAAGTGGCTGAAGCGCGCGACAGCGGCCGACTAAGGTAAGGGAGAGAGAGGTGGGAAATCGCGCGAGTGACGTGTGGCGGCGTTTTGTATCGACGCATTAAGTAGCCGGGGTATAAGGGGGTATAAGGGGTGCCGCCTAACACCCAACGGCACCCAAGCCAACCTCACCTGCCCGCGGTGTACCTTGCCGACCAACGGACGAGGCTCTGGCGTTCCCCACCAACCCGCACTGGGCCAGCGTGGTGGGAGACGGCCCAAAACCCCCCCTAAAATGATAGTACATAAGAAGAGGCCCCAAGTTCCCGGCGGTGCTGGAGTCCGTGGCGGCGCTGACGGACGCCGACTCGGCGCCGGGACCAGGGGTGCGAAGAATCCCCGGGCGGCAAAAATCCCCCGTCAAACGACCTTGGCCCTGGCAACGTACAACGCACGCACACTACGGACCGAGGAGAAGCTGCTGGAACTGGAGGAAGAATTGAGCAGGATTCGCTGGAGTATTGTAGGACTATCTGAAGTCCGAAGAGAGGGCGAGGACACGATGGTCCTTAAATCCGGCAACCTGCTCTATTTCCGGGAGGGCGAAGATCTGTCCCAGGGTGGTGTCGGGTTTGTTGTCCACAAGTCTCTCGTGAACAATGTTGTACAGATCGGTAGTGTGTCGAATAGGGTGGCGTACCTTATACTCAGAATCACCAAACGGTATTCGTTGAAGGTCATACAGGTATACGCTCCGACCTCGACGCACCCCGACGAGGAAGTGGAAGTCATGTATGAGGATATTTCTCGGGCAATGCATGCTTCCAGGACCCATTACACCGTTGTCATGGGGGACTTCAACGCAAGGCTGGGCAAACGTGGCGATGATGAGTTGAAAGTGGGGCAATTTGGAGTTGGAATCCGGAACTTCCGAGGTCAAATGCTAGCCGATTACATGGAGAAGGAGGGACTCTTTATGATGAACTCCTTCTTCAGAAAACGGCTGCATCGAAAATGGACCTGGAAAAGTCCGGATGGCGTGACAAAAAATGAGATTGACTTCATCATGTCGACTAAGACTCGGATATTCAATGATGTCTCAGTGATCAATTCGTTCAATACGGGAAGCGATCACCGAATGGTAAGAGGCACATTGAATCTAAATGTCAAAGCCGAAAGGAATCGACTGATGAAGTCCACGCTCCGTCCTGAAGCCATCCAGATCCAAAACCCCGAGCGCTTTCAACTCGAACTGCAAAATCGCTTCGATTGCCTAGAGAGCTGCGTAGACGTGGACAATTATAATGACAGGTTTGTTGAAGCTGTCCTTACGGTGGGCCCGAAGTTCTGCAAGCCCATCCGTACCAAAAAACGTAGCAAGATCTCGGAGCCGACTCTCAAGCTCATGGAGAAAAGGCGTGAGATGGGTCTGCAGTCCTCTGAAGATGCACGTCGGCAGCTCAATAGGCAGATTTCGAAGTCTCTAACTCGCGATATACGCCGCTTTAATACTGATCGTATTAAAGAGGCCATCGAGCGGAACAAAGGCTCGAAAGTGTTCGCAAGAAATCTGTCTCTTGGACAGAGTTTGCTGACGAAGCTGAAGACAGAGGACGGCAGAATCATTTCGTCGCAGCCTGAGCTTATGGCTGAGATCGAAAGCTTCTACGGACAGCTATACGCGACATCACGAGTACCTGTCACAAAGGCGACCGACCCAAGAGCCAAATTAACCCGACACTACACCGAAGATATCCCGGACGTCAGCCTGTACGAGATTAGTGTAGCTCTGAAACAGCTCAAAAACAATAAGGCGCCGGGTGATGACGGAGTTACAGCCGAGCTTCTGAAAGCAGGTGGACGACCAGTCTTGAAATCTCTTCAGAAGCTATTTAACTCTGTCATACTCGAGGGCAGAACGCCTAGCGCATGGCATAGGGGAGTGGTGGCGCTTTTCTTCAAGAAGGGCGACAGGGCCCAATTGAAGAATTACAGACCCATCACGCTCCTGAGTCATGTATACAAGCTGTTTTCGAGAGTCCTCACGAATCGTCTCGCGCGCAGGTTTGACGACTTCCAGCCTCCCGAACAAGCCGGATTCCGAAAAGGGTTTAGTACCGTAGACCACATCCATACGCTGCGGCAGGTTATACAGAAGACCGAAGAGTATAACCTGCCATTATGCTTGGCGTTTGTGGACTACGAGAAAGCCTTCGATTCGATCGAGACATGGGCCGTGCTTCGGTCACTCCAAAGGTGCCAAATAGACTATCGATACATCGAAGTGTTGCAGTCGTTGTATGAAAACGCCACTATGTCAGTTCGACTCCGGGACCAAAGCACGAAGCCAATCCAGCTACAGCGTGGTGTAAGACAGGGTGACGTTATATCACCGAAACTGTTTACAGCTGCGCTGGAAGACGTTTTCAAACTTTTGGACTGGAGCGGACTTGGCATCAACATAAACGGCGAGTACATGACGCACCTTCGATTTGCAGATGATATCGTAGTCATGGCTGAGACCATGGATGACCTTGGCACAATGCTCGGCGACCTCAGTAGGGTGTCCCAACAAGTGGGTCTCAAAATGAACATGGACAAGACGAAAATCATGTCGAATTCCCATGTCGTACCCACTCCAGTGACTGTTGGGAGCTCTACACTGGAAGCTGTTGACCAGTACGTATGCCTGGGACAAATAGTCCAACTGGGTAAGTCCAACTTCCAGAAAGAGGTTAATCGACGAATCCAACTCGGCTGGGCAGCGTTCGGGAAGCTACGTAGCATCTTCTCGGAACATCTACCGCAGTGCCTCAAGACGAAAGTCTTCAATTCGTGCGTGTTGCCAGTAATGACATACGGAACCGAGACGTGGCCGCTTACAATGGGTCTTGTAAGAAGGCTCAAAGTCACCCAAAGGGCAATGGAGAGGGCTATGCTCGGAGTTTCTCTGCGTGATCGAATCAGAAATGAGGAGATACGCAAGAGAACTAAAGTCACCGACATAGCCCACAGAATTGCAAACCTTAAGTGGCAATGGGCAGGGCACATTGCTCGCAGGACCGATGGCCGCTGGGGCGGAAAGGTCCTCGAGTGGCGACCGCGTACCGGGAAACGCAGTGTTGGCAGGCCCCCCACAAGGTGGACCGACGATCTGGTAAAGGTCGCGGGAAGCCGCTGGATGCGGGCAGCATGGGACCGATCGCTGTGGAAATCCATGGGGGAGGCCTATGTCCAACAGTGGACGTCTTTCGGCTGATGATGAAAGTAGCCGGTGCGGGCCACAAGAAGCGAGCGAACGATTTGTAGCGTGTGGCGGCCACCGGCGTACCGTGTGTGGCGAGTCCATATAAAATGTATGAAAACTACAAGAAATATTGTGAGGGCGTTTTGTGTTTGTGGTCGGTGGCCCGTGTGCAACGACACTAAAACCCTAATTTACTATAGCTACAATTTCACAAACAATAGAAAACAAAAAAAAACTTAGCTACGCAAGAAATATTGAAAATAATATAATAAGGAAGTAAAAAAGCATGGTTTAATTTAATTTATGAGCATATTGAACGATAGTTGTAACAACTGTTATAACAAAACACTGTTTAAATTGACTTTGTATACGAAACAAATATTTAACTGCCAGTTATTCAAACATGCTATTCTCCTACGCACTTTAAAAACAACTTAATAGGCTTAAAGTTTCAACCTAACGGCGTGTAAAGAAACTTGAACTCAGTGCCGTTTTAATAGAGTCGTACTCACCTGTAAGGGTATATCTTAAAAAAAACCTAAATACTTATAAAAATTAAATGTAGGGAAAAAGTTTAAAATGTAATTTTTACGTACAGCAAAATTGACTCAATGCATATAATAGATTATTTGACAGTATGAAAAATAATGTACCAATAGGGGTGATGACGGGGTACATTAAACGAAATTCAATTTAGTCCGTCAGTTAGATGATCAAAAAATAATGGACACGTATTTTTTCTTTGGGCAATCAACCAAAAAATGGCAAAGTTATAGCGCGTCAAAGTTTGGGAGTAGGGGCTCGTGACGTCACTTTTGAGTGAATTTTCACTTATAAGTGTACTCAAACGTGACGTCATGCGACTTTTCAAATCAATATATCTCTGCAATGTATATATTATGTGAAAAAACAAAAAATACGTGTCCAATACTTTTTAATAATCTACCTGATAAACGAAGAAAAAAAAATATTCATCATCCCTATTGTTGGCATCTGTATTTAATATGAATATTAGCAACGATTTAACTATTCTGTAAAAACAATTAATTAATAACTTTTCTGTAAAATTACGTGACCGGAAACGCCTGATATTGGCAAAGATTAAAATGACGTCACACGCTAGTAAACTTCCAGTCAAAGTGGCATTACATTGTATCGTTTGACGTTTTAATGTCAGTCGTGTACGTCACATACTAGTGAAACGCCATGACATCCAGAGAAACGCTTTCACGGCCACTTGAAAGTTGAATTTAGCTTTTTTTATTGAATAAAAAATTTCTATCCTATTTATGGACTTCATAAACGTTAGTAAATAACGACAAATACCCCCTCCTTTACACCAAGGAACAAATCAGCCAGAACAAGTATTCTACTAGTTTTGCACAATACTTGCTGTGGCTATTTAAAACATTTTTTCGTTTACACTGCATAGACAACTAGTATCTTGACAAGTATTAAATCACTCATTTACTTTACATATTGTTTCTCCAACCAGTTTGATACAATTTTTTTGAAGTTATACTTCTTTAGCCGCGTTATGAAAAAATTATGAGAGTGAAATTTTAAGATGCGCGCGCATCACTGTAACACAAAAGTAACATAATGAAGTTAGCCGCGGGCGCGTTATGAAAAAATGATGAGAGTGAAATTTTAAGATGCGCGCGCAACACTGTAACAGAAAAGTAACACCATGAAGTCGGCCGCTAAACCGCACATTACTCGTAAGTCTCGAAAAAAATGGATGCGTGTACTTATGTAGGCGCGTGAGAAGTTATCCTTCTTTGGCATCGTTTAAAATTAGTTTTTAATTGCATGCAAATAATTAATTACAATAAATTAATAAAAAGTCTGGAAAAGGACGAAGTCAATAAAGTTCAGTTTTAATTTGAAAAAATAAATAAATAATCAAAATATTCAATTAAAATCGCTACTGAATATAATTTATTAGAACATATGTGATTTGCACTTGTATGAAACTCAAACACGTATTCCGAATATACAAACTAGAAACATGTGGATAAATATTATAAATATGAATACCTATAACTGTTACTTTATTACAAAAAATAAAGATGTGGTTTTTGGTTCTACTACACCAATGGTCAAGAGATGGCGCTGTAGTCTCCTGAATCACGCTTTGGTTCCGTTGTTCCAGATTAATAAATACTTTTTGTTACTTTATTACAAAAAATAAAGATGTGGTTTTTGGTTCTACTACACCAATGGTCAAGAGATGGCGCTGTAGTCTCCTGAATTGCGCTTTGGTTCCGTTGTTCCAGATTAATAAATACTTTTGATAGGCCTTCACAATGCAGTCGTTAGCACCCACTAAATAGAGATTCTATTTCTATTTTGTTGATAGATTTTCTTAATGTGCGGTAAACACAAAAGTAACGCATGAAGATGGTCGCTTTAGCGACCAACTTAATTATGTTAAAATTTTGTGTTACATGATGCGCGCGCATCTTAAAATTTCACTCTCATCATTTTTTCATAACGCGCCTAAAGAAGTATAACTTCAAAAAAGCTTCCAACAAAATAGTAATAGGATCTCTTAGTCGCACATGTTGGGACGCTCGTCGCCTCTGATCACTGTTTCATATTTATAATATTTATCCACATGTTTCTAGTTTCTATATTCTTAACACGTGTTATAATGCAAATGCGAAATTTATATGTGCTAATAAATTTTATTCAGTAGTGATTTAAATTGAATATTTTGATTATTTATTAAATTTTCCAAATTAAAACTGAACTTTATTGACTGCGTTGACTATCCTTTTCCAATCCTTTTATTATCTTATTGTAATTAATTATCTGCATGCAATTAAAAACTATTTTTTAATAATTCCAAAAAGAAGTACAACTTCTCACGCGCGTACTTAAGTACTAACGCACCCATATTTTATACATGTATATGAGTGTGAACAAGAAACATTGTATAAACTTTGATTTCACGGGCGTATTAATAAACTTTAAAAATTACAATTCAGGACCTCACTCAACAGTAGCGCCATCTGGTGAGACAGAAAACGGTAGCCCTCATTGGAGAGGCCTATGTCCAGCAGTGGACTAAGATAGGCTATTGCTGATGATGATGATAAAACTTATTAAATACATACATGTTTTATACATTGGTGTAAACGAGGGGTTTGTTATATATAGGGTCGTACTCACCGTGAGCACGACGGAGCTTGTGCTCCTGAAAGCGACCTGGGGGACAATCGCCTAACGG
This sequence comes from Chilo suppressalis, assembly GCA_902850365.2. Lineage (NCBI taxonomy): Eukaryota > Metazoa > Arthropoda > Insecta > Lepidoptera > Crambidae > Chilo > Chilo suppressalis. The sequence continues at coordinate 25,159,972 of OU963904.1, read as the reverse complement.
AAATGCTTTGGGAAACGCTAACGCTTACGATTTTATATTGTTATTTCTAGCCGCCTGAGGTTTTCGAATACCTCAAGCAATTTTTTTTTAATATTGTTATTACCAATGCAAAAGAAAAAGAAAGAGCGCGAGGCATTTGAATACCTCAGGCGGCTAGAAATAACAAAATAAAATCGTAAGCGTTAGCGTTTTCCAAAGCATTTCCGTTAGGCGATTGGCCCCCTGGGAGGGACGACACCCCCGCATGGCCGGGGGGGTGTCGTCGTAGGAGGGTGGATGGAGGAGGTTGCGAACACTCCCCCGAGAAGGGCTCTCCTGGAGGAAGCAGGGGAACAAAGGCTGCGGGTCCTCAGATGCGATACTCGATCCTGAGGCCCCGTACAATGCCTGATGGCGGCCATCGCTGGGGTTTAGTGGGTAGGCCTCCCCCTTCTGGGGAGGAGAGCCCCACATAACCACCATGTGGTTATGCAATTTAAGGCATTTCCCCAGTGTACCAAAAAAAAAAAAGTTCGTACTCACCGTACAAGGTGACTAGCGCAGTGACTAGCGCGGAGCTAAGCCTGGAGGGTGCAGTCAATTTGTCAGCATTCACAAGTTGCCTCAAAACGCCACGAACGGATAAGTTCAGGGGCTCCACTGGCTTATGGGTCGAATGCCCGCGCTCGTATCTAAACGAAATAATAATAGGGGTGATGACGGGGTAAAGTAAACGAAATTCTATTTAGTCCGTCAGTTAGATGATCAAAAAATAATGGACACGTATTTTTTCTTTGGGCAATCAACCAAAAAATGACAAAGTTATAGCGCTTCAAAGTTTGGGAGTAGGGGCTCGTGACGTCACTTTTGAGTGAATTTTCCCTTATAAATGTACTCAAACGTGACGTCATGCTACTTTTCAAATCAATATATCTCTGCAATGTTTATATTATGTGAAAAAAGAAAAAATACGTGTCCAATACTTTTTGATAATCTACCTGATAAAAGAAAAAAAATTAGTCATCATCCCTATTGTAGCTATTAACGGGATTGTTACCATGTACCTTGTTTTTTTGTACAATCGTAGGTAGTTAATTTATGAGGAGCTCGATGGCGCAAGTGGTTAGCGCGTTCGGCTGCGATCGTTGAAGTAAAGCAACTTTCGCAGTGGTCGGTCATTGGATGGGTGACCAAAAATTACTATCTCGAGCTCCTCCGTGCTTCGGAAGGCACGTTAAGCCGTTGGTCCCGGCTGCATCCGCAGTCGTTAGCACCCACCAATCCGCACTGGGCCCGCGTGGTGGGTCATGGCCCAATCTCCCTATTCCATCCATAGGGAAAGCCTGTGCCCAAGCAGTGGGGACATTAATAGGCTGATGATGAACCTTGTTCTTTACGAGTCTTCGATATTTCGGCACTGTTGCAAGCGCCATGAAAAGCGCCAGTTACTCCGTGATCATGGCGCTTGCAACAGTGCCGAAATATCGAAGACTCATAAAAAACAAGGTACATGGTAACAATCCCGTTAATAGCTATAATGTTAGTGACCATGAAAGTTTAAAACAATATATCAAAAATTATATTAACACATTGTAGGTCTACAAAAAATATATTATGCAAAGAAACCACCTTTTTTACCAAGTGCGTTTTGCTGGTGTAAGATTATGACAGCATTTTTTTTTTCTTTTTCTAAGTGTGTATGCTGTTGGTCGCAGATGACCTTTACAGCGTCACCGGGTTTGGGGACGGCGAGATCCTAAGGGGACCTCAAGCCGAGAATTGGCGAGTGCCTCTAGAGGTATTCCAGGGAGATGGCGTCTCCCTGCGGGGGGAGTCTCCTCCTCGTCTGGAGCCTCCAGACCACTCGAACCTGAGGGGGTCGGCTCAACTAGAGGGCGTCTCTGAGACTCGGACCTCGGGTCTAGTTAGCCGTTGTCGTGGGGGGATTATGACAGCAGCTTGCTATCAGACGGGACATAGTATTTTAAACATAATGTCGGAGGTGGTTCGACCGAAAAAAAAACCGGAATTAAACTACACGTAATAAGAAAAGAAAATACCATGGCAGCGTGCGGTAAAACGATTTACCGCACGCTCCGTTGTATGGACCGTAAATTTGAACTTTCGAAACAATATATACAACTTCCGTAAATGCATTTTTGAGCAAATTGTTGAAAAACTATTAAGTTAATTTTACTAGAAAAAATTCCACACGGACCAGGCAGCAGACGGGACTCGAACCCGCACCCTTCACTATCCCTAGCATTTATTAGGCCATCTCTTCGCATTGTAGGTAACGTAGAAAGTCAAATGAATACCTTTGAAAGTATATAACATTTAAAAGAAGAAATATCAATTACAGTATTTTTCAAGCATTTAACTGTTTCAATCTAAAGAATTTTTTAATACAAAAATTCCACGCGAACCAGGCAGCTGACGTTATCGAAGGGTACAGGTTCAAGTCCCGTCTACTGCCTGGTCCTCGTGGAATTGTTTCTAGTAAAATTTTCTTCAAATAAAAATTGTTATTTATATTTAAATGATACACTGGCCAGACAAGGATCTGTTCAACGGTAACATAGTGTAACTTATGAACCATCATTACCTTAACAGTAGCACACAGGAGGCGACCATAGAGTAAGCTAGTAGAGTGCCTATAGACATCATGTGAATCAGTTGTTCCAGTTCAAACACCATCGCCAGTGTACCTGAAAACCAGAGACATTGATGGGGTTTTTACTATTTTTACAAAAAAAATATTCATAATATTTGTTTCTTAGGTTTTCACGTACATCACTTATTGTTAATGCACGAAACTTTATTTATTTATTGACGTTTCGTAGCCTTTACAGGCCACGTCGTCAGAATCAAACTTTTATTTAATTTGTCGAGCTACCTTCGAAACATCCACTTCCAAGAAACGTCAATAAATAAATAAAGTTTCGTGCATTAACCCGTAAAAACCAATATTCATAATGTTACTAAAACCCCACGAAAAAGATATAAATAGTTTTCTTATCTATTGTCACGTGACCCAAAACGCTTGGTATTGGCGGAGCCTAAAATGAAGTCACACGCAAGTAAACTTCCTGTTAAAACGACATTACATAATTGTATCGTTTGACGTTTTGATAACAGTCGTGTGACGTCACACACTAGTAAGACGCCATATTGTCCAGAGAAACGTTTTAGCGGCAACTTGAAAATGGAGTTTTTGATTTGGTTATTTTTACTGAAATACACAACAGAATGATGAATATCCACTTAACTCCATAAACATTAGCCAATAACGTGAGATCGTTTTCTAAAACTTGTCAAATACCCTATTACCTATGTTTTCTGTTTCGCTTTATTCTGACATTCGCAATCACCTTTGCCATAAGGCGCTGGCTGAAAAACAACGCTACTGTGGTATTTCGAAAGCGTTAACCACAGATCATAACTGAGTCAGCGTCCCATTAGCCTTACAGCGCACGCACCTAGTAATTAGTTTGTATGTTTTTTATTGAAGACCTCCGTGGTCGAGTGGTTTGTACGCCAGGTTTAATGGTGTCGCCAACTCGAGAGGTCCCGAGTTTGAATGAATGATGTGTGATGAATACGAGCATTTGTACTCCAGTCATGGATGTTTAATAGGTATTTCTATATAAATATACTTATATATGTACTGTATATTCTATCCGTTAGTTACCCTAGTTTCCCATAACACAAGCCTTACAGTGCTTACTTTGGGGCTAGGCTAAATGGTGTGTGATGGAAAAAAAATGTCTATTTTTATTGTCATAACCATTTTTTTTTCCTTATTCATGCTGTGAAGGCCAATAAAATGTTTTTCTTTCTTTCTTCGATACATTTTAAATTGTGGTGCTCTTGCTAAGGGGACCTGACTGCAGACTGAACGCGCTAATAATTGCCACTATCGAGAACTTTAGGACCTGAGTGAAAATGTAAAACTAAAATAGAACCCGTTTAATACGATCACGCTTAATACGATTACTCGCATATTACGCCATTTTGCGTCAGTCCCTGCAACTTGAGACATGTTTCCATGCATTTGACGACCTCCGTGGTCGAGTGGTTTGTACGCCGGGTTTCGTGGTGTTGCCGACTCGAGAGGTCCCGGGTTCGAGTCCCGGTGGGGGCAGATGTTTGTGTGATGAATACAAGCATTTGAACTCCAGTCATGGATGTTTAATATGTATTTTCTATAAAAATATACTTATATATGTACAGTTTATGTATTCTATCCGTTAGCCTAGCATCCCATAACACAAGCCTTATAGTGCTTACTAGGCTAATTGGTGTGAGTGTTGGAAATATTTATTTATTTATTTATATTTATTATTTGTTAACGCTTAATACGATTCGTCATCCCGTTTAATACGCCTAAATCGCCATCTCGTACCACACATATTTATTACCTCTTGCAGCAGCATAAAATTCAATGGGAATGTGAATAACACATAAGTAGATGCCCTAACTGATAATGATTCAGCAGAAGATCTGGCAACTCCGATTTTGTCTTCTTTGAATCAAAGCGAAGACGCACTGTTAAAGTTTGATTATGTTGAAAATATTGTTTTTTTTTATGTTATAGGAGGCATACGAGCAGATGATGGCTCACCTGATGGTAAGTGATCACCGTCGCCCATGGACACTTGCAACACCAGGAGTATACAAAATGCGATGTATTTCTTAACGCCTTAAAATCTTTTTACAAACTAAAATAAGTGAGTAATTTAAATAACGTAATAATAAATAATAATACACTACATTTTTATTACATACATAATTCTTAAATATGTATGTAATATCACTTTCCCGCTTAAGACGCGTTTTTAGTTGAGTCCCTGTGAAATCGTCTTAAACGGGTTTTCCTGTATTTATTTATGTATTATTTGATAAACTCACCAGTGAATAGTCCAGCCAATACGGTTCCATACAGTGGAGTTTGGAACCGCTCGCTGACTTGTCCCAGAAACCGGAACAATAGCCCGTCCGACGCCATCGCGTATATTATACGGGGTAAAGGAAACACAGCGCCCAGCAAACTGTACGTATGTAAACATAAAGATAACATAAGATAAAGGATGTATTCCGCAATATATAACAGTACTAGCGGCCCGCCCTCGCTTCTCTTCGGTGTAGAGCTGAAGTGTAGACTACAGTTTTTGTTCTCAGGCTTGTATTATACACAATGACATTTATCTATGTTTATTCTTATACCTGCATGCAAAGTCTCAGCCCGATCGATTTAAAATTGACAAAGTTTCATACAAACTTTCATTCCCTATTTTATCCCCTTGGGGGTAGAATTGATCAAAATGCTTTCTTAGCGGATGCCTTCGTCACAACATCTACCTGCATGCCAAAGGACATGGCCAAGAAACTGCCCTTAACGTGTATAAATATTTCGCACTAGCCAGTAACTTTACAATATTTTTTTATTAATTATTACGTATTTATTATTCTCATACAACTTTCGTGAAATAATCAAATATTTAAAAGTATAGAAATTGACTTCATGTCTGTTTAAAAAGCAAAATGTTCCGTTTTACAAAATAAATGAACAATAAATCTACACAAAAATATTTGTGTAAGTATATCGAAATAAACAATATTATTTCTAAACTCCTTTAAACTACGACATATTTGGCCCTATTTTTTATCAAAAAAAAAAACACTGAAGGCCTAAAATACATTTTATTTTTCTGATAAGGCTTGAGCTTGTCTCAAGCTGTATGATAATTAATCCTTTAATTTTTGCAAATGAACAAAATAAAACTTCACAGATTTCCTGTCAGGCCGACGATAACAAAATACTTGTGTTTATATTTGCTTTAAAAACAATTTTTGTGGAGAGTTAATCAGAGAAATAGGAAGAAAGATTCTAAGAAAATGCGAAATTGATGACTCTGTAAATAATTTACAACATCTTTTATCAACTGTTGTAAGGTAATGACATAGTAGGAGGTATCATATTTTTCAAGATTGTGACTTTATCAAAAGTTCCTGAGCCTTTTTTCATAGAAATTATAAATATACAGCCATTTACCATTAAATATTACTAAGTACAGTATTTATACATTACCAGGGCAGTCGCTCATACAAAACTTTACCATGTCCTTTCAGCCCGATCCGTCCAGTGGTTCGGGCTGTGCGTTGATAGATCACTATGTCAGTCAGTCACCTTTGAGTTTTATATATATAGATGTCGCAACGGGTAACACATAATAAGATGTTGCCTAAATATCATCTAATCACCCTCGATTTCGTCTTGGGCTTACATTCGTCTACTCGTTTGTAATAACCAACCTATCGCATTATCTATCAACGCACAGCCCAAACCACTGGAACGATCGGGCTGAAATTTGGCATGCAGGTAGATATTATGACGTAGGCATCCGCTAAGAAAGGATTTTGATCAATTCTACCCCCAAGGGGATAAAATAGGGAATGAAAGTTTGTATGAAACTTTGTCAATTTTAAACCGATCGGGCTGAGATTTTGCATGCAGGTATAAGAAGAATCATAGATTAATTTCATTGTCTATAATACAAGCCTGAGAACAAAAACTGTGGTCTACACTTCACCTCTACACCGAAGCGAAGCGAAGGCGGGCCTCTAGTATGGAATATTACCAATTTATTTTAATATATTGTCACATGCTCTCGAAACGTAACCGCGAAAGTGCTAGAGATCGAATTTGCCAGATCACCGCGGGTCGCGATAGAAGTCGAGTAATGCGGCTCATTCTAAAATGAGCCTTATGCAGTGCGGCGTAAGGGAGAAAGTACAACGACATCTGCACTTGTTTACAAGTTATGCGCGTTACCTGCGTAGGTATAAGTAGGTACTTCGTACTCGCGGGTGCTAGCTAACTCTCAATTTCACAGGTACTTTCTAGAATGCGTCGATCGGCGTATATAAGCGCGATTGGAGCCGCGCAGAGACATTTAAGTTTCAACAGCGATTTCGGAGTGAATCCAAAGGCGATCAAAGTGCAACAAAAGTGTTCAAGTGCAATAGTTTAGAGACTTGTATAGTGAAATACAGTGTTTAGTGAGTGTTTTGTAATGAACACTGTGTGTTAATTGTGTGTACTGTGTGGTGAATAAATAACTGTCAAGCGTGAACTGGCATATAATTTCGAACCCCATCCCGACACGTAACAATATATTTCTATAAAAATATACTTATATATGTATAGTTTATGTATTCTATCCATTACTCTCCCATAACACAATAAAATTGATGATCGATCAATCGTTGGTAAGTTCGGGCTAATAGTCCCCAGACGCTTTTGTACCGACCCATTGCTCGCACTAGGCAGGGTACCAACGCGCCCACTATACGCGCCTTAGTTCTGATCGGGGACATGCTTGCTCGGCACTACGAAATTGACTTATTTGCTGACCGTCTACCTGACATTTATAATAATGCTCATAAATTTGTAAATGACCTGCTTATGTGAAGTAAATCAAAGAATTTATTATTTATGTTTCTAAATTCTAATTTTGTACTTTTGTTGTTTTATTTTTTAATTTCTTTTTTATTTTATATGTTTGACATTTTTGCAACTTCTAAATTTTATATGGACTTTATTATTTTTGATTATAATTCTAATTCTATATTAAGTTAATATTGACATTTGGGATTATATTATACTAAATACTCTGTGTTTGACAATTACACTTGTTGGCGTCTTGGACATTCTGTAAGCCAACAAGTCCATGTATTTAATGAATAAATGAATAAATGAATAACACAAGGCTTACAGTGCTTACTTTGAGGCTAGGCTAATTAATGTGTGTTGGAAATATTTATTTATTTAATTATGTGTAAATATTACCTTGAGCATAGTGCACAGATCGCCCCCACGCTGACGGCATATTTAGCCCACGGCCAACCCAGTTGGTCGTATACAAAGGGGAAAGGTGCTTTTTCATCCTACAACAGGACAATAGACTATAAGAGAGTATGAAAACTAAAGTACCAATAGGGTATTTGACAGTATTAAAAATAAAGTGCCAATTGTTATCATCTGTGTTCAGAATGAATATTGGCAGGGGGTTTTTACTATTTTTACAAAAAAAATATTCATACTTTTACTAAAATCTCACGGTAAAGTTAATAGTTTTCTTATCTATTGTCACGTGACCCAAAACGCTTGGGATTGGCGGAGCCTAAAATGACGTCACACGCAAATAAACTTCCGGTAAAAGTGACATTACATTGTATCGTTTGGCGTTTTAATAACAGTCGTGTGACGTCACACACTAGTAAGACGCCATATTGTCCGGAGAAACGTTTTCGCGGCAACTTGAAAATGGAGTCTTTGGTTTGGTTATTTTTACTGTAATACACAACAGAATGATGAATATCCACTTTTTACGTCCTCCATAAACATTAGTCAATAACGTGAGATCGTTTTCTAAAACCTGTCAAATACCCTATTGTTGGCATCTGTATTTAATATGAATATTAGCAGCGATTTAACTATTCTGAAAGAACAAATAGATAATAAACTTCTCTTAAATATCATTGATTAGAAATGACTTTTTGTTCTATGGTCACGTGACCGAAAACGCCTGGGATTGACAAACACTAAAATGACGTCACACGCTAGTAAATTTACAAACAAAGTGACATTAAATTGGATCGTTTGACGTTTTAATGACAGTCGTGTGAAGTCAAACTGACCAGTGCATGCCATAATATTCAGAGCAAAGTATTGGCTGCGACTTGAAAATTGATTTTTTTTTACTAAATTACACAAAGGAATTTAAATTATACACTTTTTATGGACTCTATCATCATCATCATCATCATCATCAGCCTATTAATGTCCCCACTGCTGGGGCACAGGCCTTCCCTATGGATGGAATAGGGAGATTGGGCCATGACCCACCACGCGGGCCCAGTGCGGATTGGTGGGTGCTAACGACTGCAGATGCAGCCGGGACCAACGGCTTAACGTGCCTTCCGAAGCACGGAGGAGCTCGAGGTAGTAATTTTTGGTCACCCATCCAATGACCGACCACTGCGAAAGTTGCTTAAGTTCAACGATCGCAGCCGAACGCGCTAATCACTTGCGCCATCGAGCTCCACTGGACTCTATAAACATTAGTTAATGACGTGAAACAGTTTTCTAAAATTTGTTAAATAATCTATTATATTAGAAGAAATAAATTAACGTTAAGACTGCTTTACAGTAACATCATATAATGACAGTAAATAGTGAAAGTGACCCCTCGTTTCGACTAAAAAACAAGCCATATACTAGTTTTAAACAAAACTTGTAGAAAAATTGTTGTGGCTGTTTAAAACGTTCTTTCGTTTACACTGCATAGACAACTAGTTTATTAATTAATAACAATATACCTTATTGACATACATCATCAGCCCATTAATGTCCCCACTGCTGGGGCATAGGCCTTCCCTATGGATGGAAGAGGGAGATTGGGTCCTGACCCACCACGCGGACCCATTGCGGATTGGCGGGTGCTAACCGTTGCAGATGCAGCCGGGACCAACGGCTTAACGTGCCTTCCGAAGCACGGAGGAACTCGAGATAGAAGATTTTTGGTCACCCATCCAATGACCGACCACTGCGAAAGTTGCTTAACTTCAACGATCGCAGCCGAACGCGCTAACCACCCGCGCCATCGAACCCCTTTCTCTCTCTATAGTATTGACATACACCTCACGGAATATTAAGACATTAAATATGACAGTGAAATCGTACACAATAGAAATGAAGACATAATATATGAAATCATCTATTTTTGAGCCAGTTACTGCTATAACTATATTTCTAGGCTACATCCTTATTGTTCTGGAATTACCTGCATGTAATAAGGCACCATGAGTGTAAGCACACAGGATACTCCACAATACGCCAGAAAGACCACCAGTAAAGAAGCGACCACCGCGAAGGGTATGGTCTTCTGGGGACGACGCGCTTCCTCGCCCGCGGTAGCCACGCAATCGAAACCTATATATACGACAAATCTTTATATATATAATTCTTCTGTGAGTGTGTATGTCACTGAACTCCTCTTAAACGACTGGACCGATTTTGATGAAATTTTTTGTGTGTGTTCAAGGGGATCTGAGAATGGTTTAGATTCAAAATTTTGTCCACTGGACAACCCCTATTTTTTTAGAGCGGTACGAAGTTCGCTGGGTCAGCTAGTAATATATAAAATTCAAAATATCTTTATTCATAATCTATTTCTACGGAGCAGTTTTTCCGTCACTCACTACGGGACATTGGCGAAATTACTGTGTGAAACAGAGAAAGCCACAAACACAAAAAAATGGAAGCACAATACAACTTTCTTGAATCGTTCATATTTTTCCCCTACCACCAGTATTTTAGCTGTGGAGAAAAACTGGCGAAAAAAAAACGTTCACAGCGTTAAATTATTATGTAACAATATTAACAAAATATTATATTGTTACGGTGTCAATACAAAATCATATCATCTTCATCAGAATTATAGAAAAAACCTATATGCAGAGTGACACAGAACAAAGGTCACGATCATTATGTCACTTTGCAACACAGAGTACAGTACAAAGGGCTGCGCTCGGGACCTACAATCCGGGTGCGAAAAGTGCCAGCTTTGTAAATAAATGTTCCAACTTTCTTATGCTAGCGCTCCGCACAGTCACTCTTAGGGCTAGCGCATATATACAACTTTGAGTTGAACAAAAATTTTGTTGTGTATCGTATGTATATAGCAATATATTGAAGCGCACATACTGTCAACTCGATAGTTGCACAACAAAAAAGTCAAAAAGCTGTATCGATCTGCTTTTGATTAAAAAGTTGGACAACTATCGATCAAATGCTCAATTTGTATTGCATTGTATTGATGTGCACATACCATCAACTAAACAGTCGATCCGCGACTGTCAGTCTAGCTTAAGCATTTGGAGCGGCTTCACGTCTCTTGTCACCATGGCGGGCTTTGCGGGAACTATTACGGAGGATACAGAGGAGTTCATTATTAGTGTAGAAAAAAGACCTGCACTTTACTTAAAGGATCTGAAAGAGTATTCAGACATAAATCTAAAGAAAAAGCTATGGGAGAAAGTATGCATGTCAGGTTCCCGAGGAATAACCAAAAAACTAAATTAAACGTGGACGAAGTCGCGGGCGGCCACAAGCATGTTAGTAAATAAATTAATAAAAAAAATGTATGATTTTATTTATTAAACAAAGATTTTATACAATATCAATATTTAAAATTTCTATTAAGCAAAGCACAAATTCGAACTTTCTTGTTAATTGACATTATTTGTAACACCTTGATTCGAGCGTAGCTAAATAAAGATTGGTCGAATTGAGGAGATAAAAAGAATCGACGATCGACTGCGTCTATTGTATGCGTACCTTCCTCAACTAAACGGTTTAGTTGTGTGGAAATCACGAGAACAACAAAACGCAACAAAACAGTTTAGTCGATGCATAAGTTGTATATATGCGCTAGCCCTTACTTGCGATGCGTCATTCGGGCTGGACAGCAGGCTACCCTTATCGGCCGTATGGGGAAAATAGGGAGGGACTGTTGCTACGTTGACGGGTAGCGGGAACGGATGGCTGTGTGGAGGGCCGGCATTATAGTTTAATGTATTAATTGTAACTAGCAAACCAGTGAACCAAATGTTCACCAAAACCTGATTAAAAAAAAATGTATTTAATTAATTGAGAACTTCGGAGATTTTGTGTGGTTTTGTTTGAAATTCGTGATTTCTCGAAAACCGGAAGTGCTACGTTACTCACATCCGGTTTGTAGTCTTGTCAGACTATTCTTAACTTATAACTTAAACATTCTCTTTATCTATCTCTTACGGTTTGGCCGCTGAAACAGCACCACAGACAGACGGACGGACGGACGGACGGACTTGTCTAATAGATTAGAGATGTATTAATTGTAATGTATGCGTTAGTCATTAATTAGAATTGTATTCCGTTATATGTATAATTGTGTTCTTTGTTGTGTTATTGTCTCGCTTATTCCGGCATTCGCTAGTCGCCTTTGCCATAAGACTGAAAATCAGCGCTGCTGTGGTATCGCGATAGCGGTTACCACACAGCATAGCTGAGGCAGCGCCCTATTGGCATTCCACGGCACGATGTTTTTATTTATTTTTATTTTTTATCTTTTATCCTTCTAACTATGTTTCACTATTTAATAAAAAAATGTATCTATAAGTTAATGCTGTGAAGGCTAAAAAACTTTTGTGAATACTTACTTATAGGCTACTAACCCTTAGTTATAAGTTATATTGTATAGTAACATATGGATCTGTGTTGTCTGACAATAAATGATATTATTATTATTCTCTTTATTTATTGTATACCATATTGATTACATTTTTAAATATTGATATAAAAATAAAAACATTTAAAAATATAAAAAATAGAAGCCAACCGGCAGCGGGAACAGGGTCCTAGCTACCGGTGGTTAGGGCCCCAGAGAGAGGATTATTATTATTATAAAATGTTTTTCTTTCTTTCTTTCTTTCTCTTATATGCCGGAACGTTTGGAACAGTTTAAACCCAAGCCAAAAAGTACTCAAATCTTCACGAAACATAACAGGTGGACGCAGAAGTATATGGGGTTCTGAACAAGTTTTTGTGCTGTACTGATCTCTCGTAACATAACGTAAAGCGGGAAGTTTGATTAAATTTTCACATTTTCAGCTATATAACTAATTTATGATTTCGCCTTTCCACTATCGATATATTTCATTTTAATTTAATCATTTCATTTTAAAAAACTATCAAATTAAAGTAATACGAAACTTGAAAAATTACTGTCTGAATGTATGAAAAGTTTTGCCAAAAACGCAACGATATTAAATACCCTAGACGCAACATTACCAACAAAATCAAGGCCGAAACCTGACCAAAAGGTACATGGGACGATCTACGGACCTCCGTAAGATGGTCGATGATGATGATGGTATGATTTTATTTATTAAACAAAGATTTTATACAATATCAATATTTAAAATTTCTATTAAGCAAAGCACAAATTCGAACTTTCTTGTTAATTGACATTATTTGTAACACCTTGATTCGAGCGTAGCTAAATAAAGATTGGTCGAATTGAGGAGATAAAAAGAATCGACGATCGACTGCGTCTATTGTATGCGTACCTTCCTCAACTAAACGGTTTAGTTGTGTGGAAATCACGAGAACAACAAAACGCAACAAAACAGTTTAGTCGATGCATAAGTTGTATATATGCGCTAGCCCTTACTTGCGATGCGTCATTCGGGCTGGACAGCAGGCTACCCTTATCGGCCGTATGGGGAAAATAGGGAGGGACTGTTGCTACGTTGACGGGTAGCGGGAACGGATGGCTGTGTGGAGGGCCGGCATTATAGTTTAATGTATTAATTGTAACTAGCAAACCAGTGAACCAAATGTTCACCAAAACCTCTAGAAAATATAAAAAATAGAAGCCAACCGGCAGCGGGAACAGGGTCCTAGCTACCGGTGGTTAGGGCCCCAGAGAGAGGATTATTATTATTATAAAATGTTTTTCTTTCTTTCTTTCTTTCTCTTATATGCCGGAACGTTTGGAACAGTTTAAACCCAAGCCAAAAAGTACTCAAATCTTCACGAAACATAACAGGTGGACGCAGAAGTATATGGGGTTCTGAACAAGTTTTTGTGCTGTACTGATCTCTCGTAACATAACGTAAAGCGGGAAGTTTGATTAAATTTTCACATTTTCAGCTATATAACTAATTTATGATTTCGCCTTTCCACTATCGATATATTTCATTTTAATTTAATCATTTCATTTTAAAAAACTATCAAATTAAAGTAATACGAAACTTGAAAAATTACTGTCTGAATGTATGAAAAGTTTTGCCAAAAACGCAACGATATTAAATACCCTAGACGCAACATTACCAACAAAATCAAGGCCGAAACCTGACCAAAAGGTACATGGGACGATCTACGGACCTCCGTAAGATGGTCGCTTAGTAAAAACAATATAAGGCATTAAAAACATTGAAAGACACCTTTAATGCATATTATATAAGGGCTTCATTAAAACACATGCGTCAAAGAGTTATGTCGATTCAAATGCAAGCTCGTAAAATTTTACGACTTATTGCTATATGCGGAAGATATACATCTCATTTCTTTGACTCTACGCGCAATTCTCAATGCGCTGTTAGCAATATAGCAGGTACGGACCGCAAGGAAGGAGACAACTATTGAACCGAATATGCATTTAAATATTACAAATATTTTCTATCAAATCAGTTTTATAGTAAGTATCATAACTTCAAATGCGTTAAATTAACAAACATTTATTAGATACCTGTCGAAAAAAGGGACACTTTACGTACCATAAGTATTTATTTCGCATTTTTTCGCGGAGCTCTGCGGGATATTGACTTCAACGATCCGCGCGTGACTTTGAACCAAGAAGTGCTTGAGTGGTGTTCAAGCACTTCTTGATTGGGACACATTTTAAGTGCTAGTGGTGTATCTAAGGTATTTAATATCGTTGCAAAAACGTCAAGACTTCAACTCACCAATAAAGCCGTAGAAGCAAACCGCAGCGCCTTTTATGATGCCCGCTAATCCGTACGGAGCGAACCCGCCCGCGCCGAAGTCCTTCTTTTCAGTTTTAGGCACGTCCGACGCCGGGATACGCCAGTTCTTCGTGTCAGCTGACATAACACATTAAATAAATATATATATTTCCAGCGCACACACACACACACACACCACAATCAATAGTCAGAAAAGTCAAAAGTCAAAATATCTTTATATAATACACACTCTTCGTTGTATTAAACATTTTATTTTATAAAAACTCGAGTTACAATTAGTAAAAAATGGAAAAAATTGTTGCACTTCAGGAATCAGCTGTTAGTTAAAAATTTTAACATAATCTCACTTTTACTTTATCTCTTATATCTCTGTTCTCAGATTGACAAAATCCGCACAATTTTCAGAGAAAGGTTGATAATATATAAGCTATTAATTGAAACCACTTTCATCTTCTTACACCTAGGCCCAAGATTGTATGTAATCGTTTCAATCTCCTTTCTGCTACTTACTTCTTTCAAGATTAGAAATCGATTAAATAAGATGTACATTTTGTTGGAATTTTACTAAGTTGCTAAATGTAAAATACACTACTAAAATAATGAGATTCGTCAAGGATTTCTTAATTAATGTCAAAAAGATTTGGAAAAATCCGTACATGGTCAGTTTGGAATTTGAATCGATTATTATCACACTAATATTATAAAGGCGAAAGTTCGTGAGTGTGTATGTTTGTTACTTCTTCACGTCTAAACGGCTGGAGCGATTTTAATAAAATTTGGTATGGAGTTAGCTCACACCCTGGTTTAACTCATAGGCTACGTTTTGGGCACAGCTAGTCAAACATAACGTCTCACCTTTGAAGGAACCAGAAATGATGACAAACAGCACGACGCACAGGTTGACGCCGGTGCAGAAATTGTTGAATTTCGTCGACTCTTTCACACCGAACGCGAGTGCCACTACAAAAAGTACATACATTTTTAACATATTATTTGGCTTTGAAATTGGATGCCAAAGACAACTCTTTTGAATCGTTCATATTTCATCCTTCCACCAGTTAAGGACATTTTTTTAGCTGTGGAGAAAAACTGGCGAAATAAACTTCGTTCTGGACATTATCCATGTAACAAGTTTGAATATCTTATGAAAAAAATTGAGTCTCCCAACTATGGAGTATGCTGTGTTTTAGAAGATCTCCAGCACTTGTTGATGGATTGTGTCGGGTACCAGAATGAGAGACAAGAGTTTGTTAACAAATGTAAATTGAATATGTCAGACATTGGTGTGTTTCACAGCATTCTGGCCCAACCGGTCTCGGAAGAGGCTAGAATCCTGTATCGCTTTATATGTCTGCCGCGACTTTCTTCCGACAATAACATATTACGTTAATTGGCTTAGATGATTTATTAATTTATATAAGTACACGATGGGACTGACATGTCTGTAAAGATAAAAGTCCTTTAAATAAAGAGAAAAAAAAATTCACAGCCTTTATCATAGCCTTAAATTATGTAATAACATTTACAAAATATTATATTGTTACGCTGTCAATAAAAAATCATATCATCTTCATCATAATTATAGAACAAGCCTGCCGGAACGTTTGGAACAGTTTAAACCCAAGAATTTTTGTCTGAAATATAATAATATATATAACAATTAGCCTAGCCCCAAAGTAAGCACTGTAAGGCTTGTGTTATGGGATACTAGGGTAACGGATAGAATACATATACTGTACATATATATGTATATTCATGACTTTAGTAGAAATGCTCGTATTCATCACACAAACATCTGCCCCACCGGGATTCGAATCCGGGACCTCCCGAATCAGCGACATCATGAAACCCGGCGTACAAACCACTCGGCCACGGAGGTCGTCAAGACACCATTGTAGCAAAAATATACATAAAAATATATACCGAGTAACTGCGGGTTACTTTGACCTAAAATGTGCACTTTTTTTCAAATAAAATTGTAGCTTCTCTTTGTGACGAATATGTCACATTTATATCTTTCCATTGTGAAGTTTAAAGTATAAGTTACAAAGTTATCATACGAAAATATGAAAAAATAATATTTAAGGGTTAATATATATTTTTAAAATTTTGGGCCAAAGTTGGCCTTAAAGAGGGTTACTTTAGCTCGTTGAGTTTTCTCTGTGAAAAAAACTCATTTAAAGCCATGTTGGGGTAAAAGTTACCCTTATAACAGATCACCATTAGCATACTGAATACACAAATGGATGTTTTTGCCCATAAATAATTAAGTTAAATAAAAAATATAACTTTAAATTTAGAAAAAATAGTAAACTTACCGAAAACCACAGTTTTGAGAAAGTTTGCGCATGAACTTGCGAACTATTTCAGTTACAAAAAATGCCGCGTTACAATGACAACTTGATACGATGTCGGTAAAAAAACACCACACTACGCGCCTATATGGCTATCTGTGATTTTCAACTGGAACTATTACGGTCACCCAAGAGATACTGATGGGGCGGCAAGTTCAATATTTTTTGTGATTTGGGACAAAGTTACCCGCCCGAGCTAAAGTAAACCTCACTTACGGTATCGCGAAAGAAAAAAGTTACTCAGTAATTATGCCCCAGTTTGCCGCTTTCCGCGCGGACATTGAAACCACGTTCCTAACTGTATTTATTATTTTGAACTATACGCCAAAGTTCAATTACGGTTCAATCTTAATCCAATTCTAATTGCAACTCAACTTTATACGAAATCGATATCGCGGTAAGTTTCACTTGTGAACTGAAATCTACTTTATGTTTTAAATAAAGTTCACTGGAGTACGGTCCAATCGTGATACGTTTACATCTTAACTAGCTGTCAAAACTTTAGCGCGATACAAAATGTCATAAAAAGTTGCGTATGTCAACGATTCAATGCGTTTCAGTCGTTTGACATTTAGCACAATAGGCCTCCTATTCGGTTACAGTTACAGGTCACTAGTGAGTACCCGGCTTACTGGCAATCAACGATATTAAATAGCCTAGATACACCACGTGCACTCAAAATGTGTCCCTATCAAGAAGTGCTTGAACACGACTCCAGCACTTTTTGGTTCACAGTCACGCGCGGACCGTTGAAAAGTCAACATGCCGCTGAGCTCCCTGAAAAAATGCGAAATGAATACTTATAGTATGTAAAATGTCGTTTTTTCGACAGATATCAAATTTAACGCATTTGAAGCAAATTTTGTTTTAATACTTACTATAAACTGGTTTAACAGAAACTATTTGTGATATTCAAATGCATGGTCGGTAATATAGCCGTCTCTTTTCCTGGCGGTCCGTACCTGTTGTATTGATAACAGCGCATTCAGAATTGCGCGTAGAGTCAAAGAAATATGGTCTATATTCTTCCGCATATAGCAATAAGTCGTAAAATTTTACGAGCTTACACATCTCGGACTGTCAAAACTCTTTGACGCATGCATTTTGATTAAGACCACATAAAGTTTGCTTTAAAGGTGATTTCAATGTTTAAATAATGACTTATATTGTTTAGTCTATGCGATTATCTTACGGAGCTCCGTGGATCGCCAATGTACCTTTTGGACAGGTTTCGGGCATGATTTTGTTCGTGTTGATGTATCTAGGTAGGTATTTAATATCGTTGACTGGCAATACCTACTCAAAATGTCAAAAATATATTTATTCACCAATACAAAAATTTTAACATACCTGACAATTAAACAGTGGTTTTCGCACTGAGCTGAGCTCGTAACGCAAAGACCTAATATAGACTAATATAATATATATATAATACTATCATAAACGTTATTTTTTGTACCGGAGAATATCATGATGACCGCGAACGCGAACAGATCCGGGTAGCGCGCCAGGTGCGGCGAGTCCAGCGGCAGCGCGGCCTGCAGGTGCGTGGACATCGCTTTGCCCAGCAACGAGTCCAAGTACTCGCTCAAAGCCTTCACTACTGACGCCGCACCTGTTGCAAATAAATTAAATAATTATAGTAATCATCATCATCATCCTATTAATGTTCCCACTGCTGGGGCACAGGCCTTCCCTATAGATGGAATATGGGGGGAAAGGGTCCATGGCCATTGGCGGGTGCTAACGACTACAGATGCAGCCGGGACCAACGGCTTAACGTGCCTTCCGAAGCACGGAGGAACTCGAGATAGTAAATTTTTGGTCACCCATCCAATGACCGACCACTGCGAAAGTTGCTTGACTTCAATGATCGTAGCCGAACGCGCTAACCACTTGCGCTATCGAGCTCCATCGAGCGAATTATAGTAATATATGTTATTAACGGGTTTGTTACCATGTACCTCGTTTTTAGCGAGTTTCCGATATTTCGGCACTGTTGCAAGCGCCATGCTCACGGAGTAACTACGTGTTGTTCTGCTCCATTCCCTTATGCTATGCCTTATGCGCCGCGAGCAGACGGGACTCGAACCCGCACCCTTCGCAATCCGGGCGAATGCACTGACCAATTATGCTACCGCGGATTGCGAAGGGTGCGGGTTCGAGTCTCGTCTGCTGCCTGGTCCGCGTGGATTTTTTTTTAATAGTGTTTTTTTTTATTAAGTTATATGTTTTATTTTTATATTTGAGTTGATTAAATGAAAGGAAAATTGCTGTTTACGATTTATGACGTACATATTAAAAAAAACCTACTTACTAGATCTCGTTTAAACCAATTTTCGGTGGAAGTTTGCATGGTAATGTACATCACATATTTTTTATCGTTTCGTAAAAAAGTGGCTGTGGCATGTAGATGGACAACAGACAGACAGACATGATGAATCCATAAGGGTTCCGTTTTTTGCCATTTGGCTACGGAACCCTAAAAAGTAGACTTACAAGGAAACCCATTTAACCTAAACCTGAATGTTCCTTCAGAGGACCACGCGCGCTGGCCTACGTTGTCACCGTCTTACTGTGGCCACAATTCCAACGCGTACAAAGAAATTTGGTGACTCATTTCTTTGTCGCACTATCCGTAAATGGAATGCTCTGCCCGCTCACGTGTTCCCTACCTCTTACAACCTGGGATCCTTTAAAAGAGGCGTGAAGAAGCAACATGCAAACCTTGCCGTGAGGATGGCTGGTGTGGCAGGTAGAACTGCTGTATCAGTTATCTTCGCGTCTAAACTTCACCTTCACTTAACATCAGGTGGGGTGGAGACATTTGTCGGACCTATCTATATAAAAAAAATGGGTGCGTGTACTTAAGTAGGCGCGTGAGAAGTTATCCTTCTTTGGCATCGTTTAAAATTAGTTTTTAATTGCATGCAAATAATTAATTACAATAAATTAATAAAAAGTCTGGAAAAGGACACAGTCAATAAAGTTCAGTTTTAATTTGAAAAAATAAATAAATAATCAAAATATTCAATTAAAATCGCTACTGAATATAATTTATTAGAACATATGTGATTTGCACTTGTATGAAACTCAAACACGTATTCCGAATATACAAACTAGAAACATGTGGATAAATATTATAAATATGAATACCTATAACTGTTACTTTATTACAAAAAATAAAGATGTGGTTTTTGGTTCTACTACACCAATGGTCAAGAGATGGCGCTGTAGTCTCCTGAATCGCGCTTTGGTTCCGTTGTTCCAGATTAATAAATACTTTTGATAGGCCTTCACAATGCAGTCGTTAGCACCCACTAAATAGAGATTCTATTTCTATTTTGTTGGTAGATTTTCTTAATGTGCGCTAAACACAAAAGTAACGCAGCGACCAACTTCATGCTGTTAAAATTTTGTGTTACAGTGATGCGCGCGCATCTTAAAATTTCACTCTCATCATTTTTTCATAACGCGCCTAAAGAAGTATAACTTCAAAAAAACACAAGTTTTATAAGTACTGTTATCTGATCTATATAATATGATGGTCTGTTTCTTTCTTTTCAATACACCATTAATTGAATGATATAAGTAAGCATTATCATTGGGTCACCTCAAATTAAAACATAATCATTCCAAAGTCAGTAAGGTCAATTTAATGAATGCAATGATTCTCTATATCAAACTTTTGATTGAATAATGCATCTTTTGTAATAACATTCGCTAACCTTGACCCACTGTCAATGGATATGAATGCATAAATTACGTAAAATCCAGATATATTTCATCATCTCAAGAAAAAAAAGACAGCGGTCCAATTTGCATACTCGTAATTTTTGTCTTAAAAAAAGTTAATTATATAATCACTACTTAGATCACATTTTATTAAATTCACATCTTTTCTTATGGAGCAGAAAAGAAAGTTAGAGCTTAGATATAGTTAGGGCGCGTTCAGATGACACGCGTCGATCACTCACCGGACCGCACACACTTTGTGCCCGCCCGTTTATACTACTACCCCCTTATTCATAAAAGGGGAATAAACGTCTAAGTTCATTCCCCTTTTAGTTAGACCGTGTCACGGTAATAATATCATACAGTATTCTATCTTTATACAAACGGTCGGAAAGCGAGTCATACCTACGCCGCTCGAGTTCGATGTGCTCTCGGCGGGCACCCAGTCGCGAATGCGCCGCAGCGCCGCAACGACGACCGAACGGTCTGAATTGTTTTTTTTGCAGTTAGCCGTGCTTAAACGTGCGTTTTGTATTGTAAATATTTGATTTAATTAAGTAGATACCTACATAATTTAGTATGGAAAAGAACAAACGACGATCAATATCGTACAACAGCACAATTGCTGTTTTTGGTTGCTTGAACTCTTCAATAACACACCCAGAGATATCATTTTATAAATTACCTGAAATATTGGAAAGGTGTCTTACCTTTATAGAATATTTTTATATACCTATCTACTAGTACGTTATTTGTTACTAATATTTAGGTATTTCGGTTTTTCCATCGGGCAAAATATATATAAAAAAGTGGTTAGGACGAAAAAAGAGACAAACGAGTAATCTACCTACACTCGCGTTAAAAACAAAACTACATAAAATACTGTAGGCGGGCGGCCCTACCGCGTGCCAACGCAGCGCTCGGTGTAGGCATTTATTTCAAGGACAGGGCGGAGTCAGAATACTGTATAGATAATATTACCGTGACCGTGTTTAGTTCCCATCACTCAAATGCCATTTGTCATTCAATGAACAAAACAAAACAAAACATTGAGTAACTTATCCAAGCTTATTCTTGTTTTTGCTTATGCTTATTTTGTTAAAATTTGTTTTAAAACCTTTTTTTAATTAAAATCTGTAACTTCTGTAGTTTAGAAAAAAAACATGTGATACTTAGTTTTGCAGGGCAGAGTAAATCTACTCTGCTCTGATTCTTTATCTGAGAAAATAAATTCTACTTCCTAGCCTAACAAATGCCCAGAAACTAGCAAACGTCCATTGTGGCCTCGGTAGCAAAATGGTCAGTGCTAATGCTCGGATAAAGAAAACTACTGATTCGATTCCAGTCCGAAACCTACGCTGAGCAGTTTTTGTTCTAATATGTTTTTTCCCCCAAAAAAAATATCAAATTAATTCTGTACTTTTTTTAACATTTCTCCTTCGACACGTTAAATTCACACTTACCTATAATATACTCTAGTATGAGATTCCAACCGATGATGAAAGCTATGAATTCTCCGACACACACATAGCTGTATACATAGGCGGACCCTGCCTTAGGGACTCGGGCACCGAACTCTGCATAGCACAGACCTGGCGACAAAAACATATATATTTTTATAAAAGGCTCAACATCAAGTCCTTCCTTCCCAGTTGAATGTAGTATTAGGCTGTAGACTAGTGTTGCCAGGTCCGATTTGTCCAGGTGCTAAAAAATATGTCCAATAACGAGTGGTAGGGAAAAAAAATGTCTGGACGATTCAAAAGTGTTGTACTATACATCCAATTTGAATAAAGATATATTGATTTCAGATTTCTTTTAAATCGGTACATGAGGTCAAAACAATCGGATTTAGGGTTGCAGATGCAAAGAGTTTATTTCTCATAAAAACATACAGTTTACTTATAAAGAGATTTACAATTTTACATTCTGATATTACTGTGTGACCGCTTCTGCAGTATCGGTTCAGTATACAAACAATTACATTATTGTGACTTATTGTACAGCTTTGTGATAACAATATTCTTAGAATTTCCTTCTTATAAAATTTTGAAGTTAAGTGTGATATATATACTCTTTTAATTTACTTTTAAATGTATTTTTATAATCGCAATTTTTTATTTCATCTGGTAGCTCGTTAAATAGTTGTACTCCCTCAGATAATATTGTTTCGGAATCTCAGATCGGAACAGTAAACAAAAAACAAGGGGTATATAAGTCTGGGTAAAATTTATTGCGTTTTAAACTACTAGTGCAAGTATACTAGTATATATATATATATATTACCTAAATTTAATTTTTTTGAATAATCGGGACATTTTGCGTCCCGATCAGGTACAAATCGGGACGCGTCCCCAGACCCCTGAAAATCGGGACGTCCCGCGCAAATCGGTGCACCTGGCAACACTACTGTAGACCCAACCAATGGCAAATTTAGCGTTGTCAAGGTATGACTAATGGGAATGATGTTAAACT
Source organism: Chilo suppressalis (assembly GCA_902850365.2). Classification (NCBI taxonomy): domain Eukaryota; kingdom Metazoa; phylum Arthropoda; class Insecta; order Lepidoptera; family Crambidae; genus Chilo; species Chilo suppressalis. The sequence continues at coordinate 25,136,831 of OU963904.1, read as the reverse complement.
TACATCCAGTCGTATTCCTTTCTTAGCCAAGCCAACACTACACAATAAAATTGAATAAATTAAAAATAAATTGTATTACGATCTAACCAATGAACGAACTAAAAATGGCTATCTAGTTAATATATATGCGGTGAAAATAGGAGCGAGAGGTATAACAGCAAAATCTCTCTATAACCTTATATATAAATAAATAAAATATTTCCAACACTCACACCAATTAGCCTAGCCCCAAAGTAAGCACTAATAAGGCTTGTGTTATGGGATACTAGGATAACGGATAGAATACATATACTGTACATTATATAAGTATATTTTTATAGAAATACATATTAAACATCCATGACTGGAGTACATATGCTCGTATTCATCACACAAACATCTGCCTCCACCGGGATTTGGACCTCTCGAGTCGGCGACACCATGAAACCCGGCGTACAAAGCACTCGGCCACGGAGGTCTTCAATAAAAAAGACCTAGGCCTGTCAAAAACTGCAGTAAGTTAAATTTAGGAACGAGTAACTAAGGCTGCACTAACAGGCTCCTATCAAATTTGGCTAGGAAGTGCGCATCTTAAAGGGGCCTTCTTAAACCTATACCTGGGTTGTAAGTCTCGGGAACTGCTCAGAGATTCACTCCCTCCCATATGATGGACCCAGCACCCACACAGTGAATCTGAACCTAACATCCAGTCGTATACTTTTCTTAGCCAAGGCAACGTTCCAATTAAAACGAATCTACTTTTATATTCAAGTCAAGTGTCTTCGAAAGCACAGAGCAGCGAGAGATAATTCTCATTCACTCATCACATAATCCCTCTTTCGCTGTTAACGCTGTTGTATACTTACTAGTGGTTCTATAAAAATTATCAAAACTATTAAAAACTTACCAGCAAAAACGCTAGCCACAGCTGCCAGCAAGAGTGAAAGCACCACACAACTGGCCTCGCGTAGTTCTTGGCCACATCTCCGGCTAGTATCCACCCACCCCCAGGGTACTACCAACCCCCAACGCTGTGAGGTCGGGCGCTGACAGTACCCTGGCTAACCTCGCAATCTCTCTTCCGCCGGTAATACTGCTATATTGCTTACTAATTGTTCAATTAATATTTCCAAACCTATAAAAAACTTACCAGCAAACACGCTAGCCACAGCGGCCAGTAAGAATGATAGCACCACAGCTGGTCCTGTATAGTTCTTGGCCACATCCCCAGCTAGTAAGTAGACGCCCACCCCCAGGGTACTACCAACCCCCAACGCTGTGAGGTCGGGCGCTGACAGTACCCTGGCTAACCTAACAATCTCTCTTCCGCCGGTAATACTGCTGTATGCTTACTAATTATTCAATGAATATTTCCAAACCTATCAAAAACTTACCAGCAAACACGCTAGCCACAGCGGCCAGTAAGAATGATAGCACCACAGCTGGTCCTGCATAGTTCTTGGCCACATCCCCAGCTAGTACGTAGACGCCCACGCCCAGGGTGCTGCCAACACCCAGGGCAGTGAGGTCGAGCGCTGACAGAACCCTGGCTAGCCTCGCAGCGCCCTCTTCCGCCGCCTTACGCCGCGAGAGGACGCTGTATGCTATACTCGCAACGCGGGAAGCTCCCGCCTTTATGCCCCCTAAAACAATAATATCAATTTATGTTCTCGGTAGTTAGTTTTAAAGTTCGAAATTAATTGTAAACTGTAACTTTTTTTATTTAATACCATTTAACGATATTTTGAATTTGTGTGTACATACATTTTATATGGAACTGGAACTGAGAAAATACCTATAATAATGAGTGTTATCATCATCATCATCAGCTGTAATCATAATCAAAATCATTTATTCAGTTTAGGCTGTTACAAACACTCATGAATGTCTAGAAGCTACGCCATCGGTTCTTACATCTATGGCGGGAGACCTTTTACTGAGAAGAAACGGCAAGAAACTCAGCAAGAGATGTGGTTTTTATCTCCCTGTTTTATTATTTACAGAGTCGTCAAGTTGAAAAATTACTACAGATATGATTCATCAATTCACCTTTCATTACATAATGTGAAATATACATTAATTGTTCACCTGCATTTTGATTGCTGTGTCATACAGTATAAATATAAATTATTAAAGCCATTCCCACTGCATGGGCAAAGTCTTTCCTATGGACAATTTAATGAATGTGCTATGTTTTAATTATACCATGCAGGCAAATTAAAGACTAAAAACCATAATTTAAGTAAAAGTTATATTTTATGTTATTGTGGTAAATACTTTTCTTTACTATGTTTGCAATAGTTTTGTGGTAGTGAAAATATTATGCAAGTTCAATTTTATTTCTAACATCCACAGTAACTCAATTGACCTCCTTATATGAATTATGCTGACATAGTTTCTACATAAGATCTCATTTCAATAGTCTACTAATTGTTATACAGAAATCTTAACAGAGCACAATATTTATTGCTAATATAGCAAAATCTGTTTTATTTTACATCACTGACTTGAGTGTACCTATTCCTTCTCAACTTTTTTGCAAATCATCATAAAAAATACGGTTACTTATTGTTTCAATTAATGCTTGGCAATCTGTAATGTAAAGTTCCATACTATAGATAAAAAATCAAAACACATATAAGTACAGTAGAACGCCGATTATCCGAACGCCGATTAACCGAATCGCCAATTATCCGAATCGGTCATAAGCGTAATATAAAAAATTAAAACCAAGTCATTTTTGTTTTGTTCTAATAAGTTGGAACTCGCTAAAGTCCAGCGAGTATGTTAAATACCTATATATATTTATATCAACTGTTAATGGTTGAAAGCTAGAGGCAAGACACTACATGTTTTACTGTTCTTAATTTTGTTTTGCTACTATGTACCTCTATTATTGTATCTAGTATTGTAGAACTGTGTTTGTTAAACGTAATAAAGTTTATTCTATGTGTGGCAGTTCGTTTTTCTTTATTACTTGTCTATGTCCGATTATCCGTATTTTCGATTATCCGAATCGACCCCGGTCCCAATTAATTCGGATAATCGGCGTCCTACTGTATATAAGATTCATAAGTTAAGTTGGCAATTGGAAGTAAAATAGAGGCAGTAACAAACATTATTGTATACAATTGTTAGAGAAAATTGATTTCCGTAAATCTAGAGGCTGTATTGACATTATAACCTATATATATGTATATAAAAATGAATGTTGCTAAGCGCGAATCTCTAGAATAGCTAGACCAAATCAGCAATTATTTTTTAAAGTTTCTTAAGGCACACAGAACAGAGAGAAAAAATCGTAAAAATTGCATGGAAAACAATAAAAAGATACACTTTTCTTTTCCCATACAAACCAGCTGTCAAACATTTGATGTAAATTTGGCATAGAATCGTTTTTATCGCACAAAATATAATTCTTTAAAGGGGTAAAATAGGAAGGTGGTAGTTTGTATGGGGATTCAATTGAACCATGCAAATAAGTCGAGGGTGCTAGTATTATAATAATAATAATAAAGGCCTTTATTTTGTGTCTAGTCATGTTCATTAAATAAATGGAACATTTAATAGAAATATAAGCATGCCTCTAAATTCATTTATTTAAATTTGGTAAAATTTTTAAATAAAATTGTATTAAAATCATGTCATCCTAGATGATTTTATAAAAAACTGTATCTGATGAAGAAATAAACTACTTTATCACAAAAACTATTAAAAAGTAACTTACTAAGTATGAGCCACATTTTCAGCACGCGATGCCCAGTAGCAGAACTGGTGAGTCAATGAACAGATAAGTATGCCAGTTGCTCAGACAGACAATTACTGATATTGGACCAACTACTCAAATCAATTGGGCTCATGAATTACAGTACATAGCTTACAGCACTTTAATAAAAAATTTGACTGGAAAGTTATTTGCCGACTGATTTGTACATATTGTTATATAATTTGAGTCTTAGTTTATTAGTTTAAATTATTTTACTTAAATTAATATTACAAACTATGAAATTTATGATAAAATGGTGAACATTATACCAGGTCTAAAAAATATGGATGAGGTTGGTGATACAGTATATAATGCTGCACTGACGGATAACTCAATTTATATCATAATATACCAAAAAAATAAATAGATAAGGTTTGTGATCCAGTGGCTTCACTTGTTATATGTGTTACCGGCCAAACCCGATTTCAGGACAATCTAGTTTTGCCTAGGCTAAACTGGTTCTTCCTATACGCGATAGGATTAACTAGTATAGCCTAGTCCAAACTAATTTATCCTAAGCGCGACAGGATAAACCAGTTTAGCCTAGGCCAAACTAGATGATCCTGATATAAATACGCACACTCTAGGATAGGTGTGAGCGTTCTAAAGACGAACCGGTTACAAGGACCGTTTTGTGTTCCGCGACGATAGAACCGTTTTACGTTTCGGATCAAAACAGTCTTCGTCGAACAACTAGTCCTCGGATTAGTTATGATGAAGTAAATACAGTCTATAATATAACGCAATGATATGAGGCCGTTTCGTTCTATGATAATTAAGCTTTGATTTTACAATAATAAAATCTTTATCATTGAACACTTATTATCGATTATCGTATAACACTACATTTATTTCGATGTTTCATCGTCTCGTTCGCAGCAACGAAACGAACGTAAACAAGATTTCATTTAGTTCAGTTTCGTTGCGTTACATTCGTTCGACCGTCGCGTGTCGTTTCGTGGCGTCGCCCAGCCGCAACCAAAACCAGTTGCGAACGAGAACTGTTTTGAGGACTAGTTTTCGTTTAAGAGAAAACGGTTGCGTTTCGTCGTCAGAAAATTTGAGAACGACCCACCGCTACTCTAGGATAAACTAGTACGACCTAGTCTAAACCAATTTAGCAAAGCGGAAAGTAATTGAACAAACATGTCAGGACTTGTACAGGGCGCGTCATGTAAAAAGAACGCTGGAAGAAAGTGGAGGGAGTGTTTTTTCTGTAATTGGTTTTTGTTTAACTCTTTTGTTGTTGCCGGGAGTTCGGAAGACAGTAAAGCCGGGTACGCATTAGCGATCTGTTACCGTAACATGCGTGATACAGTACGAAGTTCTGTGTACGCTAGTAGCTCAGTTGTGAACGTTGGCTCGCTTCAAACCGCACGCGTACCGTTCTCGCAGCAGGTTATCGAACCACGTACACACTATGCTTTTTGGTTACAGTGCGTGCAACGGTTATGGTTACAGCTCGCCAATGAGTAACTACCCGGCTTAAGAAATTCCGAATCATTCGAACCTTTTACAATTCATCTCACTGTAAACTCAAAATGTTTTAAGAAAAGTTTACTAGAAAAAAAAACCACGCAGACCAGGCAGCGGACCGGACTCGAACCCGCACCCTTCGCAATCCGGGCGAATGCACTGACCATTATGCTACCACGGCCCTATTCGCCGCGTCGAAATTTTCCTAGCCTTAAGCTGCAAGGCAGCGCCATCTCTTCGCATTGTAGGTTGCAACCACGCAACCCACAATGTCAAATGAATACTTTTTCAAGTATTAAACATTTGAAAGAAGAAATAGCAATTATAGTTAGTGTTTTTATTTATTTTTAAGCATTTAACTGCTAGGTGTTTAAATCTAAAGAAAAGTTTACTAGAAAAATTAAACTTTTCTTACTTTTCTTTGTATTACTAATTATCCATAACTTGTAACAATGAATCATTATGGTTTTAATAAAAAATATTATTTTTCCAATTACGGATTATTTTATTCAGTTTATCTATTTATTTTGACTTTCTAGATATACTATAATGTTTACACTAGGCCATACTAGTTTATCCTAGAGTATGCGTATTTTTATCAGGATCAACTAGTTTGGCCTAGGCTAAACTGGTTTATCCTATCGGGCTTAGGACAAATTAGTTTGGACTAGGCTATACTAGTTAATCCTATCGCGCATAGGAAGAACCAGTTTAGCCTAGGCAAAACTAGTTTGTCCTGAAATCGGGTTTGGCCGGTAACATATGCATCTAATCAATTTTATTAGTCAGAATCGTTTGTTTATTATATCTAGAGTAAATCTCAACTGTTCGGTAATTCCGCTCAGATTAGTCTGATGTAAATCTGTTTGCTCGGAGTATTATGACAGACAAGAAAGATTGATCTGATATGTCATGAATCTATCATGTTATGACATTAGTTTCTGTTTGAGGTAAAAAAATTATCTATGGTTGGTCGGGTCGTTCAGTAATAGCACTTTATTCAGATTAATTTGTGATCACATGACCAAAAGTTCATCGTCTCTGTGATGCAAATACCCAATGCAGTTTGTATGTAATACTGGACTGACACAGATCTCGATATATATTTGTTTATTAAACCTAATTCTTACACATCTCATGTGTTTTTACACTAAAATAATGTAGACCTTGTGAACAACATGAAACACATACATATTTCTGATTTGTCATAACATGAATTCAATACTATTAGATATAAATAATTAATTATTACACCACCAAACCACACCCACCAAACCGCACTGGGCCTGCGTGGTGGGTCATGGCCCAATCGCCCTATTCCGTCCATAGGGAAGGCCTGTGCCCCAGTATTGGGGACATTAATAGGTTGATGATGATCATGAATTCATTATTATTAAAATTAATAGGTAATAAGTATTTATAACCAAAATAGGAACTTACTATATTGGATAAATATTTATATAGATCTGTTATTTCCTCAAGTTACTGTTTAGGTAATGATAAATACTATTAATGGGTATTTCATATTTTAATGAGTAGCCCGTTAATATAGATTGCATTACTTTTAATAGAATTGAAATTTTTGAGGGTGTTGCATCATTCATCCATCTCAGAGAAAATAAAGCTGGTTTCGTATTTTCGAATTATACCGAATAGCTTACTGTTCAGTGGGAAACTAATATTCCAAAAGACCACACAATAAAATTGAATAAATATTATGGTCTAACCAACGAACTAACTGAAAATCGATATCTAGTTAATATATATGCAGTGGAAGTAGGAGCGAGAGGTATACCAGCAATATCTCTCTATAACCTTCTTAAGGCCTGTCGAGAACTGCAGTAAGTTCAATTTTGGAATGAGTAATTATGGCTGCACTAACAGGCTCATATCAAATTTGGCTAGGAATGGCGGACAACTCGAGCAGTGAAGGTGAGGGCTGATGCGCATCTTAAAGGGGGCCTCCTTAAACCTACACCTGGGTCACAAGTCCCGGAAACTGCTCAGTTTCTCTCTCTACCACACAATGGACCTGGCACCCACACGGTGAATCCATGGATTGCTAAGAAGTTCATTTCTCTCATTGTGAAAAGTACATAACGAGTGGAAATATTCCAGTTGAGTTTGTTTTCAAAACAACCAAACAGATCGAATTCAGACTTCAAGCAATACAAGTACAATCAAAGGCTCATTGGTGGTTACACTTTGGCGATGAGAGCACCTTTATTATGTAGCAATAAAAGAGACATTTAACATGCAAATATGTCCACTCTATTGCAAATGAAAATGAATCCACTTAAGAAACAAACATAAATTTTGATTGCAAGGGATTAATGGGAATTTTGGATATACTGTACTTCCAGGGCCCAAAAGTAAAAACTTCACAGTTTTGTTGGCTGTAATTTCGCATTTTTGTTGTTAAAAAGGTTTCTGTTAACCACATTATTAAAAAAAAATTCACACTTATACACTGGTAGTTTTTTAGAAAAAAATATTGAAATTTTTTACTTTTCTTATCAAGTGGTGATACTTCACACTGGGTTAGGTTAGGTTAGTGTTGTGACCATAACGCGCGAGCCGAGCGAGCAAAGGGAGCGTGCCGCGGCAGAAAAAATCTGTTAAAAAGACCTTTTCTACAAAAAAAAAACAAGTATCACCTTTTGGGCCCTGGAAGTACAGTTTTACCGGAATTTTATTTATTATGTTATGTGTTCCTTTACGAAAATTGAGGACAGTGTGGAGATAGGTACCATAGAATAAATCTGAGTGGAATAGTCAATTAAAAAAATAAAAGTATGCAAGTATATATATATATATGCTGCCAGTATCTTCGGAACCTTGCCTAAAGGGACTCTGTTTAATAATGTATTTTAGTTATTGTATTTTATTTTTTAAGGTTTTTAGTTTTAGGTTCAATGTTATAGTATATTTTTTGTTTTAATTATTCTTAAATTTGTTCATATTGCCTGTATCATATTATTACTTGTAAATAAATACCATAAAGTCTTGTTATAAATTGTAAAAAAAAATTAAAGTATTCATCTCACCCTCTGCATATGCCTGCTTCACCGACGGCTTTCTGCTGCCACAATCACCGTTACCTTCATAGCTCATACAACCATTCTCAACCGGCAATGTCATTTTTTTGTAATCGACACCACAGTAAACCTAACCTATTAAGGCGCAATAATAATTGGAAACTATGCTTGAAACTTTTTATGATAAACTAAAGGTTATGAGAAATCTATACTATCCATCGGTAATAAGTAGCTGATGTCGAAAGTCTGTCACACTGTTGCGTTCATGATACTTCTAACTTATAACTTTTACTAAAACTCATGCATTTCCACGAAAAAATATTGACTGAACTGAGAGAGCATGCAGCACGTAAATGACGTCCGGCAACATTGACGTTGACAGACCGCAAATACAGCTGGGCAATAATGCAGTTCAAGTTATCCTTACTCGATATCGATAATTTATGTTTAAAATTATAATTAAAATTAACAACTATCACGGTTTTTTTGAAGTGATAACTTCATATGGAAAGGTAAACCGCTTCGTTACGTAACGCGACACGGCGCCAGTATGTCTGGCTTCCCTTCCTCTTAAGCATACGGCAACGGTAGGCAAACTCCTCCTGTTACCGGCATCGCCGCTTAGATTAGTTAAAGTTAACAAAACTATCATTTAACTTTTTCATCATTGTAATTTTAGTTGTGAATAGCTTTTGCCCGTGACTTGGTCCGCGTTATCTGTGAAATACTTCAGGGAAAATGCTAAATAATATATAAAAATAATGAGGATGTTAGAAAGTAACGAGCCCTATGTTTATTTATGAAAAATTTGCACTGCAATTGCAATTTTTTGCACTTTTACCTTCAATCCTAGTTGAAGGTAAAAGTTTGTTCTACTTAGGAAGAAAACAATACAACGAAATCTGCAATTGTTATATTGTTTTCTTCCTAAGTAGAACAAAAATATTCAGTTCATTTTCTTCTTTGGAGATTTCGATATCGATATGTTTTTTAAAAGAACTTCTCTAAGGTGCATCACGTCATTTGACTCTTTGATTGCATCACGTAGGAAATGCGAAACGTTAAAAAACCTGAAGTTGGTAACATTTTTTTTTTTGATTTAATGAAAGTTCTAAGAAATTAAAATGAATTCCAGTTCAATTTACTATCTGCCTAGCTTCATTATACTTACATGCCGGCATTGCCGGCGCTGGGCGTCCAATTGACTGACTAATTTAATCACAGGGTCTAAAATAGCGAGATTGCATGTTTTATATATGGTTCATAATATTATGATTATGTTTACTTTATCCAAATCTTAAGAATATATTTACTATATTTTAATCAGTGCTGCCAATTTAGCATATTTATGGCTAAATTTAGCATATTTTTAAGTGATTTAGCTTTAAAAAAATCATTTTAGCATGAAGCATATTTTTTAGCATATTGTCTTGTAACTTAATACAAATGAAATGCTACGTTATTAAATTACGTTTCAATTTTTGCCGTGACCGCTCTCCAATCGGTGCACTGTTTTATCAATTTTTTGTTGTTCAGCCATTAACGATAAAAAATATCACACTAGTTGCTACTTCACTGTCGTTCAAAAACTATTTTAATTAGTCCTATGCGTCGCTCGTTTCGTTGTCTTTACTATGCGAGGATCCCCGAATTGAAAAACAGATGAATGAATTAATGAATTGTTATTTTATGATTAAGCCAACTTACTAACTAGATAATCATTAATTATCATATTAGTTAATTGGCTGGCTAGCAAACAAACAATACATTTACACGTGTAGTAGTGGTAATTTTGTATTGTTCTGTTTCTAATATTATTTTAACAATGACTGCGGAATATACTCAGCATAAACGTTCGGAGTGGGTATTAATGATAGAATTTAAAGAATGGTTGTATAACTAATCAACATTAAACTTAATATATCTTTTATAATTGTATTGTTACTAATTGTCACTAATATTTTATCACATACATTACAGTTACAATCTTATATAACAAATATCGGTAATGGACATTAGTGGTTAGCATTATATTTTGGCATATTTTTTTAAAATTTAGCATATTTTTGGCATTTTTTTAACGTCGATTTAGCATGGAATATTTTTTGGAGTTGGCAGCACTGATTTTAATATCCAATGTGCAGAAAGGTGAAGCAGCCATCTGGGGGTGCAGCAGATGCACTTCGCCAGTGCCCAGTAATCCACATTTGGCGCGTGTGTGTGGTTGGTCATAGCCATAGCTATAGCCCGCTTGCCCAATCTCCCTATTCCATCGGTAGTGTGTAAGGCAGGCCTGTACGCCAGCAGTGAGGACATTAATGGGCTTAAGATGTAGTGCAGGCTAATTTTCCCAGGTAGAAATGAGTAGGTACTAAATAAATAAAATTTCAACTTATTGTATTAATCCTTTATTTCCTTAAATACCACAGAGAAACAATGGATAAACTATAACAACAAATCTTTATTTTAATTTTAATAAAATGTTTGAGTCAGATTCAATCACTTATATAAAGTGTATTAATTTCTATCTTCAACTGAATCCATTACCAGTCCCCGTAGCATGAGCACCACAATTTACGTTATATCACCTTTTTTTATTCACGCTCACGCTATAACGGTATAATATAGAATGGCAGATAGTTAAAAAAATTATTAAAATAAAACTTTGTTTAATAATACCTACTATAGTAGCCCATGATGTTTTAAAGTTATAGATAGGTAGGTCATACACGCTTCTAGTATGGCAACTAGCGGTGGGCATTTAAACGAAAAGCGCTTAAATAAGCGCGCTTAAAATATTAAGCTTGTAAGCACGCTTTTAAGTATAAGCTTTATAAGCTTATCACTTAAAAAGTGTGAGTAAGCTTTTCACTTAAAAAAGTGCAAGTATATTTTTTACTTAAAAAGTGCAAATCCTGCCATCTATGTCTTTGCCAGGAAACTACATACTTCGATCCTTCTAGTCCACTACAGTATCGTAAAATGGGTACGCGGAATTCCTTGGTACTAAATATTTCACAATATCACAAACATAGAACGCGCGACTACAGCGCCGCGTCGGCGTGCCATCTTTCGTGAGCCGGTTAATACAGAATGCGAATTATTATAATGCGACGTAAAAAAATGCACTTTTTTAAAATTTGGTCGGATAACCAACGCTTTTTTCGTTAAAAGCGTTTAATTAAACGAAGTCGAAAAGCAGTACGCTTGTCACTGTGACGGGGTAAGAGCGCGTGGGTGTTGTACGGTGTGTTTGCATGCTTGCTTGACGTGTTAATGCGTTTCGTGTATTGGTTTAATGTGCATATAAAATAGTTAAAAGTATGTATATAAAATCAATGAACTTTTAAGTACGCCTGGATCACGAGTATATTAACTCCAGACAGTCCTAAGCTTGTAAACTAAGAAGGAAAGTTCATTGACTATTATAAAAATGTTTATTATAAAATCTAAATTCAATTGAAAATCTTTCGTTTTTAATGCCAATCAGTTCATTAGGTTTAAAAAAAATTTTTAATAAAAATTTCATTAATAAGAAGAAAAAACGCAATAAAACACTTAAACACATTAAAAACGACAATAAACTTTTCACGCTTTTTTAAACGATATACCTAAACGAAAACACAACACAACGTCGCGCTTTTTACGCATGCTTTTAAACGTTTAAGCCAATAATCGTTTAAACGAAACGACAATAAACTTTCACGCTTTTTTAAACGATATACCTAAACGAAAACACAACACAACGTCGCGCTTTTTACGCATGCTTTTAAACGTTTAAGCCAATAAGCGTTTAAACGAAAAAGCTTTTTTTCAAGCGCGCTTATTTTAAAAAGTACAACGTTTAAACGCTTTTAAGAAATAAGCCGTTTTTTCCATCTCTAATGGCAACACGAAAGTCGGGTAATTGCTCTGCCGCCGCGGCTACACTTCACAACAAGTTAATAGACAAAATACGCGGGAACTATTAGAGATAAGAAAAACGAGTCATTTCATTCGTCAGTACAGTTTTAAAGAAATTAATGTATTATTTAGTTATTACTTATTTCGACAGTTGCTGACACCGTTGACACGTGAAAGCTAAAGAGCGAGATGTAATTGCGTTATGAATGAGAGTAAAAGAGATTACTTTATTGCGCTCTAGTGGCGGCTGTTGCCAAGGGAAGTTGGGGCGGGGACTACTTGTGCCATTTTAAAACGCAATGATGTTGGTGTATGACCTGTCTATATATATATACGTCATTAATTGTAGCTGTCATATTCTTGTCTGACATTATAAATAAAATGTCCGTTTATTTAGCTGCGTACCTAGCAATAAAAGGAATGGTAAGGAAAATAATTTAAAGACGATTCAAGAGCTTTTATTAAGTCATCCACTCATCATCAGTTCATTTTATAACAAAAGATAATAATTAATTTAAAACATGAAAAGTAGCTAGGCTACATAGTAAGTACCTGTTTCCTTTAGCAGGTACATTTAATCATAGTTCATATATTAAGTACAATATGTTACAAACGCTTTATCTCTTGGTGATATCTTACTCATTAAGGAAAATAAGTTCATATATGAATAAATAGGTACATTACAAACATTTATTATAATATTAATTTTATTTCGTTAGTTAAGTGGTAAATTATTGCATACAAGCGGAGACGTGTTGTCCATAATGATAATCTTCATATAAAATTCTGGTGTCACAGTGTTTGTACCAAAACTCCGAAACGGCTTGCTTGATCGATTCTTATGAAATGTTTGTGTGTAAAGTTATTTAGTAGATCTGAGAATAGAATGTTAACTATTTTTCGTACCCCTAAGCAATGAGGGTGGTCCACGTCCACCTCAAAAATAGATTTTCTTTGGACATTCTGTTTATGATTCGGCATTAAAAAATACGTACAACCCTAAAATTTCACTTTTCGACCACGTACCACTATTTTTATGGCGGTACGAAGTTCACTGGATCAGCTAGTTTAATATAAAAATACCAATGCACTGCAGAGCCATTTATCGGATATAATTACTTATATTGTAAGTGATTCAAGTTTTCTTACATTTCAATCCGATATAGGTAAGTAAGTACTCAAGATAATATACATAATTATGTGTATATTTAAGTCGAGCCGTTTTCAAGAAGTGATGATCAAAGTAAGCGTTAAAAAATTAAAAAATCTTTGCATTTCATTAACAGATTATACCTGTTCTTTACTCAGTTGTGCGGAAATAAAAAGTAAAACATACATAAACGGAGTTTAGTCGTCTTAGCTAATTACTTACAAGATATTGTGTTATCACAACATAAATGCGCGCCATGCATTTTCGATCCTGAATAAATATTTACATTGTTTTAAAAAAAAACATAATTATCGTTCAATAGAATTAAGTAGGCACGTGATTCGACCGTAAAGGAGTCCAGTAGTAAAACCACAGATTACTTATTAGTTAAGTAAAACCCTGAACTTGCCCTGGACCGATAAATTGGTTGATGCTCAAACGTATTAGGTACATTGTGTTTAATTTCGTTTGGGGCCGAATAATGTAAAAAATTGAGATGTGTGAGGAACAATACATAATATACAAAGAATGGAACAGCTAGTGAAATGGTTTGAAGTATAGAGAAGTATTTGATAACGATTTAAGACATAAGTCAATTAGTACTTGGGTACTATTGATAAAGTACTTAGGTAGGTACTTCATCAATACCTTTAAATTCGGCGATTTAGTTAAAAATGTAGGTACTTATATTGTAAATCCGTTATATTATCGATGTACAATATCGATAATATCCCATCCCTATAATCAGTCGTTCCATTGTTTTAAATACACCTGTGCCTATAACCAATTTTACAAGACTTTTTTCAATGTACAATATGACTTGTATTGTTCATTGCAAATATCGAATTACGTTATTTGTGAATAGGTTCATAAAAGTGTAAATATAATTACATGAAAGATTTTTTTTATTCAAATATTTATTTGATTTTTTCTTGTATGTCACAACGTACAAGAACGTCACAAACAACACTTTAGACCAGAGAGGCGACTTCAGTTTACTTTTACAACATTTACTTCGACGGCGGCGCGAATGAGCACAGCTTGAAATAGCATATCTGATTTGAACCTGTAATAGAAAGGTACACTTTTAGTATTATATATTTTTTAAATGGAAAAAGGATTTTATTGTTTAACAAGCGGCCGCCTGCGCCTTCTTACGCGCGTGGATCTAGTTAGAAATAAAGGTTCACTGCTCGTTTCCCGTAGGTGATAGCGCGATGTCAATTCTGGCGTGATTCTATAAACTTAAAACTAAATTTAACATCAGTCTCTCCTTTTCATTCTGTATAGAGAACGACAAGGATGCACTGTTGTCAAATTTAAATTTGGCTCTATAGAATCATGCCAGAATCGACATCAATATGTAGCCTATATGTTGACACGACTTCTTAATAATATTCGTGCTAAATTTAAGTAAATCCATGCAGTACTTTTTGAGTTTATCCCGGACATACATATAGACAAACAGACAAAAATTCTAAAAACTATATTTTTGGCTTCGGTATCAATTGCAGATCACACCCCAAGTATTCTTTTAAAAAATATTCAACTTTCCTACCATTTTATTATATGTATTAAGTATATTTTTTAATAGAGGAGCTCGATGGCACAGGTGGTTACCGCGTTCGGCTGCGATCGTTAAAGTTAAGCAACTTTCGCAGTGGTCGGTCATTGGATGGGTGATCAAAAATGTACAGTCTCGAGCTCCGTGTTTCGGAAGGCACGTTACGCCGTTGGTCCCAGCTGCATCTGCAGTCGTTAGCACCCATCAATACGCACTGGGCCCGCGTGGTGGGACACGGCCCAATCTCCTTATTTCATCCATAGGGACGGGCTGTGTCCCAGCAGTGGGGACGGTAATAGGCTGGTGATGATGATGATGATTCTGTAAGTTTGAACTTGAAGACACCCTTTTCAAGTGCATATTAATTCCTGGTTTTTATTCTTACCAAATAAGACGACCTCCGTGGCCGAGTGGTATGCGAGAATCATGAATACGAGCACTTGTAACTTAGTCATGGAGGTTTAAATGTATTTCTCAATAAAAAATATAGACTTGTATATGTAACAGTACCGGGGGCCAATCGCCTAACGGAAATGCTTTGGAAAACGCTAACGCTTATGATTTTATTTTGTTATTTCTAGCCGCCTGAGGTATTCAAATGCCTCGCGCTCTTTCTTTTTCTTTTGCATTGGTAATAACAATATTAAAAAAATGAGCGTGAGGTATTCGAAAACCTCAGGCGGCCAGAAATAACAATATAAAATCGTAAGCGTTAGCGTTTCCCATAGCATTTCCGTTAGGCGATTGGCCCCCTGGTATGTATTATATCTGTTACCTTAGTATCCCATCCCATAACACAAGCCTTACGGTGCCTACTTTGGGGCTGGGCTAATGGTGTGAGTGTTAGAATATAAATATTATTCTTATTACCCTAGTTTTGCATAACATAAGCCTTAAGCCGGAAAATATTTGTCTGTCGTGACGCACCGGCTAGGTATCGGTTTCATACATTTAGTACAGTTAAATTGAGTACAGTGTCGACCTTAGATTAAAACCGATTAAAACAAACAGGGAAGATACGGCACTCGCGGCTCAAAAGTGATCCGCTAAAATTGTGGTGCATGAACACAATTCGCTTTAGTCACAATTGGACATTTAAACACGCTGCATGTGTACTCAATATAACAATATTGTTATAAAGATAAAACAATGCCTTCTACGCTTTTATAAAGAACACAAATAGTTCAAAATCAAATAACAAATGCCTCGGCAACTCTTTTCATTCGCAAAACTGTAAAAACATTATTTTCTCAATAATCATGTTTTGTCGTAAATGTTATTTACGTAATCGCTTTTTGTTATCAAGAAAAGGACAACAATACAGCCCAGCCATGCGTCTCGGCATCGGACTCGGACGCGGACTCGCCGTTTCGCTCGCACTGAGTTGAAGCGTACAGTTCTGTCTCGCTCGCTCGATGAATGTTTATTTACAGAAGTGTGCGTGCGTCAGAGTTGCTTATGTAGTTGAGTCCGAGCATATTTTATTTGATGCTTGTATGAGCGTACCGTATCTTCATTTTTTGTGCACCACCTAAACTATGTAATAGTTTAAACTAACGCTGTGCCTCATCATCCCTCTTTCAGGGGATGATCGCTTCAAATGAAGGCCCTTTTGCTCATAAGCATGTACTACGGGTGGGTTTAAGTCAGTAAGAGACTGACATAACCCTGCAGTCGGCTGTAGGGTATCCATGAGGAATTCACATCCGCTCCCCGCCTGGGAGGAAACAAAAAAAGCCACATTGCGATACAGAAATAAAATTCTAACCGTACTAAATGTATGAAATCGACAACTCTCTGACGCGTCACGACACAATACAACAGATAAATATATTTCCGACTTTACAGTGCTTACTTGAGAGGAAGGCAAATTTGTGTGAGTGTTAGAAATATTTATTTATTTTAAAGTCTTGTATTAGACTCCATCGACTGACCTATGGGCTTGCCTTCTTTCTTGGTCTTCTGACTGTCGTCGGCGCTTCGGAACTGAGGTCGGAACCTGAACCTTTCCGGCCTTGACACGAAGCCCGATAGCCTCTTCATCACCATGCCTCCACTGAAGTCTGTAACCTGGTTCCGACTGTCGCGTATTTCTGGTATTCGATTAGAGCTGAAACAGGTGTATAGTTTTAGTAAAAACATAACTCTCTTTCTGCCGTAGTCGAGTAAAAAGGCCTCCCATGCAAGACTAAACACTCCCTCCAAACTGTATTAAGCGATGAACTGGAAAGCTACAATTACAGAAATTACAAATAAATTACTATTGGCGCCCGGCAGGCGCCCTTAGAAGGCGAGGTGTCTGAGTAGTCTAGGCTACTTGGACTCTCCACTCACTCCTGTCGCTTGCATCCTAAAAAATATCTTAAGACAAGGGATCGAGAGGGGAAGAGCGTGACTGGGAAAGGGGGGTAGGTATAGTAGATAGTTTTTATGATCCACACTAAGTAGCTCATATTCTATCGCCATTACATTTCATCTCCTACACCTTTACTGGTTGACTGGTTAGAGAATGCCTATGGCATTAAGTCCGCCATTTACTGTTTTTATGGTAATAAAGAATAAATAAATAAATAAAGGGGGCGCCCGCCAGTGCACCAGCGGCGAGAGGAGAGGGTCGGGAAGAACTACGCTCCCCCCTTCCGTCCCACCGGGAGTAAGCGGGCTGGTGTGGGAGCGCCTGTCTGTATTCCTGTAATGTGTGGAGTTCCGGGGGACCACAAATCGGGGGGTAGGTCCAGCAATGTGTTTCTTGTGCATGGAAGGTTTTGCTCATAATCGCCACGCTGGGCAGGCGGATTGGCGATCACAGAACGTACGTTATTTCACTGATGACGCTGCTGCCCGTCACCAGTGAGATTTTCCTCCCCTACGTCGTTGGAGGGTTATACCGCCATCGGTCGTTTTGCCAGAGCCTCGTCTGTTGGTCAACAGGGTGCACCACGTGAAGGTAAGGTTGGCTTGGGTTCTTGCAGGTGTATTTAGAACCCCTTACACCCCTTACATCAAGGTGGCTGGCAGGAGCTGGATGCGAGTAGTCCAAGATCGATCTGAGTGGCGTGCATTTGGAGAGGCCTATGTCCAGCAGTGGACTAAGATAGGCTGTTGATGATGATGATGATGGTCCAGCAACGGACAATCATCGGCGGGGCCGCGAAGTAACTACTTCGGGAGTACTTTGGGACATAAACTGGGGGGACCACGATTCTAAAAATGCGTGTTGGGTGACAGGTGCAGGCCTATATTTTCTGATTATTACTGGGTAGGACCCTGCTCATTTCATCGACCTTACATTGGATGTCATTGCAGTCGGAGCGCACAATATCGTTTTTGAACGTGTTAATTAGGTAGGCGTACATAGACATAGGATCAGTGGCGGACTAAGCCCGTCAGAGGCCCGGGGCGGCAAAGAAGAATGGGGCTTTAAAAAAATTTAGATTCTTATGTTTATTTCGTTAGAACCAGTCTTGTCAAATTCACCATAACTTTGTATCAGATTGTCAACTACTACAGCCAGAACGTCATCTGAAGCTTCTTGCATAAATTTTGTTTCAATAATTTGGAAAATATTTTTGATTTGTTTAATAGCCCAATTCGAAAATTCTTGTATAAAGCGGTCTATGCATTCATATATTGACCGACGTATTTTTTCTTGAATTGATAATCCAGCATCACGAGCTGATTCACCCGGCATAGTTCTTTTTACCTTCACTTTTCCTGGTTTCTTGATCTTGATGAACCACCTAAATACTTATTTAAGGCGTTTAGTTTGGTGATTCCTGTATCTAGGGTCATTTTTGGAGACCGCAAATATTGTTAGATTTAAATAGAATGTAGTGAATGTAAATGTATCCGTACAAGAGTAAATTATTTGCACTTCATTCATTCAGGGATTCCTGAGGAAATACCCGCTACAAAGACGGGAATTCCCCCAGCGTATTGGACGAGTTCAGCAAAATTAAATAAATATTAGTACCGTGTAAAAAGTCTAGATTACTGTAGTGTTTTGATCTTGATGAAATTATGTATTATTATGCTTAGTACCTAAGCACATTTTTAAAGTCTTGTTTAGGATTTGATCTGGGGAACGTAGAGGCATTTGGGGGCCCCCCAAGATCGGAGGCCCGGGGCGGGCCGCCCCTTCAGCCCCCTGTTAGTCCGCCACTGCATAGGATTTCGCCTCGTGAGGGTGTAATGTAAAGATTCTAACGATACCCTAAATGACGAAATCTCTTAAGCCGATTAAAAATTATCTTCTGTAATATAAAAATGAATCGCTGAATGTGTTGCTAAGCGCAAATGTCGAGAACAGCTGAAACGATTTCGATAAATCTTTTTTTAGAATATTCCTTGAAGTACGAGGATGATTCTTACGCAGAGAAAAATAAAAAAAACTGCCGGAAAAAGTCTAAAAACAACACTTTTATGTACTCCCATACAAACAATTCGTAATAATACTTAAATGTCAATTTGAGCTTTAATACCATACCATAAATTTCAATGTTAGTGGAGAGGCTCCGGGAAGGTAAAACAATTGAGTGACCTGATGTCAACAGAAGTTTGGAAAAGGCAAATATACCATTTTCAGTACTTTTTATAATTATGTGAAGAGTCATTTTAGTCTACACTACAGCTCTACACCGAGCGAAGCGAGGGCGAGTTACTAGTAATGTAATAAAATCATGTTCAATCATATGTACAACTAGAGGTCGCCCGCGACTACGTCTGCGTTAACTTAGTTTCTTGAAAATCCCTCTGGAACCTAACATTTTTTCGGGATAAAAGTAGCCTATGTGTTATTCTAGGGTGTCAGCTAACTCCATACCAAATTTTATTAAAATCGCTCCAGCCGTTTAGACGTGAAGAAGTAACAAACATACACACTCACATACTCACAAACTTTCGCCTTTATAATATTAGTGTAATAGTGTAATGTAATGTAATTAGTGTGATGTACATACATGAATCCTGAAAATATTAATATTACCTACTAATTTTATTTGGAATAACTGTAAAAATTACTTTGAAATAAAGAATAAATATAATTACTAGTATTCAGGGGAGTCCATTTGCAGCATCCTGAGGATCTTGTACATCATGACGTCCTGGTCTGCAGCTTTTGGTGACAGCTTCTGCTCCACCGACAGCGGCAGTGTGTAAACGTCGTTGTAGTTCTGAAAGTTTAAAAACATCACCAATTAAGTACCTATTTCATGAGTCTAATCGTATCATGAAAAAAAAATAGTAACTAGCCGCCGCCCGTGACTTTGTTCGCGGTAATGTCTAGTCCAGGGTAGGCGAACCTTTATGAATCAACGTGCCATTTTTTCTAAAAAATCTTTAATTGGGTCATTGGCATGCCATCAAATAATTTTGACTTTATGATTATTTAGAAGATAATAATATAAATACTATCAGAAATCTTTATGAAATAAAGTAAACCAAAGAGACACATTCTGGAATGTTTTTATTACACGCATAAATTAGATTACTGTAAAATTAGTGTGACTTCTGTTGCTGCAGGTTTGATAACAAATAATTTATGTTAGGGTTGTAAGATGCTACTTTTAGCAAAATGCATGCTGAACTGGATTCATCTGTCAAACGAGTTTTTAATGATCTTTCATCTCTGAAGACAATGACTCGCAGGCATAGGTAGATGAAAACCCAAAATATTGTGTCGCGTGCCATCAGTGGCACGCGTGCCATTGGTTCGCCTACCCTGGTCTAGTCTATCTTTACGGCTTGGCCACCTAGACGGGCTAGGCTAAGCGCGGGTGCGGGTGACTTCTGCGGGTGCGGGTACCGCACGCCACGTACATTCAGTAACGGCTACAGCGGCTGACTAAAGTGGACGTATTGAGGATGGCTCTAACTAAAATAATGTGTAGTTGCCTTGACAGCAGTTCGTATTTTATGGCGTATACTATACTATACTTGTACCTACTTATTAGTAATTACGTATTATCTAATAAAACTTATTGTCCTGATCTTATTTATTTAATTACATAGTCTTTTAATTACTTGTGTTATGGATGCTTAGACATCCATATAGATGGTCGGTTTAATATTTGTGTAATAAATGCTTCGGTGTCCATAATAAAATGCTGCCGCTCGTGGCTTCGTCCAAAAAATTTTGTTTGACTCGATCCGTCCCACGCTCTAGCCGTTTTCAACCGCCCGAAAAACCGCTGTACACCGTGGCCATGCGCAGACTAGCCCATAGCTTTGTTTCTGGCTGGCCCGCTACCGCTGTCCGGAACCGCCGGCCGCCGCCAGCCGCAGCCGCACTAGCCTGCCGCGCACGAGTCGTGGCATACTTCATACATTTGTTTAATAAGCCAACCGCTGCCGCCACCCGCAACCGCTCCTAGTCCGTCTCCGTGCCCAAGCACTTAGGGTTAATATACATATAGTCTATGACACTCACAAATAACATGACTTAAATTATTTTCAAAATCAGTTCAGTACATCCAGAGACTACCGGGGGGTAGTTCATGGATCTACTGGTAAATTGGTGTGGTAGTAAGGACTACTAATTAGGCACTCCCATTTTCATCTGAGTGCACTTGTCCTCTAGCGCATTTTGCGTTATTTTAAACTATGCACTAGTTTAAACTAACGCAGCGCCGCATCATCCCCCTCTCGGGGGTTGATCGCTTCAGATGAAGCTTGTAAGGTCCTTCTGGCCATAAGCATGATTAACGGGTGTTTTTTAGTCAGTGTGTATAGTCTTTAGTCTACAGCGGGTGTATAGTCTGACATAACCCTACAGCCGACTGTAGGGTATCCATGAGGATTTCTCACCCGCTCCCCCGCCTGGGAGGAAACAAAAAAAAATGGTATTATTATCATTGCCATTATTTGAAACCTACTTTTTCCACAGTGGCTCCTTGGAAGGGTACGCACATGAAAACGACTCGAGTGATAGCTTTGGGTACCAAAGGCAAAAGGTCTTTATGCTATATTGTTCCCTCCTTCCTATATATCTGGGGTCCTTTAAAGAGAGGCGTGAAAAAGCATTTTTGCAGGCCGACAAGGTGACGATGGTTGCGTCCAGAGAGAACCGAAGGTTCACTTTTTAAAACCGAAAAGAAAGCCTTGAAACTAAAATTACACTAAAGCTCCCGATTATGTTAACCCTAAAGGGGTTACCATCGCAATCTCAGAGTTTACGAGGAAAGAAACTGTTTTCTTATTAAATTAACCTGTCAGCTTGTAATAAAATATGGACGTTAAAAGAAATTATCTAATCCCTCCGCGTGTATCTGAGTAGGGTAGGTTATTGTTTGAAATCTTGAAGCGTTTAGAGGTCATGGAAAATATTGTTTATCTAGAAAGAAAAAAATGAAAGAAAAAGATTTTATTGACCTTACATATACGTAGATAAAAAAAAACAATAAATATAGCTCTTTAATAATATAATTAAACGTAAAAATGTACACAAATTAATTACTAGATCAAAATATTAAATGTTGGCATAAACCATTTTCTATAATTGCAACATTGAATTAAAACGGAACTTGTTACAATCGTCTACGACTTGTAAGTCGTAGACGATTATAACAAGTTCCGTTTCCGTCTTGTCCATACCAAGAAATCCGTGCTATAAGTGGTCTAATTAAAGATAAATTCATTTTGGGTATAAAAAAATATTTCTCTGCATTTTATTTATACAATAGCAATGAAAATAAAAATAAAACAGAGTGCAGCAATATTGAGAGAGAAAAAAGGCCAATCAGGACCCTGGCTCAGCTTAATGCTGTAATAGTTGGAAGGGAATATTCCCACCATATCTACTCTAATCTAGATCTAGATCATCTAGGTAAAAGATATCTAGTCTCATCTAGGTAAATTAAGAATATAGAATGCAGTTAAGGGCAACTGAGACTAACATGCAAAGAAGCCCTTACATTTGAATTAGAACTATTGTTAATGTACAGCAAAACAGGTATCTTGATTCAACCATGAAAAATCTTAGTTGGTGACCTTTAATTAGAGGTTAATATGACAGACGGAGAGACAAACTAACAGTGGAAACTTAGAAATTGGGAACTCTAAACACATCATATTTCTTTTTCAAAAGAAATGCCTTAAAATAACTAGGAACGAAAAATCGATGCATCCACATTAAACATGTTACGAGTATTTATTCGCTTAACTAAAAATAGAAGATCAATGATTCATTAGTCTTTGCAGTTTAATATAATGAAAGAGGTTTATAAGGCGAATCTGTCTGGAAGCGTCTTTTGAAGTCGGATTGTTTTTATGTGAGAAGTGTGGTAGTTGATATTAAATTTATGGCTCGTCTGCAAAAATAAAATTGTCTCCAAGTGTTTTCTCTTCCCCAGCAGAGGTGGGTTTACTAATGGTGCAGGGAGAGATATCGCACACACCACAGAACACAAAAAGAAGTTAGAAGGACCTTTTGTGGGTGGAGTCGAAAAGACGAAAGTCTTCAATCAGTGCGTTCTACCTGTGATGACATACGGAGTAGAGACGAGGACACTGACGGTACGGCTGGGTCACAGGTTCAAAGTCGCTCAGCGCGCTATGGAAAGGGCTATGCTCGGCGTTTCTCTGAAGGATCGCATCAGAAATGAGGTTATCCGGCAGAGAACCAGAGTTATCGACATAGCCCACCGGATTAGCAAGTTGAAGTGGCAGTGGGCTGGCCATATTTGTCGAAGAACCGATAACCGTTGGGGTAGACGAGTTCTGGAGTGGAGACCGCGTCTAGGCAAACGTAGTGTAGGACGTCCTCAGGCGCGATGGAGTGACGATTTGCGCAAGGTGGCTGGCAGGAGCTGGATGCGAGTAGCCCAAAATCGATCTGAGTGGCGTGCATTTGGAAAGGCCTATGTCCAGCAGTGGACTAAGATAGGCTGTTGATGATGATGATGATGATGTGGGCGGGGTAGGTCCACCACAATTATGTGTGATCAAATGCTTATAACTTGACCAAAACTTTGTGCAAATTGCGTCATTGCTCTCCGTTTTGAGCGCTGATTGGTCTGATTGTTTGATGTCGCGTCGTTTGATTGGCTATTATCTATTAGGTGGAAGTGTAGTGTGGGCGAGTAGCGACAACGGTTCCTGTATCACCCTTATAACCATTTTCTGTGTTCTGTGCTCGCCACCATTACATTTTGACCGCACGCTTCCTATAGGACGGTAGGTAAATGATTGTACACGAGCACTTCTAGATCTAGAAACGCCTCTATTCCCCAAACAGGCCTCAGAAACTTGTTGTAACTGATGAGTCCAATCAATCAAACAAACAGTTCCAGTGGCACACAAGAGACTTTCCCGCACCCTTGCCAGACCAAATAGGGACAAACTCCGCAAGATTATAGGAACCCTGACTGGTCATTGTCCCCTAAACAAACACCTATATACCATAGGAGTAACAAACAGCCCCCTATGCAGAGGATGCATGGAAGCAGAAGAAAATGCTGGAGTGTGGCCGACCAACGGGCACGACTTCTCCAGTCACCAGCATCGCTTCCGGAAGCTTACAGCAGTCTGCCAAGGCTGCTTTCCTTCTGGACTAACTTAGGCTAGCTGGTGTAAACGGGAATATTTCAAGACACGTACAATGGTCCAATAATAATTAGGACTAAGTGCGAAGACCGCGCTGAAAAACTAAACCAAAATAAACTGAGTCCAATCGACATAACAGAAAGTGTCACTGCGTTGGATCTGCATACTCCTCTGGAAAGAGACATGGTGTAATGATGTGTATAGGCATAAAAATGTGTAATGATAAGCACATAATCCTCTGCCTGCTCACGTATTCCCTCCTTCTAACAACCTGGGATCCTTTAAAAGAGGTGTGAAGAAGCAACATGCAGGCCGTCTAGGTGAGAATGGCTGGTGTGGCAGGTAGAACTGCTGTACCAGCTATCTTCACGTCTGGACTTCACCGTTACTTAACATCAGGTGGGTTGGAGTCATTTATAGGACCTATCTATAAAAAATAAAAAAATACGCATCATCATCCATACGCGGTTGACATACCTTCCTTGGGCACCTCACTTTTCGCATCCTCCTTTATCTCGCGAACCGCAAGAGAATTCCCTTCGTGCGTCTATATTCCCCGAACCATATAATATTCACCTTCAATACAAGAGGAAGTACCTAAATAAACATTATTTGAGTTTGCGTGCTCCAGCTTAGACCACAGATCTTAAAAAAGAACGCTGTTTTGAAAGTCTCCTACCTGATAATCCAGGTCTTCGGCAGCATTCCTAGCCGGCAACTCATAGTACATCTCGATCGCAGCTCCTACAGCCACCAGCATCAGTCCCACCAGTCCGCGACACCATACACCACTCATCCTGACTGCAACAGACAAAATTCATCATTATGATCTTTTTACCACCCATATTGCCTGGGAACTTAACTGGTCGTTTCCAGACGTCTTTTATTCCACGGACAATAAAATTGAGGAGCTCGATATATCTATCTAGCTACCTCGAGTTCCTCCGTGCTTCGGAAGGCACGTTAAGCCGTTGGTCCCGGCTGCATCTGCAGTCGTTAGCACCCGCCAATCCGCGCTGGGCTCGCGTGGTGGTTCACGTTCCAATCTCCCTATTTCATCCATAGGGAAGACCTGTGCTCCAGCAGTGTGGACATTAATAGGCTGATGATGATGGCAATAAAATTATGGAATGAGCTTCTCCTCCCCTGTGTTCCTTCAGTACTATAAGATGGTCTGCTTCAAGAGAGGCTTAAATAGAGTGTTGCACGAAAGGCAGCGGCATGGCTGCGTCACTGGCATTGCTGATGTTCTATAAAATGGGTCACAAGTTACGAATGATGTATTGACAGTGTAACGATATCCTATCTTTGTACCTGTCGTTGCTATTTATTGAATGTTCTGAATCTCTTTTCGCCAGTTTTTCTCCGCAGCTGAAAAATGTCCTGAGAGCCAAGGGGGAATTTTTGACAGCTCCGTAAGGTATCGCATCGTCAAAGTTTCTATGAAAATTAAGCAGCGCCGCTATCGGACGTAAGCCCAAACTAGCTTTTTCCATACAAAATTTGATGAATACGATACGTTACATAGCTGTCGACGTTGAGTGCATGTATCGATATATATTCATACTGTACACACTAAAATCTTATTTAGTTCGATATTAGATTAATTTATAATTTATTGAGAAATTTTTACACCTAGTACTAAATACCACATTTCCTAAAAATGAATGTGTTTAATATAAAGCAGGAATCCTCTTTTAATTTATAACTAGCAGCTGCCCGCGACTTTGTCCACGATAACTTTATTTTTTTAAGAATCTTACAGGATCTTCTGCGATATAAAATGTATCCTTTGTCTCAATCCAAGTTATGTACTATTTGCGTAGCGAATTTCATCCAAATCCTTTCAGTAGTTTTTGCGTGAAAGCGTTACAAACAAACTCCGTCATTTACAATATTCCTAACGATTGCAATAACAGTTGACAAATCGTGCCCTTCTTAGGTTCCTTACTCGAAAACTCACAAGAAATATTGAAGGACAAATTGGGAAAAGAAACTGTAGTGCTCAATTTCCAAATTGGGGTTAGATGTGGCTTATTCCAGTGAAAGGCCTTGTATATATCATACAATATCGTATGTGAATGCACTGGCATACGATATTGTAAGATGAAACAGGTTTGGTCCATCACCTACAATAATTTTAGAATTATTTTTGAGGTTACGATAACAGAGGTCCACCGAAACAATGAAAATGAACATGTCAACTAATGAGGAGCCCTATAGCGCAGGTGGTTAGCGCGTTCGGCTGCGATCGTAGAAGTTAAGCAACTTTCGCAGTGGTCGGTCATTGGATGTGTGACCAAAAATCTTCCATCTCAAGTTCCTCCGTGCTTCGGAAGGTACGTTAAGCCGTTGGTCCCGGCTGCATCTGCAGTCGTTAGCACCCGCCAATCCGCACTGGGCCCGCGTGGTGGGTCATGGTCCAAAATCCCTATTCCATCCCTAGGGAAGGCCTGTGTCCCAGCAGTGGGGACATTAATAGGCTGATGATGATGATGATGAACTAATATTTATTTGAAACTAGTGACCCGCCCTCGCTTTGCTTCGGTGTAGAGCTGTAGTGTAGGAAGACTATAGTTTTTGTTCTCAGGCTTGTATTATACTCAAAGAATTTCTTTATTTTTAAACCTTCCATCGAAATTTATTTAACTGATAGTGAAAATTTTGTTGCGTAGTTTAGGACCCGTTGTAGCGAATGCACAAATTTTTTGGCAGAACGCGCAGATCTCAGGAACTCTCAGTCCGATTTAGAAAAAATCGTTTTGTGTTAGATATTGCATTTATTAAGGAAGGCTTAAAGAAAGAAAGAAAAATATTTATTTGAGACAACATGTGTAAGTAAGGTGTTGTGATTTTAGTGGTGCATAACATGTCGTGCCGATATGGGCATACAAATTCAGCAGGTTATTTAAATATCATGTCAAAAATCTTAATATTCAATAATAAAACATGTCAAATTCAAATGATTCCAATTCAATATAAAAATGTTAAAATTAATCAAAAAATATAGAAATCATAATAATCAAAACATAATTACAATTCAAAATTTGTCAAAATACGTCAATAATAAAATATGTTAAATTCAAATGATTTCTATTCAATAATAAAATGTCAAAATTAATCAAAAAAATAGAAATAATAATAATAAAACAATTAAAATTCAAAATTTGTCATTTAAAAATTCCGATACATCATAATAACATTTATCTAATAATATATTTTTAATTTTCTTCTTATATAAATTAAAATTTAATTCTTTTATATATGTCGGGAGTTTATTATACATTCGAGGGGCCATACAGAATATGTTTTTTCCCATAAGAGCTGTTCTCTTCTTAAGGCTATAAGATATCACGCTGTGACCAATAGGCGCAGATCATCGATGTTAAAATATTCCACTTATGAGCTTCAGTTGCGTGCGCTGCGTAAATTATTAAAGTTATAGCAAAAATCACGTATGGCGGAATTTTCTCCCCAATAAAAGTTCTACAAAAAAGTCTGCGACAGCATATGCCCGTCTTTTAAGTTTGGTTCACTATAACTTTTTCTATAGTATCATCATCATCATCATCAGCCTATTAATATCCCCACTCCTGGGGCACAGGCCTTCCCTATGGATGGAATTAGGGAGATTGGGCCATTACCCACCACGCGGGCCCAGTGCGGATTGGTGGGTGCTAACGACTGCAGATGCAGCCGGGACCAACGGCTTAACGTGCCTTCCGAAGCATGGAGGAGCTCTAGGTAGTAAGTTTTGGTCACCCATCCAATGACCGACCACTGCGAATGTTGCTTAAGTTCAACGATCGCAGTCGAATGCGCTAACCACTTGCGCCATCGAGCTCCTCTATAGTATATGTTTCATTTAATGAGTGGTAAGTATACGAGAAAACCTAAGAAACAAATATTTAGATATTGAATGTCAAGTAAACGTTTAAATTGTGACGCAAGTCCGTTATCGTTAGTTCAACGTACCTAATAACGTAGATGGAAGGTGATTTTCCACGTAGTTTACGTCCAAACCGAAACCAAAATTGAAACAAACACCTACGCGTGTTGTTGTTGAGTTAGTATTTGATTAGACCTAATCAATTGATTACTCGTGTTAGAAAGATGGCTTGACTCTGTCCAAAGATGACGGTATTATAATTTGTTATCATTATTGGCGTATTGTCCGTGAGGGAAGGTTCCAGGGCTCCACGGGGTAAGGGATTGAGTCAGGGTAGCGAAGGAAAGAAGAAAGAAAGAAAGAAAGAAAGAAAAAAAAAGTTTTTATTGTTGACAGCATACATAAAATGCAAAAATCTATATATATAAAACTCAAAGGTGACTGACTGACTGACATAGTGATCTATCAACGCACAGCCCAAACCACTGGACGGATCGGACTGAAATTTGGCATGCAGGTAGATGTTGTGACGTAGGCATCCGCTAAGAAAGGATTTTTATCAATTCTACCCACAAGGGTATAAAATAGGGAATGAAAGTTTGTATGAAACTTTGTCAATTTTAAACCGATCGGGCTGAGACTTTGCATACAGGTATAAGAAGAATCATAGATGAATGTCATTGTGTATAATACAAGCCTGAGAAAAAAAAACTGTAGTCTACACTTCAGCTCTACACCGAAGCGAAGCGAGGGCGGGCCGCTAGTGTAACATAAAGTTAAATATAACGTACAAGTAAAATTAAAAACAACAAAAACTTTCCATACAAAATTTGACATTGACATTTCACACTCGCAAACTATTCGAATTCGATAATGTTTCGTGCTAGGGGAACTGATAACAAGTCGCTGTATGAAGGTCAGACATAATTTTTGCTGTGTGTTTTGGTATGCGTTTTAGCATGACGTAGGTAGTCAACTCGCTATGTGACCTCACTTAGTAAACAACAACACGAAAATGACGTATCCCCAGCCTAAATTTGTCACAAGAAGAATTTATTAAGGGCTACTCGATAAATTCTTCTTGTGACAAATTTAGCAATCTTCAGAGTATATTTATATTATTAACGTAAAAACTTATTAATATAAGTATTTTACACGATTACGATAATGGTGTGGTGTTATGAAACAACGAAGTGAAACTTTTAAAATAATTCCTAAAAAAAATCTTTCCTTGGTTGGGACGCGAATCCGGGCCGCCCGCGTAGCAGGCGAGCTTTCTACCACTGAACCACCGATGCTCGGTGTTAGGTCTGATTTTTAATAATACCTAATTGAGAATGTAATGCGACATGCTAAAAGCCAACGAAAAAAATAGGGTATTTGACAAGTTTTAGAAAACGGTCTCACGTGATTGACTAATGTTTATGGAGTCCGTAAAAAGTGGATATTCATCATTCTGTTGTGTATTTCAGTAAAAATAACCAAATCAAAAACTCCATTAACAAGTTGCCGCGAAAACGTTTCTATGGACAATATGGCGTCTTACTAGTGTGTGACGTCACACGACTGTTATTAAAACGTCAAAGATACAATGTAATGTCACATTAACCGGAAGTTTACTTGCGTGTGACGTCATTTTAGGCTCCGCCAATCCCAAGCGTTTTGGGTCACGTGACAATAGATAAGAAAACTATTATCTTTTTCGTGGGTTTTGAGTAAAATTATGAATATTTTTTTTGTAAAAATAGTAAAAACCCCTGCCAATATTCATTCTAAACACAGATGCTAACATATAGCACTTTATTATTAATCCTGTGAAATACCCTATCATGATATTATTTATTTTGTCGAGCTACCTTGGAAATACTTTTATTGAGCGTTCGGATATTTCATTGGAAGATTTTTTAAACTTTATTGTCTATGTATGGATTTATTTACCCTATTGCAGCGATGTAATAACATTCTCACTTTAATAGTGTGTAATTTGTAAGTGTGTTTAATAAATTCAAAATTGTTTATTACAGACGACATAAGGGTCCGCTAAATCGTTAGTAACCATATTTACCATAAATTATATAAATGCTATGTTGGTATGTATTACTTTTAGGATTCAATCAATGATGTTTGTATTCCATAATGTGTGTCTTTTAAATATTAAAATTGTAATATAAATACAATAAAATGTAATCTATACCAAATGTCAAACCAAAATGAATTTATATAAAGAATTAATATTCTACATTTTAAGTCATATTCAATTCTATTCAATTCAAAAATCGTTTATTCAGTTTAGGCTTTTACAAACAACATATGTGAAAGTCGAAAACTACGCATATAATTAAAATGTCGTGTAATGTAATTTAATGTCAACCAATTTAAGTAAATTTATACAATAGTTTAATATACCTAATCTTTATTTTGTTCCGCTTCTTTGGATATATAGGGTATCATCATCAGCCTCTTAATGTCCCCACTGCTGGGGCAAAGGCCTTCCCTATGGATGGAATAGGGAGATTGGACCATGACCCACCACGCGGGCCCAGTGCGGATTGGCGGGTACTAACGACTGCAGATGCAACCGGGACCAACTTTGCTTAACTACAACGATCGCAGCCGAACGCGCTAACCACCTGCGCTAACGAGCTCCTCATATAGGTTATAGTTAAAAACAATTACTCAACTGAGTAACTGCCTAAGATGTTTCCTTAGTAAAGAGAAGCTTGATAAATTTAGTCATCCACCCTTTAACCAGCAATAGGGTATTTGACAGTGTTAAAAATAAAGTGCCAATTGTTGGCATCTGTGTTTAAAATTAATATTGGTAGGGGTTTTTACTATTTTTACAAAAAAAAAAATCTTACTAAAAACTAACGAAAAAGATAATAGTTTTCTTATCTATTGTCACGTAACTCAAAACGCTTGGGATTGGCGGAGCCTAAAATGACGTCACACGCAAGTAAACTTCTGGTTACAGTGACATTACATTGTATCGTTTGACGTTTTAATAACAGTCGAGTGACGTCACATACTAGTAAGACGCCATATTGCCCAGAGAAACCTTTTCGCGGCAACTTGAAAATGGAGTTTTTTATTTGTTTTTTTTTTACTGAAATACATAACAGAATGATGATTATCCACTTTTTACGGACTCCATAAACATTAATCAATAACGTGAGATCGTTTTCTTAATCTTGTCAAATACCCTATTACGAAAAACATAGCGCTATGAAGCTTTCTAATTCATACTGAAACATAATACAAGAAAATGTTAAAAAAATACAATGAAACCCTAAGCAAATTCACCTCTTCTCGCGTACTCCAGACCTTTGAAAACACTAAAAGCATTCACAGTATAATTAGGCTCATATAATTAAGAGTACGGTTAAGAGAGCAAACATAATTTTGGCCGTCATTACTTAATTGCGACTCATTTAATTTGTAGCATTCCCATTTATAAGTCAGTACGCCTACGTGTATAAAACAAAAGTTCTTAACCGAGTACGCATATATATATATATAAAACTCAAAGGTGACTGACTGACTGACATAGTGATCTATCAACGCACAGCCCAAACCACTGGACGGATCGGGCTGAAATTTGGCATGCAGGTAGATGTTATGACGTAGGCATCCGCTAAAAAAGGATTTTGATCAATTCTACCCCCAAGGGGATAAAATAGGGAATGAAAGTTTGTATGAAACTTTGTCAATTTTAAACCGATCGGGCTGAGACTTTGTATGCAGGTATAAGAAGAATCATAGATGAATGTCATTGTGTATAATACAAGCCTGAGAACAAAAACTGTAGTGTACACTTCAGCTTTACACCGAAGCGAAGCGAGGACGGGCCGCTAGTCATTCATATAAGTTTATTTTACCGGTAATTATTTTGAAAATAAAGGAAACTGCGCGAAGCTTCTGGTTTTCTTTAACTTTCTGGTTAATGATCTGCCCTATTTTATAGCATGTAGCCTTATCAAACCAATAAGAAGATTAAAATAGTACCGCCATCTTCCCACACCACCGAATACGACAAACGATTGATAGATAAGCTCATTTTCATTATTCAAAGTGGAGCGCAAATTAATGGAAGCTTTTCCCGTGAGGTCTTCAACATATAGTCAAACGCCCTATTACAACAAGGTAATGAGAATCCTACAGAGGTAAGTCTACAAAGGGCTACGAGAAACAGATAAGTTAAAATATGCATGAAAAATTTTTCGTTTCTTGAAGGCGAAGGATACCACAAATGAGCACTTAAATTGGAAACGCCAACGTTTTAAGAGCTAATTCCAAAAGTAGTTCTTATGGAAATTCTTCAACTGGTTTGAGTACAATCTCTTATGGGTTTAACAGAGAACCAAAGACGCGTAATATTTATTTTCGTACCACTTGCTCAAAAAAGTGACATGGTTGCTTTCCAATTACAGAGCATAATGCGACTCAGTGCCGCACAATGCCGAATTATGCTGATGCTTAATTGGAACGTGATTAGTTTTCAAATGCACCAGCAGAGTGCGCTAAGTTCAGTGTTGAAAAAAAAAGTCAATGTTTGTACCTTCATCCATATTTATATATAATTTTAAACACAGTTTGAATTAACTTTGATTATTTAAAAAAAAACTATGATGAAACGAAAGTTTTAATAATTTTTCAACAATAAATAATATTGCTAATGATAACATATAAATAAAACATTTCGATCAGTGCCAACTTAAAGAAAAAACACTTGTTAATTTTCTGTATCTAAGTTGGTACCATTGCACGCATCACACGAAAGCATCACTTTTGAGAGTGCTCAATTGTGCGAAGCGTTGCTGTAGTTGGAACACTCAACGTTAAGCATTATGCCGCATAATGCGCAATAATGCTGTAATTTGAAAGCTACCATTATATGCCACAAAAAGCGAACATAACAATAGTCATTTTTAATCTGTTAAAAACAGGGAAAGAAATTTGTACTGAATTTCTAGGGGAGAATGTGATTTAAATTTGGAATACTTACCGAAATTTATACTGAACTACATCTGTGTTTACACCATTGAGTTTGTATATAAAGCATTATATATCTTTTTGAAAAAGGAATACGCATTTATTGTGCAGTTATGATTATTAAATAAAATTACGAAAACCGACGAGGCCGTATGAGCTTGATGCCTTTGCTTTTCCGACAAAAAAAATATTTTTCTAACAATTTGCCGCGTTTTTGTTTTCTTCAAATACATAAACGTTAAGTTTATTTTAATTTATTTTTATAAATAATTTAATGTTCTAAAATTACGTTACGATGTTAAATGAAAGTGACAGTGACAGTGAATTGTCGGTTTCCATCAATGCATATGCTGCCGCATTTATAAATAATTTGCTTCCAACAAAATCCAAGGAAAACTATTTAAAAACTTATGAAGAATTTTCAACGTGGAGAAGTGCAAAAGGCCTATCAATTTCAGAATCAGTACTTCTTGTCTATTTTGATTATTTATCCAAGACAAAGAATCCGAATACACTTTGGTGCATATACTCAAAAATGAAAGCTACAATAAGCATCAAACACAGCTTATCTCATATTATTATTGTGTTAATTTTTTCGCAAATGGTACGAAAAGTAGATTATTTTCTGCGGTGATAAAGCTGTCTTAGTCTTGGGTGAACTTAAATCTCTCGCTACATTCAGGACTCGTCTTAAGTTTTTAACACCCTCGCTACGCTCGGGAGTAAACCTCGAGTCCTTCGTTCGATTTAAATCGTCACCCGCGACAGAAGAGACTGCTTTATCCCCTTGGTTAATAATCTGCTATTATGACATTGGTGAGTAAATTGGTTATTACAAACGAGTAGGCGAATGAAACCATACCATAGTCAAGAGTTTATAAATACCGATTCCGCACGAATGTCATACAATGTTTTTCAACACATTTTCGAGAAACAAGAAGAAGAAGTTCTAGTTTCTAATAAAAAAATGGCGGGTGGTGAATGTTACAACTACATCTTTCGTCTCTCATTCTTTTTAGTAATAAAAGGTTCCTTTGTTCCATTATAAATAAATAGCACGCCTAAGGAGGTTAGACCGAAATTAAAAAAAACTGTATCCGTAAAGGCATTTTTTTGAGCAAATGTGTTGAAAACATCTCTTATCTATTAGACTAGTCCGTCCGTCTGTGGTGCTGTTTCAGCGGCCAAACCGTAAGAGATAGATAAAGAGAATATTTAAGTTATAAGTTAAGAATAGTCTGATAAGACTACAAACCGGATTTGAGTAACGTAGCACTTCCAGTTTTCGAGAAATCACGAATTTCAAACGAAACCACGCAAAATCTCCGAAGTTCTCAATTAATTAAATACATTTTTTTTAATCAGGTTTTGGTGAACATTTGGTTCACTGGTTTGCTAGTTTTATTTAATATTTTAAGGAATTGGCTTTATGATTACTCTATGTTAAAGAAATTCGTGAATTATAAAATTTAACAAAGTCATGTATTTCAAAATAGAAAACAACGAACCTCTTTGCCTTTAGTGGCACTTGTTCAAGAGAATTTTCGGCCACGTTTAATAAGTAAATATCCCTGCAACCAAAGCCTTCACAAAGGCATCCGTTGTTAACTTGGTGGATTGTTTGCTTGTTGAAGAAACTTGAAAACTTACTTAATCATCGTCTAGTCGATTTTGTTTTCGAGTCCCCTTTTTAAAGTTTTTGGCTCAGCAAACATTCTACAAATTTGGTTGGTATAAATAAATATAATTTCGGTTAGAGCGCAGGCAATGAACTCTACTCATTCTGATGTTCTGGTCTTTTCTGATGACTCAAGTACAGTCTTCAATGCGTATATCTGATGCATTTTCAAAAAGAATAATCATGTGAATAGGGTATTTGACAGTATTAAAAATAAAGTGCCAATTGTAAGCATCTTTGTTTAGAATTTAGAATCGGAAGGGGCTTTTACTATTTTTGCAAAAAAATATTCATAATTTTACTAAAAACCCACGAAAATGATAATAGTTTTCTTATCTATTGTCACGTGACCCAAAACGCTTGGTATTGGCGGAGCTTAAAAGGACGTCACACGCAAGTAAACTTCCGGTTAAAGTGACAGTACATTGTATCGTTGGACGTTTTAATAACAGTCGTGTGACGTCACACACTAGTACGACGCCATATTGTCCAGAAAAACGTTTTCGCGGCAACTGGAAAATGGAGTTTTGATTTGGTTATTTTTACTGAAATACACAACAGAATGATGAATATCCGGATTTTAACGGACTCCATAAACATTAGTCAATAACGTGAGATCGTTTTCTAAAACTTTTCAAATACCCTAATGATTATTTTCAAGGCTCTTTAAAAGTTGTACAAAGGAGGAATCGAACATGGCTGAGCAGAAATTTCACAAATATATCAGTCATATCTTTGTCGGCGATGGATTTATTGAGTCGTTAATAAAACAACCAATACTTGTGGACAAGGGAAAGAAAGAAAATGCCATGAATAAGAAACAAGACGAAAAGAGAATACTCTCCACGGTGAAGTTAGATGACCAAATAGACACTAAGTCGGTATAAAGATTTACAAAAAACGGAGATCATTGATTGTTATTTGATAAATTGGAAAAATCTGCACATATGGATGCACACTTTAGGAAACTAAAAAAAGTTTACATGTATGACATACCATGAGACACATAAGAACTAGTATTTCACAAATTCAAACAATCCAACACCAATGTGTAACTATAGGGCTTTCTCTAGTAATTTTTGGAACATTTTCCGGGAATTTCAACTTTAAAATATTGAATTTGAGCCAATTACTCAAGGGAAAATTTCACATCCAAAAAGTTATCAATTTTTTAAAATACATTTCGACACTAATTTATTACTCAACAGACAATACAAAATTGGTGTTAGTTAAAATTCGATTAAAGAGTTCCCATCAAGCAAAGTGGAAGTGAAATTAGGAACTAATAAATAAATTTAATTATAAATATTGGAATTCGACTCGTGATTGACTGATCTATTTCAGGGGCAATTTTAATATGAAGTTTACTCTGACACGAAAAAGTTTTTCTTATCAGTCGAAAGATGTATCAAAATGGCGGCGGGTACAAGCCCTCTTTCTCTCTTTACCATTGAATATAAAGAGTTTCCAAAAAGTTGAATTGAATCTGTGTGGGATATATTGACAGGTGACATAAAAAGAATCATAACTTTAAATATTATGGTAAATTTACGCTGCCAATAATTTTTATCACAAGCAAAAGGCTGAGCTTTTAGAAAAATAAGGGACAAGTGCCAGTAGGACTCTCCCACCGAAGTTTCCGTACAAATTTGTAGGTACGCAACATAAGCGGCCGTACCTTTTTTTAAGTTAGATTAGAAGTGAAATTTATTACAGCTTCAAGGGACCGGAGAATTTAAAATAACGTTTGGAACAGTTTCAACCTTAGCATTTTTGGCTGAAATATAATCAGACACTTTATAATAGGCTTTATTCGACGACCTCGACCTGGCCGTGTGGTTTGTACGCCGGGTTTCATGGCGTCGCCGACTCGAGAGGTCCCGGGTTCGAATCCCGGTGGGGGCAGATGTTTGTGTGATGAACACGAGCATTTGTACTCCAGTCATGGATGTTTAATATGTATTTCTATATAAATAAACTTATATATGTAAAGTATATGTATTCTATCCGTTACCCTAGTATCCCATAACACAAGCCTTATAGTGCTTACTTTGGGGCTAGGCTAATTGGTGTGAGTGTTGGAAATATTTATTTATATTTATTTATTTATTAATAAGTACTCTTTTAATGGTAGTTTTAAATTTTTTGACGCTTAATTTTTTTGGATATTGCTAGGCACTTTATTGTAGAAGAAGCGTACACAAAGTTGTTATAACTACGGTGCTAACATTCACAATGCTTACATCGCGTACTATATTTTGTAATTGATTGATTTGATTATAAATAGAGAGAATCGATATGATTTGATAGTTTATTAATTTATATCCGGTAATAATAAATTTAATAATATAATTGATATTGAGAACGCGTCCGCTGTGTAATAAGTGAAAACGTGTACCACTGTTAAAACTATGTAAATGGCGTAAATTGCATCGACCTAATTAAACTGCGGACTTGCAAAAATGTACGGTCGCACCGTACAATATTATTTTAACAAAATTAACATTGTGGCCAAACTCCCTACATTTACAATAGGGATGATGACTAACACGTATTTTTTCTTTTTTCACATAATATAAACATTGCAGAGATATATTGATTTGAAAAGTCGCATGACGTCACGTTTTGGTACAATTTTCACTTAAAAGTGACGTCACGAGCCCCTACTCCTAAACTTTGACGCGTTATAACTTTGTCATTTTTTGGTTGATTGCCCAAAGAAAAAATACGTGTCCACTATTTTTTGATCATCTAACTAACGGAACAAATAGAATTTCGTTTACTGTCATCACTCTTATTACATGACTTATCAAACGCGTCCTCTGAAGTAGTACCAATCCCAAAAACCTTTTGAGTTAACAATTAAAAAATTACCTACCACTCCAACCTACTCTATTATATTAGGCTAACAAACTTTTATAACGGCATGAGCTTTATTTGCCGTTATAAAAGCTTGTTTGTTACGATATGACACTAATGCTTGTTATGTACTAACTTTTGGCAGTGACATTTTTTGGTATTCCTGGTAACTGGCTCACTGACTCATCCATCTAGTTCAGTAGTTTGTTAGTTAGAGCGAGGCCACAACTATGCGTTGCGACGTCGTATCGCAGTAACGACGTTTCATCACAACACGATGCGATGCCGCAACGCAAAAAAGTTCGCAAGTGTAAATTACAAAAAATATGCACTTTTTTAAAGGGTGTGAAACGTCAAGAATAAGGAAAATATCTAATAATTCACTTTTATTCGTTTGAGCGGCTGTTGTTACAACGAATTTTACAGATTTAGTATTCAACCAATTTTTTGTATGATTCGAAATGAAATCATTATTAACAAACGGTGTTGCCATAGAATGAATATCAATTGAGTGTCAAAGGCAATCATTTGTTTGCAAACTCACATTATAACGAAAATGTGGCTGTTCATAACGACTAGTGACGACTGGGTATAGGGTAAATGACTGGCCGAAGATCGTTGACTTAATATTTTAATTTTAGACCTTAAATGTCACTCATTGCAGCCACCCAGCACCCGAAGCGATTCTGCCATGACTTTTGGCGCCCACTCAAAAATGAAATCAGAAATCAATATATCTTTATTCAAATTGGATGTATAGTACAACTCTTTTGAATAGTCGTAATTTTTTTTCCCTACCACTAGTTATGGACATATTTTTAGCCGCGGAAAAAAACGGGCGAAAAAAACTCCTAAACATTAAAAGTCTAATGTAACAACATTTACAAATCATTATGTGGTTACAACGTCAATACAATTATGATTTATTTAATATAGAAAACCTGTTGGAATGATTGGAACAGTTCAAACCCAAGCATTTTTGTCTGTAATATAATCAGACACTTTGTTATAAGTTTTTCTAATAAGTGATTTTTTTATACTATCTTTAAATTTATTTATGGTCAATTCTTGGATATTGCTTGGGACTTTATTGTATAAGCGAACACAAAGACGTTTAAGTAAAACTAGTTTTATTTAATGAGTGATGTGCGTGAAAGCCTAAGAAACAAATGTACAAAGACCTTTAAATGAATTATTAATTTTGTGAAGCCTGGTAGCAGGTAAAGTTAGTTTATTTTTGTTTCTTGTATTAAGTGTGTGAACATCACTGTTTTTAAAAAACAAATTAATACTTTTTCTTACAAGTAATAAATTTTCGTATATGTTTTATGATGCGACCGTCATTATTCCAAATTCTTTAAACTTATCTTTTAAGGATTCTTTAACTTTAAGATTATAAATTATATATATTATAAATAGTCCAATAATTGATCCACAAATGCGCCGCGTGGCGTGGCTAATGCAATGAAATTCGCTTGTTTTTCGCTGCTGAGCTAGTAAAAGTCATGTGGTCCTTATGTAGCCAGAAGTAGCTGCCACGTGGACGTCCTAGATAGAAACTTATTATTATAATACGATAAAATAAAATATTACTATGTTTCGTCCAATATATTGAAAGTCATCAACCTTTCCAATTTTATTGTGTGTCATGATGCGATCAGCCCACGTGTTTAACCTGACGCGAGATTAACATTTTTTACCCATACAAAAAAAAAAGTGTACAACGCCGCTAAAGAAGTTTTCACTTCAAAAAATACAAGGAAAGCGCCTCAAAATTTCGAAGTAAACTTCGTGACTTCTAAGTAAAAAACGTACCAAGACGTGAAGTCATGTGACATTCCAAATCAATATACCTCTGTTATTTTGATTATGTGAAAATACGTGTCCTACTTTTTAATAATTTACCGTCATAGGTTACGTTAACAATCATCCCTATTAGGTAAAACATTTTTCTCAAACCCACGCGTTCTATAAAAATAGATGTTCCACCTTTTAATATAAGTATGTTATGTTTGAGTGTTTTTAGTGCACTGGTGCCTTGACCTTATTATTATCGCTACTACAGGGTTTTCCATCGTTTATGTGAGTATTTCTATAAACTTTTATATATAGAAGACGCTTTCTTCTTATTAGAACATGCCTAGAAGATTATTGAGTAAATTTGTTATCAGATTATCGCAAGTTCTGTGAATAGAATTAGGTGAGGGGAAATTCACCAAAAATCTAAGATTCTGCCTAATTTCCATAATAACAGGTTTTTCTTATTTTAGGTGCGTTAGAGGCAGTTAATTGGGTAAAAAAGTAAAACAAGTGTTTATTTATAAAAGAGGGGCGTTTGTTAACTTTTAAAAACAAAAGTCGATCGATTATTTCAATTCGATTAATCGATTCGCAATGACCTTCATTATGGTCTTGTCAGTTCATACATTAACAATGCTTAAACATGAAACACGTCTCAAAAATCATCATAACAAGCTTCGACAGCCGACAGCTTTGTCCATACAATACCCACTGTTGCTTTAGTCTTTAAAACCATCTCTGTCTATATGTAATAATGTATAACGTTTATGCAGTTGAAGCTACGTATGTTTCTTTTAGATGTCAAACTGGAACAAAATGTTCATGGTGGCAAAAGACCATAATCATTAGTCATTTATTCCATAAAACAATATTACATTGTGTCGGAAATTATGTTAAGTACCTACATAGAAATAAATCCCAAAAATAAAACCCTTACATAGCCTGGGAACTACTATTAAAAACCAATATCCAAATATTTATAGAGTGGCAATCAGACATTTATCAATCATTTCCATGTATGTGCTTTCTGAAAGACTATTTTCAGAAGCTGAGCAAATCGCCACCGACATGAGAAACAGATTGACTGGTTCTCATCTTTCGAGGTAAATTTTTCTGTCATCCATAGATGAATCTCAATGGAAATGTTAGTGATTAAATAAACATTCTGAAATAACAGTATAATTAATTTATAACGCTCAATCTAATGTATGTTTGTTTACCACATCCGACGACTGGCCTTTCTGAAAGTTGCTTACCCTTGGCAGTTACAAACAGAGTAAAACATAATTCAATTCATTCATTCATCGACTGCAATTTTTGCTGAACCTCGGCAATCACAGCTCAAAGCAGCCACTTCGCCATCAAGCTGCTCATATTTCCCATAAATCAAAACCAATTAGCGACTTCAATCTAAAGTGTTTATTAAAACGTTCCCGGTAACTTAATTTTTAAATCAAAACAGTGCTGTTAATTGACTTCGTAGTAATAGTATTTAAATAACCTTTAAGCCTCTAGAATTCTCTAGATCAAAACACATATCAACTTGGAGTACAATTTAAGAAGGCTGTTTCAAAATTTTAACTGAATTTCTAACTTGGTACGCATGGGCTTTATAATCGTAACAATCTCTTGTGAAATGGCCGATAAAAATAACAGAAAATCTATTCGTGGGCCAATAAGAAAAAATACGTACTTAGAACCAACTGAGAAATATATGTATGTATATACCTACCATTCCTGGTGACATATTTTTTATTTTGTAAATTTATAAATAAAACTAGTTTTTCACGGGTTAATGCACTAAACTTTATTTATTTATTGACGTTTCGCCTGTAAAGACAATAAATAAATAAAGTTTCATGCATTAACCCGTGAAAAACTAGTTTTATTTAATGAGTGATGTGCGTGAAAACTTAAGAAACAATTTTTTAAATTTTTATTTATATAAAGTAGGTACGTTTTAAGATAATTATATTTTTAAGTTTGTAGACTTTAAGTATATTGTTTTAAACTTTCATGGTTACTAACATTATAGTTATATAAGTTATTTACGGATTGTTACCATGTACCTTGTTTTTAGCGAGTTTCCGATATTTCGGCACAGTTGCAAGCACCATGATCACGGAGTAACTAACTTAACTTTCGCAGTGGTCGGTCATTGGATGGGTGACCAAAAATTATTATTACGAGCTCCTCCGTACTTCGGACGGCACGTTAAATCGTTGGTCCCGGCGGAATCTGCACTCGTTAGCATCCTTCAAACCGCACTGAGCCCGCGTGGTGGGTCATGGCAACCACCCTTTTTTCATCCGTCGCAAAGGCCTGTGCCCCAGCAGTATCAAAGATAGCTTCAGACTTATAACATTTGGAAGTTTCATTCAAAAATGTACCTACTTCAATGGGATATGCAATAAATTGCATAAGTCACAGATACAGGAAAAGAGTTCCAATTTAAGTTTTGGTCTAACTCTAAGTAAAGATACATCGTTCACTATTTTTACACGTATTTTCATATGAAATGTTCTGTTGCAAGGATCTTTTTTGATGTGGGTGAAATGCGATTATTCTAGTTTTTTTTGGTAATTTTATTCAAGATTATGTCTGATCAACCAGTTCTTTAAAGTATCTATATACAGGGCGTCCCACGGCTACCTCACACGGAGGGAAAGTATATTAAATATTGAAGATAGGACATTTTACTGAAAGAAGACATCATTTTATTTTTAATATTAACTAGAACTGCATTCACAGATTTTTTAAAATCGCCTGCTACAACTGGGAATCAAAATTTCCAAAAAAATAACTCGGCATATTTTATGATAACCATCGAAAGGGTTAATCATAAGGATTATTTCTTGCTCAATAACATAGCATTTTAAAAGAAAGGAATGTGAATTACGTGATAAAAATAATAAAGTGATTTACAAACTGTACGTATGCATTTCTTTTTGAACTCACAGTTACAATGCGACTGGCAAAAATTTGTAATAATAATAATTCGACAATGGAACACATAATTTTTCAAGTGTCTGTTCTTTTCTTTTTTGTGAGTTTCATTTTCATTTATTTGCAATTTTTTGTTAATTTACTTACCATGACGCATCAAAATAACAAAAAACAAAAGAACACAGGCTTGAATATTTATATGGCCCATTTTCGAATTATTATTACAAATTTCAGCCAATTTCATTGTAACCGAATTCAAAAAGAAATGCATACGTACTACAATTTGTATATCACTTTATTATTTTTATCACGTAATAAGACATTCCTTTCATTTAAAATGCTATGTTATTTAGCAAAACATAATCCTTACGATTAACCCTTTCGATGGTTATCATAAAAAATGTCGTGTTTTTTTTTCGAAATTTCACGAGTTTGATTCCCAGTTATAGCAGGCGATTTTAAAAAAAATCTGTGAATGCTGTTCTAGTTATTATTAAAAATAAAATGATGTCTTCTTTCAGTAAAAGGTCCTATCTTCAATATTTAATATACTTTCCCTCCGTGTGAGGTAGCCGTGGGACGCCCTGTATATATAAAACTCAAAGGTGACTGACTGACATAGCGATCTATCAACGCACAGCCCAAACTACTGGACGGATCGGGCTGAAATTTGGCATGCAGGTAGATGATTTAACGTAGGCATCCGCTAAGAAAGGATTTTGATCAATTCTACCCCCAAGGGGATAAAATAGGGAACGAAAGTTTGTATGAAATATATATAATACAGCTAGTATAGTCCCAGCGAACTTCGTACCGCCATAAAAAAATAGGGGATGGTGGTAGAAGGGTGAAAATTTAGGGTTGTATGTATTTGTGTATGATGTATCATAAAAAAATTAAAAAAATATATCTAAAATTGAAAAAAAAAATTAGGGGTGGATTACCCTTAACATTTAGGGGGATGAAAAATAGATTACATCCGATTCTCAGACATACTGAATATGCATATAAAATTTCACGAAAATCGGTCGAGCCGTTTCGGAGGAGTTTAACCACAAACACTGCGACACGACAATTTTATATATTAGATTTAATCCCATGTTTCTCGTTTCTATATTCACAACAAGTGTTTTAGTTTCATAGAAGTGCGAATTATACATATATATGCTAATAAATTATGTTCAGTAGTGATTTAAATTGAATATTTTTATTATTTATTTAATATTTCAAATTAAAACTGAACTTTATTGACTGTGTTGACTATCCTTTTCCAGTCCTTTTATTATTTTATTGTAATTAATTATTTGCATGCAATTGAAAACTATATTTTAATAATGCCAAAAAAGTATAACTTCTCACGCGCGTACATACTAGTAAGTACACGCTCATATTTTTATACAACCACATTTTTTTTAATAAAATGTTAAATCAAACTCTGTCATAGGCTTTTCTCAAGTCTAGTAGGATATTAATTGCATATTTTCTGTCATTCATTATATTGAGAATTTCTTGTATATATACTAGCTGACCCAGCGAACTTCGTACCGCCCTAAAAAAATAGGGGTTGTCCAGCGGACAAAATTGTGAATCTAAACCATTCTCAGATCGCCTTGAACACACACAAAAAATTTCATCAAAATCGGTTCAGTCGTTTAAGAGAAATTCAGTGACATACACACTCACAGTAGAATTATATATATAAAGATATATATAAAACTCAAAGGTGACTGACTGACATAGTGATCTATCAACGCACAGCCCAAACCACTGGACTGATCGGGCTGAAATTTGGCATGCACGTAGATGTTATGACGTAGGCATCCGCTAAGAAAGGATTTTGATCAATTCTACCCCGAAGCGAAGCGAGGGTGGGCCACTAGTGTTTTATATTTATT
This sequence comes from Chilo suppressalis, assembly GCA_902850365.2. Taxonomy (NCBI): domain Eukaryota; kingdom Metazoa; phylum Arthropoda; class Insecta; order Lepidoptera; family Crambidae; genus Chilo; species Chilo suppressalis. The sequence continues at coordinate 25,092,356 of OU963904.1, read as the reverse complement.
TAACTCGACTGTACATAGCATTTTCAAATAATTTTGACGCAGTCGGCACGAGTGCGGAAACTATTAAGGTCTAAAAACTAAACTATTAAGTTTTTTTTTTGTTTTTTTTATGAATTGGTTTGATTATAGTTTTTTTCAGTAGATCAGGAAAAGTGCCTTCGTTAAAAGATTTATTGATAAGAAAGCTCAACGGTCGAGCGGGGTCAGGGTAGGCAACGACGCGAGTAATAGTTTTGGTATAACAAGCGTGATACCAAAACTATCACTATCACAGGCAGTATTGCCACCTTGGATTTTTTTAAGGCGCCATGTCAAAGGTAAAAATATCGCCAGATTCCAAAAATTTCGATTTTATAAAATACACCAAAATCCGCTAAATTAGATTTACATCACAAAACCCTTTTTTTTTTTGTGACGAGGGGAAATGCGGTTACGCACCATACCGTGACGCTGACTAGGCGCACGGCGTGTGTGGGACTCGCCGGCACGGGAAACAGTGCCAACCCTACTCAAGCAGGACCAGTGCGGAAGGCCACACTGATCCTACTCCACTAAAACCCCCCGGTACCCTCCTACGCCCATATGGGGGCGTCTCAGGATCGACGCACCTTAGCGTGCGCCACTTTAAATAAAAAAAACAGTGAATAAGATGCTACAGAAATAACTGTATCCCGCAGTCGTTCTAAATTAGTATAATTTAGTTAATTAAATAAAAAATAGGAATATTGTTTTTACTAACTTATAACTTTTCCGAGCGTTACTTGCTAATTATTCTGCTTTACAAAATGAACAAAACGCCTTCGCATCAACACCTGCTAAAGGTTTAAGCCAGGTTTGGAATTCGTCGAGTGATTCCTAGAAAAAGAAATACTTACTAAAGTATAGAAAAGAATTTTCTTGAATAGAATTTCTATTATAACATACATATAATTGAATACTCTAATCATACAGCTTCAGGAGTTCACACACTGTTACAAACGTTTCTATCAAATCAAACTTTTACACTTTTTAACAACACAATGAACGCGAACCTAATTCCTGAAACAGAATTAACGATTAAAGGAAGCCCTTAACAGACAAACGCGTGTAGAAATTCCCCTGTCACAGAGTAAGCATAGAACATTATGAAATTCCAGAAAGTTAGGGGATTTCCCCCTTAAAAATATGTTGCTAGATTTCATTTTAAAAAACCACTAAAAAAAATATAGCCGCTACATAATGAAAATATACCACTAGAAGCCGTGAAAAGGCACCACCAGTTCTGATGGAAAAACCATCAAGGTGGCAACACTGATCACAGGTCACGGCACGTAACTTTAGCGCTGAACAAAACGCGGAGAGGATAGCTGCACATGGGTTCGACTGGAGAGCCAATCGGCGCCGCGCACGCCCACCCGCGCACCTCGTTTCCCCCCGAGACATCTTCATTTTTACTTCTGTGCAATAACGGTCAGCGCTAGAGATTCGTGCCGCGACTTATACTCTATCCCCCTTATTAATAAATCAGGAATTAGCTTTGACTAGTTTCGCTGTGTTTTGTTCATATCACTCAAATGCCATTTGTCATTCAATGAACAGAGACAAAATATGGAGTAACTAATCCAAGCTTGTTCTTCGTTTATTAATAAGGGGATAGAGTCTGTGGGGAAAGAGAATGGGATTTAGATTGGAGGGCGCGGTAGTGTTTTTCTACCGTATTTGTAAGGTTTTACCCCTTTTCAACATGATTAAATACAAAAAACCGCAAGAAATCACAACAACAAACAAATCCGCATCAATACAAAACTTTGACGTTTTACAGATTGCTGGGTTTGATTGCCAAATAAAAATCTTAATGTTTGTTCCGTTTTTCGCGACGCCCATTCTCTTTCCGCGCAGACTTTCTATAGGCTTGGTGGCTGCTTACCATGAGACTGGCTATATGCTACTTTAGACTATACTACAACTACTGTCAATACAGAAGTTGTAAAATAATATTGTTTAGATTTATGAATGATTTTTCGCGTTTCGTACGACTTTCATCACGCATATGTTTTAAATTTATTTATCTAATGACAAAAACAACTGAAGCTAAACGCTTAAGAAAACTTTACTAGATAAAAAAGCACCCGGTTCAGGCACCAGAAAGGATTCGAACCTGCACCTTTAGCAATCCGGGTGGAATAGATTTATAAATCTAGCAGTTAAATGTTTAAAAAAAAAAGGTTAGTTATATTTTAGTTAATAGGGTAAATCGTTCTTGTGGTGTACCTATATTTCGGGATAATCGTCAGGTATCAAACTGGTCCGTTCGTTGAATATTGTCAAGTAAAATTTTCTTTGTGTATCTGAATTGCTAATGCTCGTTAGGAAGGAATTGCCTTCCTGTTTAACAAGGTCATTTCATATTTATCATTTGTTCAAAGTCTAACACAGATAGAATGGGGCTTAAAGATGATTAACTTATAAATTTGTTTCAATGGCTTTAGATATGATGAGTAAGCCTGCGAGTTGTATTTTTTAAATATAAAAAATATGCAAATTCGATAATGAGGATCCAATATATTATTAAACACTTTTCCGAACAGCACTTTAACATTATGGAATAAATTATTCTATCCGGGGAGGGTGACATCTACATAGGTTGTACCCTTTTTCATACCCCTTTTGATTTCAATTAAGATTATCTGCTTAGGATGAGAATTCCATAACGAAATATAAGTAAGCTAACGGCCAGAATATTTAAATCGATGTTTTTATAATTTACGACCCGCCCTAAAATGTGCCTACGAGAAAGATTTGTATAGTACTTCATTTAATCCTTCTGATTTACTTAAGTGCACAAACTGTCATAACCTGTTCCAACTATAATGCCATGTATTCACGGAGAAACAGTTGTTTATAAACAGCTGTTTCTTAAACAATTTAATATGTTACTGAAACATCTGAAACTGTTGCGGCAAACACTATCCCCTATATTACAACGATTTACCCTATTAACTTAAATATAACTAACCTATTTTTTTTTTTAACATTTAACTGCTAGATTTATAAATCTAATCCTCGGGTTGCGAAAGGTGCAGGTCCGAATTCTGTCTGGTGCCTGAACCGGGTGCTTTTTTTCTAGTAAAATTTTCTTAAGCGTTTAGCTTTAGTGTTTTTTGTCATTGAATAAATTTAAAACATATGCGTTATAAAAGTGAAACGAAACGTACGAACGAAACGTGAAAAAACATTCTTGAATCTAAAAATATTATTTTACAACTAAATTTCGATATTGACAGTAAATATTACAAACTTTTTTTATGTCTCAAAAGTGGCAAACTAAACTAGCATATAGCCTGTATCATGGTAAGCAGCCACGAAGCCCCTATATACCCCCTTATTAATAAACGAAGAATAAGCTTGGATTAGTTACTCCATGTTTAGTCTTTGTTCATTGAATGAAAAATGGCATTTGAATGATATGAGCAAAACTGGCTAAGTGCCTGTCCTGCCACTCTTAGCGTAGGGTTTCGTAGTTGCTCGTCGTCACAACAAAATATTTTGGAAAGAGTCTACATTAAGTAATTGCTTATACTTCCTCTAAGTTATTTTTAATGTTTTCTTCTAAGGATTTTTTATTAGTTCAGAATTTTTCTAATACATAAGTTGGGCTTAATATAATAGACTAAGTTGTTTTACTTTGCTAATTTGGTTGAAAATTGTTTAATCGTCAATTCTTAATTTAAAAATAGTACCTAGCTATACTTAGCTTTTATTAATTAATAATATGAATGTCATGAAAGTTGACATCAACACATGTTTTCACCTTTTGATGCCATCTTTCAATTGACGACTCTGTATGAAACAAAACAGGGAGAAAAAAAATAGCCCTTGCTGAGTTTCTTGCCGGTTCTTCTCAGTACAAGGTCTCCCGCCGTAGATTTACGAACCGATGGCGTAGCATTTGACTTTCACAAGAGTTTCTAACAGCCTAGACTGAATAAATGAGTTTGAATTGAGATGAGTTGAGTTGAACGACTATTACTCTTAAAGTAACAAATCCATTTTAACCGTTATAATTTTCCTTAAAAGTTTAATAAAAAGCACTTTTATCATGAATTTTTTAAAGGTTTTTCAAGCCATTAGTTTAGCTTTTAGAGGTGGACGACGACGTCATTGTTTCAGCAACATTGTTTCCTTAACATTGTTTTAAGGCCCTCTAGCACCGATTTCTAGTCTAATCGTCGTATTTATAAATAAGTAAAAATAATTACTTATGCTTCATGCTACGGCCACACTATTGCATAATCACGAATATTTGCCGTTTTCACGGCGCATCTAACCAAGCAATGTCACATTTCTGACAGTGCTACCACTACAAGGGCGGATACAGCTTTGACGCCAGGGGGGGGGGGGGTCATATCTATACTTATAATAAATCTGTAGAGATGTCAATTCTGTACATGACATATATTTTTAAAATAACTATCAGGGGGTGATAAGTGATCGATACTGATGCCAAAAATGCAATCAGTAAATTTTTTGTCTGTCTGTCTGTCTGTCTGTCTGTGTGTATGTTCCTTATAGAAACCAAAACTACTCGACGGATTTTAACGAAACTTGGTACAGTTATTCTTCATACTCCTGGGCAGGTTATAGTATACTTTTCATCACGCTACAATCAATAGGAGCAGAGTAGTGAAGGGAAATGTTGGGAAAACGGGAGAAGTTACTCCATTTTTTAAGCTTCCGTCGCGTGTGCAGCCTTAATGGTTAAAGTTACATAGAAACCATGTATGACGGAAATATTCTACATAAAATTGTCTAAAAAATATCTTCGAGACTTAATGTTTCGCTTTAGAAGTTTTATAATAATAACTAGCTGACCCAGCGAACTTCGTACCGCCCTAAAAAAATAGGGGTTGTCCAGCGGACAAAATTGTGAATCTAAACCATTCTCAGATCCCCTTGAACACACACAATAAATTTCATCAAAATCGGTCCAGTCGTTTAAGAGAAGTTCAGTGACATACACACTCACAGAAGAATTATATATATAAAGATAATAATAACCATTTATTTCAGGCGTAGTATCCATATTACATACAGAAATAGAAAAAAAATGATAATCAAATTAAATAATTACAATCACAATAACAATAATAAAAAATATAAATTTCAAATAATTACAATTCATTTAAATTACGTCATTTATAAAAAAGGCGACGACAGCTTATGTCTTAGAGGGTAGACTACTTTAAACTTTTTCGTCAAATTAAAAGGGTTGAAACCGGAGGGCATCTCTAGTTATCTATACTTATAATAAATCTGTAGAGATGTCAATTCTGTACATGAAATATATTTTTAAAATAACTATCAGGGGGTGATTAGTGATCGATACTGATGCCAAAAATGCAATCAGTAAATTTTTTGTCTGTCTGTCTGTCTGTCTGTCTGTCTGTGTGTATGTTCCTTATAGAAACAAAAACTACTCGACGGATTTTAACGAAACTTGGTACAATTATTCTTCATACTCCTGGGCAGGTTATAGTATACTTTTCATCACGCTACAATCAATAGGAGCAGAAGTAGTGAAGGGAAATGTTGGGAAAACGGGAGAAGTTACTTCATTTTTTAAGCTTCCGTCGCGTGTGCAGCTTAAAGTTACATAGAAATCATGTATGACGGAAATATTCTACATAAAATTGTCTAAAAAATATCCCGCAACAGCTTATGTCTATCTTTTATGGTTGACACACAATAACACGTGTAATTATATAAATAAAGTCATTGTTTATTGCACAAGCCTGAGAACAAAAACTATAGTTTACACTACAGCTCTACACCGAAGCGAAGCGAGGGCGGGCCACTAGTATTATATAAGTAAAGAGTATTGGGAAGAAACTAGAAAAGTTAAAGGAGCATGGTATGCCAACATACAAGATGTGATACCTAAGAAGCCATGGCACCAAAAATTTAAAAATCCATCTAGAAAATATATTACAACTATGAACCGCTTACGAATGAGGGCTATCGCGTCTGAAACTGCCGCTAGAGGCGCTTGTGTTGCGTGAGGTCTCCGAAATGTCAAATGTTATAGCTTGCGGGTTGACTACGCGGTTTTTTTCTATTTAGAATAATAGTTGTGAATATTTGGTAATAAATCATACTTATTATGGCAAATATGAGTTACGTGTCAATGATTGTCAGTTATTTAAAAGCGGAGCTAAGAAAAAATATTGTAGAATATATTATTATTATATATTCCGGGAGCATTAAAACAGAATTAAACTAGAAGACCAAAATGAGTGTCGTTATTGTAAATCCAAGAGCGTAGAGACTTTACAGCATCTTATTTTTGAATGTCCTGCCTTCTTCATACAGAGAATCTTATTGATAGATGGCTTAATAGAGATATACAATAACTGCAGAATGCCCAGCCAATTGCCATCTATCATACAAAACACGAATACATATCCTATATTATTTGAATATGTAATGAATACCGTCGAAGACATTTAAAATGATGAATTTAACTAATGAATGGCCGAAATGGAGAAATTCATGGCCGTAAAACTAAAAAAAAAATTGGTAAAGTTAAGATATATGACACGTACAAATACCAATTAATTTGTTCATAAACTTTATGTCTGAGTAGGGCTGCCATCTCTAAAATGTAGCAACCAGGATAAGACGCGCGATAACCCCGGATTTTGAAGCCCAGAACCCGGACAGACCATTAAAAAAACAGTTAAAAACGTCACAAATAAACTTTTTTATGTTGATCTAGGCAAAAGAGCTAGCTCTACCTCATAATAAGTGGTCACTGCTGCCCATGGACACTTGCAGCACCAAGGGCGACTCTTGCGTTGCCGTAAAATTTTAAACCCGGACTACAAATAAAACCCCGCCCGGACGCTCCCCGGACGCCCCGTAAACTAGGACAAATCCGGGGAAACCCGGACGGATGGCAGCCCTATGTATGAGTAATAGGTAACATCAATATCCTTACCTACCTACTTACAAATTATTCAAATAATATAATTCCAAAATGATTTCTGGTATTTGGCAATGATTTGAACGCATGACGTAAATTCAATAGAGGTTTCCTTATTGCCCGCGACTTGTGATTTCATTGATGAATTTCACAGAGCTCACAAATCAATCTGATTCAATTGTAACTCATTTTGTAAGAGGTGTTTGTCGGCAATTTGATAATTTATTAGTTGTTGTCTGTGATTTTGTTTTGATTGTGATGTTACCCATTACTACAGTTATTGTGAGGGCTCACTATAAGGTTCCAATTATTGAGTTTTTTTATTATTATAATAAAAAATTACTTCATAGGAAACTATTTCAGAAAAAAAAGTTTTTTCATTGTTTATGTAATCTTCAATTTCTTTCCTTTTATGACCATTTTAATAAAGGTATAGGATTGTCTTCATAACCAAATATGTATGCCAAAATCCAGCTCGATTGTATACCAAAATATCTATTGAACGAAATGAATAACTTGACTCACTAGACGCTAGCAAACGTGTCAATAAATGCATCAATCTCTGAGCATTAACAAGTTGTGACTTGATTAGTTCAAACAAAACAAACTTCAAGCGATGCCGACTCGTGCACGTGTCGCTCTGGATTAAACCGGTTTATTAAGTTTTAGGTACCGCTTTCATTTCGGACGCGCTCCGAACGAAACCTTTACTAAAAACCGGTATTAACCTTTACCGGTATTTTTGAAACCGGTTTCAAGCCCTGGTCTATAGACTTGATTGGCCGCTATCTGGCGGTAGCGGAGGAGCTCGATGGTGCGGGTGGTTAGCGCGTACGGCTGCGATCGTTGGAGTTAAGAAACTTTCGCAGTGGTCGGTAATTGGATGGGTGACCAAAAATCTTCTATCTAGCTAGAGTTCCTCCGTGCTTTGGAAGGCACGTTAAAACGTTGGTCCCGTCTGCATCTGCAGCCGATAGCACCCGCCAATCCGCACTGGGCCCGCGTGGTAGGTCATGACCCAATCTCCCTATTCCCTCCACAGGGAAGGACTGTGCCCCAGCAGTGGGCCTTAACAGGCTGATGATGATAATGATCAGGCGGTAACCTACGCTTGTTTACCACGCTTTTAATGTAAAAAAAAATGGGTGCGTGTACTTATGTAGGCGCGTGAGAAGTTATCCTTCTTTGGCATCGTTTAAAATTAGTTTTTAATTGCATAGTTAAAATTTTGTGTTACAGTGATGCGCGCGCATCTTAAAATTTCACTCTCATCATTTTTTCATAACGCGCCTAAAGAAGTATAACTTCAAAAAAACTCATTTTCTGCGTCGATCTTTTTATGTTTTGTAAAGATTAGCACTTTGGCACTTAAGCGTCTCAATTTTTTGCTACCCCATTAATTTTGACATCGAATGCGTAAAGGCACTTTGTATCTTTTTAATAGAAGGATTCTCATTTACAATGCGATATCATTTTTTTGTGCAAACCATATCGATTACGAACCGATTCTATTCGGGAAACATTTTACGTTTAAGGGTCATGTCGGTAATGTATTATCAAACGATTATTAAGATATACATTTGCAAATTTTCCCGATGGCGTAAAGGTACCTCCTTCAGTATATCCTTCCATCTCATCTCAAATTAAATATCCCTTACCAAGAACAATACGTATTTCATCATCGTCATCATCAGCCTTTTAATGTCCCCACTGCTGGGGCACAGGCTTTTCCTATGGATGGAATAGGTGGATTGGGCCATGACCCACCACGCGGGCCCAATGCGGATTGGCGGGTGCTAACGACTGCAGATGCAGCCGGGACCAACGGCTTAACGTGCCTTCCGAAGCACGGAGGAACTCGAGATAGAAGATTTTTGGTCACCCATCCAATGACCGACCACTGCGAAAGTTGTTTAACTTCAACGATCGCAGCCGAACGCGCTAACCACTTGCGCCATCGAGCTCCTCATTAAACAATATGTATTTACTTTCTTACATTTTCTATATAACCTTGAAGATTCTTAGAAATAACCTTTGTTTTATTACTGACTAGCGGCCGCCCGTGACTTCATCCGCGTTAACTTTAAGTTTTTTTTATTCTAAAATAAATATAGCCTAAGCTACACCTTTTTCCTGGAAGTTGACCTCAACACATGTTTGATGTCAACTTTCAATTGGACGACACTGTATGAAATAAAACAGGGAGAAAAAAGCAGCCCTTGCTGAGTTTCTTGCCGGTTCTTCTCAGTACAAGGTCTCCCGCCGTAGATTTGCGAACCGATGGCGTAGCTTTTCGACATTCACAAGTGCTTGTAACAGCCTAGACTGAATAAACGATATTGTATTTTGAATTTTTCCATCAGCTACCTGCCAATAAAAGTCCCGTCAAAATCGGTCCAGCCATTACAAAGATTAGCCGGAACAAACAGACAGACAGACAGACAGACAGACAGACAGACAAAAATCGTAAAAAATGATATTTTTGTGTATGTACCGTATATATTCATATGCATGTATTAAAACGCTGTTATTTCAATATTAGAAACAGACACTCCAATTTTATTTATATGTATAGAATAGAAGATTAAAGGCTGAGTCACGACAGTCTCAAAACAGACTATTGCTTAACAAAAATTATGAAGATGAGCACATTCGAAACGAGTTGTCTCATAGACAAAAACGTCTTATGTACACAAGAATTGCAAAGTAATACATACTTTGTAACGACATTTTTTTTTTATGTTATAGGTGGCATACGAGCAGACGGCTCACCTGATGGTAAGCGATCACCGTCGCCCATGGACACTTGCAACACCAGGAGTATCACAAATGCGATGCCGGCCTTTAAGGAAGGAGTACGCTCTTTTTTTGAAGGTTTTTGGGTCGTATCGGTCCGGAAACACTGCTGGCGACAATATATTCCACAGTTTTGTCGTACGTGGTAAAAAATTTCGACAAAAACGCACGGTTGTGGATAGCCACGCATCAAGATGATGGGGATGAAATTTTTGTCGCGATGTACGATGGCGAAATGCAGCAGCTGGAATTAATCCGAACAATTCCTCAGAACACTCTCCGTGATAAATGCGATAGAAGATGCAGAGCGATGCTACATCCCTACGCAAAGCCAAAGGATCAAGCTGATCGGAAAAAAAATGTCTAGCGATTAGGGATGATAATCGATACCTAAAGAAAGTATAAGTACAATACATACGATAAAATAAGTTATATTTGGGTCCATAAATTTTGACAAATTATCGAAATTACTGGTAAAACTTTCTGGGCTGGTGCCTTAATTTCTATATAATAAATAATCGGTGAAATCTATTCTGATACTGATGAAAATGGTGTGTGTCGCATCGTAGACAAAACAGTTTCGTCTTGGTGTGCGCCTTGTGGTAGACACAACTGTTTCTTTTTAATTGTAAAGCTGTCTCGTCTATGTAAGACAAGATTGTCTAACAACTGTTGTGACTATTAGACCAGGGTCGATAATTTTTAAAATGGTGAAAAGTGAAAAAAAAATATAGTAGGATGAAACCCATTAGAAAAGGTAGAGAATATAACAAAAATGAAAGGAAAAATAAATTACGGGCGATCTGGGGTCGGGAAGGGGGAGGGGGTGAGTTTTTAAGGGTAAAAAATGGTTAATCTCGATTTCCGGTAAAACTGCAAGTCCTATGAAAAAAAGTTGAATGGCAAAGTTGTAGGTAATAAAAAGATCTACAACTTTTGTATCGACACTTTTTTCACATAACCTCAAAATTTATGTGAAAAATGCGAACAACCGAGTTTTTGGTTTTTGATTTTTATTTTTTGCAAAAAAAAATATTTTTTCACGAAATTTGGTGAAAACTTACCTTTGTATGTCCCAAACAAACAGTATTTTTTTTTATTTAAAATATTCATTTTTCACCTTATTTTGACTTAATATCGAAAAAGCACCCTTATTTTCAATAGAAAATTCTCACGTCAAAATATCTGCTTTTTTAAAAAAGTTGGGGTGTTTTTTGTTTGTTGAAATCTCTACTTTCTGATGGTATAAAAAAAATATACACTACTATGGTAAATGTTCTCAGAAACTGCAAATTAATAATGGAAAAAACTTTTTATGGTCTCAAAAATTATCGACCCTGGTCTATATAGTCTGCGCTCTCTCTAAGGTGACACTTCTATTACATCACCAATAAATTTTTGAGATAAACTTCTTTTCGGACGGAGTATAAATGGAAAAATCCCATGGAAAAATGAAACGGAAACAGTAATAAAACTAGCAGTTTCTAGATGATTAAATCTAAAGAAAGTTTTACTAGAAAAAACTGTTACAGCACTTGTCTGTTGAAGTTTCACTTCTACTAAGTGCACACAACACACGTTTCTTCTTTTTTCAATTTGGGTCTAATGTAACAATTACATTAAAATTTCAATACATACTTTAGATATAGGAATATATATTACATACAGGAATATATTTCACATTGATCAGAACTATCATAACCTACGCATATGTTATTCGCATATATTACATTAGAATTACCTTTTACCATTATAAACCTAATTATTACTAAGAAAACATCCTATTGGTTTTTATAAAATTATGATAACTTTTTGCAAACATAACCTCAAAATCATTCAGTGTAAATGGTTTATAGAAGTTCTCAGGGATGTCCGTCAGTAATATTCATTTCTACAGTAATTTATACAGGGTGGTCCAATTAGTGACGTCAACATTTTTTTTTTAGATTCCTCGCACCTGGAGGTATCCGAAAATACCCCAACGTATGTTCCGCGATTTTTCTTAGTTTTCGAGTTATATTTTTGTGTATTTTTAATGATTTCTGCCAGCGAGGTTTCAAAAATTCATATCTTTTTTCGTAGTAGGTATTATGCAGTCTTTTTTTTGTGACATAATTGTCTTGAATGTTGTTTTAATAAAAAAAGTAACCCAGCTTTCTGAAATTACTTAAAAGTTACTCAAAAACGGCTTGAAACTTGAAACTTTAATTTTTACTAGGATTTACTCAAACATTCAATTTCAATTTAAAAATACAAAAAGGAGCTTCCATAACTTCCGGCTAAAATTAGAAACTCTGCATGCATCTAAACTACCAAAAATGATTAAAAAAAAGGTGCTGAATCAGCCTATTTTTTTTGTAATTGGCCTTCGAAGCCGGATAGGCTAAAAATCATTGAAACACGATGAAAGCATTAAAAATTATTTTGCGAGGTGGTGGTTGCGGTGCGGTGGTTGCGGAGGTGCGAGGAATCTAAAAAAAAATTTTTGACGTCACTAATTGGACCAGCCTTTATATAATTTCGAATCTAGGAAACAATTTTTCATAATTATTAGTCTTTAGACCAAACATGTATGGAAGCTGAGCAATCTCCTTTCAAATATGAGTAGCTGGCGTTCAATACTGTATAATTACGCATCTGGTAAAACTACTTTCGTTTTCAGGTCGGAGGTTTACGGCCCGCTGCATTTGAATCTCAACTCATTTTCAATCAATACCGCCTAAAACAGTGTTAAATTAACTAACTTGACTAATAAAAAACAACGCCAAAAGCTCACTGTAGGTATGTCATTCAGTGTTTTACTGCGCATGTAAAATTTAATTTTATGTAATTATACCTTTTTGTTCGCCAGCTCCTCATATCTAATACAGCCCCTCTAGCATGACCACCGAAACAGGATATGATAAAGCGATATATCGACATTAACTGTCAGACTACAGTGGAGTTTGACAGTAGTCTGACATAAATAAAACTAGTTATTACGGGTTAATGCACGAAACTTTATTTATTTATTGACGCAGTCTTTCCAGATCTGCATCGTCAGAATACTGATTTTTTATTTAATTTTGTCGAGCTACCTTCGAAAGACTTTTATTGAGCGTTTGGTTATTTCATTGGAAGATTTTTAAAATTTTATTATCTATGTATAAATTTATTAGTTAATTTAGTTAATAAAGTTAACTTTGCGAAACGTCAATAAATCCATAAAGTTTCGTGCATTAACCCGTAAGTTTTATTTAATGAGTAATGTGCGTGAAAACCTAAGAAACAAGTAGTCTGACAGTTAATGCCGATATATCGCTTTATCATATCCCGTTTCGGTGGTTATGCTAGAGGGGGTGGCTGCTTCTACAGACATTTCGCCGTATAATGGCGTAATGCATATCAATCTAAAGTCTAAAATGGCAGTTACCGAAATCGGAAGTGAGATTTTATTTTAGAGAAACGTCCTACAGTTTAAGTTGAGGAGTTTGTAACGTCGTAGTCGCAATTGAATGAATGATGAAGCAAATTGCTATAATCTATCTAATATGAGTTGGTACGTGGTCGAAGAATGTACTAATTATGTGAGTTGCTAACGCCTTATTAGAAGGGTTAGTTTCCAATAACATTTTAATTTTACTAGGAATGCGAAGGCACCACCTTTTAGTTGAAAGATTGTACCCAGACTTCAACTGAATCGAATTCGAAATCAGATCTTATAAGGGACTTAATGAGTTCTGCAATTAAGAGATCATAATACGCCTCCAGAGCCTGCGTTATCTTTTTATATCACTTAAAATTTGTAAAACACTCAACAAGTTTCGTGGTTTCATAACCAATCGTTTACACCAAGAAACAAGTCATACGTTGGTATAGATTCTGGCAGGATTCTCTAAACTTAAAACTAAATTTAACATCAGTCTGTCCTTTTCATTCTGTATAGAGAATGACAAAGATACACTGTTGTCAAATTTAAGTTTAGCTTTAGAGAATCATGCCAGAATCGACATCATTAATTTTACACTAAACTTAAAGAATACTTCTTGTAACTGTTTAAAAAAATCCTTTACACTGCATAGACAACCAGTATCTAAACCCTCGTTAACACCAAGGTATAATACATGTATAAAACAAATTGTATACAATGTCTTGATTTTCTGTTCACACTCATATACATGTATAAAACATGCAGTATACAATACTTGCATAAAACTTGTTGGATAAACAAAACATGTGAAGTAAATAAGTGATTTATACTTGTAAGATACTAGTTGTCTATGCTGTGTCAACGAATGAATGTTTTAAACAGCCACTACAAGTATTCTATAAGTTTTATTCAAAACTAGTATATGACTTGTCTCTTGGTGGAAACGGGGGATCACAAGGATAAATCACTTTATTTACTTCACATATTTTGTTTATCCAACAAGTTTGATGCAAGTATTGTATATTGCATGTACTAAACATGTATTGTGAGAACAAAAAAATAAGATATTGTATAAAATTTGTTAAATACATGTATCATTATACCTTGGTGTAAACCACACATTTTTTTAACATTGTATCAAATTTAACGATATTTCCTCAGAAAATTAACGATAGAAATAAAGTGTGAATTTCTTGAACATTAATTGAAGCCCGCAACTTTGTTCTCATATAATTATTAGTTTAGATACAAAATTCCGTCCTTAAATTTCACTCGCTTTAAATTTTAGTTTCACCTCTTATACACCTTGAATTTTGAGTTATCTGAGAAACTTAAAAATCGTATAAATAAAAACAATGAGAACAGTAATAAACATTAAGCGTGCTACAGCCCCATACAAAAATGTTGATTGATTTATAACATTTACAAAATATCCTATCTTCATCATTATCATCAGCCTATTAATGTCGCCACTGCTGGGGCACAGGCCTTCCCTATGGATGGAACAGGGAGATTGGGAAATATCCCATAATTTTTCCCATTTTTAATACAGAACTCAATATACTTAGTCTTCAGACCCGTCTTTCCCAGTGGGCACTTCGGACAAGTGCCCAGGGTCCCGCGATCGATAGGGGGCCCCCTCAGATCAAATACAAAATCCCTAGTTCCTGTTAAATCACCAAACGGAAGTCATAGGGGCCCCATTATCCTAATATGCCCAGGGCCTCCAATAGGTCAAAGACGGCACTGTTAGTCTTATCGGTGTTAAGAGTTAAAGAATTGATTCGCAGCCACTTGATTATCCTTTTTAACCTCAGCATTTGAGTATGCTTCTTCCCATGTACAACCATGAAATAAAAGTGCAGTGTCATCGGTGTTTTTTTTTTTTTATGATAAAGGTGGCATACGAGCAGACGGCTCGCCTGATGGTAAGTGATCACCGTCGTCCATGGACACTTGCAACACCAGGAGTATCACAAATGCGATGCCGAAACACTGCTGGCGACAATATATTCCACAGTTTTGTCGTACGTGGTAAAAAATTTCGACAAAAACGCACGGTTGTGGATAGCCACGCTTCAAGTAAATAATAATAATGAAAATACCTGTCCTTTACGGAGTCGCATATCAGTCAGATCGTTAGTAAAGAACAAATGCAATATTAATCCGTTTAAAGTAACGCAGTCGTTTTATTTCAATTGATTTATGACAACTGAAATTAAAAAAGTTTTCATAATTGCACAATTAATGGGGAACAATTTTCGGGAACATGGACGGAAGAAGAAGAAGAATAGGGAACAATTTTCGGGAACAGGGACGGAAGAAGAAGACGAATAGGGAACAATTTTCAAAAAAAAAAAATACGCGGTTTATTTAAATAAGTTGCGGAAATATAATTTGACTGAATTTGCTAGTTAATTTTTTTAGGTACTTAACTCAAAATTTATTTTGTATTGTTGAACAGTTAATCAAAATTGGTTTAGCTACCTACTGGTGTAAAAGCGTGAGAGATGGTTTTGCATTTATTTTCTAATATTAGATAATCTGAATTATAATAATAAACTTTTGTCGGGGTCGAATAGAATATTATTTATGTATTTTGTCACTTTAATGGTAATTGCAATTTTAAACGACTTCAAAGAGTAGGAGGTTCCCAAATCTTTAGTTTATATATATTTGTAAACTAATAATAATTTGTTTTTATTGTTATTCACGCAGGAGTTCAAGATTTTTATAATAAGTATATATTTTTTGTTTCAACCAGTTTTGGTAATATAAAATTGGTAAAGAATTGAAGAGAATATTCGGTGTTAAATAATAACACTGAATACCACTTTCAAAATTAATAAATAATACTTCTATTTTGGCGGAGCTCGATGGCGCAAGTGGTTTGCGCGTTCGGCTGCGATCATTGAAGTTAAGCAACTTTCGCAGTGGTCGGTCATTGGATGGGTGACAAAAAATTTATTATCTCGAGCTTCTCCTTGCTTCGGAAAGCACGGCCATTGGTCCCGGTAGCATCTGCATTCGTTAACACCCGCCAATCCGCACTGGGCCCGCGTGGTAGGCCATGGCCCAATCTCCCTGTTCCATCCATAGAAAAGGCCTGTGCCCCAGCAGTGGGGGACATTAATAGGCTAATGATGATGATGACTTCTATTATACTTAAATCTACACTACATTTAAGGTAGAATTAACATTTGCAGCCATTGACAGGATTGACACCGCCTCCAAAATATTATGTTTTTTCTTTTAATGGTTATTTTGATGTTACGCGTAAGAGCTTTGGTTTAAATGAAAGGATTTAGTTATTACATTAATTATTATTGCTTACTTTTTTAGCCCTTATGAAATCGGTTTTATTTCTCTGTTTAAAAGTTTTCACTCTTAACGCTTTACGTAACAAATAACTCCACACCAAGTGATTTAAGTGTAACTTAAATGCTCGATAGCAGAAAATGTGCCGCCGCTCCAGCCACCTCATCATCAGCCTATTAATGTCACCGCTGCTGCGGCACAGGCCTTCCCTATGGATGTAATAGGGAAATTGGGCCATGATCCACCACGCGGGCTCAGTGCAGATTAGCGGGGGCTAACGACTGCAGATGCAGACGGCTTAAAGTGCCTTCCGAAGCACGGAGGAACTCGAGATAAAAGATTTTTGGTCACCCATCCAAACACCGACCACTGCGAAAGTTGCTTAACTTCAACGATCGCAGCCGAACGCGTTAACCACCACTCCTTACTACACTTTATTGGCCTAAACCCAATCCTCTACCCCGTGGAGTTCTATAACCTTACCTTCTAAGAGATATCAATAAATGACACTAATATTTTACCGTTGTCTTTCGTATGATGGTTGAAGGTGGAAGTTATTTCCTCAAATACATATTCGCGCTGAACTTGAAGTCAGAACAGAACATTATACTGTAACTATAACTTTAAGAACTTTATCAGGGTATAAAATGTCACTTGATAAGTGCAATTGGTTTGTATTTTTGAACAACGAAAAGGTACCGTTTTAAATTTTTAGTTTAAAATTTTGACGTTTTGCGCTTAGATCTTGATTTTTGAATACGGTAACAAATGAAAATTCAAAATCAAATAAATTAGGATGGGGCTCAAATTGTTACTTAATTTTATCACTTCACAATAATGTAATTTAATCCTCTCGTACCTACACCTATGATTTATTAAAATAATTTTTGAACGGATGTAAAGAAGGATTCATATGAAACAATTTTTGGACGAATTTAAACGGCGATTTATTTAATACTCCTGCTCAGAATCCTGTAAAGGATCCAAATCATTAGGAATTATAAAAAAGTAAGGTTTCATATCCGTTCAAAAAGTTCTTTCTTAAAGTTCATAACAAGTTTCCTGCAGAATTCGAACGTGAACCTTTTCAGGAGCACATTGTCAAAACGAACCGTCGCCTGTCATTCAACAACAATCCCTCGGAAGCACAACATAAAGTTTGATCTTCTTGCCTTACCTTATTTGTTTTGGTTAACACTCGGTTGCATAAACGCAGCTCGCGTATGTTCGCGCGGGGCGGGAGTTGTGTCGTCTCGTTTCGCGATCGACTGCACGCGAACGCCGCCGCTCAGCGCTTATAACCACGCCGAGTACGTGGGCCGGGAGACCGGAGCATAGACGACTAGAAGCGACAGGAACATAGTACTACTCAAAACAAGAAATAAAGGATCGAAATACTGCAATGACGTTTGAGCGTACACCTCCGCATAGACTATACGTATTACTCAATCAAAAAGTATTAGTGGTGTGTCTAGTATGTAGCGCTGGTGTCGTAAAGGTAAACAAGGTGTACAAGCCAAAGATATCCAATTTGACGATTGTATAGTGGTTGTTCATAGCTACATAATATATTTGTGTCTATTGTTTTAAACTTTATGGTCACTAACATTATAGCTATTAACGGGATTGTTACCCCATGTACATAATGCAATAATAATTGTTTTTTATGAGTCTCCGATATTTCGGCACTGTTGCAAGCGCCAGGGAAGCGATTGAAATAACCAAACACAAAAATTTCAATCGTGAGGATGAGTTTAAATTGTCAAGTGTCATCCAGTGGTTCGTATGTGCAAAAACCGCAAAAATCAAAAAAGTGTCGTTCCAAGATCTGTCGGGAACAGGTGCGAGTGAATAGTGAGAATGTGACCATTGGTGGGGGTATCGAGAGCAGTAATAAAACGACGTCAGAGGGTAGACCGATATATCTGCCAATAACATTTACCCGCAATCACTTCAGTTACTCCGTGATCATGGCGCTTGCAACAGTGCCGAAATATCGGAAACTCGCTAAAAACAAGGTACATGGTAACAATCCCGTAAATAACTTATATTACTATAGTATATAAGATATAGGATAAGTTAATAAAATGCTGATTCCACACTTAACGCTCGTCGTCATTGCTCCCTTTAATCAGCCACACCCCATCACCACAATATAAAATAAGATAACCATATAATTCGACTTTGGTGTCGATTGTGTCTGTGGTTTATTAAACTTAACCTCAAAGCCATTGTTTTTTAAACTAGAACATACAACCCATATGTTGTTTCCACGTTGACTCCAAAACTATTACAGGTATTAATATATTTACCTATTGTAACTGTTTTTTGAGCCAAGTGGAGCGAAGTGCCAGAGTTTTTAGAGTTAAGTGGAATGAAATAACTTACCTAACGCGTTCGGCTGCGATCGTTGAAGTTAAGCAACTTTCGCAGTAGTCGGTCATTGAACGGGTGACCAAAATATTTTCTATTTCGAGTTCCTCCGTGCTTCGGAAGGCACGCTAATCTCCCTATTCCATAGGGATTATCCATAGGAAGTCTTTAAACCTTAACTTAAATTTGCCAACAGTGGTGTCGATTCTGACATGATCTCTCTCGTCTCTCCTTTTCAATCTGTGTAGAGAATGACAGGGATACACTGTTGTCAAATTTAAGTTTAGGTTTAGAGAAGCACGCCAGAATCGGCACCAGTGTATCCTTGTCATTCACCATACAGAGTGAAAACGAGAGAGTGATGTTGAATTTAGTTTTAAGTATAAACATGGAATAATCTTAGACCAGCTACTCCGTTTTTGTTTATTTCTCTCAAATGCCATTTGTCATTCATTAGCAGAGACAAAATATGGAGTAACTAATCCAAGCGTAGTCTTCCTTTATTAATAAGGGGGTATGAGTTGAATTTAAACTCTTTCTATGCTTTATTTCTTGTTTTGAGTAGTACTCCAAGCACAAACTTTGACAGATCCTATCGCATTATCGAATTGTCTGTGAAAACTAAGCAGTGCCCTACCAGACGTAAGAACCGACTGACTCCTTCCATAGAAAATTTGACGAAGGCGATACGATTACGGATCTGTCAAAGTTCGTGCTTAAGAGCTCGTTCCGACTTGTCGGGTATCGGATCCGTATATTAATCGGAGGTTCCAGTGTCAAAGCGTATGAGGTGTCCCGCACATACAACTAGTGCGTTTCGAGGTAGTTTTCGTTATGCAGCGACCAAATGTTGGAATAACATTCCTCCTCCAATAAGGAACTCCAAAACGGTTTGCACTTTTAAAGTTAAATACAGGAAATATTTATTAGATGTGCAAAAGTTGCAATGAACTAACCTGAACCTAGAACACTATGGTTGATTTTGAGCACCATTTCATACGCTGTAAATTTTAATTTAATTTTTTTTTTTTGGCTTTCATTTTGTTTCGCAATATTTATCCAATTGATTTCAGTAATTTGACATTTGTATTTAAATCTTTTATTCTTAATTTTTATTTAAATTATTATCGATGACCTTAAATGTCATTTAATTTAAGTATGCTGCTGCTGAAAATCAGTGTCGTGGCACATGTTGCCTCGACATATACTGAGCAGTGCCCTGTTTGGTACACAACCTTTATGTAACACAATAAGTTATTTTTGTAATTTGTGCCAAATAAACGTTTTATTATTATTATTATAAAGCATTATATATGAAGCTATTCACACTTATCGGGAACAGATTTTGTGTCGGCTCCGACAAGAAGTGTCGGGTGTTTTGCCAGCCCTCTACGACCGGAAAAAAATCGTGTCGGATCTCGCTCGCGTATGATTAAGAATGGCACTTTTCATATTTGTCGGGTGTCGGGGCTTACTATCCTCTCCCGCTACCCCCTGTTCCGTCCATAACGCAACCCTTCTTCAGTACAAATGCCGTCTCTAACTTTATTTATTTATTTATATGTCTCATATTTTGGTTGTTTATGTTCACTAATATTTGAGTCAGTAGATCGTTGGATGTTGTTAATGACATCCTAAAATAATTGAAACACTCAATTTCGTCACTTCTCAATTCTGTTATTAAGTTCTGAAATGTACCCAAACTCAATCTTTCCCTCAGGATTATGTGGACCCAATATTACTTTCCTTGGCTCTCTTTCTTTTTTTTCTTAAATAATATTAGGTACATCACAACAAGAACTTCGTCGACATCCATCGTGCACAGTTGGCTCGCGTAGAGTGCTAACAGTTATGGCCGACAACCGAACAACCAACAAGTGTGAAGAAAAGCGCCGACATCCGATTAATATACGGATCCGCCACCCGACAAGTGGGAACCAGCCGTAAAAGGTAAAGGACCAAGCTAAACGAGAGTATTTTTGTAGGTGGGGTTTCGTTTGCACCATTAGTGGGACAAACAAATACTCAATAGCTACATTTTTTATTGGTGACATCTGCATCACTGATAATGCAAGCAAAAGGTGCAATGTACAAGGGATTTTTAAATATATATTAGCGGATACACCAGAAGCTATGCTTAAAGGCACTCGCCAATTCTCGGCTTGAGGTCCCCTTAGGATCTCGCCGTCCCCAAATCCGGTGACGCCATACACACTCAAAAAAAATGATCACGGAGTAACTCCGTGATCATGGCGTCAGAAACGGCCATCAAACTAAATGTTTGTCAAAACTAACAGCATGTCACATTGACAAACATTAGGTTTAATGAAAATCTTATACTAATGCTTTTCTAAAGAACGAGAAGATGCCTTAATTTCAATCAAACTTAAAAAATAAACACGACTCTGAATGTTTCCGTTTGAGACCGATTTCAGTGACACTTCTAGCCGTTGCTATATCCTCTAGCAACAAGTTATTTGGTTCTATTTGTAAGTTAACGTGACATCAAAAACTGCAATTTTCACCCGTGAAAATATTAAACATTATTAACTGTGTGAAAATGTAGAGTAATTTCTAAATAACCTCATTAGGACCGCAAGTTCGCATTAGTTACAGATTATACGGTTACATGGAACAGTCAAACAGTCAAAGCCACATTATTAAGAATGTGGTTAATAACAATATGTGATTCGGAGTCCAAATAAATGGTATTTAGCGTGTCATACTAAGAGATATATTTGTAGCGTATTCTAGTATATTTAAAATGGTTTTTATATATGTATTATAAAAGTTAGGATAAAAGTTATAATAGGATGTTATATCATATTAAAACGTCTTTAGGTATATGAATTTTGAGTTACCTAAAAAACTTAAATATCGTCGAAATATAAGAAATAAAATAAACAGTTATGTATTTACCATAAACTTAGTACACCCCCCTACAAAAACATTGATTAATATTGTTCACAAAATATCCTAAACGGCGCGTAAATAACATAAGTACCTATTATGAAATTGTTATCCGTTTAAAGTGCTTACGTAGATCCAAAAAAAAAGTATGATTTGAATCAATTAATAACAGTTATATTATCAAGGTTGCATATCATAGATTAATACTTGTAAAGGTATTCCTTTGACATTGTAGGTTACCTACAATGCGAAGAGATGGCGCTGCCTTGCAGCCCAAGAAATACTTGAGAAAATTCAACACGGTCATTAGGGCCACGGTAGCATAATGGTCAGTACATCCGCCCAAAGGGGGGAAGGTGCGGGTACGAGTCCCGTCTGCTGGCTGGTCCGCGTGGATTTTTTCCTAGTAACATTTTCTTCAGATTTGAGTATCCTATGTCTCAATCCAGGTCACAAACTACATAAACAAATAACAAACTCACAAACTTTCAAATTTATAATATTACTAGCTGACCCAGCGAACTTCGTACCGCCATAAAAAAAAAAAATTAAAAAAACATTGTCCAGCGGACAAAATTGTGAATCTAAACCATTCTCCGATCCCCTTGAACACACACAAAAAATTTCATCAAAATCGGTTCAGTCGTTTAAGAGAAGTTCAGTGACATACACACTCACAGAAGAATTATATATATAAAGACTAGTATAAATAAGTGATCCAGTGATTGGCACGATCGGTTTGCGGTACTAAACTTCCACGTAAGTCTCAGGCTTAGTAGTAAAGCGGGCTATTTCCGCAACTCGACACCCAGTGCCTATTTTGCGTGGGTATTGGCGTCAGTCCTGCCATCCCAGCTCCTCCAGAAAGCTTAGCAGTCCCCGGATGTTGCTGCAGGCCTCTACTAGTGTCCGCGGACTTCCCGTTAGATAAGTCCTTTATCTTGCAACGCCCCTGCACTCCAGCAGAAATGGGCGCTCGTCTCATCCTCCTCCAGGCAGGATCTGCACAGAGGGCTGTCAGAAATACCTGTTTTACAAAAGTGCTTGTTGAAGTAGCCGTGACCCGTGAGCATACCCACGATTTGTTTTAGGACTTTATTAAACTTCCAAGTTAAGAAATTTTCTCAATGGCTGAACAATTGTTATAATTTTTATTATTTTTAAAGCATGTAACTGCTTGATGTTTAAATCTAAAGAAAATATAACTAGAAATAATTCTACGCGGACCAGGCAGCAGACGGGACTCGAACCCGCACCCTTCGCAATCCGGGTGAATGCACTGACCAATTATGCTACCGCAGCCCTCACGGACCGCGTCGAAATTCTTCTAGCCACTCTTAAGCTGCAAGGCAGCGCCATCTCTTTAGTCCAGTCGGAATAGCCATAATTTGGACCGACTTCTATTCTAAGACACCAGCGCTTCCTAGATAGTATAGACCCCCACGAATATGCCCTCCATTTGTCCCCGCTAGAACCCGTGTTTTGTAGCCAGGAAAATTGTTTAAACAAAGAATAAATACATTAAATTAGTTTAAAAAAAAATATTCTACGTCAATTTTTAAAAAAAAATTAAATCGTCCAAAAACGAACATTTTTATTAACGATTTTTTTCTACTCGATCGATTCCTCAAAATTCTTGGTGAATCGAATCACCTGAATTTTTTTCCCCGCTGTGCGCCTTCTGGGAAAGACGGGACAGGCAAGTACTTTTTTTTCGGAGATTGAGAATTGTTGCTAAAGTTTGCGACACAGGTCGATAAATTTTACATGACTCTCTTGGGAGTGGCGTTACCCACATGATAAACTACTTTAGAAATCAAAATGTTTATTATAACATGTTGAATTGTTGCAAACGTAAAACCGACATAATTGCAATTTACTGCTAAACTAACAATCTCACGTTATTTTTTCATAGAACTGATTTTCTAGAGGGCAAGCTAATGAACAACTTCGATTCAAAAAAAATTTCAAAATCCCCGTTTACAAGCAAAAAAACTCAAAAAAACCGGTTTTTCTTTGTTTAAACAATTTTCCTGGCTACAAAACACGGGTTCTAGCGGGGACAAATGGAGGGCATATTCGTGGGGGTCTACTAGGAAAAAATTGGCTAAGCGCTGGTGTCTTAGAATAGGTCTCATGTTTATTCCGACTGGACTACTTTGCATTATAGGTAACCCATAATGTCAAATGAATACTTTTACAAGTATTAAACGTTTGAAAGAAGAAATAGCAATTATAGTTATATTTTTTATTATTTTTAAAGCATGTAACTGCTTGATGTTTAAATCTAAAGAAAATATAACTAGAAAAAAATCTACGCGGACCAGGCAGCAGACGGGACTCGAACCCGCCTTGCAGCTTAAGAATGGCTAAAAGAATTTCGACGCGGTCCGTGAGGGCTGCGGTAGCATAATTGGTCAGTGCATTCGCCCGGATTGCGAAGGGTGCGGGTTCGAGTCCCGTCTGCTGCCTGGTCGGCGTAGAATTTTTTCTAGTTATATTTTCTATAAATTGGATTGGTTGCCAAAATTTTATTGTTCCGTAATCCTCTGTGGATCGGAAAATTGTTCACGGATATACCTGCAAACAGTAAACAAGCAGGTGAAACGTTAATACACTTCCTATATACCCGCAAGTGATTAATCAATCTGGGAAGACAAACAATTCGCGCGGAGGAAATCTAATCTCCGAACGATACAAATTTTCTATTTATATTTTAAGTTGATTAGAAACCATTCCGTTAAAATAAATAAATAAATATGTCCAACACTCACACCAATTAGCCTAGCCCCAAAGTAAGCACTGTAAGGCTTGTGTTATGGGATGCTAGGGTAACGGATAAAATACATATACTGTACATATATAAGTATACTAGCTGACCCAGCGAACTTCGTACCGCCCTAAAAAAATAGGGGTTGTCCAGCGGACAAAATTGTGAATCTAAACCGTTCTCAGATCCCCTTGAACACACACAAAAAATTTCATCAAAATCGGTCCAGTCGTTTAAGAGAAGTTCAGTGACATACACACTCACAGAAGAATTATATATATAAAGATTTATATAGAAATACATATTAAACATCCATGACTGGAGTACAAATGCTCGTATTCATCACACAAACATCTGCCCCCACCGGGATTCGAACCCGGGACCTCTCGAATCGGCGACACCATGAAACCCGGCGTACAAACCACTCGACCACGGAGGTCGTCAAAAATGGATGCGTTGTACTAAAAAATTGGTAGCCAGTATCAATAACATCTTAACGTCCCAATAAATAAAACCATGGGCGTCGCCAACTGTACCCCTAGCACGAACCAATATCGAAATCGAATAGTTTTCGAGTCCGAAATGTCATTGTCAAATGTGTACTGATTTTTAGTTCTAGTTACGTCCATTGTGGCGCTGCTGTACAACTTTCCATACAAAATTTGACATTGACATTTCGGACTCGCAAACTATTCGAACTCGATAGTGGTTCGTGCTAGGGGTACCGAGGACCTGGGGGAGGGGGGAGGGGGGGGGGGAGGGGGGGGGGGGGCAAATTCATATTCATACGGTACGTTGTAAAGATATGCACTGTATCTTTAGCACGGACCAATATCGAATTCGAATAGTTTGCGAGTGCGAAACGTCAATATCAAATTTTGTATGCAAACCCGACAACCCGAGAAGCGCCATAACGGACGTAAAGAGAACTAAAAATCAGTACGCGAGCTCGTCACAACAAATTTCAGATCACATCGCGGATTTCGCGGTGAAACAGTGAATTTGTTGTTACAGTATAATAGCACATAGAGAAAGTAACCACTCCGTTTTACAGTAACACTGCTGTATCTATAAACTGACAAACAGAGATTACATTTAAAACCAATTTAGTCACGTACTGCACGTTTGCGCGCTTCTCCTATTCCTGTTCGACGTAGCTCCAGCTTTGGTACTAAATGCGCTGAAATTAGCGTTCGAAATAGGAATTACATATCGACAATGGAAAATCAAAATCACTTCTATTAGATTAGTTCCAGAAGTTAAAACACAATGTTAATTTTCCACTTGCTTTATTCAACTTGTACTTCACTGTAATATAAACTAAAATTATTATCACAAGAATATTTAGCAGCAACACCACGTTAAATTTTGGACCACTATGCACGACGAAGGCTCTAGACTGAATACCGTATTTTTGAGCGCTCCACTCGCTAGTCCGTCCCCCCTTCACGTCATGTGATAAGATGGTGGGGAGGTAAGGTGATGTGGCGTGATTTAGCATAGACAAACTGAGATAAAAACAATAACTGTCTCGATCGAAATAAAATGCTAATTTTATAAAAATGCTAACACTTCAACGCCACTTTATTTACTTTACAGAAAAGAGGATCAAAGTTTTTTTTACAGAAAATACCTCATTCTAAATGAGAACAAAAACATAATAATACATACATACATAACGTAATAATACAAATAAAAAATAGGGTTGCACTCCGGGAGTGTCGGCAGAAATGAAAACTTGAATATTAGATTAAAAAAGTTTATCTCTCAGAAAAATCAACTTACATGAATCACGTTTAAGCGCACTTAGCGACATCTATTGTAAAGAAATCAACTTACGTGAATCACATTTAAGCGCACCTAGCGACATCTATTGTAAAAAAATGCATTTTCTTCGCAATAAAGCTGCCACGTGGACGTCCTAGATAGAGACTTATTATTATAATATGATAAAATAAAATATTACTATGTTTCCTCCAACATATTGAAAGTCAACAACCTTTCCAATTTTATTGTGTGACATGGGATCAACCCACGTGTTTAACCTAACGCGAGTTTAACATTTTTTACCCATACAAAAAATAGAGTGTACAACGCCGCTAAAGAAGTTTTCACTTCAAAAATAAAAACGTATTCATAAAATAGTATTTATTATTACGCTGACAAAATGGCATGGGACCTCACAACTAGCCTCTCGCAAGTCTCACGGGTGCGAAACGGAGAAGCCGTTAAGCAGTCCGTGCAGCTTACGAGCGCTTACGGCATACTATCCGCTAAAAAACCCTGCAAATACCCCATACACTGTTAACCGCACTTAACAGCGCGATGTAAGTGCGGAACCGCGAGATCCCCTTTGACAGACTGCACCGCTATTAAAAAGTTACATAGTGCCTTTACGTATACATATCTTGTCAAGCAAACATTAAATCAGGATTGGACGGTATAAAGGGGATACGAGGGTGAGAAGAGATTTGAGGGTGAAAAGGGGATTCGAGGGTGAAAAAGGATGGCAGGGTGAAAAGGAAATTGGAGGGTGTAAAGGGGCTTCGAGGGCGAAAAGGGATTCAAAGGTGAATAGGGGATTGACGAGTGATGATAAGGGATTAGTAGATGAAAAGGGGAATGGAGGTTAAAAAGGGATTGGAGGATAAAAAAGAGGATTGGAGTATGTAAAGAGGATTCGAGGGTGATAAAGGGATTGGTGGGTGATAGTGGGGATTAATGGGTGATAATAGGGGATTCGTGGGTGATAGTGGGGATTGGTATGCGAAAAGAGAATTCGAGGGTGAAAAGGAGGGTTGGAGGTTGAAAAGGATTCGAGGGTGATAATAAGGGATTGGTGGGTGATGGTGGGGATTGATGGGTGATAATAGGGGATTGGTAGATATAGGTACTGTTTTCTCGCAAATTTGTTGAAAAACGTTATATGACATTCGTGCGGAATTGGTTTTTACAAACTAAGGTAAGTTGGTTATTACAAACGAGTAGACCAATAGCCAATGTAATAGAATTTTCTAGGCTAGGGTTAATTGTGCTACAGTCGGCTAGGTCTTGGAGCGCATGAATCAGGTAGTGGGTGTTGATGGACCGTGCCTGGAGTACTGTGTACAAAACTTATATAGAAGGCGCCAGTAGTAAACAGTAGCAAACGATTTCAGATTGAAATAAATTTGTCAACACATTAATGGTTCACACCCATTTATTTCTGTGTAAAAGAACAATACAGAAAATATCTTCAAAGTGAATGACCCAAACATTTAATCTAAATAGAGTTAATGATGGCAATGTTACTTATTGCATAATTTAACATAAGAAGGAGATAGAAAGCCTCTCTTGAGTTTGTTTCGCCGGTTCTTCTCAGGAACGTCTCCCAATTTTGGAACCGGTGGTAGTTTACGGTAGTTAGGGTCAAATAAATAAACTCAAAATTACAAACAAGAATTTTAAATAAAATACTTTATTAAGTAAATTAAATAATAAATTCATACATAGACAATAAAATTTTTAAAATCTTCCTATGAAATAACCGAACGCTCAATATAAGTCTTTCGAAGGTAGCTCGAAAATTTTAAATAAAATATCATTATTCTGACGATGCAGACCTGAAAAGGCTGCGAAACGTCAATAAATAAATAAAGTTTCGTGCATTAACCTGTAAAAACTAGTTTTATTTAATGTTACTACTTAAATTTCTTACTAGAGTCTGTGCGGAAAGAGAATGGGTTTTATATTGGAGGGCGCTGTAGTACTTTTCTACCGTATTTGTAAGGTTTTACCCCTTTTAGACATGATTAAATACAAAAAACGGCAAAAAATCACAACAACAAACAAATCCGTATCAATACAAAACTTTGGCGTTTTACAGATTGCTGGGTTTGATTGCCAAATAAAAATCTTAATGTTAGTTCCGTTTTTCGCCACGCCCATTCTCTTTCCGCACAGACTTTATATAAATTTATGTAAGTATGGATATTACCCGGTTTATGTAAGAGAACTGTCTATGTGCTACTCCTCATCAATGGGCGCTTCAGTGACAATCTGTTGGGCACATGTGGCCACATCTCTTGAATGACGGTAGTGTTAGGCAACGAGCAGCATTTTATCCTCTCCGATGTATGAAGGAGCAATATGCCTTGCTTGACTACATGTGTCTAGATCCACGTGGATTGAAGCGGCATCAGGTTGTCGAGATTGATACAATCTTATAGCATCTCAAATTAGTGGGTGTATGTGGGAAAGCAAAAACTATGGAGTGAACATAAAAAAAACGACGGGTTGCACTCCGGGAGTGCCGGCAGAAGTGAAAACTTGAATTGAACGTTGTGAATTTTTGATATTTTGGAATGGTTAGGGAACAATTTTGCACTAATTGCTTTAATTATCAGTATAAAAGTACTATCATGTATGTGGTAGAATACAATATTTATTTATTGCGCTATCGTACACAAACGTGACAATTTATATTACATTAAAAAAGTTTATCTTTCAGAAAAATCAACTTACATGAATCACATTTAAGCGCACCTAGCGACATCTATTGTAAAAAAAATGCATTTTCTTCGCAAAGGTGGACGTCCTAGCTAGAGACTTATTATTATAATACGATAAAATAAAATATTACTATTTTTCGTCCAATATATTGAAAGTCAACAACCTTTCCAATTTAATTGTGTGTCATGATGCGATCAGCCCACGTGTTTAACCTGACGCGAGTTTAACATTTTTTACCCATACAAAAAAAGTGTACAACGCCGCTAAAGAAGTTTTCACTTCAAAAATTGGGAAGTTATTTATGAAGTAAAATTTTAAATTTACCATAGTCACGAGTTAATATCATACTAAGTTTTTCAACACATTTGCGAGAAATCACAACTTAAGTAATGAGGCAATTTTTTTCTAATAAGAAAATGGCGCCACGTGCGGCTGGTGAAAATTAGAACTACATATTTCGTCTCTTTTTCTTTTTAGTATTAAAGTGAGACAAATGTATAGACTAAAAGAGCTTCCGAAGCGGTTCAATCGAAATTAAATAAAAACCGTAAAGAACCGCTTGTTGATATATATGGGAACGTGCGTAATGAATTTTTACCACACGCTCCGCTATAGGGCCTGCAATTTTATAACCTTCGTAAATGCATTTATTGAGCAAATATGATGAAAATACCAATTTTTTCCATTTTTCTGTTTCGACCTAGTAATAATTCGTAGCAAATGCGATGATACGGAACCAAACATGTAGGAAGGCCAAAGGGGAAGATCTTCCTCCGAGCTGGGTGATGTTAGCTCGGGGGCCGCGGCCCGACTGATATTAGTCGGGCATCGTATATATGAAGAGTTAGCCTCCGAATTTCATTTGCGCGATGTAGGCTTCCATACTATTAAGATCGCAGTGCAGGTAACGCCATCTCTTGAGGATGGTGAGTAATGATTTCCTCCATCCGTTGTATATATGTGGGGCATATAGATGTCGCCGCCACAAACATATTCGAGTCCAAAATACACTTACCTACATATTTAATTTCCATCGAGTAGACACTGCTTTCTAGCTTTATATTAATACCGACCAATTCACAATGGAATCGTAAAATAAAGTAAAAACAGCCGTTTTTCTCGTAAGCAGGAAAATTCTTAAGTAAATACGAACTGCAAAAGTCCATAACGATAACAATCAAAAATAACGACAGTGGATATTTTGTAACCAGACATCCCCGTCTTATTAACATTATAAATAGTTAATTAGTAAAAAGATATGTCGATTAAGAAAGGGTTAAATAAATATACACAATACCTTGTGTTGTTGTTTTCTAACTTTGAATCACTTTAATTTGATTTTCGGAGAGAAAGAGGATGTATGGGGTGAGCAGTTCCTGTCCAACTGTAATATAAAACTAAGCATATAAGTCTGAAAGAGACTAAGCGCTCGTTCAGACATGCGGGAATCGTGCGTTTACGAATCGCGCGGTTTGAAACCGCAAAATTGTGATGCTATTCAGACACCGCGGTTAGTATGCGATTTTCGTGCGGGTATAGCGTCAGTTTGAAAATGGAGGTCGACGAAGAAGTGTGTGTGTTGCTGTGGTTGCTCCTTAAAAAAAAGAAAAGAAAAAGGCGGTATTGGGTGCATCCAATATTAAGTGACCGACTAGTACATGGTCAGTTCGTAACGTTATATCCCAATTTAAGAATGTATGATAACAAATTTTTTGACTATTTGAGAATGTCAATAAAATCTTTTGATGAACTAATTGAACTGATCAGGCAAGATATTTCAAGCTCTGAAACGCATTTGAGGCCAAGCGTGTCACCGGAAGAGAAACTCGTAATAACTCTAAGGTAAGATTTATTGTTGTTCTTCAAAATCAGCATAAATATTCTCTATAACAGTAGACGACTGAGAGCCAGAACTAAATTGCGATGGTGACGGTGACGGTGACGGAATAACAGGAGGAGATGATCCAGATGTAGTAAAATATCCTTGCGGGCTTGTATAATTATGTCCTTGCCAATACATAGGTGTGATCTGCTGAGCATTGTAGCGAACAGGGGGTGGTAAGATTTGTCCTTTTTGTATCACTTGAAGTAATTTAATTTTAGTTGCTAAGCGCCTATTTTCGGGTACTTTTTTGAGTTCCTTGTATAACGACAAGCAAAAGAGTTTGTCGTCATCTTGTTTGGTAATACTATTTTCTTGAAGTTCATCCTGAAAAACTTTTCGTGACTTGATGCTTTTTTCTATTAAAACAGCTATTTTTTCTTCTGGCACTTGTGTTTTCTTACGTTTAGGGGGACGTACTTCAGTGGCTTCGGTTGCATTGGCGTTTAGTTGACTTGTCTCCTCAGTTTGCCTTTCATTCTGTTCTTCAATATTAGTTGTAGTGTCTTTATTACTTACACTATTCTGCAGGAAAGAAAGTCTTGAAAAGTACATATATCGGGCTCCTTTACGAGCACCTGAACCAGAAGGAGTTGTTTTTTCTTTTTTGTATTCTTTATTGTAGCAGTCTCGTATGTTTTTCCATTTTTTTTGGAGTTGTGTACCTAAAAATAATAATATTATTAATAATTTTCTTGTTTCAGATATCTTGGTACGGGTTGTTCATTTGGAGAACTTAGCTACAATTATCGCCTAGGAAAATCGACGATTACAGGAATTGTCCGCGAAGTATGTAAATCATTGTGGAATAAGTTGGTAAACATAGTCATGCCCGAAGCGACTGAAGATACCTGGAAGACAATAGCACGAGATTTTGAGAGATATGCAAATTTCCCAAATTGCATTGGTGCTATAGACGGCAAGCATATCCGAGTTATAAAGCCTGTTGATTCGGGATCTTTGTATCATAACTATAAACATTTCTTTTCCATAGTCCTCTTAGCACTTTGCGACGCCAACTATTGCTTTACTTATGTTGATATTGGGGCTTATGGCAAAAGCAGTGATTCTGCTATATTTAAAAATTCGTTATTTTATAAACGACTAACAGAAAAATCATTAAACATACCAATACCTAAACCCATATCTAATGTAGACCCAACACCAATGCCTTATGTTATAGTTGGAGATGAAGCCTTCGGCTTAGCGGAAAATTTAATGCGTCCATATTCAGGCAAATGTTTACCATATGAAAAAAGGATTTTTAACTATAGGTTATCGAGAGCCCGACGTAACATTGAGTGCACTTTTGGTATTTTGGCAAACAAATGGCGCATCTTTCATAGGCCTATAAATGTAAATATAGATTTTGCCGAAGACATAATAAAGGCCTGTTGTATTCTACATAACTATGTGCGGACAAGAGATGGCCTAAAATTTAAAGATACTTTATATACAGCACCAATGACTAATCTCAATACCTTGCATGCGGGAAGAGGGACACCGTCATCTTTGAATATCAGAGATAAATTCGCTCATTACTTTGTGAACGATGGGCGTGTTCCATGGCAAGACACAAAAATATAGCTACAACTAACATACCGTACCTACTTGTAATGTTTAGGTACATAACTAAATGTAAACAAACAAAATAAGGTAATAACGTTGTGACCTACATTTGAAAAATGTTCGAAATGTATGCATAAAACAGCCGAAGTTTGTTTATATTTAGTTAAGTACCTAAAGTATACGGAGAGTATAATATACTAGCGCTTCGTAATAATAATTGTAATAGCTAATAATTCTGTCAGTTCATTTTTGGTGAATAAACCTACTTACTTAAAATATTCTTTTTTTCCAATGTGTCTTCACAATCTCCAAATATCTCCACCAACTCTTGCCAAGCTCGGTTCTTGCTTATTTTATTCGAATAATCATCGCACTGAATATCCCATATTGCAGGTCTCTTCTCCACCTCATCAATAAATAGTTCAGTGTCGAAACGATCCATGGCGAACTCACGAGCTAACCGCGCGGTAGCAGCAATGCAACTGAACGCGAAGTAAAGACTCCATAGTAATAGAAACGCGCGGGAGTAGCGCGATTCTATTTTCTGGCGGTTGGGTTGCGGGAACCGCGCGGTTTGATTAACCGCGCGGGTATGTCTGAACGATTACTCACTAACTCATACAAATAAGACCTGCGCGATTTCCATGCGATTCTGAAATCGCGCGGTTCCCGCCGTGTCTGAACTAGCGCTAAGTTAGTCTCTTTCACATTCGCCTAGTCACTAAGCGATCTAGCGGGCAAAAGTTCGTATATAAATAAAACTAGTTTTTACGGGTTAATGCACGAACTTTTTTTATTTATTGACGTTTCAGAATAATGATTTTTTATTTACTTTGTCGAGCTACCTTCGAAAGACTATTATTCAGCATTCGGATGTTTCATTGGAAGATATTTAAAACTTTATTGTCTTTGTATGAATTTATTAGTTAATTTAGTTAATAAAGTACTTTATTTAAAATTATTTAATTGGGAGACCTTTCTGAGAAGAACCGGCGAAACAAACTCAGAGAGGCTTTCTATCTCCTTCTTATGTTAAATCATGCAAACAAAAAGAACTAATAGTATCTGTTGGTCTTCAATAAAAGTCTTTCGAAGGTAGCTCGACAAAGTAAATAAAAAATCATTATTCTGACAATGCAGACCTGAAAAGGCTGCGAAACGTCAATAAATAAATAAAGTTCGTGCATTAACCCGTTAAAACTAGTTTTATTTAATGAGTGATGTGCGTGAAAACCTAAGAAACAAATAAGTTCGTGTATATTTTGACCACACTATCGCTTCCTCTTTTTCTACAGTTTTCAATTAAGAGGGAACTCAATCAATTCTGTAGGTATGTTGATATTTGATATCCATAATTAGTTTTAAATTATGAAAAAAATAAATTTAAAAATTACTGCAGTTTGTTATACACAGCAAAACCATTGACAGAATTCAACCGTAAGAAAAGCACTTGAATGAAGCCAAAGTTTATAGCATTATCTGAAGTAACCCAAGATGGTCGGTCGGGTTGTTCAACGGAAAACCAAATAACTGCAAGTCGGTCTCGCCGAACAGTGTACCCACTCATTCTAAATATCTCTCCACTGGGAACAGAATTCTATCTCTACCTTGAATAATATTACAACTTTAATTTTACAATGTCTTAAACAAACACTTGTTACTATAAACGACATTTTATTGAGTAATCTTCAAAATAGTGCTTGTTAGGTGTAAGTAGCCTTCTTCATAATAACATTAAAATCATCTTAATATTAAATTAAGAGGAGCTCATGGAAATTAAGCAATTTTCGCCATGACCAGTTAAAGGATGGGTGCCCAAAAAATAAAATTATCTCAAGGTCCTCCGTGCTTCGGAAGGCACGTTAAGTTATCGGTCCTGGCAACTGCAGTCCACGGTTCCCAACTTAGGGGTTTTGCCCCCAGATTTTGGGGAACTAGAAGGGTTAAAACGGACTTTTTTAGGGGCTGGATTTTTTTGGGGGTTCTTTTAGGGGCTTTTAACAAAACTTACAATTAAATCGAAAAACAAAGCGTGTGTTTTCTTTCAGTTTTGTGCGTAGAATGGAACGCACCACGATATGAAACGACTGAACTCACTGTGTGGCAGGTTGTTTCCTAAAGCTGTATGAACTAAAGTTATTTGCCTTCCACCAAACAAAACAGTGAAATAAGATTTAACAGCCTGTCAGCTCATTTTCGTTTGATTTTCCATTCGGAAAATGTATTTATTCAATAAAATAATTTACTGTAACTAAATATGTAACGTTTTAATATAAGAGCAACGAAAAAATTTAGGTAATAAGATAAGTAGTTAGATATAAATTTCTATATTTAGGGGATTTTAGGGGAATTTAAAAAATACTTAGGGTAAAATCTTGGTAAGGGTTGGTATAGGGATGTCGAAAATTGAAAAAAATATCGATATATCGATACATCGGTATTTTAAAAAATATCAATATCGGCTTCGATATATCGCGAAAAAAACATCGATATATCGATATATCGGACCAATTTTCAATCGAAAATTATCTCCCTAAAAATAGACCCTATTTTCGAATGATGAAATAGACAATACTAAATACAGCACAGATCATAGATATGTTGAATATCATTAACCTGAGATCCAGTTACGATTTTTCCAGGTACGAATTTAGTTAGATCGTGATATGCCGCTAATAATTAAAAAAATATCGTTTTTGATACGAATTTCGATATTGGTTATTTTGTATCGATGTATCGATATATCGAATAAAAATATATCGGCAAAAAATATCGATATATCGATACATCGATATATTTTCAACAAGCCTAGGTTGGTAACACTGCTGCATTCGTTAGTACTCAAAATTCCGCAGTGGGTGGTGATCATCATGACTCAATCCGTGTGCAAAGAGTTTATTTCTCATAAAAACATACAGTTTACTTATAATGAGATTTACAATTTTACATTCTGATATTACTGTGTGACCGCTTCTGCAGTATCGGTTCAGTATACAAACAATTACATTATTGTGACTTATTGTACAGCTTTGTGACAACAATATTCTTAGAATTTCCCTCTTATAAAATTTTGAAGTTAAGTGTGATATACTCTTTTAATTTACTTTAAAATGTATTTTTAACAATCGCAATTTTTTATTTCATCTAACGGTAGCTCGTTGAAGAGTTGTACTCCCTCAGATAATATTGTTTTCCTCCCATAACTAGTCCGTGTATTAATAACTTGCAATTTGTTGGTGTTTCTTAAGGAATACCTAAATTCTCTTTTTTTAATAATATGTTGGACTGAATGGTTCCAATATGAATATTTTTTACTAAAATACAGGTGATATATATGTACAGTTGTTTATGATTAAATAGTTTAGTTTTTTCGTAAATTAATTTCAATCTCCGTGTTCCAACCATAGGGAAGGCCCCTGCCCTAGCAGTGGGGACATTAACAGGCTGCGTCCAGGTCCGTTTTTAATAATTTCTGGAATGGTTCGTCTTTCTTCGCCACCGGGAGCGTGCGACAGAGATTAAACCAGAAAATACTCCTGCAGCTGTCACCCGACATGCATTCTGAGGACCGAGGTCCCCCAATGCCTGTCGGGAGTGTAGGTTGTAACCGCGGAAACGAAGTACCTTCTCCGCGACCCAGCTGGTCATTGTCCGTATGTCTGTTGATGGACGAACCCCCGTGCGGATCAGGGGCACCACACATATGATGTGCCCGCTGGCTCCTGGTGGGGGAGGAGGTTTCGTAAGGAACGCGTAGAGGTATGAAACTGAAATTCATATCTAATACTTAAGTCTACTGTCCCTTACAGCTGTGAAAAAATCAAACTTCTAAGCCAAAGCAATCAAAAGATACAGCCGTTTGTGCCGCAAATTGTCGAAATTCGCACAGGAATCAAAACCTACAGGGTACTTCCCGTGAACTTAGAACCTTGAAATTTGGTACGACGTAACGTCTTATAGTACAGATAAAGGAAAAAATGCGAAAACCGTAAATTTTTAGTTACATCATATAATAAAAAATATTTTTGAAAATTTTAAAGTTACTACCGTCTTTCTCATGAACGCGTGGAGGTATAAAGAACCCTCGGTGCGCGAGTCCGATTCGCGCTTGAACGGTTTTTTGTTAACCATAATAGGTATATTTTCTAAGTTCAGTACTTCATATTGATATCTCACGGCACAGTAGCGTGTTGGTTACGCAACGCTTTTATCCCCTAAAATATTTTATACGAAAACATTTTTAGTACACTCCCAAAAGATTCTACCTACATAGTTATGAATATCGGTCCCAAGACTCCTTAACCCGTAACGTAAAATCATAGTTAAGAAGAAAATGGAAAAATGCGATCCAGAACCGGAGGCCTACTCTATTTCAACGAAAAACGAATATTCGATCGAAATTTCGCACGTTCCTTACTCTGTTTCTATTTCATTTCGAAAATTCGTTCGTCCGAAAATAGTTTGCATTCTCTAAGCCTACTCTTATTCACAAAACTTTTGAACTAAAAGTTGAATTTGACAGATAATTGTTCGGAATTTTAACCTCAAATTGAGGAAACGAAAAGTTATAATTTTTATTTTTTTAAAGCATGTAACTGCTTGATGTTTAAATCTAAAGAAAATATAACTAGAAAAAATTCCACGCGCACCAGGCAGCAGACGGGACTTGAACCCGCACCCTTCGCAATCCGGGCGAATGCACTGACAAATTATGCTACCGCGGCCCTCACGGTACGCGTTGAAATTCCTCTAGCCATTCTTAAGCTGCAAGGCAGCGCCATCTCTTCGCATTATAGGTAATCCACAATGCTAAATGAATAATTTTACAAGTATTAAACATTTAAAAGAAGAAATAGCAATCATAGTTATAATTTTTAATTTTTTAAAGCATGTAACTGCTTGAAAATATAACTAGAAAAAAAAATCTAGTTATATTTTCTTTAGATTTAAACATCAAGCAGTTACATGCTTTAAAAAATTAAAAATTATAACTATAATTGCTATTTCTTCTTTCAAATGTTGTGTATGTTGTACTTGTAAAAATATTCATTTGACATTGTGGGTTACCTATAATGCGAAGAGATGGCGCTGCCTTGCAGCTTAAGAATGGCTAGAGGAATTTCGTCGCGGCCCGTGAGGGCCGCGGTAGCATAATTGGTCAGTGCATTCGCCCGGATTGCGAAATGAAAAGTGTTACCTTTTCATTTTCGTTTAAATTAACCCTACAATTACTAGTACAGTATTTTTAATTAAGGCTGCTTAACATGAGGAACATTTTTTAGTATGAAAAATTTACAAATAAATCAAATTTTTGTTTATTATTATTGCATTGCCACTACTTCAAAGTATTACACGACAAATGTAGGTTGACATAAATTCGATTGCATCAACTCTACAAATAAGTCGGCTAACACTGTCAAAAGAGGTTGTTTTAATGTAATCAAAAATGTTGTCATAAAGTAATATTGTTTTGAAGTTATAAAAACGTTATCTAAAAAGTGTAGACAAAAAGAACTCACAAACATAACTCATTCCATTCGTTCACGATAATGGTCTGTGATTCCGAACTTTATGTGCGTGTTCGAGTTCGAAGATGAAATAGAGTGAGTCACAGGCGAAATTTCGTTTAAAATTTGTTCGTTGCCGAAATTTCTTTTCGAAGAAAGAGAGTAGAGCTCCTGCACACTAAGCGTTCCGTTCAAATATTTGAAATTTGTTATCACTACATAGTATAAAACAAAGTCGCTTTCTCTGTCCCTATGTCCCTTTGTATGCTTAAATCTTTGAAACTACGTGACAACGTCTTAAATTAGGTTGCGGCTGGGAGTCACTTATGAAAAAGTGTAACGCTCGGTAACGTTACGATGAGTCTCTCGTGTTAAGTTTAAGTTTACATGTACAATGTTTTAGTAAACAAAATATATTTCTATAGTTAAAATTTGTGCAATTCTTATTTTCATTCAATTCCTTGTTCCTATTGTGCAATTTAATTATATTCATATCAATAAATATTCTACCGAGAAAAAGACGTTGTCACGTAAAATCTTCGCCCGTAAAACCGACTTTACAGGCAACCATTTTTTTTTAATAGATAGAGTGATTCAAGAGGAAGGTTTATATGTATAATACATGCATAGTATAGTAGAGAAACACTGATAATTTTAGAGGTTTTTATTATAAGGTCGTAAATAAACACATTTTTTGCGCTTACATTGCAAACGCTGGCTGAACCCAACGAGATAGATCAAAATAATGTACTACAGTATTGTACACCTTAAAAAGGTCTACAAAAAAGTCCGCGATGGTATATGCCTATCTCTTTGGTATAACCCACAAGAACCATTTTTTAATTACTTATTACGAGAAAATAATGGCTTATTTACGAACAAGCGATTTTAAGCAATACAGCATTAATCCTTATCCAATTAAGTACCTTAAATACATTGTGCGTGTAATATAGATCAATATAACCCTCTACAGCATGTAATTTAAATGAATATTTTCGAAGATATTACAGATTCAAAATGCAGGAACATACCGGTTCGGGCAGTACTGGCCGAGGGGCCGGCGGCGGCGCGTGTCTTTAGTAATTAGGTTTTTTTTTTTTTTTCATACCACTAAGGTAGCAAACAAGCATGCGGCCCGCCTGATGGTAAGCGGTTACCGCAGCCTATAGACGTTTGCAACACCAGAGGTGTTACTTCCGCGTTGCCGACCCTGCAAAAACCTTTTTATACCTTTCTTGAAGAACCCCATACTGTAGTCTCTAGGGAACACCGATACAGGAAGCTCGTTCCACAACCTCAGCGTGCGTGGGAGAAAGTGCCTCTGAAAGCGCACTGTACGCGACCAGTGTGGTTCCAAAGTATGTGGATGAACTCCCTGCCGATGACGAGCGGTGCGATGGTAAAATGACGCCGTCGGCATCATGTCAAACAATTCTTCTGAACACATCCCATTGTACAAGCGGTAGAACACACATAAAGATGCAAAGTCTCTTCTAAGACTTAAGGGTTCTATACCGCTTGTAAGCCTGGAATCATCAATAATCCTCGCAGCGCGTCTTTGAACCGAATCAAAAGGTGCAAGTTGGTATTCGGGTGCTCCGGCCCAAAGGTGGCAGCAGTACTCCATGTGAGGACGAATCTGTGACTTATATAGCAACAGTCTATGCTGTGCAGTGAAGTACTGCTTCGCCCTGTTGAGGACGCCGAGCTTTTTAGATGCCAACTTGACCTTATCCTCTAAGTGAGTTCGGAACTGCACGTCACTGGAGATGTCGACACCAAGGATCCCAATGCTTTTAGTAATATTAAGAGATGTGTTCAGAAATTTAGGGACTACAGTAAAAGTGGTTTTCTTAGCGGTGAACGCGCAAACTTGTGTCTTCAAAGGGTTAAATTGAACCAGGTTACTATCACCCCACTCGGAGACTCTGGTCAAAATGCTCTCGACTTCAGACACAAGTACTTCACGATTTTCTTCCACCTTGGAAGGAGGGATATTAGCGCGGCCGGAATAGCAGGTGTCCCCAGTACTGTCATCTGCATAACAATGAACACCGTCAATTGACAGCATATCATTGATATGCAGTAGAAATAAAGTAGGGGACAACACCGAGCCTTGCGGGACGCCAGCATTAATTTCCATGCTATTGGAGCAACTACCATCAACTACGGCTTTTATGCGTCGGTTGGAAAGAAAGCTAGCAACCCATTCGCATAGACCCTCGGGCAGTCCGTATGAAGGTAACTTCGATAGAAGACTACGATGCCAGACCCGGTCGAACGCCTTCGCTATATCAAGACTTACAGCCAGTGCCTCACCTTGACTCTCAACGGCTTCAGCCCATCGGTGCGTTAGATACACTAGAAGGTCACCAGTTGAGCGACCGTGACGGAAACCGTATTGGCGGTCACTGATAAGTTCGTGCTCTTCTAGGTATCTAAGGAGCTGTGAATTAATCACTCGCTCCATAACCTTGGAGAGAAGGGAGGTGATAGCTATTGGCCTGTAGTTGGTACGAGCCGTAGTCCAAGCCTCATACGCAGTCTGCTTAGCCAGAAAAGTTTCTCTGCAAGACAGATTAAACCACGGCCGTTTCTTTGTCCCCTGCGCAACTAATGGGTTTGGTATGAAACATTCCATACCAGCTAGGTATTTAAAGAAAGTCATTGTGTTTAATAGAAACCTGAGAACAAAAATATAATCTAAACTACAGCTCTACACCGAAGAGAAGCGAGGGCGGGCCACTAGTAATTTTATATTATGCTCAAGGAATGGAATAATTGTAATAAGTTTTTCTCAATATAATTAATTTGCTCACTCCATTAGGTAAGAATATAGGATGCTTTTTCTCTCTGTATCACCATTTGTAACCAGATTCTGCAAATATAGATGAAATGATTATGATAATTAACAATAGGGTCTGAAAAAAAAACTAAAAAGATACCTTTAGATTCTTACTTGATGTTTTTTCTGTTTGCGAATGATTCGTAATATTGTCCCGTTGCTATCCTTAAACAGTAAAGAATCCTTTTCTCTTCTTTTATTTGTCAAAATCAAATGTTGACATGACATAATTGCATATTGCTGAACAATTGTTTTTATGACAGATATTGCATATTGCTGTCTATCTGCTCTCTGTTATATATTACTGCATATTGCTGTCTTCTGCTCTTCGTTATTGCGATATAAAAGTAGACGTGTCATTATTTGGAACTTATTTATTATTTATTTATTTTATTCTTCTTTACCAAAATACAGTAAATGGCGGAATTAATGCCATAGGCATTCTCTACCAGTCAACCAGTTATTGCGATATAAAGAAGACGGGTAATTATTTGGAAGCTTTCATAAAGCCAGAAACTTATTTATTTATTTATTTTATTCTTCTTTACCAAAATACAGTAAATGGCAGACTTAATGCCATAGGCATTCTCTACCAGTCAACCAGTAAGGGTGTGGGAGACGAATGTTATGGCAATAGAGTGCGAGCTACTAAAGTTAGAAAAATATATATATTATCCTACTTAACTTAACTATACTATAATCTATTGTAAAAAAATGCATTTTCTTCGCAATAAAGCTGCCACGTGGACGTCCTAGATAGAGACTTATTATTATTGTAGGCGACCAACCATCCAACCATCAAGAACTATGCATCATACACCACCTGCTAGTAAACTTTTCACCAAGAAATGTCGGGAAAAACTGATCGATAGATTGGATTGTGCGTCGGAACACGTGCTCACGAGTGGTATTGCGCAACAGATGCAGAAAAATGGGCAACGTACAGTTAAGACGGAGTCCATCGCTATGTCTACACAATCGTCATCGTCAAGTCTAAAGCGCAAACAACTCGAATTTGCTGCTGCAGAAGCGAAGGCGAGGATAGAAAAAGAGCTCATCGACAAGAAGTTGGAATGTGACCTTGCCATGCTTGAAGAGGACAAGCGTTCTTGCAAAAGCAAGTCTGTGAGCCATGACCAAAAACAATATAACGTTGAGGAATGGTTGGAGTCGTCCCTACCAGCTGCAGCAATGGCTACGGAGGCGGCTGCGCCGGCACCTGTTGTTACGGAACCTGGCCGCGCACCCACCCCGCACATACCAGCTGATAGCATTCTCCAGCTCGCTCATACGCTAAAAGACATCATGGTTTCATCACCGGCTCAGAATGAAGAACGCCTGCTCACTCGCTTGTCAACGCCAAGAGAATTACCTCCGTTCAACGGCGACTGCTTTGAGTGGTTACACTTTAAGAGTGCTTACTACGAGTCTACTCATATTTGTCAATTCAGTGACTCAGAGAATTTGTGGAGATTGCGACGTGCACTCAAAAGTGAAGCTAAGGAAGCTGTTACCGACTTACTGATCGGCAACACGGCACCAGAGGTGGTTATGGAGGCTTTGGAACTCAGATTCGGCAACTCTGACTTCATAATTCAACAGTTGACCTCACAGATGAGAAAGTTGTCCCCACTCAATAACAACTATCATAATGATTTAATTAATTTTTCCATGAAAGTTAATAATTGTGTTGCAACACTGAATTCACTTAATCAACACGATTATTTACGAAGTCCTGAGTTATTAGCAGCTATCGTTTCCAAACTGCCTAGTGTATTGTTGAGCAAGTGGACAGACTTCGCATATGAAAAGCTA
Organism: Chilo suppressalis; assembly: GCA_902850365.2. Classification (NCBI taxonomy): domain Eukaryota; kingdom Metazoa; phylum Arthropoda; class Insecta; order Lepidoptera; family Crambidae; genus Chilo; species Chilo suppressalis. Next base: position 25,049,710 of record OU963904.1, on the reverse strand, counting down.
GACAGCAACATAACAAAACTTCAACTTTTGGCTGCATTCCTTAAGCGAGAAGCTAAGATACTATCAGTCGTTGGCGTCACACAATTACGAGAACACAGGAAGCCCGATATATTTCCACCCGGTCGAAAACCAGATGAAAAACCTCGTCACAATACGTATAATCGACATGCAAACATTTGTTAAAAGTAAAAGATATTGTGTGTAACGAATGTGTGGTGCCTCGCCTATTGATAGGAGAGGATAATTATTTTCTTTTAGCTCCATTAGAAATATTGAATGGCAATAAATTTGAACCTTATGCTACGAGATGTCGTTTAGGCTGGTCTATTCATGGTTGCTACGGTCTCAGTCATACTCCCATGATCGGGCACACTCTCCATCTCACTCACTCTGAGGAGCACGATATGAACGAATTAAATACTTTAGTTAAAAACTCATTTGAACTAGACTCCATTGGAGTTTCACCCTTACGTCGTGAAAATACGGCACATTTGAGAGCGGTAAAGATTCTCGATGCAACCGCACGTAATTTAAGTAAGCAATGGGAAGTAGGTTTGCCTTTCGTTAAAGACCAACTTTCGTTCCCTCAAACCTTTGAATATGCACGGTGTAGGTTACAGGGATTACTTAAAAAATTTCAGTCTGATGAAATTTATGCTGAGAGGTATCGGCAGGAGATGAACAGGTTATTCGATAACGGCTACGCTCGAGAACTGCATGAATCTGAACTCTCAGCGTCTAGTTACATATGGTATTTATCTCATTTCGGAGTTCAAAATCCCAACAAACCTAATAAACTAAGATTAGTGTTTGACTGTGCAGGAAAAGTGAAGGGTGTATGCCTTAATGATTTTTTATTAACGGGACCCGATTTATATAATTCTTTATTAGGAATTATGTTACGTTTCCGTGAACATAAAGTTGCTTTAACTGGCGATATAAAAGATTTCTTTGTTCAAATTAAAATCCGACCAGAGGATCAACATGTTTTTCGTTTCCTATGGCAAGAGAGCGCTGGCGCGCCTTTAAAAAATTGTGTAATGCAAAGTTTACTTTTTGGTGCCACCTGCTCGCCTTTCATTGCACAATACATTAAAAATAAAAATGCTATGAAATTCCAGGACTTATATCCCAAAGCCGTAGACGTAATTGTCAATGATCACTACATGGATGACTGTTTACATTCATGTAGTAGCGAAAGTACAGCGATTCAATTGGTGCGCGACATAACAAATATCCATAAAGATGGTGGATTTGAGATTACACGCTGGTCTAGTAATAATAAGGACGTACTATGCTCCATCCCCACCGATGCGCTCGCGCCGACGGCTGTGGAGTTGCAACACGGCGCTACGAACGTTACTGAGCACACTCTGGGTTTGATATGGTATCCTAGTGAGGACTGTTTCGGTTTTAAATTATTAAGTTTACATCGAATACCACCAAACATTTTAAACGGTTTGGAGCCGCCAACAAAGGCACAAATGTTGAGCATTTTAATGTCAGTCTATGATGTTCATGGATTTGTTACACCGATTCTAATTAAGGGCAAAATTAATTTTCAGAATGTCCATCGCAGTGGTATAGAATGGAATTGCCGCATCCAAACTGAGGAATATGCTTCGTGGGTTAGATGGCTGCGAGAATTGCAGGAGTTGCACTCGCTTCGTATTCCACGTTTCTATTGCAACGCGCACGCATGGCAAACTTGCTATACGAGCGAGCAATGTATACCAAATACGACTAATATAGCCGTATACAGTATTGTTGATAAACAGATGTACATTTTTTGTGACGCTTCAACAAAAGCGTATGCAACTGTTATTTACTGGCGTTTAACGCGATCTGACGGCCACGTTTTGGTTTGTTTTGTAGCCAGTAAAGCCAGGGTTAGTCCATTGCGACCAGTCTCCATTCCAAGGTTGGAGTTGCAGGGTGCGCTTCTAGGGGCGCGGCTCGCTGCTACCATACAGCGCGAACAAAAGGATTTTCAACCCGGGAAACGTTACTTTTGGACGGATTCGAGTACTGTTTTGCAGTGGATTCGAAGCGATCCCCGTAATTATAAGCCGTATGTGGCTCACCGCCTTGGCGAAATTGATGAGTTGACAAAGTCAACTGAATGGCGGTACGTGCCGACCGCAAATAATACAGCGGATTTAGCAACGCGCGAACAATCACTCCCACTGGTGTATACTAGTGACTGGTTTCAAGGTCCTTCTTTCCTGCGCCTTCCTGAAGATCAGTGGCCGAAAGACCGTAGGTTTAAAAAGTCATTACAAAACACCATGTGTGAGGAGCGTATTGTAAATCACGTGACCACAGATAACTCAAAATTACCTTTGCCATGCGAAGATAATATTTCGAGTTGGGTCACACTGTTGCGCGCCGCTGCTCGAGTTTTAATGTTCATTAGAAGATGTCAACGTAAGGTATGCAAACTTGACGTTCTTCTAATGAAGGAGGCAGAATACCTGTTGATAAAAAAATGTCAACTTGATTCCTATAGTACCGAAATTTATTGTTTAAAATTAAATAAACAATTACCACTAAAAAGCCGTTTATTACAGTTGACACCTTACCTTGATGAAAATGGTGTTTTGCGTGTTGGTGGTCGCATTGATTCTGTTGTAGGTGTGTGCAATGACACACGCCGCCCTGTCATATTGGATGGGCAACACAAAATGACGCGCTTGCTTGTGGAATATTATCACAGACAAGCCCTTCATGGCGCGAACGAACTTGTTGTAAATAATTTACGACAACATTATTGGATCGTGAACCTAAGACCAACTGTGCGTTCAATTGCAGCACATTGCCTATTTTGTAGGTACCGTCGTGCTACAGCAACAGCTCAGCGCATGGCTGATCTCCCAACTGCTAGACTGCAGCATAATAGACGTCCCTTTAGCTACACTGGGGTGGATTTTTTCGGTCCCCTTGAAGTCACCGTTGGTCGCGGCAGACAAAAGCGATATTGTATGCTTTTCACTTGTCTCACTATAAGGGCTATTCACATCGAGGTCACTGAAAACCTTACCAGTGACTCCGCTATAATGGCATTGAGGCGCATGGCTGCTCGTCGAGGTATGCCACAGGTGATCATATCTGACAATGGCACGAACCTAAGAGGCGCCGATGTGGAGTTAAAGCGCAGTATCGCCGATCTTGACAAGGAGGCAGTACGGGAAGCTGGGGCGATTCGCGGTGTGGATTGGAAATTTATCCCACCAGGTGCACCTGAAATGGGCGGATCGTGGGAACGGATGATCCGCACTGTTAAGAGTAGCCTAAAGGTTATATTGAAAGAGCGAGCGCCTCACCCTGAGACCCTAATAACTCTGTTGGCTGAAGTAGAAGCGATAGTCAATAGCCGGCCTATTACACACGTTTCCAATGATCCATCATATCCGGAGGCTCTCACGCCTAATCATTTTTTAATCGGTTCGTCATCGACAGGTCCGGATTTTGGAAAGTACGATAATTCAGATTTATCTCTAAAAAAACGTTGGCGAGTTGCACAAAGACTCGCAGACATGCACTGGGCCCGATGGGTAAAAGAATATTTACCTACTCTTCTACCCAGACAGAAATGGACTAGGGAGTCTAGGTCACTTGAGGTAGGAGACTACGTCGTTCTTGTCGAGCCCAATGTAGAACGTAACTGCTGGCGACATGGGATTGTGACTGAGGCCCACGCAGGTAAAGATGGGCGAGTACGCGTCGTCGACGTGCGCACTCGCACCGGAGTGCTACGACGCCCGGTCACTCGCGTCGCTCTACTGACCAGTGTTTCCACTTTAATGATTTCCTTACCCCACGCCTCAATTCAGATTTCCCCTACTTAGGACATTTTTCCCCTCAAAAATTATTCTGCTGTAGTTTTTAGAATTGGCACTAGTGTTAGTAACTAAAGAAAAAAAAGGTCTTAATCTATCTTATTCTATAACAGATAAATAAAATATATAAAATCTGCACGTGTTGCCACAGTTTCTTTTATACGACAACACTCTAGTCCACGGTATAGTCCATAAAAATTTGTTCCGTGTCGCATTATTTTAGGCTAGGCTTTACCCATAATTTCCCGCAATTTCCCATTTTCATGTCCTTCCCCTTTTTCTTCCCCTCTGGACCCTAATTTCCCCTTAAAAGGGGAATTTCCCCTCATTGTGGAAACACTGGTGCTACGACGCCCGGTCACTCGCGTCGCTCTACTGACACCACGGGACAGTAGCGCTAACTAGTTAGCACTAAGGAGGCAGATTGTAGGCGACGCACCATTATTTTATAGTATTTAATATTTTATAACACAAAAAAATGTAAAAGAAAACCTTACTTTAATTTTTAACGCTCATCTACTAAACGTAATCGAAAACCGATGTACTTGTTCATTGACAAATAAAGTAATGCGCTGCCGAGGAGCTACCGCGTGATTGGTGCTAATATCGGGCCTAACGCCCCACTATGCCTCTGTTGCATTTCGGCCATTACAAGTGAGCTCAAGCAGTATCTCTTCGAACGCGCCATCTTTTTTCCGGCATCTTTGTAGTTTTTCTTTTTCTATCCCTTATAATTATAATAAGGTAAATTAATATATTACTATGTTTCGTCCAATATATTGAAAGTCAACAACCCTTCCAATTTTATTGTGTGTCATGATGCGATCAGCCCACGTGTTTAACCTGAAGCGAGTTTAACATTTTTTACCCATACAAAAAAAAGTGTACAACGCCGCTTAAGAAGTTTTCACTTCAAAAACCTTCCTCGTCAGTACAAATTTCAGATCTGTCAATAAAAAATCTTAAGTTTCGTCTATGCCCGATTTAGCGCCGTATTTTTTATGTGTGAGTGTCGTAATTACAATGACGTTTTTTCGAAAGTATGTTGAACTGCATTTGTGTGCATATTCCTCCCCACGCAAAAAGCGACAGAATGATTTCTTTTTTTTATAGATAGGTCCGACAAACGACTCCACCCCACCTGATATTAAGTGATGATGAAGTCCAGACGTGAAGATAGCTGGTACAGCAGTTCTACCTGTCACACCAGCCATCCTCACCTTGCCGGCCTGCATGTTGCTTCTTCACGCCTCTTTTAAAGGATCCCAGGTTGTAAGAAGGAGGGAACACGTGAGCGGGCAGAGCATTCCATTTCCGGATACTGCGACAAAGAAATGAGTCACCAAATTTCTTTGTACGCGTTGGAATTGTGGCCACAGTTAGACGGCGACACCGAAGGCCAGCGCGCGTGGCCCTCTGAAGGAAAGGGGAAGGTGGGATAAGAGAGAATAACTCTTCAGAACACTCGCCGTGGTACAGACGATAGAACACGCTTAGTGACGCCACGTCACGGCGTAATTGAAGAGGCTCGAGGTGTTTAGTCACCTCCTCATCGCCTATGATGCGGATCGCACGCCGCTGTAATTGTATTTATTGTTTAATTTCAGTAGTATTATGTCATTATGGCTACTCCTCTCCTAGCCGCGTCGGCTGTGTTGCTCTATGCTCGTGCCCTACGGCGAGACGGTTACGTTGATACGATGACGATCCCTTTTCGATTTGATGTGTCTGCTACGACCTTAAATATAAAAGTCGGGCAATTGCCGGACAAAAGTATAAAAGCTACAAAAGGTAACCCTAGTTCCGCCCAGCAATGCTTTTTCCATACAAACGTTCTCAACCGATTCCTTTTTGTTTTTTTTACTGAAGATAATTGATTTTCTTACATCTATATATATAAAAGTCAAAGGTGACTGACTGATATAGTGATCTATCAACGCACAGCCCAAACCGCTGGACGGATCGGGCTGAAATTTGGCATGCAGGTAGATGTTATGACGTAGGCATCCGCTAAGAAAGGATTTTGATCAATTCTACCCCCAAGGGGATAAAATAGAGAATGAAAGTTTGTATGAAACTTTGTCAATTTTAAACCGATCGGGCTGAGACTTTGCATCCAGGTATAATCAGAATCATAGATGAATGTCATTGTGTATAATACAAGCCTGAGAACGAAAACTGTAGTCTACACTTCAGCTCTACACCGAAACGAAGCGAGGGCGGGCCACTAGTGGAATATAGTTTTACTCATTCTATGCTCTTATGTCTTCCTTTTTTGAATAACTTGCATTTCAAATAAACTAGAAGCCCTTGAAAAAAGGCAAAAATTAAAAAATATCAGCACTAAAGAGGTCTAGTGTGGAGATTTAATAAGCATTTACAAAAAAAGCGAAACAGTTAACCCTAGCGCACGGTATTTACCAAGGCGGGACAGCAATAGTTTTGTCAAATACCTCCTTCTCAAATGTCTCTCAGCTTGCGTCGGTCTTAATAGCCCTTTTTTTGCAAAAAATTGTAATTTTTGCAAAAAATTGTAATTTTTGAGCGCCTCGTTTACCCCCTTAGAAAAGATTTTGACTATTTCCAATAGAAGTAAACAGTAGATTTATTCTTCTTACTGTAAGTTAATGTAGAATATTTGCAAATACTATTTCCCTTTTTTTGTACTGATCGTTCTACCGCAGCTCGTCTACGGAAAAAACGATAATATGCACAACTTCAAACGCCTGAATCTCTAAATAATGTTCAATAAATTAGATCAAATTAATTACTACAACATCAGAAATATGTTTTTGTTGTAACATAATGTATTAGAATTTTAAATTGTCAAACAAAACAGCTAACCTCCGTGAATTTTCCCAAAAAACAATTCTGGTTTACCTCGTATTTTGATATTGAATTAAATAGAATTACTATCAAAAACTTTCATAAAACTAATCTACCACCATTGAACTACTGAAATATATATTTTTATAATTAGTTCATTAATAATTATTTTATAAGACTCGAAACATCACCCGTAAAATGCAATATGTACTAGTGCAAATCTACCTACACGCCGATCAGTACGGCAGCGGCGTAATTTTTTAAGGGCTCTTAAGGTAAAGTCAAGACCTAATAAACTCACTCATGGGTATATTATTACCCCTGAAAACCTTGAAAATATTACGCTAGGCACTTTTTTAGAGCCTGTCAATGTTACCAACCCTTACCAAAATTTTACCCTAAGTATTTTTAAAATTCCCCTAAAATCCCCTAAATATAGAAATTTATATGTACCTACTTATCTTATTACCTAAATTCTTTCGTTGCTCTTAAATTAAAACGTTACATATTTAGTTACAGTAAATTATTTTATTGAATAAATACATTTTCCGAATGGAAAATCAAACTAAAATGAGCTGACAGGCTGTTAAATCTTATTTAGCTGTTTTGATTGGTGGAAGGCAAAGAACTTTAGTCCATACAGCCTTAGGAAACAATCTGCCACACAGTCAGTTCAGTCGTTTCATATCGTGGTGCGTTCCATTCTACGCAAAAACTGAAAGAAAACACACGCTTTGTTTTTCGATTTAATTGCAAGTTTTGTTAAAAGCCCCTAAAAGAGCCCCCAAAAAAATCCAGCCCCAAAAAAAGTCCGTTTTAACCTCTCTAGCCCCTAAATCTGGGGGCAAAACCCCTAAGTTGGGAACCGTGGAGCCTGTGAAAACACCGCCACGACCGTAACTAATCATTTCGTAGCATTAGGCCCGGCCGTAGCAAGCGAATATTTGTAGCAGGCATCTACGGAGCCGTCGTAGCACGCAATGTAAATTAAGGGGCTCTTTTTCAATTAGAGAATGGAAATTAAAGAGGCTTTCTTTAAAAGGTGTTAATAGCTGTGATAACATAAAAATATTATTATTTGGATTTATTCCTGAAAAAAGGGAGAATATACAGGTTTAAAGTAAAGAAATTTTTACTACAAAAAAAAACCACTCACTCCAGGTTTCAGATGAGTGTGGATTTTTTTCCAGTAAAATTTTCTTAAGTTTAAAAATTGTTACTAACATATATGAGACCTAAATACTAACATAGGTTAAGAAAAATTGTTACTAACATATATGCGACCAATGTCTTGAAATAAATGATTTTTATTTTTTATTTTTATTGAAGTTATACTTCTTTAGGCGCGTTATGAAAAAAATGATGAGAGTGAAATTTTAAGATCCGCGCGCATCACTGTAACACAAAATTTTATGTTTACCGCACATTAAGAAAATCTACCAACAAAATAGTGGGTGCTAACGACTGCATTGTGAAGGCCTATCAAAAGTATTTATTAATCTGGAACAACGGAACCAAAGCGCGATTCAGGAGACTACAGCGCCATCTCTTGACCATTGGTGTAGTAGAACCAAAAACCACATCTTTATTTTTTGTAATAAAGTAACAGTTATAGGTATTCATATTTATAATATCAAAAGTATTTATTAATCTGGAACAACGGAACCAAAGCGCGATTCAGGAGACTACAGCGCCATCTCTTGACCATTGGTGTAGTAGAACCAAAAACCACATCTTTATTTTTTGTAATAAAGTAACAGTTATAGGTATTCATATTTATAATATTTATCCACATGTTTCTAGCTTGTATATTCGGAATACGTGTTTGAGTTTCATACAAGTGCAAATCACATATGTTCTAATAAATTATATTCAGTAGCGATTTTAATTGAATATTTTGATTATTTATTTATTTTTTCAAATTAAAACTGAACTTTATTAACTGTGTCCTTTTCCAGACTTTTTATTAATTTATTGTAATTAATTATTTGCATGCAATTAAAAACTAATTTTAAACGATGCCAAAGAAGGATAACTTCTCACGCGCCTACATAAGTACACGTACCCATTTTTTTTTATTTAAAACACCTGGCAGTTAAATATTTCAAAATGAAATAAAATGATATACAGTCTTACTTTTTTTTAGGTTTACTAACGATTTTTGTATCTACACCAGTATTCACTCTTTTTCTTATAGTGACATTATCTGTCGGATATCTACGATTACAATTAGGTTTATTTCTACTTTTAGGACTGAAACTATACACTCAGGAGCCAAATAACATAAATAACTTTTAATTTTATTATTTTTAAGCATATCCGGGCGATTGCACTGACAAATTATTTAAGTTTGATTGTTAAGCTTAAGAAAGGCTAGAAAGAATTCGACACGGCCATCAGGACCGCGGTAGCATAATTTAAAAAAAAATAAAAAAAAATTTGGTTAGTGCATTCGCCCGGATAGCGAAGGGTGCGGGTTCGAGTCCCGTCTGTTGCCTGGTCCCGTGGATTTTTTTCTAGTAATATTTTCTTTATTAATAACTTACTTCGCCATAGTAAGACGAGGTAGGGAATGGAATCAATACTGAACAGATTACTAATAAGTAATAATAAATACCTTGGAGCTCGATGGCACCAGTGGTTAGCGCGTTCGGCTGCGGTCGTTGAAGTTGAGCAACTTTCGCAGTGGTCGGTCATTGGATGGGTGACCAAAAATTTACTATCTCGAGCTCCTCCGTGCTTACAATACATAATAGGGATGATGACTAATTTTTTTTTCTTCGTTTATCAGAATGATTATCAAAAAGAATAGACACGTATTTTTTCTTTTTTCACGTAATATAAACATTGCACAGATATATTGATTTGAAAAGTCGCATGACGTCACGTTTCGGTACAATTTTCAAGTGTGTGTTTCTTAAAAGTGACGTCACGAGCAAGGGCTCGTAACTTTGTCATTTTTTGGTTGATTGCCCAAAGAAAAAATACGTGTCCATTATTTTTTGATCATCTAACTGACGGACTAAATAGAATTTCGTTAACTGTACCCCGTCATAACCCCTATTCTTTATTGAAAACACCACTGTACAGTACATAAATGGGGTTACAATACATTATGTTTAAACATAGTGCTTCAATAGGCGGTCTTATCGCTAAAAGCGATTTCTTCCAGACAACCTTTGGATGGAGAGGATTGAAAGAAACTGGAGTCGGTGGTGTTATAAATAAATAAATAAAATAAATAAATATGTCCAACACTCACACCAATTAGCCTAGCCCCAAAGTAAGCACTGTAAGGCTTGTGTTATGGGATGCTAGGGTAACGGATAGAATACATATACTGTACATATATAAGTATATTTTTATAGAAATACATATTAAACATCCATGACTGGAGTAAAAATGCTCGTATTCATCACACAAACATCTGCCCCCACCGGGATTCGAACCCGGGACCTCTCGAGTCGGCGACACCATGCAACCCGGCGTACAAACCACTCGACCACGGAGGTCGTTATAAAAGAAACAAGGGATTTAAAAAATGTATATGACTATATATATTAAATATATATACGTATCGTATATACATAATACATGCACATAATATTTAAACAAAACCCAGAAAAGATTGAAATTTAAACAAACCCCAGATTTTGTCGACGGGTCCGTTGACTTTGTAACTATGCCTCTGTTTGCACGAACAGAAACTTTAATATTGTTTCTGTTTCAAGGTCCTTTGGTAGATTTTATTACATACGTAGATTCAAAGCATATGTCAGTTGTTGAGTTGACAGAGCATAAAAGATGAGAGACAAATTGAAATCAAGACACATTTATATATATACCTAGTAAGTTGGGTATATAAATTCCTTGATTGAGACAAATTGAAATTATTATGATTTTATTAATCCGTAAAGGAAAAAGTCTTTAATATTGCTTTTTAAGCACATACATCTCTCCGAACAAAGGACGAAATAATTTAGGCGAAGTTGTTTCTAGCGGTATATACAATATTTGTTTGCCTTTGTTCGGAGAGCGCAGAAGTATAGTAGCGCTAGAAACAACTTAGCCTAAATTATATTCGTACGCATAGGAGAAGACTTGCGTCCTACCTGTGATGACATACGGAGCCGAGACGTGGACACTGATGGCACGGCTGATCCACAGGTTCAAAGTCGCTCAGCGCGCTATGGAAAGGGCTATGCTCGGCGTTTCTCTGAAAGATCGCATCAGGAATGATGTAATCCGACAGAGAACCAGAGTTATCGACATAACCCACCGGATTAGCAAGTTGAAGTGGCAGTGGGCTGGCCATATTTGCCGAAGAACCGATAACCGTTGGGGTAGACGAGTTCTGGAGTGGAGACCGCGTCTAGGCAAACGTAGTGTAGGACGTCCTCAGGCGCGATGGAGTGACGATTTGCGCAAGGTGGCCGGCAGGAGCTGGATGCGAGTAGCCCAAGATGGATCTGAGTGGCGTGCATTTGCAGAGGCCTATGTCCAGCAGTGGACTATGATAGGCTGTTGATGATGATGATGATGATGCATAGGAGATATTTACGGGGGATGCATTGCATTGGTTCAGTAGTGTGAAGGATACAGTGGATACTTGGGATAAGCTTATACATTGCTAATTGAAGATTTTGGTCAGTCGGACTATGATTACAGACTATTATCGTATATACGTAGTAGAACGCTGGTGATTCTTAATATTACAATTTATTTTGCTAAAGTCTGAATTGTTCTCACACCTCATGAATAAAATATCTGAGCAGGAAAAATTTAATATTGTAATGCACAATATTCGAGCTTGTTATGCTAGTGTACTGACTTCTATTGACAATAAAGAAAACATGAAAAAGGTCTGTAAGAACTTTGAAAAAATGCAATCTCTCACTTCTCAATTAAAGCAAGCTCCTAGAGTTACATCTGATACGTTAGCGCCGGACCTAGCATTTTCGAAATTTTGTAATATATAAATATAATATTTTCCCATTCGGTGCCGAGACCCTTGGTCCGTGGAGTCCAAGCGCTATAAGGTTTTTTAAGGAAATAGCAAAAAGATTAGTCGACATCACAGGAGACCGAAGAGCTGGCAGCTACCTCGGACAACGAATTAGTTTAGCTATTCAAAGGGGGAACGCTGCCAGTGTACCTTGCCTAAAGGGACTCCTTTTAATAATATATTTTAGTTGTTATATTATAAAAAATCCACGCGGACCAGGCAGCGGACGGGACTCGAACCCGCATCCTTCGCTATCCGGGCGAATGCACTGACCATTATGCTACCACGGCCCTATTAGCCGCGTCGAAATTTTCCTAGCCTTAAGCTGCAAGGCAGCGCCATCTCTTCGCATTGTAGGTTTGTTCTTTAGATTTAAACATCTAGCAGTTAAATGCTTAAAAAATAAATAAAATCATAACTTGTTATATTATATCTTTTTACGGTTTTTAGTTTTAGGTTCATTGTTCTAGTATATATATTTTTTCGTTATAAAATATATATATAAAATATATACCGATATATACATATATATGTGTGTGTGTACGCTCGGGCGAAGACATTCTCATACTCAATATCTGTATGCAAATTGTCCACTCCAGGCGTCAGCGTCAGCGGTCGTCCTAATGAGGGCTATCGCGTATGAATCCGCCGCTAGAGGCGCTAGTGTAGCGTGAGGTCTCCGAAATGTCAAATGTTATTGCTTGTTGGTTGACTACGCGGGTTTATTTCTAATTAAAATAATGTTGTGAATAATTGGTAATAATTCGGCTTAATTATGGCAAATATGAGTTATGCGGCAATGAATGTCAGTTATTAAAAATTTGAGCTTAGAAAAATGATTATGTTACCATTTTTTTCCGAATAAAACGGAACTGCGCGTCACTGTGGCATGGCCTATTATCTTTAGGATATGGTTCTTTTGTGTTAAAATACGATCTAAATGTAAGCTTTGATTTCATGTGCGTATTAATAAACCTCTAAAGTTACAATTTAGGACCTCACTCAACAGTAGCGCCATCTGGTGAGGCAGAAAACGGTAGCCCTCATTGAACACGTGAATGAAAGTTAGTCTAAGACCGTTATAAATGTATAATATGTGTCTGAATTTATATTCGCGCCTTATGATTCGATTTAAGTATATCATGGTCAATGTTCGCATGAAATAGCTATGTTCGCATGAAATAGCTATGGTCGCGTAGTCACATACTATTATGACGAACTACGGATGCCTCAAAGTTTTTCCATATATTTTATTTATTTACTAGTGGCCCGCCCTCGCTTCGCCTCGGTGTAGAGCTGTAGTGTAAACAATAGTTTTTGTTCTCAGGCTTGTGCTATAAAGAATGATTTTATTTATATAATTACACGTGTTATTGTGAGTCAACCATAAAAGATAGACAGACATATGCTGTTGCGGGATATTTTTTAGACAATTTTATGTAGAATATTTCCGTCATACATGATTTCTATGTAACTTTAACCATTAAGGCTGCACACGCGACGGAAGCTTAAAAAATGGAGTATCTTCTCCCGTTTTCCCAACATTTCCTCTGCTGCTATTGATTGTAGCGTGATGAAAAGTATACTATAACCTGCCCAGGAGTATGAAGAATAATTGTACCAAGTTTCGGTAAAATCCGTTGAGTAGTTTTTGTTTCTATAAGGAACATACACACAGACAGACAGACAGACAAAAATTTTACTGATTGCATTTTTGGCATCAGTATCGACCACTAATCACCCCCTGATAGTTATTTTAAAAATATATTTCATGTACAGAATTGACATCTCTACAGATTTATTATAAGTATAGATTTACTCTTTATTGTCATTTCCAACAAATGGCGGACTTAATGCCACATAGCAACTATATTTCTCAACTACTTTCTACTTTTAAAGGCCGCAATGTGCATGTGATAAATCTAGCAGCGACATTCTGTAAGAAAAAACTAACTTTTCACCTCGTAATCCGCGGTGTGATTTCAAATTAGTACACGACTAAGGTTAAAACAAAAAGGAAAGATACGGTATGCTCATACTAGCATCAAATAAAATATGATCCGACTCAACTACATAAGCAACTCTCATAAACGCACACTTCTGTAAATAAACATTCAATGAGGGCTACCGTTTTCTGCCTCACCAGATGGCGCCACTGTTGAGTGAGGTCCTAAATTGTAACTTTTAAAGTTTATTAATACGCACATGAAATCAAAGGTTACATTTAGATCGTATTTTAACACAAAAGAACCATATCCTAAAGATAATAGGCCATGCCACAGTGACGCGCAGTTCCGTTTTATTCGGAAAAAATGGTAACATAATCATTTTTCTAAGCTCAAATTTTTAATAACTGACATTCATTGCCGCATAACTCATATTTGCCATAATTAAGCCGAATTATTACCAATTATTCACAACATTATTTTAATTAGAAATAAACCCGCGTAGTCAACCAACAAGCAATAACATTTGACATTTCGGAGACCTCACGCTACACTAGCGCCTCTAGCGGCGGATTCATACGCGATAGCCCTCATTGAATGAGCGGGACAGAACAGTATGCTTCAACGCAACGCGAGCGAAACGGCGAGTCCACTTCCGAGTCCGCAAGGTTGAGCTGTATTGTAGTCGGTTTCTTGATAACAAAATGGCGATTACGTAAATAAAATTCACGACAAACCGTTTTTCTTTAGATTTAAACTAAGGCATTGTCCAGCCGCCCGCCGGCGATAAAGCGACTAATAATCGGCTAGTATCTCGCTCAACAAACGTACAACAGATATACGATCTGTGTAAACAAAAGAGATGAATTATATTAATAGTTGATCGCTGACTGTTCGCAACTGCGGCCTAGAACTTGCTTTACTAGTTGCTAAAAATGACAAGAGCTATCAAAGATAATACTACCTGAGCGATGTTATGATGCTGATGGGAAAAAAATGATTTTACAGTTTTATGAATGAAAAGTGTTGTCGACAGTGGCGGATTTACAAATTTGCCGCTGATAGGCTATTAAATTTTTGCCTCCCTTACTGACCTTTGAAATTCAATACGCTAGTTCACAATTATATTTATTCTGAAATTGCAACTTTATGATTTGTGTTCTATCGTCCACATTACATCGGCTTTTCCCCGTTAGTTTAAAAAAATACTAAATTTAAATTGTAATTAATGTTGAAACGCTAATGGAATATTTAAAAAATTCATGATCGCATAAGTACATACCTATATTTTACAGTGCGTTTAATCTTTTATATACGGATTACGGACGTAAGAGTGTTGAGTATACTGTGCATTACTAAAATATTAAAATTTTTGTCACTAGTTTTTCTGTGTAGATTTTGGGTCAAATTTGCCGCCCCCTTAAATCTGCCGCCCTAGGCTCCAGCCTACTGAGCCTACTGGTAAATCCGCCACTGGTTGTCGAGGCTTTATTATTTTATTTTCAACTATTTGTGTTCTTTATAAAAGCGTCGAAGGCATTGTTTAAACACAGAATATGCGCAATATTGTTATATTGAGTGCACATACAGCGTGTTTGAATGTCCAATTGTGATAAAACCGAATTGTGATCACGCACCACAATTTAATCGGATCACTTGTGCCGCGAGTGCCGTATCTTCCCTTTTTGTTTTAATCTAAGGTACACGCATTTTAAATAAATTTCAAATCATAACACTGCAGGTGCTGCATGTGTCGATAGGCCACGCTGACCACTCTAGGGAGGCCAATGTCAATCAGGGGCGAACCGCCTAACGGGATTGCTATGGCTATCGCTATCTTGTTATTTCTTTTGTTATTTCTGACCGCCTGGGGTTTACAACCTCACGCCAGCTTACCCCCCAAGTCAAGCGTGCGTAAAGAAGTTTCACATCAAAAACACTAGGAACAAATCGTTATTTTGAACGCCTCATTTGGTTTGGTTTTCCTCTAATGCGAAACACTGTTTGTTGTGAAGTTGGTGTAAACACACAGCTTGAATTCATTTGTACTAATGGGCCGTTCAAGTAAGTAAGCACTAAAGGGGGGGCAGGGGGGTCTTTGCTTTGCTTATTTTTCATGACATGGGGGGGTCGGGGGTCGAAATAGTGATTACGTCAGCATTATGGATTCGGGTGTCATGGACTGAAGACCTTAGAGCTAAGCTGAAGACTGTTAATTGGAATTAATATGTATACCAAAAATTCGGAAGGAGTTTGTTTTGTTCGTAATAGTACTTAACTAGCAAACCAGTGAACCAAATGTTCACCAAAACCTGATTTAAAAAAAATGTATTTAATTAATTGAGAACTTCGGAGATTTTGTGTGGTTTCGTTTGAAATTCGTGATTTCTCGAAAACCGGAAGTGCTACGTTACTCAAATCCGGTTTGTAGTCTTATCAGACTATTCTTAACTTATAACTTAAATATTCTCTTTATCTATCTCTTACGGTTTTTCCGCTGAAACAGCACCACAGACGGACGGACGGACTTGTCTAATAGATAAGAGATAAGATTATACTATTTGTACCTCACTGTATGTTGAATAATGAGTCAATAAAGTTTGTTTAAATGAATACTATGTGCGTTAAAGTCCTCTATCCTAAACCGATTTAAGTATTGCTGCTCATGAAGCTCATGAAAGCTCATGAATGAATAAAAAAAAACAGAAAACATTAAAGGAAAAATGCTTACGTAAGCACGGGAGGGTGGGGTAAGAGCTTTGCTTACTTTTGCTGACAAGGGGGAGGACGGGGTAAGGGCGGATCCAAAGGGGGGGTCATGGGGTCATGACCCCCCCCTGGGCTGGGTCCATCTGTACCCACTTTACAATCTGTACTTCACAATCTGTATCCACTGTGACTTGACCGCGACTATATGACCCCCCCCCCCCCCCTGGCGCCAAAGCTGGATCTACCCTTGGGACGGGGTAAATAATTTTAGTAAATCTGCTTACGTAATACTTGAACGGCCTCTAATTGGAAAACGAAAACGATCAAAACTTTGTCTAAAATCATAAGGCACTGGCTGAAAATCAGCGCTGCTACCACAGTACCACACTACTACCACAGTAGCATAGCTGAGACAGCGACCTGTTGGCCCTGCACAGCAACACCAGCAGATTAGTTTAGTTGTTTTTTTTGTTTATTATTTTTGTTTTTTTTTCTTCTTTGTTGTTATGTTTGTTACGAGTACAAGACTCGTCTACATCACTCATACGTCACGCGTACATTATGTGTTTCCCAAGTGCAGGTGGCTCGATTGAGCAATCGTGTTGAAAAGTGCTTATTAGACAGATTTAGTTAATGTAAAACCTTCGGACAGTTTTGGGAGTTGCTTGAGCTTCAATCGTGGAAGCATCTTGACGTATAGTTTGTAAGACCGGATCATCGGGATCAATTAGTATAAGTAATTTTGTAAAACATTTAAATAAATAAAGTTATAATTTAAAGTTTAGTTTTTAAAAACCCTACCTGACGGCTCAATTCTGTAATTGGCGCAGTCGGTAGGATAGTCGAGTCAGTGCGAGCATCATACTTCGATCAGCCTGATAGTCGTGTCGTCGGCGTGTCGACTATCTCTACGAATCTACGCGAAGCAGTCGTCAGACGGGAAAGAAGAATCAACTTCGAAAACCGGCGCTAATCCAAAAATCGATGGCCCATCACCACACTAAGCTAAGCATCCTGCTCCTGTGAGTTTTATTATATAAGTTACGTATTCCTATTGGTTGCCAGCGGCCCCTTTCCTGTCTCCCGTAGGACGTAATAAGTTAATTAAATAAGTTTGTTTTAATAGTTAGAAAGATTTCTAGATATTCCTATTGGTTGACAGCGGCCCCTTTCCTGTCTCCCGTAGGACGTAAAAAGTAAATTATTTTTTTTATAGTTAGAAAGATTGCTAGTTATTCCTATTGGCTGACAGCGGCCCCTTTCCTGTCTCCCGTAGGACTTAATAAGTAAATTAATTAAGTTTTCTTTTAATAGTTTAGAAAGTTTTCAAGATTTTTTTTCCAAAGAAAAGTAGAGATATAGGACCGAATCTGCGGCGCAGTATTCATCCTAATTCTAGAGAATTAAGGTTTCATCGCGAAATCGAATTATCTACATTAGAAAGCATAGAAGAAGAAATGGCGACCGAACAACAATCTGTAGCTTATTCAAACGATATGACAGAAAGGATTTGGAAATCTTTAAGACTAGTCCCTGAGTTTGATGGAAATTCGAACATTTTAATTAGATTTTTGAACATTTGCGACCAACTGATTTTAACATATGTTAATCCAGCTCCGGGAAATGAACTAAATAATTACGCTTTAATTAATGGAATTTTAAATAAAATAACCGGGCCTGCTGCTAAAACATTAGCAACAAATGGCATCCCCCAGGACTGGAATGGCATAAGAAATGCGCTAATTAACAGCTTTTCGGATCACAGAGACGAGTCCGCCCTATACACCGATTTATCTATGTTAACTCAAGGTTCCGATACACCGCAAATATTTTACGAGCGAGTTCAAAATTTACTTAGTATAATTATGACTTATGTAGAATTACACGAACAAATTAAAACAACAGTTGAGGCTAAACGTGAACTTTACAAAAAATTAGCTCTTCAAACATATACCAGAGGCCTAGCCGAGCCTTTAGGCTCACGTGTCAGGTGCATGCGCCCCGACTCGCTAGAAAAGGCCTTGGAATTTGCTCAGGAAGAATTAAACGTCTTATACTTACAATCTAAAGCCAGTAACCCGCTAATTTCTAAGAAATCGATTAACAATGCCCCGTTTAATTACTCACCTTTTAATTCGCATGACTCACTTATGCCTCCGAGACAATTCAATTCTGGAATGCCTACACGTCAATTTAAACCTTTTAAATACCCTTTCATGCAACAAGACACTTTCCCTAACAATTTTGCTAATAATTTTGTACCGAAAAATATTTCTTCTAATAACAGCTTTAGGCCTACCCCCGCACACAATAATTTTACATATCAACAAGGATCTTCAAGGACTCAGCAGATGATGAGAGCCTTGCCGCGTTCTAACATGTCCACTGGTTTCCGAATCCCCCCTCGAGGAAATCTTGCACAGAACTATCAAAACTTTCCTAAGCCTATGAGCGGCATTAGCCATCCAGTTGCTCGAGTATTACCCCCCACTCATCAAAATACGCACTCACCACAAATAAACTTTAACGAATTCCTTGACCCTGAAACTTTTTACAATACCGACCTTGACTATGACCAGCAGGCATACGCATTAGAAGCTGAAAACTACAATGAGCAAATGACTGACACAACAGTGGACTATGATGACCAAGGAAATTTTCTGTTGACTCCGGATCAGACATCCCCAGAATAGAGTTACATCTCCAAAATCAAAGACAGCTACCGTTTATTCAAATTTATGATCCTCCTTTAAAGCTTCTCATAGACACCGGCGCTAATCAATCTTTTATTAGCCCTGAAGCGGTGAGAATTTTTTTTTCAAACTTCGAATTGAATTACGACCCTTTTATCGTCACGAACATACACGCTACGACTCGAAATGACTATTCAGTCACCATACCTTGTTTTCCCGAATTTAATGACCAAAACCCTATAAAACTTTTTGTCTACCGATTTCACGAATATTTCGATGGTTTAATTGGCC
Source organism: Chilo suppressalis (assembly GCA_902850365.2). Classification (NCBI taxonomy): domain Eukaryota; kingdom Metazoa; phylum Arthropoda; class Insecta; order Lepidoptera; family Crambidae; genus Chilo; species Chilo suppressalis. The sequence continues at coordinate 25,030,401 of OU963904.1, read as the reverse complement.
TAGATCTTCTAGAACAGTGGCAATCCAAAATTGACTTCAGCTCTCACGTATTAAAGACACAATATGCAGAAAATCCAATCTTAATGTACAATTCTACAAACGTTAATTTATTTGAGACCGTTATTCCCGCGCAATCAACTCAGATTGTTAAGGTTCCAACTAATATTTCTGAAGGCGATATTTGTGTTAAATCCCAAACCATATGTGGTTGCAATATCACGGACTGTTTTTCGTTCGCTCAAAACAGTCAGGCTTATATAGAAATTCTAAATCCATCTGAAAATGATATTACTTTTTCTTTATCAGAACCTCTGCAGGTGCACGTGTTTAATGAACAAACTGACTTAGCCGACACAATGAACTGTATGACTCACGACCCCGTGAGATTCCAGGAAATTTCTTCGCGGTTACGAACGGGTCATATGAATGCCGAGGAGAAAGCCAATTTACTTGCATTATGTAGAGAATATTCCAACATATTTTATCTCGATGACGAACCCTTGACATTCACAAACAAAATTAAGCATCGTATAACAACCACTGACGAAATTCCCGTTTATAGTAAAACCTACAGATATCCCTTTGTGCATAGGCAAGAAGTTCGAACACAAATTAAAAAAATGCTTGACCAAGGTATCATACGACCTTCTACTTCAGCCTGGAGCGCGCCTATTTGGATTGTCCCTAAAAAAGCAGATGCCTCGGGCAAAACTAAATGGAGACTAGTAGTTGACTTTAGAAAACTCAACGAAAAGACTGTGGACGATAAGTACCCCATTCCCAACTTGACTGACATCCTAGACAAGCTAGGTAAATGCCAATATTTTTCCACTCTTGATCTTGCCAGTGGCTTTTATCAAGTGGAAATGCACCCTGACGACATTCACAAAACCGGTTTTAGTGTTGCAGACGGCCAGGGACACTTTGAATTTTTAAGAATGCCCATGGGACTCAAAAATAGTCCGTCCACTTTCCAGCGCGTTATGGACAACGTGCTAAGAGGCTTACAGAACGTTATTTGCGTTGTCTATTTAGATGACATTCTAGTATTCTCAACTTCTCTACAAGAACACGTGATAAACCTACGTAAAATCTTTGATAGGCTTCGAGACTCAAATTTTAAAGTCCAAATGGACAAGTCCGAATTTTTTAAACATGAAACTCCATATTTAGGACACATTATTACAACCCAAGGCGTTAAACCCAACCCTGACAAAATTGCAGCGATTTTGAAATACCCCATCCCGAAAACCACTAAGCAAATAAAGGGATTCTTAGGACTTATCGGGTACTACAGACGTTTTATCCCGGATTTTGCTCGTTTGACAAAACCCCTTACAACGTGCCTTAAAAAAGGTTCTAAAATTTTACTGACCCCTGACTATGTGAAATGTTTCGAACATTGCAAGACTTTACTAATGAACGACCCCATTCTTCAGTATCCAGACCTATCTAAAGATTTTATTTTGACTACGGATGCCTCAAACGTCGCCCTAGGAGCCGTTTTGTCACAAGGCCCCATTGGCTCAGACAGACCAGTCGCTTATGCATCCAGAACCCTTAACGACACCGAACTGAATTACTCCACCATCGAAAAGGAATTGCTTGCAATAGTCTGGGCAACGAAATACTTTAGACCTTACTTATTTGGCCGCAAATTCAAAATTATCACAGACCACAAGCCTCTTCAATGGCTTCTTAATTTAAGAGAACCTAATTCTCGTCTTACTCGATGGCGACTAAAATTGGCAAGTTATATTCTGCTACCATAATTTACAAAAAAGGCAAAGCAAATACTAACGCAGATGCACTGTCCCGCGTTGAAATTCATAACGAAGAGTTAGATTCAGTGGTGGTTAACATCAGCGACTCCTCATCATCACCATCAATCATTCAAATTAGTGATTCGTCATCCTCAACAATCACTGCTCCCGATGATAGGCCCATCATCAGCCAATCTTCAACTGACACAGCACCGAGCATGAGACCACTTTCTAGTCCACCACCCGATAATTACGATAATTTACCTTTCCTACCAGGCTTTGAAGAAGACACAAATCACACTAGTGTTGAACATCCCATACTCGAACTACCAGTATCAGAAGAACCCCTAAATAAATTCAAAAGACAGTTAATCATAAAAGTTAACACTAACCCTTGTAATGCTAGACCAAAAACGACAGTACCATTTGAGACATACAGAAAATCAATAGTTCAAATTTCGGAAAACAACCTAGAAGAAGATATTATATCTGTCGTAAAAAATCACATTGATCCCAAATTGCGCACAGCAATCCTCGTACAGCCTCTCAATAAAATGTACGATATTGTACCCATTCTACAAAAAACCTTTAAAAATGCCGCAGCCAACCTGGTCCTTGTCAAAAATGAAATTCAAGATATTTGTGATTTTCTTAACCAACAAGATTTAATATTAAAGTACCATGAAGGAAAAACCAACCATAGAGGTATAAATGAGACACATTTAACATTATCTCAACGTTATTGTTGGCCAAAATTAAAAGAAAGTATAACAAAATATATAAATCAATGTGACATATGCAATCGCGCTAAATATGATCGCGACCCTTTGCAACCTCAGTTTCAAATTGTACCTCCAACGTATAAACCATACCAGGTAGCACATGTGGATGTACTCACCATAGAACAGGATAAATATCTTACAATTATAGACTCTTTCTCTAAATATGCTCAAGTGTACCGATTACCAGATTGCACAGCCCCAAATATAATTAAAGCACTCTTAACGTTTTCGACTCATCACGGATTTCCTATGCGCCTAGTCACAGACCAGGGTACAGAATTTGTGAATCAGGTAGTGAGCGAATTTTTAAAGTTACATCAGGTGCAGCATCATAAAATAGCAGCTCACGCTCCTAATGAAAATGGAATGATAGAACGTTTCCATAGCACCCTCTTGGAACATATTCGTTTATTAAAATTACAACACAAAAATGAGCCTACACAAAATTTAATACCATACGCAATCATCGCGTATAACAGCTCCATCCACAGCCTAACAAAGTGCAGACCATTTGACCTCATAACTGGACACTTTGACCCCAGAAACCCGACAGACTTAAATTTATCGGAACGACTTTTACAACAGTACTTACAAGAACATCGTAGTAAAATGGACACGGTATATAACATTATACATGACACGTCATACGCCGAGCGTACTGCTATTATGGAGCGCCGTAACTTAGATCGCGAACCAGAAATTCAGTATAATCAAGATCAAACAGTTTACATTAAAAACCCAGCTGCTAGTAGGCAGAAAACTGCAGCCCGCTATACGCATGATAAGGTTGTTACTAATCTGCCAATACATATTTACACATCCAGAAAACGAGGCCCAGTTGCCAAGACTAGACTTAAACGAGAAAAGAAAAATAATGAGGTTACGTTGTTACAGGATCCCCTTACTCATGGACCTGGACCGAGCACAAGCAGGTCCACTAACACAAAACATGATCCGACTTGATGACCTCTCCGACGGACCTGGACTTCTCCCCTTTAAACTTGGTTCAACGAAAATTGTATCACATGACCATACCTTCCTCCAAGAAATTGACCTTGACGAAATCCAACAACAGATTGACTCACTACAGACTCAACTAACTGATCTATCCAATAGGGTATCCAATAGACATTTTGCTCTATTTAAATATCAAATATTGCATTTATTCGGCAAACTTAATAAAACTTCACTAGAATTAGAAACCTTTGAACCAAAAAGGCTTAAAAGAGGACTTTTTAACCCGCTAGGAACTTTCATTAAAAGTATATCGGGTAACCTCGATAACGAGGATGCTCTGAGATTCGAGAATGCTCTTAAAATATTGCAAAACAATGACAAAGACCTTTCGGATAGTTTTAATAAGCATATTAGTTTATATAAAGAAATGACCATCCAACAAACTCAAATTTTAAATAATATCTCTTCAAATCAAAGAAAATTAGAAAAAGCAATAATTTCAATAAGTAATACATCTGTAACTGAAAAAGAACAGATGTATCAATTTACACAGATTTCCCAATTATTTAGCATACTTACGGAAAATATTCTGGAACTCTCATCTGAAATAAGTAGATTAGGTAATATTTTAGCTTTTAGTCGCACAAACGTAATGCACCATTCTATACTATATATAAGTGATTTAAAAAATATGTTAACACAGCTTAAAAATCTATATAATCCCCATGCGTTACTAAACTTAGATGTTAGGTTTTATTACGATCTAATTACCTTAGGATCATATTTTATTGATAAGAAAATTGTAATTGTCTTGAAGTTTCCTATAATGTCTCTAGAAACATATGACCTTTATAGACTCTGTCCTGTTCCTAATAAAAACTCAGAAATTATCCTTCCACCATTCCCATACATGGCATCCAATTCCCAGGAATTTGCGTACATGGAGGCTGAATGCCCGAAGATCGACACCTGGTACATATGCAAGCAGCAGCTTAACCATCAAACCCGAACACGCAGTGACTGCGTCTTCAATCTCATTTATCATCAGAATACAGGAGAGTGCCATCCTACATCCATATCACTCCTGAAGGAAGCACTACTAGAATTGGACAGTCAACATTATATTTTATCATTACCTAACAAAATCAAAGTAAAAATATCATGCGGACAAGAAAAATATCATCTGTTAAAAGGAAGCTACTTCGCAACGATTCCCCGAAATTGCAGCATTCACACACCAGAATTCACAATTGTTAATACTGATGACAAATTTCGTGGGCAACCTGTTGAAATAATGACATTCCCACACTCGACTCCGATGTCAGCAAATTCGAAGAAAAACTTACCACATTATAATTTCACAAAAATTGATTTGAACAAATTACACAATATTCAACATCAATTACTCATGGACCCACCTGTTAGAATTAACACCGTGGATTTATCCAGCTTATATCACACCACGATACCTACATACGTCATCATACTGTTAAGTGCACTTGCACTCATTAGTGTGGCTTACTACCTGAGACGGCGTAAGATCCAACAGCGAGTTAAATCTACACAGCCTCAAGAGATGGAAATGGCATCAGCGGGTTCTACACCATCCATCGAAGAAAGAAAAGCCGCAACATTTGCTCTCAATCTTCGCAAATAGTTGCTCATCTAGGAGGGAAGGTGTTACGAGTACAAGACTCGTCTACGTCACTCATACGTCACGCGTACATTATGTGTTTCCCAAGTGCAGGTGGCTCGATTGAGCAATCGTGTTGAAAAGTGCTTATTAGACAGATTTAGTTAATGTAAAACCTTCGGACAGTTTTGGGAGTTGCTTGAGCTTCAATCGTGGAAGCATCTTGACGTATAGTTTGTAAGACCGGATCATCGGGATCAATTAGTATAAGTAATTTTGTAAAACATTTAAATAAATAAAGTTATAATTTAAAGTTTAGTTTTTAAAAACCCTACCTGACGGCTCAATTCCGTAATTTGTTGTATTTATGTTATTTGTTTTCAAATCTGTTTTGTTTTCAATGTATGTATGCTGTGCAACCAATAAATGTTTTTCTTTCTTTCTTCTTTCTTTCTAAAATCCATTTGTGTTCATTTGATCAACTCTTTTATACGAAAAATAAGTTAATAAAATGTCAACGGATATTATTTATGTCCTCTCATACGTATTTCAATTATCATTTTGCAAGTTATTTATGAATAGCTTCCTTACGACCGCGACCTACTTATTTAATTCGAATAATTTTTGACATCAATCAACATTAGGGGTAATTACAACGTTCTCCAGTACTGTAGGAATTGCGTCAAATACAATAATATATATATATATATGTAGATTCATTACGTAAATGATTGTTCTCGCTCTGCAAAACATCATGGCGACGCACTATGGGAACCCGCCTAAGAAAGCCATCTCATAAATGCTTTTTTCGTAACTGTGATTCGAGGCATGTATTATACGTCAAATTATAGCTAAAGAGTTACTTTATTAAAATCAATATCATTCAAGTCTCTGACTCTTCGTATTTTATAAAGAAGAGCATCTAAAGTCAGCGAATGAAAAAAATACAAAAATAATAATATGATTTCAGTTAGTTTGGTATAATTTTATAGTATCACTAGCTAACCCAGCGAACTTCGTACCGCCATAAAAAATAGGGGTTGGTGGTAGAAGGGTGAAAATTTAGGGTTGTATGTATCTTTGTACGATGTATCATAAAAAAAATATAAAAAAAAATCTAAAATTAAAAAAAAAAATTTAGGGGTGGATTACCCTTAACATTTAGGGGGATAAAAAATAGATGGTATCCGATTCACAGACCTACAAAATTTCACGAAAATCGGTCGAGCCGTTTCGGAGGAGTTTAACTGCAAACACCGCGACACGAGAATTTTATATATTAGATAACAAAAGAAGTCATATAAGTGTGATACTATTTTAGAAAGCTTTTATTGTCTTCTTTTCTATAAAATTAAAGTAAATGCAGTTTTTTTTAAATTATTTAATTAAAAAAATCTTTATCATAATGTGAACTATTTTCGTTTCTTAAACATTCAGTTGGAGTTTTGACATTTGCCAAAGCTTGCCGAAGTTCTGTTTTTTTGTGTTATTTCTTAGATAATATAATATAATTTGACGGCAACAAATTTTGTTTTGCTGTATCAGTGCATAACATTTTCAAATGTCTTAGAATATCAGCGTGTGAAAACATATATTTTTAAGTACGTTTAATAAAACTTTTCTGATTTCGGGTTTCTCAGCACGAACATTTAAATAAAGGCTCTTGGCCCTTTTGTTATATTTTTTTTATCTTATCCTATACCAATATTGTGTATTTCACATAACATTTAGATCCCATTCCCATAAGAATCATAGAAAAATTGCAAAACCGCAAAATTGTAAAATAGTTTAAATCTACTAATTTTGCACACGTCTTCCATAAATTTTCGGTATAAAAAAGTGCATTTGAGTATGATAATATTTCAGTTCTTCATTAGTTTTTGTCGTAAATAATTGATTTTTAAATATCTCGCCGCAATGAGTCTGTTCTCGTTTACCAGACGCTACCTAAGTCTCTTATACTTTGAAAGAGATACAAATTATGGTGTTTCCATCTCTGACTATATACGAAGCAATTTCACCGAATCTTCAGATGCAAATATTGCTAAAATTATCGCAAGTATTCAGAAGTCTTTCATAACTCAGTTTCGTCAACGCCATACTAAAGCTGGTCGATAGAAAGAACAGTTCTTAAGCCAAAACAGAAATTGGAAATGGGATTTGATTGAGCACAACTGTATGTTAATAAATATAAATTGTACTATATGACGTCTTCCGTGCACAAGATTTTGATTCATGGTGAAAGTGTTATACGTCATTTTTCGGTATTGCCTCTTGGGAAACTTTTAGAAGATGCACAAGAGTCACGGAATAAAAACTACAAACAGTTCAGGCTTTATCATGCAAGAAAATATTCGAGGACAGCCACTAACGAAGATGTTCTACACACTATTGTATACCTCTGATCCGTACATTACATGTTTGAGAAAACCTTATAATAAAAAATATTTACAACTTTTTGATGAAGAAAAGTAGCTCTTAAGTGACATTTGAGCTACTATGATGTTTGTTTTTTAATTTTAAGCAGTAACATTTACTAGTTACCTTTATAAACTTATTAAAACATAGATGTAATTCTAAAAATCGTATATTTTTTGTAAGTATTAAAAATAAACTTTTATAAACAAAATATAGATTATTTAAAAGCGAATATATTCAAGATTATCAGAAACAAAAATCATGATGATATCTTTATTAACACAGAAGTTATAGATTTTTGAGATGAAAATGAGTCAAAGTTCCCATAATGCGACGCATCACGATTGCATGAGTGGCACAGGAAGCGACCGAGACATGACCACGACCACTCTGTCAAGAGTGCACGACTAGGAAGAAGTAGATTCATTACACTAACAGACCCGTTATTGGCAAAAATCTGCTCGCGTGGAATTATTTCTAGTAACATTTTCTTTAGATTTAAACTAAGGCAGTTGTCCAGCCGCCCGCCGGCGATAAAGCGACTAATAATCATCTTTTTTCTCGCTCAACAAACGTACAACAGATATACGATCTGTGTAAACAAAAGAGATGAATTATATTAATAGTTTATCGTTGACTGTTCGCAACTGCCGCCTAGAACTCGCTCTACTAGTTGCTAAAAATGACAAGAGCTATCAAAGATAATAAATACTACCTGAGCGATGTTCGCTTGGCCGTCAGCACTCACGCGTGTTATTTTTACTTAGAACTGCCTCGGCGAGCGAATGGCGTGTGGAATGAGGGCTATCGCGTATGAATCCGCCGCTAGAGACGCTAGTGTAGCGTGAGGTCTCCGAAATGTCAAATGTTATTGCTTGTTGGTTGACTACGCGGGTTTATTTCTAATTAAAATAATGTTGTGAATAATTGGTAACAATTCGGCTTAATTATGGCAAATATGAGTTATGTGGCAATGAATGTCAGCTATTATAAATTTGAGCTTAGAAAAATGATTATGTTCCCATTTTTTCCGAATAAAACGGAACTGCGCGTCACTGTGGCATGGCCTATTATGTTTAGGATATGGTTCTTTTGTGTTAAAATACGATCTAAATGTAACCTTTGATTTCATGTGCGTATTAATAAACTTTAAAAGTTACAATTTAGGACCTCACTCAACAGTGGCGCCATCTGGTGAGGCAGAAAACGGTAGCCCTCATTGCCCGTCGTATTCGCACACTCACCCGTCGTATTCGCACAGTCCAGCGGTAAAACTATCGGTACAGGTCGCGGCACGTAACTCTAGCGCTGGACAAAACGCGGAGGGGATAGCTGCGCATGGGTACGACAGGAGAGCCAATCGGCGCAACGCACGCCCACCCGCGCACCTCGTTTCCCCCCAACACATCTTAATTTTTACTTCTGCGCAATAACGGTCAGCATTACAGTTTCGTGCCGCGACTTATAACACACACTCACTTCCCGCTACTCGTCAACTCGTTACTAGCTTCTAGCTCTACTCGCTTGTCGTTCATCGTCGATAGTGGGACCAGTGCCTTAGGGGGGAATAAAAGTTAGTAGGAGCTATTAACTGCCTATTTTAACGATATATTTTTGATTTAGATGTCACGTCGGTGACAGCCCTCTATGCAGAGGATGCATGGAGGTAGTAGAAACAGCTACTGACTTTCTGTTTGAGTTCTGCTGAAATCCAAAGAGTGTTCGAATACCTGACGAAATACCTCGGCTCACCAGGAATCCTCCAAGAGCCAATCACCAATGTGAAGGCCCTGGGGTTGTTCCTGACGGTACTGGTCTGGCTGGAGTGACTCCGGCAACACACTCGTCTCGTCACGCAAAATAGACGCCATATGGACGTTGAGTTGCGGTAACGCCCTTAGCAAGAAGAAGAACGAGTTGTATTGTGCAAAATGTTATTTCAATAGTAACATCTTAATAAGGCATTGTTGAAGATGTGTTTTGTGGCAAATACATACTTAAGCATACAAATGTGTCTGATAGGGTAAAAAGAACATGTTTTGACAATAAATATTAGGATTCCACCGAACGTGAGCAGAGGAAGCGGTCATGTTTGTTATCGTAATGTTCATTAAAATTCCAACCTTTCCACGCCCCTTTTATTAAAAAACCGTTTATTATTTTAATGAAAAAAACAGCCTCAGCTTAAATATATTTCCTTCTTGTTGACAATCGACACTGAGGTTGTGTCTAGGTACTATAATTTACTCTGCGGTTTTAAGTTTAAATTACGCCAGGACATTTAAACACACGTGGGAATAAGCGTGGGCACTGTTTAATTACGAGACAAAACTCAGTCACCGGCACCCATTACCATCAGAAAAATTCAACACACAATAACAATGCCATTACTAGTCTAGTCAACAAGTGCCTTTTTGGTCAACTTTTTTCAGCAGTCTCCGAAAATTATGATCGAGGTGTCATTCGATTCGGAATGGCATCTAGATGATTTTTGAAAAAAATGAAGTTCCGCAAACAAAAATTGCAAAAGTTATTAACAATAAACTAAAAAAAAAGGGGGGGTTTCGTTTTTTGCAAATATCTCGAAAACTAATAAATATATTTAAAATTAAAAAAAAGATTCAAAAAGAGGAGGAAATTTCCTAAAAAAAAGCCCCGACTCCCGGAACTGTAGGACCTATATTTATAATTTTCCCAGAGGGATGAAAATACGGCCGAAAATGGCTCCTCTGGCTTGCGTAAGCCACGCCTACTTTGGGCACTTTATTAATAATTTTTTTTTAACATGTTAAATATAAAATTTAAGAAATGAAAAAATTCAGGGGCTTACTGGATGAATGAACAATAATCCGCGTGAAAATTTTTTTTATCACAATTTTGCAATTAGTTACGCAATTGTTAATTAAAAAAAAATTTCAGCTTGAACATGAACATTGCAAGTGTGATTATTGTTAAACTATAAATATGAGATTTTTGAAGTTATACTTCTTTAGGCGCGTTATGAAAAAATGATGAGAGTGAAATTTTAAGATGCGCGCGCATCACTGTAACACAAAAAATTAACAGCATGAAGTTGGTCGCTTTAGCTACCAACTTCATGCTGTTACTTTGTGTTTACCGCACATTAAGAAAATCTACCAACAAAATAGAAATAGAATCTCTATTTAGTGGGTGCTAACGACTGCATTGTGAAGGCCTATCAAAAGTATTTATTAATCTGGAACAACGGAACCAAAGCGCGATTCAGGAGACTACAGCGCCATCTCTTGACCATTGGTGTAGTAGAACCAAAAACCACATCTTTATTTTTTGTAATAAAGTAACAGTTATAGGTATTCATATTTATAATATCAAAAGTATTTATTAATCTGGAACAACGGAACCAAAGCGCGATTCAGGAGACTACAGCGCCATCTCTTGACCATTGGTGTAGTAGAACCAAAAACCACATCTTTATTTTTTGTAATAAAGTAACAGTTTTAGGTATTCATATTTATAATATTTATCCACATGTTTCTAGTTTGTATATTCGGAATACGTGTTTGAGTTTCATACAAGTGCAAATCACATATGTTCTAATAAATTATATTCAGTAGCGATTTTAATTGAATATTTTGATTATTTATTTATTTTTTCAAATTAAAACTGAACTTTATTGACTGTGTCCTTTTCCAGACTTTTTATTAATTTATTGTAATTAATTATTGGCATGCAATTAAAAACTAATTTTAAACGATGCCAAAGAAGGATAACTTCTCACGCGCCTACATAAGTACACGCACCCATTTTTTTTCCTCTCTTGGAGCAATTCTTAAAAGGCTTTAGAATAGATCCCCGTTGGAAAAATTAAAAAAACAATGTTTTTCAGTTTTTAGCAATTGTTCATAAAAAATACTTCAGGAAAATTTTTTTTTGCTTTAATTTAAGCATTAAAGCAAAAAAAAAAACCTGAAGTATTTTTTAATCTTATCAACTATTAATATTTTTCCTGAAGTATTTTTTATAAACAATTGCTATAAATTAAATAAATAAATTAGTAACAACTAAACTTTTCAGCTAAATTTGGCAACAACGATAATTGTTAATAAAAAACTGAAAAATATATTTTTTAGCAATTGTTTATAAAAAATACTTCAGGAATTTTTTTTTTTTGCTTTAATTTAAGCATTAAAGCAAAAAAAAAATCCTGAAGTATTTTTTAATCATATCAACTATTAATAATTTTCCTGAAGTATTTTTTTATAAACAATTGCTATAAATTAAATAAATAAATTAGTAACAACTAAACTTTTCAGCTAAATTTGGCAACAACGATAATTGTTAATAAAAAACTGAAAAATATATTTGTAGGGGCCGTTACTAGGACCCTAATGACTGTCAATATGTCAATTAGTGACGGGACGATTGTCAGGAGATAATTATTAAAATACGTCAATATGATGTGAATGCCTTTATTGCACTGTCATATAATATAAAATATTGTTCTTAAACCAATTAGTGGGTCAACTGTGTCAGCAGTTTAAAGTGCATCGATTCGGAATGCAAACTCAATAAAATATAATTAAAATGGCTTGTACAATATTTTTTTTAATTTTTCCAACGGGGATCTATTCTAAAGCCTTTCAAGAATTACTCCAAGAGAGGAAAAAAATCTCAAATTTATAGTTTAACAATAATAACACTTGCAATGTTCATATCAAACGGAAAAAAAATTTAATTAACAATTGCTTAACTAATTGAAAAATTGTGATAAAAAAATTTTTCACGCGGATTATTGTTCATTCATCTATCCAGTAAGCCCCTGAATTTTTTCATTTCTTAAATGATGATATTTAACATGTTAAAATAATTTTTATTAATAAAGTGCCCAAAGTAGGCGTGGCTTACGTAAGCCAGAAGAGCCGTTTTCGGCCGTATTTTCATCCCTCTGGGAAAATTATAAATATAGGTCCTGTCCTACAGTTCCGGGAGTTGGGGCTTTTTTTTAGGAAATTTCCTCCTCTTTTTGAATCTTTTTTTTAATTTTAAATATCTTTATTAGTTTTTGAGATATTTGCAAAAAACGAACCCCCCCCCCCCCTTTTTTTTAGTTTATCGTTAATAACTTTTGCAATTTTTGTTTGCGGAACTTCATTTTTTTCAAAAATCATCTAGATGCCATTCCGAATCGAATGACACCTCGATCATAATTTTCGGAGACTGCTGAAAAAAGTTGACCAAAAAGGCACTTGTTGACTAGACTATACATACCAATTAAAGAAGTGCGGTCTGTAAAAAAATGATGCAGAAAGAACTTTTATAACTCAACAAGCTAGTTGGTTAAGTTAAGAGGAGCTCGATGGCGCAAGGGGTTAGCGCGTTCGGCTGCGATAGTTTAACTTAAGCAACTTTCGCAGTGGTCGGTCATTGGATGGGTGACCAAAAATTACTATCTCGAGCTCCTCCGTGCTTCGGAAGGCACGTTAAGCCGTTGGTCCCGGTTGCATCTGCAGTCGTTAGCACCCACCAATCCGCACTGGGCCCGCGTGGTGGGTCATGGCCCAATCTCCCTATTCCATCCATAGGGAAGGCCTGTGCCCCAGCAGTGGGGACATTAATAGGCTGATGATGATGATGATGAAGCTAGTTGGTAAGTATTTTTTTTTAAGTTATGAAAATAATATGCCTGTACCCTTAGTACGTATATTTCATTTGGCTTCATCATAAGTATTGAGGACTCCAATGGACCCCAACCAACTTCAAAGTAACAATAAAGATAAATAATTATTCTAATCACAAATTAATGAAAGGTAGATAGATACTCGTCAAATTACTTACCTTCTTATTGTTAACTTAGGAACACACATTGCCTGAAATAAATTAATGCTTTTTTTGCATGTCTGGAAAATGCGTGACCGTAAACCTCGCTCTGAGGGTTCCTCCCTGTCATTTCTTCCAGCTCGCAGACTCGATGCAATAACAGGGCCCGACAATGTAAAAACCAGACAACACTCCTGCACCGGTTACCCAACACGGACTCTGAGGACCGAGGTCCCCCGAAAGCGTGTCGAGAATGCGGGCGTAGTTGTAGTACCCTGTAAGGACTGGCCATACATACCCGTCGGTGATTGTCTACGAACGGACCGATGAAGAAGCCGAGAAGTATACGGGGCATCTTCTTTTGGGGAGCCTGTGCAATGCCTGCCTGAACCCCCAGGTCAAATAAATTCATACCTGTGCGACAAAAAGACTTTTCTAAATTAATAAATACTAGCAAACCAGTGAACCAAATGTTCACCAAAATGTATTTAATTAATTGAGAACTTCGGAGATTTTGTGTGGTTTCGTTTGAAATTCGTGATTTCTCAAAAACCGGAAGTGCTACGTTACTCAAATCCGGTTTGTAGTCTTATCAGACTATTCTTAACTTATAACTTAAATATTCTCTTTATCTATCTCTTACGGTTTGGCCACTGAAACAGCACCACAGACAGACGGACGGACGGACGGACTTGTCTAATAGATAAGAGATTTCCTTTTTATTTAAGTTCAGTGGTTCAATGTAAAGTATGCAACATAATGTCATCTGTTTAGAGAGATACTTTATGATGACTATCTAAATCGACTTTGATAAAGGAACTAAGTGCAAACCATAAATAAATGATCGGTCTCACTACACTCGACTAGATACCGCCGGCGTACTTGTCAAATGCGACAACAAATACTACACCAAAATCGCGAAAATACTATAGATATAATTTACCAGAACATCAGTATTAAACATTTGAAAGAAGAAATAGCAATTATAGTTATCGATCTTTAAATCTAAACAAAATATTACTAGGAAAAAATCCACTTGAATTGAATGAATTTAAATTAAAAAAATCTTTAGATTTAAACATCGAGCAGTTATATGCTTAAAAAATTAAAAATTATAACTACAAAACAGATTTTAATTTTAAATAAACGGGTTGTAATTTTCAATAAAATTCCAGAGCAAAAGCAACACAATTTATAAACTTTGTTTTGAACATTTTCTAATAAATTAAATTTAAATTTAAAGTTATTATACATCTGAGTCATGAAATTTCTTTATACAATTTATGATGTTCAGATTTTGAAATAACCACGTGGAAAAAACAAATAATTTATTAACAAAAGCAATTTATTCCAAACAGTGCAACTTAATGTTTAAGTAGGGGTCTTACAGGTATTCGCCCAAGGAGGTATAAGTACAATAAACTTGTCCAATTTCGTCCCTCGAAACTGGCTAAGTAGTTCAGAAAACACTTAGTTAGACGTGAAAGTAAAGACCCACCAAATTGGAATGCCTCACATCACAACCGAATTCTGTTAAAAGATTGTCTTTTTTTATGAAATATTAAGTGGGTGAGGCCGAGAATTTTGCCACATATCATGTCCTCCAAAGAAACCTTCGTGTTTTTATAGAAAGTTAGTAAATGAGGATTACCTGGAATTTTTAGTAAAACTATATTGTCGCTATCCAGCATGGCCAACTGTCAGAGTCCCAATATATATGGTACTGTAACGTCCGTTACGTTACGGCCTCCTTGTTTAGGTAAACTCTTTGCTCTTGCCATGCCTACGGTTGGCAGTTATATTAAAAAGTTAATGTCATGATTTTAAGATTTGAAATAAGGAATCATCTGTCTTTTGATAGAAGGTTCCATACAAGAGACAATCTTCAGGCACCAACCCTTTCGTAGCTTAGATAAAAATAATTATATTCGCCTGAAATCTAATATAAAATAATAACCATCGTCAAGTTGTTTCAATAAATTCCTACGCCCCTGAGTTCTTTCCGCTCTGGCTAGAACTCCTCAGTACACAACGGTATAAATTAAATATTCTCATTGAAAAAATAAAAAAGTGTAAAACCACCGTGCTTTTTAGTAACTTGCTCACTTTAAGCACGGAAGTGAAGTGGTTACTGTTTTCGTGAGCAAGTTTATTTACATTTTTTTAAGGAAAAGTTGAGATTTTTGCAAAGATCTTAACTGCGCAAGATTCTTGAAAACGCCGGTAAATAGGGGTGATGACGGGGTACAGTAAACGAAATTCTATTGAGTCCGCAGGTTAGATGATCTAAAAATAATGGACACGTATTTTTTCTTTGGGCAATCAACTAAAAAATGACAAAGTTATAGCGCTTCAAAGTTTGGGAGTAGGGGCTCGTGACGTCACATTTGAGTTTTCACTTATAAGTGTACTCAAACTTGACGTCACGTGATTTTTCAAATAAATATATATCTGCAATGTTTATATTATTGAAAAAAGAAAAAAATACGTCTCCAATACTTTTTGATAATCTACCTGATAAGCGAAGAAAAAAAATTGTCATCATCCCTATTGTAAGGTAACGTTTGTATACTTTTGCGCATTTTTTTTACTTTTGTGTCACTATTGCGAGACCAGCTGCGAAATTATTTCGTTTCTACTACTGCGCTCCCAAAACAAGGTCGAGGTACACTAGTTTCAGGAGCATTGCAGTTTTTTATACGTTTAGGTATTTTAAATAATTTTGGAAGTATACTCGTGGTTCAATGAATACTTTCATAAAACATTAGTATTTCGTTAAGTGTATGTGCCAATATTTTATTATTTATTTATGTTTATATGATTTAATTGCATAGTTAAAATTATAATTTAATTTAATTTTTCACCTTATAAAAATGTACCTACTTTAAAAAATGCTTTAGTAAGGATGTTATTTTTGTCAGGCTTGGTATACTCCGTGGCCGAGTGGTTTGTACGCCGGGTTTCATGGCTGTCGCCAACTCGAGAGGTCCCGGGTTCGAATCCCGGTGGCGGCAGATGTTTGTGTGATGAATACGAGCATTTGTACTCCAGTCATGGATGTTTAATATGTATTTATATAAATATACTTATATATGTACAGTATATGTATTTTATCCGTTACCCTAGCATAACACAAGCCTTTTAGTGCTTACTTTGGGGCTAGGCTAATTGGTGTGAGTGTCGGAAATATTTATTATTATTATTTACCCTAATAATTTAGCACTACTTTTTTAATACGTCGTTACAAGGAACCTGGCTCTAACCTACGCACACCAGGAACAGGCAGAACCTGGTGTACCACAGCACGAGAAGATTGATATTTGGTGAACACCATACTTCGAAATCGTTTTCTCACAGGAACTGAAATTACAAATCAGTTTCGACACCGCAGAGGAAGTGACCCAAGTGCATGGACAGTAAGACGACGACTTGCTGAAGCTAGCTTGAAACCACTTAGACCTGCAAACGGCCCTAAACTGGAGCGTGGGCATCGTATTTCAATACTGCAATATGCCCAGAACTACTTAAATAGGACTATTGATAATTGGTCAAAAATTATGTTCTCCGACGAAAATTTATGCTCTACAAGCACGATGGAAGACACAGAGTATATAGAAGACCTGGGGAAAGATTCAAGCAGTCATGCATCGAAGAAAAACTAGCCTACGGTGGTAGGCCTGTACTTGTATGGGTCGGAATTTTTTCTGAAAGTCGCACAGAACTGGTGTTAATAGAAAACGGCTCTTTGACTAGCTATTAAGATATGTGGAAGAAATTTTCAATAGGGATGATGACTAATTTTTTTTTCTTCGTTTATCAGGTAGATTATCAAAAAGTATTGGACACGTATTTTTTCTTTTTTCACATAATATACACATTGCAGAGATATATTGATTTGAAAAGTCGCATGACGTCACGTTTGAGTATACTTATAAGTGAAAATTCACTCAAAAGAGACGTCACGAGCCCCTACTCCCAAACTTTGACGCGCTATAACTTGGCTAACTTTTGTCATTTATTGGTTGATTGCCCAAAGAAAAAATACGTGTCCATTATTTTTTGATCATCTAACTGATGGACTAAATAGAATTTCGTTTAGTGTACCCCGTCATCACCCCTATTAACACGTTTGTCCATTTATGGTCAATTTGGGTGAGGATGCTATTTTTATGCATGACAATGCCCGACCTCATACAGGTTGGATTGTGAATGACTACCTTCAAGAGATGAACATTACTCGTATAGAGTGGCCAGCACGCAGCCCGGATATCAACCCGATCGAGCATGCTTAGGACGAGCTAGGGAGATGCGTAAAACAACGAGACCCTCCCCCAAATACGTTTCGTGTCAGTATCATCATCATCATCATCAGCCTAAATCCCCACTGCTGGGCCCAGGCCTTCCCTATGGATGGAATAGGGAGATTGGGCCATGACCCACCACGCGGGCCATGTGCGGGTTGGTGGGTGCTAACAACTGCAGATTCAGCCGGGACCAACGGCTTAACGTGCCTTCCGAAGCACGGAGGAGCTCGAGATAGTAAATTTTTGGTCACCCATCCAATGACCGACCACTGCGAAAGTTGCTTAACTTCAACGATAGCAGCCGAACGCGCTAACCACTTGCGCCATCGGGCTCCAAAAACCTAGCTCCTAAACCTTATTAATAAATGAAAAAGAAGCTTGGATTTGTTACTCTATGTTTTGTCTGTGTTCATTGAATGAAACAGAATTTGAGTGATATTCTGAGAAAAAACACGGTGTAACTAGTCCAAGCTTATTCCTCCTTCATGAAAAAGGGAGTTAGAGACTAGTGGATTATATTTCGTAGCCATGGACTTGACTAATCGTAGTTAAAGTCTAACCTTATAACTATAAACAATTCAGACATGCGTTCAACGCGAGTTTAAGAAAAAAGACATAGAAAATTTGCGAAAACAAAGTTTAAAACAGTGTCTAACTTTTTGAAGTGAAACTTCTTTACTACGCACGCTTGACTTGGGAGGTAAGCTGGTGTTTTGGTCACCCATCCAATGACCGACCACTGCGAAAGTTGCTTAACTTCAACGATCGCAGCCGAACGCGCTAACCACTTGCGCCATCGAGCTCCTCATTCGTGTCAGTAATTATCAATTAATAAGCGGATTAATTGGCGTTGGGCATTTTTTAGAAAAGATGCGGTTATAGTTACATTGAGTATTTGATTATTATATTGTTGTTGTTTATTGTTACAAGTTATCATGTTCGAGGTGGGGCGCTAATAACTGCGACACAGTCTCTGACTAATGTAGTTATTTACGTTTTACATTGTATCTGTACATTATAAATTAAAAAACAAAAAAAATATACATAGATATGCAATGCATGTATTTGACATATTTATTGTTTTTGTATCTCGAATGAGAATAATAAGTTAACGGATCGAACTAAGAAATGGAACAAGTGAGAACAAATACTCTCACTAGTTCGACGGTCGAACAAATGAGAAAAATAATTCTCATTAAATAGATTTAATTTTCTTAAATTTATTTATTTTATTTATTTACTTTTCTTTAGAAAGAAAAGTTTACTAGAAAAAAAATATCTTTAAAAATCTTCATACTTTAGATTTAAACATCTAGCAGTTAAATGCTTAAAAATAAATAAAAACATAACTAATTCTCATTAGTTCGACGATCGAACTAATGAATCGAAGTAGTGAGAATGAAGGTTGTTTTGCAGATGCAGATCATGCCACATTATTTTCTTGGCAATAAACTAAGGCATCGCGTCACTGTGGAATTTTAATTGATATCTATTAGTACTGCCGATAGAATAATATATTTTGTAACACCTGAATTTTATACGGCTGGCTCGGTTCGGTTTGGTACATTAGTCTGTGGGCGATAGGGAGACACGCACGCACGTCACATAAATGTATGTTTGTCGCAATTTGTATGATTTCGTTGGTAAACAAACGAAGTTATATCATTTTATAAACGTAATCAGTAAGGTGCAAATTGCCGGAGACAAATTGTTTATGAATTCGATTGTAATCAGTGTTTTTATATATAACTTACTTATATAATAAGTAAATATAACTTATATAATTCAAAATGTAGAGATATAGATATATTTTTGGATCAAAACAGAGATTTAAAAATGATTTGAGGTTGACACTTTACCCTACGTCCCCGTCCCCAAATAAATAAATAACAAGTACCCTTGTAATTTTTAAATATATATACACTAGCTGACCCAGCGAACTTCGTACCGCCATAAAAAAATTTAATTAAAAAAACATTGTCCAGCGGCCAAAATTGTGAATCTAAACCATTCTCAGATCCCCTTGAACACACACAAAAAATTTCATCAAAATCGGTCCAGTCGTTTAAGAGAAGTTCAGTGACATACACACTCACAGAAGAATTATATATATAAAGATATACATCAAAAGTGTCTAGGGATCAAGCATTTTTATGCGGATTTCTTGAGATTGAGATGTGGCTTTGTAATAAATTTATGATTTTATAAATTTATATGGATCCTTTTTGGTGCATTTCATAATTTGAATCAGGAACTGTGAATCAAATTCGAGTAAAAGATGAAAATCAGCTGTCAATATTTTCCCTATAAAAACATACAACGCATTGAAGACATTATTAGTGCTACTGTTTCCCTACTACTGATTAAAACCAACGTTATTATGGAGCGGCGACGTCATTTAAGCAGGGAAGAAATGCTCAGAGCCGTGGGAATGATAGAAGCTGGTTCCCGGCAACGTACTGTGGCTTTAGCTCTGAATACAAGTCAGAGTGTTATCAGTCGACTTTGGACACGATACCGAAGCACTGGTACCGTGGCTGAGCGCCATGGAGGACGGTATCGCTGCACCACACGGAGACAAGACCGATACATTCAAATCTTAACTCGAAGAGCTCCAACAATAACCGCCATGATGTTAGCCGTGAGGCTTCATCACTCTTCAGGGAACTTAATTAGCGACCAAACAGTCAGAAACCGCTTGCATGAAGTGAACCTTCATTCCCGAAGACCGCTACGGGTACCACCTATAGCAATGCACAATCGTAGGATTCGATATCAATGGGCTCTTGAACACAGAAATTGGGCAGAAGAACAATGGCGTTTCGTGTGCTTTTCTGATGAGTCTCGTTTTGGTATGAGACCGGATACAAGACGTATACGACACTGGAGAACCCCTGGACGCCAACAGCGATTAAAATCCTGCCAGGAAGTCCATCCTTATAGTGGTGGAACCATCATGGTATGGGCGGGTATTTGGATCGGCGGAAGAACTGAGTTGATTTGGATCAGAGGCAACCTCAACGCTCAAATTTATGCTGAGACGATTGTATCAGACGTCATCGTTCCTCTACAAGTGCAAATCGGTCCCTTATTTCAGTTAATGCATGATAATGCACGACCGCACACCGCAAGAGTTGTAAGACAGACTCTCGCCGCAGCTAACATCAATGTCCTGCCCTGGCCTGCTCAGTCGCCAGACTTGAACCCGATTGAGCATGCATGGGATATGCTACAGAGAAGAGCTCTGCCGAATATGGAGGGTATCCAGTCGCAAGAAGACCTTTTTTTGTTGTTGCAACGAACATGGGCGGCCATTCCACAGCGTGATTTGGATGAACTCATTTTGAGTATGCCAAACCGATGTTCTTGTGTTGTTAGTGTTCGCGGTAGAAATACGGATTATTAATTGTTTAAGTTACCCAATAAAATTTTAGAGAAAACTGTTATTTCAGTCTTTTTTTCGAACTTTTGTGTTAGTGGTTCAAATGTCAAAAATCCCTTTATTAGGAAAATGGCAAATTTCTTTATTAATGCAAAGGTGACTTGGTTTATCGTTACTGTGACAAACGAAAACACTTTATTTGATGAATCCTTAAAGAAAATTTTAATTAATATCAATCAGGAGAAAAGTTATTGCAAAAATATATGTTGATCCCTAGACACTTTTGATGTGTGTATTTATTGTTTATTTTATGCATGTTTTCATTTTATTTTGGTTGATTGCAGATACATGAATGTTTATTAGACTCGTACGCAATTAGTGACTTTTTTTTAGTAATATTAAAGTTTTAATTCCTTTCGCCCGCTTTGTTTCATCACTTAGGATTGAAGACTATTTCATCAATGTTTTTTTCTTTATTTCTATGTTTTCTTTTTGGTAACTAAGGTTTACTTATGTTATTCAGCTGTGTACATTTTTGCTGGCCTTTGGCTGTTTACCGTACCTTTTGTTTAATGTACCTTTATAAATAAAAAAAAATTAAAAGAAAATAGTGGACCACCCCCGTTTTGCTCGTGTAAAATTTATTTTAACTCGAAAAAATATATCCTGCCTCTATCCTTCGGGAACGGTAAAGCTTTCAAAATCAGATTCATTCTTTCAGATGAGCATTGGTTTTTTCAGGTGGTCTATCATACTAGATACTTCATAGTTATATTTTTAGTTTTGAAGCATTTAACTGCTAGATGTTTAAATCTAAAGAAACTGGACTTAAACCTGCACCTTTCGCTATCCGGCCGAATGCACCTGATGGCCGTGTCGAATTATCACAAATATTAAACATTTGAGGAGCTCTATGGCGCCAGTGGTTAGCGCGTTCGGCTGCGTTCGTTGAAGTTGAGCAACTTTCGCAGTGGTCGGTCATTGGATGGATGACCAAAAATTTACTATCTCGAGCTCCTCCGTGGTTCGGAAGGCACGTTAAGCCGTTGGTCCCGGCTGCATCTGCAGTCGTTAGCACCTACCAACCCGCACTGAGCCCGCATGGTGGGTCATGGCCCAATCTCCCTAACCCATCCATAGGGAAGGCCTGTGCCCCAGCAGTGGGGACATTAATAGGCTGATGATGATGATGATTAAACATTTGAAAGAAAAAAAATTACGCGCCCCTTAAAATTTTCGTATTCATTAAGTAGAATTTTCGCCATTTTACCAATGTTGGTTTTCACGAATCCATTAACAAACCGCTATAGGCGTACTTTGTTTTATAACGGTAAATATCAGAACCATTGCTTGGCCATTTTGTTTGGAATTTGAGTGCCGCTAATATTTATATTTAACCGGGCGGTTATTTTATATTACTATTAGGTACCTATGTCTTATTTTAATGTTTTTGTTTATCATAGCATAGCAATATTTCTAGACATAGATAGCTTTTTTGAAAGAAAAGAACGTCGGTAACGAATACGGCAACAAAATCAAAATGTCCGTACTGAAACAAGAACAGCATTTACAAGACGACTAAAAACCAATGAATTCTTGTACAGGACATAACTGATATAGTTTTGGATACTAAATATACTCGCATTATTTTATACCTTTATAATCGTGATAAGATTATAACAATATTGGTTTATACCACTATAAAACTGCTCCATTTTACTTATAACTGTTCTTTATAAACCCTTATAAAACCAAGTAATAAAACCAAATATTTTCCAGGTTATTTAGTTTTTTTATAACTATTAGTGGCTACTTAACTTATAGTAGTCCTATAATGCTTCTTGTTAGCAGTTATAAGTATAACTTACCAGTTTATCTACTCTTGAGTGCGTTTTTACACCGTCGCGTTTCATTTATTGGTCACCCAAGCTTATATTGCACCCCCATTTCGGCCTTCAAGGAATAATAAGTTAGTGTATAAGATTAGCCATACTATAAGGCCCATCGAACTCCATGCTTGCTATTACAAGCGTGACAGCAAATAAGAGAATGGTATTTAGATGGCGCTGTAGTGCTTTTCTACCGTATTTGTAAGGTTTTACCCCTTTTAGACATGATTAAATACAAAAAACCGCCAGAAATCACAACAACAAACAAATCCGTATTAATACATAACTTTGAAGTTTTACAGATTGCTGGGTTTAATTGCCAAATAAAAATCTTAATGTTAGTTCCGTTTTTCGCCACGTCCATTCTCTTTCCGCAGAGACTGTATAAGGGCTGAAACCTATAACATCTGCATTATAGGATAGTTTTGCTGCTTGGACACAAGTATCAAACTCACAATGCAGACCCTGAGAAAAACCTCGTCATGCCTCTTTTGAATAAAAACCAATGCTGATTCGAGTTCGTGTTTTCAGAATGACAGTTGGTCTTTTTGTGTAGGTAAGTATAATAAAATACACTTAATTTTGCTTTTTGATCAATTCAATTCAAAAATCATTTATTAAATTTAGGCTTTTACAAGCACATATAAAAGTCGAAAAGTACGCCTATCGGTTCGCAAAACTACGGCGGGAGACCTTGCACTGAGAAGAACTGGCAAGAAACTCAGCAAGGGCTGCTTTTTCTCCCTGTTTTTTATTTCATAGTGTCGTCAAAAGTTGACATCAAACTTGCAAACATGTGCTGAGGTCAACTTACCGTCACCGAGCATGGATCTTTTTAATTCAATCACCTCCTTAACTATAATGCGATTCAACTAAGAATAAGACCGACTGGGCACCATATTGTGACGTCATAGCTGTCAATTCAAACCAAATAGGTAGAGTGAGCAAAAAAAGTTTCTATTTAATGAAACTTATTTACTAAGATTAAGTGAGAAAAAAACATCAGATTTTTAAAATAAAATTTATTTACTAAGATTGAGAAAAAAAAAACAACCGATTTTTAATAATATTTATTTATAAAAACTGTGTGAGAAAAAACATTAATCAGAATCTAGCTCTTCCATTCTGCTCATCTCTGCATTACCGCGGGAGTATTTATAAATAATCATGCACTTTTACTAGGTCACATATGAACATGCATCCTTTATATAAACGAAAGTTTTAAATCGAGTTTATGAACGCAACTTAAAGTAACATTTGATTGACGATTTAGCTTATCAGCCATTTATAGCCAAAGCTCAATAAATAAAAAAATATATCAAACAATATTAATTATCAATATTTGTTATTGTTTCTTTACAAATGTTTCTTTTTTTTCTAGAATTAGCGGAGTACTGAAAAAAGGTTCCAATTTTTTTTTCAAACCGTACTTTTCAAGCGACATTTGACAGATGGAGGTCATTGGATTTCCTATTCTTATTTGAAACGCACTATACGATGGTGTTGTATGATATATAACGCGGTTTAGTGCTAAGTTAGGATTTAACTGCAATAACACAACACTAACAAATCGACAGTGAAAAAGTATAATCGCTTAAACGCCACTTTAGTAACTTAACAGAAACGAGGATTAAAAGTTTTTTAACAAAAAAAATCATAACTCATTGTAAATGACAAGTAGCGCCATAAAAATAAAAACATATTCATATAATAATATTTTCTAAATATCCTCATAATAAAATTTACATAGTGCCTTTTCTTTATGAATAAGATGTCGACAATCACTCGGCCCGCCATACATTTCTTGTCAAGCTAACAATCATACGCCAAATAATGGGTAGTCATACTCTCTTAAAAATCTCTTCGGCGGTGTCGTGTGAGGCGGGTCGTTACGTTCCCTAAAAAATGGTTGAGCGAAGCGATGGCTGGTTCATGCGTCATGCTCGTGAACGGGTGCTGCCAGCGGAGATTAATTGTTAATTAATCGTTGTATTTAACTTTCGGCATTCCTAAACTTTTTTCATTTTTAAATCTGTTTTTTATATTTTTTATTTTATAGTCATAATTGTTTTATCATTTACATTTGTAATGGAAAGTGACTTCATGGGTTATCTCATATTGAACTCATTTTTCAAATTGACGACTCTGTATATAATATAGGGGAAAAAAACAGCCCTTGCTGAGTTTCTTGCCGGTTCTTCTCAGTACAAGGTCTCCCGCCGTAGATTTGCGAACCGATGGCGTAGCTTTTCGACATTCACAAGTGCTTGTAACAGCCTAGACTTGAATTTTGAATTTCAAATAGTAGGGCTGGTGAAACCGAATGCGATAAAACGATATCTGGTGGGGTCGAAACCCCGGAGAGTGGACTGCAGTGTTGGTTCGAAATATTAAGCGGGTTTGATCTATGGGATAGGATGAGGACAAAACACTATGCTTACTTACGGAGGGCCTCGACGGTGGCGCTGGCTTATACGTCAGCTTCTCCTGCAGCAGTCTCTTCCAGATGCCAGCGGTTAAAGATGGCGGTCAAGAAAGTCGTCGTTGATGGCCATCACACACAAAACGTCCTATTTTTGAGGAAATCTGTTTATTTAAATAAGCTTGTTTCATACATTTATTTCAGTTTATGCGGTAAAATAGAATCACATAACCTTGCGGCGTGATCTTAGATTAAAACAAAAAGGGTAGATACGGTACGCTCATACTTGCATCAAACAAAAACTGATCCCACGGCAGCGCGAACGGGACGGCGAGATCCGCGTCACTGTATTACCGACCCGAACGAAACAGCACATTGAGTTTCAACGGCAGCGCGAACGAGACGACGAGATCCGCGTCACTGCACTACCGACCAATCACGCGACCAGTACTCGACGTCACTGCCGAATAACATTCAAAACAAACAGTAATTTTTAGGAAAAAATATATTTTATAGTACTTACGAATGAAAAGTGATACCGTGGGTTTTATTTTTAGTTCTTGAGCAATTTGAGCACTTTTTAAAAACATACTTAGGCATTGTTTTATCATATAAACACAAAATATTAGCAATATTTTTTTTGGCGTTCACATGTACGTCGTTTGCATGTCAAGTTGTGACTAAAGCGATTAGGGGCGTGGAACACAATTCATGCGGATCACTTTTGTGAGGCTAGTGCCGTATCTACCCTTTTTGTTTTAATCTAAGGGCGCGATGACAAATTCGACCATTTCGATATTTTGCGGTGACAGACTACTTTTTCTTCTTGATGCGGTGACAGATTGATGACAGACTGCCATTTTCTTCCGGTCATCCGTCGTTGCCGGCGAATATATTGCGTCTTCTTCCCTAATAAGCATAAGGCACAGTGTTTGAAGGAGAAGGATCGATTGGGATGCGGTTAATTCTAAAAGAGAATGACATGGTATGGAATTTAGAGGTTACAATATGTTTTGGCGTTACCAAGGGCGTAAGCACCATTGATTCAAAAAACACCAAAACTTATGTCGCTTTAGCCACGGGCTTCAGCGTTGTGAACAATAAAAATTTCCAAAAAATTGAGTTGCTTAAAAGCGCCAAAAAGAACTCAAATCTTCACGAAACATAAACATATCGATGCAGATAAAAAAATATGATTAAAATTATATATATAACTCATTTTCGACCAAAGTGGCGTATATCTAAGCGATTTCGCCTTTCCACTGTCGAAATGGTATAAAATTCACGTGTTAAAACGCGTATTTAATAATACAACGCGAATGTTGCAAAGAGTAACTGTTGCTCTTTTCATCCGCGGAGGCCAGGGACATTAGACAGTCAATAGGGATGATGACTATTTTTTTTTCTTCGTTTATCAAATCGGGTAGATTATCAAAAAGTATTGGACACGTATTTTTTCTTTTTTCACATAATATAAACATTGCAGAGATACATTGATTTGAAAAGTCGCATGACGTCACGTTTTGGTACAATTTTCACTTAAAAGTGACGTCACGAGCCCCTACTCCCAAACTTTGACGCGCTTTATTTTTGTCATTTTTTGGTTGATTGCCCAAAGAAGAAATACGTGTCCATTATTTTTTGATCATCTAACTGACGGTCTTAATATAATTTCGTTTACTTTACCCCGTCATCATGCCTATTGAGTGGAAAATTCCGGTTCTTCTATAAAAC
The DNA here is from genome assembly GCA_902850365.2 of Chilo suppressalis. Lineage (NCBI taxonomy): Eukaryota > Metazoa > Arthropoda > Insecta > Lepidoptera > Crambidae > Chilo > Chilo suppressalis. The sequence continues at coordinate 25,003,318 of OU963904.1, read as the reverse complement.
CCGTTTTAAAGTTATTTATTTCTGAGAAGTGGAAAGTAAAGTCTATAAGAGTCCTCTTTCTTCGTCGGGGGCTGAAAACGAATATTTAATAATATATTGGAAACTTAGTACCGACTGAAGCAGTGACTTCATAAATCCGAAATCTGAAATTATAATACAGTTTAGGGTCCCTAAAAAGTTTGGTTTATAAATAATATTCGTAACACGGAAGTTCAATTAGGTAATTAATTTGTCACTGACTGAAACATTCCAATCAAATGTAAAATAATATCGTGTGTGTACTTAAGAATAACAATCTCACTGAGCAGGTTAAGTTAACTTAAGTACTTATAATTCAAACGAGCGTCTCAAACAACAAAGTAATATACAGACGTGTTTCTACTTGGAACCCGTCAACAAATTTGGTTGTTGACGGGTGCCTTTGAACAACAAATTAATTAGCCACTAAGAACGGTAAACGGTACGAGGTACCTACCTATACGCATCTACGACGTTTTAAATTATCCATGTTAATTTAATATTTTAGATAACCTAAAAGCTTATTAAAATTAATTAAATTTAATGTAATTAATACCAGAGTCATCATCATCATCATCATCATCAGCCTATTAATGTCCCCACTGCTGGGGCACAGGCTTCCCTATGGATGGAATAGGGAGATTGGGCCATGACCCACCACGCGGGCTCAGTGCGGGTTGGTGGGTGCTAACGACTGCAGAAAGTCTTGCGACTAAAGTCTGTGCGGAAAGAGAATGGGCGTTGCGAAAAACGGAACTAACATTAAGATTTTTATTTGGCAATTAAACCCAGCAATCTGTAAAACGTCCAAGGTTTGTATTGATACGGATTTGTTTGTTGTTGTGATTGCTTGCGGTTGTTTGTATTTAATCATGTCTAAAAGGGGTAAAACCTTACAAATACGGTAGAAAAGCACTACAGCGCCCTCCAATCTAAATCCCATTCTCTTTCCGCACAGACTTTAACAGTTTTTGTCTAAGAAACACTGGTTGGTTTCGATAGCAATAAAATGTCAACTATGACTGCTTCTTACAGTAAAACACAACATTCGAAATTCCCCCAGTTTCTTTTACAGAAAAATTAAAATATAATGCCTCACTGACACGGACACCAGCTTCTTACAACGCCGAATGGTATTATATAAGTGTTGCTTAACCTATATTTTATGTGCCTTAATTGTTGTAACAAGAAATAAATAAATTTATTATTATTATAATGTCTCACTGAAAAAGGAATTATCCACGAAAGTATTTTCGCGTGATGATTGAATGATTGAATGAATGAATGAATGAATGAATGAATGAATGAATGAATGATTTATTTATTTTATCTCACAAAGTCACAAAGTAACATTATAATTAATTAAAGGGTATTGAATGACAAAACAGTAATAACAATGCAGTTCTTTGAGAGAGCTGGAGATTGTGAAATAATAGCCTAGCTCGTTGTAGTCTAGGCGAAGCACGGTTTCAAATTGTTCTATGGTAGAGCCAGATATGACTACATTAATCTGTTAGTTTTCATCATTTCAAAACTTAAAATAGGGGTGATGACGGGGTACAACAAAATTCTATTTAGTCCGTCAGTTAGATGATCAAAAAATAATGGACACGTATTTTTTCTTTGGGCAATCAACCAAAAAATGACAAAGTTAGAGCGCGTCACAGTTTGGGAGTAGGGGCTCGTGACGTCACTTTTGAGTGAATTTTCCCTTATAAGTGTAATCAAACGTGACGTCATGCGTTTTTTCAAATCAATATATCTCTGCAATGTTTATATTATGTGAAAAAAGAAAAAATACGTGTCCAATACTTTTTGATAATCTACCTGATAAACCGAAGAAAAAAAATTAGTCATCATCTCTATTCCCTTGACAAGTTTTTTATTTTCGCGCGGAAAACTTGTACTCTTTCCATCATGCACGGGGTTGCCAGGTCTGCCGATTTTACAAGAGATCTGCCCTGTTTTTCTGAAATTTCTCCTGTTCTTGCTTTTCTTAGAATACGATTTTCTTTTTTTAATTGCATGTCGAGTTGCGTTCCATCATTAAGAATGTAGTTAGGTAACTTTAAATATAATACAATAAATATGTTATTTGTCAAAAGAAAAAAAAAACACATTCGTTACACTGGCCTATACCTTGATTTGATTTACCAATTCTAGAGGATTATAATTAGAGGAATTAAAGGATTAGAATATAATCGGAAAAAGTACGCCTCTGCATCTACAATTTTTTTCTTGTAGCTCTTTCCATACATCTACTGCATTTTTCATAACGCCTCCCGATTTTTAAAAATCGGCCCTGGCAACACTGATCATGCATCATGAATGTTTTTTGAAAGACTCTGTATCCAGGTCATGAATATATAAAAAAAATCATGAATGTTTTAATAAAGTTCTTGGAGTTAGCTAATAAAATATGTTCGTATTACAATTGCCTTGAACTTATTAATACAGAGCAGTCAATGAAATATAATTTTGTTTTTTTTTTACTTCGTAACGCACACTATAAACTTTACTGTAATCCAAGGCTGTAAAAAATAAAAAAAGCTTCTAAATGCTCGGTCAAGTTCAAGTTGAAATCACTAACTGCGTCTCGTTTTTACTACTTACGACTATAGTTTTATGGTGATGCTTTCACGAATACAGGAGGCCATTAAAGAGCATAAACGACATCTAACCTCATGGCGAGATTACAGTTGGCCGTTAGCCCGAATACGAGAATGCCAATGGAATTCGCACGACTGTTTTTACTCGTGCTATTGCATTGCTATTGCTCGAAACCAGCTTTGTACGAAGCGAGCAAATAACGTGTACGGTAGGAGAACTACTGCCTTCCTAGTCCCGCGTATGATCAACGAACTACCCGCGGATTTAGTCAATTGTCTAACACCGTTGAATGTTAAATACAAGTTGAAAGACTATTATTATAAGACCTTGGAATGCACCTAACTGTATCCTTTAAACACAGTACTTTGTATTTAATTTATTATTTAGCTAGTCCCTGGCGTGTAATTAGCATTGCTACAAACCTCTGTGGTTTTTCTAATGCTGTAAATATAAAATTGTAACTACTGTTTATAATGATAAATAAATAAAAAAAAGGAGTTTTTGGCGGTATTTCATCGAGTGCGGTTGGCGTCTTATTTTAATTATTCTTAAATTTGTTCATAGTGGATATTGTGAAATAAAATTGGTGTGATTTTGTGTTACAACCGTCTGCGTAACTGAAGAATTAGTGGAATCTTTAAAATATACGCTATTCCGGTCAAGTGGACGTGAGAATTTTATTGTAGTATTGACTACCTCACAGAAGCTTATCGAAAAAGCCAACTCGATATATTTCGTGCCAAACACTCCAAGAAGCATTAGAATGCGTCACACCCACATTCTATTGTAAAAAAAGGAAGATTAATACAAAAATAAGACGATGGCGGCATGGCTATGCCTTTGCCTTTCTCAATAGAGAAGAATAGAACTAAAAAAAAAAAAGACTAAGTGTAAATGAACGGATTCGAGTATGGCCGTATTCAGCCATTCTCTCCGCACAGACTTTACCTTGTTTTTTACAGTATGGTGATAGCAATCCCATAATTATAACATAAATTACTTTTATGTTTGTCACCATGAACGTTTAAAACTAGTCAACAAGTTACTTATTCATCGACAGTTAACGCATTCCACCTGCAACAATGTAAGTAAGCAGATCGTAAGTCGTGCGCGTTAGTTTTCGAAATATGCCCGAACTCTCCACTTATCTGTCATCTCGCTTGCGGCTATACGCTATTCCAGTGTTTCCTTACCTTTCCATTACTGCTACCCCTGTAACCTATAAGGAAAACAGATTTTACCCCGACTTTAAAATATTATCATCAGTCCAAGAAATTCCAATTTGGCATCTTCGTCTCTTATAATGTCATCATCAGTAGGAAATCTCGCCCCGCTTCCCACACTCAGTACCCCGCGGGCTCGCTAGCAAGAAGCACATGCTCTATTTAGTAGTGTTATTATATAGAATTTTCTTATTATTTAGATTTGACCAAATAATATGGTTCTTTGTTACCCCCGAAGTATGGTTGATTTACCCCCGGAGGGGTAATTACCCCTAGGTTCGGAACCCAGGCGCTATTCGAAGACCGTCGTAATAAGTATGGGTGATGGATCTAGCCAATACCCATTCGGAATCCTGATATTAAAGCCCGTTCGAGCAGATAAACCTATCAGTTAACGCCTCCCATCAAGGGCGGATCCAGCTTTGGCGCCAGGGGGGGGTCATATAGCCAGCTTTGGCGCCAGGGGGGGGTCATATAGCCTGCTTTGGCGCCAGGGGGGGGGTCATATAGTCGTGGTATATTAAATATTGAAAGTACTTAAATAAAATCCCCCTGGGTTTGGTCCATCTTTACCCTGCCCAGGGGGGGGGGGGGTCATGACCCCCATGACACCCCCCTGGATCCGCCCTTGCCTCCCATGCGCATAATAAGTGCGCAAAACGGATTTTGTTCTCGAATTGTAGCACCTGTTTATAGGAGTAAGATTTTCTTTTGTTTACCCGTCCCGTCTCCCAGCCCGTAATCCAGTGTGAATTTAGCTTCGGGTGCCCATAGTCGTGTAATATCTTTCGTGCACCCGAATTCGAGCTAACGACCAAGTGTACTTGCTTTATTAGACGTGCCCATCTTTTAGGCACTTGTGCCACCGCCGACGATGAAAGAGAAGCGAGCTCACAGAACACAGAAAGAGATTACAATGGTGCTCATAGACCGTTAATACGGGAACCGACGTCGCCGGCTCGACCCCATTACACTTAGATAATCTAATAGATAATAGCCAATCAAACGACGCGACATCAGCGCTCACACCCGAGAGCAACGACGCAATCAGAACCAAGTTTTGGTTAAGCTATAAGCATTTATAATTTTTATTATTTTTAAAGCATGTAACTGCTTGATGTTTAAATCTAAAGAAAATATAACTAGAAACAAAATCCACGCGGACCAGGCAGCAGACGGGTCTCGAACCCGCACCCTTCGCAATCCGGGCGAATGCACTGACCAATTATGCTACCGCGGCCCTCACGGACCGCGTCGAAATTCCTCTAGCCATTCTTAAGCTGCAAAGCAGCGCCATCTCTTCATCGCTCATTGTAGGTAACCACTCGAACGAACGCGCTAACCACTTGCGCCATCGAGCATCGCTGAGCTCATATTATCTTTGATACCTCTGCCGATCAGCGACAAACTAGTGGAGCGTGTTCTCGCCAGCAGTGTGAACAGTCAGCGAGTAACTATTATAGCTATTGTACGTTTCTTGAGCGAGAAAATAGCCGATACCTAGTCGCTTCCTCGCCGGCGATGGGACAACTGCCCTTAACCTGACTTTGGCAGTGAGAAGAAAGGAAATTATAGCTTTATAAACAAGGCTGTTACGTAGAAAACAAATATTGCCCGAACGGCCCGTAAGTGAAGTTTTATTGGGGCGCCATGTTCGTCCGGGGAGTTTCAACAAAATTATACACAGCATGTCTTGGTTTAAAATGCGTATTTCCCCTGCGTTTCTATTGCCTGTGTGTAGAGGGAGTTGAAATTAATGAGTTTTTTTTTATATATATATGAATGTCTTATAAGAGGTAGTTCGCGACGGATTTTCGTATTAGAGTTCCCCTCAGTGTTGCCAGGTCCGATTTTAAAAAATCGGGAGGCGTTATGGCAAAAAAACAATTGATGTATGGCAAGAGCTACAAGAAGAAGAAGTAGATGCAGTGGCGTACTTTTTCCGATTTGTACACCCTCCCCCCCCCCCTAGAATTGGTTAATCAAATCAAGATAAAGACCAGTAACGAATGTGTTTCTGTGGCTTTTGCCGCCCCTCAAAGCTAGTTTGTTTTTAGACAATAACATTTATTTTATTATTATTTAGGTTACATACGTTATTAATGGCGGAAAAGGCAACTCAACATGCAATTTAAAAAAGAAAATTGTATTCTGAGAATAGCAGGAGATTCATGTAGTAAAACAGTAGAACAGGAGAAATTTCAGAAAAACAGGAGATCTCCTGTAAAATCTGGAGACCTGGCAACACTGGTGCCCCTCTACTCTAGGCAAGCAACCTCCACCTTACTAAGTCTGTAGAAAGTAACCAGGGGTGGGGTCTTTGTAACTACCCAGGAACTTATCACCTGATGCTGGATAGGTATCCACTCCCAAGCATCTACAGCCTTAAGTGTTCACATAACATCAGGTGAACCATAAAGAAACTTGCCGCTTTTTTACTACAAAAAAATAATAATCTATACTTATAATAAATCTGTAGAGATGTCAATTCTGTACATGAAATATATTTTTAAAATAACTATCAGGGGGTGATTATTGATCGATACTGATGCCATGCCAATAATAAAATAAATGTTGTGGTGCAGGAGAAACCATCTTTATTCCCAGAATTCCCATAATACCAAATAATTTTCCATTCCAATTTAAAAGAACGCAATTCCCAGTATCGGTGTGTTATGCAATGACAATAAATAAGGCTCAAGGGCAGACTTTTCGTGTTGCTGGAGTAGATCTCGGTGTCAGTTGTTTTTCACATGGTCAGTTATGTCGCTCTTTCCCGGGTTAGCAGTCCTAGAAATTTTTATGTTCACGTGCCCGACGGGTCAACTTTCAACGTAGTTTACCCGGAAGCTTTGCACTGAAGTATTTTCATTCTATATGTACTTAAGCCTCATGTGAAAGCGATCTAAACAATATTACCAATACATTAAGATAATAACATACAAGGAGTTACACGCTGATGGTCTCGGGGTACAGTGATAATAATAATATTCTGCGGTTCCTTATTGCGATATTTTTAACAGTATTCTGGATTGACATATTATATTTCCCTACTAAAATACGAAAGTTAATCTGTCTGTCACATCAAAACCACAGAACCCTGAGGAAGGACATACGCTACTTTTTTACGAAAATCGACGAAAACGCGGACGAAGTCGCGGGCAAAAGCTAGTGTAACATAATAATTAAAAAAAACAGTTATTAATTTTAAAAAAAATAACAAAGACTACACTGGAATGATGAAATATCTATCTAAAAGTTCTGGATTAAAAACATATTCTACTTAAATGCTTCTTTAAATCTAAAGAAAATATACCTAGAAAAAAAAACACGCGGACTCGGATTGCGCACACTTCGCAATCCGGGCGAATGCACTGACCATTTATGCTACCGCGGCCCTGACGTCCGCGTCGAAATTCTTTTAGCCATTCTTAAGCTGCAAGGTAGCGCCATCTCTTCGCATTGTAGGTAACTCACAATGTCAAATGAATACTTTTACAAGTATTCAACATTTGAAAGAAGAAATAGCAATTATAGTTATAGTTATAATTTTAATTTTTTAAGCATGTAACTGCTTGATGTTTAAATCTAAAGAAAATATAACTAAATTAGATTTACCATCAAGCAGTTACATGCTTTAAAAAATTAAAATTATAACTATAGTTTGCTTTTTTAAAGGTTCCGTGATCAAAGATGGCAACCTATTACTTACTACGCCTCCTGTCCAAAAGTCTGTGATTTTCGGAGTTTTGTTGCTACATTATTAATCACAGTATTACAGATGTGTCAACTTCGCATGATGTTATGGAACCTTTCGCGTTTATAAATCACTTGGCAGATTTTTTGTTTAATAATAATGATTTGTTGACAGACGATAAAGTATAACAACTAAGCCTAAAATAAAAAAGGTCAACAGTGTATCCTTGTCATTCTCTATACAGAATGAAAAGTATATATACTCTATAATAAACTCGCTTAGTGTAGTTATTTTTTATTTTTGATGTAGTGATAAAATATATATAAAATATTACCGATTTGTTTATGAAAAATATGTAATTACTTTTTGTTTGTTAAAATTATAGCTAAGCATAAGGATTATAACAGTTTTAAGTTTACTCTCACTGAATGTAACATCAGCAAGGCACTATTTTTATTTAATAATTTGTGGATAATATTGTGGGTTACAATATTACCTCAGATTTTACGGTACCATGGTATTTTAGTCATAAAACACATATTGTAACCGTTTTTTATCCCTTAATAAAAAAAATAAAAAAATGAAATAAAAGGAGAGACTGAAGTTAAATTTAGTTTTAAGTTTAGGGAATCATGCCAGAATCGACACCTATGCTATATTAATAGCCCCAAACTAAGTAATCCTATCTCAGGAGGACTGGAGTTTTAACTTAACCCTCTTTATATGCCGCAAAGCAAAAAAAAATCATCATCATGATCAGCCTATTAATGTCCCTACTGCTGGGGCACAGGCCTTGCCTATGGATGGAATAGAGAGATTGGGCCATGACCCACCACGCGGGCCCAGTGCGGATTGGCGGGTGCTTACGACTGCAGATGCAGCCGGGACCAACGGCTTAACGTGCCTTCCGAAGCACGGAGGAACTCGAGATAGAAGATTTTTGGTCACCCATCCAATGACCGACCACTGCGAAAGTTGCTTAACTTCAACGATCGCAGCCGAACGCGCTAACCACCTGCGCCATCGAGCTCCTCGAAAGAATAAAGAAATTAGGATCTCATATAATGTCTTGAATTATGATGAAAGACTGTCAAGGTGTCAAGAAACAGATTATACCTTTTGTCTACAGTTGGGCAAAACCCTTATCTCTCATACACATGTCATGTATGAAAATGTTTCTTCACTAAATTCCACCAAGCTATGCCTACCGCTATTTTTTACACGAATATGTGTCAAAATCCTACTAATCCTAACTAATATTATAAATTCTAAAGTGAGTATGTTTTAAACTTTCATGGTCACTAACATTATCTTAATATATATAAATCTCGTGTCACAATGTTTGTCCTCAATGGACTCTTAAACCACTTAACCGATTATAATAAAATTCGCACACCATGTGCAGTTCGATCCAACTTGAGAGATAGGATAGTTTAAATCTCAAATTATAGTCGCAATTTTAATTTATTGCAAATTATTACTTTTGGGCGGTACGAAGTTCGCCGAGTCAGCTAGTAGTAATATATGTTACTAGCGGCCCGCCCTCGCTTCGCTTCGGTGTAGAGCTGAAGTGTAGACTACAGTTTTTGTTCTCAGGCTTGTATTATACACAATGACATTCATCTATGATTCTTCTTATACCTGCATCATTCAGTCTGGGCCCGATCGGTTTAAAATTGACAAGGTTTCATACAAACTTTCATTCCCTATTTTATCCCCTTGGGGGTAGAATTGATCAAAATCCTTTCTTAGCGGATGCCTACGTCATAACATCTACCTGCATGCCAAATTTCAGCCCGATCCGTCCAGTGGTTTGTGCTGTGCGTTGATAGATCACTATGTCAGTCAGTCACCTTTGAGTTTTATATTTATAGATTAACGGGATTGTTACCATGTACCTTGTTTTTAACGAGTTTCCGATATTTCGACACTGTTGCAAGCGCCATGATCACGGGGTGTTATGACTCGGAAACTCGCTAAAAACAAGGTACATGGTAACAATCCCGTTAATAACATATATTACTATAAAGTGAGTATGTTTGTTTATTTGTATGTTACGCTTTAACGCCTCTAAACCACTGAACGGATTTGGATGAAATTTGGTATGCTTATAGTTTTTGACCTGGATTGAGACATAGGATACTTTTAACCCCAGTATAATGTTAGGTTCCTGAGGGATTTTCAAAAAAAAAAGTTAAGAATAGAATAGAGTAATATTTATTTGCGTTCGAACAGGGTAATCAAGGTCACAAATTGTTAAACATAACCATGCTGTAGGTTTCACCTATTCAGCTATAGACAATAGCATGCAAATTTACATAAGTTTTTAATGAAATTAATTATTACTATGTCGCATAATTAAATATAAAATAATTATAAACACGGACGAAGTCGCGGGTGGCTACTAGTAATATTGTAAATATGAAAATGTTTATGTTTGTTGATCACTCACGCAAACACAACTGAAGGGATTTGGACAAAATTTGGAGCGCATATAGTTTATGACCTGGATTGAGACAGGATAGATTTTTATCCCGACAAATCTTAGGTTCCTGTGGGATTCTCAAAAGATAAAGTTGCGCAGACGAAGTCGCGTGCGGCTACTTGTATCACACTAATTAAAAAATGGATGCGTGTAACTTATGTACGCGCGTGAGAAGTTATACTTCTTTAGCATCATTAAAAATTTTTTTTAATTGCATGCAAACAATTAATAATTACAATAAAATAATAAAAGGACTGGAAAAGGATAGTTAACACAGTCAATTAAGTTCAGTTTTAATTTGAAAAATTAACTAAATATTCAAAATATTCAATTAAAATCACTACTGAATTTAAGTTATTAGTCCATATGTAATTAGCACTTGTAAGTAACTAAAACACGTTTTGTCTATATAGAAACTAGAAACATGTGGATAAATATTATAAATATGAAAACAGTGATCAGAGGCGACGAGCGTGCCAACATTGTTTTTGACAACGCGATCATCTTATGGAGCTCCGTGAATCGTTCAAAGTACCTTTCGAACAGATGTCTAATAATGGTGGATTATTAACCACTTAGTGGTTAATAATCCACCATTATTAGACACTAACATTCATAACGCGCCCGCGGCCAACTTCATGGTGTTACTATTGTGTTACAGTGATGCGCGCGCATCTCGAAATTTCACTCACATGATTTTTTCATAACGCGCCCGCGGCTAACTTCATTATGTTACTTTTGTGTTACAGTGATGCGCGCGCATCTTAAAATTTCACTCTCATAATTTTTTCATAACGCGGCTAAAGAAGTATAACTTCAATAAAAAGGCGAAAGTTTGTGAGTGTGTATGTTTGTTAATTCTTCACGTCTAAACGGCTGGAGCGAGATTAATAAAATTTGGTATGGAGTTAGCTGGATGAACATATAGGTAGGCTACGTTTTACTGTGGGAAAATATCCCATATAATTATAAATCCCATATTTCTAGGGCGTCTTATGATAAATCTTGTTTATTATATTTTTAAACTTTGTGGAGCCTGGAATCTTCCTTACCGGCAGAAACACAACACCAGTTAAAGGCAGTTTCATTTTACTGTAACCTTCGCTTTACGACATATTAGGTGTAGTTGTTATATTAATCATTAAATTGGCTATTAACAATTGAATTTATATAACTATATGGTACAAAAAAAAAATACGATGGGTAAGATTAAAACCAGCTGCGCTGTGCCTATTCCTATTTCCTATTCATATTAATTAGTAATATATATAACTAGCAGCCACCCGCGACTTCCTCAGCGTTAACTTTAGCTTTTTATAACTCCCACAGGAAACTGTCATTTTTCCAGTATAAAAAGTATCCTTGACTCAATCCAGGTCGTTAACTATATGTGTCCGAAATTTCATCCAAACTCGCTCAGTATTTATTGCGTGAAGACGTAACAAACATACACACTCACACACTCACAAACTATCGCCTTTATAATATTAGTGATAAAATATTTTCAGAAATCCAAAAGTGTGTAGTAGCACAGTAGATACCTATTGGTGAACCAGACTGTACCTACGTCGCTTTTGATCAATATTATCTACAACCGCTATATATTTCTAAGAGAGAACTGGACCCAATACTAAGATAATATATTCTGCAACATTGGAGTAGTAGTTGGAAAAAAACACGTAAAAAATAGGTTGGTTTACCGGCTCGCGCCATTACCTGTATTGCTATCCGTCCACTAGACATATTTCATGTCTCACATCAATTCTACTACGAGAATTATTCATATTTTAACCTTTAGTACAATCAACAACCAGTTCGGGTTATTCAGAACAGCCAAACTCCAACTGACTTTTACCTTATTCTAGCTTTATGTAAGATAACACTAGTGGCCCGCCCTCGCTTCGCTTCGGTGTAGAGCTGTAGTGTAAACTATAGTTTTTGTTCTCAGGCTTGTGCTATAAACAATGACTTTATTTATATAATTACACGTGTTATTGTGAGTCAACTATAAAAGATTGACATATGCTGTTGCGGAATATTTTTTAGACAATTTTATGTAGAATATTTCTGTCCTACATGATTTCTATGTAACATTAAAGCCATTAAAGCTTCACACGCGACGGAAGCTTAAAAAATGGAGTATATTCTCCCGTTTTCCCAACATTTCCCTTCACTACTCTGCTCCTATTGATTGTAGCGTGATGAAAAGTATACTATAACCTGCCCAGGAGTATGAAGAATAATTGTACCAAGTTTAGTTAAAATCCGTCGAGTAGTTTTTGTTTCTATAAGGAACATACACACAGACAGACAGACAGACAAAAATTTTACTGATTGCATTTTTGGCATCAGTATCGATCACTAATCACCCCCTGATAGTTATTTTGAAAATATATTTCATGTACAGAATTGACCTCTCTACAGATTTATTATAAGTATAGATAAATAAAACAAGTTTCATCGGGTTAGATGCACTGATTTTATTTATTTAAAGCTATTCTAGACGGATGTAATCCAGCGTTCCAACCAACGTGACCTTGGTGGGAAGTTGGTTTCCATCCGCGTTATGATTTTCATCTACACGGATGTAAAACCCCCCACACGACACAATTTGATTGCCAATCTGATTGCCGATTGAATTGGGTACAATCTGGTCGTCCGTCTACACATACACAACAAGATCGCCAATTTCAGTTTTATTTGTTGCCTCTGCTGAACGGACTTGTTTGTATTAGGATGCCTCTTACCAAGAAGCAAAACATTGGATTAATCTTGGCTCTAACTACAAATGTAGATGAGAAAAAAAGAAAAAGAAGACTGTGGACAAAACAATGGATTTTAAAAAGAAAGCAATTGAGGCACTTAAATGTAGTTATATTATATTGAAGTGACTCAATTAATAAACTTAAATATAGTTATACTTAAAGAGTAATATTTTTAAAGAAAAGATAACTAGAAAAAATCCACGCTTACCAGGCAGCAGACGGGACTCGAACCCGCATTCTTCGAAAACCCTTTAAAATATAACTGAGTTATATTTTCTTTAGATTTAAACATCAAGCAGTTACATGCTTTAAAAATAATAAAAATTATAACTATAATTGCTATTTCTTCTTTCAAATGTTTAATACTTGTAAAAGTATTCATTTGACATTCTGGGTTACCTATAATGCGAAGAGAAGGCGTTGCCTTGCAACTTAAGAATGGCTGGAAGAATTTCGACGCGGTCCGTGAGGGCCGCGGGTTCGAGTCCCGTCTGCTGCTTGGTCCGCGTGGAATTTTTTCTAGTTATATTTTCTTTAGATTTAAACATCAAGCATTTACATGCTTTAAAAATAATAAAAATTATAACAGTAATATTTTTATCAACATTTTTCCACTTATTCCGCAAATTCTCTAAGGAATTATGCCTTGCTTGTTTATTTTTATATAATGGGTTAGACACATCCCAAAGGCATCTTTACATATATCTAAAATCTCCTCCATTACTTCCCGTTCAGATCGAATAGACATAATATTGTCGTCATGTTGCTCCATCTTTTTCTTAAAAGACAAGTCAACGCACACACCCGCTCGGAACGCTGCTTGCACAGTGAATACGTTAAAAAATTGCCAGTTAGCGTCCACACCACCCAATTTGATTGGGCAATCCCGAATCGGGCGATACCGACCATCCAATGACCTTCGATTTCATATTTCCGTCCACACAACGTGATCATGCGCGGATTGTATTAGTAACCGTGTTGCAGAAATGGCTCACAGTTTTGTGTGCAATAGACGACGAAAAACAACAAAAAGGAGAATGTGGATGAAGCGTTGGTTACAACAGCGAATGATTCTCAGACATTCAAACTTATGTCTAACTTATGATTTTATTTATTTTTTAAGCATTTAACTGCTAGATGTTTAAAATCTAAAGAAAAGTTTACTAGAAAAAAATCCACGCGGACCAGGCAGCGGACGGGACTCGAACCTGCATCCTTCGCTATCCGGGCGAATGCACTGACCATTATGCTACCACGGCCCTATTAGCCGCATCTAAATTTTCCTAGCCTTAAGCTGCAAGGCAGCGCCATCCCTTCGCATTGCAGGTAACCCACAATGTCAAATTAATACTTTTTCAAGTATTAAACATTTGAAAGAAGAAATAGCAATTATAGTTATGATTTTATTTATTTTTTAAGTATTTAACTGCTAGATGTTTAAAATCTAAAGAAAAGTTTACTAGAAAAAAAATCCACGTGGACCAGGCAGCGGACGGGACTCGAACCCGCATCCTTCGCTATCCGGGCGAATGCACTGACCATTATGCTACCACGGCCCTATTAGCCGCGTCGAATTTTTTTCTAGTAAACTTTTCTTTAGATTATGTCTAACTCCCTATACCTTTCGAGTAATATCTCCCAAGTATTATTTTTTTGACGAGCATCTTCATATGATTCCAACGTTATGTCCCATAAGCATGGGAGATCTCTGTAGAGATCAATTAGTTTGCTAGTAATATCGCGTTCGCGATTCTGGTCTTCGGATGACATTTTTTACATGCATACGTGCGCAACCGCTGACTGCCACAGCGCAACTGTCTTTGGTTGGTTGTAATCCACGCGCTCCAACCGAGGATGTAAACACGCGCCCGTAATCCAAGGACGTTGAAGGTCAAATCAAAATTTGGATTACATCCTTCGTCTAGATGGATGGCAACGGGCAAGGTCACCTTTGTTGGGACCCTGGATTACATCCGTCTGGCCTATACCAGACAATAAGACCTATGTCTTAATGACGATTCGCATCCTTTGAAAGAATGCATCGTAAATAAAATCAATGCATCTTACCCGATGAAACTTGTTTTATTTGATTAGTGATGTGCGTGAAAACCTATGAAATATTTAGGTAAGAAGATTTTTTTTTGGAATTTTGTGGTTAACCTATAATGTGCTCTCGACTGTACTAAATAAACTGAATGACTCACGTACAGTCGCTCAGGCTTATAGGTACATAATAAAGGGGAAACTGTTTCCACCGAGTATGTTTCTTGCACATTAAAGGCCGCTGCATACGTGACGAGTTTTTATCCGAACGGGACGGGAATTTTTGAAACATCGTTTCATACACAATGTATACAGAAACGCATATATCACGGGTACATGTCCCGCCACGCCCTGCGCGTGCCCCGTCCCGCTCGTGGTTTCGCTACGTATGTATAGCACAGTCGCTCTGTTCTGCTCATTCTGAACAGATCTGTAATGACGCGTTAATCCAAGAATATAAAATTATAAAATTACATTTGTAATCATTATAAAATCAACACTAGCACGTTAGATCCGAATCACTGTCACGGTGCGTATGCGTTTGCACCACGTTCCCGTTTTGAACGAGATAATCACCTGCCCGTCCCGCTCACGTCCCGTCCGAAGTATATACTCGTCACGTATGCAGCGGTCTTAAAGGCTTTATTATACGACCTCCCTCCCGGCCGAATGGTTTGTATGCCAAGTTTCAAGGTGTCGCCTACTCGAGAGCTCCCAGGTTCGAATCCCGGTAGGGGCAGATGTTTGTGTGATGAATACGAGCATTTGTACTCCAGCCACGGATGTTTAATATGTATTTCTATATAAGTATAGTTATATATGTACTGTATATGTATTCTATCCGTTACCCTAGCATCCCATAGCACAAGCCTTACAGTGCTTACTTTGGGGCTAGGCTAATTCGTGTGAGTGATGAAACTATTTATTTATTAGAATACGTTTTTTATGCGAAAAGGAAGGCAGACGAGCATATTAAGAGAGATAGGGCGAATTGGAGCTCTCTTCTGGGAGAAGTTACCTCCACCTTACAGAAGACCACAGTAAAATAACGCTAACTTTTGGTGGTGTTGTGATTCTGAAGGTGAGTAAGGTCCCAGGGTTCCACGGGGTAGGGGAGTGCATCAGGGTAGGCAACGGCGCGAGTGATATTTTTTTGTGTGTGTGCGATCCGACTGATCGGGGACATGCTCGCTCAATGTTCGCTGGATATATGAGAATATCTTGTGTATGGAATCCACAGTATAATACATACATTGATGTTATTGAAAGAATTCAACACAAATTTGTAAAGTACTTAGAAAACAGAATTAATGTTAACTTGATTATTAATGATTGTGAAGCAAAGTTACAGCTTTCATCCTTGCAACATCGCAGAACTGTTAAAGATCAATTATTTCTTTACAAACTTATTAATGACCTTGTAGATTCGCCGTTCCTTTTGCAGAGGATTGGTTTCCGTTGTCCAAATAGAACTAGGTCTGACAATACGTTTGTAATACAATTCAGCAGGACCAAGTTTGCTGCAAATAGTTTCATTTCTAGAGCATGTCACAGCTATAATAAATACTTCAGGGAATTGGATATATTTTTCCTTGCTTACAATCAATTTAGAAATGAATGCTATAAGGTTGTTTTACCGTAACACTAAATATTGTACGTAATCTTAACTGAATTGTGTAAGTATATGATAGTTTCAGTCTGTGGAAACTTAACTGGTTTATGAAAAAGTAATAAGTGTTACTTAATTGAATTGTGTAAAACTGTATGTTTCCCAAATGAAAATAAATAAATATGGACTTGTTCCCTGATGGTTTAACAAAGCTAGTGGCGACTAGTCTGCACTTGAGTTTCTCGAGAAAATAGCTCATTGACTAATTCTGCATTTGACAATTTATTTATTAAATATGTATGACATTATTTATTAATTAGATAAGATTATATTTGACATTAATTGTACTTAGTTGACATTAATCTTTCTAATTTCTTGGAATGATATGACATTATTAATTGTTTTATTAATTTGACATGATTATTTATTTTATTATAATGTTAACTAAAAATTTTATAATGGGCAGTTTGACTCTGTTTCTCTGTGTTTATCTATTTGACATTACTTTTTTTTCTTTTTTTCTTAATTTTGTTGAATTGGAATGAATGTTAATGATTTTATGTATGACTTGCCGGCGTTTTGGATATTTCTGTAAGCCGGCATGTGTTACTGAATAAATAAATAAAAATAAATAAATATCTTCCATAAGATACACAAATATTACAAGCATCTACGGGTGACTAATTGTATCAAGTATTTCGTAGTCCGTAGCAAACGTAGCGTGCTACGTTGTAGTTGTAGTACTAGTTAAAAGCGGACGCGAGCTGAGTGACATTTGAGAAGTAGAATAAATAAATAAAAATGCAAAATTCGAGCTTTGGCTCTCAACGATTTCCTCCTCGAAAATTAGATATATGTATGTAAAAGGAATTTTACCCATACAATATTAAGTAGTTATACTATGCTTCCTTGTTTTGCTTGCTTTGTAAATCTATATATATAAAACTCAAAGGTGACTGACTGACTGACATAGTGATCTATCAACGCACAGCCCAAACCACTGGATGGATCGGGCTGAAATTTGGCATGCAGGTAGATATTATGACGTAGGCATCCACTAAGAAAGGATTTTGATCAATTCTACCCCCAAGGGTATAAAATAGGGAATGAAAGTTTGTATGAAACTTTGTCAATTTTAAACCGATCGGACTGAGACTTTGCAGGTATAAGAAGAATCATAGATAAATGTAATTGTGTATAATACAAGCCTGAGAACAAAAACTGTAGTCTACACTTCAGCTCTACACCGAAACGAAGCGAGGGCGGGCCGCTAGTGCTTATTAAATCTTCACACTAGACGTCTTTAGTGTTGATAAAAATTTGTTTATTTCTTGCATTTTTGAAAGCTTCTAATTTCTTTGAAATACAAGTTATTGGAAAAAGGAAGACATGGGAGTATAGAATGAGTAAAATTATATTTTATGTATGAAAATCAATTCTTTAGTGATAACCATCAAAAAGAAAGCAGTCAAGAACGTTTGTATGGAAAATACATTGCCGCCTCCCCTCTGAATAGTGCAATATACTGAAAATCATTGAATAAAACTAGTTTGAACGGCTTCATGCACGAACTTTATTTATTTATCTTATTCTAAGGATGCAGACCTGAAAAGGCTGCGAATCATCAATAAATAAATAAAGTTCGTGCATTAACCCGTTCAAACTAGTTTTATTTAATGAGTGATGTGCGTAAAAACCTAAGAAACACATATGAAAATCATTGACCAACAATCTGTCCCTTCCCTTTTACTTTGTTCTAGTGTAACTTTATATGGTATAGCGTCAATATAGCATATATTTTTTTGCAAGTTTGATGTCAGCTTTCAATTTGACGACACTGGATGAGGAGCTCGATGGCACCAGTGGTTAGCGCGTTCGGCTGCGGTCGTTGAAGTTGAGCAACTTTTGCATTGGTCAGTCATTGGATGGGTGACCAAAAATTTATTATCTTGAGCTCCTCCGTGCTTCGGAAGGTTCGTTAAGCCATTGGACCCGTCTGCATCTGCAGTCGTTAGCACCCACCAACCCGCACTTGGCCCGCGTGGTGGGTCATGGCCCATATTCCCTAATCCATCCATAGCGAAGGCCTGTGCCCCAGCAGTGAGGACATTAATAGGCTGATGATGATGATGAATGAAAAAAAAAACAGGGAGAAAAAAGCAGCCCTTGCTGAGTTTCTTGCCGGTTCTTCTCAGTACAAGGTCTCCCGCCGTAGTTTTGCGAACCGATGGCGTAGTTTTCTACTTTCACATGTCCTTGTAAAAGTCTGAATAAATGACTTGAATTGAATTAAAAACACACCAATAATCCTAGCCCCGAAGTAAGCACTGTAGGCTTGTGTCATGGGATACCAGGGTAACGGATAGAATACATATATAAGTATATATTTATATAGAATAATAATAATAATAAATTCTTTATTTATTTCTTCACATAAGTAGAAAAAAGAAACATTTACCTACTTATAATAAAGTGCTTAATTACAATATTTCATTACTTTATATGAAGACTGGTGCTTGCAATAGGATAAACCTTAAAACAATAAAAACAAAATAAATACAATTAAAACATCCATGACTGGAATACAAATGCTCGTATTTATCACACAAACATCTACCCCCACCGGGATCCGAACCCTCTCGAGTAGGTGACACCTTGATTTCCGGCGTACAAACTACTCGGCCACAGAGGTCGTCACAATATTATAATTGAAAGGCGAATGTAATATTTAATTCTTGTCAAAGAGGCTTGTTTACTTATTAATCTAAGATCTGTATAGTAAACCGCAACAACTCTGATTAAATATTGATTAATGTCAAATTTTATTGACGTGTCTAGGTGCGCCCAACAAAACTCATTATTTAAGATCATCCAAACAAGTATTGTCTTGGGCTAATTACAAAATAACATCTTAAAATCAGAGCAACAACGTGAAAGCACACCGTTAATTAACTGATTCTGCAAAACTATCGCAAATTTGTTGCCTAATCTGCGCACAAGGTGGCCTAATTAATACAAAATAACAACAGATCGTATTTAATTAAATTCGTTGTAAAATTATACGCTCCGAAATATATGGTTTCGATTTTCGGTCTCTTGTTGTGGCAATTGCCATGCTAATATTTTATCCAAGAACTTTAATACTGAAACTATGATTTTAGGGAGGAGTTTTTTTTTTAAGTTTATATTTAACTTGCAATATGTGTTTGTTTGTTTGTATGTTATGTATGTATGTAATTTGTTCGGGTGGAACCTTGCAACTCAATTTTGGAGCAGATATCTTCATTCGATTGTGCTGAAATTTTGTACAAGCGTTTAGTTTGGATGACATTGCATTATTAGTTTCGTGACGTCATTCTAAATCCAATATGGCGGACTTTAAAAGATGGCATATAAAGTTTTTTATGCTTTCCTACATTAAGGGTATAAAATGAAATGAAACTAGCTGAGAATATGGTGTTTTTGAAGTTCTAGTTTAACTAAAATATAAAAAAACTTTTTTTAAAACAAGCTTTTATATAAATGCACTAAAAAATATAAAAAAAACTTTAAAACTTTTACTATCAATATATACCGCCATTACATAATTTATATTCGACGATAGTAATACCCTAGATACACCATGTTCGCTCAAAATGTGTCCCTATCAAGAAGTGCTCGAACACGACTCAAGCACTTCTTGGTTCACAGTCACGCGCGGACCGTTGAAAAGTATGTAAAATGATGTTTTTTCGACAGGTATGTAATCAATTATTGTTAATTTAACGCATTTGAAGAAATTTTGCTTTAATACTCACTATAAACTGATTTAATAGAAAATATTCCCATAAATCTATGACGCATGCGTTTTAATCAGAACATTACATAGTGTGCTTTAAGGCACTTTGCAGACGACGGGGCGGGGCGGACCGGTCAATTTCGCCGCGAATAATAGCACAAAGTGAATCCTATACTACAAACGCACACAGAGGGCAAAAAGACCGCGCCGCAGGTGCCCGGCGCGGGCAGTGGCGGCGTGGCATCTCCGCGGCTGCCCGCCGTGGATCATACAAACCAGTTTATATGCAGTAACGCAGACGGCGGCGCGGGGCGGTCAGCTCAGTCCGCGCCGCGCGCTTTTTAGTGATGGACTATTCACTAGAACGAACGTCCTGAACTGACCGCCTCTGCCCGTCGTGTGCTTTGTGTACGCGGCGCGGGCAGCCGCAGACATCGACGGGCAGACGCTTTATTGCTTCGCGGACAAAATGCCCGCCCCGCCCCGTCGTCTGCTCAACGCCTTAAGGTGATTTTCAATGTTTAAATAATACTTTTTATTTTGTATAGATTACGGAGCTCCGTGGATCATCCAATGTACCTTTTGGACAGAATTCGGGCATGATTTTGTTCGTGTTTGTGCATATGTTGGGTATTTAATATCGTTGTTTATATAACATAAAAGCTTATTGGCAGATTTAGAAGTGGGTATCTAGTTATAGTTTGAAGGTTTAAAAAAATAAAATCCGATAAAATTTTCTTTATCTACACAGGTAAACGGGCTTTTTGCCTGCGAAATTTACTGCCACCTAATGAAAACAATAATAAAAAAAATAGCACTGCAATGTCATTTTGTTAGTATAGAACAAAGTCGCCTTTCCCGGCGAAATACGCGGTGAAAAGTGAGTTTGATCTTACGTATAGCACTGCCATAGTCAGACCCGTCTTTCCCAAGGGCCCCGCGATTGATAGGGGCCCCCCTCAGATCAAATACAAAGTCCCTAGCTCCTGTTTAATCACCAAATGGGGGTCATAGGGGCCCCATTATCCTAATATGCCCAGAGCCTCCAATAGGTCAAAGATGGCACTGTTAGTCTTATCGGTGTTAAGAGTTAAAAAATTATTTTGCAGCCACTTGATTATCCTTTTTAAAGCAACCTCAGCATTCGAGTATGCTTCCTCCCATGTACAACCATGAAATAAGAGTGCAGTGTCATCGGTGTATGAAAATAGCTGTCCTTTATGGAGTCGCATATCAGTCAGATCGTTAGTAAATAACAAATGGAATTTTATTCCGTTTAAAGTATTTATCCTATGGGACCCATTATCTTAATATGCCCAGGGCCTCCAATAGGTCAAAGACAGCACTGGCCAGTGTTTTTGTTTCTGTCATGCAATTACATTTGGTCGCTAGCCCGTATTGGGGTGCACGAAAGACATTACTCCCATTCGGGCACCCGAAGCAATATTTACACTGGACGGGCTTAGGGACACGAAAAAAGTATCGATACTTTGTGGTATCGAGTACTTTTCCTTTCGATACCGATACTTTTGTACTCGATACTTTGTATTCGATACTTTTACTTATTGAGTACTTTTTGGCAAGTAAGTATCGATACTTTTAAAATTTGGACAAGCGCCTCATATTGTTATGATATATTCAAATTCTTTCCAATCTGTGACTGTGTTTATTTTGCGCTTTGTTTTGTTTCATAGTTATTTATTTAGCGACCATATTGTTAGGAATTGTGATTGATGATTCGCCGTTTATTGTGCTTTTCGCTTGACTGCATTTGATGTAGTCAAGTGTAACACTATTATTCTGTCTGTGCTGTGTATACCTATTTGAAACCACGGACCTGAAAAAAAGACGGACGTAACCTCTTCTATAATTATAATATTGAGTGAAGCATGCCAATGGCCGTCGTTAACTGCGTGTCAGATTCAAGTAACATTTTAATTATTAATGTGATATTAATGAACACTTTTTAAGTGTCAGAAATCACAGCTATTTTCTTTTCATTATATAATATAGCAATTTGTGAATTTATATGTCCTTTTACTGTTATTATACGTACTATAATAAAATTGGATTGTTTTTCTTTCAATTTTTAACCCGGGGGGGGGGGGGTTGCTCATCGGGCCACAGAGGATCCGATAAGGCCCTATGAAATGTACTCGATACTTTGAAGTATCGATACTTTTGTTTCGATACTTTTACGAGTACGATACTTTTTTACCGATACTACTCATGAGTACAGTATCGATACTTTCTATTCGATATCGTGTCCCTAGACGGGCTGCAAGACGGTGTCAGTTAAACAAAAGGAAATCTACCCGAATACTTAGATAAAAACAAAAAATGGTTGCCTGTAAAGTCGGTTTTACGGGCGAAGATTTTACGTGACAACGTCTTTTTCTCGGTAGAATATTTATTGATATGAATATAATTAAATTGCACAATAGGAACAAGGAATTGAATGAAAATAAGAATTGCACAAATTTTAACTATAGAAATATATTTTGTTTACTAAAACATTGTACATGTAAACTTAAACTTAACACGAGAGACTCATCGTAACGTTACCGAGCGTTACACTTTTTCATAAGTGACTCCCAGCCGCAACCTAATTTAAGACGTTGTCACGTCAAAAGGGTAGATACGGTACGCTCATACTAGCATCAAATAAAATATGATCCGACTCAACTTCATAAGCAACTCTCGCCACGCACACGTCTGAATATAAACATCAATCGAGCGAGACAGAGCTATACGCTTCAACTCAGCGTATTGTTGTCCTTTTCTTGCTTACAAAAAGGCGATTACGTTAATAATATTCACGACAAACCGTGATTTTTGAGAAAAAAATGTATTCACAGTTTTACGAATGAAAAGTGTTGCCGGGGCATTTGATTTTGAACTATTTGTGTTCTTTATAAAAGCATCGAAGGCATTGTGATATCTTCATAACACAGAATATACGCAACATTGTTATATTGAGTGTACATGCTCCGCGTTTGAATGTCAAATTGTGACTAAAGCAAATTATGGTCGTGGACCACAATTTAAGCGGATCACTTTTGAGCCGCGAATGCCGTATCTTCCCTTTTTGTTTTAATCTAAGCCCGAATACGGGCGTACTCGACTCCGTTCATTCGTTTACCCGAATTCCATTGGCACTCGTATTCGGGCTAACGAGTAAGTGTAATCGCGCCATTAGTAAGGTTCCTAGCTTCATGAGGCCGGGAGTATGAATTGGGTTAAGGCGTGGTGGAGATTTCTGGAACTGCACTTTTTTCTGTTGCATCATCTGTACCCCTAGCACGAATCATTATCGAATTCGAATAGTATGCAAACCAAAATGTCAATGTCAAATTTTGTATGGAAACTTGAACAGCAGCGGCACAAAGTACGTAACGAGAACTAAAAAAATGGGTGCGTGTACTTATGTAGGCGCGTGAGAAGTTATCCTTCTTTGGCATCGTTTAAAATTAGTTTTTAATTGCATGCAAATAATTAATTACAATAAATTAATAAAAAGTCTGGAAAAGGACACAGTCAATAAAGTTCAGTTTTAATTTGAAAAAATAAATAAATAATCAAAATATTCAATTAAAATCGCTACTGAATATAATTTATTAGAACATATGTGATTTGCATTTGTATGAAACTCAAACACGTATTCCGAATATACAAACTAGAAACATGTGGATAAATATTATAAATATGTACGTATACTGTTACTTTATTACAAAAAATAAAGATATGGTTTTTGGTTCTACTACACCAATGGTCAAGAGATGGCGCTGTAGTCTCCTGAATCGCGCTTTGGTTCCGTTGTTCCAGATTAATAAATACTTTTGATAGGCCTTCACAATGCAGTCGTTAGCACCCACTAAATAGAGATTCTATTTCTAATTTGTTGGTAGATTTTCTTAATGTGCGGTAAACACAAAAGTAACGCATGAAGTTGGTCGCTAAAGCGATTATGCGACCAACTTCATGCTGTTAAAATTTTGTATTACAGTGATGCGCGCGCATCTTAAAATTTCACTCTCATCATTTTTTCATAACGCGCCTAAAGAAGTATAACTTCAAAAATCAGTACATATTTGACAATGACATTTCGGACTCGCAAACGATACGAATTCGATATTGGTTCGTGCTAAGGGTACTGTACCCCTAGCAGGAACCATTAAAGGTACCGTAAACAGGGGTTACTTGGACATAGTTTTAGAAGTTTTTCTACATTAAATATAAATAAATAAATATTTCCAACACTCACACCAATTAGCCTAGCCCCAAAAAGTAAGAACTGTAAGGCTTGTGTTATGGGATACTAGGGTAACGGATAGAATACATACACAGTACATATATAAGTATATTTATATAGAAATACATATTAAACATCCATGACATGAGTACAAATGCTCATATTCATCACACAAATATCTGCCCCCACCGGGATTCGAACCCGGGACCTCTCGAGTCGGCGACACCATGAAACCCGGCGTACAAACCACTCGACATTATCGGTATCTTTATCTTATCATTTATTACGAGGGAAATTTAAAAATCCCTCGAGTTTAGATTTCAAGCACACAACTTTGAAAACATTAAGGCACATTCATACCTACGCGGTAGATTGTCAAATAAAAAACATGAAATATAATGAAAAAATATTTTAATCAATAGTTTACAAGTCTCATGGCACCGCAGCAAGGCACGACCGTTAAAATCACATCTACTTTATCATTTACAGTAACAATGGGGAGGACAATTGGTTATTTGTTCTATTTTTTATTCATACAAAGTCAAAGTTAACTATTTTCATCATGTTCTGTTAAAAAGTTTTCATTCAGAACAATTTACAATTCAATTGTTCATGACTAGAATTTCGACTCGCATAACCAATTCACTATTATTCCTCATAGCCAACTTATTAAAACCGACAAGTGTTATTTAGAAAGTAGATAACTTACACAAAAATAAATCCTGCGTTTATTAAAAATTAAATAAATTATTTTTTGTAAAATTAATATTATCACCGTTTCAATAAGCACTTTTACTGAAAGTATGAAAACTGAAATGTTCATTTAATGAGTTTTTACTCGTACGGGTGGGAATTCATATTGAAATATAATCGTATATATTAATGTAAATAGAACCTTAATAAACATCAGCGAAGGTTGGTTTCTGTTAAAATGTAAACTTTTATAGAACATCGTACTATATACCTACTAAAATACAAAGAAGCGCTTTAAATAACCTGTTATGTTACGGTAGCATATTTGCTTTAATAGTTTAACCCATTTTATTTTCATGACCGAGGAGCTGGCAAACAAAACGGTATAATTTCGCATCTGGTCAAACTAGCTTTTTTTTACAGTCCGGAGATTTTGGACTAGTTGAATTTGAATCTCAAATAATTTTCAATCAAAAACGTCTAAAACAGTGTTAAACATTTTAATTTATGTGTTAATTTATAAATAAAAAAACCATTCCAAAAGCTCAATATAGGTATGGTATGTCTGTCGAGGAGCGCGATGGCGCAGGTGGTTAGCGCGTTCGGCTGCGATCGTTGAAGTTAAGCAACTTTCGCAGTGGTCGGTCATTGGATGGGTGACCAAAAATCTTCTATCTCGAGTTCCTCCGTGTTGCACCCGCCAATCCACACTGGGCCCGCGTGGTCCTTATACCATCTATAGGGAAGACCTGTGCCCCAGCAGTGGGTCATTAGTAGTCTGATCATGATGATGATGATGAAGGTACGTCATTCAGTTTTATTCAGCTCCAGTAAAATTAAATTTTATGTAATTATACCTTTTTGTTCGCCAACTCTTCAACTGTTTTCCAAAAAAAAACATCTTCGAATACTTCTCTATTACAAATTACTTTCAAATTGCCTACGTTCCAGCCGTGGATACTGCAGGTATTTAAATAAAATGGTAAAAATCGTTGTAAATATTACTATTTACAGCGATTTTTACCCGCCTACGTTTACAAATATAATTATTTCGTTGTCGAAACGATACTTACATAATACTGACCTAACATTATACAATAAATTAACCATAACGCAATCATTTATAGATTTGTACGATGTAAATCACAATATGTAATTAAATATGTGGACTCAATTGCAATGACACACTAAAATTCAATTCATAATAATATATAGAAACTTATTTTTGTTCGTCTAGTGATATTGTGATGTAAAATGGATGTTATGAAAACTTGTTTAAAGAAACATAAGCATATACCTACATATTAAATGTATAATTAATTATTACGTATAAAAATACTTCACGAATAGGCAGAATTCATATTTATCTAGTACGAAATATTCCACACAAGCATTGGTATATTTCAGGTCTGTGGTTCACAGAGTAAAATACAAAATACTGAAAATTTGGCTGTGTGAAGTTTTGCCTTTGCCTCCTGTTATAGGAACAAAAACATAAAACAAAAAAAAACAATGAAAATCATACAGACAGTATTTAATCTTTCTATTATTATGATATTTTAATAAAGAAATTAATTTCAGAGGTCCTTTGCAAATTAAGTCCATTTTGATATCATGGAAAAGATATCACTATAATATTTCACTTGGATGAATACAAACATGCTTTCTTTTTGATAAAGTGATCGGATACGCAGACGTATTTTAATTAAGTTGTGCGATATTTCCGTTGTATGTTTAAACCATTAAAAACATAAATTATTTTTCAACAATTTTACTACCCAGTAAAACGGTATCGATTTATTATTAAATTACTAATGTAAAATTATTAAATTCATTTAAATATTTTATTAATTTAAATAACACAATTCAATATTGTTTATTATTATTATTTACCAAAATTATTGCGTTATAAATTCACGCAAAACGGCTCCGCCGCATTAGGAATTAGCATAAAAAAATAAAATCTCATAATTATATCGTAAGAAAATTAACAAAAATCCTTTATGTACAACACTAAAACAATATAAGTTCACAGCACATCATATTTAGGGTTCCGTACCCAAAGGGTAGAAACGGGACCCTATTACTAAGACTCCGTCCGTCGTGAATCACCAGGCTGTATATCATGATTTGTATATTGCCCGTTGTGTGAACGGTGGACGTACTAATTTAAATATTTTCCGATAATGTCAATTTGTTTTACAACAACTAATGCAATCTTGAAAATGGAAACTTCATAGAAGTGCTCGGCCTCACAAACCATGTCGAGATAATTAATTCGATGCAAATTGTTCCAACCAAATTCTCATACGGTCACGACAACGTCAATGGATACGCTTGCTCTACGAATATCGTTCTTATTGTTACGTAATAAAGACGTTATAATTATAATATTATATCTGAGTCCACCTATGTAAGTACAATCAGCCAATTTGATTCCTAACCCACTGATTTTGCTACAACCATTTCAAGGCAATAAGGTAGATTTTTGCTTAAACTTACGTGTCCCTGGAAACAAACTTGTTATTTTCTAATCAATCATATTTGACGTGACAGATTTTGCCGCCTTCCTGTGACACAATAACGCTTTCTCTAGAAAGAAAGACTTGTTTGTTTTGAAATTTTTTAGCGAAGTTTCCAGCACATGGGTCATGAATCAACTGTTTCAATCGAAAATTACCATAAACACAAATAGTGTGCCTATTTGTGTTTATGGTAATTTTTCCTTCCTCAAGCTTGAAATACGTATTTAATGCACATTAATTCATTGATTGGTATCAAATTATTAGACAACAAGATTTGAACAGCCATCAATCAGCACAGGCTGCAAACTTATACGGTTAGCACCATACAAACCGCAAAGGAATTCTTAACAATGAATTAACAATTTAACCTAATTAATTATTACACAATGCGATTAACGTGATCGCTATCAAATAAGTTACCACTAATAAGTATGCTTGTAATCACAATAACAAATAAAATCGCCAGTTAAAAGTTATTACACAAAAATGTTATATTTTTAAATGTAAAGAATAATTATACACCCTTGCTAACTTCTTGAGAAACGACCATAGAGAAGGAAGCCTGCGCAGGAGCATATTCACATATAAAAACGTCTAATGCGCAAGTTTATTGGTCTGTGGTATAGCTCAAGATGTTTGCTGCTAGAGTCTGTACGGAAAGAGAATGGGATTTAGATTGGAGGGCGCTGTAGTGCTTTTCTACCGTATTTGTAAGGTTTTACCCCTTTTAGACATGATTAAATATAAAAAACCGCAAGAAATGACAACAACAAACAAATCCGTATCAATACAAAACTTTGATGTTTTACAGATTGCTGGGTTTGATTGCCATATAAAAATCTTAATGTTAGTTCCTGTTTTCGCCACGCCCATTCTCTTTCCGCACAGACTCTACCTCATTCTTACATTAGTATTATTTTTAAAATGCGTTAATTATTATTGGTGTTATTCACATGAATTCTAAAGTAAATAATAGATATCTCTGTCGCTCTTTAAAAATCTGAAGAGTACAGCATGCTTTTTCTAACTCTAAGTATTTTTATAAGCCAATCAACATAACGTATGTGAAAGGCACTATTATCACTGTAGAATAGGCGATCGTGTTTTTAAATCAATAAGACTTTTAAAATTACTCTGATTTTATATTCCGCTTCTTTCCCAATGTTTATTTTTTATACGTATTGAATGATTTCCAATACGTTTGTTTGGAAAGTTCTCATTCTGCAAAAGCTCATAATTTTTTTCTAATATTGAAGTTAATGAATATTCCCTATGATTGGTTATTCAAAAGGACTATTAACTTATTAACTGCGTGAGGTGGGTCGGTTTGTTTTGTAGTGTATTATAAGTATTTTTTCTAACTTTAACTTTAAGTAATAGTGGATATTATTGCCATTTATCCTAAGCAATCCTTTGTGATAGAAATATGGCAAAAGTTAGAACTGTACGTATAATTGAAAACTTTTTGTATATACCCACTGAAAAATCCAATTGAGTTATTAAAAAAAAATAGTGTGCACGGACCACACATCTGAAGTATAACTTCTTTTCTTGAAAAACCTACCATAAGGCGGTGCATAAGGCATAGGGGAATGGAGCAGCGCACGCATGACACATATATATGTAGTGGTATAGATTCTGGCGTGATTCTCTAAACTTAAAACTAAATTTAACATCAGTCTCTCCCTTTCATTCTGTATAGAGAATGACAAGGATACACTGTTGTCAAATTTAAGTTTAGATTTAGAGAATCGTTCCAGAATCGACACCTTTGCCTCAATTTCGTCGGTTATCTAATATACGCCACATGTCGCCGTCTATACGTTTTAATTAGGTGTTTACTATCATAGTTACTAATTTTATTTATTAAGACAATGTTTTATATCTGTATATATGTTAGAGTATTAGGTATTTATATATGGGCCTTTGTAGTCTGATCATAAATAAATCTATATATATAAAACTCAAAGGTGACCGACTGACATAGTGATCTATCAACGCACAGCCCTAACCACTGGACGGATCGGGCTGAAATTTGGCATGCAGGTAGGTTTTATGACGTAGGCATCCGCAAAGAAAGGATTTTGATTAATTCTACCCCGAAGCGAAGCGAGGGTGGCCACTAGTAAATAAATATATTGTCACGTGTGCCGCTCGTAGCGTTTCAGCCTTCGCCGAGTTACTCGTCGGGAATAGCTGCGCACGCATTCCACACACACACATACACATAGATATAGTCGTGTGAGGCTCATGACGCATTTCCGTTTCATCTTTTCTATAGGATTTCTCCATTTACACCCCGTATTAAAAGAAGTTTCACTTCGAAAATCATTTTTTGCACTTAGAATAACTATTTAATCTCACGCAGTGCTCGCATTCACGACAACATTTCTTTTTAATCCGATCCTTTTCTTATTTTATATATCGTTCAGGGAACATTACACTGTATCCCCAATATTTAGAAATGAAGACTACGCTTGGATTAGTTACTTTATGTATTGTCTCCGTCTATTGAATGACATGAACAAAACACGGCGTAACTAGTCTAAGTTTATTCCTTGTTTATTTTATTAATAAGGGGGTATAGGGGGGCACGTTACGCCCTCGCAGAAGCCGGGTGGTAAATGATGACGTTGCTGGCGTGTGTGAAGGCTGGCTCGGGGCCTGGCCCGGGGGTTGGGGTGGAGGGGGAGGAGGGAAGCTGTAGGGCGCGACGTCTGCCGCCTAGAGTGCATCTGGTGGTAGCTCCACTTTCCACTTCTACCAGGAGGTCTACGCCTTTTAACCTGTTCGAAAGAGATAAGATAATTAGATAGAAGTACAAATAAAAGAAACGAGTGTGCTTATGACCACACGACTAAAGAGAAACTTCTTTAGCTCCATCTGTATGTATATGTGTGTGTACAATATACAGGGTGTTAAAAATCCTATGAGAAAGACTTAAACTACGCCCAAACAAGTCATATTACAAAATAATATACATGGGAATCATTTTTATTTTTAAATAAAAAAATACATCTTTTACAGTAGGCAATGTATAGCACGGCGCGATACTGTGGCGCTACGCAAAGAATGTGCCTGTGTGTATGTGTGTGCGTGTGTGTAAGTGCGTCGATAAAAAAGTTTCTCAAGAACATTTTGAAAATATTACTTTATGCAAAAATTTTGAATAAATTATGACTTTGACCTTCAATATCTCCATAACAATTAATTTCCCAGGTTTGGTCCAGAAGAAAAAAATGATCGTCATGATGCGGAGAATACGTGGCCTTCGACTTCGTTAAAGGAATTTTTACACTCTGTATACATGTATATACATAAACATATTTCATTAACTAGCTGTAAGAGAAAGAAAATGTACGCACGCACTGCTCTCTCTAGCTTATATCCCCCACTCAACTCCCTTTCGTCTCGCCCGAACACTCTTTTCGTAACGCGTAACGCATTCACCAGCTTACACCCCCAAGTCAAGCGTGCGTAAAGAAGTTTCACTTCAAAAGAAAAGTTTGTCAAACAAGCATATGGCCAAGGAGATAGTTTGTATACGTACGCGCGGTGCCTCAGAGCCAGCGCAGCCACCAGTTCCCCGCAGAGGTCCCGGGGCGGGGCCGGGGGCCGCAGCCCCAGCACCAGGTCGTTGTTGGCGGCGGGCCCGCTGATCACCACTAGTTGTATACGTACGCGCGGTGCCTTAGAGCCAGCGCAGCCACCAGTTCCCCGCAGAGGTCCCGGGGCGGGGCCGGGGGCCGCAGCCCCAGCACCAGGTCGTTGTTGGCGGCGGGCACGCTGATCACCACTAGTTGTATACGTACGCGCGGTGCCTCAGAGCCAGCGCAGCCACCAGTTCCCCGCAGAGGTCCCGGGGCGGGGCCGGGGGCCGCAGCCCCAGCACCAGGTCGTTGTTGGCGGCGGGCCCGCTGATCACCACTAGTTGTATACGTACGCGCGGTGCCTCAGAGCCAGCGCAGCCACCAGTTCCCCGCAGAGGTCCCGGGGCGGGGCCGGGGGCCGCAGCCCCAGCACCAGGTCGTTGTTGGCGGCGGGCACGCTGATCACCACTAGTTGGGCGTCGTTGCTCATCACGCGGACTGCACCGATCTACACAAACAATCACCTAGAGATAGCATTTCAAACGGCTTTGCTATTATGCCCTATAATTTGTTCAATGTGCATTCTCCAGGGAAGGGAGAGACCTGGTGCTCTGAGATACAGGCTTTTTGCCTAGTTCAGGCACCAGTCGCTCACAATCTATTTTATTATTCTAGTATAAAATTATAGTATAATAAGTTGTAATGTAATTTGTAGATTGTGGAAGAACAAATAAAGATATAGATTATTATTATATATAAATTTTCGCTTGCTCGATGTTTATCCTCGCGAACTAGGCAGCATCTGCAGGCAGACTCGAACCCGCACCCTTCGCTATTCGGACGAATGCACTGACCATTATGCTACCGCGGCTCTAATAGCGATGTTGAATTTTTTCCAGCCTTTTTTAAGCTGCAAGGCAGCGCCATTTCTTCGCATTGTAGGTAACCCACAATGTCAAATAATACCTTTACAAGTAATTAACATTTGAAAGAAGAAATAGCAATTATAGTTATAATTTTTATTATTAAGCATGTAACTGTTCGATGCTTTAATCTAAAGAAAATATTACTAGGAAAAATCCACGCAATCCAGGACGCAGACGAGACTCGAACCCGCTTTGCTTTTTGTAAACTTAACAACAGTCTCCTCTTATCATGCTCTGTGGGGATTGAAATGAGAGACTGTTTTCTCTAGTTAGAATGTAGCTAAGGAATTCTGCAACCGTACGCAGCAAAAGAATCGCTTCTGAAAAACTTTAAACGGATTTGAATGTAGCAGAGCGCTTTGAAATGGAAAATCACAGACAAAGGCCCATATTACAGAATGTCAACTAAGTGTTGATCTTTACTTGAGTACAGCTAGAAAGGGATGTCGCTATGTGCTGTATATAGCGACATCCCTTTCTAACTATGCTCAAGACTAGATCAATCACTGAGAATCTCTTATCTATTAGACAAGTCCGTCCGTCCGTCTGTCTGTGGTGCTGTTTCAGAGAATGTTTAAGTTATAAGTTAAGAATAGTCTGTTAAGACTACAAACCGGATTTGAGTAACGTAGCACTTCCGGTTTTCGAGAAATCAGGTTTTGGTGAACATTTGGTTCACTGGTTTGCTAGTCTTTCTATAATACGGGCCTTAGTCACACGAAAAAGGGAGCTTGTATTAGCATGTTTCGAGAATATAGAGCTTTTAATAAAGATTTTTCACCTTTGCGAGAAATAAGAAGTAAAAATCATATTGTTGCATATTTGCAGCAACTTTACTAATTCCAACCCATAGAAAAATGTCAAAGCGTCAATGCCAATTTGACACTATACATTTTTAGTTAAGTTGTTCTGTGTTAAGGTAAATTGCGATTTAGAAAAATTGCCTTAAGCAGACCTTAGATCTACATCTTACATAGATTTAGTACGCCACATCATCTCACATGCATGAACTTAAATAGTAATCATTCAGCCAACGTTACTAACCTCAGCGATTGGCGTGGGTTTCTTCAACGGTTTGAAGGTGTTGGCGTCCAGCTTGCATACAAGCGAGTCGGTGACGAGTAAACAACGTTCCGCCATCTTGTTGTGCCGGTTGAACTTGTACACGCGGCACGAGAACAGAGGCTTGCCGATCTGCTGCGACTTCTGGAGGGTCACCATCGCAGACTTGTATAGAGCTGGACAGAATGTATTTATGTATTAATAAAAAATAAAATAAAAATAAATAAATATTGCCACACACACACCAATTAGCCTACCAAAGTAAGCACTGTAAGGCTTGTGTTATGGGATGCTAGGGTAACGGATAGAAAACATATACTGATACATAATTCGCGCTGTCACTTATGCAAAAAATCAATTTTTCAGGAGAAGCGTTTAAAACTTTAACATCCCAAAACAATTTTTTTTAGATGAATAGCTAAGCATTATCAGATTTTCATCACGTAAAAATCTTTAAATATTGTATGTTTTGGAATGTCAAAGTTTTAAACGATAATCCTGAAAAAAAAATTGTTTTTGCATAAGTGACAGTGTCAATATATAAATATATTTTATCTTGAAATATACATAAACTTCCATGGCTAAAGTACAAATACTTATATTCATCATACTAACATTTCCACCCACTGGGATTCGAACCCGGGACTTCTGTGTAGGCGACATGAAATCCGGCGTATATACCACTCGGCCACGGAGGTAGTCGTTAATAATGTTCGTATTCACGAGGAGTTCGATGGCGTAGATGGTTAGCGCGTCCGACCTGAGCTCGTGGAAGTTAAGCAACTTTCGTAATGGTCGGTCATTGGATAGGTGACCAAAAATTTTCTATCTCGACCTTCTCCGTGCTTTGGAAGGTACGTGAAGCCGTTGATCCCGGCTGCATCTTCAGTCGATATCACCCATTAATCCGCACTGGGCCCGCGTAGTGGGACATGTCATGGTCCAATCTCCATAAGGAAGGCCTGTGCCCCAGCAGTGGGGACATTAATAGGCTGATGATGACGATGACATTGCAAATAAGGGTATTCTGTTTAAATTTCGTTCGATCAATTATCTAGAATTGATATTCTCTCGGCTGCATTTGCAGTCGTCTGCATCCGCCCAACCTTATGAGGACCCGCCTTATGATGATTCATAAGGCCTTAATATCGTCATTATCAGCCTATGAACATCTCCACTGCTGAAGCATAAACTTTTCCTATACATGGCTTAAAGAGCAAGGTTATGCCCCACCATTGGGTGGATGCAAACGTCTGCAAATGCAGCCGAGACGAACATAAATACACACAGATTTAAAACCTACATTTTACGCGCGTTTTTCGTTCCTATTATGAAAGCTCCGGTTTAGGCAAAAGACACGCTCGCCAGCAATAGAAAGGTCCTCAGCTTCGTTGCGTCAACTGCCCATACAGTAGTTTCAAATTATTCAACGTTAACTAAATACTAATCGGAATACTGAGGAGCTCGATGGCGCAGGTGGTTAGCGCGTTCGGCTGCGATCGCTGAAGTTAAGCAACTTCCGCAGTGGTCGGTCATTGGATGGGTGACCAAAAGTTAACTATCTCGAGTTCCTCCGTGCTTCGGAAGGCACGTTAAGCCGTTGGTCGTGGCTGCATCTGCAGTCGTTAGCACCCACCAATCCGCACTGGGCCCGCGTGGTGGAACATGGGCCAATCTCCCTATTCCATCCATAGGCAAGGCCTGTGCCCCAGCAGTGGGGACATAAACAGGCTGATGATGATGATGAACTAAATACTGCATAGGTTTTCTACTAGTCACTTATCAAGTTTTGTCACCAAATAAAACAAGTTTCAACGGTATAGATCAATCATAAATCAATCAATCGATTAACAGCAACAAATAAATAAATCAATGCATCTATACCGTTGAAACTTGTTTTATTTAATGAGTGGTGCGTGAAAACCTAAAAAACAAATAAGTTTTGTCACGATCAAATCTAGTAGTTCTAGCCTTATACCTAAAAACATCGCCGAAAATTTGTCCATACATTCCTACGGCCTATTTGTTAACATCAGTCTTGGGATTTTAGTTGTTCAATGTCACCTAAAAACACTAGTCGATTTTTTTGTAATACAGGCAGTCCTCGAATTGCGTCGTTACGATTTAAGTCGTTTCAAGTTACGTCGAATAATGTTTTGACACTATTCCTCAAGCATACGTCAATTGTTTCGATTTCCGGCATAGGAGAATTCACTTGTCGCAAGGTCAATGTCCGTAGGGCCGGCGTCAGTGGGGATGTCTCGACTTACGTCGTTTCGACTAACGTAGCGTATTTTGAGAACCTAACATGCCGTAAGTTCGAGGCCTGTATTCTTTTTTCACTCACCAGATTTGGGGTTGTAGTTATCATCGGCCAGATAGTCGCCCAACCAGACAGCAGCTGCGCCCCAGTCCTTTCTTCTGCCCTTCAATGCACTGGCCGCGCATATCTTCATACGCAACTGAGGCCATTGTGCCCTCGGCACAGGCTTCAGTACCAAATATGCTCGCCAGCGACGATATGCCGCGTGTAATAATGCGGCGGGCACTCGTCGCGGCGCGGGCGGCCATGTTCGGATCAGACCGCGATTGCGATCCAATTCCGCTTGGAGTTCCGCGATGTAACGACGGTAGCGATAGCGTCTGGTTGACAATGGAACGCGGTTATGTCATATTTTGATAAGTCGTGTGATATTACTAAAATATAATGATGTATGAATCATCAAAATCGGTCCAGGCGTTTGGTCTCTAGTGTGCCAAGAAGGGACAAACATACATATATAGACTGTTAAACAATATACCCTGTCCGCGCGTCGCGCTTCGCGCTCTTGCATTGCACAGTCGGGTAAAAAAAACGAGTGTGCTTATGACCACATGACTGAAGTGAAACTTCTTTAGCTCCATCTGTATGTACGTATATATATATATATACATGTACATATACATATTTCATTTACTAGCTATAAGAGAAAGAGAGAAAGAAAATGTGCGCGCGCACTGCTTTCTCTTGCTTATATCCCCCAATCAACTCCCGTTCGCCTCGCCCGATCACTCTTTTCGTAACGCGTTCGCCAGCTTACTCCCTAAGTCAAGCGTGCGTAAAAAAGTTTCACTGCGATAATAGGCTAGTTGACACTTTTTGGAAATATGTTTTAAATGGTTAATAATTGTTCAATTAGACCGAAAAAAATGTATTGTAATTTTTTTTACCTAGAAAGCTACAAAACTTTAATTTTAAAATAGATTTTTCATGGACATACAAAAACGCTGTCGGCCATTTTAGTCTATAGATTATTTATGGTATGACGGGAACTATTAGTAAACAAACACTCGCAAGCACGTAGGATATAACCTATCTGAATTTACATTACAAAACCACGATTTCTAATAGATTTCATGATAAATATAGTAATTATCATGATTGTATTATACGAGAATAAAGAAACACATCGTTAAAAACTCAAGAAATGTTGTGGTTTAAATTTTTAAGGTTAATAATGTACCTGCTAAGTCAAAGAGTTTTGTCGTTACTGCTTTCACAAATCCGGCGTCCAGCATTAATTTACTTAAGAAAACCAATAAACGGAAACTTTTCTTCAAGATATAAGAGTTTTTAGATATATTTTAGTCGGACGAAAGAAAACACAGTAACATGACAATGACGTTTAGTTGTTTTGCTATTATGTTGACGTCACAATCATGGTGGACAGCGTTTTTAGTGTTTAAAAAGCATAGACTAAAAAACTATTTTTGAAATTAAATTACTACAGCCATCTTCTAATTTTATGAAGTGAAATCGATGTATTTAGGTTCCTCATACCAAAAATTATAAGAAATAAACATTTGTATAGTGCAATTTGACATGAGTCAACTAGCCTATTCTTATATGTGTCGTTCCACCGACGTTTATAACACTGAGTAATCTGATTTAGATCTTTGTAATTGATCTATCTATATTATTTGTTATTTGTAACAGTTTAAAGAGAAAACTAAATTGTATATTGATGAAATAACCAGAAAAATAGTGTTTATGAAAATCTCTGTTTGTGTTATTTGATGTATTTAAGGCAAAAAAAAATTATCATTAGATGGATACACGTGCAAATCTGACTAAAGACTCTCTTTGTTACTATAACTGTTATAAGCTTTGGGCACTGTTTGGTCTATAAACATTTACCTCAATATTAAGTAAATGACTGTTCAAATCCAATGATTCCAATATACCTCAAAAACTTTGATCTGTACAACTAAAAAAAATGGATAAACTTTGAAATATGTGTAGTAATTTTGCTGCCACTTTTACATATAAAATCCAGTGCGTAAGGGCATTGAAATGTTAAACTAACTAAATAAATACGTACTTCCAGGCGTTGTATATGGTGAGAGCCGCCTTCATCTTCCTATATCTCATGCGGGCGATGGTCCCTCGCCACAGCTTCTGCAGTAAGATCACTATGGACGGGATGAGTTCAGCGCGAGCCGCTTCCAAACTGTGCAGCGTCTTCGCCGACCTGGTGGTAAATAAAATAAATAAATATAAATATTTCCAACACTCACACCAATTAGCGTAGCCCCAAAGTCAGCACTATAAGGCTTGTGTTATGGGATACTGGGGTAACGGATAGAATACATATACAGTACACATCTAATATATAAAATTCTCGTGTCGCGGTGTTTGTGGTTAAACTCCTCCGAAACGGCTCGACCGATTTTCGTGAAATTTTATATGCATATTCAGTAGGTCTGAGAATCGGACAACATCT
Source organism: Chilo suppressalis (assembly GCA_902850365.2). Taxonomy (NCBI): domain Eukaryota; kingdom Metazoa; phylum Arthropoda; class Insecta; order Lepidoptera; family Crambidae; genus Chilo; species Chilo suppressalis. The sequence continues at coordinate 24,965,279 of OU963904.1, read as the reverse complement.
ATTTTTCATCCTCCTAAATGTTAAGGGTAATCCAGCCCTAATTTTTTTTTTATTTTTTTATGATACATCATACAAAAATAAATATAACCCAAAATTTTCGCCCTTCCCTACCACCAACCTCTATTTTTTATGGCGGTACGAAGTTCGCTGGGACAGCTAGTATAAGTATATTTTTATAGAAATACATATTAAACATCCATGAATGGAGTACAAATGCTGGAACCCGGGGCCTCTCGAGTCGGCGACACCATGAAACCCGGCGTACAAAACACTCGGCCACTGAGGTCGTCAAAAAATTAGTTTTTTTTTTTCTCTTTATTTAAAGTACTTTTATCTTTACAGACATGTCAGTCCCATCGTGTACTTATATAAATTAACAAATCATCTAAGCCAATTAACGTAATATGTTATTTTCGGACGGTAAACATATAAAGCGATACAGGATTCTAGCCTCATCCGAGACCGGTTGGGCCAGAATGCTGTGAAACACACCAATGTCTGACATTCAATTTACATTTGTTAACAAACTCTTGTCTCTCATTCTGGTACCGGACACAATCCATCAACAAGTGCTGGAGATCATCTACAACACAGCATACTTCACAGTTGGGAGACTCAATTTTTTTTTTTCATAAGATATCCAAACTTGTTACATGGATAATGTCCAGAACGAAGTCTATTTAAGGTCACTACAAAGTGTCGACTTAATGTTAAATTAATAAACCACGGTATTCGTAGAGGCTGACTCTGTATGGTAAATTAAAGTTCATGAAAGGAGCTCAATGGCGTGGTTAGCGAGTCCAAAAAAGTCACTATCAATAGTTTAGTGTGTTTATAGTGTGTTTGTTAACTCACCTGATGAACAGCTTAGTGTGTCCATAATGTATGTCTTGTAATCTCAGGTCTCTAGCCAATACAAGGGCCGCATCTCTGTCGGTCCCAGCGCGGAAGTTAGGCCACGTATATTGCGACAGCATCTTGTACCGCTTGAGGAAGCGGTCGTACCTCACGCGGCACGCGAACCCGGCACGACGAACTCGAACATTCTCCACTAAGCCTAGGTAAGCTACTTGGTGCTTCACCTAGTGGATAAAAGAATGGAGATTGCCAAATTATTGAAAAACATCTCTTATCTATTAGACAAGTCCGTCCGTCTGTCTGTCTGTGGTGCTGTTTCAGCGGCCAAACCGTAAGAAATAGATAAAGAGAATGTTCAAGTTATAAGTTAAGAATAGTCTGATAAGACTACAAACCGGATTTCACTTCCGGTTTTCGAGAAATCACGAATTTCAAACGAAACCACACAAAATCTCCGAAGTTCTCAAGTAATTAAATACATTTAAATCAGGTTTTGGTGAACATTTGGTTCACTGGTTTGCTAGTAACCTTATAATGCCGCATGAATTTCATCGCGACAATATCCCCAAGTACGCCTAGGGTGTTTTTCAATTCAATTCAAATCATTTTGTCCAGAACTAGGTTCCATAGTGTTAGTTACATTTAATTTATGTTTTTATTTTATTTTTAAGCATTTAACTGATAGATGTTTCAATCTAAAGAAAAGTTTTACTAGAAAAAACTTGCGCTGACTTGCAGCTTAACGCTAGGAAAATTTCGACGCGGCCATCAGGGCCGTGGTAGTATAATTGGTCAGTGCATTCGTCCGGATTGCGAAGTTCGAGTTCCGTACGCTGCCTCGCCCGCGTGGATTTTTTTCTAGTAAAACTTTTCTTTACATTTAATTTACTTATAAATAGGTAAGTATAATAGAGAATTACATAAAATATTATTACAGGATATGGAGATTAACCCAGTGTGTAGCAGAAGTGTGCACCGGTCATTAAAAACTCTCAGGAGGCTGTTGGTACTAGAGCGGAGCCTAGACAAGAAGTGCTCCTTAACTAAGGATTTGAAACAGGCTTGTGATTGGGCACGCCTAATCTTTTCCGGCAGAGAATTCCATAGTTGGATGGCACGTATGGTAAAGGAGTGGCTATACGCTTTCGAAAAGTTAGGAGGTGTGAAAATCAGGAGATTGTCAGATGAACGAAGTGAAAGATTATGAGTAGAAGAAAGAAACTAAAAACTAGACTTAGGAGCTTTAGAATTGAACAGTATTTATTTAGACATCAAGCAGATACACGCTTTAAAAAAAATAAAATAAAAAAAATATATAACCAATATTTATTTATTTATTTAATCTTTAATGCCTTTACATTGCATATGGCGGACTTAATGCCAGCATGGCATTCTCTACCAGTCAACCGGAAAGAACGTGCAGAGTCAATAAAACGGCAGACAATCATAGGAAAGAGCAAACATCAAACAATGAAAAAACAAAATTAAATAGCACAGACAGTACAGAGAAGAGTAGGGATAATATATGCAGATCACGGCGACGACGAATGGGAAGCCATTTCAATTTCTGCCTGTAGTAAGAGACATGGTCGTACTTAAGTAAACCGTAAATGAATCTGATGGTTTTTTTTTGCAGACGTTCAAGTTTACTTAGAAGATCAAAGGTAAGATAGGGATAGCAAATATCTGCATAATCGAGAATAGGAAAGAGAAGAGAAGTTGCAAGAGAAATTTTGGTGGCAGTGGGCAAGAAATTCCGTAAACGTCTCAAAGATCCAGCCGCAGCAAAAGTTCGGTCACGGCTACATGACGACACCAAGATAGTGTGTTATCAAATATGACACCCAAGTTCCGAACTGTTTCAGAAAATGGTATAACACTTCCATTTAAAGTAACTGATGGCAGCTGCTTGAAGTCAATCCGAGATATAAAATAAGAACTACCAATAATTATGCACTGCGTTTTTGTTGGATTGTTTTAAGTCCAAATGCATTGCTCCATTCCGTTATAATATAAGTTGACCACTCTTTGCGTCCTTCGTTGTCAACGAGACATCGCCCAGCGGTTTTCACGTATTTGCCATGTAGATTATTTTTTATTGTCAAGGTAACGTTTAGTATGAAAACAATAATTAGCGTAAAATAATAGAATATTAAAATTAATAGCCAAGAGTAAAAAAAACAACAAAAACACAGAAGGGTCATATATATTTGACTCTTAAATATTGCGATGTGCTAACATTAAATTTCTCAGTAAACAATACGTAAAGTTCTTAATTTATTAAGCAAATCTCGTGTTCAGCATAAATGTTGTACCATAAACAAAATCGAATTGATGACATTTTAGTCGCAAAAAATCTCAACACTTAAGCTCGTATTACAGAATGTTTACTAAGCGACATACAGCCCTTTCCAACTGTACAAGATTACAAAACAAAGAAACAGATAAATAGGGTATTTGACAATATTAAAAATAAAGTGCCAATTGTTAGCATCTGTGTTTGGAATGAATATTGGGAGAGGTTTTACTATTTTTACAAAAAAAAATCATAATTTTACTAAAAACCCACGACAAAGATAATAATTTTCTTATCTATTGTCACGTGACCGAAAACGCTTGGGATTGGCGGAGCCTAAAATGACGTCACACGCAAGTAAACTTCCGGTTAAAGTGACATTACATTGTATCGTTTGACGATGTCATAACAGTCGTGTGACGTCACACACTAGTAAGACGCCATATTGTCCAGAAAAACGTTTTCGCGGCAACTTGAAAATGGAGTTTTTGATTTGGATATTTTTACTGAAATACACAACAGAATGATGAATATCCACTTTTTACGGACTCCATAAACATTCGTCAATAACGTAAGATCGTTTTCTTAAACTTGTCAAATACCCCATTAGAAAGGGATGTCGCTATGTGCTATATATAGCGAGATCCGTTTCTAACTGTACTGGATTACAGAACAAGTTAAAAAGGGATGCCATCATCATCATCATGGGATTATTTTCTAACTGTACTCAAGTAAAGATCAACACTTAGTTGTCATTCTATAATACGAGCGTAAGAGAAGATGTGATTGTCTCACCAGCGTGGGATCCCAGGTGTTGGGCGCTTGATGGGGGTTGGGCTTGATGCAACGCACGTAGAAGGGCTCCTTGCTCTGCAGCCCCGTCACCAGCGCCGCCATAGAGCTGCGGAACAATGTCGCTGCCGACGGCGGCCGCTTTGACGTCTGCAATACAAGCATATTTATCAACGAATTACCATTAATAAATTCAAAGATAGTGTAAAAAAACGAGCAAGCCTTACAGTAGCCGCGTTGATATGTAACATTTGAAAGCACACCTTATATTAGTAAAAAAAGAAATAAAACCTACTACAAAAGGAATAGGCCATTTGAACATTATGTTCTAAAATCAAATCAAATAGCGCGCGCTTTCGCGACTTCCTGCTACACACTTCCGTCCCATTTCACGAAATCACTCCCACAAATTGCGGTAAAGTGAGAGGAAAGATGGTACACATCAAAAAAACACTTATTAAAAAAGATTATTACAAAGTGTCTGATTATATTAAAGACAATAATGCTTACGTTTGAACTGTTCCAATCATTCCAACAGGTTTTCCATATTAAATAAATCATGATTGTATTGACGTTGTAACAACAGAATGATTTGTAAATGTTGTCACATTATACTTTTAATGTTGTGGATTTTGTTTCGCGCGTTTTCCTCTGCAGCTAAAAAATATGTCGAATAACGAGTGGTAGGGAAAAAATTTTGGAGGATTGAAAATATGTAGTTGTACTATACATCCAATTTGAATAAAGATATATTGATTTCTGACTTCTGAATTAAAAATAATATACTCAAACTCATCATCAGCCTATTAATGTCCCCAGTGACTGCTGGGGCACAGGCCTTCCCTATCGATGGAATAGGGAGATTGGGTCTTGAGCCACCACGCGGACCCAGTGCAGATTGGCGGGTGCTAACGACTGCAGATGCAGCCGGGACCAACGGCTTAGCGTGCCTTCCGAAGCACGGAGGAACTCGAGACAGAAGATTTTTGGTCACCCATCCAATGACCGACGACTGCGAAAGTTACGTAACTTCAATGATCGCAGCCGAACGCGCTAACCACCCGCGCCATCGAGCTCTTCAATATGGGTGTACTTATCACCCATTAATATGGGTTAATGTGTGATAGTTCTAACAATATCAAGATTTTTAAGTAAGATTGCGGAAAACAACGTTTAATGAGGGAGGCTAAACGGGAATCTTAGTATCAAATGATACAACCTTCAGTATTACTTAAGCTGCAAGGCAGCACAATCTCTTCGCGTAGTAGGTAACCCACAATGCCAAATGAATACCTTCACAAGTACATATTTGTTTCTTAGGTTTTCACGCACATCACTCATAAAAACAAGTTTCAACGGGTTAGGTTAGGCACTGATTTTATTTATTTATTGACTGGCACACCGCAGACTTATTTTCGCGCCTATGTTTCATATCGAAATATCCAATGAAATATCCGAACTCTCAATAAAAGACTTTCGAAGGTAGCTCGACGTAGTAAATAAAAAATCATTATTCCGTCGACGCATCAAACCTCTTGAAACTTGTTGTATTTACCTTTACAAGGATTACATATTCGAAAGACATGGCAATTATAGTTATGTCCCGTCTGCTGCCTGGTCCATGTTCTAGTAAAAAAATCTTTAGATTTAAACATCTAGCAGCTAGATGCTTAAAAAATCAAAATATAACTATGTTAAAACCCTATTAAGGATATGGAATTTTTATAGAATAAAATATGCAATCATTTTCAAATAACAAAACATTAACGTTTCAAACCTTTACCGCCTTATTGCAAAACGTTGTCTAAAGTTAAACCAGGTGGCCATTCGCCTAAAGGAAATGCTTTGAAAACGCTAACGCTTTCGATTTTATTTTGTTATTTCTAGCCGCCTGAGGTATTCAAATGCCTCGTGGCCTTTTATTTTCTTTTGCATTGGTAATAACAATATTAAAAAAAATGAGCGTGAGGTCTTTCAAAATCTTCGGCGCTCAGAAATAACAAAATAAAATCGAAAGCGTTAGCGTTTTCCCAAGCATTTCAGTTAGAAGAAAAGAAAAAAAAAGAGCGCGAGGCATTTTACTTTTTTTATTTATTTATTTAATGTTCAAATAAGGACAACATGATCCAAAATATGTTAGTAGATACTTAAATTATGTTAGTACTTAATTTCTAAAAGTGATTTTGTCCTCTGGATAAAAACCTCAGGCGGCTAGAAATAACAAAATGAAATCGTAAGCGTTAGCGTTTTTCAAAGTATTTCCGTTAGGCGAATTGCCCCCTGGTTTAAAACTGATGCTAGCAGAGACAGCGTTAGGTTTAAACCACGACTGACTTACTCCGCGTTTTCGAATGAGGCTGTTTTAGTTGAAAGTCCTCACCTTCTGTATGTTATCGCCGCCTTCCGGCCACATGTCTGCCAGCGACCGGTTGCTGGACGAGTGTAGTAGTCTCTTGAGATCTTGCCACAGGGAGTCCTTGTTCTTGTCCATGAAGCCTGTGATCGCGTATGTCACGTCGCCAGCGTAGTGCCTGGATAACGCAGTACAAGTGTTAAGGATACAATGTGAAATTGTAATTTTAATTTTTTAAGCATGTAACTACTTGGTGTTTAATTCTAAGGAAAATATAACTAGAATTCCACGCGGACTCGAACCCGTCTATAATTGCTATTTCTTCTTTAAAATGTTTAATACTTGTAAAAGTATTCATTTGACCTGGGTTGGGTTACCTACAATGTGAAGAGATGGCGCTGCCTTGCAGCTTAAGAATGGCTAGAAGAATTTCGATGCGGCCGTCAGGGCCGCGGTAGCATAATTGGTCAGTGCATTCGCCCGGATTGCGAAGGGTGCGGGTTCGAGTCCCGCCTGCTGCCTGGTCCGCGTGGATTTTTTTCTAGTATGTGAAATGTTACTAAACGCGATGTTTAAGAAAATTTGACTAGAAAAAAATCCACGCGGTCCAAACAGCAGACAGGACGAAGACGCTACCCTCCGCTATGCGGGCGCATGCATAGACTAATTATGCTACCACAACCTTAATGACCATGCCGATTTTTTTGTTGTATTTCTTAGGCTGTAAGACAGTAAGTAGTAGATTATTTGTAGTAAAGTTTTCTTTAGATTTTAATATGTCACAGTTAAATGCTTTAAATAAAAATATAATCAACGATGTTTATTAGTTCACAATTGTTCGCTCCGTGAATTCCATGACATTCTTATTATCATTCGACAGTATATTCATTTGACGTAATAACGTCTTATAAATCGATGAACACCGGCTGCACGCACGAAAGAGTCAGTTCAACGTTCCGCGGTGTGTCTGAAGTGAGGGGGTGAGGGGTCGAAAGAACGCTAGAGGCATCCCGTCTGACGTTTCTGACCCCCCTGACCTCCCACACCAACTGTCCACTCCTTAACCCCTGCACCCCCTCGGATCGCGGAGCCTAACTCGGCCGCCCGTAGAGCTACAGAGGCATGCTTGTGCTCAAACCTAAACCTAACCTAACCTAAACAAAAAGCCCCATAAAACAGCGAACGTCACGTTATCACGTAAAATTATCGTCCGTAAACCTACTTTACAGAAACCGTTTTTTATTATAATAGCTTTCAATTCATTATTAATGAGTATAATTATGAATAATTATCTTTTTTTCAGTAGGCAAATGGCACTACCCCCCCCCCCCCCCACACACCCCACCTGATGTTAAGTGGTGAAAAAGTCCAAACGCGAAGATAGCTAGTACAGCAGTTAAACTGCCACACCGTTTGAATGTTGTAAAAACACTAATTTATTTTAGTAACTAATTGTGCAAAGGAAAATACAATTGATGAGTATGTGTAAAAGTAATCTGGGTCAATTTGAAATTATTATAATGTTGATTAAGTAGATATGTACAGCTCGTACACTATAACTAAACTGAAATATAAATTTAACGGCTTTTTATTCTGTGTGGAGCATGAAAAGGATATACTACGAGTACTATAAAAATATGGGCCGTAACTTGATTTGAATATTGAATAAAAGTTTGTGAATTAAAAATACTGAATGTGTACCAAAACTCCGATTCTTGTCCTAATTTCATATTAATCAGTCGGAAATAAGACATAAAGATTATTTCGATTATTTAAAGATTACCCAAAAATATTTTCGCAGATTAATATACAAAATTATCCAAGTTTATTATCAACTTTTTATACGAAAAGTATAATTATGTAAAACTCACGTGATGCGGAAGTCCACGCCGTGCTTGAGTTTTTTGTCTGTTGGCGAGAGTTGTCTTGAAGTGTAGTGTTTGTGGCCGTTGAGACGTTTGTCCATGGCTTCCAATAACTGTTTGTCTGAAATCTGGAAACAGCCACGTTTTGGTTAATTCGGTAGTCAATATTCAGTGACTGTATGGGCGACTGCCCTGACAATGTATAAATACTGTACTTAGTAATGTTTATCAGTAAACGGCTGAATATTCATAATTTCTATGAAAAAAGACTTTTGATAAAGTCACAATCTTAAAATTATGAGAACTCCTACTATGTATCTTACTACAGTTGATAAAAGATGTTGCCAATTATTTACAGAGTCATCAATTTCGCATTTTCTTAGAATCTTTCTTCCCATTTCTTTGATTAGCTCTTCACACAAAAGTTTTTTTAAAGCAAAAATAAATACAAATAATTTATTATCGTTGGCCTGACGGGAAATCAGTGTAGTTTTATTTTATCCATTTGCAAAAATTTAATGATTAATTTATCATACTGCCTTGGCTCAAGCCTGATCAGAATAATAAAATCTATTATTTTAGGCCTTCAGTGATTTATTATAATAAATATTAGGGCCAAATATGTCATAGTTTGAAGGAGTTTAGAAATAATATTGTTTATTTCGATATTTCAGTACTTACAAAAATATTTTATGTAGACATTTATTGTTCATTTATTTTGTAAAACGGAACATTTTGCTTTTTAAACAGACATGAAGTAAATTTTTATTCTTTTAAATATTTGATTATTTCACGAAAGTGGTATGAGAATAATAAACACGTAATAATTAATAAAAAAATATTGAAAAGTTACGGGTTAGTGCGAAATATTTATTAGGCTTGTTGAAAATATATCGATGTATCGATATATCGATATTTTTTGTTCGATATATCGATATTTTTTGCCGATATATTTTGATTCGATATATCGATAAATCAATACAAAATAACCAATATCGAAATTCGTATCAAAAACGATATTTTTTTAATTATTAGCGGCATATCACGATTTAACTAAATTCGTATCTGGAAAAATCGTAACTGGATCTCAAATTAATGATATTCAACATATCTATGATCTGTGCTGTATTTAGTATTGCCTATGTCATCATTCGAAAATAGGGTATATTTTTAGGGCGATAATTTTCGTTCCATTATTATTCCGCGTGTCATATTTTGTGAGCTATTTTAGAGTACGATATTTTTGGGAAAATTGGTCCGATATATCGATATATCGATGTTTTTTTGGCGATATATCGAAGCCGATATTGATATTTTTTAAAAGATCGATGTATCGATATATCGATATTTTTTTCAACTTTCGACATCCCTAATATTTATACACGTTAAGGGCAGTTTCTTAGCCATGTCCTTTAATTTAACGCTATCATTGCCATGAGCTTATGGATGTGGCAGCGGTTGTATACGTCACCTTGGTGGGGTTGAGCGCGGCCTCGTCCATGATGGCGATGATGCCGGCGTGCGGCGCGTCGACGAGCTCGCAGATGACGCGGTTATTGAAGTACTGCACGGGTGTCCATTGGATGCCTTCGCGAGCGTATTCTTCCTGCTCCTGCTTTAACACCAACTCTACCAGAACAAAAAAGAGGAAATGAAAAAAGTCAATCAGAAAACCGTCATTCGACCACGGAGCCAGGAATGGGTCAGAAATGACAAGAAAAATTCAAAGTAATGCAAGAAAATCGCGCTTTATTATAGGTACTCATTCCCAAAATGTTTTATTGAATAATTGGTATGCGTGTAAACTTCACTTGGCTATTCGTGTTTGCTATTTGTAAACTTGACATCAGTCTATCCTTGTCAATCTATTTATAGCATGATGAAGACAAACTGTTGTCAAGTATACAAATAGCAAATACGATTAGCCAAGTGAAGCCATCGGAAATTAATTAGACAACATTTACTATACCCAGTTAACGCAAACGAACTACAAGGAAAGACAACATCACAAGAGAAAAGGGGCATTACTTTGGCAACACAGACCTAGCGTCGTTACTTTAGCCAACAATACCAGAAAAAAAATCGTTTTCGTTTCCGCGAAATTTAGACTCTTAATTTTATAAATTCGAACAAAAAAGTTCCATTACCTTCTTTGTGTTATACATGCAAAGCGATTGACGAAAGTAGCAAAGCAGATTAACTTTTTGAACATGAACTCCAACTACCTTGTAATAAGGTTTAAATGGCAACGGTGACAAGGGTGACAACTCACCGATAAACAGCTGCTGCAGCTTCTCGTTACAGTAGTTGATGCAGAACTGCTCGAAGCTGTTCGTGTCGAATATTTCGAAGCCGTATATGTCTAGAACACCGATCAATGTGTTCTTGTATGTGTCACGGGGCACTTCTATGGCTTTGTTGATCTGTGCACACGAATTATAAAGTCAGAAGAAAAGTTTACTACAAAAAAAAAACACGCGGACCAGGCAGCAGACATAGACAGCATACTTGTAAAACTATTTCATTTGACATTGTGAATTACCTACAATGCGAAGAGATGGCGCTGTCTTGCAGCCTTAGGCTAGAGAAAATCGACACGGCCGTCAGGACCGCGGTAGCATAATGGTCAGTGCATTCGCTCGGATAGCGAAGGGTGCGGGTTCGAGTCCCGTCTGCTGCCTGGTCCGCGTGGATTTTTTTCTAGTAAACTTTTCTTTAGATGTAAACATAAAGTCGTTACATGCTTAAAAAATTAAAACATAACTATAAAGTCACACTTAAAACTAAAGCTATAAGTGTGAGATTTGCTTGAGATAAGATGTATACTTATCTCAAAGTTCAGGCCTACTTTGAACATCAACTCGTAAAGGGATCTGGAAACATGTACGCGACTTTGTTCAAACCAATTTCATATGGTTCGTCGAGTTCTGATAATAATTTAGTTGTACCACAATTAGCAAATACAGCATAATAGGGAACATATATGATTTTTATTTTTATTTATTAGTTTTTATCCTTTCAATATAGTATAAAAATATTCAACTTCGAAAAATAGTATAATGTGTAAAAAAATATTAGGCGGTGCATAGGGGAGTGGAGCAGCGCAAGCTCATATACATATATGTATATATATTGTCGCGTGTGACGCTCGTAACATTTCAGCCTTCGCAGAGTTACTCTCCAACTTTCGCGCTCGTCGGGAAGAGTTACGTCCGCATTCCACTCACAGACACACACACATAAATATATATATCGTCAGTTATGTTAGGTGCTCTGGCACAATGCACTGGAACTAGGTCTCGTTGACTTTGACATATCCTGTGATCACGGCGCTTGACTGTTGATTTGTTGGGCTTCTACCTTGTACTACACAATCACAACCGATTTGGAAGAAATTTGGTACCAATATACTTTCTTTTTTTATATATATACTAGCTGACTCGGCGAACTTCGTACCGCCCAAAAGTAATAATTTGCAATAAATTAAAATTGCGACTATAATTTGAGATTTAAACTATCCTATCTCTCAAGTTGGATCGAACTGCACATGGTGTGCGATTTTTATTATAATCGGTTCCGTGGTTTAGGAGTCCATTGAGGACAAACATTGTGACACGAGATTTATATATATTAAGATAACCTGGTAGGCAAATGACTCTACCCCACCTGATGTTAAGTGGTGATATTTTTTGTAATAGAGTAATGCAAGATTCCTGTATGATTCTTCTAAAATTAAAATTAACGCGGCCGACGTCGCGGGCCGAAGCTAGTTTTCTATAAAGACCTAAACAATCAGTTAGCCACACACCTGAGCCACTATCCACGTGAACAGCCTATCATAGGCGGCCTTAGCCAGCGCCAGCCTCGTATAGTTGGCATCGGACAAGGAGTGCCGCTTGCTGACCAGTTCCCCGCCCGCCGCCAGCACGCGCCCGCCCATAGCAGTGCGCAACTGTTCCACGGTCACGCCCAGCGCAGACGCGCAGGGGGAGACGGAACCTCGCACTTCCACCTCACCCTCGGGTGTCTCCGTGATATCTAGCTCACCCTATAAATACAGTAAAACCCGTTTTAGACGATTTCATAGGGACTCAACCGAAAACGCGTCTTAAGCGGGAAAGCGTATTATGGGGGATTACGGGATAGGGAAATTTCGAATGTAAGTATTGAGGTAATAAATGTACAATTCTTAAGAATTATGTACCTATGTTATAAAAAAATGTAGTGTATTATTATTTATTATAACATTTTTTAAATTCATTTCTTATTATAGTTTGTCAAAAAGATTTTGAGGCATTAGTTATTACAAGATTTACAACATAATTTAACTTTTGCAGTGCGTCTTAGCTTTGATTCAAAGAGAAGTTACATAATTATAGCGTCTTAAATCATTAACTGCTGAAAAAATCGGACTTGACTAATCTTCTTCTTGATCATTATCAGTTAGGGCCTCTTCTTGTGTGTTATTCACATTCTCATTGAATTTTATATGGTGCCACATTGTCATCAATGGAAGAATATCCAGGAAAACCCTGGGAGCCGCTTTGCGTGCGCCGCTTGACAGTCGCCACGTCAATCTCTGGCCACTGCCGCAAGAGGTAATAATATGTGTGGTACGTGTTGCCGATTTAGGCGTATTAAACGGGATGACGAATCGTATTAAGCGTTAAGAAATGTATGAAAGCATGTCTCAAGTTGCAGGGACTGATGCAAAATGACGTATTATGCGAGAAATCGTATTAAGCGTGATCGTATTAAACGGGTTAAATAGTAAAAGAAGGGGCCATGGGTCATAGATTACGTGTAAGACTCATAGTAAAAGAAGGGGCAATTAACTGCAATACATGATAGATAACACTCATTATTAAGGCTCAATTACACTTGGTCGTTAGCCCGAATGAATCGCATTCGCACGTTAGTGACACAGACGATACTGATTAAAAAAAACAATGTAAACATCATCCATTCACGGTTATTAAAAGTAAACACACTAACTAGATTAAGTATAAACGGTATGATTTATTTTAAACTAACATTTGTATTAAACAGTACACTGTAAGTAGGACATACGACGTTTTAAAGTATATTGATGTGCGTATTCTCGATTTAGGACGAGCAATAATATTCAGAGCAAAACAATGTATCAGAGTTGCTACTACGGACACGGATATCTATACATTTAAATAAAATTGGAGTGACTGTAATATTGAAATAATCGCTTTTTTCTATATATATATGGTACATACACCATACGTCTGTTTGTTCCGGCTAATCTCTGAAATGGCTGGACCGATTTTGACGGGACTTATTGGCAGGTAGCTGATGTAATAAGGAGTAACATAGGTTACTTTTATTTTAGAAAAAAAAGTTAATGCGGGCGAACTCGCGGGCGGCCGCTAGTATTACATAAACAATAGGGATGACGCCTTTTTTTCCTTCGTTTATCGGGAAGATTATCAAAGAGTATTGGCCACGTTTTTTTTTCTTTTTCACATAATCAAAACATTACAGAGATATATAGATTTGAAATGTCGCATGACGTCACCTTTTGGTGGAATTTTTACTTAAAAGTGACGTCACGAACCCCCACTCCCAGACTTTGACCTGATTTGTCTTTGCAATTTTTGGTTTGGTTGACCAAAATAAAAATATCCGAGTCCATTATTATTTGAGAAACTAACAGACACTTGTAGTCTGCACTCACTGGCCTGTAGTCTTTGTAATCTGACTCACCAGCAGTATGATTCCGGCCACTATACTCCATTTGTCGTCGCGCAAGCTGGGCGGAAACCTCAACGGAGTGAAAACGCTGTTGGTGAGTGAAAAAGGCTTGAAGTCTTGTAGTCAGCACTCACTGGCCTGTAGTCTTTGTAGTCTAACTCACCAACAGTATGACTCCGGCCACTATACTCCATTTGTCGTCGCGCAAGCTGGGCGAAAACCTCAAGGGAGTGAAAACGCTGTTGGTGAGTGAAAAAAGCTTGAAGTCTTGTAGTCAGCACTCACTGGCCTATAGTCTTTATAGTCTGACTCACCAACAGTATGACTCCGGCCACTATACTCCATATATCGTCGAGCACGCTTTGTTGGAATCCCAAGGCAGTGAAAGCACTGTTTGTGAGGGAATACAGCTTGGAGTCTTGCGCTGTGGCTCGCTCGCTGCCTAATATCTTGTACACCGCGCTCGATGCGAGACCGTACTTTTTCGTGTACGCGTTGTTTGTGCTCAGCAACTGTAGGCAATATTGAAATAATTCGTTTAATTATTACAGCAAAAGAAAATTAAAAACAAACTCTAAATACTCTATTTATATTAACCACTTTTAACGAAGTTTTACTAGAAAAAAAGCCACGCGGACCAGGCAGCGGACGGGACTCGAACCCGCACCCTTCGCAATGCGGGCGAATGCATTGACCAATTATGCTACCACGGCCCTATTGGCCGCGTCGAAATTTTCCTAGCTTAAGGCTAGAAAGGCAGCGCCATCTCTTTGCATTGTACCATTGTACCCACAATGTCAAATGAATACTTTTTCAATTTGAAAGAAGAAATAGCAATTATAGTTATGTTATACACAGTGAATTTTGAGTTACCTGAGAAACTTTACCAGCTAATTTAGACAATTATTTAGATTATATCTCCAAAGAGAAAATTGTGAAAAAATTTTTTTTTTTTTTCGAAAAAAATCTCCACTGTTTCTGCCATTATGAAACCCCTTACAATTTTAATTGTTATAAATTGATTCAAATGGAACAATTTTAAGGATCTGCGTACTTAAAACGGATAATAATTACATAAATTAGTATTTACAAATTTGTGTCATTTTACGATATTTTGTATACGATATAAATCAATATTTTTGTATGGGGGTGTAGTATGTTTACACTATGTTTATTTACAGGATTTTTAAGTTTCTCGGGTAACTCAAAATTCACGGCGAACAGCCCGAAACGTCAATAATAGTGATAGTTATATTAAACGCGTTATATAACTCGTTGAAATTAGTTTTATTCATTGTATACATCTTTTATTTGCGGGGTCAAAACCTCTCTCAAGGACTAAACTAACTGCATATTAAAATTTATTAAAATGGTTTGAGCGGTTAGCATATACTAACTACTGACTAAATTGTTTGTTTGAGGAGCTCGATGGCGCGGGTGGTTGGCGCGTTCGGCTACAATCGTTGAAGTGAAGCAACTTTCGCAGTAATCGGTCATTGGATGGGTGACCAAAAATCTTCTATCTCGAGTTCCTGCGTCCTTCGGAAGGCACGTTAAGCCGTTGATCCCGGCTGCAGCTGCAGTCGATAGCACCCGCCAATCCGCACTGGGCCCGCGTGGTGGGTCATGGCCCAATCTTCCTAATCCATCCATAGGGACGAAATGTTAATATATTCCTGTGGAATTCTCAAAATACTCACTATAACGCGAACGGAGTAACGGGCGTAAGCTAGCAGTATAGGGTATTATAATAATTCTAATACTAATCGTTGTTTGTTAGAAGCTAGTTTTATAATCTGCTCTTGGTTCATAATGCAACAGGTTTTACCCTGGGAAGATCGCATTATGATGTCTTTAGTATAATCTAAATGAGACCACAGAAGAGGTAATATCTTTCAAAGGTACCATTAGTGATTCATCGACTCTGTTCATTATTTAACAATTAAAAATCACACCGTTTATCCCGGCTGCATCTGCGGTCGATAGCACCCGCCAATCCGCACTGGGCCCGCGTGGTGGGTCATGGCCCAATCTCCCTATTCAATCCATAGGGAAGGCCTGTGCCTCAGCAGTGGGGACACTAATAGGCTAAAGATGATGATGAAAAAGCCTTATACGTCGATGCACGAATGAGATAATGTACACGCAACGTTATTTACAAACACTAGAGGCAAGACGCGTCATTGTTATTATTGAAGACATAACAATATTCACTTCCTTTGGATTACACAATTAGGCAAGGCAAATAGTTTGTTTATCGACTAGGATATTTTGTATACAAACAACCGGCGCATTGATTAGAAATTACAATAATTTGCAATTAAAATTTAGGCCGTAATAAGTATGACGTAACAGACGTAACAGTCACGGTAATAATATCATACAGTATTCTATCTTCATACAAACGGTCGGAAAGCGAGTCATACCTACGCCGCTCGAGTTCGATGTGCTCTCGGCGGGCACCCAGTCGCGAATGCGCCGCCGCGCCGCAACGACGACCGAACGATCTGAATTGTTTTTTATGCAGTTAGCCGTGCTTAAACATGCGTTTTGTATTGTAAATATTTGATTTAATTAAGTAGATACCTACATAATTTAGTATGGAAAAGAACAAACGACGATCAATATCGTACAACAGCACAATTGCTGTTTTTGGTTGCTTGAACTCTTCAATAACACACCCAGAGATATCATTTTTTAAATTACCTGAAATATTGGAAAGGTGTCTTACCTTTATAGAATATTTTTTATATACCTATCTACTAGTACGTTATTTGTTTCTAATATTTAGGTATTTCGGTTTTTCCATCGGGCAAAATATCTGGAATAATATATAAATAAGTGGTTAGGATGAAAAAAGAGACAAACGAGTAATCTACCTACACTCGTGTTAAAAACAAAACTACATAAAATACTGTAGGCGGGCGGCCCTACCGCGTGCTAGCTCAGCGCTCGGTCGTAGGCATTTATTTTCAAGGACAGGGCGGAGTCACAATACTGTATAGATAATATTACCGTGTAACAGTCGACAACTTCGAGTGTAGTGTTCCCAATTTTAACTGGAGCGGGTACTACATGGGCATTCGACATAATTTTCGTCTTCTCCATGTTCATCTTAAGACCCACTTTTTGGGAAGCACTACTAAGATCTTCGAGCATTCGTGTTAAGATCTGGATGCGAGTGGCGCAGGACCTATCGGTGTGGAGATCCTTGGGGGGAGGCCTATGCTCAGCAGTGGGCGTCATACGGCTGACATGATATTAATAAATAAATAAATAAATATTTCCGACACTCACACCAATTAGCCTAGCCCCAAAGTAAGCACTATAAGGCTTGTGTTATGGGATGCTAGGGTAACGGATAGAATATATATAAGTATATTTATATAAATACATATTAAACATCCATTACTGGAGTACAAATGCTCGTATTCATCACACAAACATCTGCCCCCACCGGGATTCGTACCCGGGACCTCTCGAGTCGGCGACAGCCATGAAACCCGGCGTACAAACCACTCGGCCACGAAGGTCGTCAAATATTGATGATGATGAATAAGTATGAACTGTACAAAATTTTGACGATCTCCGTGGCCGAGTGGTTGGTAAACGAGAGGTCTCGGGTTCGTATCCCGGTGGGGGCAGATGTTTGTGTGATGAATACGAGCATTTGTACTCCAGTCATGGATGTTTAATATGTACATATTTCTATATACTTACAAATGTATTCTATCCGTTATCCCATAACAAAAGCCTACAGTGCTTAGTTTGGGGTTAGGGTGTGTTGTTATAAAAAAAATGGTATTTTTTTCTCACACTTTCAAGTCTCAGTGAAATAATGGCGAAGATTTATTTAGAAATTAATCATAAACAATCTTTCTCAGTAGTTCCGAGCTTCAACATATTAATGATCTGACGACCTCCGTGGCCGAGTGGTTTATACGCCGGGTTTCATGGTGTCGCCTACTCGAGAGGTCCCGGGTTCAAATCCCGGTGGGGGCAGATGTTTGTGTGATGAATACGAGCATTTGTACTCCAGTCATGGATGTTAAATATGTATTTCTATATACATACTTATATATAATATACTTATATATGTACAATATATGTATTCTATCCGTTACCCTAGTATCTCATAACACAAGCCTTACAGTGCTTACTTTGGGGCTAGGCTAATTGGTGTGAGTGTTCGAAATATTTATTTATTTATATATTTAATGATGTCCAAATAGCTTTTTATTTATCATGATTTATAAACGCTATTACAAGTATTAGCAGGCTAAATATATTAATGGGTTCAACATTAACGTTGATAGGGGTAAGCATTAACCCTTCGCCGTCGGTAAACGAGCCATGTCATAATAATATTGAAGTAATGATCGCGGCAGGAAATTAACCCCATATTACAGCATGCCGTGACCGCCGACTATCATGGTATTAGTTACCACAAACCACGGTAGTACAATCTGTTTCATGTACATACATATCAATCAAAAAGATTAATAGTTACAAATCATTTTATTATTAAGGACTGCAAAAAGTATATGGGTTTAGTACAATGAATAAATAATAAATATTTACCGAGGAGCTCGATGGCGCATGAGGAGCTCGATGGCGCAAGTGGTTAGCGCGTTCGGCTGCGATCGTTGTAGTTAAGCAACTTTCGCAGTGGTCGGTCATTGGATGGGTGACCAAAAATTTCTATCTCGAGTTCCTCCGTGCTTCGGAAGGCACGTTAAGCCGTTGGTCCCGGTTGCATCTGCAGTCGTTAGTACCCGCCAATCCGCACTGGGCCCGCGTGGTGGGTTATGGCCCAATCTCCCTATTCCATCCATAGGGAAGGCCTGTGCCCCAGCAGTGGGGACATTAAGAGGCTGATGATGATGAAATATTTACCAATTAGCCTAGCCCCAATGTTACTGTAAGGCTTGTGTTATGGGATACAAGGGTAACGGATAGAATACATATACTGTAAGTAGTAAGATATTGGGCATTCTAACTTACTTTCGTCGGTTGCACCCGCGACCTCGCTCATGAGTTAGAATCCCCAAAATCTTAAATGTAAATACAAATATATGCAAGCGATTTACAACGTAATACAATCGCTGTCGGTGTTGGTCGATCATTCCAACTAGTGAACAACTTATCAAGTTTTAATGTTACAGTACTTTGTACCTTCTTACTCACTTTCTTTCGGTAGCGACTATAACATTTATAAGTATATTTGTATAGAAATACATATTGAATATTCATGACTGGAGTACAAATGCTCGTATTCATCACAATAATATTAAGAAATTCTGGATAAGTCAAGTTATTAGTAGCTGTAGGGAATATTATTGAAGAAAATAATAGTATGGCATTTTAAGATGTTAATTGCCTACGCTTGATTGCGATAATAAAAGTGTTCTTTCTAAAGTCCAACATTTTAAGGTATGACTTTAATAAGTATGTTCCTTTTTGTGCCTTTATTGTATTAAATACTTCTCAAATCGTGCTGTATCATAACTATCAGCCTATTAATGTCCCCACTGCTGGGGCACAGGCCTTCCCTATGGATGGATTATGATGGATTAGAGAGATTGGGCCATGACCCACCACGCGGGCCCAGTGCGGGTTGGTGAGTGCTAACGACTGCAGATGCAGCCGGAACCAACGGCTTAACGTGCTTTCCGAAGCACGGAGGAGCTCGAGATAGTAAATTTTTGGTCACCCATCTAATGACCGACCACTGCGAAAGTTGCTCAGCTTCAACGACCGCAGCCGGACGTGCTAACCACTGGCGCCATCGAGCTCCTCCGAGCTTCACTGTACATCAAAACTAAATTCTAGCTTCCTTGATATATATATATATTTTAAGAAATATTGCACTATATCACGTTACTTATTGAATGCTTCTTGAGTAGATGTTCTAACTAATTATAAAGCATGTTTCAACTTTGCTACTTGGTTGGTTTGGTTTTATTTTGTAATTTACCTAATTGAGCCAATGCAACATTAAAATTTCAAACCCTACCAAACACTAAAAATTATATGATTATGGGACGCCATTAATCTATTCTTGGAACCGTCGCATAATGAAATAGGGTCGTTATTCTTAGAATGTGGAATGGTAGAAATGTATTTTTACTGAAAAGCGGCCCGTCCACTTGGACTGATATTGAGTTTACCTTCTGAACTGGGTACTATAAGTTTTATAACAATACTGCATATATTTTAAATATTGTAAAGCAATAAGAGTGGCACCTTTAGTGGAAGTGGGTCTACTATCATAGCTGATTTTAGGCACAACTAAAATGTTATTTATCAATAACTAAAATTAAAAAAAAAAACGTCAATAACCTCGATTTTAGTCACAACTAGGTAAATGACCATAACCTCGATTTTAGTCACAACGTGCAGAGTCACGACCCTGTTTTTCTCCAGTAGGTAGTTGCTAATATAGCCGCCCACCAGGTCGCCCTTGTAGTCGAACGGGACGTCCATGTTCTTGCCGAACAGGACAAGTTGTCGTTCAATCTCCAATATCTCACCTGGTAGAAGGCGTGGAAGTTCCTCTCGCCCGGCTGCAGACCCACGACCCTTCTCTTCTCGAGCAGGTAGTTGCTGATGTGTCCGCCCACCGGATCGCCCTTGTAGTCGAAATGGATGTCCATGTACTTGCCGAACCACGAGGAGTCATCGTCCAAACTCTAATATCTCACCTGGTAGAAAGCGTGGAAGTTCCTCTCGCCCGGCTGTAGACCCACGGCCCTGCTCTCCTCGAGCAGGTAGTTGCTGATGTGTCCGCCCACCGAGTCGCCCTTGATTAAGTTGATGTCCATGTACTTGCCGAACCGCGACGAGTTGTCTTTCAGGCTCCAATATCTCACCTGGTAGAAGGCGTGGAAGTTCCTCTCGCCGGCTGCAGACCCACGACCCTGCTCTTCTCGAGCAGGTAGTTGCTGATGTGTCCGCCCACCGGGTCGCCCTTGTAGTCGAAGGGGTTGTCCATGTATTTGCCGAACCGCGAGGAGTCATCGTCTAAGCTCCAATATCTCACCTGGTAGTTGCTGATGTGTCCGTCCACCGGGTCGCCCTTGTAGTCGAACGGGACGTCCATGTTCTTGCCGAACAGGACAAGTCGTCGTTCAAGCTCCAATATCTCACCTGGTAGAAGGCGTGGAAGTTCCTCTCGCCCGGCTGCAGACCTACGACCCTGCTCTTCTCGAGCAGGTAGTTGCTGATGTGTCCGCCCACCGGATCGCCCTTGTAGTCGAAGTGGATGTCCATGTACTTGCCGAACCGCGACGATTTATAGTTCAAGCTCCAATATCTCACCTGGTAGAAGGCGTGGAAGTTCCTCTCGCCGGCTGCAGACCCACGACCCTGCTCTTCTCGAGCAGGTAGTTGCTGATGTGTCCGCCCACCGGGTCGCCCTTGTAGTCGAATGGAGTGTCCGTGTACTTGCCGAATCACGAAGAGTTGTTGTCCAAGCTCCAATATCTCACCTGGTAGAAGGCGTGGAAGTTCCTCTCGCCCGGCTGCAGACCTATGACCCTTCTCATCTCGAGCAGGTAGTTGCTGATGTGTCCGTCCACCGGGTCGCCCTTTATACTCAAAGTGGATGTCCATGTACTTGCCGAACCACGAGGAGTCATCGTCCAAGCTCCAATATCTCACCTAGTAGAAGGCGTGGAAGTTCCTCTCACCTTCTCGAGCAGCTAGTTGCGTATGTGTCCGCCCACCGGGTCGCCCTTGTAGTCGAAGTGGATGTCCATGTACTTGCCGAACCGCGACGATTTGTCGTTCAAGCTCCAATATCTCACCTGGTAGAAGGCGTGGAAATTCCTCTCGCCCGGCTGCAGACCCACGACCTTACTCTACTCGAGCAGGTAGTTGCGTATGTGTCCGCCCACCGGGTCGCCCTTTTACTCGAAGTGGATGTCCATGTATTTGCAGACAGCGACAAGTTGTCGTCCAAGCTCCAATATCTCACCTGGTAGAAGGCGTGGAAGTTCCTCTCGCCCGGCTGCAGACCCACGACCCTGCTCTTCTCGAGTAGGTAGTTGCTGATGTGTCCGCCCACCGGGTCGCCCTTGTAGTCGAAGTGGATGTCCATGTACTTGCCGAACCGCGACGAGTTGTCGTTGCGGTTAGTTTTAGCGTTGCCGAACGTCTCCAGGATCGAGTTTGATTGTATTAGCACGTTTTTCACCCTGCAGAGAATTTGGTAATTTTAATTTCAAATACAATGTTATGCCTGCATTATACTTGGCTATTTGTAAGCTTCATCACAGTCTTTCCTTATCATGAGTTATAAGAAATGAAAAAGACAGACTGATGTCAAGTTTACAAATAGCAAACACGAATAGCCAAGTAAAGTGCCGACATTAAGGTACCACAAACGCCTGACTGCACGTAAAGCAGCAGCACCGTTCGAAATAATTGTTTTCCTTTGCTTCTGCTCTCTTTCAAGAACTACTGTGCCATATGAAATCTAAGAATGCTACAGTTCCGTAAGCTTGTATTCGTTTCCTCACCTATCAATATATTCCCTTTGTAGTTGTGTAGTGTTCGCCGCAATATATTTCATGATGAATTTGGACGCCTCCGTTTTTCCCGAACCTGACTCCCCTGATATGAGGACGCATGTGTCTCTGCCCTGGAAAACAATATAAAAGATATAAGATAAGGACACACCTTTGTCAGACAGACAGACAGGCGGAAAGACGGACAACAAAGTAATCCTATAAGGGTTCCGTTTGTTCCTTTTGTGACACGAAACTCTAAAAAAGAAATAACATAGTTCCTCGTCATTTTTGTTGCTCAGCTTCGAAAAATAGTCCACAAAACAGGCCATTCGCAATGTAAGGGCCTGCAATAAACAACCCTGTTTCTTCGAGGTTTGATGGTGGCATTTAGCACCTCTGATCTCTGCCCACATTCGATGAACGCAATAAACAGTTTGACCAAGCGAAGTCTCAGTTAAACGAGATTGGTGTTGTTAAACTGATAAATCATTTCGCAGCAAGCAGCCATTTCTTTTAAATGTCGTAGAAACCTTGGGTATTCAAGCAGTAAGAATAGAATAGAATAGAATAATTCTTTATTGCAAAACTGTTACATTTAGTGATACTGCTAGAAGTTAATGCATAAGCAGTTACCCTAATCGGGCATGCAATAGTCATTTTTACAAAACATTATTATTAAAATATTCATTTAGATGATAAAATGCATTATATAATAACCATTGTTTCAGGGACCGTACAAACTTGAGTCGGCCATGAATGTCACGTTTTGGTTTTCGCCAAATTTTTTTTGCTGTTTTGACTTTCGTCACTACATTTTTTTTTGTCGAACTGTTTGTTCTCGACGCCTTTTGCACATCATGTTCGGAAAGCCGGTGGTGTCGTGCCGACCATGATTGTGACTTAAATGAGTTAGTGTCAATTTTGCACTCATCTCGAACTTTTTTGGGGATTTAACTAATAGTACTTGCGACTTTTTAGTATAGCAGTACTGGGGTGGGATTTTTCCAGAGTCTGCGACATTGTTGTCTAACAGATCTCCCAAGAGTTGGTAGTAGGAGTAGATTGTAGTTTTCTGTCTGTGACCTTGTTGTCCAACAGACCTTCAGAAATTAATGTTAAGAGTAGTTTAGGAAATTTTAGGAGTCTGCGATTTTAATATCCAACAGATCTCACCAAGGTTTAGATAGAGTAGTTTGAATTAGAGATTTTTTAGAGTCTGCGACTTTTATGTTCGACTGATCTCAATAATGATGATGATAGTGGTTGAATTTTTTGTAGTAAGCTTTGCATGCTTTTATTTTAGAGCATTTTTGCTTTAGGTTTTTAATAATTTTGGGTCTGTGACTAATTTAGTTTAACAGCTTTTGTTTTGAGACTTGTGACTTTTTGTCCAAGGACTCTATAGTTTGATGATGTTTTGGTATTTGGATAACTTTATTTGAAGTTATTTTCTTTTCACTTTGGGTTTTCGTTTTTATCCATAATTCAACGGATTTCGTTTTGGCTTTTAGTAATTGAACTTTAGCTGTAGTTTTTTCAGCCTCGATTCTCGATGCTTTATTCGGGGAAGGGTGAAATGTAACGTGTTAAAACACGTCACATGGATCTCCTTCGCTCGAAGAGCGAGATAGGAGATTTTTTTTGGTTGTCTCTCTGGTCGTTTTTATCTCGCCCCCATTTTCTGTAATCTGTGCACTTTTGAATAATTATGTTGCTAACTTTATCAAGCAGTAGGCTGAATGGACGTTGTTCTCTTTGCCTACCGGCAAGAGAAAACAAACTTAAGAAAAAACTGTCACTTCACTTCACGACGTAATTTTTAGACCAAAGGATGGTCATTTCATATTCCTTTTTTTTAATGGATAATCCCTTATATTATTGATTGTTTTTAATGGTAAGTGTTTTTCCAAATTCGAAAAGTGTTTTAATTCATATATTTCAATGATTAACATGAGGATTAATTTTGTTTTCAGATGAAACATTTTGCATCATTCGTACAAAATGGCGATGGCCATACCTCAAGCTTAATTTGATTGAAAAAACGGTAAGAACCTTAGAGATTTCCTTAGATTTACATTTTTTCCTTTGTTGTGAGCCATGTGCTAATCTGAGGAATGTTTGTTTTCAGCGAAAAACGTTTTTTTTTATTTGGATTTTTCATTTGGATATCTTATTCCAATTTCAACATTTCCCGTGATGTGGAGGTGAACCCACGGGATCTAAAAACGGCCATCCCCTACATATTTACAACACCAGACATATGCTACCCAGATCAGATGCAGCGGGGTCGGTAACATTCTAATAATAAGGTAAATTTTCATTTAATTCCTAGTAGCATCACAGTATATAATAGTTTCTAAATTTAGATTTAACCCTTTTGGACTTAAGTAATTTTGGACTTAAAATTTCAATATATAGACAACCCAAAATGAATATGGATTTGCATTAAGCCCCCTTTGCGATTAATATTCCAATGTTCTCCCGGCTAATAATGATGGTACAGTCCAGGCGCCCGAATACTTTTTTTTAATTGATTTCGGCCTGACCATTTCAAAAATTCATTTTTTAATATTACATTTGTCACCTTGCTTGTGTTTTTTCTATTACATATTACCATAATAAGTACACCATCAAAAGCGATTTAAATAAATTATCAGTAGTTTAATGACTTGGACACATTTTTTTTTTACATTGTAGTATGTATATATTGCAATTGCTTAGAATAGTAGGTACAGTAGTTTTACCACTTTTCAGTACATCTTCTAGTTGATAAGAACTGAAGAATAGGCGTAAAATGAATGATGCCACGACAATTAACGAAGTCATTATTGTACAATGATTTTCCGCTCCAATTATAGCGTTTGCCACAGGGAGGTAATTTGCACCTACAAGATCATGAAATCACACTAATCACACTAATATTATAAAGGCGAAAGTTTGTAAGTATGTGAGTGTGTATGTTTGTTACTTCTTCACGTCTAAACGGCTGGAGCGATTTTAATAAAACTTGGTATGGAGTTAGCTGACACCCTAGATTAACACATAGGCTACTTTTATCCCGAAAAAATGTTAGGTTCCAGAGGGATTTTCAAGAAACTCAGACGAAGTCGCGGGCGACCTCTAGTAAGTACTAAATCAAAATTAGTTAGTATCGAAATGCCTATATTTAAACGGCTTGAAGCCTGCCGCCTCAGTCTACCTGTTGTCCTTATTAATATAGAGCAAAAAAGGCATAAAAATACGTTTGTTGTATAGAAGCACCTCCTGAAAATTTATTTTATTCTATTTTTAGCATTTGTTGTTATAGCGGCAACAGAAATACATCATCTGTGAAAATTAAAACTGTCTAGCTATCCCGGTTCATGATATACAGCCCGGTGACAGACAGACAGACAGCGGAGTCTTAGTAAAAGGGCCCTATTATTACCCTTTGGGTACGGAACCCTTAAAAAAAGACATTATGCTGTCGTGGACTTTTTTAAACTTTTGAAGGGAAACAATTCCGTCATACATGAATCTTTCGTAACTTAACTTTTTACGCAACGCATTCAGTGAAAATTCACAAAAGGGATATTTTTTCCGATTTTGGCAACATTTTTCATTGATGCTTTGCTCCTATTGGCTGTAGCATCATGTTATATAGCCTTAACTCAAGCTCGATAAATGGACAAATCAACACAAAAATAATTTTGCAAATCGGATTAGTAGTTTTTGAGATAAGCGCGTTAGACCAAAACCAACACACAAACAAAACTTACCGCGAGCCGAGCGCTAGAGCTCTGTGACGTCACAGCCACCGCGCTGACCCACGCGAGCCAGTCGAAAAATTTGTTTAGTAATTTCGTCATAACTCCGCCAATATTTGTCGAAGAACAATAATTTAAACACTTTATATAATGGAATCCTCAGCTCTATAAATGTGCATTCTCAACTAAAATCGTTACGGATCCTCATTTGCTAACCTGTTGCCTCAGCACCCTTTGGCAGGCGTCTGCCACCGCGTACACATGAGGTGGCACCTCGAACATCTCCCGACCTCGGTACTGTGCCATGTGTTGCATGTTGTAGATGTCCAGGGTTTTGTATGGATTCACGGATACCAGCACCTCGCCGATGTACGTGTAGATTTTGTTGTGTTGAAACCTGAAGACAAAGAGACGCTGGTCTTAGTCAAGGTGAAATCTTGTTATATGACTTTTACACTTCATAGACAATGTTGAAAGATAGCAAGCACAATTTCGTAGATTTCTTCAAACTGGAAATGGATGGAAAGAAAATCAAAATTTTCAGATGTTTACCTATAAACATGGTAAATGGCTGTGGACGAACGAAAGTGATTTCTAAAATTAATTAGACACAACTAATGCCAATTAAAGCGTAGTTTTAGATTGAAGTTCAGGGAGTGAATTTACATACTCTCTGTCATATCTACAAAGCATGCATGGACTATGAGTAAAACTACTGAAATGTATTTGTACCAAATATTGGTTCCAAGATAAATAAATAAACAAACGATTTCTAGTTAAAATGTATTATTTTCTAAATCTGAAAAACATCAGCTTGCTTTCTCGTTTCTCCGTTGATCTAACACCAAATCTTCATATTTATTCTGTATCATAATTTTCTTAGAAACATTTACATAGCAAACTAACGCTAAGTCAATTTCTAGTCGCAGCTGCTATAGATAAATGTTTATTCGAGAAGTATGGGAGAAGATAAAATGTTATGCTCCAATAATTTAAAGTAGCACCAGGAACGATTAATGATAATGACAAAAACATTACAGAATAAGTTTTCCTGAGTACTGGCTGTCGTCAATGTTGATGATTTGCTTTGAGGCTAACAGTCACACACACATCACAGCTTGTATAAACACTGCAAGTGACGTAAGACCGGATTAGACATCCACAAATATCCAGGCGTGCACCGATGCGTGTGATGTAAGCTTTAGCGTAGTAATACTAGCAGAAGAATTTTATATGGCAACGAACTTGATGATTCATCATGAATCTTCCAATATAATCTACTGTTGAGGATTTGACCTGAAGAAGGACGGGTCATGCATGACTACCAATGCAGTGAAGAACAAATGTAGCTTTGACTTTTAAAAGGCTTAAATAACGTAGCTTCCGAAGAACAGAAGAAAGATCGAAGAAGGGAAGAAATAAATCGAATGCTTTTTTTTACCACTGCGCCATCGACATCCTCGGATAGTGACTCGCAATGAAAAAAGTTCATGCATTAATATGCGTTATCAACTACTCCAGTGTGATTCACTTGAAAAGATTAGTGTTAGTAATGCCGACAAATTTAATATTGTGTTGATGTTACAATCTACATAATGAATTTGGCTTCCAACAAAATCTGATTGTTTGAAGCACAATTCATCACTATGAATAATGTCTTTTTGGGTTTGCATTCAGTATTATTTATTAAGTATTACTAAATAACACTTTTTTGTAAGAAAAGCTCAACAATATACTTCTCGAACCCGGTGACGCTGTAAAGGTTATCTACGACCAATAGCATACACACGCAAAATATATATATATATGTTACGGCTAATAGCCGAACTACGGCTACACCTAGTTTTAGCCGGCTACAACTAGGAGCAGCCCGCCACATTCGGTTAAACTTAGGTGTATCCTACTTATCTTCGGTTACAACTAGATTTAGCCTTTATTATAGCGGCTAAAACTAGGTGCAGCAACACACCGGTGGTTAAACTTAGGTGTACCCTATTTATCATCGGCTAGAACTAGGTTTTCAGTTCAGTTGTTTTGAGATTCTAATTTTGCGTTTCCCGATTGATTCGATTACATGGAATAAATAAAAGACAGGGATGTTTAAGTGACATTTATTATTTACTAGAGGTCGCCCGCGACTTCGTCTGCGTTAACTTAGTTTCTTGAAAATCCCTCTGGAACCTAACAATTTTTTCGGGATAAAAGTAGCCTATGTGTGAATCTAAGGTGTCAGCTAACTCCATACCAAATTTTATTAAAATCGATCTAGCCGTTTAGACGTGAAGAAGTAACAAACATACACACTCACATACTCACAAACTTTCGCCTTTATAATATTAGTGTGATTATTTGACAGGCAAATATCTTTTAACAAAAAAGGCGTTATCATAAGTAATTAAAACAGAAAATATTATAAATCTTCTCTACATAAACTAACAGAACTAGACATAACAAAATAAACATAAAAAATAAAGTTTTACTTCTTAACTATGAAAAAATCAACTAAGTCTTTGTTCTCTTCTCTCATATTTTTATGTTAAAACAAATAGGATAACTTTTCAACTCAGTTTTAATTATACAAAAATTAACAAACTCTCATATGTGATAGTATGTTGCAAGAATGTCTATCACTTATTTGAACAAGATAATTTTGAATGGCATTTGGAGTTACACAAGTCCAAGGACGCGCGGCGGGCGGAGGACTGCGCGCGGGCCGGTCGCGACGCCAACTCCTTCCCCGCGTCTATACAGCGCTGCTAACTTGACGAACTCTTTAGTGCCTACTTACTGTATTTTTTACTACAGAGGGACTCTCCACATTAAAAGACGAAATTTCATTTCAGTTCATAATATAATTCAACACAATTACCGAGTATAATCTTGTTTCGGACTAGCATGGTTTATGGCTTGTCTAGGATAAGATATCTTGTCTACCGGGGTGATGATACAAAATCGAATCGATCAGGAAACGCAAGATACGAATCTCAAAATAAAACCAAAATTCTTAAGTGAACTGAAATCTAGTTCTAGCCGATAATAAATAGGATGCACCTAAGTTTAACCACCAGTGTGCGGCTGTACCTAGTTCTAGTCGCTATAATGAAGGCTAAACCTAGTTGTATCCGAAGATAAGTACGATACACCTAAGTTTACCGCATGTGGCGGGCTGCACCTAGTTGTAGCCGGCTAAAACTGGGTGTAGCCGCACTTCGGCTATTAGCCGTAACATATATATACTTCAGTCCCCTGATGATGAGTGTGTCTGAAGCCTACTTACGAGTCGAGCTGTGATGTTTGATTTATTTTTGGTTGATAGTAGAAATAATACCTACATTTTACCCCATTTTCTCTATTCCAGCTTGAACTCTATTCCTCTACCCGTCGGAAAAACTATATAACAAAATGGTGTTACTTAGGTTCAATATTCTCGTGCGCGGCCATTCGGAGACGAGTTCCGCGACCACACACGCCCTCTCGGCACGCACTAGGGGGACCGCGGTCCTCATAGTGCGTGTCGGGTGACGGTGCAGGAGTATTGTCTGGTTTTAGTGGCCCTGTTCAGGGCGTAGGTAGGGCCCTGTCCACATCAGCGAGCTCCAGGGCTGGCTGAGGAGGACAGGCAGGAGCTCCACATACCTTCTTCTCGCTCCCCCAGTGGTTGAAGTATGCGTAAGGCATTTTTCAGACACAAAAAAAAAGGGTTCAGTATTCTGGCCCCTAGTCTATTATCAAACTTTCACACGAAAATACGACCAAAATTTGGGTCATACCTCAATGTCGAACATACGTTGTACAATATCCGACTTATAATGAGCATGTCGATAAAATGAGTGTTGCCTTTTTATACATGCGTAAGTAATTGATATACGGAAGAACATTACGTGAAGAGCGTAGTAATTCACACAATAACTTATGCAGGTACCTACTAACTAAAGTATGTATGTCACGGCCATTGTGTCAAAAAGAAATACCTGCGTACAGTTAAGGAAAACTTTGGGAGTTAAACAGGATGGTCTTTGGTCGTTTCGTTTCGACGAGCCCACGAGCGGTTGTAAAAAAAATATAGGTTTATTTTGAGTTAACATAAAAAATATTTTTTATTTTTTAAGTATTTTCACCTCAGTCAGTGCATTCGTCCGGTAGCGAAGGGTACGTGTTCGAGTCCCATCTGCTGTCTGGTTCGCGTGATTTTTTTATAGTAATACTAGCTGACCCAGCGACGTTCGTATCGCTATAAAAATAGGGGCAGGTGGTAGAAGAGAAAATTTAGGGTTGTATGTATTTTTTAATACCACATTATAAGTAAATATTGTCCAAAAAAAATTGGCGCGAAGGCGCATTGTAGGTTTCAGAATACTACGTTACAGGTGGACAACCATTATCACTTAAGGATATGAAAAATAGATAGTAGCCGATTCTCAGACCCATGGAATATGCATATAAAATTTCATAAAAATCGGTCAGGTCGTTTCGGAGGAGTATGGTAACTAACATTGTGACACGAGAATTAAATTTAAAAGATTTTCTTTATATTTAACAATGTTCATAAAATTTAGGTTATAATAGACTAGCTTATTAAGTAGCTATTTATGTTAAACAGAACATAATATCTAACCTAAAACAAGAGGCTGTTGTTGTCACTAACTTAGCGGCTAAATTCTCTGTTTGTATGCTTCATCATGTCCATTCAGAAACAAGCTTAAGTGATATATTATTTTAAAATTTCATGGTCACTAACATTATAGTAATTTATGTTTTTTATGGGATTGTTACCATGTACCTTGTTTCAGCGAGTTGTCTATATTATGGCACTGTTGCAAGCGCCATGATCACGGAGTAACTGACGAAACTCGCTAAAAAGCAAAGTACATGGCAACAATCCCGTAAATAACATAAATTACCATAAGCTTTAGTTATAAAACAAAGGGAAAGAAAACATAAATAAATAAATATTTCCAACACTCACACCAATTAGCCTAGCCCCAAAGTAAGCACTATAAGGCTTGCGTTATGGAATACTAGGGTAACGGATAGAATACATATACTATATATATATAAGTATATTTATATAGAAAATACATATTAATTCATCCATGACTGGAGTACAAATGCTCGTATTCATCACACAAACATCTGCACCCACTGGGATTTGAACCCAGGACGGTCTCTCGAGTCGGCGACGCGACACCATGAAACCCGGCGTACAAACCACTCGGCCACGGAGGTCGTCTAACATACATAATACATTACAATATACAATACATACATAACAAATTTGATTTAATCGTACAAAAATAATTTTAAAAATTTACTATTTAGGAATATGCTTGATAAGCTTCCTATATTTTAATTAACATAATGATCATGACCATGTTTCTCAATTTCGTTCGCTGCTCAAATGGCTGCCTATTCGTCTTCGCCGGAATACTCACATCCTAACTCTTCTCTATAACGTACCGTTCAATCCTTTGACTCCACGCTATCTTAGGGAATGTTTTAACTTCCCTCACACCTCTAACGCATTGTCCCTAAGGTCATCAGAAAATGTTGCTCTTAGGACGCCTGTGCACGGAACAACCTATGCAACTCGCTTCAAGTTTCCAAAAGAATCTCTTCACAGATTCAATAACTTCCATTGTACTTATTTCCTCTGACCGAATTAGACTTATATAATATGGTATACCTTTATATATTTACCTCTGTATGTATGTATTTCTGTATGTATATGTGTGTACATGATTTATATACTCGTTTTGTACAAAGATTTTCTCGCATATTATTGCAGTTAATTATTTATTTATAGTTTATTACACCGCCGCGCCGTCTTTCTAGCATTTTTTTTGTCCCCTCAATCCCAAGGTTGTCTTGATCTTTTTTGTGGTGTAAAATAAAGTTTTATTATTATAATGTTCTGTGAGGTAATAATGTGTGCTGGCTAATTTTGCTGACCTAAAAGTCATTTAGTTATTAATGAGTAAATACTTAATAAAGATAAAGAATATAATGTAGATAAGATATTAATTTGTCCTTGTACGTAGGGGGGAACTCAATAAGAAGGGTTTAATTTAAATTACAAGAAGGCCTCGGATAGCCAAATTTTGATTTCCATATTGTGTAAATAAAATTAAATATTTATCTATTTTTCCAAACCAGTGACTTATTTATGCACTGTTTAACATACATAGTTAAAATCAAAAAATATCCATTTTTTCTACAGTTTTCAACAGCTGAAAGATCTCGCGTGGATGCTTCAGTTTCTCGTTAACTTTCAATTTCAAATTATTTTCAAAGAAATTGTCTTTTTATGTTAGTATACCCTTTAGAAAAACGAGAACTCTTTACCAGTCTATTTATCAAATTCTGACAGTGTGGCATCTTTTTTAATAATTGAAACTATACATTGATGATTGAGTAAATATTCGCAACTTGATAAACTGGCATAGGTCGAGGGCGGTATGGAACGAGCCTTCAATGGAATCAAAGAGCTGACCACGCGCTCGCTTGACTTGGACTATAATGTCGAATGAGGGTCCGTAACGATTTTAGTTGAGAATATAGATTTATAGAGCTAAGGATTCCATAAAATACAGTGGTTTATTTTTTGGTCTGCGACAAATATTGACGAAGTTATGACCAAATTAGTAAACGAACGTGACTGTGACGTCACAGAGCTCTAGCGCTGGGCGCAAGCATGCGTAGAAACGCTACTAAAGTTCGACCGGAATGAACCACGATCAAACTCTGTGACGTCACACGTTTCGGCCGCTGGGCTCGCCGGTGAATATTGGCTACCATAAAATTAGTTATAAAATCGCAACGAATGAACCGATTTAAAAAAGTATATTAATTAAAAAGCTTATGAGATCATTATACTGTTGATTTAGAGTTGATTTGCTGACCTAGTAATGATCCTCATTAAGTATCTGGCTTCCACGGTTGATCTCGCTCTGTTGACGCCTTTATCACGGCTCATTAATCACAATGCATTCCAACAATCGAGTCTATTAGACGATCAGTCAATCGTTAATCGTCTTCATTTAATCAATCGAGTTTTTTTTTATAAAATTTTCCGCTTGAGCGGCTTCGTCGAGTGTCTTAATTTGATCTTTCTTTGCTTTTTCTCCATAGCATTGACTCTCTGTATCTTGGCACTGTATCCGCCTCATTAGTAAACTAAGATTTTCACGCACATCACTCATTAAATGAACAAAAAACAAGTTTCAACGGGTTAAATGCACTGATTTTAGTTATTTATTGACGTTTCGTCTTTTCTCCTTACTTCTTTACTAGCGACCGCCCGCGACTTCGTACGCGTTGAGTTTGTTAGAAATAAAGGTTCACTGCTCGTTCCCCGTGGGTGATAGCGTGATAATATGTAGCCTATATGTTGACCCGACTTCTAAATAACATTCGTGCCAAATTTGAAGTAAATCCATGCAGTACTTTTTGAGTTTATCCCGGACATACATACAGGCAAACAGACAAAAAATCCAAAAACTATATTTTTGGCTTCGGTATCGATTGTAGATCACACTCAAGTATTCTTTTAAAAAAATATTCAATGTACAGTTTTGACTTTCCTACCATCTCTTATCTATTAGACAAGTCCGTCCGTCCGTGGTGCTGTTTCAGCGGCCAAACCGTCAGAGATAGATAAAGAGAATGTTTAAGTTATAAGTTAAGAATAGTCTAATAGGACTACAAACCGGATTTGAGTAACGTATCACTTCCGGTTTTCTAGAAATCACGTGATTTCTATTTCAAACGAAACCACACAAAATCTCCGAAGTTCTCAATTAATTAAATACGTTTTTTTTTGGTGAACATTTGGTTCACTGGTTTGCTAGTTTTATTATAATATGTATACATATATAACACTTCCAGACACATCTATCGGCCCACTTAGTATTACAATTTTCAACGGTCTGTAGCTAAAATATAGTTGAGCAATATTATTATATTTTAAAAACACACGAAAAAGATGGATGATAGAAAAGCTTCAAAACTGCGTTAAGACTTTTTCCTCAATGTAACATTTATTTTTAAGCTAGCTATATCGTTGTAGCTAACCATCAAAACCTACAGGCCAAAACTTTAAATACTTAGTGGGCCGATTAGGGTTGCCAGATGGCCGGGATTTCCGGGATTG
This sequence comes from Chilo suppressalis, assembly GCA_902850365.2. Classification (NCBI taxonomy): domain Eukaryota; kingdom Metazoa; phylum Arthropoda; class Insecta; order Lepidoptera; family Crambidae; genus Chilo; species Chilo suppressalis. The sequence continues at coordinate 24,930,986 of OU963904.1, read as the reverse complement.
TCCCGGAATTTTGCGTGTTCTCCATTGTCCAGTAATTAAACCTCATTGTCCCGGATTCCAATAATGTGCTATTTTCGTAACAAAATAAACTCATAACGAATGACACAAATAAATTATTCTGGGGAGTGATAGGGGGTTTGATTTGGGGCGATAGATGTGTCCGGGAGTGTCTTATAAAAATGCGTGCGTAACACCTTGTTTAAAGATATTAAGTTTAATTAGCACCACATGTGTATCACAAAACATTGAATTTAGAAATATGCATGTAACGTGATACAATTACGACTTATGTATGAATAATTAGTACCTTCAAAAATTTAAATATCATTAATAAGAGTTAGAATCATTTTCAAAGACAACTCCATTAAATTTTATAATAATTAATTAAATTATATAGTATGTTGTTTTAGTAGTATAGTACACTGCCTTTAATTAATTATTAATTTATCACCTTGCGTAATAAGAACTGCATACAATTCACATTAACAAATAAACTTCGGATCTCATTTCCACAAATTATTTAATCCTAAGCAAAGCAGCAGACCTTGTACTACTATTAATGTATTTAATCTCAAAATGAGTTATAAGTATTAACAATTTATTAAAAAAATAATAACATGAGACAAAGATATTCAGAATCAGGGACGCAGCAGACGGTCCCGTCAAACTGGAGCTTCTGCCGGGAAAGGTATCGCCTATAGCCGCCATCGCCTTAAAGTAAACAGCCGATATGAGTGTTAGCCAGCGTTGCCCGATTTTTAAATCAAAATTTAAAGTATCGCGCGGGGCAGGCTCAATCCCGCTTTTCGAGAATAACTCGACCGTGCGTGCAGCGTACTGAGAAAGCGCGGGCGGGTAGCACAGACAAGACGTGTGGACTGGCCGCCAGCCCGGCGCGTAATGAAGATAAATATTCAATAACTCTTGATTATATACGTTTTTTTACTATGTCCCGCTTTCGACGAAAGAATCCCGCTTTTTTCAGTCAAAAAGTTCCTAAATCCCGGCTTGGCAAAAACAAAACTGGCAACGCTGGTTAGCCCAAATACTAATGTCAAGTCGCCAAACCTAGTAGCCGGATAGATCAGCCAGTTTGGCCGGACATTTGGGTAAAAAGGTCGTACACCGTACATTTTATTAAAGATTTTGTGGCTCAATATTAGGTACGACAATTTTTTTTATAAAAAGCCTAACAAAAGCCGTACAAGCCGGGCACCGTTAATTGGCCGGATCTTCTTAGTCGTTCACTCTTGTCAGAGTGGTCGTGGTCATGTGCCGGTCAGAATATTGCGCCACCGCTTCCTTCGTGATGCGACGCCATGTTGCTCTGTGTTTTGCAGAGTGGGAGTTGTCGTTGATGCTGGATCGTGTGATCAGATTTGATGAGATCAGTCCACCGTGTAGGAGAGCGTCCACGTGATCTTTTGCCCTCGACTTTGCCTTGCACCACCAATCGTTCCATAGATTCCTCGTTACGGGTAATGTGCCCAAAGAACTTGAGGATACGTATTTGCACAGTCGACGATAACCTCTTTTTAATTTGGAGTTCTTCTAGAATCGAAACATTTAGTCCCGTCCGCTGCCTGGTCCGCGTGGATTTTTTTTTTCTAGTAAACTCTTCTTTAGATTTAAACATCTAGCAGTTAAATGCTTAAAAAATAAATAAAATCATAATCGAAAAATTAGTTCGGTGCGCAGTCCACGGGATGCGAAGCATGCGTCTCCAGCACCACATTTCCAGAGCGTCAATCTTGCGACGGTCTCGCATCCTCAGCGTCCACGTCTCAGCTCCGTATAGAAAGATTGGAAAGACCAGGCATCTCATTAGTCGAACCTTTGTGTTTCTGGTTATTCTGCGGTCCTTCCAAATCTTGGTGAGTTTTTCCACTGAGGATCTAGTTATGGCGCAACGTCTCCGGATTTCGTCCTCGCAACTTCCAGCGTTAGTGATCGTGGACCCTAGATACACGTAGCTGTTAACCACCTCGCATCCCGCTATAACTTTGACATCTGGTTGGTTAATGTCAGCACGATCCACGATCATCATTTTCGCCGGATTATATTGGCCGGATACACAATCAAAATTTAAAAGACGAATTAACATGACGTGGAATAAATTCTGGAGCAATAAAGAAACCCTAAAATCTAAACTCCCAATTAAACTTAAGAAAAAAATAATGGACTCATGTTTACTATCCTGTCTTACATATGCCAAACATGGATATACAATAAAAACACCAAAAATAACATACAAGTATGCCAGAGAGCGATGGAGAGGCGTATACTGAACATAAAACGAAAACATAGAAAAAGAAACACAGAAATAAGAAAAACTACAAAAATAATAGATGCTTTGGAATATTCTCTAAAACTAAAATGGAAATGGGCGGGTCACATTGCACGAATGGATAGGGAAAAATGGACACACAGAGTGACTACTTGGCAGGGACCTACAAATAAAAGGCAAAGAGGTAGACCGAGAGAAAAGTGGGCTAATGAAGTAATAAGAAAGGCTGGTGAAAATTGGGCTACAAAAGCAAAGGACAGACAGACGTGGAGCAAAATGGAGGAGGCCTTTACTCGTTGAGGGGTCCATAATGACATGCAATTATTAATTACTTTGACATTCAATTATCATTTGGAATTTGAATTTTATTATTATTATTATTACTTGACAATTGTATGAAATGAAAATTTTAAAATGCTAATTGTAATCTAATTTATAGTATTAATTATTGTAATATTTTATTATTTCATGCATGTGCTTATGAATAATTCTATGATATTTATTACTTGTACATTATGGAATAAAGAGGCTATATTATTATTATTATTACACAATCAAAAAGCCTAACTATTTCCGACTTTATCCGGACGCTTCGCAAAGCTGTGTAGAGTGGGGCATAAAGTAATAAGGGATTGTAATTTCTTTTTCTTGTGTTTTCGTTCTGTAAATCAACGAACTCCCATTATTGTGACGTGCTCGTGCCTATTTTTTTTCTGATTTACAGAAGCCTCCAAGCAATTATTTAACACTTAAACATCAAAGACTGTCTGGATAGTCAATTCTTACTGCAATTACAGAGTGCTTCGGAAAAGCACTATAAGTTATTTTACGCTAGCCTCCAGCGGCATAACTAAGCAAATTCCATTGCGAAGGATCATAAAATATATTTAAGCACTCTCACAACTGCTCTGACGATCACCATTACACAGTACCGCAGCCCACGCGCAATTTAAGATCATAAAAACAAATTCGTAAGAGTCGCGAACTTGAGCCAAAAAAGCCAAACTAATACGCATACAGTTCACCGACCTCTGCGTGGCGAGACACGACACACACATACACATAAACACCGTGACGAACGTAATAGCTCCAAAACGGAATCAATCATATAAGCTCGAGTCGAGAGTGCCCCATAAAAGTCTCCGAAAGCAGTGATGTTCTTTTGTTCGGAGCAGCCGCGAAACGCACTGACAGAAAGATGATACCAACAACACAACGACAACTTTTAGTTCAACTGAACTCGACAAGTCGAAGTAACACTCTCAATGGACTGTATTTGACAGCACCGAAACTGCAGATGCAATATGTGTAAATGGTAGTAATAAAACTTATTCATCCATCATTAAGTTTTATGGGAAAGAGGCCGAGACTGTGGGAAACAAAGGCGGCGGAGACAGAGAGCAGTAATCATCGAATTTATGAATTTATGCCCCAATATGGACCAATCATTTGCCTACTATTTAACGAAGGGTTTTGAGATTACAATAACATAATAAACATATTAACAATAGTTACCAGTCAAAAGTTTAGAGGGTGATGGAATCGGCTTTGGACGGGTGAACTTTATTTTAATGCGATTAAATAGTCTATGCTACTCTGGGATAATGTAGGATAATGGTGAAAGAATTTATGAAATAGGTCGAGTAGTTTTTAAGTTTATTAATTTAAAACATTCCATATATTGTTTTAAACTTTCATGGTCACTTACATTATAGTAATATAGGTTATTTACGAGATTGTTACCATGTACCTTGTTTTTAGCTAGTTTGCGATATTTCGGTACTATTGCAAGCGCCATGATCACGGAGTTACTCCGTGAAATATCGGAAACTCGCTAAAAACAAGGTAAATGGTAACAATCCCGTAAATAACTTATCTAATTATATAAAACTAGCTGACCCAGCGAACTTCGTACCGCCCTAAAAAAAATAGGGGTTGTCCAGCAGACAAAATTGTGAATCTAAACCATTCTCAGATCCCCTTGAACACACACAAAAAATTTCATCAAAATCGGTCCAGTCGTTTAAGAGAAGTTCAGTGACATACACACTCACAGAAGAATTATATATATAAAGATTCTTGTGTCGCGGTGTTTGTAGTTAAACTCCTCCGAAATGGCTTTCCCGATTCTCATGAAATTTTGTGTGCATATTGGGTAGGTCTGAGAATCGGACCACATCTATTTTTCATTCCCCTAAATGTAATCCAACCCTAATTTTTTTTTTCAATTTTAGATTTTTTTTTTATTTTTTTTATGATACAGCATTAGTAAATACATATCACCCTGAATTTTCACCCTTCTACCCAACCCCTATTTTTTGTGGCGGTACGAAGTTCGCTGGATCAGCTAGTATTACTATAAAACATTCCAATAGTTCCGCTTCAAAATATTAGTAAGTATAAGTAGATGTCTGTTTGTTCAAAGCTCGATGGTAAGCTCGCACGCGGCGAATGATGTCATCAGCTGCTGCGCCCGCGCCTCACAGCCGGTTTGTAGTTCAAGATCAAACATTCGAGGGTCACGCCGCAATCCGTAATCGATATACGATCGATAGCACATTAAGCCATTTAAAACTTCGTATTTCTCCAAATGTATCGCGCATGAGATAAAGTTCTACAGGATCCTCGGTCACAATTAGGGTTGCCAACCCTACTATATAATAAAGTATCCTACTATATTAGGGAATCAAATACTATATTTCTAAAAACTATATATAGTAGGCGAAAATACTATATTTTGCTTAAAGCATATTTTAGACAGTAAAAGCTTTCTAAAAATTTATAAGAAATTATGTATTATTAAGGCAAAGAGCAGAAAAATACCTATATTTATTTCAAAAATAAAGTAAATATTTTAACCACATACTATATTTTCTCCCATTTTTTGCCAAGTACTATATTTTTTGGAGGAAAGATTCAAAAATACTATATTTGATAGAAAAAAGTTGGTAACCCTAGTCACAATCACGAATTTCTAAGAGAGAGATGTCAGTCATCTTAATTGAATAAGTAATATTAGGTAATCATCTCAAAATATTTTTTGAAAGATAACGTAACAAATAATTATTACGGATATTTAATTTTGCTTTATCTACCACTAACTAGCACTAGAGCAGGTGCAAATTACTAGTGAGGTACAAGTTTATTTACCTATAGTAATCGGAAGCCAATTTTCCCGTGTCTCAAAGGACCTGTTGTGACACTTGATGACTCACGGATAGGCGAGGAGATGGCTACTCGGCCCATTATGAATCATCGTACGAGACGCAGTGACGTCACTTTTATGTACAACTACGCTCCACAACTAATGATTAACTTCGCCATCAATGCTGATGAGATGACCGCCATAAAACTTCATTAGACAATTATTTTAAACTTCCATTTAAGTACGCAAAGACATAAAAATAGACTACTATATCACTGTGAATACTATAATTATTATTACTCTATAGTTTGACGACCTCCGTGGCCGAGTGGTTTGTACGCCGAGTTTCATGGTGTCGCCGACTCGAGAGGTCCCGGGTTCGAATCCCGGTGGGGGCAAATATTTGTGTGACGAATACGAGCATTTGTACTCCAGTCATGGATGTAAAATATTTATTTCTATATAAATATACTTATAGATGTACAGTATATGTATTCTATCCGTTACCCTAGCATCCCATAACACAAGCCTTACAGTGCTTACTTTGGGGCTAGGCTAATTGGTGTGGGTGTTGAAAATAATTATTTATTATTTATAGTATTAAAAGTTATTTACGGAATTGCTACCATGTACCTTGTTTTAGCGAGTTTCCAATATTTCGGCACTGTTGCAAGCGCCATGATCACGGAGTGAATTACTCCGTGATCAACCTATAATGTTAGTGACCATGAAAGTTTAAAACAATATATTATTATTACTCTTCTATTATGAAGGTTTTATCGTACTGAGAAAATCTTTTATTTATCAAGTTGTAAACTAAGTACTCTAAATAAGGCCCACCACTTTAGGCATCTATGTTAAAAGTCAAAACTATTTTATTAACAAGAAAACCGAGTTATCGGTCACATACTCGACGAATGATTACCTCCTCATTTTTTTAAACCGATTGAAACCAATATACAATGTTGTCACATAACATAACCCAAATTTCTCCAAGGTCAATTATTATGAGCCCAAAAATTCTTTTTACGGTGACTAACGCAAACTTGCCTTACCTAATCGTCCTTACAAAATGTATAAGTAAAGATAACAATGAACCAACACAGGTAACCTGTTACCGCCTTATCGTCGATAATATTGAGTATTATTATCAGCTGATAGATAAGCAGATACCATCGACTGTACATACACATCTGTCTGTACATATCGATACAGTATAAGGCACCTGTAACCAAACTATTATATTGTAAGAGATTCTTTAAGGAATTATTGAACTGCAACAACGATAAACAAAAATATATTTTATCAGTCTTCAGAGACCATAAGGCGTATGGTCTCTGAAGACTGATAAAATATAATATATTATTATGTGACAACATTGTATATTGATTTCAATCGGTGTCCATTAGACGCTCATGCGGCCGTCAGACAATGATCATGAATACAAACCATCAAGTCACCATCAGCGACTGAAAATGTCATCAGTCTCCTCACTAAACGACCGGTTATCATCATCATCAGGCATACCTTGACTGCCAGTAAACTGACAGAAAAGCCTACCGTCTAATCGCCGCCTAAAGTTAACTACGGAATTAACTATAAAGGCATTTTTAGGCATTCATTGACAATTTCCTATTAAATAATATGTGAAGTATCTGATACCATACTGTCCATTGATAGCTGCCTCCACTATCTGCGTGGGAAAGTTCGCAAATGGCACATTCTATGTTTATCTGTCTCTCGCAGTGCAGAGCATGTGAGACATATTATCTATCAAAGTATCTATTTATGCTCTCGTGCACTGAGTGATTGTTATTTAATTTCTACTAGCCGAGGAGCTTGGCTTGCTGATTTCTTAAATGGAAAATGAGGACTTGCTGCTGAATTAGACTGGACAACTGTCCTTTAAAGTCCATAATGTATCTTTTATTTCTTTCTCGCTCTGTAAGCGCTGCGCGAAATACATATAGAAAAGTCAGCTGCAAAGAATAGTCAAATTTGCTGGGCACGTTCGAAAAAAAAGCTGTCAATCGGCAATCCTAGATAAGAAGCCCATGGAGAAAGAAAAAGCTATCGACAACCCAACAAATATCGAGGTATATTACCCTAGCGTAACAATTTCATAAGTCCATATCCTAAGGTATATAGTATTTTGTTGCTAATTTGTTGCTATTTTGTGCCGCAAGAATTGATTTTGTTGCTCCATGATTTCTCGGAAAAACGCCAGTTACGCTAGCGTAATATTACGCTAGCGAAACCACAGCGACAACTCGGAGGCAAAAGCAGTTAGAGAGATCAGATGAAAGGCATATTTTGTTGCTATTTTGTTGCTGTAAGATAAGCTGGTTAGATATGAAAAAATCCCCCCCCCCCCCTTCATGGGGGGCTAACTACCCTAATTCATAGATATTTCAGATTTTACGTATCTCGTGAACTAAAGCAGCTAGCGGCACGAGACAAACGGCGTATTTTGTTGCTATTTTGTTGCTGTAAGATAAGCTGGTTAGATATGGAAAAATTCCCCCCCTTCATGGGGGGCTAACTACCCTTATTCTTAGATATTTCAGATTTTTCGTATCTTGTGAACTAAAGCAGCTAGCGGCACGAGACAAACGCCGTATTTTGTTGCTATAAGGTAGGCATGCTGCGTACATCATAATCACAACCCTTATCGGGGTATGACCAACCCCCGACCTCAAGACACCAGATAATTCGTATCTCGTGAGCTAAAGCAGCTAGCGACCCGAACCCAACGGCGTATTTTGTTGCTATTAGATAGGCATGCTGCGTACATCATAATCACAACCCTTATCGGGGTATGATCAACCCCCGACCCCGAAGACACCAGATATTTCGTATCTCGTGAGCTAAAGCAGCTAGCGACCCGAGACCAACGGCGTATTTTGTTGCTATGAGATAGGCATGCTGCGTACATCATAATCACAACCCTTATCGGGCTATGACCTACCCCCGACCCTGAAGACACCAGATATTTCGTATCTCGTGAACTAAAGCAGCTAGCGGCACGAGACAAACGGCGTATTTTGTTGCTATTTTGTTGCTGTAAGATAAGCTGGTTAGATATGAAAAAATATCATCCCTTCATGAGAGGCTAACTACCCTTATTCTTAGAAATCTCAGATATTTCGTATCTCGTGAGCTAAAGCAGCTAGCGGCACGAGACAAACGGCGTATTTTGTTGCTATTTTGTTGCTGTAAGATAAGCTGGTTAGATATGAAAAAATATCATCCTTTCATGAGAGGCTAACTACCCTTATTCTTAGAAATCTCAGATATTTCGTATCTCGTGAGCTAAAGCAGCTAGCGGCACGAGACAAACGGCGTATTTTGTTGCTATAAGATAGGCATGCTGCGTACATCATAATCACAACCCTTATCGGGCTATGACCTACCCCCGACCCTGAAGACACCAGATATTTCGTATCTCGTGAACTAAAGCAGCTAGGCGGCACGAGACAAACGGCGTATTTTGTTGCTATTTTGTTGCTGTAAGATAAGCTGGTTAGATATGAAAAAATATCATCCCTTCATGAGAGGCTAACTACCCTTATTCTTAGAAATCTCAGATATTTCGTATCTCGTGAGCTAAAGCAGCTAGCGGCACGAGACAAACGGCGTATTTTGTTGCTATAAGATAGGCATGCTGCGTACATCATAATCACAACCCTTATCGGGCTATGACCTACCCCCGACCCTGAAGACACCAGATATTTCGTATCTCGTGAACTAAAGCAGCTAGGCGGCACGAGACAAACGGCGTATTTTGTTGCTATTTTGTTACTGTAAGATAAGCTGGTTAGATATGAAAAAATATCATCCCTTCATGAGAGGCTAACTACCCTTATTCTTAGAAATCTCAGATATTTCGTATCTCGTGAGCTAAAGCAGCTAGCGGCACGAGACAAACGGCGTATTTTGTTGCTATTTTGTAGCTATAAGATAGGCATGCTGCGTACATCATAATCACAACCCTTATCGGGCTATGACCTACCCCCGACCCTGAAGACAACAGATATTTCGTATCTCGTGAACTAAAGCAGCTAGCGGCACGAGACAAACGGCGTATTTTGTTGCTGTAAAATAAGCTGGTTAGATATGAAAAAATATCATCCCTTCATGAGAGGCTAACTACCCTTATTCTTAGAAATCTCAGATATTTCGTATCTCGTGAGCTAAAGCATCTAGCGGCACGAGACCAACGGCGTATTTTGTTGCTATTTTGTTGCTATGAGATAGGCATGCTGCGTACATCATAATCACAACCCTTATCGGGCTATGACCTACCCCCGACCCTGAAGACACCAGATATTTCGTATCTCGTGAACTAAAGCAGCTAGCGGCACGAGACAAACGGCGTATTTTGTTGCTATTTTGTTGCTGTAAGATAAGCTGGTTAGATATGAAAAAATATCATCCCTTCATGAGAGGCTAACTACCCTTATTCTTAGAAATCTCAGATATTTCGTATCTCGTGAGCTAAAGCAGCTAGCGACCCGAGACCAACGGCGTATTTTGTTGCTATTTTGTTGCTGTAAGATAAGCTGGTTAGATATGAAAAAATATCACCCCTTCATGAGAGGCTAACTACCCTTATTCTTAGAAATCTCAGATATTTCGTATCTCGTGAGCTAAAGCAGCTAGCGGCACGAGACAAACGGCGTATTTTGTTGCTATAAGATAGGCATGCTGCGTACATCATAATCACAACCCTTATCGGGCTATGACCTACCCCCGACCCTGAAGACACCAGATATTTCGTATCTCGTGAACTAAAGCAGCTAGGCGGCACGAGACAAACGGCGTATTTTGTTGCTATTTTGTTGCTGTAAGATAAGCTGGTTAGATATGAAAAAATATCATCCCTTCATGAGAGGCTAACTACCCTTATTCTTAGAAATCTCAGATATTTCGTATCTCGTGAGCTAAAGCAGCTAGCGGCACGAGACAAACGGCGTATTTTGTTGCTATAAGATAGGCATGCTGCGTACATCATAATCACAACCCTTATCGGGCTATGACCTACCCCCGACCCTGAAGACACCAGATATTTCGTATCTCGTGAGCTAAAGCAGCTAGGCGGCACGAGACAAACGGCGTATTTTGTTGCTATTTTGTTACTGTAAGATAAGCTGGTTAGATATGAAAAAATATCATCCCTTCATGAGAGGCTAACTACCCTTATTCTTAGAAATCTCAGATATTTCGTATCTCGTGAGCTAAAGCAGCTAGCGGCACGAGACAAACGGCGTATTTTGTTGCTATAAGATAGGCATGCTGCGTACATCATAATCACAACCCTTATCGGGCTATGACCTACCCCCGACCCTGAAGACACCAGATATTTCGTATCTCGTGAACTTAAGCAGCTAGGCGGCACGAGACAAACGGCGTATTTTGTTGCTGTAAAATAAGCTGGTTAGATATGAAAAAATATCATCCCTTCATGAGAGGCTAACTACCCTTATTCTTAGAAATCTCAGATATTTCGTATCTCGTGAGCTAAAGCAGCTAGCGGCACGAGACAAACGGCGTATTTTGTTGCTATTTTGTAGCTATAAGATAGGCATGCTGCGTACATCATAATCACAACCCTTATCGGGCTATGACCTACCCCCGACCCTGAAGACACCAGATATTTCGTATCTCGTGAACTAAAGCAGCTAGCGGCACGAGACAACCGGCGTATTTTGTTGCTGTAAAATAAGCTGGTTAGATATGAAAAAATATCATCCCTTCATGAGAGGCTAACTACCCTTATTCTTAGAAATCTCAGATATTTCGTATCTCGTGAGCTAAAGCATCTAGCGGCACGAGACCAACGGCGTATTTTGTTGCTATTTTGTTGCTATGAGATAGGCATGCTGCGTACATCATAATCACAACCCTTATCGGGCTATGACCTACCCCCGACCCTGAAGACACCAGATATTTCGTATCTCGTGAACTAAAGCAGCTAGCGGCACGAGACAAACGGCGTATTTTGTTGCTATTTTGTTGCTGTAAGATAAGCTGGTTAGATATGAAAAAATCCCCCCCCCCCTTCATGGGGGGCTAACTACCCTAATTCATAGATATTTCAGATTTTTCGTATCTCGTGAACTAAAGCAGCTAGCGGCACGAGACAAACGGCCTATTTTGTTGCTGTAAGATAAGCTGGTTAGATATGGAAAAATTCCCCCCCTTCATGGGGGGCTAACTACCCTTATTCTTAGATATTTCAGATTTTTCGTATCTTGTGAACTAAAGCAGCTAGCGGCACGAGACAAACGCCGTATTTTGTTGCTATAAGGTAGGCATGCTGCGTACATCATAATCACAACCCTTATCGGGGTATGACCAACCCCCGACCTCAAGACACCAGATAATTCGTATCTCGTGAGCTAAAGCAGCTAGCGACCCGAACCCAACGGCGTATTTTGTTGCTATTAGATAGGCATGCTGCGTACATCATAATCACAACCCTTATCGGGGTATGATCAACCCCCGACCCCGAAGACACCAGATATTTCGTATCTCGTGAGCTAAAGCAGCTAGCGACCCGAGACCAACGGCGTATTTTGTTGCTATAAGATAGGCATGCTGCGTACATCATAATCACAACCCTTATCGGGCTATGACCTACCCCCGACCCTGAAGACACCAGATATTTCGTATCTCGTGAACTAAAGCAGCTAGCGGCACGAGACAAACGGCGTATTTTGTTGCTATTTTGTTGCTGTAAGATAAGCTGGTTAGATATGAAAAAATATCATCCCTTCATGAGAGGCTAACTACCCTTATTCTTAGAAATCTCAGATATTTCGTATCTCGTGAGCTAAAGGAGCTAGCGACCCGAGACCAACGGCGTATTTTGTTGCTATTTTGTTGCTGTAAGATAAGCTGGTTAGATATGAAAAAATATCATCCCTTCATGAGAGGCTAACTACCCTTATTCTTAGAAATCTCAGATATTTCGTATCTCGTGAGCTAAAGCAGCTAGCGGCACGAGACAAACGGCGTATTTTGTTGCTGTAAGATAAGCTGGTTAGATATGAAAAAATATCATCCCTTCATGAGAGGCTAACTACCCTTATTCTTAGAAATCTCAGATATTTCGTATCTCGTGAGCTAAAGCAGCTAGCGGCACGAGACAAACGGCGTATTTTGTTGCTATTTTGTTGCTATAAGATAGGCATGCTGCGTACATCATAATCACAACCCTTATCGGGCTATGACCTACCCCCGACCCTGAAGACACTAGATATTTCGTATCTCGTGAACTAAAGCAGCTAGGCGGCACGAGACAAACGGCGTATTTTGTTGCTATTTTGTTACTGTAAGATAAGCTGGTTAGATATGAAAAAATATCATCCCTTCATGAGAGGCTAACTACCCTTATTCTTAGAAATCTCAGATATTTCGTATCTCGTGAGCTAAAGCAGCTAGCGGCACGAGACAAACGGCGTATTTTGTTGCTATTTTGTAGCTATAAGATAGGCATGCTGCGTACATCATAATCACAACCCTTATCGGGCTATGACCTACCCCCGACCCTGAAGACACCAGATATTTCGTATCTCGTGAACTAAAGCAGCTAGGCGGCACGAGACAAACGGCGTATTTTGTTGCTATTTTGTTACTGTAAGATAAGCTGGTTAGATATGAAAAAATATCATCCCTTCATGAGAGGCTAACTACCCTTATTCTTAGAAATCTCAGATATTTCGTATCTCGTGAGCTAAAGCATCTAGCGGCACGAGACCAACGGCGTATTTTGTTGCTATTTTGTTGCTATGAGATAGGCATGCTGCGTACATCATAATCACAACCCTTATCGGGCTATGACCTACCCCCGACCCTGAAGACACCAGATATTTCGTATCTCGTGAACTAAAGCAGCTAGCGGCACGAGACAAACGGCGTATTTTGTTGCTATTTTGTTGCTGTAAGATAAGCTGGTTAGATATGAAAAAATATCATCCCTTCATGAGAGGCTAACTACCCTTATTCTTAGAAATCTCAGATATTTCGTATCTCGTGAGCTAAAGCAGCTAGCGACCCGAGACCAACGGCGTATTTTGTTGCTATTTTGTTGCTGTAAGATAAGCTGGTTAGATATGAAAAAATATCATCCCTTCATGAGAGGCTAACTACCCTTATTCTTAGAAATCTCAGATATTTCGTATCTCGTGAGCTAAAGCAGCTAGCGGCACGAGACAAACGGCGTATTTTGTTGCTATTTTGTAGCTATAAGATAGGCATGCTGCGTACATCATAATCACAACCCTTATCGGGCTATGACCTACCCCCGACCCTGAAGACACCAGATATTTCGTATCTCGTGAACTAAAGCAGCTAGGCGGCACGAGACAAACGGCGTATTTTGTTGCTATTTTGTTGCTGTAAGATAAGCTGGTTAGATATGAAAAAATATCATCCCTTCATGAGAGGCTAACTACCCTTATTCTTAGAAATCTCAGATATTTCGTATCTCGTGAGCTAAAGCAGCTAGCGGCACGAGACAAACGGCGTATTTTGTTGCTATAAGATAGGCATGCTGCGTACATCATAATCACAACCCTTATCGGGCTATGACCTACCCCCGACCCTGAAGACACCAGATATTTCGTATCTCGTGAGCTAAAGCAGCTAGGCGGCACGAGACAAACGGCGTATTTTGTTGCTATTTTGTTACTGTAAGATAAGCTGGTAAGATATGAAAAAATATCATCCCTTCATGAGAGGCTAACTACCCTTATTCTTAGAAATCTCAGATATTTCGTATCTCGTGAGCTAAAGCAGCTAGCGGCACGAGACAAACGGCGTATTTTGTTGCTATAAGATAGGCATGCTGCGTACATCATAATCACAACCCTTATCGGGCTATGACCTACCCCCGACCCTGAAGACACCAGATATTTCGTATCTCGTGAACTAAAGCAGCTAGCGGCACGAGACAACCGGCGTATTTTGTTGCTGTAAAATAAGCTGGTTAGATATGAAAAAATATCATCCCTTCATGAGAGGCTAACTACCCTTATTCTTAGAAATCTCAGATATTTCGTATCTCGTGAGCTAAAGCATCTAGCGGCACGAGACCAACGGCGTATTTTGTTGCTATTTTGTTGCTATGAGATAGGCATGCTGCGTACATCATAATCACAACCCTTATCGGGCTATGACCTACCCCCGACCCTGAAGACACCAGATATTTCGTATCTCGTGAACTAAAGCAGCTAGCGGCACGAGACAAACGGCGTATTTTGTTGCTATTTTGTTGCTGTAAGATAAGCTGGTTAGATATGAAAAAATCCCCCCCCCCTTCATGGGGGGCTAACTACCCTAATTCATAGATATTTCAGATTTTTCGTATCTCGTGAACTAAAGCAGCTAGCGGCACGAGACAAACGGCCTATTTTGTTGCTGTAAGATAAGCTGGTTAGATATGGAAAAATTCCCCCCCCCTTCATGGGGGGCTAACTACCCTTATTCTTAGATATTTCAGATTTTTCGTATCTTGTGAACTAAAGCAGCTAGCGGCACGAGACAAACGCCGTATTTTGTTGCTATAAGGTAGGCATGCTGCGTACATCATAATCACAACCCTTATCGGGGTATGACCAACCCCCGACCTCAAGACACCAGATAATTCGTATCTCGTGAGCTAAAGCAGCTAGCGACCCGAACCCAACGGCGTATTTTGTTGCTATTAGATAGGCATGCTGCGTACATCATAATCACAACCCTTATCGGGGTATGATCAACCCCCGACCCCGAAGACACCAGATATTTCGTATCTCGTGAGCTAAAGCAGCTAGCGACCCGAGACCAACGGCGTATTTTGTTGCTATAAGATAGGCATGCTGCGTACATCATAATCACAACCCTTATCGGGCTATGACCTACCCCCGACCCTGAAGACACCAGATATTTCGTATCTCGTGAACTAAAGCAGCTAGCGGCACGAGACAAACGGCGTATTTTGTTGCTATTTTGTTGCTGTAAGATAAGCTGGTTAGATATGAAAAAATATCATCCCTTCATGAGAGGCTAACTACCCTTATTCTTAGAAATCTCAGATATTTCGTATCTCGTGAGCTAAAGGAGCTAGCGACCCGAGACCAACGGCGTATTTTGTTGCTATTTTGTTGCTGTAAGATAAGCTGGTTAGATATGAAAAAATATCATCCCTTCATGAGAGGCTAACTACCCTTATTCTTAGAAATCTCAGATATTTCGTATCTCGTGAGCTAAAGCAGCTAGCGGCACGAGACAAACGGCGTATTTTGTTGCTGTAAGATAAGCTGGTTAGATATGAAAAAATATCATCCCTTCATGAGAGGCTAACTACCCTTATTCTTAGAAATCTCAGATATTTCGTATCTCGTGAGCTAAAGCAGCTAGCGGCACGAGACAAACGGCGTATTTTGTTGCTATTTTGTTGCTATAAGATAGGCATGCTGCGTACATCATAATCACAACCCTTATCGGGCTATGACCTACCCCCGACCCTGAAGACACTAGATATTTCGTATCTCGTGAACTAAAGCAGCTAGGCGGCACGAGACAAACGGCGTATTTTGTTGCTATTTTGTTACTGTAAGATAAGCTGGTTAGATATGAAAAAATATCATCCCTTCATGAGAGGCTAACTACCCTTATTCTTAGAAATCTCAGATATTTCGTATCTCGTGAGCTAAAGCAGCTAGCGGCACGAGACAAACGGCGTATTTTGTTGCTATTTTGTAGCTATAAGATAGGCATGCTGCGTACATCATAATCACAACCCTTATCGGGCTATGACCTACCCCCGACCCTGAAGACACCAGATATTTCGTATCTCGTGAACTAAAGCAGCTAGGCGGCACGAGACAAACGGCGTATTTTGTTGCTATTTTGTTACTGTAAGATAAGCTGGTTAGATATGAAAAAATATCATCCCTTCATGAGAGGCTAACTACCCTTATTCTTAGAAATCTCAGATATTTCGTATCTCGTGAGCTAAAGCATCTAGCGGCACGAGACCAACGGCGTATTTTGTTGCTATTTTGTTGCTATGAGATAGGCATGCTGCGTACATCATAATCACAACCCTTATCGGGCTATGACCTACCCCCGACCCTGAAGACACCAGATATTTCGTATCTCGTGAACTAAAGCAGCTAGCGGCACGAGACAAACGGCGTATTTTGTTGCTATTTTGTTGCTGTAAGATAAGCTGGTTAGATATGAAAAAATATCATCCCTTCATGAGAGGCTAACTACCCTTATTCTTAGAAATCTCAGATATTTCGTATCTCGTGAGCTAAAGCAGCTAGCGACCCGAGACCAACGGCGTATTTTGTTGCTATTTTGTTGCTGTAAGATAAGCTGGTTAGATATGAAAAAATATCATCCCTTCATGAGAGGCTAACTACCCTTATTCTTAGAAATCTCAGATATTTCGTATCTCGTGAGCTAAAGCAGCTAGCGGCACGAGACAAACGGCGTATTTTGTTGCTATAAGATAGGCATGCTGCGTACATCATAATCACAACCCTTATCGGGCTATGACCTACCCCCGACCCTGAAGACACCAGATATTTCGTATCTCGTGAACTAAAGCAGCTAGGCGGCACGAGACAAACGGCGTATTTTGTTGCTATTTTGTTGCTGTAAGATAAGCTGGTTAGATATGAAAAAATATCATCCCTTCATGAGAGGCTAACTACCCTTATTCTTAGAAATCTCAGATATTTCGTATCTCGTGAGCTAAAGCAGCTAGCGGCACGAGACAAACGGCGTATTTTGTTGCTATAAGATAGGCATGCTGCGTACATCATAATCACAACCCTTATCGGGCTATGACCTACCCCCGACCCTGAAGACACCAGATATTTCGTATCTCGTGAGCTAAAGCAGCTAGGCGGCACGAGACAAACGGCGTATTTTGTTGCTATTTTGTTACTGTAAGATAAGCTGGTAAGATATGAAAAAATATCATCCCTTCATGAGAGGCTAACTACCCTTATTCTTAGAAATCTCAGATATTTCGTATCTCGTGAGCTAAAGCAGCTAGCGGCACGAGACAAACGGCGTATTTTGTTGCTATAAGATAGGCATGCTGCGTACATCATAATCACAACCCTTATCGGGCTATGACCTACCCCCGACCCTGAAGACACCAGATATTTCGTATCTCGTGAACTAAAGCAGCTAGGCGGCACGAGACAAACGGCGTATTTTGTTGCTGTAAAATAAGCTGGTTAGATATGAAAAAATATCATCCCTTCATGAGAGGCTAACTACCCTTATTCTTAGAAATCTCAGATATTTCGTATCTCGTGAGCTAAAGCAGCTAGCGGCACGAGACAAACGGCGTATTTTGTTGCTATTTTGTAGCTATGAGATAGGCATGCTGCGTACATCATAATCACAACCCTTATCGGGCTATGACCTACCCCCGACCCTGAAGACACCAGATATTTCGTATCTCGTGAACTAAAGCAGCTAGCGGCACGAGACAACCGGCGTATTTTGTTGCTGTAAAATAAGCTGGTTAGATATGAAAAAATATCATCCCTTCATGAGAGGCTAACTACCCTTATTCTTAGAAATCTCAGATATTTCGTATCTCGTGAGCTAAAGCATCTAGCGGCACGAGACCAACGGCGTATTTTGTTGCTATTTTGTTGCTATGAGATAGGCATGCTGAGTACATCATAATCACAACCCTTATCGGGCTATGACCTACCCCCGACCCTGAAGACACCAGATATTTCGTATCTCGTGAACTAAAGCAGCTAGCGGCACGAGACAAACGGCGTATTTTGTTGCTATTTTGTTGCTGTAAGATAAGCTGGTTAGATATGAAAAAATCCCCCCCCCCCCCTTCATGGGGGGCTAACTACCCTAATTCATAGATATTTCAGATTTTTCGTATCTCGTGAACTAAAGCAGCTAGCGGCACGAGACAAACGGCCTATTTTGTTGCTGTAAGATAAGCTGGTTAGATATGGAAAAATTCCCCCCCTTCATGGGGGGCTAACTACCCTTATTCTTAGATATTTCAGATTTTTCGTATCTTGTGAACTAAAGCAGCTAGCGGCACGAGACAAACGCCGTATTTTGTTGCTATAAGGTAGGCATGCTGCGTACATCATAATCACAACCCTTATCGGGGTATGACCAACCCCCGACCTCAAGACACCAGATAATTCGTATCTCGTGAGCTAAAGCAGCTAGCGACCCGAACCCAACGGCGTATTTTGTTGCTATTAGATAGGCATGCTGCGTACATCATAATCACAACCCTTATCGGGGTATGATCAACCCCCGACCCCGAAGACACCAGATATTTCGTATCTCGTGAGCTAAAGCAGCTAGCGACCCGAGACCAACGGCGTATTTTGTTGCTATAAGATAGGCATGCTGCGTACATCATAATCACAACCCTTATCGGGCTATGACCTACCCCCGACCCTGAAGACACCAGATATTTCGTATCTCGTGAACTAAAGCAGCTAGCGGCACGAGACAAACGGCGTATTTTGTTGCTATTTTGTTGCTGTAAGATAAGCTGGTTAGATATGAAAAAATATCATCCCTTCATGAGAGGCTAACTACCCTTATTCTTAGAAATCTCAGATATTTCGTATCTCGTGAGCTAAAGGAGCTAGCGACCCGAGACCAACGGCGTATTTTGTTGCTATTTTGTTGCTGTAAGATAAGCTGGTTAGATATGAAAAAATATCATCCCTTCATGAGAGGCTAACTACCCTTATTCTTAGAAATCTCAGATATTTCGTATCTCGTGAGCTAAAGCAGCTAGCGGCACGAGACAAACGGCGTATTTTGTTGCTATTTTGTTGCTATAAGATAGGCATGCTGCGTACATCATAATCACAACCCTTATCGGGCTATGACCTACCCCCGACCCTGAAGACACTAGATATTTCGTATCTCGTGAACTAAAGCAGCTAGGCGGCACGAGACAAACGGCGTATTTTGTTGCTATTTTGTTACTGTAAGATAAGCTGGTTAGATATGAAAAAATATCATCCCTTCATGAGAGGCTAACTACCCTTATTCTTAGAAATCTCAGATATTTCGTATCGCTGCCTCGTGCCGCTAGCTGCTTTAGTTCACAAGATACGAAAAATCTGAAATATCTAAGAATAAGGGTAGTTAGCCCCCCATGAAGGGGGGGGAATTTTTCCATATCTAACCAGCTTATCTTACAGCAACAAAATAGCAACAAAATACGCCGTTTGTCTCGTGCCGCTAGCTGCTTTAGTTCACGAGATACGAAAAATCTGAAATATCTATGAATTAGGGTAGTTAGCCCCCCATGAAGGGGGGGGGGGGATTTTTTCATATCTAACCAGCTTATCTTACAGCAACAAAATAGCAACAAAATACGCCGTTTGTCTCGTGCCGCTAGCTGCTTTAGTTCACGAGATACGAAATATCTGGTGTCTTCAGGGTCGGGGGTAGGTCATAGCCCGATAAGGGTTGTGATTATGATGTACGCAGCATGCCTATCTTATAGCTACAAAATAGCAACAAAATACGCCGTTTGTCTCGTGCCGCTAGATGCTTTAGCTCACGAGATACGAAATATCTGAGATTTCTAAGAATAAGGGTAGTTAGCCTCTCATGAAGGGATGATATTTTTTCATATCTAACCAGCTTATTTTACAGCAACAAAATACGCCGGTTGTCTCGTGCCGCTAGCTGCTTTAGTTCACGAGATACGAAATATCTGGTGACTTCAGGGTCGGGGGTAGGTCATAGCCCGATAAGGGTTGTGATTATGATGTACGCAGCATGCCTATCTTATAGCAACAAAATACGCCGTTTGTCTCGTGCCGCTAGCTGCTTTAGCTCACGAGATACGAAATATCTGAGATTTCTAAGAATAAGGGTAGTTAGCCTCTCATGAAGGGATGATATTTTTTCATATCTAACCAGCTTATCTTACAGTAACAAAATAGCAACAAAATACGCCGTTTGTCTCGTGCCGCCTAGCTGCTTTAGCTCACGAGATACGAAATATCTGGTGTCTTCAGGGTCGGGGGTAGGTCATAGCCCGATAAGGGTTGTGATTATGATGTACGCAGCATGCCTATCTTATAGCAACAAAATACGCCGTTTGTCTCGTGCCGCTAGCTGCTTTAGCTCACGAGATACGAAATATCTGAGATTTCTAAGAATAAGGGTAGTTAGCCTCTCATGAAGGGATGATATTTTTTCATATCTAACCAGCTTATCTTACAGCAACAAAATAGCAACAAAATACGCCGTTTGTCTCGTGCCGCCTAGCTGCTTTAGTTCACGAGATACGAAATATCTGGTGTCTTCAGGGTCGGGGGTAGGTCATAGCCCGATAAGGGTTGTGATTATGATGTACGCAGCATGCCTATCTTATAGCAACAAAATACGCCGTTTGTCTCGTGCCGCTAGCTGCTTTAGCTCACGAGATACGAAATATCTGAGATTTCTAAGAATAAGGGTAGTTAGCCTCTCATGAAGGGATGATATTTTTTCATATCTAACCAGCTTATCTTACAGCAACAAAATAGCAACAAAATACGCCGTTGGTCTCGGGTCGCTAGCTGCTTTAGCTCACGAGATACGAAATATCTGAGATTTCTAAGAATAAGGGTAGTTAGCCTCTCATGAAGGGATGATATTTTTTCATATCTAACCAGCTTATCTTACAGCAACAAAATAGCAACAAAATACGCCGTTTGTCTCGTGCCGCTAGCTGCTTTAGTTCACGAGATACGAAATATCTGGTGTCTTCAGGGTCGGGGGTAGGTCATAGCCCGATAAGGGTTGTGATTATGATGTACGCAGCATGCCTATCTCATAGCAACAAAATAGCAACAAAATACGCCGTTGGTCTCGTGCCGCTAGATGCTTTAGCTCACGAGATACGAAATATCTGAGATTTCTAAGAATAAGGGTAGTTAGCCTCTCATGAAGGGATGATATTTTTTCATATCTAACCAGCTTATCTTACAGTAACAAAATAGCAACAAAATACGCCGTTTGTCTCGTGCCGCCTAGCTGCTTTAGTTCACGAGATACGAAATATCTGGTGTCTTCAGGGTCGGGGGTAGGTCATAGCCCGATAAGGGTTGTGATTATGATGTACGCAGCATGCCTATCTTATAGCTACAAAATAGCAACAAAATACGCCGTTTGTCTCGTGCCGCTAGCTGCTTTAGCTCACGAGATACGAAATATCTGAGATTTCTAAGAATAAGGGTAGTTAGCCTCTCATGAAGGGATGATATTTTTTCATATCTAACCAGCTTATCTTACAGTAACAAAATAGCAACAAAATACGCCGTTTGTCTCGTGCCGCCTAGCTGCTTTAGTTCACGAGATACGAAATATCTAGTGTCTTCAGGGTCGGGGGTAGGTCATAGCCCGATAAGGGTTGTGATTATGATGTACGCAGCATGCCTATCTTATAGCAACAAAATAGCAACAAAATACGCCGTTTGTCTCGTGCCGCTAGCTGCTTTAGCTCACGAGATACGAAATATCTGAGATTTCTAAGAATAAGGGTAGTTAGCCTCTCATGAAGGGATGATATTTTTTCATATCTAACCAGCTTATCTTACAGCAACAAAATACGCCGTTTGTCTCGTGCCGCTAGCTGCTTTAGCTCACGAGATACGAAATATCTGAGATTTCTAAGAATAAGGGTAGTTAGCCTCTCATGAAGGGATGATATTTTTTCATATCTAACCAGCTTATCTTACAGCAACAAAATAGCAACAAAATACGCCGTTGGTCTCGGGTCGCTAGCTCCTTTAGCTCACGAGATACGAAATATCTGAGATTTCTAAGAATAAGGGTAGTTAGCCTCTCATGAAGGGATGATATTTTTTCATATCTAACCAGCTTATCTTACAGCAACAAAATAGCAACAAAATACGCCGTTTGTCTCGTGCCGCTAGCTGCTTTAGTTCACGAGATACGAAATATCTGGTGTCTTCAGGGTCGGGGGTAGGTCATAGCCCGATAAGGGTTGTGATTATGATGTACGCAGCATGCCTATCTTATAGCAACAAAATACGCCGTTGGTCTCGGGTCGCTAGCTGCTTTAGCTCACGAGATACGAAATATCTGGTGTCTTCGGGGTCGGGGGTTGATCATACCCCGATAAGGGTTGTGATTATGATGTACGCAGCATGCCTATCTAATAGCAACAAAATACGCCGTTGGGTTCGGGTCGCTAGCTGCTTTAGCTCACGAGATACGAATTATCTGGTGTCTTGAGGTCGGGGGTTGGTCATACCCCGATAAGGGTTGTGATTATGATGTACGCAGCATGCCTACCTTATAGCAACAAAATACGGCGTTTGTCTCGTGCCGCTAGCTGCTTTAGTTCACAAGATACGAAAAATCTGAAATATCTAAGAATAAGGGTAGTTAGCCCCCCATGAAGGGGGGGAATTTTTCCATATCTAACCAGCTTATCTTACAGCAACAAAATAGGCCGTTTGTCTCGTGCCGCTAGCTGCTTTAGTTCACGAGATACGAAAAATCTGAAATATCTATGAATTAGGGTAGTTAGCCCCCCATGAAGGGGGGGGGGGGGATTTTTTCATATCTAACCAGCTTATCTTACAGCAACAAAATAGCAACAAAATACGCCGTTTGTCTCGTGCCGCTAGCTGCTTTAGTTCACGAGATACGAAATATCTGGTGTCTTCAGGGTCGGGGGTAGGTCATAGCCCGATAAGGGTTGTGATTATGATGTACGCAGCATGCCTATCTCATAGCAACAAAATACGCCGTTGGTCTCGTGCCGCTAGATGCTTTAGCTCACGAGATACGAAATATCTGAGATTTCTAAGAATAAGGGTAGTTAGCCTCTCATGAAGGGATGATATTTTTTCATATCTAACCAGCTTATTTTACAGCAACAAAATACGCCGGTTGTCTCGTGCCGCTAGCTGCTTTAGTTCACGAGATACGAAATATCTGGTGTCTTCAGGGTCGGGGGTAGGTCATAGCCCGATAAGGGTTGTGATTATGATGTACGCAGCATGCCTATCTTATAGCTACAAAATAGCAACAAAATACGCCGTTTGTCTCGTGCCGCTAGCTGCTTTAGCTCACGAGATACGAAATATCTGAGATTTCTAAGAATAAGGGTAGTTAGCCTCTCATGAAGGGATGATATTTTTTCATATCTAACCAGCTTATTTTACAGCAACAAAATACGCCGTTTGTCTCGTGCCGCCTAGCTGCTTAAGTTCACGAGATACGAAATATCTGGTGTCTTCAGGGTCGGGGGTAGGTCATAGCCCGATAAGGGTTGTGATTATGATGTACGCAGCATGCCTATCTTATAGCAACAAAATACGCCGTTTGTCTCGTGCCGCTAGCTGCTTTAGCTCACGAGATACGAAATATCTGAGATTTCTAAGAATAAGGGTAGTTAGCCTCTCATGAAGGGATGATATTTTTTCATATCTAACCAGCTTATCTTACAGTAACAAAATAGCAACAAAATACGCCGTTTGTCTCGTGCCGCCTAGCTGCTTTAGCTCACGAGATACGAAATATCTGGTGTCTTCAGGGTCGGGGGTAGGTCATAGCCCGATAAGGGTTGTGATTATGATGTACGCAGCATGCCTATCTTATAGCAACAAAATACGCCGTTTGTCTCGTGCCGCTAGCTGCTTTAGCTCACGAGATACGAAATATCTGAGATTTCTAAGAATAAGGGTAGTTAGCCTCTCATGAAGGGATGATATTTTTTCATATCTAACCAGCTTATCTTACAGCAACAAAATAGCAACAAAATACGCCGTTTGTCTCGTGCCGCCTAGCTGCTTTAGTTCACGAGATACGAAATATCTGGTGTCTTCAGGGTCGGGGGTAGGTCATAGCCCGATAAGGGTTGTGATTATGATGTACGCAGCATGCCTATCTTATAGCAACAAAATACGCCGTTTGTCTCGTGCCGCTAGCTGCTTTAGCTCACGAGATACGAAATATCTGAGATTTCTAAGAATAAGGGTAGTTAGCCTCTCATGAAGGGATGATATTTTTTCATATCTAACCAGCTTATCTTACAGCAACAAAATAGCAACAAAATACGCCGTTGGTCTCGGGTCGCTAGCTGCTTTAGCTCACGAGATACGAAATATCTGAGATTTCTAAGAATAAGGGTAGTTAGCCTCTCATGAAGGGATGATATTTTTTCATATCTAACCAGCTTATCTTACAGCAACAAAATAGCAACAAAATACGCCGTTTGTCTCGTGCCGCTAGCTGCTTTAGTTCACGAGATACGAAATATCTGGTGTCTTCAGGGTCGGGGGTAGGTCATAGCCCGATAAGGGTTGTGATTATGATGTACGCAGCATGCCTATCTCATAGCAACAAAATAGCAACAAAATACGCCGTTGGTCTCGTGCCGCTAGATGCTTTAGCTCACGAGATACGAAATATCTGAGATTTCTAAGAATAAGGGTAGTTAGCCTCTCATGAAGGGATGATATTTTTTCATATCTAACCAGCTTATCTTACAGTAACAAAATAGCAACAAAATACGCCGTTTGTCTCGTGCCGCCTAGCTGCTTTAGTTCACGAGATACGAAATATCTGGTGTCTTCAGGGTCGGGGGTAGGTCATAGCCCGATAAGGGTTGTGATTATGATGTACGCAGCATGCCTATCTTATAGCTACAAAATAGCAACAAAATACGCCGTTTGTCTCGTGCCGCTAGCTGCTTTAGCTCACGAGATACGAAATATCTGAGATTTCTAAGAATAAGGGTAGTTAGCCTCTCATGAAGGGATGATATTTTTTCATATCTAACCAGCTTATCTTACAGTAACAAAATAGCAACAAAATACGCCGTTTGTCTCGTGCCGCCTAGCTGCTTTAGTTCACGAGATACGAAATATCTAGTGTCTTCAGGGTCGGGGGTAGGTCATAGCCCGATAAGGGTTGTGATTATGATGTACGCAGCATGCCTATCTTATAGCAACAAAATAGCAACAAAATACGCCGTTTGTCTCGTGCCGCTAGCTGCTTTAGCTCACGAGATACGAAATATCTGAGATTTCTAAGAATAAGGGTAGTTAGCCTCTCATGAAGGGATGATATTTTTTCATATCTAACCAGCTTATCTTACAGCAACAAAATACGCCGTTTGTCTCGTGCCGCTAGCTGCTTTAGCTCACGAGATACGAAATATCTGAGATTTCTAAGAATAAGGGTAGTTAGCCTCTCATGAAGGGATGATATTTTTTCATATCTAACCAGCTTATCTTACAGCAACAAAATAGCAACAAAATACGCCGTTGGTCTCGGGTCGCTAGCTCCTTTAGCTCACGAGATACGAAATATCTGAGATTTCTAAGAATAAGGGTAGTTAGCCTCTCATGAAGGGATGATATTTTTTCATATCTAACCAGCTTATCTTACAGCAACAAAATAGCAACAAAATACGCCGTTTGTCTCGTGCCGCTAGCTGCTTTAGTTCACGAGATACGAAATATCTGGTGTCTTCAGGGTCGGGGGTAGGTCATAGCCCGATAAGGGTTGTGATTATGATGTACGCAGCATGCCTATCTTATAGCAACAAAATACGCCGTTGGTCTCGGGTCGCTAGCTGCTTTAGCTCACGAGATACGAAATATCTGGTGTCTTCGGGGTCGGGGGTTGATCATACCCCGATAAGGGTTGTGATTATGATGTACGCAGCATGCCTATCTAATAGCAACAAAATACGCCGTTGGGTTCGGGTCGCTAGCTGCTTTAGCTCACGAGATACGAATTATCTGGTGTCTTGAGGTCGGGGGTTGGTCATACCCCGATAAGGGTTGTGATTATGATGTACGCAGCATGCCTACCTTATAGCAACAAAATACGGCGTTTGTCTCGTGCCGCTAGCTGCTTTAGTTCACAAGATACGAAAAATCTGAAATATCTAAGAATAAGGGTAGTTAGCCCCCCATGAAGGGGGGGAATTTTTCCATATCTAACCAGCTTATCTTACAGCAACAAAATAGGCCGTTTGTCTCGTGCCGCTAGCTGCTTTAGTTCACGAGATACGAAAAATCTGAAATATCTATGAATTAGGGTAGTTAGCCCCCCATGAAGGGGGGGGGGGATTTTTTCATATCTAACCAGCTTACCTTACAGCAACAAAATAGCAACAAAATACGCCGTTTGTCTCGTGCCGCTAGCTGCTTTAGTTCACGAGATACGAAATATCTGGTGTCTTCAGGGTCGGGGGTAGGTCATAGCCCGATAAGGGTTGTGATTATGATGTACGCAGCATGCCTATCTCATAGCAACAAAATACGCCGTTGGTCTCGTGCCGCTAGATGCTTTAGCTCACGAGATACGAAATATCTGAGATTTCTAAGAATAAGGGTAGTTAGCCTCTCATGAAGGGATGATATTTTTTCATATCTAACCAGCTTATTTTACAGCAACAAAATACGCCGGTTGTCTCGTGCCGCTAGCTGCTTTAGTTCACGAGATACGAAATATCTGGTGTCTTCAGGGTCGGGGGTAGGTCATAGCCCGATAAGGGTTGTGATTATGATGTACGCAGCATGCCTATCTTATAGCTACAAAATAGCAACAAAATACGCCGTTTGTCTCGTGCCGCTAGCTGCTTTAGCTCACGAGATACGAAATATCTGAGATTTCTAAGAATAAGGGTAGTTAGCCTCTCATGAAGGGATGATATTTTTTCATATCTAACCAGCTTATTTTACAGCAACAAAATACGCCGTTTGTCTCGTGCCGCCTAGCTGCTTAAGTTCACGAGATACGAAATATCTGGTGTCTTCAGGGTCGGGGGTAGGTCATAGCCCGATAAGGGTTGTGATTATGATGTACGCAGCATGCCTATCTTATAGCAACAAAATACGCCGTTTGTCTCGTGCCGCTAGCTGCTTTAGCTCACGAGATACGAAATATCTGAGATTTCTAAGAATAAGGGTAGTTAGCCTCTCATGAAGGGATGATATTTTTTCATATCTAACCAGCTTATCTTACAGTAACAAAATAGCAACAAAATACGCCGTTTGTCTCGTGCCGCCTAGCTGCTTTAGCTCACGAGATACGAAATATCTGGTGTCTTCAGGGTCGGGGGTAGGTCATAGCCCGATAAGGGTTGTGATTATGATGTACGCAGCATGCCTATCTTATAGCAACAAAATACGCCGTTTGTCTCGTGCCGCTAGCTGCTTTAGCTCACGAGATACGAAATATCTGAGATTTCTAAGAATAAGGGTAGTTAGCCTCTCATGAAGGGATGATATTTTTTCATATCTAACCAGCTTATCTTACAGCAACAAAATAGCAACAAAATACGCCGTTTGTCTCGTGCCGCCTAGCTGCTTTAGTTCACGAGATACGAAATATCTGGTGTCTTCAGGGTCGGGGGTAGGTCATAGCCCGATAAGGGTTGTGATTATGATGTACGCAGCATGCCTATCTTATAGCAACAAAATACGCCGTTTGTCTCGTGCCGCTAGCTGCTTTAGCTCACGAGATACGAAATATCTGAGATTTCTAAGAATAAGGGTAGTTAGCCTCTCATGAAGGGGTGATATTTTTTCATATCTAACCAGCTTATCTTACAGCAACAAAATAGCAACAAAATACGCCGTTGGTCTCGGGTCGCTAGCTGCTTTAGCTCACGAGATACGAAATATCTGAGATTTCTAAGAATAAGGGTAGTTAGCCTCTCATGAAGGGATGATATTTTTTCATATCTAACCAGCTTATCTTACAGCAACAAAATAGCAACAAAATACGCCGTTTGTCTCGTGCCGCTAGCTGCTTTAGTTCACGAGATACGAAATATCTGGTGTCTTCAGGGTCGGGGGTAGGTCATAGCCCGATAAGGGTTGTGATTATGATGTACGCAGCATGCCTATCTCATAGCAACAAAATAGCAACAAAATACGCCGTTGGTCTCGTGCCGCTAGATGCTTTAGCTCACGAGATACGAAATATCTGAGATTTCTAAGAATAAGGGTAGTTAGCCTCTCATGAAGGGATGATATTTTTTCATATCTAACCAGCTTATTTTACAGCAACAAAATACGCCGTTTGTCTCGTGCCGCCTAGCTGCTTAAGTTCACGAGATACGAAATATCTGGTGTCTTCAGGGTCGGGGGTAGGTCATAGCCCGATAAGGGTTGTGATTATGATGTACGCAGCATGCCTATCTTATAGCAACAAAATACGCCGTTTGTCTCGTGCCGCTAGCTGCTTTAGCTCACGAGATACGAAATATCTGAGATTTCTAAGAATAAGGGTAGTTAGCCTCTCATGAAGGGATGATATTTTTTCATATCTAACCAGCTTATCTTACAGTAACAAAATAGCAACAAAATACGCCGTTTGTCTCGTGCCGCCTAGCTGCTTTAGCTCACGAGATACGAAATATCTGGTGTCTTCAGGGTCGGGGGTAGGTCATAGCCCGATAAGGGTTGTGATTATGATGTACGCAGCATGCCTATCTTATAGCAACAAAATACGCCGTTTGTCTCGTGCCGCTAGCTGCTTTAGCTCACGAGATACGAAATATCTGAGATTTCTAAGAATAAGGGTAGTTAGCCTCTCATGAAGGGATGATATTTTTTCATATCTAACCAGCTTATCTTACAGCAACAAAATAGCAACAAAATACGCCGTTTGTCTCGTGCCGCCTAGCTGCTTTAGTTCACGAGATACGAAATATCTGGTGTCTTCAGGGTCGGGGGTAGGTCATAGCCCGATAAGGGTTGTGATTATGATGTACGCAGCATGCCTATCTTATAGCAACAAAATACGCCGTTTGTCTCGTGCCGCTAGCTGCTTTAGCTCACGAGATACGAAATATCTGAGATTTCTAAGAATAAGGGTAGTTAGCCTCTCATGAAGGGGTGATATTTTTTCATATCTAACCAGCTTATCTTACAGCAACAAAATAGCAACAAAATACGCCGTTGGTCTCGGGTCGCTAGCTGCTTTAGCTCACGAGATACGAAATATCTGAGATTTCTAAGAATAAGGGTAGTTAGCCTCTCATGAAGGGATGATATTTTTTCATATCTAACCAGCTTATCTTACAGCAACAAAATAGCAACAAAATACGCCGTTTGTCTCGTGCCGCTAGCTGCTTTAGTTCACGAGATACGAAATATCTGGTGTCTTCAGGGTCGGGGGTAGGTCATAGCCCGATAAGGGTTGTGATTATGATGTACGCAGCATGCCTATCTCATAGCAACAAAATAGCAACAAAATACGCC
Source organism: Chilo suppressalis (assembly GCA_902850365.2). Classification (NCBI taxonomy): domain Eukaryota; kingdom Metazoa; phylum Arthropoda; class Insecta; order Lepidoptera; family Crambidae; genus Chilo; species Chilo suppressalis. Next base: position 24,901,276 of record OU963904.1, on the reverse strand, counting down.
GTTGGTCTCGTGCCGCTAGATGCTTTAGCTCACGAGATACGAAATATCTGAGATTTCTAAGAATAAGGGTAGTTAGCCTCTCATGAAGGGATGATATTTTTTCATATCTAACCAGCTTATTTTACAGCAACAAAATACGCCGTTTGTCTCGTGCCGCTAGCTGCTTTAGTTCACGAGATACGAAATATCTGTTGTCTTCAGGGTCGGGGGTAGGTCATAGCCCGATAAGGGTTGTGATTATGATGTACGCAGCATGCCTATCTTATAGCTACAAAATAGCAACAAAATACGCCGTTTGTCTCGTGCCGCTAGCTGCTTTAGCTCACGAGATACGAAATATCTGAGATTTCTAAGAATAAGGGTAGTTAGCCTCTCATGAAGGGATGATATTTTTTCATATCTAACCAGCTTATCTTACAGTAACAAAATAGCAACAAAATACGCCGTTTGTCTCGTGCCGCCTAGCTGCTTTAGTTCACGAGATACGAAATATCTGGTGCCTTCAGGGTCGGGGGTAGGTCATAGCCCGATAAGGGTTGTGATTATGATGTACGCAGCATGCCTATCTTATAGCAACAAAATACGCCGTTTGTCTCGTGCCGCTAGCTGCTTTAGCTCACGAGATACGAAATATCTGAGATTTCTAAGAATAAGGGTAGTTAGCCTCTCATGAAGGGATGATATTTTTTCATATCTAACCAGCTTATCTTACAGCAACAAAATAGCAACAAAATACGCCGTTTGTCTCGTGCCGCCTAGCTGCTTTAGTTCACGAGATACGAAATATCTGGTGTCTTCAGGGTCGGGGGTAGGTCATAGCCCGATAAGGGTTGTGATTATGATGTACGCAGCATGCCTATCTTATAGCAACAAAATACGCCGTTTGTCTCGTGCCGCTAGCTGCTTTAGCTCACGAGATACGAAATATCTGAGATTTCTAAGAATAAGGGTAGTTAGCCTCTCATGAAGGGATGATATTTTTTCATATCTAACCAGCTTATCTTACAGCAACAAAATAGCAACAAAATACGCCGTTTGTCTCGTGCCGCTAGCTGCTTTAGCTCACGAGATACGAAATATCTGAGATTTCTAAGAATAAGGGTAGTTAGCCTCTCATGAAGGGATGATATTTTTTCATATCTAACCAGCTTATCTTACAGCAACAAAATAGCAACAAAATACGCCGTTTGTCTCGTGCCGCTAGCTGCTTTAGTTCACGAGATACGAAATATCTGGTGTCTTCAGGGTCGGGGGTAGGTCATAGCCCGATAAGGGTTGTGATTATGATGTACGCAGCATGCCTATCTTATAGCAACAAAATACGCCGTTGGTCTCGGGTCGCTAGCTGCTTTAGCTCACGAGATACGAAATATCTGGTGTCTTCGGGGTCGGGGGTTGATCATACCCCGATAAGGGTTGTGATTATGATGTACGCAGCATGCCTATCTAATAGCAACAAAATACGCCGTTGGGTTCGGGTCGCTAGCTGCTTTAGCTCACGAGATACGAATTATCTGGTGTCTTGAGGTCGGGGGTTGGTCATACCCCGATAAGGGTTGTGATTATGATGTACGCAGCATGCCTACCTTATAGCAACAAAATACGGCGTTTGTCTCGTGCCGCTAGCTGCTTTAGTTCACAAGATACGAAAAATCTGAAATATCTAAGAATAAGGGTAGTTAGCCCCCCATGAAGGGGGGGAATTTTTCCATATCTAACCAGCTTATCTTACAGCAACAAAATAGCAACAAAATACGCCGTTTGTCTCGTGCCGCTAGCTGCTTTAGTTCACGAGATACGAAAAATCTGAAATATCTATGAATTAGGGTAGTTAGCCCCCCATGAAGGGGGGGGGGGATTTTTTCATATCTAACCAGCTTATCTTACAGCAACAAAATAGCAACAAAATATGCCTTTCATCTGATCTCTCTAACTGCTTTTGCCTCCGAGTTGTCGCTGTGGTTTCGCTAGCGTAATATTACGCTAGCGTAACTGGCGTTTTTCCGAGAAATCATGGAGCAACAAAATCAATTCTTGCGGCACAAAATAGCAACAAATTAGCAACAAAATACTATATACCTTAGGATATGGACTTATGAAATTGTTACGCTAGGGTAATATACCTCAAATATCGACAGTACGTCCCAATTCTATTGAAAATGCATACGCACAAACAAGTGAACAAGCTTTTAACGAGAAAGTGCCGATGGAACACAAGCAAACAATGAAGTTTGGCCCAACCCAAAAATACACAAATCGGTGTCATGACATTTCTTACTTAACTTACCATCATCAACCTATTAATGTCTCCATTACAGTAGCGCAGACTTTCCATAGGTAAGGTCTCCATCAATAGGGATGGAATAGGGATTTGGACAATGATCTACTGGTGGATGCAACGATATTAAGGTATTTAATATCGTTGGATGGATGCTAATGAGTGCAAATGCAAATGGTACCGATAAGCTCAAGATGCCTTCTAAAGCACGGAGGAGCTCGTGATAATAAATTTCTGGCCGTCCATCCGATGAATGCGCTAACCACTTACGCCATCAAGCTCCTCAATTTATCTTCATCCTTTATTATCTACCTAAAGTTTAATCACCACATGCCTGCTTGTCTATTTGTGTGTACCAATTGTAATATAACAGTAGTAAAAAAACTTGCAAAACCCATTTAAAAATCTAAATATTTATTTCAAATGAAACAATAAATTAAAAAGATTCAACAAGATTGCTACATTTAGACACGTCGACAGCATCCAAATGTTCAGAATAGGACTAGCACTCCTACTCACACAGTTGACTTTTGATATAGGTATCGTTTGGTATTGTTTCCGTGAATCACGCCAACATTTCCCGTTTATTCAAATAATCGTTATTATTTTTGGATTTTGCAATGGCAACCTGGGTATTGTCTCTGTCGTCCATGTTGGATAGGTGTATCCAGTATCCGGTCCATTAAAAAGACTGACGATTTTTAAAATTTTTATTTTCTGCCCTACACGTTCAGTCCTACATAGAGAGCTCAGTATTGTGGAAATACTTGACAAGGTGCATAGAGGGGGCCTCTATGTTTTTCTGCCGCGCTAGAGTAAATCCCAAAATCCGGGCTTGGGCTTCCTTCTATAACAAACGAAATTTTTTACCACGTACGACAAAACTGTGGAATATGTTGTCGCCAGCAGTGTTTTCGGACCAATACGACCCAAGAACCTTCAAAAAAAGAGCGTACTCCTTCCTTAAAGGCCGGCATCGCATTTGTGATACTCCTGGTGTTGCAAGTGTCCATGGGCGACGGTGATCACTTACCATCAGGTGAGCCGTCTGCTCGTATGCCCACTATAACATAAAAAAAAACCGCCACTTCCTACGCTTCTACGATCAATCTAACATCAACGCAATATTTGACAATTGATCAAACATTGTAATATTATGATGGTTGATCAATTGTTATGTACACCGATTCGCGTAATTAAACGTACGAGTCAAGTCATGAGATGAAAAAAGCGGGATATAGTAAAAAAACGTATATAATCAAAAGTTATTGAATATTTATCTTCATTACGCGCCGGGCAGGCGGCCAGTCCACACTTGTTTGCGCTTTTTCAGTACGCTGCACACACGGTCGAGTTATTCCCGAAAATCGGGATTGAGCCTGTCCCGCGCGGGATATTAAATTTTGATTTAAAAATCGGGACGTCTGGCAAATGCCTGGCCGTCACCCATCACGCGGGCCGGGACTTAACGTGTTTTCTGAAGCACGGATAGCTCGATATAAGTAAGTTTTTAGTCACCGATCCAAAGACCGACCATTTCGAAACTTGCTTAACTTTCATGATTGCAGGCCACCACCACCACCAATGCCATCGAGCTCCTCAAGTTCTATTTGATCTGGAATAAGAACCACCTCGATATCAACTTTTACAGGCTACAAAGCGTGCTTTCAATTTTATCCTAAGCTATTACCTACTTTACATGATTGTTGAATTATATTATCTCTCAAAGCCGTGCTAAAAGTGACAGAGACCACACACATGAGGAGCCTAACACCTTCCTAATGATCGGAAGTGACGATCCTCCCAAGACTATTTCCGTAAGGAGGGAAGCTTTCCTAACGCCGTTAGGGTTGTCGCAATTTTTATAAATATTACAAGTCGGTGTGGAATCTTGATTGACAGAAATTTAAATGGGATAAGTAAGGAGAGTTGAGTACTCGAACTATCTCGAGCTCTTCCGTGCTCCGGAAGGCACTTTAAGCCGTTGATCCCGGCTGCAACTGCAGTCGTTAGCACCCACTGCAGATGCAGCCGGGACCAACGGCATATTTAATTATTATAATAATTATTTATTCAAATTTGAGAGCTAAAATTAAGCAAATGTCGTGTTCAGCATCAATTGGGGTGCAAGTTTATGTATTACAATAATTTTGTTTAATAATATGTAAGTTATAATTTGTACTCTGTCGCTGTACCATAAATAAATAAATAAATCATCTTAATACTTCTCTGTTTTCCTCTCCTCTTTCTATGTCTATATTTTAACACCTCTTTCATCCCTGGCAGTATCCCTAGCAGCCTCGGGTCAAAAGTGGTTGAGACATCTTAATCACCACTTTTCTAGTTAGTCACGTACTCACAATTTGCGACAACCCACAAAAGCACTAATACGTCCAAATTTGACAAAAACCTAACCAAATCCATTGAAACTCCCTAAATAATGTGTGAACCCTGAGTGTATTATAGCGATGGGCACGCCATTTGTGCCAGTAACCCGTTGACTATGGCTTGACGGGCGACCTCACATGTTGTGCTGATAAGCATACAAATATTATACAAAACTGGAACACGGATCATAACAGAACACCTTTCAATTGACATTTTCTACGTAGAAAATATTAACAATACATTCTGAAATTACTTTGTCAATTTCGAACTAACAACAATTTTGTCCTCCCACGACAACGGCTAACTAGAGCCGAGGTCCGAGTCTCAGAGACGTCCTCTAGTTGAGCCGACCCCCTCAGGTTCGAGTGGTCTGGAGGCTCCAGACGGAGAGGAGACTCCCCCCGCGGGGAGTCGCCATTCGCCTGGAATACCTCTAGAGGCACTCGCCAATTCTCGGCTTGAGGTCCCCTTAGGATCTCGCCGTCCCCAAACCCGGTGACGCTGTAAAGGTCATCTGCGACCAACAGCATACACACTCAAAAAAAAACAATTTTGTCGTCGAAACTATTAATAGGTAGGTATACTTTAGACCCATTATATTATACAATTAATAGGTTCTCACAGACAGAATATTGACACAGGTCCTTTGTAAATTGACAATACTGTTTTCAATTTCGGAGGTTTTAAATAATACTGATTACAAAACATCTAGTTGATTGTATTTTACTATGAAGTATCTTAAAAGCAGGTATAATAGATTCGAGTCTAGTGTAATCTTAAAAAAAGCTCACTCAATGCAAGTGTTCTAAGTTACTGATCTGTGAACAGTTCCTTACAATACAGAGGTACTTGCCTGAACTCAATGTAGCTTACCTCAAGCTAAAGATTACAAGGAGTCCGCTAAACCGGAAAAGATTCCGAATCGCCAATTACGTAATAATAACCATAATTAATATAGACACGCGGATTGAATTGCGAGCAAAAACATAAGAAACCCCCAGTCTTGGGAGGATGTTTCCGAAACAATGGATATATATGCAAACATAATCTCAACAGATCTATTAAACCAAGCGTTTTTATATCAAAGCAACTCAATTCAAATGTGCAGTGATCTCATTGCTAATAATAGTTTGCAATCATTCGTGTGACTTGGATGATTATTCTTGTTTCTATGATCAAACTAGCATTGCGGCCAAGCAACTTAATTTATTATATACACAAAAAGGAATCAGTGGGAAGATATTGAGAGAGAGAGATATTTTAGGATAGCGGACGTTACAGACACAGTAATTTATTACTAAATAACCTGCTGCACAAAAATTGGTCAATTACAAAAATCAAACTTTATTATATTATGTAAGCAAATGAAAATCACATAATGTCAGCGTTCAACTTTATCGTGGACAGTTGATAAACTTCTACAAAAGGATAAGATTGTATCAGAAATTATCGTAAGTAATGCACTGGAAACTTGATACATTATTGCCCCACAACGATAAAATAAGCTTGTGCCAAATATGTGGCATTGAGCTCTTCAAAGTAATGGATTTGAATTTTATTTGAATAAAATAAAACTAGTTTTAACGGGTTAATGCACGAAATTTATTTATTGACGTTTCGCAACCAATCCCAACCTCGAGCACACACTGCAAGACCAACAGATACTATTAGTTCTTTTTGTTTGCATAATTTAACATAAGAAGGAGATAGAAAGCCTCTCTGAGTTTGTTTCGCCGGTTCTTCTCAGAAAGGTCTCCCAATTTTGGAACCGGTGGTAGTTTACGGTAGTTAGGGTCAAATAAATAAACTACAAAAAAGAATTTTAAAATAACTAATAAATTCATACATAGACAATAAAGTTTCAAAAATCTTCCAATGAAATATCTAACGCCCAATAAAAGTCTTTCGAAGGTAGCTCGACAAAGTAAATAAAAAATCATTATTCTGACGATGCAGACCTGAAAAGGCTGCGAAACGTCAATAAATAAATAAAGTTCGTGCATTAACCCGTTAAAACTAGATTTATTTTAATGAGTGATGTGCGTGAAAACCTAAGAAACAAATATTTATTTGAATAACTTATGAAAAGTATATCTTCCCCAGTAGAGTAGGCCTGATGTTAAGTGTATGAAAAGTATATCTAAATAAAGAAAGTAACATAGTCCCACGACTATGGTTGAATAGATTCGGTTCAAATATGAATTTGGAAATACAAACGCAGCCAGGAAATTACACTCTATCTTTGCTCTATGCAATCATTGACAATCGTTCAAGGTGTGCAAGTAAACAAGAGGAATAGAAGCAATACGGCGTTATCATACAGTGTAGTCATCGACAGTTGCGTCACCTGCCGTGATTCACTGAGCCTGTTTTCTAGCTCTTCACAATCGCAATACTCATATTTACTCGAATCTGTAACCACCTATTTTTGTTTAAGACAATAGGGATGATGACTATTTTTTTTCTTCGTTTATCAGGTAGATTATCAAAAAATAATGGACACGTATTTTTTCTTTGGGCAATCAACCAAAAAATGACAAAGTTATAGCGCGTCAAAGTTTGGGAGTAGGGGCTCGTGACGTCACTCTTGAGTGAATTTTCACTAATAAGTGTACTCAAACGTGACGTCACGAGCCCCTACTCCCAAACTTTGACGCGCTATAACTTTGTTATTTTTTGGTTGATTGCCCAAAGAAAAAATACGTGTCCATTATTTTTTGATCATCTAACTGACGGACTAAATAGAATTTCGTTTACTGTACCCCGTCATCATCCCTATTAATTAGTCGTGTCCGCATATGAACTGCTTCTTTAAGTTGGCAGCATTGTACATTAAAATCATATTGGCGGAAGCAATTTCATCATCAGCCTATTAATGTCCCCAATGCTGGGGCACAGGCCTTTCGTATGAATGGAATAGGGAGATTGGGCCATGACCACTACGCGGGCCCAGTGCGGATTGGCAGGTGCTAATGACTGCAGATGCAACCAATGGCATAACGTGCCTTCCAAAGCACGGAGGAACTCGAGATAGAAGATTTTTGGTCACCCATCCAATGACCGACCACTGCGAAAGTTGCTTCACTTCAACGATCGCAGCCGAACGCGCTAACCACCCGCGCCATCGAGCTCCTCAAACAAACAACTTAGTCAAAATCTAAACTCTATCGCGAAGACAGCTAGCCGCCATCCACGCAGGTCCAGAATATTAACAAAACAACTTCTTGCACTACAAACATTGAAAAGAACTATGTATTGCATCACGAATTAGCGCTGGGGGCCATTCGACTAACGGAAATGCTTTGGAAAACCCTAACGCTTTCGATTTTATTTTTTTCTTTCTGACCGCCGAAGGTTTTCAAATACGTCACGCTCATTTTTTTAATATTGTTATTCCCAATGCAAAAGAAAAAAAAAGAGCGGCTAGAAATAACAAAATAAAATCATAAGCGTTAGCGTTTTCCAAAGCATTTCCGTTAGGCGAATGGCCCCCTGGTCTGGTGCATTTTAACCAACTTCGACCACGAAGCTGAAGGAAGGAATTTTCCAAACCCTGAACATGAATGGTAACTCGATGTTAATGGATCTGTCACCGATAAAATGTCGGTATAAGTACACGTCGCCATTGCCCTAAATACCGGTGTTGCATCTGTTAACGGAATGTTAACGAGTCGACCAGCGTTTATACCATCATACAACACACATTTATATTGAACTAGTGGTCCGCCCTCGCTTCGCTTCGGTGTAGAGCTGTAGTGTAAACTATAGTTTTTGTTCTCAGGCTTGTGCTATAAAGAATGACTTTATTTATATAATTACACGTGTTATTGTGAGTCAACCATAAAAGATAGACATATGCTGTTGCGGGATATTTTTTAGACAATTTTATGTAGAATATTTCCGTCATACATGATTTCTATGTAACTTTAATCATTAAGACTGCACACGCGACGGAAGCTTAAAAAATGGAGTAACTTCTCCCGTTTTCCCAACATTTCCCTTCACTACTCTGCTCCTACTGATTGTAGCGTGATGAAAAGTATACTATAACCTGCCCAGGAGTATGAAGAATAATTGTACCAAGTTTCGTTAAAATCCGTTGAGTAGTTTTTGTTTCTATAAGGAACATACACACAGACAGACAGACAGACAAAAATTTTACTGATTGCATTTTTGGCATCAGTATCGATCACTAATCACCCCCTGATAGTTATTTTAAAAATATATTTCATGTACAGAATTGACATCTCTACAGATTTATTATAAGTATAGATATCATTACTTTTGCTTTCATACTTAGCTCGTTCTTGCTGTGAATAGACATCGTAGTTTTTTTTTCTAAATGGCTTCGCACGGCTTGTGCATTTAGCCAATGTCAAGTGTTAAAATGTTTACAAATTCTATAGCACTCGTGGTCAAAGTAATAAATCAAGTCAAAGTAAGTGGCAGTCAAGTCAATCCCCCTTTCCCTATGTTTCAGTAAATGTGTGGGGATTTACTGGAACCTCACCGTGGACTTCTTGAGGGATCGTCGAAAGACACTTTCCGCTATTTTGTTTCACTTGCCAGCACTTGTGCATGTTCCCGAAAACTTAGTGGTTAATAATTCACCATTATTAGACACTAACATCCGCCATAACACAGTTTTTATCAAGAAAAACAAAACTGCTAAAGTGGCGCTTCCCGATCCCGCCAAAAAGTCCACCGTAGTTTTTAAAGTAATTTGTTTTTTACGGGATTGTTACCATGTACCTTGTTCTTAGCGAGTTTCCTATAATATGTCTGCTAGGAACAGCTTACCCTCCATTTCTTCAGTTACTCCGTGATCATGGCGCTTGCAACAGTGCCGAAATATCGGAAACTGGCTAAAACAAGGTACATGGTAACAATCCCGTAAAAAACATAAATTACTATAATGTTAGTGACCAAGAAAGTTGAAAACAAGACACTGTAGTTAGGTTCTGTGTTGAAGTATTTAAACGATGTCTGTGTCATTGTTAATGATAAAGACTTACTTAGTTTTATGGAAGTCATAAATGTCCAATAGATAATAAAACAGCTAACTACATATTGTATTAAATTGACTTACGTCTTCGTGGTACGATTTTGCAATTTACTTTCACCTAGTAGAAGATGTTAGATTACTTTCATTCGAAAGATGAGATAAAACTCGGTATAATACAATATAAATAAAATACATTGTAAAGTTATAATATAAAAAGTATTTGGCCGGGAAAGGTTATAAAAAATCTTTGCTAGAATTATTTGGAGGCGCTATCCATAGATCAAATGCAAGCAACATAACTATGTACTTTGTATGTGTGACGTGCAAACATACTCATATTTATGCACCTTCAATAGCCCTATGGTGAGACAAACAGAATCGGCCCAGTGATGATGGTGACGACTTAAAGAGAAAGTCAATGAAACTATTAGTTTAGTCAACCTGATCTGGTGATTTCAAAATGGGTTAACTTCTGCAATTGCAGACAGAAGAAGTGCTAACCGACTCCGCTATCGAATTCCGACTAAACATACACATAACGCCGGCTCCACACGTTGGTCCCAACGCTGGTACCAACGTTGGACTATTTTATTGAAGCGTACACACGTTGGCTATTATACTAGTTCTGTCCCATCAGGACTAATGTGAAGATGACCGTTACGGAATTCAAAATTACTCTATGCGCTTTAACAGTACTGAGTGCACAATTATATTTGATTCTGAAAAAAAGGCTTTCTTTCTATAAAGGATATGTGCTCATTAATGATTCTTGCTTTTATTTAAATCTTCAATTGTTCAATCATTCGTTTATTCTGTTGAATAGTGCGCCAAGCATAAGCTAATTTTTTTTTTTATTTTATGATAGTTTCGAGTTGCGCCCCATATTATTGGATGTGCATTGTAAAGTTCTACAAATTCTACAACTTTTTTGTTTGTCATTGCCGCCGATTTTTTGGATGAGGAAGCCATTATTTGACTCTGACTAAGCAAATCGCCAACGTGTGGACAGATCGCGGGCGTTGGCGCAGATTCCTTTGATGAGACCGACACAAGCCGGCCAACTACCGACGCTCGTCCCAACTTTGGGGCCAATGCCATTTTCTAGATCCACACGTTGGACAAGTGGCGTTGGGGCAAATGTTTGGGCCAACGTGTGGAGCCGGCCTAAACGGAATCAAACTGAAAGCATATTCTTTCTCCGGGTGCTGGTTTGCAAACCAAGAAGTCTGTCAACTCGGCTTTTTAATATAATAACAATAAAGTCTATATATATTTTTCTACTACAATCTATATAACACAATGTAAGATTTTGAGACTGATCTAGACAGGATGGTACCTGATAGGTGGAAAACCTGTATCTCTAAGTATGGCTAATCTAGTTTATTTTATTTATTTTAAGCATTTATATGCTACTAGCGCCCTCGCTTCGCTTCGGTGTAGAGCTGAAGTGTAGACTACAGTTTTTGTTCTCAGGCTTGTATAATACACAATGACATTCACCTATGATTCTTCTTATACCTGCATGCAAAGTCTCAGCCCGATCGGTTTAAAATTGACAAAGTTTCATACAAACTTTCATTCCCTATTTTATCCCCTTGGGGGTAGAATTGATCAAAATCCTGTCTTAGCGGATGCCTACGTAATAACATTGCCTGCATGCCAAATTTCAGCCCGATCTGTCCAGTGGTTTGGGCTGAGCGTTGATAGATCACTATGTCAGTCAGTCACCTTTGAGTTTTATATATATATATATAGATATTTATAAATTGAAACGAAATCGGGTCCCTGCCTGGAACGCGTGAATTTTTTTCTACTAATATTTTCTTACGGGTAATTAATCTACCAACTGTGTGTTGTGTTGCTGCATAGAGGTCGGCCAAGGGTTCCGACTGAGCTATCAGCCAGTTGGTTATTGACCCCATAATGCAGTAACCACTTACTGCTCATTACATTAGGCGTCAGACGAAGCACGCGACACATCTCGCGGACTAACGGGACATCGCCGTATGTTTTGTCTGATGAAGTTCTAAGCATTTGCCGCCATAGATAATAGAACTATATTCATACGACAGTGACTAGGCGATATTTTCACAAGAAACGAATAGTCGTTTCTTTGAAAGATTTTCTATTCATGTACATACTCATATTAAAAGATGTTTCAGCTAAGACGTCATGCTCGAGAACGGGTCCTGCCGGATATGACTTTTTTATTTTAATCTCTTTATTTTTCAAATCTTCTCACTATCAACATTTACGACATTTGCTTCGTAGCATCCAGTCAATACTTATTTGCTACGTTAATATCGCTTCAGTATAATAATATAGTATTAAGCCGGGTCTCCATCAAAAGCTTTTTGAAGACATTCAACAAAAACACATACACAAAACTTTGCTTCTGAAACACGTTTCTCTACACACGCCGTCTACCGCTCACGTGGCTGTGCAACAAATGTCGAATTCGATCAGTTTCCTAAATATTTTGTCAAAATTGAAACGTCACAGTGACAAGTTGCACACGGAACGTAGGTTTGCAACGGAGCCCCGCTAACGAATTGTTAAAAAATCGGACTACTCTGTAAAAAGTTGCGTGGTTATACATAAAATAAATAAAATAAAGACTTGAGAACCTTCTCCGTTCTTTTTGTCGATAAAAAAATGGCCGAGAATGGCCGATGAAACAAACCCAGCCCCTCGACCCGCGGAAGGTAAGTACGTGTTTTCCATCGGGCTCGGAAAGCAAAAACTTTGTTGATGCAAACAAATATGTGAAGTGAAACAAAGTTTTGTGTAGACGATTTTGTTAAACGTTGATTTGGGACTTTGTTTATAAAACACCGGCCAAGAGAAAAAAATATCAATTCAAAAAAGTACAGGTATATTACCCTAGCGTAACAATTTCATAAGTCCATATCCTAAGGTATATAGTATTTTATTGCTAATTTGTTGCTATTTTGTGCCGCAAGAATTGATTTTGTTGCTCCATGATTTCTCGGAAAACGCCAGTTACGCTAGCATAATATTCCGCTAGCGAAACCACAGCGATAACTCGGAGGCAAAAGCAGTTAGAGAGATCAGATGAACGGCATATTTTGTTGCTATTTTGTTGCTGTAAGATAAGCTGGTTAGATATGGAAAAATTCCCCCCTTCATGGGGAGCTAACTACCCTTATTCTTAGATATTTCAGATTTTTCGTATCTCGTGAACTAAAGCAGCTAGCGGCACGAGACAAACGGCGTATTTTGTTGCTATTTTGTTGCTGTAAGATAGGCATGCTGCGTACATCATAATCACAACCCTTAACGGGGTGTCTTGGAGTCGGGGGTTGGTCATACCCCGATAAGGGTTGTGATTATGATGTACGCAGCATGCCTATCTTAAAGCAACAAAATACGCCGTTGGTCTCAGGTCGCTAGCTGCTTTACCTGACGATATACGAAATATCTGGTGTCTTCGGGGTCGGGGGTTGGTCATACCCCGATAAGGGTTGTGATTATGATGTACGCAGCATGCCTATCTTATAGCTACAAAATAGCAACAAAATACGCCGTTGGTCTCGGGTCGCTAGCTGCTTTAGCTCAAGAGATACGAAATATCTGGTGTCTTGGGGTCGGGGGTTGGTCATACCCCGTTAAGGGTTGTGATTATGATGTACGCAGCATGCCTATCTTACAGCAACAAAATAGCAACAAAATACGCCGTTTGTCTCGTGCCGCTAGCTGCTTTAGTTCACGAGATACGAAAAATCTGAAATATCTAAGAATAAGGGTAGTTAGCCCCCCATGAAGGGGGGGAATTTTTCCATATCTAACCAGCTTATCTTACAGCAACAAAATAGCAACAAAATATGCCGTTCATCTGATCTCTCTAACTGCTTTTGCCTCCGAGTTATCGCTGTGGTTTCGCTAGCGTAATATTACGCTAGCGTAACTGGCGTTTTTCCGAGAAATCATGGAGCAACAAAATCATTTCTTGCGGCACAAAATAGCAACAAATTAGCAACAAAATACTATATACCTTAGGATATGGACTTATGAAATTGTTACGCTAGGGTAATATACCTAAAAAGTACTTCATAAACGGATATAAAATGAAAGTAAATTAACATTGTTTACATTGTAATTTACATAAGCTTCGAGTTCCCACAGAATAAATGCCCATTAATCAAGTCAAGTTTCTGTAAATTTATGTTTATTTCACAAAGTTGTAATTTATGAATAAGTATGTAGAAAAGCCGCATCATATAAAATGTAGACAGTTATGTATGTTGCACTGCATGGAGCTAGCTCGACCGTATTGCGATAGCAAACGCGACTTTCATAAACTAATTATGTCAATTACAACACCTTTGTGTAATAACATCATTTAGCCTTTGTTTTTACGTGAAATGTAAACAAAAGAACGTTGGCGATGTTTTATTTTAATTGAGACTATTGCAATTGGTTATCGGTGTCAATTATTCCAATTGCCTATGGATATAATTAATTAATTTTAAATTTACCGATCATACTTTTTCTAGAAGACAAACGACTTTGTATTTTAAGTCTTACTTATAAGTTTTAAAATAAAGATGAGATGTCTCGGAAGTTAAGTGGCGGAAGAAAAAATTATAATATTTCTGTATTTGAAAATGTAAACTTTAACAGCTTAGCCTCTGGTGACTCCCAAACTGAACTGTCCGACCGACGGCCTGTGTTGTCGCGGGCTCGGCCGCGCCGCTTACTTAGGCCGTATACAGAAAGAAAGCCGAAAGCCGATCAGCGCCGATCGGCGCCGACTCGCGCTGGTCAGCTGCCATTTTAAATTAATAAACAACGACAACAGGTACGTCAATTACTACACGCAATTATTTTTTAAGTAGATGATTGACATACACCTCACAGGACATAAAAGACATGATAATAATACGGAAGTCTTCGTGCACGAGTCCGAAAAGCACTTGATCCGATTTTTTTTTATTATGATCTATGTTGTTCAAATAATGAATGATTTGTATTTGAATTATTATCCTTAGATTAAATCAATCTAAGTTATAATCTTTTTATAAATCTAATAACTTTATCTTTTATTAACTAAGCGCTAAAATTATTTGTTTCGTACTTACCGAATGGTGACAACAAGTCTTTCTTCTGGAAGGACTGGTTGTTTATGCCAATTACACCAATTTTTCATCAAACGGTTTTTCACTCAATCTAAAATGTAATAAAATGTTTCTTGAGTCATTCTTGTATATGCATAAAATCTTTGATCATTAATTTAAATTTTTTAACAAATAAATGATGGTATTCTCCGAAACGTTTCCTTTCTCTATTTCTAGGATGTATAGCTTTTTTTCGCATTTTTAAATACACATTTTCTAACAAAACCAAATCATCGTCCGATGAGTCCGACATTTTGCTTGTTCTGCTTTAATCGGCTTCCTTTATGTAGTAAGGATCGGCTTTCGGCTTTCTTTCTGTATACGGCCTTAGTGTCGCCGCACACGAGCCACACGCCACAGCCACAAACGCCGCCACGAAAAGCCTGAAGCGGCTACTAAAGTGGCTGAAGCGCATGACAGCGGCCGACTAAGGTAAGGGAGAGTGGGGTGGGGAATCGCGTGAGTGACGTGTGGCGGCGTTTTGTATCGGCGCATTAAGTTGCCGGTGCGGGCCACCAGAAGCGAGCAACGACGATTTGTAGCGTGTGGCTGCCACCGGCGTACCGTGTGTGGCGAGTCCATATAAAATGTTTGAAAACTAAAAGAAATATGCCGGTGGCGGCGTTTTGTGGTTGTGGTCGGTGGCCCGTGTGCGGTGACACGTAGGTTTGTCAATCATATGAGAACTCCTTCCTTTAAGATTTAGCAGTCTCTCTCTATACATGATACGAGGTAAACAAAAATCTCGTACACTTTGTGATGGCATAATAAAGCTGTACTTACCGAGTCGATCCTTTGTGAACTGGACATTTATTTACTTTCTGATAATATTTTTGGTTCGTGTACATGACACAAACAGTCAACATAGTTCAAATCACATGTCAAAGTGTACGATATTTCAATTTACCTCGTATCATGTATAGACACTGCTAAATCTCAAACGTTAGAGTTCTCCCTCGTTTGGCAAACCTGCGCGGCGCGGCTTGATTGCTCAAATAAACCGGCATTCGGTGTGATTCGGTTTCATAAAGGTGTCCTTTTTGGCCCATTAGTGATGCAAATCCAGCTGTTATTTTCGTTTAAAGTAACGCGAATAATTTTAAGCATACAGCTACCATATTAGCATTAGCGAAAATGACTTTTGTATTGTTTAAATTTGGAGTTAATCTTTAACTATAAGAGACAGAGGGACTCTAGAATACGACATAATTCTAGAGTACATCTGTGTCTTATACTTACTTACTTATCAAAATTATAATAATAAAATATTGAATGTTGTCACGCATTCTTCACCACTCTGATAATGGAGGTGATAATTTCAACTGTGGCGCATGGACACAGGTAGGCAGGAAATAGGTAAGTTATAAATTGTTTACAGTTCTGTCGATATTCGCAAAATAATTGTTACTTTATCAGCAAAACGTGACTTTGAAACCACTCTCTGAATTAAAATCAGGTACTTACAAGCATTACTTATTTATGTTTTTGTTTGTTCGCGTAGAATATGGATTAGTGGGGAAAATAATAATAAAAAATCCAAGAGAAAGAAATTAAAGAAAAAAAAAGGTGCGTGTACTTATGTAGGCGCGTGAGAAGTTATCCTTCTTTGGCATCGTTTAAAATTAGTTTTTAATTGCATGCAAATAATTAATTACAATAAATTAATAAAAAGTCTGGAAAAGGACACAGTCAATAAAGTTCAGTTTTAATTTGAAAAAATGAATAAATAATCAAAATATTCAATTAAAATCACTACTGAATATAATTTATTAGAACATATGTGATTTGCACTTGTATGAAACTCAAACACGTATTCCGAATATACAAACTAGAAACATGTGGATAAATATTATAAATATGAATACCTATAACTGTTACTTTATTACAAAAAATAAAGATGTGGTTTTTGGTTCTACTACACCAATGGTCAAGAGATGGCGCTGTAGTCTCCTGAATCGCGCTTTGGTTCCGTTGTTCCAGATTAATAAAAACTTTTGATAGGCCTTCACAGTGCAGTTGTTAGCACCCACTAAATAGATTCTATTTCTATTTTGTTGGTAGATTTTCTTAATGTGCGGTAAACACAAAAGTAACAGCATGAAGTTGGTCGCTAAGTATAACTTCAAAAACTTAAAACAAAAAAGTTAAAACTTTCAGAAACGTGGACACAGCTCTCTCTCTTCGCTCTGTAAGTTCTTCGTTCTTTAACTAATTAAGGGTGTATTCCGAAATATACATCAGTATACTGGCCAGTTGTAATGACGTCACAAATCCGATGCCATCTTGTACTGGTATGCTACCATATTTTTACCAGGAAAATGAATATGACGTACGTGAGATGCATTCGACTTTTATTTCTTTTTTATTTAAAGAATAATAATGGCATCCGAGCAAAAATTCCTTTTAATTGATGAGGTGAATAAAAAATTTTCTTTATTCGCACTTTTTTTAATATTTTTATTATTTTCATATATTATTTTTAATTTTCGCGATGACGAATGATGGAGGCGAATGGTAGAATAATTGTCAAATTAATGTCAGACTAGCAAACCAGTGAACCAAATGTTCACCAAAACCTGATTTAAAAAAAAATGTATTTAATTAATTGAGAACTTCGGAGATTTTGTGTGGTTTCGTTTGAAATTCGTGATTTCTCGAAAACCGGAAGTGCTACGTTACTCAAGTCCGGTTTGTAGTATTATCAGACTATTCTTAACTTATAACTTAAATATTCTCTTTATCTATCTCTTACGGTTTGGCCGCTGAAACAGCACCACGGACAGACGGACTTGTCTAATAGATAAGAGACTAGCAAACCAGTGAACCAAATGTTCACCAAAACCTGATTTCTCGAAAACCGGAAGTGCTACGTTACTCACATCCGGTTTGTAGTCTTATCAGACTATTCTCAACTTATAACTTAAACATTCTCTTTATCTATCTCTTACGGTTTGGCCGCTGAAACAGCACCACGGACGGACGGACGGACTTGTCTAATAGATAAGAGATAATATCAAGGTTTTTTATCAAGCTTTTGAAAATTCAGATCGACGTTTTGATCTTTTTTCTAACAAAAAAGGCAAAAGATTAAATAACCGGTTATTGCGAATTATACGTATATTTTACACAGCGGTAAAGACTGCTTTTTATCATTTTCTGTAAAATAAATAAAAATAAATACTTACGTATTAAACTGGTAACACCGATTAAAAAATGCGGAAAATCAGCATCTTGCGACTTCGAAGTCGAAAGTGACTTAAGTGGCATTCGACGGTACTATGGCAGGCGAGCGAATCAAAAATAGAGCTCTAGGGTAGGCAATGCGCAATTGATAGTCCAGTATCGCAAGTAGGCTAGGGTGGTACCCGCTATCAAACTGAAACTAGCAGCCACCAGCTAGCAGCCGACATGGACGAAACATAGAAGATAGGGTCCGGGCCCTATATTTTTTAAAAATTAGAATTTTTCGTTGCAAAATTACAAATAATATTAAAAATTAACGTGACAAGTTTAGGTACCTTTATCTCCTCTCCTAAAAATATAATTTTAATAAATTGTTGAAACTGAAACTAGCAGCCGACATTCTCTTGAGACAAAATTTTTTTTTCAACTAAATTATTAGAGTATCTTGGCTGACATTACACCCACTATTTCTTCACCCTAAAAAGAAGTTCTGGGGAAAATTTCAGCAATTTCGTATGTGTAGGAGATGAGATACAGCTTTTTTTAAAAATAAATAATCTTTCTCCTGAGAGAAAATATTTTTTTACAACTAAACTATTAGAGTATCTTGACTGATAGTGGAAGTAATTTCAGCCAAGATACTCTAACAGTTTAGTTGTAAAAAAATATTTTCTCGGGAGAATATTTTTTTTTGTTTAAAAAGCTGTATCTCATCTCCTAGACATACGAACTTGCCGAGATTTTCCTCAAAACTTCTTTTTAGGGTGAAGAAATAGTGGAAGTAAATTCAGCCAAGATACTTTAATAGTTTAGTTGTAAAAAAATATTTTCTCGGGAGAATATTTTTTTGTTTAAAAAGCTGTATCTCATCTCCTAGACATACGATATTGCTGAAATTTTCTTCAAAACTTCTTTTTAGGGTGAAGAAACAGTGGAAGTAATTTCAGCCAAGATACTTTAAAAGTTTAGTTTCAAAAAAATTTTTTTCTCAGGAGAATATTTTTTGTTTTGTTTAAAACGCTGTATCTCATCTCCTAGACATACGAAATTGCTGAAATTTTCTTTAAAACTTCTTTTTAGGGTGAAAAAACAGTGCAAGTAATTTCAGCCAAGATACTCTAATAGTTTTGTTGTAAAAAAATATTTTCTGGGGAGAATATTTTTTTGTTTAAAAAGCTGTATCTCATCTCCTAGACATACGATATTGCTGAAATTTTCTTCAAAACTTCTTTTTAGGGTGAAGAAACAGTGGAAGTAATTTCAGCCAAGATACTTTAAAAGTTTAGTTTCAAAAAAAATTTTTTTTCAGGAGAATATTTTTTGTTTTGTTTAAAACGCTGTATCTCATCTCCTAGACATACGAAATTGCTGAAATTTTCTTTAAAACTTCTTTTTAGGGTGAAAAAACAGTGCAAGTAATTTCAGCCAAGATACTCTAATAGTTTTGTTGTAAAAAAATATTTTCTCAGGAGAATATTTTTTTGTTTAAAAAGCTGTATCTCATCTCCTAGACATACGATATTGCTGAAATTTTCTTCAAAACTTCTTTTTAGGGTGAAGAAACAGTGGAAGTAATTTCAGCCAAGATACTCTTATAGTTGTAAAAAAATAATTTCTCAGTAGAATATTTTTTTTTGTTTAAAAAGCTGTATCTCATCTCCTAGACATACGATATTGCTGAAATTTTCCTCACTACTTCTTTTTAGGGTGAAGATATAGTGGAAATAAATTTCAGCCAAGATACTCTAACAGTTTAGTTGTAAAAAAATATTTTCTCGGGAGAATATTTTTTTTTGTTTAAAAAGCTGTATCTCATCTCCTAGACATACGAACTTGGTGAGATTTTCCTCAAAACTTCTTTTTAGGGTGAAGAAATAGTGGAAGTAAATTCAGCTAAGATACTCTAATAGTTTAGTTGTAAAAAAATATTTTCTCGGGAGAATATTTTTTTGTTTAAAAAGCTGTATCTCATCTCCTAGACATACGATATTGCTGAAATTTTCTTTAAAACTTTTTTTTAGGGTGAAGAAACAGTGGAAGTAATTTCAGCCAAGATACTCTAAAAGTTTAGTTTCAAAAAAAATTTTTTTCTCAGGAGAATATTTTTTTTTGTTTAAAACGCTGTATCTCATCTCCTAGACATACGAAATTGCTGAAATTTTCTTTAAAACTTCTTTTTAGGGTGAAAAAACAGTGCAAGTAATTTCAGTCAAGATACTCTAATAGTTTTGTTGTAAAAAAATATTTTCTGGGGAGAATATTTTTTTGTTTAAAAAGCTGTATCTCATCTCCTAGACATACGATATTGCTGAAATTTTCTTCAAAACTTCTTTTTAGGGTGAAGAAACAGTGGAAGTAATTTCAGCCAAGATACTCTAAAAGTTTAGTTTTAAAAAAATATTTTCTCAGCATAATATTTTTTTTTTGTTTATAAAGCTGTATCTCATCTCCTAGACATACGAAATTGCTGAAATTTTCTTCAAAACTTCTTTTTAGGGTGAAGAAACAGTGGAAGTAATGTCAGCCAAGATACTCTAATAGTTTAGTTGTAAAAAAATTTTTTCTGGGGAAAATATTTTTTTTTTTGTTTAATAAGCTGTATCTCATCTCCTAGACATACGATATTGCTGAAATTTTCTTCAAAACTTCTTTTTAGGGTGAAGAAACAGTGGAAGTAATTTCAGCCAAGATACTCTAATAGTTTAGTAGTAAAAAAATATTTTCTCAGGAGAATATTTTTTTTTGTTTAAAAACCTGAATCTCATCTCCTAGACATACGAACATGCTGAAATTTTCCTCAATACTTCTTTTTAGGGTGAAGAAATAGTGGAAGTAATTTCAGCCAAGATACTCTAATAGTTTAGTTGTAAAAAAATATTTTCTCTCAGGAGAAAGATTATTTATTTTTTAAAAAAGCTTTATCTCATCTCCTACACATACGAAATTGATGAAATTTTCCCCAGAACTTCTTTTCAGGGTGAAGAAATAGTGGGTGTAATTTCAGCCAAGATACTCTCATACTTTAGTTGAAAATAAAAAAAAATTGTCTCAAGAGAATGTCGGCTGCTAGTTTCAGTTTCATGTACCCGCTTACCATCAGGAGCGTCATTTGCTTGTTTGCCGGCCTTATTTACTAAAAATACTAGTTCAAACAATTTTTCCTTTATTGTAAGAGAGCCGGAGTGTAGCTGACAACTAAATTACGAGCGATTCCCCCCGAACTTTTTTCTTTAACTCGATTTCACCTGATAACATACGATGATGATTTTCGGGGTGAAACGAAAACGGGGGCATCGCTCGTTACCCATATTTCGTAGGGTTTAGTTTGTACCTGCAATAAGTAGTTAGATCACCCCCAAATTTAATTCTGGGAGGTGATCTGATTCTAAATGACATTAAGCAGGTCAGCGGTGCCATTCGTTATTAGTTTATTTTGTTACGAAACTAGCACATTATCGGAATCCTGGACAATATGGTCTATTTACTGGACACGGAACAAGACGCAAAATTCCGGGACAATCCAGGATTTCCCGGCCATCTGGCAATCCTAGTAGGGAGAATCCGCCCACAAGAAGAAGAGTTGCTACAGTGACAACTATTCTTTTTGCGATGACGGCAAGAAAAAATGTATTAAATCCACGACAATGACCAACTTCACGTTGGTTCGCTGTTAACAAACCCTCGCGACGCAGGTAATTGCGTGGTGCATTCGGCAAGCGGCGAACGGATCGAGGGCCGCTAGTCGGTGCGGGTATACTTTGACGTGCACTCACGCAAGCGTGGCATACGTCATGATCCTGGGCTTCTCCGTTCACAGCGTCACCTGACTAGTCTCACGGACCGCAGTCCGAGCGGCTAGCCAGCTGACCAGCTCCCGTACCTACCATACCAACCAACTCCCCGATCTACCGCTCACCCTCCAGGCGTAAATGCGGGGTCCAGTTATCAGTCGCCATTTGCTACAGTGACACCTAACCTCAGGTGAAAAACAGTAGTAGTTATATGATTTTTACCACGAATTTTTAACATAAGTCTGTTCGACAATACCTAAATTACAGAGACACTATGTAATAACCTGATGCACACAGGACATATCAAAACGGCAATCAAGAACAATAATAGTCAGCCTTGAGTTCGATTAGTTGCATCGTACATCGTACACCGCCGGAGCAAAACAATCTTTGTCTACTGTATAGCTTATGTTATGATAGGCGGTTAAATCTAAGTTCAGCCGGCTGATCTTCAATAAAGTCAGGTAAAGCATAACCTAACGCAAATGAAACAAGTTTTTAACGGTTTAGATGCACCGATTTCTTTATGACGTTTCATATCCTTTCAGGCTGTAACATAGTTCTGACGGCGATGCAGCCTGATTAGGATGCAAAAAGTCACAAATAAATAAAAAAGTGCATCTATATCGAAACTTGTTTTATTTAATGAGTGGAGTGCGTGAAAACCTAAGAAACAAACATAAACTAACGCAAACTAAATTAAGTCAGATAAACCCAGGTCCACAATTCACAAAAGTCACCAGTCCACAAGAAGGAAATTTATACAGAAATATGCGGAACGTAACTGGATTTACTTAGGAAACTGTTTGATAGATGTTCTCCTAGTACACATTAAGTTAATATATTGCGGGAATCACAAGTATTAAACTTTTGTATTATGAAAATTAGAAACAGAATAATGAGACTTTCTCATGCTCGATGTTTGGAAGATATACTTAATTACTTATTGTCATCCATAAATTTTTATTTCATAGAATGCCGCATTAATAATTCTTTTATACAATGCCATTTTCCTTTGCATTTATATCCTCTCCTCACGCGCGTAGGTTCCTGACCGAAGGCCCATTGCAGCACATACCGAATACAGCTAGTGTTGAATAATAAACCAATAAAACCTTCCGTTTCCATCAAACCATATACCAAGTGTTGAATATTTGGTATTCCACGTACAATTTGTCGACCTTTAAACCCCCGCGTGTGCCTAAAAGTTCCGCCCCCCGCAGCGCCGCGAAGAATACCTTTCACATGATGTTTGACATTTTACTAAAAGGCAAAGAACTAGGTTCCTATTGCCGTGGCATTTATACTACGTTCATACATAATTTCACGATATATATACCTCGTGACAGTATAATGAGGCGACGAAATATAAAGAGCGAGTGAGCTTACAAGATATTTTTAAAACAAAAACTGCAACGCTGCTAACGCATCACATGACCTAAATACTGTAATGCACATCATGTTGAGGTTGAAAATAACACCAGACAACTAAAACGACTAAAATATAAACTTAAATGTTTTTGAAATGTTGGCATTCTTTATAAATTATATGCACAAAAATACATACTTTATACCAGCTGAGCACGAAGGCATGATATCGAATTTGCTAAAAATAACGAATATACCAGCTATCTTCGCGTCTGGACTTCACCGTCACTTAACTTCAGGTGGGGTGGAGTCATTTGTCGAATCTATCTATAATAGTTATTTATTATACAAGAGTGGAAAGTTCCTTTTTAACCGCGTGCTCGATTTGGATGACCGAGCAAGCGAAGGATTCTAAAGTTGAATCACGAGCGCAGCGAGTGATTCTAAATTAGAATCCTGAGCGTCAGCGAGGGAAACAAACGAGCACAAGGTGAAAAATCTTTCCACTCGAGTGCAATACGTAACTTTTCATCCCACCTCAGCGAGGAAATGACAAAATGAAAAAGAAAACAATTTATAATGACAAAATATTTAAGCAATAAAACGTGAAAAACTAGAATGGCGCGAAGCACGCAAATAAAACAAAGAAACCAAGAAGGTTCCAAATTTAAATTTTTTCACAATTTAAAAAGTTCTAATCATAAATTTGGCACCATAGAGGTTACATTAAATAGGTTTAATGACGTTTTGAATTTACAATTATATTGAGTACTCATTATATGTGATGTTCTAAATTCAAATCTACTTTGCCGCTCAAGCGAATAAAATAGAATTTTCCAGCCAGATTTCGAAGCGCAAAATTACACTTTCCGAGGTGGTGGGATGAAAAATAATAAAAAAGTTCATTTGAAGCTGCGGTGGCATCTCGTCATTGTCAAATGTTTGAATTCCGCTATCAAGTTCAGTCAAGGCCATCAAGTTTGTAGACTCATCTATACCAAATTATGTGGTGAAATTAACTACCATAATAATAATAGAAAGCCCTGGATAAAGATAACTAGATCTCATAGTAGGAGAGCCCAAAGTATTTGCTGTGCATTGAAAAATATCCCGTTATAAAACCGTAGCAATAATTTATTTTAAAACAATTAAAGTAAGTATAATAATGGGAATAGGACTACGGCTTCATCATCATCATCATCATCATCAGCCTATTAACGTCCCCACTGCTGGGGCACAGGCCTTCCCTATGGATGGAATAGGGAGATTGGGCCATGACCCACCACGCGGGCCCAGTGCGGATTGATGGGTGCTAACGACTGCAGATGCAGCCGGGACCAACGGCTTAACGTGCCTTCCGTAGCCCGGAGGAGCTCGAGGTAGTAATTTTTGGTCACCCATCCAATGACCGACCACTGAGAAAGTTGCTTAAGTTCAACGATCGCAGCCGAACGCGCTAACCACTTGCGCCATCGAGCTCCTCTACAACGGCTTACTTTTATTTATATCTAAACTTCATTAAACCATTTAGCTATGAAATGAGAACTACAAAAACATATAGCCGCACACCGAACTCAACATAAAACCACGACTGTAACGGAATGCTTTTACAAAATTAGTGTTTAAAGCCGCCACCGCCGTAATATCGAACCACAATGTATGCAGCGATTTCTATTGTTTACAGTGGCCTGTAATAACACTATTCCGCTATAGTGTAGCATCGGTTTGACAGCTTCATCAAACTCCGTCATCGGTTCTGTGAGTGCATACGGCTGTACGCCACAGCGACACAGTTTCTGAATGACTAGAGCTGTGGCACAAAATATATAGTACAGAAGGTAATCTACATTCAAAGTGCGCTCGGGTAACGCACACCTAGACTATTAATACGGAATAGATCTTGAGATGTTGTTTTGTATGATAACAGTATCTCAAGATCTTAGTCTCAGAGTTGAGAGCGATTTATTAATACGGTACCTAGACACCGCTCAGACACGCGCACAATATCTTGGACTGCTTGGGACCACTGAGAGCACGAGTTCCATCCGCTTGAGACACGCGCCTGTGAACTTTTTTGGGCAAAAATTTAGTACCTAACAAAACTCGTTAATAATTGTCAATAATTATTATTATTTATTATATTTATTAAGTTTGTTAATTAATTTTGATTATTCCATTCGTTTATTACTTAAGATGATTTAGGGGGGTCGACCATGTCTTGGTGAGAGGATGTCTCGATAGTTATTACGTGAGATCTATATAAGTATAGGGAAACGATTTCCATTTCCATGGCAACGATAAGTAAAGATAAATGATTTAAACCAATGTTTACTACGACCAATAAATATACGGGGTGTAAAAAAACCTATGACAAAGACTAAAACTACGCATTCTGTACACCCAGGTAATATTACAAAATATTATACGTGGGAATATACATTTTTTTTACTACGCAAAGAATGTGCCCATGTGTGTGCGTGCGTGTAAATGCCTCGATAAAAAAGTTTCTAAACACGTTTTGAAAATATTAATGTATAAATCTTGAAAAAAAATTGTGACTTTGACCTTCAATAACTCCATAACCATAAATTTCCCAGGTATGGATTCCAGAAGAAAAAAATTATCGTCGTGATGTGGAAAATACGTGGCCTTCGACTTCGTTAAAGGTTTTTTTTACACCTATATGAGGAACTTTGAAAGTACAAATAATAATTTCTAAAAATTTTTTGTTTGAAAAATAAACATTTTAATATACCAAACGTTTATTAATTTTTTACTTTAGATTCTTACCTAATAAACATTAACCGGGGGACGGCGAACGGTTGCTTGAATTCAACATGCAATGTTGAATTGTCGTTTTTTTATTTGTACCTTAAATAACAATAACATTGAAATACTTTAGTTATTATTGATTTAAATTTCCATTCTACCTGTTATCTACGTACGAGTGCCATTACCTCGTTTTTTTAGCACAATCCAAAATTGACAACCCGAGCGCGACCGCCGAGCGTGGGTATTTTTTTTTTAAGTCTCCTTTTTTCTTTTTCTTCTTTAGTCTCCTGTCTTGTCGACATTAAGCTGGATTTTATGAATTTGGAATAAAAATGTCGTGCATGGTACATGATCCAATGATATGCCCATCTATTTTGACTTTTCTGTGTTTGTGTTAGAGAAGATCTTGAGGAGCACGTCTCTTTAGTCTCTTAAATGTATTGTTTGGTTGCTTTTCCATCAAAGTTCTTGCTAGTGGGTTAGGATGATTTTGCATTCTTTTGGAATAGGAAAGAGCGTGGGTATGAAAAGTAAAATACATATGTCAGATTACCTTCTGCACTGTCTATTTTGTGGCTGTGGTCAGAGCTGTGGTGGCAATTCATTGTTTCCTGATAGCAAGTGGTAATGGAAACTATATTCGGACTAGTATTTCGTGTTCGGGGTGCGGTTTATTTCGAGCGCGGGACTATTTTCTTAACCTCCCCCCTGGAAGTCGTCGCTCTTTCGTAGAATTGCTAACATCCTTATTACAGCTGTTCAAGAAATAACGTAAGAAAGCGTTATATACATTTAAAAATATTGAATTAAACATTAATAATTCGTGTCGTTGTTTGTGTATTAATTTAAAGTCGTTTTAAATAAGGTGGCGCTCCAGTTGCAAATTAAAAATTACGAATGCAGTTAGATCATCATCATCAGACTATTAATGTCCCCACTGCTGGGGCACAGGCTTTCCCAATGGATGGAATAGGGAGTTTGGGCCATGACACACCACGCGGGTCCAGTGCGGATTGGTGGGTGCTAACGACTGTAGATGCAGCCGGGACCAACGGCTTAACGTGCCTTCCGAAGCACGGAGGAGTTCGAGATATTAAATTTTTGGTCACCCATCCAATGACCGACCACTGCGAAAGTTGCTTAACTTCAACGATCGCAACCGAACGCGCTAACCACTTGCATGGCGAGCTACGGAACCCTAAAAACGTCGAATCAGTTAATATTTTTCATTTTGCTCCCAGTTCCCAGTGCAGCTTAGGAAACAGTGTATTAATATCAATTCTTTTTAATTATATATAGCACATCGACAGTTTAGTTTTAGGACTCTATAGCTCACGACACTAACCTTGAAATGACGTCGCATTTTATAAATATATGGCTTTCCAATCATACAGTAAGCGGCGACAGTTTCATGTTTTCATTATTATCTATTTGTTTTTCAATTATCGAATAACATAATTTATTACCTACCTATATCTTTTTTTTTATATTTGGGTATTTCTTCGTTAGCATTATCTTTATTACTTCGCGTCATGTCCCTTATGGCTATGGCCTTATGGATCAGATTATTCAAGGTGCTACAAAATATGACTGATATTATAATGACTACCCCCCCCCCCCCCCTTACACACCCACACACACAAAAATGGTCAAGCTATTGTTGGAAAGTAAAAAGACAGGACAGGTTATCAGTCGACCGCCTAGATTATGAGATAAACATTTTACTGAAAATACCCGCTCTTATCGTAGTTGTTAAAAATTCTATCTGCGTTTGAAAACATTATTTGAATACTTTTTAGGATTCCGTACCTCAAAATGAAAAAACGGAACCTTATAGGATCACTTTGTTGTCTGTCCGTCCGTCCGTCTGTCAAGACCGTTTTTCTGAGGAACGCGTGGAGGTATCAAACTGAAATTCATATCTAATACTCATGTCTACTGTCCCTTAGAGTTGTGAAAAAATCAAACTTCTAAGCCAAAGCAATCAAAAGATACAGCCGTTTATGCCGCAAATTTTCGAAACTCGCACGGGAATGGAAACCTACAGGGTACTTCCCGTGAACTTAGAATCTTGAAATTTGGTACGAAGTAACGTCTTATAGTACATATGCATAAAGGAAAAAATGCGAAAACCGTAAATTTTTAGTTACATCATATAATAAAACAATATTTTTGAAAATTTTAAACTTACTACCTTATTTCTCATGAACGCGTAGAGGTATTTAATTTTTATTTTTTTTTAAAACACACCAATAAGCCTAGCCCCAAAGAAAGCACTATAAGGCCTGTGTTATGGGATACTAGGGTAACAGATAGAATACATATACTATACATATATAAGTATATTTATATAGAAAATACATATTAAACATCCATGACTGGAGTACAAATGCTCGTATTCATTACACAAACATCTGCCGCCACCGGGATTTGAACCCAGGACTTCTCGAGTCGGCGACACCATGAAACCCGGCGCACAAGCCACTCGGCCACGGAGGTCGTCAAATTGAGTTTGTACTGAACCTTCGGTGCGCGAGTCCGACTCGCACTTAGCCGGTTTTTTTTTATGTTTATGCAGGCAAACGAGGTGACAGTTCACCTGACGGTATGTGGTCACTGCACCACAGCCCCTCATGCGTTGCCGGCTCTGAAGGAAAAGGTTTACCGGCCTTTTGAAGACCGCCATATCATAAGCTGAAAGGGAAAATAGCTGAAGGGATTTCGTTCTAGATCTTGCTACGCAAGAAAAAGGAACGCGCGTATCGCATTTTGCTAGAACCAGACCCGTCTTTCCCAGTGGGCACTTTGGGCAAGTGCCCAGGGCCCCGCATTCGATAGGGCCCTCTCAGATCAAATACAAAGTCCCTAGATCACCAAACGGAAGTTATAGGGTCCCCATTATATCCTAATATGCCCACGCTGCATATTAACAAAATCCTAAATATTTATCCTCTAACTTAGGGGGCGTCCATAAATTACGTGAGATGTTTAAGGGGGGGGGGGGGGGGGGGGGTCGGGCCAAATCACATCTAATCTTACGTTGGAGAGGGGGGGGGGGGGGTCTCGGCAAACATCACGCATTTTTTTTTCACAGTAGTATCTTTAAGTATTCTTTTGTTAAATTTTTTATTACACTTATATTATAATATTGATTACTAGTCTTAACTAGTCGTAAATAAAAGCACGAAGCATTTTTTTTCTTTTTACAATAACAATCCAACGCGTTTACGAAAGAAACCCACATTTTGAAAAATCTCACGTGAGATTGGGGGAAGGGGGAGGGGGTTGAATAAAATCTCACGACATCTCACCAGGGGGGGAGAGACAGAAAATCCAAAAAAACACCTCACGTAATTTATGGACGCCCCCTTACCGGGAGTGCAAGCTCAAACTGATGGTATGGCTCAAGACCATGGATTATGATGAAACTGAGAGCCTTCTTAATCTTACTTACTAGCGGATAAAATAGCATTTGTACACACTAACTCACGTACACTCGTCACACTCACGCACATGCACACACAAGAACACGCACACACACATACACACGCATACAGACACACACTCAACCGCTTATATAAATTATAATTTATTTTTTTACAATGTATTAAAAATCCAATGAAAAGACCTTACCATAAGATATATTAATGATGCTTTGGAAGAGTGGTTCCTTCTGGTACAGGTGTTAAACACTTAATAGAAGGAACCCACCCGGGTTTGGTGTACAACAAATGTGGTATCGTAATAAACTTTTTTGATTTGATTTTTTGATTGATGCCCAGGGCCTCCAATAGGTCAAAGACGGCACTGGCTAGAACGTTAAGTGTCCTAGATGGTGAGGGTGAAACCTCTCTGCGGCGTGTGTTACGGCGGAAGAACTTGGCCGCTGGCACCAGATTGAATTGCACTTCTACTGTATTACGATAAGTCATCGGCGGTCCAGCCCCCCCTAGCATGAGCACCGCGATATGATATATAACTCGTTTTTATCACGCTCAATTGTCAAATTACTATGGCGTTTGACAGTTAGGTGAGATAAAACACGTGATATAATGTAAATTGTGCTGTTCTTGCTACGGGGACTGAGTGGCCTAGTAATGTCGCCACTGCTGGAGCATAACCCTTTCCTAAGCACAATCATAGATAGACTGAATTAAGTATATAAAAGAACGGGCCTAACCTGGGCGCCCTGCTGCATCATTCGCTTAAGTACCTTTCGAAACACGAAAAATAACGAAACAAGTGATAACTGTTTGGCGGACCATTTGATAACTGGACACTCCGAAAGTTCTTCACTAAACTGCAACGATACAATACGTACTACTTCCAAGCAAACTGAACATTTTTAAATAATGTACTTTATATAGTCCAAAATGACATCAACTTTTTTGATTTAGCTTTCTCTTATATGGTATACAACTTTACTCTCTTGATGATAACGATCGCACAAAATTTGTCGCCTCTTAGTAACAAGAAGCACTCTAGAATTTGCGTTCCACTGATGGGCCGGGGTCGGCCTTAATTATCTGAGCCACTGTTTGTCACTTCACATGAGAGTAATTAAGATTCTTTCCTAACATGTATGCATTTTTTACATTAGTGTGATTTATGTGGATTTACGGATACCTTTTTTGCCAAGTTTACCATTTGCATAAAACTACACGCTATTGGAAGAACAAAACCTTAAGTCATCCTCAAGTTTTGTATTATAAACATACGTTTGTGTGTCACATTCCTAATAACAAAGGACATAATTGATGAGCGTCATACAATGAGGTGGAAGGAAAAAGGCATGAAAGGCCGCCTCAGACGCGGCACCTTGAAGAAGGGTGACATCATTCGCGCGGTGACTATGTCGGCTCCATAATGTGTCGAATATTATGGCGTTTTGAACGTTTTTATTTTCGTGAGCTCGAACTCGTACTAAGGGTACAGATGGCGATCTTCATACAAAGTACGCTCTTGCAACGCACACATAGAAACCGCTCATGGACATGATAATTTACGATATCTCGGACCGCATGGGACCACTGCGAGCGTGAGTTCCAGTCTCTGAACTTTTTTGTGCAAAAAGAGAGTGACAAAAAAATACGTATTTTTTAAATGAAAAGTGAAGTGCATACATGAGATTACCTTCTTTACTATCTATTTATGCTTAAATTTAAGTAACAACCAGGTTTTTACTTAATTAATATGGTTTTAGTTTTATGTACTTCTGTCCCTGTAGCATGAGGACCGCAATTTACATTACACTTGTATCACGTTTTTTATCGCGTCAATAATTTAATTGTCAAAATCTATAGTAAAGTGATAAAAACAAGCTATTTATCATATCGCAGTGCTTATGCTAGGCAGGCTGATATGTTTAAGAGAAAAGGTGAAAACACTAATTTTAAAATCAAATAGAGATGGAATGAGGCTTACACATGATTTAAATGGGCAAATGGGCCTTAGAATTTAGCAAAAATACCCTTTAAAAACAGCTTCTACTATTAAGTAAGAAAGATAACAGTTCAAAGATGCTTCGATGATGTCTTGATACCTAACTTTTCTTAGGCGACGTGACGTCACAGACCGGCAATTGAGCAAATGATATGTCAACAATAGGTTTATAACTTATAAAATAATAGGTAGCATGATTGAACAATCTTTGATTGATTGATTATGATTTGTGTACTAATTCTAGCCTGGCATCATTGCTGTGTCTGAAAACAGGATCGTAAACAACAATTCATCATACTTCACTATTGTCAAAAAGGAGGAAGCACAAAATTAAAGAGTAATGAATATCCCAGCAAAGTCATTTTCATGTAAACTGTAGCCAAGAAGAGAATAAATGACTCACACTATCAGAAAGTCACACTATCAGATCTCATGTAGAGCCAAGCTTCTAACTCTACAAAGCTAACTTCACAAACTCTACACTATACACATAAGGCTTGAATGTTTCATTACTTCAAAAACTATTGTATAACAGATAAGAATAGTGGATAATTTACGCGCCCTCGAATGAAGCAAACTGCAATATAAACTTTATATGTATATTAAGTCCACAATTGACATAATATTCCGAGGATTTTGTTTATATGGTATAATCAAAACCCAAGTTATAGGGGGTTCAAAAAAGAGACTGCTAAATAAAATTACATAAAAAAATCATGCATATTCCCTAATAGGACAGTCAATTCAACATCCTGTAATTTTTACTTTAGACAAATAATTTGCTAAACATTAAAAAAAAACAAAGCTTACTTCTAGCTTTATATGTTACTATGTGTTTTGTCATGTTTTTTTTTTATTGTTTTTACTTTAGACAAATAATTTGCTAAACATTAAAAAAAGCATGTGTTTTGTCATGTTTTTTTTTTAATGTTTTTACTTTAGACAAATAATTGGTACTTAATTCCATTATATGTAATCGAATTTCGGGGTAATTTGTAGGGGAGGGGGAGGGGGGGCTCTCCCCGACCCCCCCGCCATAAAAGATTTTTGGCGGAAATGCAGTTTTTTTTTACCTAACCTAAAAATTCATTAAATCTGTTAAATGTAGTGGAATTTCAGGGGGATAGGTATAAGGGAAGACTCCTCAGAGGGAAGGGTAACCCCCCCCCCCCTCCCGGCGTTTTTTTTTAACGAAAAGATAATTATAAAAAATTAGAGGGGTTTTAAAGGTAAAACTGTACTTCCAGGGCCTAGATTTTTTTGTAGAAAAAGTCTCTATTAACGAATTTTTCTTTCTGGCGCTTCGCCGGCCGCTCCCGCGGCACGCTCGCTTCGCTCGCTCGGCTCGCGCGTTAAGGTCACAACACTAACCTAACCTAACCTAGTGTGAAGTATCACCATACAAGCGGCTCATTAGAGTCCAAAACTCGCACTACACTCGACTCTTCAGGCGAAGGGACAGCAGAACTCGAGGCCGAAGGCTTTGAGGATGCCATGGTAGTCAGACGATGTTAATATCAACAGGAGTACGAAAAAGCTCTCAATTGTGACGAACACAAACACTGACTGACAGATCTCATTAATGGCGGTAAATTGTCACATTTTGACAATAGCACCAACTTAATAAACTTATATTTACCATAGACAACGAGAAACATGTTATTTTTGCATAAAAAAATGGCAGCACTGATCAAAATTTCTGTCAAAATTGACTCATAACCTACAAAAACATTAATTTTCAATATTTTTTTTCTCGAGTTCTATTCGTTTCCGCCTAAAAAGATTTCGTGTACGTGTTTATAATAGTTACTACTTTGCATGACAAAAATTTCAGCTTGCAACTCAATTACATATAATGGAAAGCTGAGCCAAATAATTTGCTAAACATAAAAAAAAGCATGTGATTTGTCATGTTTTTTTTTAATGTTTAGCAAATTATTTGTCTAAAGAAAAAATTACAGGATGTGGACTTGACTGTCCAATTAGGGAATATGCATGTTTTTTCTGTATTTTTTTCTTCTATTCAATAATTTTGAAAACAGTTTCTTTATTGATGTAATATTAACAAACAAATATTAGCAAAATGTTTGAATTCCACAATCAAGTTCAGTCAAAGTCAAGGCCATCAAGTTTGTTGACTCATCTATATCAAAATATGTGGTGAATTAACTACCTACCTACTGCCTTAATTTTATTCATAACATCAACATACAAGGCAAATCCAGTGACCAAAACAGAAACAAACAACAACATAGCCAACAGAATAAGTTACCAAACGGGGATAAAATCGGCATTTATTTTTAAATGATTAATTTGATTTGAATGACAATAAATCATACTAATTAACACAGTAGTAGGAAAAATAATAACCTTTTTAATTTAACATCCACAGGTCCACGAGCCTACTAAACATAAATATAAAGCATTCCGTCATCAAGAACAATAGAATCCCATTCATTTTTAATATATTCATTCTGGTCGGGTGTTCTGTGAGTTTTATTTATCCAAGTGATATTGTCAAGGTTCTAGTATGTAAGACCTCAATGAAATGGCAAGGTGTTTAGCCCAACATTGTGAGCTTAAGAAATTGAATATCAACCAATAAGACTTGATTAAGTGCATACGAAAGTACCGCTATGTTTCGGCAAAGGGCCACGCACTTCGACACAAAACACTCGTATCGTAATCAGATATAGGAAGTCTCAACTCACCTCAAATGCAAATTTTCTATAAACTTGTCTGTCGTGAGATTGTCCAGCAGGACAAAGTCGGACACACCGACTTCTGGTTGGGTCGCCATTGTCGCTATGTCACTTTTAATTCCACAACAATAATATTTATTTCAGTTCACACACAGTTGTTATGAAATTATTCACGGTATTTCAAATTATAACAACAAACCGTTAAAAAAAAACAACCGCAAACACAACTCCTCCGCTTAACATTTCATTTCAAACTGTCACTTTTAGTTGCCACTTGTTTGACCTGATCTTCCACTCAAGATTTTGTTGCCACCTTAAAAATTCTTTTACCCTTTTATTTACTGTCCATTAATCAATGTACTGTATGTTATTACATTAAATTAATATAATGTGGATAACCATAAAATCTTATGACAATTTTCAATTATTTTCTGGGTCAAAAACAACACAATATTATTTATCATTCACAGCATTTCGATTTATGTCACTTACATCGGAACGTGAATAGTTTCTCCGCCGCCATTTTCCTTGTTGTAGGTGCATCAAATGTCATAATAATTTTCAATTTTTATGATTATTATATTTATTTTGGCCCTTAGGTTTTAGAGGTATATTTTTTACATATCAGTAATAAATATTTTATACCGCTTGTAAAATATAATCCTTAAATTTACTGTACAAACCGATAATCGTAGTGATATTTAGTGTTCGTCATTTCAAGGATCTCTCATGTTCTTCAAAGAGGATCTTCTTCATAAAAGGTAGTGAGTTAGGCGCCCGCCCACAGTGCATTACAACGTAAGAATATCAACCGCGTATCGTAAGTTTTTGCATCTGATATGAAGGAATGAAATCGTGCAGTGAAAATTCGTGACAGCTTTCGGTGAACGGTCGATTTGATGGGACAATGAGTGATTCGCCAGGAGTGGAGTGGCTCCCGGCGTACAGCCCCGGACCACCGCGCCACAGCCCGCTGGGGCCAATCCCTCGCTTTTTGTACGAAGATGTTCAGCCATTGTCTCTACAGCAGGAAAATAACAACAAGGAAAGTGACCAAAAGGAGAACTCAAAAATAATGCACGCGAAACCAGCGTACAGGTAAACATAATTATTATCCTCAACAACTATCAAAACTATGAATAGGTCTGACTCATACTGTAGGTCACCTCCTGACTAATCATAAAGTTTACTGTACCAATGAATATACATTTTTAGAATATAAATTAAGTAAACAATGGAATACAACAAAAATGAGACTTTAATTTTACATTAAGATACATGCTAATATGATTATTGTTTAATGTTACCATAACTATCATTGCAATGATATTGCATATTTGTTTGATTTTTTTATGTAACCTGCTATACATTTGAAATTATCATTTTTGTTATCTCTACCACAAATATTTTATATAATTAGTAATTAGTGAATTCAATATCTTTTTAATTAAAAAATCTTATCTAATGGATTGATAAAACTATTGACAAGTTTAGGTCTTACTAAAACTACAAACAAATATATTTAATAATTATAAAGTCTTTAAGAACTATCTACTGGCAGACTATTTACTTCATTTGGGTAAATGACAACAATAAAAGTAAGGATGAATAAGCATAATATGTAGAACAACTTTTATAAAAAAAAAAATAGAAAATGTAGAGATTTTTTGTCAAATATTTAGTTAATATATTGTTTTTTTTTTTCATTTTCAGTTATGCCAGCATGATTAGATTAGCAATCAGCAGTTCTCCAAATGGCAAGATGACTCTCAATGAGATTTACAATTATATCTGTAATGCTTTTCCTTACTACAAAGAAGCTGGCAAAGGATGGATGGTAAGGGGAATTTGTTGTTACAATATCAATATGACTGTTACATTAATTAGAGGCTGGCATTTTGTGTTAGGCTTCATTTTAACAGCCGCATTCCTTGTGTTTTTGGCACTTGATCATTTGGTTTTTACACACGAACTTCAGTTGAGTAATTTTCTTACTGAGGAAGGGTTTCTGTATCTGCAAGGTAGTGGTTGCATTTTATCCAAATTAAATTTAAAAATTTGCAAAATTTAGGCTCAAGACCCAGCATTTGGAATATGAATAGGCTGATAGTGGTATCATGTCTTGAAAATGACCCTAAGTAATGTTTCATACTGTTCATTTGTTTGATTTATTAATGAGCAGTTAGTTTAGACAAAAGTTTTATCTTAGGCCTGATACATTAGTCAAAGCCCCATCAAGTACATAGTACAATTTTCTTTCAAATTTTGACAAATAGTGAGCTACAATTTGGGCTAAGTTATTTTCTATACTTTATTATGCAATTGAACTTATGCTATCATAACTATTTCAGAATTCAATAAGGCACAACTTGTCCTTGAATAAATGTTTTATGAAAGTGGCTCGTAGTAAAGATGACCCAGGCAAGGGCTCATACTGGGCTATGGACACCAGCCAGAAAATGGCAGAGGTGGCACCGCGACGACGAAGAAGTATAAGGGTGAGTTTAAATAAAAAATCAAGAGCTAATTAAATGCACTTTTTGCCATATATGCCAATACGTTTTGTGGCATAAAGTGCAGTTTTTATGCATCATAGAGCAAAATAAGTGCTGGGGCACACAATGCGTTATGGCGCCGCAACGTTACGTCGCAGCGGAGGCGCCGGCGCCCCAGGAGCATTGACAACTAGCACCAAAATAATCCTCTCCCCGCGTCATCTCAAAGGATGCAAGTCTCGTGGACACCACAACGCATTGTATTACATACTACTGATATTACTATGTATGACGACTCAACAACGCTGCTCCAATACATTGTATTGTGTGCCCCTACACTAAGGCAGGTTCCAGTAGTCTACGCATTTGCAATAGCCATTTATATTTAGGCAATACCATAATAATTAGGAAGGGGTTACTTGCATACTTTGTTATTGTTGAACAGATACTATTCTTGCAAATGTTGTGTTGTCAACGTCTGCCTTCGTTTAAGATATGCAATTTTATATAATGTTAAATGCAAGTATTAATTGATGTGCAAAAAGATAACAGTTTATATAAAAAAAACCTATTCTCTTCAACCAGTTTTCTGAATGTGCATGCTATCTTAATTGGCAGTATTGGGGCAGTAGGTTCACACGTCTGTGCTTATATTATCATTGCAAATCAAATTATAGGGTGTTTAATATACATACTTTTATGATGGAATTGCCTTCTGAAACTTCATTATAAACCTAATGTCACATGGGTAGCGTAAATATCACCTATTAAGATACCAGTTGTACTCCTAGTTATTGAGAATTGACTGATCAAGTACTTGCACATGAGTAAAGAAGTTACAAAGGCA
The DNA here is from genome assembly GCA_902850365.2 of Chilo suppressalis. Classification (NCBI taxonomy): domain Eukaryota; kingdom Metazoa; phylum Arthropoda; class Insecta; order Lepidoptera; family Crambidae; genus Chilo; species Chilo suppressalis. Next base: position 24,863,867 of record OU963904.1, on the reverse strand, counting down.
AAGCTTTATACAGTGTGCGTGTGTGAGAGAGTTTGTGGCTCCCTGTCGCCGCCAATGGAAACGTTTCCCTGTGTATGCGACATGCCGCCAGCGCTTCTCACATACGTGCAATAGGTTGACAGTATTAAAAATAAAGGGCCGATGGTTGATATGTATTTACAGAATGAATATTGACAGAGATTTTTGCTATTTTTACTGAAGAAATATTCATAATTTTACAAAAAAAAGCGCGAAGATTTTTAAATAAATTAATGTTGATTTAGGATTTTACATTTTATTTAGAAAAAATAATAATTTTTTATGGAGTTCATTAACTGATAGTTTTCCAAAATTTGTCAAATATCATATTGGCGGCAAAGCATTGAGTCAGTTCCTCCGCCCCGCACAGATGGCGCCGTACAGCCCCGAGTGCAGCTCCAACAGCAGCGGAGCCGACGCCAACGCCACGCCCCCGCCCACACCCACCACGCCCACGCCTCCCGCGCCCGACGCCAACACCAACACCAACACCACCGCCAACACTACCACCAACCCCAAGCCAATAGACACCGCGCCCGCGCCGGAGAGAGCAGGGACAGGTAATGACAATAACGCAACTGTACAACGCCTGTCACCCCGCCCGCGCCCGACGCCAACACCAACACCACCGCCAACACTATCACCAACCCCAAGCCAATAGACACCGCGCCCGCGCCGGAGAGAGCAGGGACAGGTAATGACAATAACGCAACTGAACAACGCCCGTCACCCCGCCCGCGCCCGACGCCAACACCAACACCACCGCCAACACTACCACCAACCCCAAGCCAATAGACACCGCGCCCGCGCCGGATAGAGCAGGGACAGGTAATGACAATAACGCAACTGAACAACGCCCGTCACCCCGCCCGCGCCCGACGCCAACACCAACACCACCGCCAACACTACCACCAACCCCAAGCCAATAGACACCGCGCCCGCGCCGGAGAGAGCAGGGACAGGTAATGACAATAACGCAACTGAACAACGCCCGTCACCCCGCCCGCGCCCGACGCCAACACCAACACCACCGCCAACACTACCACCAACCCCAAGCCAATAGACACCGCGCCCGCGCCGGATAGAGCAGGGACAGGTAATTACAATAACGCAACTGAACAACGCCCGTCACCCCGCCCGCGCCCGACGCCAACACCAACACCACCGCCAACACTACCACCAACCCCAAGCCAATAGACACCGCGCCCGCGCCGGATAGAGCAGGGACAGGTAATTACAATAACGCAACTGAACAACGCCCGTCACCCCAAGCGCCCGACGCCAACACCAACACCACCGCCAACACTACCACCAACCCCAAGCCAATAGACACCGCGCCCGCGCCGGATAGAGCAGGGACAGGTAATTACAATAACGCAACTGAACAACGCCCGTCACCCCAAGCGCCCGACGCCAACACCAACACCACCGCCAACACTACCACCAACCCCAAGCCAATAGACACCGCGCCCGCGCCGGATAGAGCAGGGACAGGTAATTACAATAACGCAACTGAACAACGCCCGTCACCCCGCCCGCGCCCGACGCCAACACCAACACCACCGCCAACACTACCACCAACCCCAAGCCAATAGACACCGCGCCCGCGCCGGATAGAGCAGGGACAGGTAATTACAATAACGCAACTGAACAACGCCCGTCACCCCAAGCGCCCGACGCCAACACCAACACCACCGCCAACACTACCACCAACCCCAAGCCAATAGACACCGCGCCCGCGCCGGATAGAGCAGGGACAGGTAATTACAATAACGCAACTGAACAACGCCCGTCACCCCAAGCGCCCGACGCCAACACCAACACCACCGCCAACACTACCACCAACCCCAAGCCAATAGACACCGCGCCCGCGCCGGATAGAGCAGGGACAGGTAATTACAATAACGCAACTGAACAACGCCCGTCACCCCGCCCGCGCCCGACGCCAACACCAACACCACCGCCAACACTACCACCAACCCCAAGCCAATAGACACCGCGCCCGCGCCGGATAGAGCAGGGACAGGTAATTACAATAACGCAACTGAACAACGCCCGTCACCCCAAGCGCCCGACGCCAACACCAACACCACCGCCAACACTACCACCAACCCCAAGCCAATAGACACCGCGCCCGCGCCGGATAGAGCAGGGACAGGTAATTACAATAACGCAACTGAACAACGCCCGTCACCCCGCCCGCGCCCGACGCCAACACCAACACCACCGCCAACACTACCACCAACCCCAAGCCAATAGACACCGCGCCCGCGCCGGATAGAGCAGGGACAGGTAATTACAATAACGCAACTGAACAACGCCCGTCACCCCAAGCGCCCGACGCCAACACCAACACCACCGCCAACACTACCACCAACCCCAAGCCAATAGACACCGCGCCCGCGCCGGATAGAGCAGGGACAGGTAATTACAATAACGCAACTGAACAACCCCCGCCACCCCTCCCTCCCACGTTGCCTGCGCCTGACCGTGCGACCAACAATACCACCAACACGTGTCCGTGATGGTAGCGTACCCACGATCAATATACGGTTTTTCGTTATGCCATTAAATACTGCGTAAATAGTGCCAAATAAGTGTAAAAATAAAAAAAAATAGTGCCTCTTTAATTTAAGAAATAAGACCATTTTCACTGTGTACGCTAGCATGACGTCAAGCTAGCGTACCCATGGCCGTCCCCAAGAACGGCATATATTTAAGCAACGAAATTGCCACACAAAAATAGTTCGCAAATAGTACCCTGGCTTTACAAAATTTCATAATCAATACTCTTAAAGAACCAAAGATAATGAACTAAACATTCTTAGCTGGCGTCAACCTGACGTACCCATCTCTTATCTATTAGACAAGTCCGTCCGTCTGTCTGTGGTGCTGTTTCAGCGGCCAAACCGTAAGAGATAGATAAAGTGAATATTTAAGTTATAAGTTAAGAATAGTCTGATAAGACTACAAGCCGGATTTGAGTAACGTAGCACTTCCGGTTTTCGAGAAATCACGAATTTCAAACGAAACCACACAAAATCTCCGAAGTTCTCAATTAATTAAATACATTTTTTTTTTAAATCAGGTTTTGGTAAACATTTGGTTCACTGGTTTGCTAGTAATATTTCTCATAGAAAATGAACTTTTCTCGTTATCAATTCTATATGTATAAATAGTGTGTCAAATAATGTCTCTAACAGTAAAAGTATTTTATGTGAATGTGTGCCTCTTTAGGCACTATTTTTTTATTTTTACACAAATTTGGCACTATTTACGCAGTATTTAATGGCATAACGAAAAATCGTAAATTGATCGTGGGTACGCTACCATCACAGACACCACCAACACTACCCTGCGCCAGAACACACCTCGCCCGCGCCTGGGAGAGCAGAGACAGGTAATGCTAATTAATCAAATAACTAAACAGCCACATGGCCACCACCAGCACTAACGTCACACCTACGTTCGCCGACTTCTGTTGATACTACGCTCACACACGGGACAGGAAATAATATTGGTGAATCAGCCATCACGCCCACGCTGCATGCGCCCGACGCCGCGACCAACAATACTGCCAATACTACGACCAACACTAACGCCCCGCCAACGTCCGTGGACACTACGCCCGCGCCAGAGAGCGGACAGATAAATACAATAAAATGACAAAACAGCCGCAGCGGACAGGTAAATACAATAAAATGACAAAACAGCCGCAGCGGACAGGTAAATACAATAAAATGACAAAACAGCCGCCCACGCCCGGCGCCACAACTACGATCAACCTCAACGAATTAGAAATCATATTGAAGCATTACTCTCATGTAATGACGTATATTAAATTACATCGCTGGATTCCAATACTTCTTTTGATCCGAGACCCTCAACACAACCCTTTTTTTTTATTCTCGTTAAGTTCGCTACGACGCTGTTCAAATTTCCATTCAAAAGTTCTTGACATTTGATGTGTGGGAAATCGAATTCAACTATCCGAATTAAAACCTTCGAACTGAACCTTCTATTGACACGATAGCACTTCACGTTCAAATTTTTATTTTAACTAAGAAGAAATAAGATTGCAAATGTAATGCACGTCTTGCGGCCAGTTTCAATAATCTAACTCCAATAGGAAATGGCCTATTACAGCCCATGAAGATTGTAATAACAACTGAATGAATTATTAAAACCGGCCGTTAGTATTATGAATGCCCTGGAATAAATACCACGAACGTACCAGATACAGATTTACCCAGAACGCCGCATCGCGCGACGTGAACGACCTCAATGAAAGCTAAGTGGTGCGATCCATTCGAATATAAGCTTTATGTAGTGCTCCGTAAGGATGAAAGTGCAATGACATCCTCCTATTTGTTTACAAATCATGCCCGCTACCTGCGTATAAGTATTCGCCGGTGCTAGTTAGCTTGCAAATGGACTTTTCTGAAATGCGTCGATTAGCTTATATAAAGCCGGGTCTCCAGCGCGTGTTTTGCCCAACACAAGCTACAAAAACATCAACGTTCAACAAAATCGTCTACATCAAACTTTGTTTCACTTTACATATTTGTTTACACTAAAAACATTGTTGATGAATAACAATGTTTTTGCTTTCCGACGCCGATGGAAAACACGTACTCAAATCTGCCCCGCGCGGGTCCAGGGGCAGGGTATTGTTTCATCGGCCACTCGCTAGCGGGAGCTCCGTTCCAAACCAACGCACCGCTCCAACTTTTCACTCTGACGTATACCAGGTACAGGTACGTACCTGGGCGTTTTTCCCCGCCCATCACGACAACGGCTAACTAGAGCCGAGGTTCGAGTCTCCGAGGCGATCTCTAGTTGAGCCGACCCCCTCAGCTTCGAGTGGTCTGGAGGCTCCAGACGGAGAGGAGACCTCCCCCTCGAGGGGAGATGCCATCCGCCTGGAATATCTCTAGAGGCACTCGCCAATTCTCGGCTGTAGGTCCCCTTAGGATCTCGCCGTCCCCAAACCCGGTGACGCTGTAAAGGTCATCTGCGACCAACAGCATTCACACTAGGGTTGCCACCTTTTTTATGTCCTAACAAAGTACTTTGGATATTAAAGGTAGAAAAAAGTACATTGTGTCCAAAATAAAGTACATTTTATTTCACTTAAAAAAATATATTTTACGTTGCTTATAGCAACTTATAATAAATAATTTGTGGCTGCTAAATATCTGTAGTTCTTATCCGCAATGAGAGAGGCCATTGTACAAAGCCATACAGCCGCGACCAATGTTGCAGGACTGAGCTCAGGACGACATATTTTACATACTGTTGTTCCGTTTTACGCGAAAATTCTTGCTATCCTCTTTTTGTATAATTTATGTAAATTAAGCCCCAAGTAATCAAATCACATTAAATAAAGTATTTTCGCGTACTTTATTGTTGGCATAAAGTAAAAAGTAAAATTACCCGAAATAACGTACAATACTTTATAATAAATTACGGGTAGCAACCCTAATACACACTCAAAAAAAATTGACATAAAATCTACGAAACTTTTGTCAACTTTGACATTTGTTGTACCTCGATCGTTGTTTTTGAAAGTAGTCATGTGTATTTTCTTTACGATAGCCACGTGAGCAGGAGACGGCGTGTGTAGAAATATTTCAGAAACAAAGTTTGGTTGTATGTCTTTTTGTTGAATGTTATCAAAAAACTTTTGCTGGAGGACTACGGACATTAATACGCTAATGATGATTATACTTACTAAAGCGAGTACTATCGTTTTCTCAGTAGTTCCGGAAACGAATCACACAGACGACGCGCTGTCGGAGCTCATGAACGAGGAACTCATCGCCGACGTGGACATCACTACAGGTAACATAATGTTTAATTCTAAAGAAAATATAACTAGAAAAAATTCCACTCTGACCAGGCAGCAGACGGGACTCGAACCCGCACCCTACGCAATCCGGGAGAATGCACTGACCAATTATGCTACTGCGGCCCTCACGGACCGCGTCGAAATTCTTTTAGCCATTCTTAAGCTGCGAGGCAGCGCCATCTCTTTGTATTAAAGATAACCCACAATGTCAAATGAATACTTTTACAAGTATTAAACATTTGAAAGAAGAAATAGCAATTATAGTTATATTTTTTATTATTTTAAAGCATGTAACTGCTTGATGTTTAAATCTAAAGAAAATGTAACTAGAAAAAATTGTGGGTTACCTATAATGCGAATAGATGGCGCTGTCTTGCAGCTTAAGAATGGCTAGAAGAATTTCGACGCGGTCCGTGAGGGCCGCGGTAGCATAATTGGCCAGTGCATTCTCCCGGATTGCGAAGGGTGTGGGTTCGAGTCCCGTCTGCAACCTATAACACTATATACCTAATATTTCGATCCCGAATGCACGCTTTCCCTAATAACTTTATACCTATAACACAGTATACCTAATATTTCGATCCCGAATGCACGCTTTCCCTAATAACTTTAGACCTATAACACTGTATACCTAATATTTCGATCCCGAATGCACGCTTTCCCTAATAACTTTAGACCTATAACACTGTATACCTAATATTTCGATCCCAAATGCACGCTTTCCCTAATAACTTTAGACCTATAACACTGTATACCTAATATTTCGATCCCGAATGCACGCTTTCCCTAATAACTTTAGACCTATAACACTGTATACCTAATATTTCGATCCCGAATGCACGATATCCCTAATAACTTTAGACCTATAACACTGTATACCTAATATTTCGATCCCAAATGCACGCTTTCCCTAATAACTTTAGACCTATAACACTGTATACCTAATATTTCGATCCCGAATGCACGCTTTCCCTAATAACTTTAGACCTATAACACTGTATACCTAATATTTCGATCCCGAATGCACGATATCCCTAATAACTTTAGACCTATAACACTGTATACCTAATATTTCGATCCCGTATGCACGCTATCCCTAATAATTTTAGACCTATATCACTGTATACTTAATATTTCGATCCCGAATGCACGATATCCCTAATAACTTTAGACCTATAACACTGTATACCTAATATTTCGATACCGAATGCACGATATCCCTAATAACTTTATACCTATAACACTGTATACCTAATATTTCGATCCCGAATGCACGATATCCCTAATAACTTTAGACCTATAACACTGTATACTTCATATATCTATCCCGAATGCGCGCTATGCCTAATAACTTTGAGGCGAGCTAAACTGTACTTGCAGGGCCCAAGTAGGTTTGGTTAGGTTAGTATTAGTTAATATCAATTCTAAAGTTATTAGGGATAGCGTGCATTCGGGATCGAAATATTGGGTATGCAGTGTTATAGGTCTAAAGTTATTAGGGATAGCGTGCATCCGGGATCGAAATATTAAGTATACAGTATTATAGGTCTAAAGTTATTAGGGAAAGCGTGCATTCGGGCTACAAATATTAGGAATAATGTTCTTTACAGATATAGTGATTCAGGGTTTCAATTTTTGGTATTAAGTATAACTGGATTATGGCTGTGTTTTTTTGTGTGAAAAGTGTGACAAACGAACATCTGTACCTGGTGGTAAGCGACCACCATAGCCTATATACGCTTGTAATTTGTGCATTTCTTACCCTGACCACATCTCTTACTGTGGTACCCATCTTGTGGTCTTTCTTACGGAAAGAAAGAAGGAGTCATCAAAATGCAGTGTGATTTCAATAAGATGATGGCACATCAATACCAGTGAAAAATCATTTTACTAAAAGCGTTACTGGTAATTACGATTGGCCAATGGCAGCTCCTTTTCTCGTGTGACGCCTTATTTCCATTGTGATTAAGAAAGCGCTCCACTAACGGCCAATTTCAATTATCAAACTACATAAATTGAAATCTGGGCTTATTACAGCTTCGACGCTTAGACATTATTGTTGAGTATTACGGTTATAACAATAACTTTTGCTAAGAATCTACCTTGTACCGGAAGTTGATAATTGAAAATGGTCGTAATTCGTCGTTTCCTTGCGCGCGCGCAGAGTAAACAGTAAGGTTCAAATCTCATTGGCTCAGATCGCCTATGGAGTGACGGGGGCCGGCGCCACACTTGCGGCGCCTTACACCACAGCTCCCTAACCGACGACTACGGCAACTTCGTCGTCACCACCCTCGACGACTGCGACTGCCCCGCGCTAGATCCCCCCCTTGCCGCTATAACCTGCCCCATCACCCCGCCCCTCCCCGCCTCAATCCCCTGCCCCATAACCGCCTCAATACCCTGCCCGATAACCGCGAACCACGCCCCTTATTGGCAGCCTGACGTGTTATAACACCGCTCAACGTATCCCACACTACCCTATACTCATTAACTGACATTTATATGCTTACATAATTATGTAGAATGTGGTTCGGCCATGCCTACTGAAATTTCATATTTATACTGATTTGTGAAGGCGTATTTTATTTAAAGGTTTATATATGTAGAGTGCGATTCGCGACTGAAGTTGTCGCGTCAAAATTTCAAAAAAATTAATTCTGGGTGATTGTGAGGTTTCTCTGAACTGAAGTCTGCGCATAGTTGCGCTCGTCGCTAACTTCACAACCGTCATTAAAGTGTGAATCGCACTGTACAGCGTTTAGGATCCGAAGAAGTATTGAATTTGAAATACGACGCGAATGTAAGTGAACATGACAAGGAAATGTTTTGTGTGTCGTAAACTTTGATCCAATCGTTTTTTGTCTACGTAATGTATGTTCTGTTATGTAAAGTTTTTTGGCAACTGGAATGCAAACACATAAGACATCGTGAGGTCTTCTATAAACTAAAAAAAAAGGGTTAATGATATTTACGCTCTTGATTTTACTTTGCAATTTATAGATATTAACGAATCGATCAATAGTTTACGAATGCTATAAAACTGGTACTAGATCTGTACCCTTAGCACGAACCAATATCGAATTCGAATAGTTTGCGAGCCCGAAATGTAATGTCAAATTTTGTATGAAAACTTGAACAGCAGCGTCACAACGGATGTAAAGAGAACTAAAAATCAGTACACATCGAATTCGATTTTGGTTCGTGTACCGTACCGTATTGTTGTATTTTATCGATTTCAACGATATACTCAGTTGAATTTTTACGTTCGGGATAAATTTATAGTATAATACTTATACAAAATTTTTGATGTTTCGAAACTCTGTAGCACAGCAATCAGGATTTATAGTATAATAGTATTATACCACAAATTTATCACAAACGTAAAAAAAGTTAATAATTTGACCTTTAGATGATTACATAGCATACACATAGTTGACGTCACACAGAAGACTTGGGGTGTATTCCGAATCAACTTCCGAAATTTGACAACACTACTACTACACCAGTGCAATATGGCGTCGAAATCATGACGTCATTACCGCTGGCCAGCGTACTGGTTTATATTTCGGAATACACCCTTGATCGAATCGAGCGTTTTGGCGGTTAATTCAAAACCATTAGAAATAAATTCAACTTTAATTGGTCTAATGGAGAAAAAAAGACATTTTTTTTTCTTTTAAATCGTTTGTCCCAATCTTCAAATATAAGCAGTTTTAAAAATTTGGAAAATACCCTATTGTCCAATTCAGATATAACTACGGATCGTACGTCGAACGTACGGACAATACTAGGCCAGGTCGACAGAAATTGATTAAGTTCTGCAATCGATTTTGACTTTTCAATTCAACTACAATAAAGTGGAAAATCGATTGGAGAATTTTGGGCAATTATGTTAGCCTGCTATAAAACAATTTTGTAAAACTATCACAAATCGCGATGAAAATTCTCTATGTAGTCAACTACCATCATTAACTTTCATACAGAGTACTATAATGTCATCAGTATAAACTTATATGTTTTCCAATCGATATTTATATAACTTTAAGGCCTTAGCGTTCAAAATCTATTGAAAATATAAAACGCTTAGTACTGATGTCGTTAATATAGGCCCGGGCCTATAATAATTTGTAGATTGAAAATCAAACTGCCGATATATATCATGTTTATTAAGCGAATTCGATATATATAAATAGCATACTAGTTTTGTGAACTGTTGTAACAAAAGACTAATAATGACGACGGATCGTACTGTTTTTATACATAAAAAGTATATGCCACGAGAGATGTATTAGTGGAAGATCCGAACCTTCATCGACTTTCACCGAACTGATAATAGAATGAAACATATTTTATCATTTCTTTAGTGTATTAGAAAATATATTTAAAATGGGTTGCCTAAAAAAATCCTGGACATACTTGTTTTTAATTATTCCAAAAAATAATTTATGCTATATTAACAAATTAAGAAATTTTTGTCCTGACTTGAAGTATAAAACGTATAGAATGGGGTAATGTAACTGACAGCGATATACCTGTTTATACCTAACTACTGGGTTGCCAACCCAGTAGTAAGACAGCCCAAGGGCCATTGCCAATAAATTAAAAAAAAACAGCCCAAGGGCTGCACATTTTATACTGTTTTAGGACAACATTTACCTAATATCTTGATGTTGCACCATTTAATTAAAAATGTTTTTTTAGAAATTAATTAAAAAAAAGTCCATCCAGGATTTTTTTAGGCAACCCATTTTGAATATATTTTCTAATACACTAAATTAATGATAAAATATGTTTCATTCTATTATCAGCTCGGTGAAGGTCGATGTAGGTTCGGATCATGGAGCATATTGTATCAGAGACGGTGACATATCTGCCAACTAAAGTATAGGTTAGCGGTAGTATACGTTGCAAGGCGCGGCAACTCTTCATACAGAAGGACGCAGAGGACCACAGAGGGAAGCGATACGTACGATAGTTCACGTTTATTGCGCGCGGCGAACCTCCAAATGTGACTTTTCCCCAATATTTTAACTGTTTTCATGGAAATGTCACGTTCAAGAGTCGCATAAATTTAAATTATTGAAAACGGTGAACAGTATTGGAGCCAGAATGGTGACGAACAGATCTCAGAATGACCAGTATATTGTAATAATGAATAATATTAGTGTGCGCTGGAGTTTTGTCACGACAGCGGTGCATATACACGATTAGTATTCATTTCTATTAGTTAAAAATGGTACTGTATAATTATTACTATATAAATATGAATTAGTTGTTACGAATTTATAATTTAAAGAAAATTATATATAATTATGGAATATAATAAAGTCGCACCTATATACGTAATAAAAATATTGCTTTTTTTAGAGTATGTATAGCGTAAACTTGGCCTATCCGATGGAGTATTTTCGTTAAGCTGACACAAAACTGTTGCGTCTCACGAGGTGCATTATTGATTTTATATACACTTGTGCCATAGAGTATGGAATCGACAGACGAAGTCGGGAGTTAGAAGTTGAAATTTGTCCCATATCTTATTGAAAAATGTGTTCAGAAATTTTTAGAAGTTGTATCTACGTACATTATAGTTAGTAACTATGTTGTAAGGCGTTATTTTAATATGACAGGTTTCTGATGATGTCTGCGGTATATGACAGTTTTTTACCAATTTTCGAAGTGCAGGTTTATATGATATTGTTGGGAGGTCATCATACTTTTTGTACTCGATATGTACCAACTTGGATCAAATGCTCTCTTATGTGTATACTAATTATAGTGCTTGTAATTGTTAGATACTTAGACGGTGGGTGATGCTGTGTGTGCAGCCAGGATACAGAGTAAATTGAGAATATTTCACGTAATTGTAACGTTACTTTCTGTGAAAACTATTACAATTACTGATCGCTTTAAAACAATAACGTATGTTCAATACACGTGTATGGCAGAAAATGTATGTAGATTGTAAACTCTCAAACTTTGTTGGACAGGAGCCATAGAGCTAGGAACACGCTTGACTCGTTCGTAGACTTTCTCTATACCAGGATACCTGACTGATAAGTGGAAACCAAGGTAAACCATGAAATATTATATCACGTCACAAGTTAAAGCCAGAAACATATTAACCTATCGTGTCGTGTCGTGGCGCGCCAGAAACACATCGGTTTCATACATTTACTATAGTTAGAGATATATTTACGTATCGTGTCGTGTCGACGCTTTAACCTCTCTATCTCTCTCTAACCCATTATAAATGTATGAAACCGATGCGCCACGTCACGCCACGACACGTTAATATGTTTCTGGCTTAACATGCAGTCAACAAACAGGTCAATTTATTCAAAATTTCCTAATTAACCCAAACGACCTTGTGATTTATATTGCTTGATATAGGATTCACTTAATTTCGTAAATCAATATATACATAAAGAAAATTTTACTAGAAAAGAATCCACGCAGACCAGGCATAAGACGGGACTCGAACTCGCACCCTTCGCTATCCTGGCGAATGCACTGACCATTATGTTACCGCGGCCCTAAAATGTTCGAGATTTTTTCTAGTAAAATTTTCTTTAGATTTAAACATCTAGCTGTACCCTTAGTACGAGTTTGAGCTCACGAAAACTATCATAGTTTTCGTAATTGTAAATTATGTTTATAATAATATGTCCATTTTGGTGAAAAGTAACCAATTCTTAAAATTTGTATTGAAACGAAAACAATTAAATCAGTACCCTCAGTATGAGTGCGAGCTCACGGAAACTATCATAGTTTTCGTAATTGTAAAACTCGTACTAAGGGTACAGTTAAATGTTTAACAAAAATATATAAAAACTAGCTGACCCAGCGAACTTCGTACCGCCATAAAAAAAATAGGGGTTGGTGGTAGAAAGTTGAAAATTTAGGGATGTATGTATTTTTGTATGATGTATCATAAAAAAAAAATATCTAAAATCGAAAAAAAAAAATTTAGGGGTGGATTACCCTTAACATTTAGGGGGATGAAAAATAGATAGTCTGATTCTCAGACCTACCCAATATGCACACAAAATTTCATGGGAATCGGGAAAGCCGTTCCGGAGGAGTTTAACCACAAACACGAGAATTTTATACAATACTAGCTGACCCAGCGAACTTCGTACCGCCCTAAAAAATCGGGGTTGTCCAGCGGACAAAATTGTGAATCCAAACCATTCTCAGATCCCCTTGAACACACACAAAAAATTTCATCAAAATCGGTCCAGTCGTTTAAGAGAAGTTCAGTGACATACACACTCACAGAAGAATTATATCGAGGGTATTCCGGGAGAACCGGATAAGTAACGATACTGCTAAAATGAGAAAAAGGAATTTAAAGTTTTAGATTGTCATAGGTCAACGACGAAGCATAACTAAAGTTTTTTTTTACTATTTGTTCTGAGATAAATTATCTTAGATTGTTTTGATACATTAAATTTTTGCAATAATTGTCATAAAATGTTAAAAAAGGAGAAAGTGGGCGTGGAGGTATTGCAGTTATTTTGTTTTACCTGAAATACGTAAAAAAGCTGTATGTCTCGTTAACACACATTAATATTTATCTTATATATTAGGAACAGTTCACTGTCCTGTATTAAATAAGTTGATGTTAATATTAATTGAAATAGAATTGTTATCAAGGCTGTAAAATTATTTTTTTCTCAGTTATCTGTTTTTACCTGTATTTTTTTTGGGAATTACTGCATTAAAAAACAAATAGGCAATATTAATTTTATTAATTGTAAGCTTTCTTAAGTTAAAACAGTTTAATCCTGTAGATAAAATAGCACTTAAAAATATTATCAAGAAAAATATGACTATAGGAAATTACGCAATAGTCGCAAGACATCTCCTCCTCAGTATCTTCAGGAACACTAACCGTCTTCAGATTTTTATACCAATGCTCCAATTCTTCTGGTATTATATTTTTCTTAACCAAATTTAGTAAATCCTTCTTTTTTGCTTCGGATATAGGTAATGATTCTTTATACATTTTTTTTAACTCAGTCGGAAATTCATCCTGTTCCTTTCTTTTCGTTCGTGTAGGTCTAGTTTTTCCTCCTTTACCGGTAACATCAATGCAATTAAAAGTCTCGCTCATGTCATAATTGAAGTAAATTCTTTTCTCCCCCTTTACAAACCTCAGTCGTTTGATTTTAAGCCACTGTACTTTATTTCTGTCCTTGTCCTTATCTTTGTTATGAATGATCTTAGAAGCCAGATCTTTTAAATCATAAAACTCATGGTATTTAAACTCTTTTGTTTTGTATGGCTCCTTGACTATCTTCTTTTGTTGAACAGTATGTATTTTCCTACGCCTTGCACGTTCGCATATTGAAATCCAGTCTTGCATTGAATAAACTGATGTTTCTTTCTTTTGTGATTCAATAGCACTGTGCATAGAATCAGCTTTCATGTATGTATGTCCGGATTCTAAAAATTTTTGCTCTATAATCTGTAAATGTTCAATTTGCTGAACAGCCCAGAAAAGAATTGTTGCCACATATTGATTTCTATTTTGACCTGAGCAAGTATCAGAAAAAAGGCTAATTTCAGTTACATTTGCTGGTATACATTTTGTTAAATAATGTAATAAAATCGTTCCAATTTTGCAGCTCCCTTTTTTACCGTTCAGTTCAGACCATAGAAAACAGTATGCATTATTGGGCAGACCCGCTTCATAAACAGTAAGATTAAACACGCACAGCTTTCGAGAATAATACAACAGGCTCACTTTGCAGTGAGGAATCTGGAGTACAGCCTGCAGATCAAATGAAACCGAAACAAAGTTACGATCTTTGTTAGCTCTTTCTTTGTCTTTCTCCTTTTCTGCATTACAAACATTTTTCCTCTGGATATGTTCTTTAAAATTTTCTTCTAATAATCCTTTTTTTTCTTCGTCAGCCTTTTCATAATTTGTACAAATTGTACATTGATCTTTTTTCGGCACAAAAAAACTAAAATTGTATTCCGTAGCAAATACTCTTCGATAAGAGAGCTCATTTACTGCTTCTTGATTTTTTTCTTGGCAAAACTCTTTGTACAATGTGTACATTTTTCTTATATTAAGATCTGCGCTCAAATACTTTCTGTTAGTATCTTTTCTTGTGTAATGTGATTCCATACATGGAAATGATTCTATGTGGCGACGAATTTCTTCCAAGATTTCTGGTTTAGTTTTGTTAGCCGGCTCGTGTTTTCCTCTACTGTCAATTGCATCAAAAGCACCAATACTATTGCGTTTATTTATAGCGTCAAAGACTACAGATGGCCCTATGTTAAGAGTTTTCGTAAAAAACTTTTGACAAACTTGTTCTTTTGTGTCATTGTTTGTGAAGTAGCATTTTTTTGTGTAAGCCCTTTTTTCACGTTTATTTTTCACAGCAAGTACTCGCTTAGGACGGTTTACTTCTATATGGGAAAGAATGAAATTTTTTCTACCGACAAAATCAAGCTGCCAGTAATGTCGACATATTTGCTTTCTAGCGTTCTCATCAAAGTTATCGGAACATTTGTACTTACAATCAGAACAGTTAATGTCCTTTGGAATCTTTGCTGGCCGCTCTTTAGAGCGAGACTTGTAGGGCAAACCATCAGCTCTTCTTCTTTTTGCTACATTTACTGCCCAACATTCAGGATTAGATTTTTTCCACCTTTTCATAGGTTTAACTTTTTTCCACATATTATTTAAAATTTCATGTAATACTGAATTAGCAATTTCTGACGTCTCTTTCTGTTTTTTATTTTGTTCCTGTAGCAATAGAATATTTTTTTCTAACATACCATCGATTCCATCATTATTTGGCTGTAAACTATCTCCTAGTAAATCTTGAAGAGTAATTAACTCACCATCTTGATTCATGTGTTGGTTGGGGAGGGAAGGTAAATAGGTAGGATCTTCGTGATCAGATACATCGCCAAATAAGCTTTCCATCTCTATTTCGATTTCATCACTGATATTAAATTCATACCGTGGATCTCTTGGTACTGGTTGACGACCTGAAAAAATACCAGTCATTGTAAATAACTAGACATTTTTATTAACTGGGAGATAATCGTTCTCAAAGAGCTCAATGGCGCAGGTGGTTAACGGAACGTGCGATAGTGGAAGTTAAGCAACTTCGCAATGGTCGATCATTAATTTGGTGACCATAAACTTATTATCTCGAGCTCCTCCGTGCTTTGGAAGGCACGTTAAGCCGTTGATCCTGGCTGCATCTGCACTCGTTAGCACCCACCAATCCGCACTGGGCCCGCGTGCTGGGTCATGGCCAATTTCCCTATTTTATCCATAGGAAAGGCCTGTGCCCCCGCAGTGCTGTCATTAATTAGCGGATGATGATGATGAATCGCTAAAAATACGCTCACAGCGGGTAGGGTAAGATTAATGTCTCAGCTCGTCTTTCATACCGATACATGAAAATAGGTATGCATCTATTCCTGGCAGTGAATGGCTAATTTGTCTGTTTATAAATTATCATAATACGGGTATACTTATGCAGAAATACATACCGGATCGACGTCTGGGAAGTCCACCGTCCACCTGATGAACATCAGCTGCTACAATAGTATGATGTTGAACTGTTTCGCTAACACTTTCAGAAAAAGAGTGTTGCCCTTGAAACATAAACTAAGCATTAACTCAGCATTTAAACAACACTGCAATATATTATTTTGAATGAAAAAAAAATATAACCTCAAAATTACATTATTCATGTAAATTAAAATTACCTTGTGTTGAACTGTCATTGATTATCAACGATACAATCTTCTTTCCTCTGGAAACCATTTTACACAGATTCACAGTAATTATTCGAATATGACACAGTAATTAGCTCCTAATGAAATAAACACGTGCGCACGCGACGACTTATAACTGAGACTAATATACAAAAACGTTAGCAAGCAAAACAGACTAAGTAAGCCATATCTCTGTTGAGGCGGATCAAATTGCGTTACTTGTAGCATGCAAAACAAAACAAGCTCGCTTATTCTGTTTTGTCTGTCAATTAAACAAAGAACTCAGTTCGTTTTACCAATGAAAAACAAATAAAATACAATATTTTGTTTTACCTGTTAATATAAAATACAATTATCGGTTAGTATTTCTGTGGGTAAACAATGTAAATAGTTTTAGTCCATTGTCACTGAAATAAATAAAATATTTTGTTTGTTAAGAGTCCATATCACTTTTTGCTTTTTAATTTATAGAAAGAAATTGTACATATTTTCTTTACCCAGAGGAAAAAACCGTTGTTAAAGCTTCGACAGTTATATGGTTTTGCCTGATAAAACATGTGACAAAAACTATGTATTCTATGTTTCTAACATTTTTTTTTACTTTTTTGCACTTATTTGGTTTTGCCAGAATACCCTCGATATATATAAAGATTAGATATAAACCTGCTAGTCACCTCAACCACAAGCATGTTCCTAGTTCTATAACCCTCCACTTGAAATTATGGCAGTACTTAAGTTTCTACACAGTACAAAGATACAGTATTTAGTAGTGGTAATGATAATTTTAAACTGATAGGTACGAAAGGATATATTGTATAAACCTGTGTTTGAGTAGATCGCGGCGGTCACGCGGAACTCGTCCCTATAACTATTGTTAAGAGAATAATATGCGTTAGAGAAAAAACTTAAAGTATAGATTTCATAAAAATATTGGTTCAATCACATTCCTTAATTAGTTGAAATTTTAAAATGTATTTTAATTTTAACGTATTTTTATACAAAAAAAAAAACAATAATAATAATAATGATAAATAGAAATTCAGTATTTATATTAATGCTTCTATATTTAGTTTTATCATAACCTTCGTTAAGTTGTAGAAAAGCGTAATAAATATCATTAGCATTATTTTAATTTACATTATGGTGCATAATAAGTTGCCATCTTTTATTGTTTGGTATTATTTATTTTTCTGTGATAATCTTTATTTTATATGAAACTGTATAAATATACAAAAAGCAGTTTACATTTTTTAAATGTTGTCTAAAAATGCAGCCACAAGGCAACTCGCTAAATTGTCATATCTCATTTTGTCACTTAGAACAAGGACAGGTAGCTGAGAAATTAAACAAATAAAGGAATAAGTGAAATGGTTGAGTTAAGTTTTGTCAATGTATTACTTTTAAGCTCGTAATCAGAAATCAGAAATCAGAAATCAATATATCTTTATTCAAATTGGATGTATAGTACAACACTTTTGAATCGTCCAAACATTTTTTTTCCCTACCACTCGTTATTGGACATATTTTTTAGCTGCGGAGAAAAACGAGCGAAAAAAACTCCACAGCATTAAAAGCATAATGTAACAACATTTACAAATCATTATGTTGTTACAACGTCAATACAATCATGATTTATTTAATATAGAAAACCTGTTGGAATGATTGGAACAGTTCAAACCCAAGCATTTTTGTCTGTAATATAATCAGACACTTTGTAATAAGCTTTTTTAATAAGTGTTTTTTTTATACTATCTTTGAATTTATTTATGGTTAACTCTTGGATATTGCTTGGGACTTTATTGTATAAGCGAACACAAAGACCTTTAAATGAATTATTGATTTTGTGAAGCCTAGTAGCAGGTAAAGTTAGTTTATTTTTGTTTCTTGTATTAAGTGTGTGAACATCACTGTTTTTAAGAAACAAATTAATATTTTTTCTTACAAGTAATAAATTTTCGTAAATGTATTGTGATGCGACCGTCATTATACCAAATTCTTTAAACCTATCTCTTAAGGAATCCTTAACTTTAAGATTATAAATTGATCGAATAGCTCTCTTCTGCAGCACAAAAATAGTTTGAATGTCGGCGGCGTTTCCCCACAATAAAATTCCGTACGACATTACACTATGGAAATAACTAAAGTATACTAATCTGGCCGTATCTACATCCGTTAACTGGCGTATCTTCATTACGGCATATGCTGCAGAACTAAGTCTATTTGACAATCTATCAATATGTGGGCCCCATTGAAGCTTAGAATCTAAAGTAATCCCTAAGAACACTGTGGTGTCTACAAGGCCCATATTCCTATCCTTTACATTCACACTGGTTTTTACCTGTTTTACATTAGGTAATACAAATTTAATACATTTCGTTTTTCCTTCATTTAGTAATAAATTATTAACATTAAACCAGTGGACTACCTTAGAGATACAACTGTTCACGTCGTCAATAACTGTTTCCTTACGTTTGAGTTTAAATAAAAGTGATGTATCATCCGCGAACAATACTATCTCATGCTTATCTCTAACGTAGTAAGGTAAGTCATTAATATAAATTAAAAATAAGAAAGGACCAAGGATTGAGCCCTGCGGAACACCCATTTTAACCGGCGAACCCGCAGACTTATTGCCGTTAATGTCAACCCTCTGAATCCTATCCATCAGGTATGACGCAATAAGATCCAGATCAGTATCTCTAAATCCATAGTGGTGGGCGTATTACAGAATGACAACTAAGTGTTGATCTTTACTTGAGTACAGTTAGAAAGGGATGTCGCTCTGTATAGCACATAGCGCCATCCCTTTCTAACTGTGCACAAGTAATAAATAATAATGTGTATAGCACATAGCGCCATCCCTTTCTAACTGTGCTCAAGTAATAAAAATAATGTGTATAGCACATAGCGCCATCCCTTTCTAACTGTGCACAAGTAATAAATAATAATGTGTATAGCACATAGCGCCATCCCTTTCTAACTGTGCACAAGTAATAAAAATAATGTGTATAGCACATAGCGCCATCCCTTTCTAACTGTGCTCAAGTAATAAAAATAATGTGTATAGCACATAGCGCCATCCCTTTCTAACTGTGCACAAGTAATAAATAATAATGTGTATAGCACATAGCGCCATCCCTTTCTAACTGTGCACAAGTAATAAAAATAATGTGTATAGCACATAGCGCCATCCCTTTCTAACTGTGCACAAGTAATAAATAATAATGTGTATAGCACATAGCGCCATCCCTTTCTAACTGTACTCAAGTAAAGATCGACACTTAGTTGTCATTCTGTAATACGGGCCTTAGTGTTGATCTTTACTTGAGTACAGTTAAGCCTCGATGACACGGGGCGAGTTACAAGCTACTAGCGAACTTGCTGGCCTGTAGCTTGTAAACTCGCCCCGTGTCATCGAGCCTTTAGAAAGGGATGTCGCTATGTGCTATACATAGCGACAACCCTTTCTAAATGTACTCAATTAAAGATCAACACTTAGTTGTCATTCTGTAATACGAGCCTTGGATAGTAAGAGCTAGATACCAAATTGCGAGGGCAAACTACAAATTATTAAGTTCCTGTGCAAGCTATAGAGATGCCTTAGAGGAGACTCGGAGCGCCTTTCCTTTTTTGTTTAACCTGGCAATGTATAATGCGATTCAACTAAGAATAGGACTGACTGGGTGCCATATTTTGACGTCATTGCTGTCAATTCAAACCAAATAGGTAGAGTGAGCAAAAAAATGTTGCTATTTAATAAAACTTATTTATTAAGATTAAGTGTGACAAAACATCAGATTTTTTATAAAATTACCTTAGTATTTCTTTATTAAGACTGTGTGAAAAAAAACATTAATCACAATCTAGCTCTTAAATTTCGCTCATCTCTGCATTACCGCCGGAGAAGTTACGAATAATCATGCAGGTCACATACAAACATGCATCATATATGTAAACTAAAGTTTTAAATCGAGTTTTTGAACGCAACATAAAGTGACATTTGGTTGACGATTTAGGTTCTCAACCATGTATAGCCAAAACTCAATAAATGAAATAAAAAAACAACGAATATCAATTATCAACATTTCTTATTGTTTGCTTAAAAATGTTTGAATTTTATTCTAGAATCAGCTGAGTGCTAAAAAAGTGTTCCGAGATTTTTTTGCAAACCGTACTTTTCAAGCGACATTTGACTGATGGAGGTCATTGGCTTTCCTATTCTTATTTGAATCGCATTATGGGATGATGTTTATGAATTTGCGAGACGTGATAACTGCAGCGCTGCGTCCGCGGGTCCGTTGCAAGCAACGCTGCATTTCTTTCGAAAGCATGTAAATTACTTTGTTGTAAATGAATGAAAAAAATCGTACATCACCATGTATGAATTTAGGTTTTAGTCAAATAGGGTCCGAGTGTGTTACTGTACCCCTGGCACGAATTAACATCGAATTGGAATAGCTTGCGAGTGCGAAATGTCACTGTCAAATTTTGTATGGTAACTTGAACAGCAGCGCCGCGAAGGACGTTAACTAGAACTAAAAATCAGTACACATTTGACAATGATATTTCGTACTCGCTAACTGTTCGAATTCGATAGTGGTTCGTGCTAAGGGTACTGATTACCTGTCCTTTTTCTATTGAAAAGAGGAGAAATTGATGAACTGTATTCGTAATTGACTTTGGTGAGAATTTATGGCCTGCCATCTTTATGTAACAAAAACAGAATGTTTACTGTGGCAACATTAGATGATTTTGCGATGCAATCGTTTCGGTATTCGTAAATTTACGTTACTTCGGTTACTCACTCCGCCTATAAATGATATTAATGCGGCGATCGATACGAAATTAACTATTTTATTAATTAATTATAATCACATTAGCCGTTTAATTTAAGAGTAGGATGTTCTACCTCTAAACAAATCATAGTTGATGTACAATATAAACTTTTAACAGAACATTGTTTTTCAATTTCATCCCCGGCGGTTCCCTTCTGAATGCTCAACTTTTGTTGTGCCAACATACGTACAAGGGCGGATCCAGAGGGGGGGGGGGGGTCATGGGGGTCAGGACCCCCCCCCCCCTGGGCTGGGTACAGATGGACCAAACCCAGGGGGATTTTATTTAAGTACTTTCAATATTTAATATACCACGACTATATGACCCGCCCCTGGCGCCAAAGTATCTATATTTTGTGCATTTTATAAGGATCCAGAAGCTTGGCGATCGTCGCCCTTTCGAATGATTGACGACCTCCGAAGCCGAGAGGTTTATACGCCTGGTTTCATGGTGTCGCTGACTCGAGTGGGTTCGAATCCCTGTTGGGGCAGATGTTTGTGTGATGAATACGACCATTTGTTCTCCAGTCATGGATGTTTAATATGTATTTCTATATAAATATACTTATATTTGTACTGTATTCTATCCGTTACCCTAGTATCCCATAACACAGGCCTTACAGTGCTTACTTTGGGGCTGGCTAATTGGTGTGTGTTGGAAAAAACATGATTGCCCATGAATCAAAATCATTTATTCAGTTTAGGCTGTTACAAGCACTTATGAATGTCTAGAAGCTACGCCATCGGTTCGTAAATCTACGGCGGGAGTCCTTGTACTGAGAAGAACCGGCAAGAAACTCAGCAAGGGCTGTTTTTTTCTCCCTGTTTTATCATTTCAGAGTCGTCAAGTTGAAAAATGACTTCAGAGATGATTCATGAAGTCTCCTTTCATTACATAATGTAATTATACATTAATTGTTCACCTGCATTTTGATTGCTGTGTCACATTATGCCAATCTTTCTATAACTGCAGAGATCCTATAACAAAGATGTATGTCAAGAAAATATTTGCGAAGAGATTTATCAGACTCATATTGTAGAACAAAATCTTATCTGGGGCTCGAAAACTCAGATTTATTATTAACTAGCGGCCTCCAGGAACTCGTGTTAATTTTGTGTCTTTTCTGAGATTTCTACAGAAACCTAACATTTTTTCGGCATAAATAGTATTCTATCTCTCAATCTCTGTCTCCAGGGGGCCAATCGCCTAACTGGATTGCTTTGGAAAACGCTATCGCTTACGATTTCATTTTGTTATTTCTAACCGCCGAAATACCTCACGCTCATTTTCTTTAACATTGTTATTACCAATGCAAAAGAAAAAAAAAGAGCGCGAGGCATTTGAAAACCTCAGGGGGCTAGAAATAACAAAATGAAATCGTAAGCGATAGCGTTTTCCAAAGCAATCCAGTTAGGCGATTGGCCCCCAGGTCATAAACTATATATGTACCTACGAAATATCATCCAAATCCGTTTAGTATAGGTAGCTTTTTCGTTTTTGAGTAACAACCAAACAATCTTACTTTTGCATTTGTGTATATTAAAGACTCTTTCAGACGGCTGCAGTGCCCGCTTCGAAATCTATACGACCAACAGCAACTGAGGAGCTCGATGGCGCGGGTGGTTAGCGCGTTCGGCTGCGCTCGTTGTAGTTAAGCAACTTTCGCAGTGGTCGGTCATTGGATGGGTGACCAAAAATATTTTGTTCTGGTCCCGGCTGCATCTGCAGTCGTTAGCACCCGCCAATCCGCACTGGGCCCGCGTGGTGGTTCATGGCCCAATCTTCCTATTCCATCTGTTCTAGCCAAAATGACTCTTAAATCCGAGAGCTTAGGTGCAAAAGAATTAAATGAAACTAAGGTGGATTTTGTTTGACTATGGTCAAAAGAAATCTATGGATTTCTTTATTAGTTAGTTAGGTGACGTTTTGCCTATATGTAGCTCCAAACATATTTGCAAGCGTGATGCAAAGAACTACAGCGCCATCTATTTTGACACATATGAACTACAATTTTTACATGCACTAATGGCGTATACACCATCCATAGGGAAGGCCTGTGCCCCAGCAGTGGACATATTAATGTCCTAGCTTCATTTACTGTTCATCATCAGCCTTAATAGGCTGAAGCTAGAGAGCATTGGCCTTAGGCAGACGACACGTTACAAATTTATATCAGATTCTTAAAGTGGAGACCCGAGTATAAAATACATTATAATGCGATTCAACTAAGAATAGGACCGACTGGGCGCCATATTGTGACGTCATAGCTGTCAATTCAAACGAAATGGGTAGAGTGAGCAAAAAAAGTTTTTATTTTTATAAAACTTATTTACTAAGATAAGTGAGAAATAGCATCAGATTTTTTTAATAAAACTTATTTACTGAGATTGAGAAAAGAAAATAACCGATTCTTAATAATATTTATTTATTAAGACTGTGTGAGAAAAATCATTAATCAGAATTGAGCTCTTCAATTCCGCCATCTCTGCATTACCACCGGAGTAGTTATGAATAATCATGCACTATTACTACTTAGGTCACATACGAACATGCATCCTTTAAGTAAATGACATTTGGTTGACGATTTAGGTTAACAAACATGCATAGCTCAATAATGAAAAAAAAATTAACCAATATTATTTATCAATATTTGTAACCAATATTATTTACAAATGTTTGATTTTTATTCTATAGTCTATTCACATTGGCATGAGACAAAATGTAAACAAACCATGAAAAGGATATTTTTTAAGGTCACTTTTGACAAAAGTAAAGATTACATACTATTTTCATAGGAAATTTAGTGAAACATTAAGTTATTTTTTTTAAAAGCTGGTACATACATTTCAATAAGAAAATAAAATATTTTACATTATATTTAACGTACATACACATCATAAATTCGTATATTTTTATATTGCTGATAAAAGTGTTTTAACAACTTCAGTTGACATGGAAAAAGATCTAAACACACAATCATTCCCAAACTAAGACGTATTATAATACGACAAAATTTAAGAGTAGACATGATATAAGTATTTTACGTTGAAATGTTGTATTTTATAATCGGTTGGTTTTTTACGTCAGCCATCTTTACTCTCCCGATCAACCTGTTGACGCGAGCGTGCATATTCTATCATAATTGTTAAATTCATGTTATTTCCTTGTTTCATTTTTGTTATTTTGTAAAATTTTACACAGGAAAATAAGTGACGTTTTTAAGACAGATAATAAAGAACACTTACTTCTTTGTTATAATGCGATTCAAATAAGAATAGGAAAGCCAATGACCTCCATCTACGAAAGGGAAAGATTACTTCTTATATTCATAAGTAAAATGAATATAAGAAGTAATCTTTCCCGTACGCATTTTATGGTCAATTCATACTAGCGCTGAGTCGAAGCGAATTCCAGAAACGGAACAAAGATATGTTACTGCTTAAATCTAAAGAAAATGTTACTAGAAAAAAAACCACGCGGAGCAGGCAGCAGACGGGACTCGAACCTGCACCGTTTCGCTATCCTGGCGAATGCACTGACCATTATGCTACCGCGGCCCGGATGGCCCTGTCTAACGCTCTCAAGCCTTTCTTAAGTTGCGGGTTCGATTCCCGTCTGTTGCCTGGTCCGCGTGGAATTTTATCGTAAAATTCTTTCTTTCTTCAACACAATATCATTATGTAAGGGGTCACCTTTAATGCTCATCACGGATTCAACAATGTCAGTTGTCTTTCTTCCTTCAACCTAATAATATTTTAGCTTGATTGGGAGATTGCGCGGAATTAAACTTGGCCACAGAGATCTCTTTTCATAATACCTACGAATATATTGATAGTGATACATTGACATCAGTACGGAAATCACACTAAGCTAGTCGCACCAATGACCGCCACTCCCCTCTGTGATCAATGAAAATAACTGGTCACTAAATATGGTAACACCAAGCTATAGACGCTCGGTGTTGCCATATTTAGCGATCCACTCTTATTTTCATTGATCACAAACAAATGACGACCATTGGCTCCTCTCGGTCATTGGTGCCACTACCATAGCATAGTGTCGACCTCCGTGGCCGAGTGGTTTCTCCGGGTTTCATGGTGTCGCCGACTCGAGAGGTCCCGGGGTCGAATCCCGGTGGGTGCAGCTGTTTGTGTGATAAATACGATCATTTGTACGCCAGTCATGGGTGTTTCATGTTTTCTATATAAATATACTTATATATGTACAGTATGTGTATTCTATCCATTACCCTTGTATCCCATAACACAAGCCTCATAGTGCTTACTTTGGGGCTAGGCCAATTGGTGTGAGTGTTAGAGATATTTTGTATATTTATTTATTATTATTTTATAGTTTTAAAGATTGAACATTAATTACTCGTGTACCTACTTGTGGTGCCAGAACTGACTGCAAGGCGCCACGGCAATAACAGTCCATTTCCTCTATGACATGGGGTCTGTCTGACTACATAATTTTAATAAAAACACATTTGAAATATCAACAACTTTAATGATCAGCTATGTACAAGAACAAATTATAGATACAAATGTTAACAAATATTTCTCGGATGGTACGAGCGTTCGGGACGCGGACTTGAGGTATTACAAATACTTAATACATTCTCATATTGAATAAACATAACCTATACAAAGCTTTTACCAAAAACGCGATTACAAATGAAATAATCATAATTTGAAAAGCTAGAATCGATCATAAATATGGTTGCTATAAAGGCGGATTTTCGATTACACAAACAATATTCACCATAAGGGTAGTCCAATTCGTTGTAATAAAACATATCCGCCTCGACATCGCCAGACAACTGGGATATTATACAATTAAATAATGTCTACAATAAATTTACAAATTGCCTGCGCTTAAAACTAAACACTGTACTTGCGAAACGAGCGAAAAAACAAAAACATCAGAGATTATCATCAACAAGGCCACAAAATTGCACACGAAAAATATTAGAATCAAAATCCATAAACTTTTATTCCATACGAGTTATAACACTGTCATTAGTGTTTTATAGTCATATAATATACATGGGGTAGTTTCTTCAACATTGGCAAGTAATTATATTGTCTACCACTCTTGAAGTTGTAGGGATAAAAAAAATCACATCAACTTCGATGAAAAATAAAGCAATACAAAACACAAGAACCGTATGGCCGATTAAGATCATTGCCCGTAGCATGATCACCTCAATTTACGTTATATCACGTTTTTTATAGCGTCTAACTGTCAACCTCCATAGTAATTTGACACTTGAGCGTGATAAAAACACGTAATATATCATATCGCGGTGCTCATGCTAGGGGGGCATACGCGGCCACCATGTTGACTAATCGGAAGCAGCTACCGGCTAATATCACCGCTACAAAGGAATTAACCCTATAAAAATATGAAAGAAATAAAAATAATAATAATAATTTAATATTATAAATCTAAAAGTCTCGTCGTCAACCGTATAACAGAGAAGTTAATTTACATATTCACAGCCCTAACAACACCCCATCGGACTTCTCTAAACAAATTGACGGCTACATTATTTACAGTGGCAACACATCACCACCGACGCCCAAACCTAAAACAGTGAACAAACCCCGTACGAACCTTCACATTCTGCGTTTAGGTACTGTTCTAGTGAGTATACCTATGGCGATAAAAAGTTCGAAAACAAAAAAATCGAACTATATCAGCGGACCAATTCCATAGATTATTGAATAAAAAGCACTTTTCCGCCGACTGGCCAATCGATGCGAGTCATCTGTGCAAACCAATTACTATAATCTTAACAACCTTTATAAAAAGCCTGAGTAGGAAAGTTGTGAAAGAATCTTATTACTTCATAACAAAACATATTTCTGAATCAGGCTTCTGAAGGCAGGCACCATCCTCTTATGATTACGAGGCACATGTAAATAAGTTATATTTATGAATCTATAATATGCATATTGTTATCTGTTATCTGACTTTACATTTGATTATTCTCTAACGAAAGCTATAAGGAGATAGTGCCTTTCAATAATACTAAAAAGATACAATTAAACCAGTTATACTAAATTATATATCGTTAAGTGTCAGTAATCTACAGCGAACGACCGTAACGCGAGTCGGGTTGAGGGCAATGAATTAATCATGTTATCTAAATAATATTTTGAAGTGAAACTTTTTTACGCCCCCTTGACTTGGGGAGTAAGCTGGCGAATGCGTTACGAAAAGTGTGATCGGGCGAGGCGAACGGGAGTTGAGTGGGGGATGTAAGCAAGAGAAAGCAGCGCGCGCGCATATTTTCTTTCTCTCTTTCTCTTATAGCTAGTAAATGAAATATGTATATGTACATACATGTATATATTGTACACACATATATATATATATACATACAGATGGAGCTAAAGAAGTTTCACTTCGGTCGTGTGGTCATATAAGATAATGACACAATAAATACTGTAAATAAACATTTGAATGCCATAATATCGATAAAGTTTTAAATTTTATAACGGGTGATGATTTTGACTACACGCAGTAACAAGATAATACAATAGACGAATCGCGGACATAAACATTCATATAGCTATCACAAAATATGAACGGCCTGACTATTTAATAATAGTAATAACTGTGAGCTAAGATAAGACTGTAATCAGAAAATGTTTTTTTTACGAGTTTACTCTGGCGCGTCGTTTGAGTTTCCCACATGATGTCATTCAAACGAAGCAGTAATTTCAGAGAGCTATTGACGTATAAAAACAAGTACTACTGTACTGTACTGTGTTATACATCAAACAGATAACATTAACATATACATTAAACAGATAACATTAATACATTTAGTCAAATTAACACGTGGCAGTAAGGTTCAAAGTCAATTGTATATGAGAGAGAAAGAGTTTGTTTACGGTGTGAAAGAGACACACACGAACAGGTGACGCACGGGGCGCCCTAGAGAAGAGATTCTCTTTTAGCTATTTAAATGTGATTAATTAGCAATAGGTACGATTGGAAACGCCGAAATAGTAATGAAATTTGTTAGTTAAAGGAATGCTTTACTGAAATACGGCATTCCATGTTTTTTAAGTGTGAATCCGGTGTCATTTGCACAGTTTTCAACCGAACACTTTGTCGTTGCGTAGCGTTGTAACCAAAGCGCGGTCATAACAC
Organism: Chilo suppressalis; assembly: GCA_902850365.2. Taxonomy (NCBI): domain Eukaryota; kingdom Metazoa; phylum Arthropoda; class Insecta; order Lepidoptera; family Crambidae; genus Chilo; species Chilo suppressalis. The sequence continues at coordinate 24,835,237 of OU963904.1, read as the reverse complement.
GACTGTTTGAAAATCATGCACAATAGACGCCGTGTGTGTAATATTGCCTCCGACACTTTTTGAGCGCGATTGTGAGACTACTTGTTTTTATACGTCAATGCAGAATGCGCAAAAAGTTCACTCGTAATTCCCTAATAGGGCTATAGTTAAAATATTACATAGTTTCAATAATCATATTTCGAACTGTCCATTCATATCCGTGTACAATGCAAAACAAATTTTATTATCGCATAAACAATAACCTAATAATCTAGTTTCATTAACAACACGGTTACAGAAACAATTTCATATGAACACAATTAAATAATGCCACAACAAAGTTATCTAGCTGTGTAGGTTATTGTAAATGTGAATCAAACCAAAGCTTGTTTTAAAAACTCGAACGATTTTTTTTTATTTAAGCAGTTTGACAATTTGTTAATATTTTATTTCATATTGATGGTACATTGTGGTGAAAAGAGCAATAAATTAATAACGAATTGCTGGGTGATGGATAATATTTTGTTTATAGCCTAGTTCATTATTATTGTTTTAATAAGAGAGAGAGTAGCTTGAAGAGATAGACATAAATTCTGTCAAGTGGAGATCTCATATTTTCACGAGCACGATTCTCCACTCCCGAGCATTTCAAGTTGAACCCTGTGCCATTAGAAATACGTCGCGTAGATTAAGAGAGTAACCACTTATATGCGTGTTTTCAAAATACATTTCTATCATATGAACAATAACGGATTTAGAAACAGACATTTTACGTCTTTCTACTGTGTTTATAAAATTTTGAAACCTCTTCCGTTGCGAGTTCTTAGTATTAAGGTTATCAAGATATTTTGAACTTTATTTCAATTCAAAATATATCCGTGAGAATTGGCAAATTTTGCTTAACCTGACATGTTGTTAGACTTTTCACAAATATTATCGGTACTATAATCACACAGCAGTCGCATAAGGTTCTTAAAAAGGTTACATATTAGTTTGTTACTTACTATTTTGTATCAAAATAATTAATGTATGTTACTTCTGTATCTTGTTTATGTACAGCTGTGTGAAAGCATATAAACAGTTTAAACTTCACAGACAATTCTCGAGTTTGGTGGGAAAAGTTGAATTTACATAAAAGTCGCATAAAAGTGGCGATTCCCTCAGTGTTTGGTCGTGAGTGTAGTGTTTGCGTGCGTGTGTGTGTGTGTGTGTGTGTGTGTGTGTGTGTGTGTGTGTGTGTGTATTGTTCATAGCGAGTCCCGGTGCCACACCCAGGTGCGCTTGGTGTGGTCGAACCGGTGCGCCAGCCACTGCGCCTGCAGTAACTCCAGCCGATCCTGGCTGAGGTACAGGGGCTTGCCGCGTCTGCGAATTAAATGGGTATGAGTCAGTTTTTGTAACAGTAATATGGTATATCTAATGCCGCTTCCTATATACTAAATATAAAATTATTATTGTAACTTTATACATCTATATCCTAAATAATGTAATGGAAGGTGACTTTAGAAGTATCTCTGAAGTCATTTTTCAACTTGACGACTCTGTATATATCAATACAGGAAGAAAAAAAGCAGCCCTTGCTGAGTTTCTTGCCGGTTCTTCTCAGTACAAGGTCTCCCGCCGTAGTTTTGCGAACCGATGGCGTAGCTTCTTGACCTTCACAAGTGCTTGTAACAGCCTAGACTGAATAAATGACTTTTCATTTCATTTCATATCAGTTCGGGAACACAAAGTTTAAGTTTTTTTAACAAAGGTGTGGTTAATATATATATATATTTAATTTATTAATGTAAAAATGACACAATACATTTTAAATAATTAGTACATAATACATTATATTATGTCCCGGTCTAAATGTGAGTGCTATAAATAGAGGTTACGGTTACGCGTTACCATTAGTGTCATCGGTGACTCATCGGTGAACAATGGAACAATACCCGTCACAAAATACATGACTCTAGTGTTAACTTACATATTTACTTGATATTAACTACTATTAAAATAGGTTTTTATCAATAACAATTTAGTATTTTACCATTAATTCTAAGCCATTGATCCACGGTATATTATTTTTTTCTATCTACAAATCTTCTGGTTAAGTTTATAATTTTCAGACCATTGGAGCTAAAGAAGTTGGTCATAAGCACACTCGGTTTTTTTATTTGGCTAACAAATTGTGAAAGTGGCTTAATAAATGAAATATATTAGATATTTCAATTAAAAATAAAATCCCGGGCCTCTGGGAGCGCATAACTAAACGAATGTAATAGTTTATATTTATTTGAAGTGAAATTTTAATTTCCTATTCCACTATATATGTATGTTAGGCGTATGAGAATGGTTTATTGGTGAATAAGAAATCACAAATTTATTTATTGGCAAATATTTTGTGTTGTTGATAGTGAGTTGTCTCAAGTTGTGACGTTAATACATGTTTTTAAAATATTATTAATGTTAATTTATATTTAACAAAATGAAAATATTATTTTTGATACAATTATGTTTATTTTATTAAATTTTAATTTTGACACCACAATGGTGTCCATTCTGACATGATTCTCTAAACCTAAACTTGAATTTGACATTCCTTGTCATTCTCTATACAGAAAGAAAAGGAGAGCCCGATCTTAAATTTAGTTTTAAAATTAGGTAATCATACCAAAACGTATAATAACGAACGTATAATAAAGAGGTATAAGAATATAATAGGAGAGATATAGACTCTACTACAAGTGGAAGTGTCCCTCTAATAGAAAGAGAAAGAAGATGAGAGACCGCTAGCTTTCTCTCTCTAATCGCGCATGCGCATTGGCAACCGTAAGCATCTTACTATTTCGATGTGATGCCATTGGATGCCATGCGTCACAAGAGAGAGAGAGACAGCTAGCGGGCTCATCTTCTATCTCTTTCTACTAGACGGACACTTTTACAGCCGCCTTCCCCACTCTATTCTTATACCTCTATGTGCCAGAATGGACACCACTATTGAATTTGAACATTCCTGTAAAAATAGCTGTACGTGTTCTTCCAATAAAAAACAAATATCTCTTATCTATTAGACAAGTCAGTCTGTCTGTGGTGCTGTTTCAGCGGCCAAACCGTAAGAGATAGATAAAGAGAATGTGTAAGTTATAAGTTAAGAATAGTCTGATAAGACTACAAACCGGATTTGAGTAACGTAGCACTTCCGGTTTTCGAGAAATCACGAATTTCAAACGAAACCACATAAAATCTCCGAAGTTCTCAATTAATTAAATACATTTTTGGTGAACATTTGGTTCACTGGTTTGCTAGTATTGTATAATAGTGGCCCTACCTCGCTTCGCTTCGGGGTAGAGTTGATCAAAATCCTTTCTTAGCGGATGCCTACGTCATAACATCTACCTGCATGCCTAATTTCAGCCCGATCCGTCCAGTGGTTTGGGCTGTGCGTTGATAGATCACTATGTTAGTCAGTCAGTCAGTCCCCCTTGAGTTTTATATATGTAGATGTCGTGCGGGTGCAGTGTCAGTGTACATACTTGAGGTCTCGGTCCTCCTCGTCGTAGTCGTCGAGGTAGAGCGAGCCCCACAGGCAGGCTCGTCGGCCGCGGATCACGATGATGTAGGTGGAGGTCACCACCAGGAATATGCCGGTGCCCCCGCCGCATTCCATCGCGTGCTGTTGCCGGACAACACGACACGTTATATCACAACTAACAGTTCCATTATCGGTCATTTACATTTTAAGGTGAGCGGGGAAGGGGGGGGGGAGTGGCAACGAAGAAGTGGAAGCCCCACTCCACAGTAAATTTGGGCCGGACACATACTATTTTTAAACCCCCCCCCCTTATGGCTTAGGGACCGAAATTCTCGTGTCTTTTGAAGTGAAACTTCTTTTAGGACGGGGTGTAAACATGAAAATCCTGTGGAAAAATTAAACGGTAATGCGTCAGGTTTTTAGTTTAAGGTTATATATATATATATATATATATATATATATATATATGTTTGTGTGTGTGTGGGATGCGTGCGCAGCTCTTCCCGATGAGCATGAAAGTTGGAGGGTAACTCAGCGAAGGCTGAAACGCTACAAGCGTTACGAGCGCCACACGCAACAATATATATGCGTCATGCGTGCGTTGCTCCATTCCCCTATGCCTTATGCACCGCCTAATGTTAGGTTATTTAAGAAAAGAAGTTTCACTTCAGATGTGTGGTCCGTACACACAATTTTATTATTTAACTCTGTTATGGCGGCCTTAGATCCGACCTTAGTCATTTGCTTATTAATGTTGCCACTGCTAGGGGACATGACATATAAGAGAAAGAACATATTAGACAAACTTAATGACAGAAAATCCTCAGTTTATTTTTTTTGTATAGATAAAAAAAAACATGATATTTTACGCACAAGTTCCATCAAAATGTTTAATGTCTCTGTTGCACTTTTTAAGAGCGGTAGGGCACAGCAGATTCTTCTCTTGAATTGGATCGTTAGCTGGTGAAGTAAACTCCACCTTACAAAGATCATAGTAAAAAAAACCTTACCTTATTGTGGTGTTGTGTTTCTATCGGTAAATATGGTGAATGGTGAATAGGGATGCATGTGGTGGGGGATTGGATCAGAGTAAGCAACGGTGCCACCGTTTCATCATAAGAAACAAGTACATAAGTTGCTTAACCCATATTGTGAGAAAATAATAATAATTATACGTATCAATAATCCCGTTAAAAACTTGAACGACTCGATGAATAGTCGAGTAACGAGGGTGCCGCACAGCAGACAGACGGAGGCCTCCTCGGATCAATATATGAGTGCCCCACCTGCACCGCCTCGGCGACCTGGTGCTGCCGGCAGCAGGCCTGCTTGAGGCACACGAGGGTGCCGCACAGCAGACAGACGGAGGCCTCCTCGGATCAATATATGAGTGCCCCACCTGCACCGCCTCGGCGACCTGGTGCTGCCGGCAGCAGGCCTGCTTGAGGCACACGAGGGTGCCGCACAGCAGACAGACGGAGGCCTCCTCGGATCAATATATGAGTGCCCCACCTGCACCGCCTCGGCGACCTGGTGCTGCCGGCAGCAGGCCTGCTTGAGGCACACGAGGGTGCCGCACAGCAGACAGACGGAGGCCTCCTTGGGCACGGCGCCGCACTGGGTGCAGACCCGCTCGTGGTAGTACGTGAACAGCCGGTCGTAGTCGCGGGGCAGCGCCAGCAGCGCCGGCTGGGCCCAGCGCACGTGCAGCCCGCGTAGGAGGCGACGGACCTGCGGATCGATCCGTGGTCTTGTATTCATGTGCCAAATAAAATAATTATATCAAATTATGGTAGTACAAAAGTTCATGTGCTGAAAGAGAATTGAAAAAAACATTTCAAAAAATCAATTTTTTCGTCAAAAACTGTTTGTTACTTTCAACTTTGAATAACTCAAAAAATATTAGTTTTACGAAAAAAACGTATATAACATTTTTTTGTAGAATTATTTCTTCCGTCGATTTCTACAGTTAAAATGTAATAAAAAATTTCCACCCCGAGATGGGGTGGCAACTACCCCCAAGGCGCTAGCGTGCAGGGGCATGATATAGAAAATGATCCTTGAGCTATTCCCTACCTTCTGTGAAAATTTCAAGTAAATCCATGGTGGATGAAAAAATTGCGAGCCAAAATGCTTCATTTCCTGGACAACAGTGCGGAGTGGTAGGTGCTAACGATTGCATATGCAGCTGGGACCAGCGGCCAAACGTGCCTTCCGAAGCACGGAGGAGCTCGAGATAGTAAATATTTGGTCATCCATCCAATGATCGACCACTGCGAAAGTTGCTTAACTTCAAAGGTCGCAGATAAACGTGCTTACCACCTGAGCCATCGAGCTCCGCAGTCGAGTCAAATTGTCCATTGTAGGTAAAACACAAAAGCAAACCTTACGGCGCGATTTGCGTTGGCAGTTGGCAACAACGGTTTAACGTGCTTTCCGAAACACGATAGAGTTCGAAATGAGCTTTTTGGTTATCCATCCAATGAAAATTGTTTTTATTTTTTAATTTAAACTATAGCAGACTGACCACGTGCGTGAGTTCTTATTTAGACACATTGTATTTCTTGTTAATTATATCTAGTTGTTTATGCAAAGGACTGATTTTTATACGATTACTTTTAATTTAAAGAAAATATTACTAGAAAAAAAACCATGCGGCCCAGGCAGCAGACAGGAATCGAACCCGCACCCTTCGCTATCCGGGCGAATGCCCTGATCATTATGCTACCGCGGCCCTGAAGGCCGTGTCGAATTCTTTCTAGCGTTTCTTCAGCTGCAAGGCAGCGCCATCTCTTCGCATTGTAGGTAACCCACAATGACAAATGAATACCTTTATAAGTATTAAACATTTGAAAGAAGGAATAACAATTATAGTCGTAATTTTTTCTTAAGATTTAATCACCGAGCAGTTACATGCTTATAAAATAAAAAAATATTACTATTTTTAATTTGTTTAAGTAGGAATATGTGTTCCGTTCGACTACATTTTTCGTCACCAACTCCAGCATCACCACTGTTCCCCTATATTGATGTCACTCACCACGAGCTGCCCCCGGGCGGCCGCGGCGCCGAGCTGTCGCGCCCAGCCCCTGGCGGCATGCTGGTGGGCGGGCAGTAACCCCTGCGTCACATCCCAATCTTGTTCGCCTCCACCCTGAATCAGTTCCAGGAAGCACGCCAGCTGACCGAACTCCTGGGCGGGAGACTCGATGTCGGGCAACACCGCCCCGTACAAGTGGTGCCGCAGCAACGCGGCGATACGCATGAACGGTAGCAGCAACTCCTGTAACGTAAATATATGAATGTTATATTAATCACAGATCGACTTCTGAATGTCTTATTTTATACCTGCATTATATATACATAAATTGGGAATCAATCAAATGTTACTCTAGTATCTCATAACACAAGTCCTACAGTGCTTACTTTGGGGCTAGGCTAATGAGGGCTATCGCGTATGAATCCGCCGCTAGAGGCGCTAGTGTAGCGTGAAGTCTCCGAAATGTCAAATGTTATTGCTTGTTGGTTGACTACGCGGGTTTATTTCTTATTAAAATAATGTTGTGAATAATTGGTAACAATTCGGCTTAATTATGGCAAATATGAGTTATTTGGCAATGAATGTCAGTTATTAAAAATTTGAGCTTAGAGAAACGATTATGTTCCCATTTTTTCCCACTAAAACGGAACTGCGCGTCACTGTGCAGCTGTGGCATGGCCTATTATGTTTAGGATATTGTTCTTTTGTGTTAAAATACGATCCAAATGTAACCTTTGATTTCATGTGCGTATTAATAAACTTTAAAAGTTACAATTCCTAAATTGTTCCTCACTCAACAGTGGCGCCATTTGGTGAGACAGAAAACGGTAGCCCTCATTGCTGTGTGTTGGAAATATTGCGGACCGGCGCCGGTACTATACCTGCGTGTGCGGCGTGAGCTGTAGGGCGGGCGGGGCGCGGCCGAGGGCGGGCCCGTCCTCCGTGAACAGCTCGGAGCCGGCCAGCGCGCCCAGCAGGAGGCGGGCCGCGGCCCGGGGCCCGTCCCCCGCGCCGGCCCCCAGTGCGGCCCTGCCTTCGGCGTCGGTGCTGGCGATGAACTGGCACACTATCTGATAGTACGTCAGCGTGTACAACGCCCGCACCATGTATGTGAAGTGTTCTGAAAATAAGCATCGATATTCAAATATAGTTCGCGTGGCTTTAAATATTTGTAATTGTAGCCAACAGTCTCTCTTTCACATTTTATAGAGTATGATAAGAACAACTTACACTCCAGGTGCAACAAATCGCACCTTTATTCCAATACTATCATTATCATAAAATAAAATTAAAATACAGGATTTGAAGTAATGTGTAGATTCATAACGTAGCAAATAGATGGCGTTGTAAACTATTTTTTGAAGAATTTTGTTTAATGATAGTATTAGAATAAAGGTGCGAAATGTTTAATTTGACACAAATTTCATACATTTAATTAAAACGTCAAGGTAAAAAGTTGCACTCAGAGTGTAGGTTTAGAATGCAGCCTTGAAGTGACAGGATGATTGATAGGAGCTAATACGGCCAAAATGCTATCTGTAAAGTTGTTTCTGTCTGTTTTACGTTTTGTTTTCCTTTGTTATAAGCTATAGTATGTGTGTGTCGGGGCGGCACGTACGCGGCTCCAGGTGCAGCGGGTGCGCGGGCGCCAGCAGCAGCAGCTGCAGCAGCAGGGCGGCGGGGTCGCGCAGCAGCAGCGGCACGGGGCGGGCGGAGGGCGCGGGCGCGTGTGTGTGTGTGTGTGTGTGTGTGTGTGTGTGTGTGTGTGTGTGTGTGTGTGTCGGGGCGGCACGTACGCGGCTCCAGGTGCGGCGGGTGCGCGGGCGCCAGCAGCAGCAGCTGCAGCAGCAGGGCGGCGGGGTCGCGCAGCAGCAGCGGCACGGGGCGGGCGGAGGGCGCGGGCGCGTGTGTGTGTGTGTGTGTGTGTGTGTGTGTGTGTGTGTGTGTGTGTGTGTGTGTGTGTGTGTGTGTGTGTGTGTGTGTGTGTGTCGGGGCGGCACGTACGCGGCTCCAGGTGCGGCGGGTGCGCGGGCGCCAGCAGCAGCAGCTGCAGCAGCAGGGCGGCGGGGTCGCGCAGCAGCAGCGGCACGGGGCGGGCGGAGGGCGCGGGCGCGTGTGTGTGTGTGTGTGTGTGTGTGTGTGTGTGTGTGTGTGTGTGTGTGTCGGGGCGGCACGTACGCGGCTCCAGGTGCGGCGGGTGGCGCGGGCGCCAGCAGCAGCAGCTGCAGCAGCAGGGCGGCGGGGTCGCGCAGCAGCAGCGGCACGGGGCGGGCGGAGGGCGCGGGCGCGTGTGTGTGTGTGTGTGTGTGTGTGTGTGTGTGTGTGTGTGTGTGTGTGTGTGTGTCGGGGCGGCACGTACGCGGCTCCAGGTGCGGCGGGTGCGCGGGCGCCAGCAGCAGCAGCTGCAGCAGCAGGGCGGCGGGGTCGCGCAGCAGCAGCGGCACGGGGCGGGCGGAGGGCGCGGGCGCGTGTGTGTGTGTGTGTGTGTGTGTGTGTGTGTGTGTGTGTGTGTGTGTGTGTGTTCGGCGGGGCGGGGTGCGGGGGCCGCGGCGGCACCTGGCAGTGGGCGCGGCGCGCGGCGGCTCGCCGCGGCGGCGGCAGGGCACGGGCGCGGCGTGGGGTGTGTGTGTGTGTGTGTGTGTGTGTGTGTGTGTGTGTGTGTGTGTGTGTCGGGGCGGCACGTACGCGGCTCCAGGTGCGCGGGTGCGCGGGCGCCAGCAGCAGCAGCTGCAGCAGCAGGGCGGCGGGGTCGCGCAGCAGCAGCGGCACGGGGCGGGCGGAGGGCGCGGGCGCGTGTGTGTGTGTGTGTGTGTGTGTGTGTGTGTGTGTGTGTGTGTGTGTGTCGGGGCGGCACGTACGCGGCTCCAGGTGCGGGGGTGCGCGGGCGCCAGCAGCAGCAGCTGCAGCAGCAGGGCGGCGGGGTCGCGCAGCAGCAGCGGCACGGGGCGGGCGGAGGGCGCGGGCGCGTGTGTGTGTGTGTGTGTGTGTGTGTGTGTGTGTGTGTGTGTGTGTGTGTGTCGGGGCGGCACGTACGCGGCTCCAGGTGCGGCGGGTGCGCGGGCGCCAGCAGCAGCAGCTGCAGCAGCAGGGCGGCGGGGTCGCGCAGCAGCAGCGGCACGGGGCGGGCGGAGGGCGCGGGCGCGTGTGTGTGTGTGTGTGTGTGTGTGTGTGTGTGTGTGTGTGTGTGTGTGTCGGGGCGGCACGTACGCGGCTCCAGGTGCGACGGGTGCGCGGGCGCCAGCAGCAGCAGCTGCAGCAGCAGGGCGGGCGGAGGGCGCGGGCGCGTGTGTGTGTGTGTGTGTGTGTGTGTGTGTGTGTGTGTGTGTGTGTGTGTGTCGGGGCGGCACGTACGCGGCTCCAGGTGCGACGGGTGCGCGGGCGCCAGCAGCAGCAGCTGCAGCAGCAGGGCGGCGGGGTCGCGCAGCAGCAGCGGCACGGGGCGGGCGGAGGGCGCGGGCGTGTGTGTGTGTGTGTGTGTGTGTGTGTGTGTGTGTGTGTGTGTCGGGGCGGCACGTACGCGGCTCGAGGGGCGGCGGGTGCGCGGGCGCCAGCCGCAGCAGCTGCAGCGGCAGCGGCGGCGGGGGGCGCGCAGCAGCAGCGGCACGGGGCGGGCGGAGGGCGCGGGCGCGTGTGTGTGTGTGTGTGTGTGTGTGTGTGTGTGTGTGTGTGTGTGTCGGGGCGGCACGTACGCGGCTCCAGGTGCGGCGGGTGCGCGGGCGCCAGCAGCAGCAGCTGCAGCAGTCAGGCGGTGGGGTCGCGCCGCAGCAGCGGCACGGGGCGGGCGGAGGGCGCGGGCGCGTGTGTGTGTGTGTGTGTGTGTGTGTGTGTGTGTGTGTGTGTGTCGGGGCGGCACGTACGCGGCTCCAGGTGCGACGGGTGCGCGGCACGTACGCGGCTCCAGGTGCGACGGGTGCGCGGGCGCCAGCAGCAGCAGCTGCAGCAGCAGGGCGGCGGGGTCGCGCAGCAGCAGCGGCACGGGGCGGGCGGAGGGCGCGGGCGGTGTGTGTGTGTGTGTGTGTGTGTGTGTGTGTGTGTGTGTGTGTGTGTGTGTCGGGGCGGCACGTACGCGGCTCCAGGTGCGGGTGCGCGGGCGCCAGCAGCAGCAGCTGCAGCAGCAGGGCGGCGGGGTCGCGCAGCAGCAGCGGCACGGGGGGGCGGAGGGCGCGGGCGCGTGTGTGTGTGTGTGTGTGTGTGTGTGTGTGTGTGTGTGTCGGGGCGGCACGTACGCGGCTCCAGGTGCGGCGGGTGCGCGGGCGCCAGCAGCAGCAGCTGCAGCAGCAGGGCGGCGGGGTCGCGCAGCAGCAGCGGCACGGGGCGGGCGGAGGGCGCGGGCGCGTGTGTGTGTGTGTGTGTGTGTGTGTGTGTGTGTGTGTGTGTGTGTCGGGGCGGCACGTACGCGGCTCCAGGTGCGACGGGTGCGCGGGCGCCAGCAGCAGCAGCTGCAGCAGCAGGGCGGCGGGGTCGCGCAGCAGCAGCGGCACGGGGCGGGCGGAGGGCGCGGGCGCGTGTGTGTGTGTGTGTGTGTGTGTGTGTGTGTGTGTGTGTGTGTGTGTCGGGGCGGCACGTACGCGGCTCCAGGTGCGACGGGTGCGCGGGCGCCAGCAGCAGCAGCTGCAGCAGCAGGGCGGCGGGGTCGCGCAGCAGCAGCGGCACGGGGCGGGCGGAGGGCGCGGGCGCGTGTGTGTGTGTGTGTGTGTGTGTGTGTGTGTGTGTGTGTGTGTGTGTGTGTCGGGGCGGCACGTACGCGGCTCCAGGTGCGGCGGGTGCGCGGGCGCCAGCAGCAGCAGCTGCAGCAGCAGGGCGGCGGGGTCGCGCAGCAGCAGCGGCACGGGGCGGGCGGAGGGCGCGGGCGCGTGTGTGTGTGTGTGTGTGTGTGTGTGTGTGTGTGTGTCGGGGCGGCACGTACGCGGCTCCAGGTGCGGCGGGTGCGCGGGCGCCAGCAGCAGCAGCTGCAGCAGCAGGGCGGCGGGGTCGCGCAGCAGCAGCGGCACGGGGCGGGCGGAGGGCGCGGGCGCGTGTGTGTGTGTGTGTGTGTGTGTGTGTGTGTGTGTGTGTGTGTGTCGGGGCGGCACGTACGCGGCTCCAGGTGCGACGGGTGCGCGGGCGCCAGCAGCAGCAGCTGCAGCAGCAGGGCGGCGGGGTCGCGCAGCAGCAGCGGCACGGGGCGGGCGGAGGGCGCGGGCGCGTGTGTGTGTGTGTGTGTGTGTGTGTGTGTGTGTGTGTGTGTGTGTGTGTCGGGGCGGCACGTACGCGGCTCCAGGTGCGGCGGGTGCGCGGGCGCCAGCAGCAGCAGCTGCAGCAGCAGGGCGGCGGGGTCGCGCAGCAGCAGCGGCACGGGGCGGGCGGAGGGCGCGGGCGCGTGTGTGTGTGTGTGTGTGTGTGTGTGTGTGTGTGTGTGTGTGTGTGTGTCGGGGCGGCACGTACGCGGCTCCAGGTGCGGCGGGGTGCGCGGGCGCCAGCAGCAGCAGCTGCAGCAGCAGGGCGGCGGGGTCGCGCAGCAGCAGCGGCACGGGGCGGGCGGAGGGCGCGGGCGCGTGTGTGTGTGTGGTGTGTGTGTGTGTGTGTGTGTGTGTGTGTGTGTCGGGGCGGCACGTACGCGGCTCCAGGTGCGGCGGGTGCGCGGGCGCCAGCAGCAGCAGCTGCAGCAGCAGGGCGGCGGGGTCGCGCAGCAGCAGCGGCACGGGGCGGGCGGAGGGCGCGGGCGCGTGTGTGTGTGTGTGTGTGTGTGTGTGTGTGTGTGTGTCGGGGCGGCACGTACGCGGCTCCAGGTGCGGCGGGTGCGCGGGCGCCAGCAGCAGCAGCTGCAGCAGCAGGGCGGCGGGGTCGCGCAGCAGCAGCGGCACGGGGCGGGCGGAGGGCGCGGGCGCGTGTGTGTGTGTGTGTGTGTGTGTGTGTGTGTGTGTGTGTGTGTGTGTCGGGGCGGCACGTACGCGGCTCCAGGTGCGGCGGGTGCGCGGGCGCCAGCAGCAGCAGCTGCAGCAGCAGGGCGGCGGGGTCGCGCAGCAGCAGCGGCACGGGGCGGGCGGAGGGCGCGGGCGCGTGTGTGTGTGTGTGTGTGTGTGTGTGTGTGTGTGTGTCGGGGCGGCACGTACGCGGCTCCAGGTGCGGCGGGTGCGCGGGCGCCAGCAGCAGCAGCTGCCTGAGCAGGGCGGGGGGGGTCGCGCAGCAGCAGCGGCACGGGGCGGGCGGAGGGCGCGGGCGCGTGTGTGTGTGTGTGTGTGTGTGTGTGTGTGTGTGTGTGTGTGTGTGTGTCGGGGCGGCACGTACGCGGCTCCAGGTGCGGCGGGTGCGCGGGCGCCAGCAGCAGCAGCTGCAGCAGCAGGGCGGGGGGTCGCGCAGCAGCAGCGGCACGGGGCGGGCGGAGGGCGCGGGCGCGTGTGTGTGTGTGTGTGTGTGTGTGTGTGTGTGTGTGGTCGGGGCGGCACGTACGCGGCTCCAGGTGCGGCGGGTGCGCGGGCGCCAGCAGCAGCAGCTGCAGCAGCAGGGCGGCGGGGTCGCGCAGCAGCAGCGGCACGGGGCGGGCGGAGGGCGCGGGCGCGTGTGTGTGTGTGTGTGTGTGTGTGTGTGTGTGTGTGTGTGTGTGTGTGTGGGGGCGGCACGTACGCGGCTCCAGGTGCGGCGGGTGCGCGGGCGCCAGCAGCAGCAGCTGCAGCAGCAGGGCGGCGGGGGCGCGCAGCAGCAGCGGCACGGGGCGGGCGGAGGGCGCGGGCGCGTGTGTGTGTGTGTGTGTGTGTGTGTGTGTGTGTGTGTCGGGGCGGCACGTACGCGGCTCCAGGTGCGGCGGGTGCGCGGGCGCCAGCAGCAGCAGCTGCAGCAGCAGGGCGGCGGGGTCGCGCAGCAGCAGCGGCACGGGGCGGGCGGAGGGCGCGGGCGCGTGTGTGTGTGTGTGTGTGTGTGTGTGTGTGTGTGTGTGTGTGTGTGTGTCGGGGCGGCACGTACGCGGCTCCAGGTGCGGCGGGTGCGCGGGCGCCAGCAGCAGCAGCTGCAGCAGCAGGGCGGCGGGGTCGCGCAGCAGCAGCGGCACGGGGCGGGCGGGGGCGCGGGCGCGTGTGTGTGTGTGTGGTGTGTGTGTGTGTGTGTGTGTGTCGGGGCGGCACGTACGCGGCTCCAGGTGCGGCGGGTGCGCGGGCGCCAGCAGCAGCAGCTGCAGCAGCAGGGCGGCGGGGTCGCGCAGCAGCAGCGGCACGGGGCGGGCGGAGGGCGCGGGCGCGGGCACGGGCGGCCCCCCTCCCCCGCTGCCCCCCGGGCCCGCGTCGTCATCGCGCGGCACTAGCATCGTCCACATGTCGGCCACGCCGAAGTCTGCGCCGGCCGCTTCTAGCGCGCGCACGTGCGTGCCGGCGACGACCATCAAAGGAACTACGCACGAAACGATTTATTGTTACACAACGAGTCCCCTGCGACTTCACCAGCATTAATTTGAGGAAAAAGGCTCAAATGGGTCACCGTTAAATGATAGATATAATGATTTATTTGAAATTAAATGTAATGTATTTTCCCAATTTTGCAACATTTTTCATTGTTGATTTGCTCCTGTTAGTCATAGCGTTATGTTATAAAGCCTATAATAGTCTTCCTCGATAGATGCACTATTCAACACAATAAACATATCAAATCGAATCGGCTAAGATAAGCGCTTTTAAATTAACAAAGTAAATTATTCTTTTGAATTAAAATGTTCTATGTATCGAAAATATTACTAGAAAATATTCCACGCGAACCAGGCAGCAGACGGGACCCTTCGCAATCCGGGCGAATGCATTGATCAATTATGCTATCGCGGCCCTCACGGACCGCGTCGAAATTCCTCTAGCTATTCTTAAGCTGCAAGGCAGTTATATTTTCTTTAGATTTCAACATCAAGCAGTTACATGCTTTTAAAAAAATATATATGTTCTATTTATTTTTATTTTTGTAAGAAGTGTGTAAAATGTGTATACGGACCTATACAATCATTGCGTGGCTTATATCTCGGCGGTGGCTGCGACACGAGTGTTCCACCCCGTTGCACCAGTTCGCACTCTAGATTGGTGCGTACTAGCGACGCCACAAACGTGAATATAGCTGCGGGTGAGGTGCCGTATCGCTGCCGGAGCTTGGTGCCCGCCATCGCGCTCATGTCTTCCATTGCTTTGCCCATCGCTTCTGATAGGCGAGTTGGACTCTGCTGTACACAGAAAATTGATAAAATTTCGAACATATACTCGTATACTAGAATTCATTCGTAATATAAATAAAAAGAATGGACAATAAATTGTCTAATAATCCGTCTTAAATTTTAATAGTTTTGTTTTGTATCTGTGTAATATAAGACCAGGCATTTAAGTTTTGAGACTTATAAAAGTGTGTACAATTTTGAGGGCGTAGTTTTTTTAAACTCGTTAGTAATATCAGTATATACAGTCGGGCAACGAATATGTCTAGACAGAGCAATCGTGCGGGGTTTGCAGGGCAAGGGAGGGGGGCAGTGAACCCCAAATCCCATAAAATGACTCCGAAACGACGCTCAGGAGTATCATATTTTGAGAGACGTGTTAAATAAAGTACTAGTTTCTGTTTTAATAATGGTCCATACTACAGGTGTCTTAAATGACTGTGTTGACACACATACATCTTGTATAAATAAGAATTTAAAATTTATAAGTTTCCGTGCACAGTAGAAAAATAAAGAATTTAGTTGCTTGAATATACAAACAAAATGTCGAACTTTTACACGCGACTGTTAAATAAATCAACCAGTAAACAATTTTTATGTAAATGTTGTAAAGGAAAATTTTATTTTCCTCATAAAAAGATGATTATGTTTAACATTAACTAAAGATTTAAATAAATAACACCTAGGTATTTCGAGAGCAAAGATGGCGGACTCACATGGTTATTAAAACCACGGCCAGACTATTGTACACAAGCCCTCGACATCAATCTCCACCGATGATTTACAACAGTGGAAACGCTTGCTTGCAACAAGAATTCGTTTGACCTTCAAGAACCTTTGTGGACATGTATACACACACACTTACCGGTGGCGGGGCGGGGTCGCCGCGCAGGCGGCGCAGGTCAGCGAGGGGCGCGGCGGGGGAGGCGGCAGGGGAGACGGGGGAGGGGGGCAGGCGCGGAGGGCGCGGCAGCACGGTGTTGGCCAGCTGGCGGCACACGGGGCACAGGAACTCGCCGCGGTCCACGTGCAGGTTGTGCGGCCGCTGCGGGGCGGCGAGGGAGCGCAGGTACAGCTGCAGGCAGCGCAGGTGCAGGTGGTGCCCGCACGACTGCACGTGCACGCCGCCCTCCCAGCCCACGTTCACGCTCAGCAGCCACGACTCCTGACAGGGGGCGGGAGATGACCGATTACTGCTTATATATTATTAACAAAGGCATCCGGCTCGAAGGACCGGTTTGTTTTCTTCCTTAGTCCTAATATCATTATGCCGTGTATACTGACTTCTCGAAGGCGTTCGACAAAATTAATCATTCATCATCTTTATTATTAAAAAAGCTTTTCGGGGTCGGTATACATGGCGATCTGCTAAGATGGATCGAGTCATATGTCAGAAATCGTAGTCAAGCTGTTGCACTCAAGGGTTACCGATCGAGATTCTTAAATATTCCCTCAGGAATTCCGCAAGGGTCCCACCTGGGACCATTTTTATTTTGTCTTTATGTCAACGATATCAGCCGTTGCTTTACTAGCTCTCACTTTCTCATGTACGCTGACGATACAAAAATTTATAAAATAGTGCAAAATTCTGATGATTGTGAAAGTTTACAGAGAGATTTGAACCACATTGAACGTTTTTGTAAAAACAATTACTTGCTCTTGAACTTAGATAAGTGTCATGTAATAACCTTTACTCGTAAAAATAATGCTATCCAGTATAATTACAGAATCTCCAGGCGCCAGGCGCCAGGCGCGCGTCATGCTGCGGGCGCGGCTCACAGCGCTATATGTACTCACTCACCTGGTCGAAGTGCGCGTGCAGGTCGTCGTGCAGGCGGTAGTGATGCGCGGCCGCGGCGGTGTCGTGCTGCGCGGTGAGGCGCGCCCGCTCCGACTCTGACAAAGCCAGGCGCGCGTCACCGCTGCCCATTAAAGGAGGCTTTTGAGGTGTAGCACTGATACTTGACTTCTCAATGTAAAGTTTAGCATCCAAATAGCATTGTCTTGTTTGTTGGTAGTAATCGCCGACAAAATATTCTTCACTAACTGGCAGGCATTCTGAAAGCTTCTCATGATTTATCCTGTATTCATTCCAATATTTCTCCAGAGATTCGAGTCGTCTCTTGATATGCTCTGGGGTTCTACGCGATGGACCATCCTTTTTGAAATTGATAATTGTTTTCTTGATTTCTTCTGCTAATAAAGCTTGCTGGTATAATAAGTCATTTACGTCCATTTTGAGTCTTGAGTGAGTCGTGAGTCGTGAGCTTGATTATGTGAGAAAAATATTTGTTTGCAATCTCGTAAATAATTACAGGCGCGCGTCATGCTGCGGGCGCGGCTCACAGCGCTATATGTACTCACTCACCTGGTCGAAGTGCGCGTGCAGGTCGTCGTGCAGGCGGTAGTGGTGCGCGGCCGCGGCGGTGTCGTGCTGCGCGGTGAGGCGCGCCCGCTCCGACTCTGACAGCGCCAGGCGCGCGTCACCGCTGCGGGCGCGGCTCACAGCGCTATATGTACTCACTCACCTGGTCGAAGTGCGCGTGCAGGTCGTCGTGCAGGCGGTAGTGATGCGCGGCCGCGGCGGTGTCGTGCTGCGCGGTGAGGCGCGCCCGCTCCGACTCTGACAGCGCCAGGCGCGCGTCACCGCTGCGGGCGCGGCTCACAGCGCTATATGTACTCACTCACCTGGTCGAAGTGCGCGTGCAGGTCGTCGTGCAGGCGGTAGTGATGCGCGGCCGCGGCGGTGTCGTGCTGCGCGGTGAGGCGCGCCCGCTCCGACTCTGACAGCGCCAGGCGGGCGTCACCGCTGCGGGCGCGGCTCACAGCGCTATATGTACTCACTCACCTGGTCGAAGTGCGCGTGCAGGTCGTCGTGCAGGCGGTAGTGGTGCGCGGCCGCGGCGGTGTCGTGCTGCGCGGTGAGGCGCGCCCGCTCCGACTCTGACAGCGCCAGGCGGGCGTCACCGCTGCCCGCGCGCCGCCTGTGGCCCAGCACCGACGTCGACTAACGACCAAAGGAAATAATCAGAATCGTTTGACGTGACGAGCAAAAAAAATTTTTTTTTCTATTCATTAGGACAACCAACAAGACAATTCACACACTTTAATGATGACTTAAATAATTATTTCAAGTGTTACATTAATTAAAGGCTGCTACGACATGCATTAATGAACGCGTAATATAAAAAAAAGATTGTTTAGAAAAGTTTTGTTCTTCCAGAATAGTACAATCGCTGCTAATATTCATATTAAATACAGACGCCAACGTACAAGAGCAATATCAGAAGTGTCACTTAAAGTAAGATGGACTACATGAGAAACCACTAATATGTTGGTGAATAATATTTTATAGTGCGCCGAGTACGGCGCAACGCAGTGTCGAGTAAACACGGTTTAACAGCTGAGCGTGCCTTTCCGTGAATCATTTGCAACTCATTCGCTAGTCAGTGATTCTCAAAATGTTTACGACTAAATGTGCCACCTGTAACGACACTGTCGGTCATGGCTCGGGAGTGCTCAGTGTGCAAACAAAAATATCATTTCGGTTGTGGCGGCATATCCGAGAGGGGTTTCAACAGATTGGGGTCCGGCAGGGACTCATGGATATGTCCCGCTTGTCGAGATACCAGTGGATCAATTTCCAAGGATGCTTCACCGTCATCAGTCACCAGTGGGACGCCAGTTACCTCCAAAGTACACTCAAGTCATCTCATTGAACATTCCACAGCGGTAATCCAACCCGAACGTGAAACTGTACTCAAGGACATCCTGGCCAAAGTAACGGATCTTCAAACGCAATTTCAATCATTTCAACGAATGGAATCTGATTTAAAACAAGTGAGAGCCGACGTTGCAGACCTTAAATCGTCTCTTGACTTAAGGGTGGACGGCATATTGGACCGTGTTTCGGAAATAGAATCCCGCTTGTCACCTATTGAAGATGTAAAGGCAGAAATGGACAGCCTTAAAAAAGTAATTGAAGCTCTTGTTGAGGATGGCCATAAAAACGAACAATGGGTGCGGCGTTCCAACATACAGATCAATGGAATCCCATATAAAACTGGTGAAAACTTAATTAACTTGGTCAAGAGCCTCGCCGACTTAAGTGAATATTCACTGAAAGAGACGGACATCGATTTTGTCACGCGGGTTGCAGTCAAGGACAGTCAAGATAAAAGACCTAAGCCGATCATATTAAAAATGCAATCGAGATATAGAAAGGACGACTTCTTGGCGGCTCTTCGTAAATTGAAAGATATCAAAGCTAGTGACTTGGGCTTTAGTTCTTCTCAAAATCGAATATACGTAAATGACCATCTATCAACTAAAAATAAATATCTTCTTCAACAAGCTAAAATCAAATCTAAGGAGAAAAGCTATGCATATTGTTGGGTACGGAACTGCACAATTATGGTTCGCAAAAGTGCAAAATCACCTGTGATTCACATCAACTCCGAGGAAGCTTTAAAGAAGATTACATAAGTGCTAACTTTCTATTATTTAATTGGTTTTGCTGCATTATTTGTCTGTTTTTAAAAATCGTTTCTAGTTTTAAATGTTTTAAATTTTTAATAATCTCAATTTGCACTAAATATTATCAATGTGACATAATAATTTCATCAAATAGCGTAAATTGTTTGACAAACACTGTTTCAACAGTTGTTCCATTGTGCGATACTTTTAGTCCGGTTCGCCTGTGTCATGTTGCCGTATCGACGCAAGTAATATCCATTGCTCGCTTAGTGTGCGCAATTCGCTCGCTGTTAGGTTTGTACGGAGTATTCTATACTTATTGTGGCGGATTATCATGTGACTATGCACTTGTTTATATTTTTTTGTTTTACCGTCAATTAGATTTATTGAAACTGTTAATTTTATCGATACATAAATCATTATTAACATATAATGACAATTATTTTTGCGGTGAATTAGATGCTTTTTCTAATCATAGATATGAATACTCGACCATAATGTGTGCAGTGCAGTGCGTGTTGCTTTATTCCTTTATGGATGTATACGCTTCAAGCGGTAAGTCCTTGATAATTATAAGCTCTATTTTTATTTTAATAATTCCTTAATGGTACTAAGCCTATACTACCAAAACGTGCGTGGTTTGCGTAGTAAAACAGGGTTATTCTTGAATAACTTGTTAAATTATAACTATGATATTGTGTGTCTTACCGAAACTTGGTTATTGCCTGGCATTTTCGATGCTGAACTTTTTGATCGACGATACAGTGTATATAGAACTGATAGGGATTACGATAAGCACCGTACTAAGAAGGGTGGTGGCACCTTAATTGCTGTGCGTCAGGGATTGTCCGTAGATGTAAGGTCAGTACACCCAGTACCCTCCCTTTTAGATACAGAAATTACGTGTATTAATATTGTAATGAAAAACGGGCGTAATACTAAAATACTATCAATATTTTGTTGCTATTTTCTTCAAGGTACAAATCAGGAATTGGCTGAACAATCATTTTTTGATCATGTTTCTGACATAGGAATAAACGAACCCGATAATGATTATTTACTGATCGGTGACTTTAATATTCGTTATGCAGCATGGAATGGTGATTCCATTTCAGGAGTTTATTTATCTAATCCACATGTTAACTCACTGGTGTCACAGCTGCATATGTTCTTGAGTTTTACAGGATGGTCTCAATACAATATTGTAGGTAATGCTAATGATAGATGTCTTGACCTAGTAATATCTAGTTTTAAATGTGTTGTATCTCGCACCGAGCCGCTGTCACTGCCAGAAGACTCACATCACCCTGCGCTTAAAGTTGAGTGGCAGACTGAGAGTGACTCATTGCTACTACCATTGCCACGGACTGTTCAATGTTTCTATGCCGCTAATTATGAACATATCAAAAGCGACATTGAAAAAGTTGACTGGGAGGAAATTTTTCAAAACCATTCTCATAGACTGAAAATAGATTTAGCGGTAGACATTTTTTATAAAATTATTTATGAGATCATTGATATTCACGTTCCAAAAAAAATATTGAAACACAGCAATTATCCAGTTTGGTATTCGCGACCGTTAATAAAACTTATCAAAAAAAAACAAAGAAAGCACAAAAAATGGAAAACTTATGGCAGACAGTCTGATTACCTGGAATTTTCTAAGTTACGTAAAGAGATTAAATCAATGCAGAAATTATGCTATGACACTTTTATTACAAAAACAGAAGTAAATTTAAATAAAAATACCAAACATTTTTGGGCGTTCGTAAAATCAAAAAAGGATAATAACTCTATTCCAGACACACTTTACTTGGACAACTCAACTGTTTCAGAGGGATCAACGATTGCACATGTCTTTAATACTTTTTTTCAATCTGTTTTTGAAAGCCATCCGGAGGCGACTTCTACCTATCCACCTTATAGACAAAGTGAATGTATTATTAATTCTGTAAGATGTTCGGAAGACATTGTCAAAAAGTATCTATCAAAGGTTGATGCAAATAAGGGATCCGGGCCGGATGGTATTCACCCTTATTTCATTAAAATGTGCTGCAAGCAATTGGCAGCTCCAATTGCTTACCTATTTCGCCTATCGTTGTCTAGCGCAGTAATGCCTTTAGTGTGGAAGCAGTCATTGGTTGTACCCATTCATAAAAATGGTGATAAACACAACATCCGTAATTACCGAGGAATATCAAAATTGTCTGTAATACCTAAGTTATTTGAAAAAATAGTTTTCGACTCCCTTAATGTAGCCCTTAGACCGATTTTTATTAGTCAGCAGCACGGATTTGTAGCAGGGCGCTCCACTGAAACAAACCTATGTGAGTTTTTAGACCAAGTATTGTGTGGAATGAATAATGGTTTTCAGGTAGATGCTGTGTATACCGATTACTCTAAATGTTTTGATAAAATTTCGCATCAAATATTAGTTAGAAAGCTAGAGAATATCGGTATACATGGTGACCTGCTGAGGTGGTTACAGTCATATCTTGAAAACCGAACTCAGGCAGTTACTGTGAAAGGTTTTAAGTCCAGTTTCATACCGATTACGTCAGGTGTTCCCCAGGGTTCTCACCTCGGACCATTGTTTTTTAACATTTTTATAAATGATGTTAGTCAGTGTTTTCAAAATTCAAAATTCTTACTATTTGCAGATGATACCAAGATATTTTCGATTATTAAGTCTGTTGAAGATTGTGTTAGACTTCAGGAAGATCTAGATCGTTTGTGTGATTATTGTACAATTAATAAGCTGACTATGAATGTCGATAAATGTTGTTCCATAACCTTTAGCAGAAAAAAAACTGAAATAAAATTTAATTATAAACTTTTTGCCAAAGATCTTACTAAAAAGTCTGAGGTGAGAGACCTGGGGGTGATAATGGACAGTCAATTGTATTTTACGTCTCATTTTCATAAAATTACAGCCAAAGCGTATAAAATGTTGGGTTTCATATTTAGGCAGGGCAAAGATTTTAAAAACATAGAAACTCTATTACTTTTATATAACAGTTATGTAAGATCTCAACTAGAGTACGCTTCAACGGTATGGAATCCGCAGTACTTAACACACATAAGCGCGATAGAAAAAGTACAAAATAAATTCATTACAAGGATGAAATACAAATACAATGATTTTTGTGAGGATGACGTTCGATCCCTGGCACACCGAAGAGAGTGCAGAGACTTGGTCTTGCTTCACAAGGTTATAAATGGTCTTGTCGATTCTTCATATCTTTTAAGTAAAATTTTGCTAAAGTGTCCAAGAGCAAATCTACGAGCACGTGATACGTTTTGCATTCCCGCGGGTCGGACTAATTATGCAAGTAATCGCTACATTGTGCGAGCTATGAAATCATATAACTCTAAATATAGTCACATTGATATATTTAATCTTAATTTTTTGAAATTTAAAAAACTAATTTTTTAACTCGTTTTAGGCACAAAATTCTTATTTCTTTTTGTTTTGTTTATGTTCATTATGATACCAAAAATTGTTTCTTTTTTCTCTCGTGTTTATTAGACACTATGTGAGATAATTAATAGTGGAAATTACCTAGGCAATTGTTTAAACTAATGTTATATTTTTTATGTAAAAATTAATGCTGTTATTTCCCTAAAAATAAATAAATAAATAAATAAATCACGAAAGTTGATAATTAAGGTGCGATTCAAACTCAAGAGTAATCAGTGCAAATCATCATCAGCCTATTAATGTCTCCACTGCATAAGACATGTTTATGAATGGATTAGAGAGATAGGGCCCAGTGCAGATTGGAGATGCAGCCGAGATCGCAGCAGCCCCCCCCCCCCCCTCCGCCCCCCTCCACTCACCTGCAGCAGCGCCACGAGCCCGATGGGGTCGTGGTGCGTGGCGGGCGCGGTGGTGTTGCAGATGACGCAGTCGTAGTGCCGCTCGGGCGCGAGGCAGTCGTCCCACTCCATGTGGTCAGCGTTGGCTCGCAGGTGAGTCATGAATTGCTGCTGCCGGCGAGCGAATTCTCGCATCACGGCCGCTTGGCGCTCGCGAGCGCGGCGCGAACGCTCCTCTTTTTCGCGACGCTCCCTAAACACAAGAAAATGTTCACTAAAAAAAACAAATTTCAGGTAATAGAGTATTTGACAAGTTTTAGAAAACGATCTCACGTTACTTACTAATGTTTATGGAGTCCGTAAAAAGGGGATATTCATCATTCCGTTGTGTATTTCA
This sequence comes from Chilo suppressalis, assembly GCA_902850365.2. Classification (NCBI taxonomy): domain Eukaryota; kingdom Metazoa; phylum Arthropoda; class Insecta; order Lepidoptera; family Crambidae; genus Chilo; species Chilo suppressalis. Next base: position 24,811,851 of record OU963904.1, on the reverse strand, counting down.
GTTAAAATAACCAAATCAAATATTCCATTTTCAAGTTGCCTCGAAAACGTTTCTCTAGACAAAATCGCGTCTCACTGGTGTGTGACGTCACACGACTGTTATTAAAACGTCAAACGATACAATGTAATGTCACTTTAACCGGAAGTTTACTTGCGTGTGACATCATTTTAGGCTCCGCCAATCCCAAGCGTTTTGGGTCACGTGACAATAGATAAGAAAACTATTACCTTTTTCTTGGGGTTTTTAGTAACATTATAAATATTTTTTTTGTAAAAATAGTGATAATCCCTGCCAATATTCATTCTAAACACAGATGCTAACAATTGGCACTTTATTTTTAATATTGTCAAATACAAAGAAAAGAAACGCAATGACGACGTAATGGCGCGATTACACTTGGTCGTCAGTCCGAATACGAGTGCCAATGGAATTCGGGTAAACGACTAAGTGTAAATGAACGGAGCCAAATAAATAAGTAAATACGTACGTACGTAATGTGAATCACTTTACAGCTTCAAAAGGAAAGTAAGTGAATTATTGTTTAAATAGTTAACATGCGCGGCGGCGATGTATATCATACGTTTAAAGTAACCCGTCACTTTTATGCCGCTTGAATATAATAATTATATAACAATTAATGGTACTTTTGGTCTATTTGTAAACATAAATTGTAAAATTGTTTGTATAAGACTGTTTGTTACTTGAATTAAATAAATAAGTATATACCTGGCCCGCTGCTCGGCCTGCCGCTCGCGCTGGTTGGGCCACAGCGTGTGCCGCACGTGCTGTATGGCGGCGCCGCACCGCGCGTCCAGCTGCGCCAGCGCGCGCAACACTTGCCCGATGAAGTATGGCCCGTCGCCTGACCGATACGATACAAAACAGTTTTTTTTTTTGGCGGGATATCATCGAGTGTGTTTGGCGTCTTATTTTAATTACTAGCAAACCAGTGAACCAAATGTTCACCAAAACCTGATTTCTCGAAAACCGGAAGTGCTACGTTACTCAAATCCGGTTTGTAGTCTTATCAGACTATTCTTAACTTATAACTTAAATATTCTCTTTATCTATCTCTTACGGTTTGGCCGCTGAAACAGCACCACAGACAGACGGACGGACTTGTCTAATAGATAAGAGATTCTTAAATTCGTTCATAGTGGATATTGTGAAATAAAATTGGTGTGATTTTGTGTTACAACTGTCTGCGTAACTGAAGAATTAGTAGAATCGTCAAAATATACGCTATTCCGGTCGAGTGGACGTGAGAATTTTATTGCAGTATTGACTACCTCACAGAAGCTTATCGAAAAAGCCAGCTCGATACATTTCGTGCCAAACACTTCGAGAAACATTAGAATGCGTCACACCGATATTCTAATGTAAAAAGAAAAACAGAATAATTAAACTTAAGACTAGGCTGTATGGGCATTGTTCCCCTTGCCTTCTCTGAAAAGGGAGAACTTAACAAAAACAAAAACAATACAAAACACTATGTTATGTATACCACAGAAAACATGTTCGGTTCAAAACCGACAGGTATTGCGACATATTAGGATAAAGCACGGGGCGGCTCGCGGTAACTGGGCCATAGTCCGCCGTGCACTTTAACACTTCAGTGCAATACATTTCGCGGTAGCAATTAGTTATACTCGTTAACATTATAACATAAATTCGGAACATTTTTATAACAGTTAATTACATATTAAAATAGTTTTAACAATAACAATTTCAGACATTTTGCTTTATCTTTAATTGAACATTTCTAAATATAAGTGAACTGTGTGTCCAACTGTGGAGTAAAATAAAATATTTAACAGTTTAAACAGTGTATTTCTTCATTAAATCCCCACGCAAACTAATACCCTATAACCCCTAACAAAACATTACAATAAATACAAAGACATCGAGACATAAAATAACTTATAAGAATGTTTGACAACAGACTTGATTTTTTCACCAATAAATAAGGCGATATTTACCTATAGGTTCGTCATTCTCGGGCGGCGTCTCCTCCAGCGAGAAGGAGTCGAGTTTGCCGGACAGCTGCGAGTGCAGCTTCATCAGCAGCGATATTATCGACTCGTTGACGGGTATCGACTCGTCGCCCGGCTGTTGGTTGTGCACCTGGACCTGTGCCAACTTGTGTATGAGAGTGTTGTCCCATTACCACCATTGGGGTACCAAAATATGAACAGGGTAGCAACACGAAAAAATTATCCATCAACTAATGTCATCTACGAGTATATATATAAAACTCAAAGGTGACTGACTGACATAGTGATCTATCAACGCACAGCCCAAACCACTGGACGGATCGGCCTGAAATTTGGCATGCAGGTTGACGTTATGACGTAGGCATCCGCTAAGAAAGGATTTTGATCAATTCTACCCCCAAGGGGATAAAATACCGAAGCGAAGCGAGGGCGGGCCACTAGTCACTTATAAATTTTGATTTCATATTTTTATCAAGGAAAAATCATCAAAAGTTACGTTTGCAACAGAGCGGTATTACGCAGAACGCCACCAGCCAACATTTTTGAAGCTACCAAAAATGAGATGTGTGGACCGATATTACAGTATGATTGTGAAACCATTGGTTAAAAGTGGAATCAAACTTTAAGATGGTTTCATAGGACAAATTTGGTGTTTACTTCAAACATGCCCGATGGTCGCTTCCTGCTTATTAACAATGCTAAATTTCTCAGCATGAAAATTATAATGATTCCTTAATTAATGACAGAATACTTTAAGGAATATAAAATCTCATACCTGTGCGCTTGTAGAAGGCTGCGGTCCCGGCCGCCTCGCCACAACGCACCAGTCTGACGGCTCGTCTATAAACAACATGAAAGACATCAATCGTATCTTTATTTAAAGCTTTAAGCCTCGATGACACGGGGAGAGTTTACAAGCTACAAGCCAGCTCCGTATCATAGGATATTTGACAAGTTTTAGAAAACGATCTCACGTTATTTACTAATGTTTATGTCCATAAAAAGTGGATATTCATCATTATGTTGTGTATTTCGGTAAAAATACCAAATCAAAAACTCTATTTTCAAGTTGCCGCGAAAAACGTATCTCTAGACAATATGGCGTCTCACTGGTGTGTGACGTCACACAACTATCATTAAAACGTCAAACCATACAATCAAATGTCACTTTAACCGGAAGTTTACTTGCGTGTGACGTCATTTTAGGCTACGCCAATCCCAAGCGTTTTGGGATTGTAGTATATATATCTTTATCGAGGGCTTTTAGTAAAATTATGAATATTTTTTCTGTAAAAATAGTGAAAACTCCTGCCAATATTCATTCTAAATACAGATGCTAACAATTGGCACTTTATTTTTAATACTGTCAAATACCCTATTGAGTAGTAGATGGTAAAAAAACCGATAACACGGGGCGATTTTAAAAACTGCTAGCCAACTCGCTGGCTTGAAGCTAGTAAACTCGCCCCGTGTCATCGAGGCTTTAAATCAATGAGATGTCAAGTACAAACTAAACATGATTATTCGAATGAATTAGTTACTCAACTACCGCAAGCATTAATAATTTAGGACTCAGAAATAGTGGCATGGAAGAGTTGTATAAGTTACCAATCTGAATAAATTGGAATATTGATTAATGACTAAACGAGCTAAGGCGAGATATTGATATCTTAATGTAAAAAAAAAATAAGTCGATTACAAATATACGTGCTTATTATGAATGGCAATACGCAGAGTACATTTATAAAATCAATATCTAGTTATAATAATAGAGTGGTTTGCGTATATTCGGCACAAACTTTATGGTGGTAATCAAAAGGTAGGGCATAAAGGATTTTCCACTCAGATTGGAGCGCCCATCTGGGAATGGAATATCCGCCTTACAGCACACCACAGTAAAATAATACCAAATTTTAGTTGGGTTGCGTTCCTGTCGATAATAAGACCTAGGACTCTACGGGGTAGGGAATTAGGTCAGAGTTACTCTAACCTGCCTGTTAAGAACCTCTGGTCTAAAGGTTATGGTAACCGTTTAGCATCAGACTTTTATTTATTTATGGTACAGCGACAGAGTACAAATTATAACTTACATATTATTATACAAAATTATTGTATTACATTAAATTGCACCCCAATTGATGCTGAACACGACATTTGCTTAATTTTAGCTCACAAATGTGAAAAAATAATTATTATAATAATTAAATATGCAATTACAATTAAAAAAGGAATAATTAAATATGTATGTACTAATCAAGAATTATAAATAATAATAAAAATCAATTTAATTATAATTTGCTCCTGCATATTCGTAAGTAGGAGGAGTGGGAAAGGGCAAAGATATCCACGTCATTGGCTATTTCATAAAGGGCCCTGCTCATTCTATATAATGGGTCATTGTAGGTAACATTATTACTACAAGTTGGTACGGAAAAAAGTTTCTGCACCCTTTTACTTCCTCCCACTTTGAATGATAAACGGCTCAACAGAACCTCCACGTCCCAAACAGAGTTTACAATTTTGTACAGTGTCAATAAATTTGCTATGTTTCGGACGGCCGCACATATGCTTGTTTGCTACCACAAAAAAATAATATGGTAGAAAAACAAGTTACCTATGTGTGTGGATGGAGTGTCCGGTTCTGCGATGGCCAGCGTGAGCTGACGCTCCGCGTCCATCATCATGGTGTCCAGGGGAGGCAGCGCCAGCGCCTGGCGGTCTGTCACGTCCTAATCATAAGAGAATAAGATCATGTTCTTAAGCAGGAAATACAGACAATACATAAGTCATCTCGAAAATTCCTCGGAAAAATCCAAAAATTGAGAATGTAATAAATTCTATTAGATAAAACTACATTGCAATAGTATAGCTGTGGCAAAAACAATGAATAATTAAAAGTAACGTATTACATTAACATGTATTTGATTTTGGTTAAAAATATCATTAAAAACGCTTAGCTCAACACCAATTAAAAACACTGTGCCTGTTCATGAGAGACTGTATTGAGAGACAAAGACCGTTAAATAAAAAAAACTTGGTCAACATAATTTATCAACACATACCTCCAAAGCTCTCATCTGCGGAGTCTCACCTCCCGTGTCTGATTGGTCATCTGGTACAGAGTCTTCTCTTCGCACCATCTTATAAACAAAATATTTATTTAAATAATTGTCATTTTACCTCATTAACTTGTGACTGAATGATGTATGTATATATTTGTCTGTTTTTACAATAAGACTGGACCAAGATTAGATCCCTGGGGTACTCTTTATTTTTTTGGTACAAAAGACAAGATTCGATGATTTCATTATTTAACAAGAAGCTTAACGTTTTTGTTAGTTTGGGGTCTTTTAAAATTTCGTGATCTACTTATATTACGATGCAAAAAAAATATTGCAGTTAACCTTTAGTATTGAAGTGTTTTGTCGTCTTCGATCAATAATACTATCTAATTTCGTCGTATTAAATGTATATGCATGTAACTTTTTAAATCTAAAGAAATTTTGAATAGACGTAGTTACACGCGCTTCAGGATACAGACTGGACTCGAACCCGTGCCCTTCGCTATCCGGGCGGACGCACTAACGAATTATGCTACCGCGACCTTAATGGCCGTGTCCAAATTCTTCTTTGTTGTTGGTTGTTATTAGGTTTGACTTAAAACTGTTTTAAGATTATAGTCTTTGTTCATTAGGAATCGAAATTTTAGCTTTGATTTGTATAAAACCTGTTATCTATAGTACTGTTAGTCGAAGTTTGACATCCTGTGTATGTCCTGTGTGTTCTTAAGAGCAACTTATGCGAAAAAGAAGCATAATTATTATTAAATTATAGGTTCTCACCTGCAAAGGTGATGGCACCGCCAGCGCTGTGCTGGTGGCTGGTAGAGAAACAGATTTTGTCAATGAAGGCAGTCTTGTTGTCTCTGGTTCTGAGGGCTCCCATTCTGTGTCACCTGTACATTAATAAGGTGTTTTGCATTCAAGTTTTACGAAAGGTTTTTAATGGATATTTTTAGTGTTTTTAACTCATCCTTATCCTCATAAATCTTTCTTATATTATAAATATGTAAATGTATGACCTGAATTGAGACATAGGATTCTTTTTATTTTATTTTATTATAGTACACCAACAAAATACATAAATTACATAATTTTAACAACCTTATTATTGAAAATACTTAGTATGATTTTAATAAAAGGTAATCATACTAATTGCAATTGACTTTGTAACAAATGCCATCTCTTGAATTACATCCTATACACTACAAACACAACCAGTGTGTCAGGCAGTCAGGCACACAGCGAGTCACCACTCACAAGTAATAACGTGTTAAACTTAATAGGATATATCGTTGCACTTGATCGGTGAATTGTAAGCGTCAACCCGTCACGTCTACGACCACTCAGCCAAAATCTTTACCACATTATTTTTAAATGTGTGAAAGCTGTTGCCAAAAATGTCATGTCAATGTGTAAATGTGATATGGTAACATTGGGAAATATTTCAATGCATTTTATTTTTATAGCACCAGTCATGAATAGAGGCAAGATCGCTCTGTAACAGCTGACAGTCATCGTCACTTCTAATACCTTCATGTCATTCGCGAACATTGAACACTGGCTATACCTAATACAAGCCATAACATCGTTGACGAAGAGAACAAACAAAATAGGTCCAAGATGGGATCCCTGAGGCACACTCGAAGATGACTTGTATAACTGGGACTAAAACCATGATTAAAGGGGCTCAGCAATTCCATAAGTATTTTCTTACTTGCAAAGTAGAATACGACGGTTAACCTTGTCGAAGGCGCTGCTAAAATCCGTATAGATTGAGTCTACCTGACCACCATGATCCAATACCATACTTAAAGTGTTCACATACGAAAATAAATTAGTTGATACAGATTTCTTTGCCTAGAATCCATGTTGTTCATCATTGATTAAATGTATTATGCGCCCAACAATTAAAGGACATATTAATGACTCGAAGACCTTTTATCCCGGAAGAATGTTTGGTATCTCTGAAATTCTTAAAAAACTAAAGTTAAAAGTTAAGCGCGGGCGCGGCGCGGGGCGGCACGCTGGTCACTATAGTCCTGGCGTTGTGTCTGTGGGCGGGCGCGGGCGCGGGCGGTACGTATACGTACTGTCTGCGTGGTAGGGGGCGGGGGCGGGCGCGGGGGCGGGCGCGGCGCGGGGCGGGCGGGGCGGCACGCTGGTCACTATAGTCCTGGCGTTGTGTCTGTGGGCGGGCGCGGGCGCGGGCGGTACGTATACGTACTGTCTGCGTGGTAGGGGGCGGGGGCGGGCGCGGGGGCGGGCGCGGCGCGGGGCGGGCGGGGCGGCACGCTGGTCACTATAGTCCTGGCGTTGTGTCTGTGGGCGGGCGCGGGCGCGGGCGGTACGTATACGTACTGTCTGCGTGGTAGGGGGCGGGGGCGGGCGCGGGGGCGGGCGCGGCGCGGGGCGGGCGGGGCGGCACGCTGGTCACTATAGTCCTGGCGTTGTGTCTGTGGGCGGGCGCGGGCGCGGGCGGTACGTATACGTACTGTCTGCGTGGTAGGGGGCGGGGGCGGGCGCGGCGCGGGGCGGGCGGGGCGGCACGCTGGTCACTATAGTCCTGGCGTTGTGTCTGTGGGCGGGCGCGGGCGCGGGCGGTACGTATACGTACTGTCTGCGTGGTAGGGGGCGGGGGCGGGCGCGGGGGCGGGCGCGGCGCGGGGCGGGCGGGGCGGCACGCTGGTCACTATAGTCCTGGCGTTGTGTCTGTGGGCGGGCGCGGGCGCGGGCGGTACGTATACGTACTGTCTGCGTGGTAGGGGGCGGGGGCGGGCGCGGGGGCGGGCGCGGCGCGGGGCGGGCGGGGCGGCACGCTGGTCACTATAGTCCTGGCGTTGTCGCAGACTGCGGCGCCCGGGAACGCTCCCAGTAGCGGCACGCCACGGACGCGAGTTCCACTCTCGCTACCCGCTATGCACACGTCACCCTGTAAGACAAAACAATACTTTGTTTAACTTTTGATCATAATACAAAAGAGTATGTGAAAGGACATTGTTCAGCGTCCATACATAGTTAGCCTAAGAACCAACAATCATGAAATATTATTTTCTAGGTTCAAAATCGTAAGTAAATGACTGTAAAAACAAAGATTATTGACGGACACTTCTGAGAACTTAAAATATTAGGAAAATTAAAAATTTTTTGAGGTTATGCTTAATATTCAATGAAACATAGGTCCACCTATGAATTTAGTATAAACTCAGTATGAAGTGAATTAATATTACAAGTAATTCATTTTATTCGGTATGATTTTAAAGAATAACTACTTATTAGGAAAAACTTGGTTAGGTAGGATTCATGAATAAAATAAAAACTGTAGTTTTGCTTCTTATTTATTGACTATTTTTCACATAATTGTATCATATTGTTTTCTGAAAGCTCGAACAGCAAAAACTTAACAATCCGTCAAGACTACCTAATGTTAAGTATCAATTGAGTTGCTGAAATCTATTTAACTAAACACTATGTCAGTTGACCAAGCTTTGAATTTAAAAGAAGACAAATAAAACGATGACATTTATTGCAGAACACTTAAATTTTACCAAAAGTTATAGAGATTCGCTATTCTATATGAGTTTAAAAAATTTTGTTAAAAAAAGTATCTAGTTGACGTCACTGTGATAAACTTGTTCCATAGACTATGACAACATAGGTGATTTGACGGTGATGAGTAGACCTTTTGTCTCAGTGCTACCTTCTGGAGCCCGTTATGCCCGAAAACCCTCATTACAACACTCACCGGGTGCGTAGGTCTCTGCTCGGCCTCCAGCAGCGCGCAGACCCGCAGCAGATACACAGCGAGCGCCAGCACGTGGTCGGGCGGGGCATGCGGCGCCGCGCCCGCCTCCGCCCCGCCCAAGGGCCCGCCCCCGCTCCCGCTACAATAACACAACACTCACCGGGTGCGTAGGTCTCCGCTCGGCCTCCAGCAGCGCGCAGACCCGCAGCAGATACACAGCGAGCGCCAGCACGTGGTCGGGCGGGGCATGCGGCGCCGCGCCCGCCTCCGCCCCGCCCAAGGGCCCGCCCCCGCTCCCGCTACAATAACACAACACTCACCGGGTGCGTAGGTCTCCGCTCGGCCTCCAGCAGCGCGCAGACCCGCAGCAGATACACAGCGAGCGCCAGCACGTGGTCGGGCGGGGCATGCGGCGCCGCGCCCGCCTCCGCCCCGCCCAAGGGCCCGCCCCCGCTCCCGCTACAATAACACAACACTCACCGGGTGCGTAGGTCTCCGCTCGGCCTCCAGCAGCGCGCAGACCCGCAGCAGATACACAGCGAGCGCCAGCACGTGGTCGGGCGGGGCATGCGGCGCCGCGCCCGCCTCCGCCCCGCCCAAGGGCCCGCCCCCGCTCCCGCTACAATAACACAACACTCACCGGGTGCGTAGGTCTCCGCTCGGCCTCCAGCAGCGCGCAGACCCGCAGCAGATACACAGCGAGCTCCAGCACGTGGTCGGGCGGGGCATGCGGCGCCGCGCCCGCCTCCGCCCCGCCCAAGGGCCCGCCCCCGCTCCCGCTACAATAACACAACACTCACCGGGTGCGTAGGTCTCCGCTCGGCCTCCAGCAGCGCGCAGACCCGCAGCAGATACACAGCGAGCGCCAGCACGTGGTCGGGCGGGGCATGCGGCGCCGCGCCCGCCTCCGCCCCGCCCAAGGGCCCGCCCCCGCTCCCGCTACAATAACACAACACTCACCGGGTGCGTAGGTCTCCGCTCGGCCTCCAGCAGCGCGCAGACCCGCAGCAGATACACAGCGAGCGCCAGCACGTGGTCGGGCGGAGCATGCGGCGCCGCGCCCGCCTCCGCCCCGCCCAAAGGCCCGCCCCCGCTCACGCCGCCGCTCGTGGGCCCGCCGCCACCCGTGCGTCGATGTACGCCCCGGTGCAGCACGCATAGTAGAGCGCCGTGTAGGACGCCTGGAGTACCAAAACGTTATTAAGTCTAGCTATTGCCCTGAGATCATCTCTATGAAAATATTAAAAATTAAAAACCTTTTCCAAAACAATCCTTTATTTAAGTGCGCTAAAAATATTAAATAAAAAGTTTCCTTTAAAATTTTTCATTAATAAGTAACAAAATAAATTCAAAATTTTGTACTTTTTTTAATTAAGTTTGTAAATAAATTACGAAGCGAGGTGCAATGCAACAAGGATATTTAGTAATGAGTGTGATAGTTCAGGTAAGGCGCTACTATCTACGTGAATGACATACAAATTATGACGTATACAAAAAGGGCGGCGTTAGTTCCAATTTTGGCCACATTCATAAAGATCCTTATCGCAGCATAAATAGTATATCCCGCCACGTACCTGAGGCCCCCACGACAACGGCTAACTAGAGCCGAGGTCAGAGTCTCACAGACGCTTTCTAGTTGAGCCGATCCCCTCAAGTTCGAGTGGTCTAGAGGCTCCAGACGGAGAGGAGACTCCCCCCGCAGGGAGATGCCAGCCGCCTGGAATACCTCTAGAGGCACTCGCCAATTCTCGGCTTGAGGTCCCCTTAGGATCTCGCCATCCCCAAACCCGGTGACGCTGTAAAGGTCATCTGCGACCAACAGCATACACACTTAGAAAAAAAAATCAAAAAATGTACCCGAGGCACACAGCGTGCGCGGGTCTCCAGCGGCGGGAGGCGCAGGCGCAGGCAGCCGCAGCGGCGGCCACAGCGCGCCTGTAGTAGGGGCAGTCGGACCGCCCGGTACGCCCGGACCGCCCGGTACGCCCGGACCGCCCGGAACACCCGGACCGCCCGGCTGAGGGGAAGCCGTCTGTGTAGGCGACTGTGCCGATGACGACTTGTGCTTCTCGCGAACGCTATATGGAAGGGAACGTTTGAACGAGATTTGAACAATAATATTCATATATATATATATTTAAAGCTTGATGGTTACACAAGCCTTAGGGCGCTTTCAATTTATGCGTTTCTTGACGGCCTACTGCGGTGCGTTTGTCGTACAGCGTACGGACGATCCTTTTTTTTGATACAAAACGCGCGGTGCGGCAACAGTGCGGCGCCGGTACCAAAAACGCTCGACAACAGGACTGTTGCGGCACCGCGCGTTTTGTATGAAAAAAAGGATCGTCCGTACGCTGTACGACAAACGCACCGCTTCAGCACCGCAGCAGGCCGTCATCATCATCATCATCAGCCTCTTTATGTCCCCACTGCTGGGGCACAGGCCTTCCCTATGGATCCTAGCAGGCCGTCAATAAACGCATAAATTGAAAGCACCCTTACAGTGCTTACTTTCGGGTAAGGCTAATTGGTGTGTGTTGGAAATATTTATTATCTCTTATCTATTAGACAAGTATGTCCGTCTGTCTGTGGTGCTGTTTCAGCGGCCAAACCGTAAGAGATAGATAAAGAGAATATTTAAGTTATAAGTTAAGAATAGTCTGATAAGACTACAAACCGGATTTGAGTAACGTAGCACTTCCGGTTTTCGAGAAATCAAAGGTTTTGGTGAACATTTGGTTCACTGGTTTGCTAGTTATTATTATTTGTTTAAAACGACGTCACTCACTATGCGGAGAACCTCTCCATCGACGAATGGAAGTCCCTGCGATGCACGGCGCGGCGCAGAACGTGCAGCGGGTCGTAGTAATGCTCCCACACTATGGGCTTAGGCACGAACAACCCTTGCTCCAGGTTCTCCGAGCCCTTAGGTGGAGGCCGATACGTGGACACCTGTGCGGAAATAAGTCTTTTATAAAATAAATGCTTAGCGTTTCAAGCGAAACTTAGGGTATATCATCATCAGCATAATTTATTACAATTAAAATATTTCCAGTTATTGATTGATTTCATGTTCTCAGTATTTCACCAATTCAAAGTTAGCTCAGACATCAATAGTGATGAAAGTAGTTTGAGAGTCCAAACTTCGTGTAGGGGGCAGATTTTCCATCAGCCTCTGATAATTTTTGTATAAAAAGAAAGGACATTGTTCTGCGTCCATACATAGTTAGCCTAAGAACCAACAATCATGAAATATTATTTTCTAGGTTCGAAATCGCAAATAAATGACTGTAAAAACAAAAATTATTGACGGACACTTCTGAGAACTTAAATTATTAGGAAAACTAAAATTTTTTTGAGGTTATGTTTAATGTTCAATGAAACATAGGTCAACCTACGAACTTAGTATGAACTCAGTATGAATTGAATTAATATTACAACTAATTCATTTTATTCGGTGCGATTTTAAAGAATAACTATTAGGAAAAACTTGGTTAGAATAAAATAAAAACTGTAGTTTTGCTTCTTATTATTTATTGGCTATTTTTCACATAATTGTATCATATTGTATATTGGATTTATTTGTTTTACACATGTGTATTGTGCAGCGTGAATGTGTATCAGGTGTTCTTGAATAATTTGGCAGTATGATCCTCTCGGAATGTTGTGGCACAGGTTCACTAGCACTTGGTAATAAGGTCTCTGCTCTTTGGTAACATCGATGGCATATTAGAGAGCCGACATAGTAATAGTTAAATTAAAGGAAAAACAATCGCAAATAAATACACACAACAGGTAATTCGAAACGAGAATTTTCCGTAGATAAAAAGTACTCATTGATGAGAATGCACCACAGACTATTTAGATACTACATGGAATGCACGAATGCCACAGATTACTACGAATACAGATTGCCTGCACCTCAACCACAGAGTAACGAGTTTATGCCGGCCCTTCACTTGACAACAGTTTGTCCTTGTCATGCTTAATAAGGAATGAAAAGGACAGACTGATGTCAGGTTTTTAAATAGCAAATACAAATAGCCAAGTGAAGTGCCGACATTAGGAATAAAGAGTGTTTTGTTTGCAGCGCTGTCATAGGTTGCGGCCAGAGTGCACTCAGATTCAGATTCAGATTCCGAAAACAAGCGCGAGAAATAAACAGTGTAGTCGAAGGGTACGGCCAGAGTGCACTCCTGATTCAGATTCAGACTCAGAAAACAAAGCGCGAGAAAAAGCAGGCAACCTGCTTAGACTACACTGTTTATTTCTCGCGCTTGTTTTCAGAATCTGAATCTGAATCTGAGTGCACTCTGGCCGCACCCATAGATTATACACATAAAATGGTATTTATTGTCTCAGATTATTTATTAACTTTTTAATTTAGCTTACTTAACTGGAAGTGTCCGTCACAATCTAAATACTGATAATTATCGCAAAAAATATACTAAGAATTATCATAAATGCCAAATTGGTGTTGGTTCTTAGGCCAATTTTACCATTGTCCTTTGAACGGTCCTCCTGATGAAAACTCAAAGGTGACTGACTGACATAGTGATCCATATACGCACAGCCCAAACCACTGGACGGATCGGGCTGAAATTTGGCATGCAGGTAGATGTTATGACGTAGGCATCCGCTAAGAAGGGATTTTGATCGATTCTACCCCCAAGGGGATAAAATAGGGAATGAAAGTTTGTATGAAACTTTGTCAATTTAAATCCGATCGGGCTGAGACTTTGCATGCAGGTATAAGAATAATCATAGATGAATGTCATTGTGTTTAATGTAAGCCTGAGAACAAAATCTTGTAGACTACACCGAAGCGAAGCGAGGGCGGGCCGCTAGTGAACTATAAATGCTTGCGCTATCAGAGTATTACTCGCGCCATGGTTCCCTGACCACACACCCTGTGGAGCCTGGGTCTGTATGTGTGTGTGTGTTTTTTTTTCTATAGATAGATCCGACAAATGCCTCCCATCCCACCTGATGTCAAATGATGGTATAAGAAAGAGAAAGAGTAGTAGTTACCTCCTTGAGCACGGTCTCGAAGTTCCTGGTGTGCGCGTTGCCAGACCGCTCGGGCATGAGTTCCAACAGTTGCGAGTGCGTTTTGTCACCCGCAGCGAGTAGCGTGCTGACTTCCAATCGGGACTGAGTCAGTTCATCATTACCTACCAAAAATAAGAGAAAATCCTAAGATACTTCTATTCTTTTCTTTCTCTTTGATTAATGTTAACTAATTTAACCTAAGTTATTAATCTGATAGGTTACGAATGAAGAAAAAACTTAAATAAAAGGACAAAATAGATAAATCGTCGCTTTACATCAGGCGAGATTGTGGTCAAACGCCTTGCCTATTAAGCATTAACAAAAACAGGTATTATTTTGGCATCTGATATATAAATGAGCAATTGAAAAATAATGCATGTAAATATTGTGTATAGTACATAATATCAATGTTGTTCATAACGTCAATCTTAAAGTAAGTAGCAAATTCGCTGCATTGTATTGTGTTATGAAAATCTGAAAGAAGAGCCAGTCAAACTGGAGACAATATAGTGGATGAACCGCTTCCGCTACGTGTGCGTCAACATTAATGATAATAATATGGTCGAGGACAAAGAAATCGGATCCTTTATTGAAGTATTGTCTGCGCTGCATTTATTCAAGTTAAAGTAACCCATTCAATGATATCTCGTAAAATATGATTCAAACACCTATTATGATAACAATTTTACGAAATGCTGAATAAGTCCACTATAAGACTATTACAAACAAAACTGTATCTCGCGATGAATCGGAGAAGTCAGTAAACTTTAAAATAAGCAAAGTTTGGTATCTCTTGATTAAAATGTCCTCTTTTAAAGAAAAGTTTACTAGAAAAAATTCCACGCGGTTTCCTTCCACGTCTGCTGCCTGGTCCGCGTGGATTTTTTTCTAGTAAACTTTTCTTTATATTTAAACATTTAGCAGTTAAATGCTTAAAAAATAAAAACATGTCCTCTTTTAGTTAAAACTAAAATATAGTTACTTGTATGGGAAATTTAGGTGACAATCGCTTGCACTTTCAATAGTAGTGCTTTAAAAGTGTCCTCCTATTTTTGAGATTGAGCTCAAGCGAATATAGCTTAAAGTGTCAGCAGCTAACTTCTTTCAAGATAAATTAAATGTGTCAACTTTTTTTGACACTAAAATTTTTAATGGTATGTGTGTACCATCCTATGCCTCATCATCGCTTTCCATCAGGTGAGATTGTGGTCAAACGCATTGCCTATTTTACATAAAAAAAAAGATAAATTAAATGTGTCAACTTTTTTGACAATAATTTTTTTAATGGTGGTCTTACCAAGGTTGGTTCGCGAAGAGACAAGTATGGCAAGGAAGGTGAGAAGCCCCTCCACCATGGCGTCCTGCTCAGCGGCCTGCGCGGGAGTCATGGGCAGCATGCTCAGCCATTCGCGGACACCGAACCTGCGTATCATTGGTAAAAACTAACGTTATTGAACTGGGTAATGATGCTTGATGTCGCCTAATGCCTATTAAAAATATAAATACTTATATTTGTTATTGTTTTTAGCATTTAACTGCTAAATGTTTAAATCTAGTTGTTAAATGCTAAATATTAATACTTTTCTAAATCTGTGCAATATGAAATAAGTTAAAGGGTCTCTAAATTTATCTTAAGGAAAAAAAACTATTTAAACATTACACAACAATCGGCTTATCTGTACCACAAATGTAAGTGAAAAAGCAAATTGATCCCAACAATCTTCCACTTCTTTCAATATTTATATTTAAAACTAGCTGTGCCCCTCGGTTTATTAGGGATATTTTCCCGCAGTAAAACGTAGCCTATGTGTTGTTCAAGGGTGTCAGCTAACTCCATACCCAATTTTATTAAAATTGTCCAGCCCTTTAAACGTGAAGATGTAACAAGCATACACACTCACAAACTTTCGCTGTAAAAAATATTAGTGTGATTATATTTGCTGTTTTGTTTAATCAGTGATTTTAATCCATTATCAAAAAAGTTATATTTCTCAATTTAAGAAATAATATTCAAAGTTACATTTTTTATTTAAAAAAATCTATTTACCTATTAAAATATATTTCTCTTCAGTTTTGAAATTTGTATGGTCAAATTTCATATTAACACTAACAAACAGATACATTATTTCTGAGTGGGAGAAGTTGCTAATTCTGGGTTAGCTAGAATAATTTAAAGCAGGAGTAAATAAAAAAATAAGGTGTATCGTCAAATGAACAAACAGCAAAAACAAATATCCATGGTAAAGTTATTGAAGCCAGTGTTAAACTCACATATCAATACACATATCGATGAACTGGTCGGCGGGCAGGTGCGCGGCGCAGATCTGCAGCCAGTAGATGTCCATGTCCACCATGGAGTTGCAGAAGTTGGCCTGGATGTAGGTCATCGCCTGCCCCTTGATCTGCAGCCCGTTGCGCACCCACACGCCCGCCAAGATCTCGTAGAATAGGCTCTGTTCAAAACAAACATATCTCATTATAACTGAAACTTGTTTATAATAAATTTAAAAAAAAACTTTTAATAAAAATCAAATTTTCCTTTAAAACTTTTGCTAATGACATATAACGTCAATAAACAATTTATATAATATAAAAACTTGGTATTCTCGTAAAATTAAAGTTAACGTGGAAGTCGCGGACGGCCGATAGTTCCCTATAAAGTATGTTAAGGACAACCTGCTATCAAGGTGACAAATAGCAAATACGAATATATATATATATATATATACGAATAGTCATGTCAAGTGCTAGCATATGAGAGGTGGTGGAGGAATTTCTACCCTAATTGCAAAGTGAACTCCACTGTTAGTCAAATAACTTTGACCAGTAATATTCTGTTCTTGAAATGTGTTAAATATCCTTCGTGCCATTATAGAAACGAATCGAAAATGCAAGACATTGTCTCACTCGCACGTTACTTAGGGCATGTGTGACAGGAACAGAATATCTTATGTCGTCTTTTGCTATTTGTTTTTTTTTATTGACGCGAATTATAGCTAGCTCCACGTGTTTGTGGTTTAGGATTCTGTTAACATATTATTCGTGTTTTAAAATCGTTTACGTACGATAATTTTTCGTGAAAACGTGTCGTTAAGAAGGAGGTACGCTTGGGCCGATTGTGCCTCTCTATCGCTTGACCGCGCTCTCGCTTGCACGCTCAGATTTATGGAGGCCATACACGTTAGGTTTTGTCTGATGGTTTTAACCGTGTATGCATAACCGAGTTTCATATTGCACATAAACGTTAGGGTTTGCATGCACAGTTTGGTCATTACTCTCAGTTGAGCTACGTGACGGTGTGTGTAGAACGCCTATTAAGTACTGTGAACGGTTTTTTTTAATCACATCTTGTGTAGCTGTGGGCTCAAATTCCTTGAGCTTAGTTATCAATCTTGGTTATGTTACCTATTGTTTGTCTCTGTCGTGATATTCTTTGCACCTTACGCGCCAAAGATAAGGTTCCGACTTATAAATTTCTATGAATTCTTCTAATATGGCATTGCGCTTGCGACTCACCATTTTCAAAAAGACGAGATAATGCTCGCGCGCGTGACCTTCCACCGTCGCAACAATAGGGATGATGACGGGGTACAATAAACGAAATTCTATTTAGTCCGTCAGTTAGATGATCAAAAAATAATGGACACGTATTTGTTTCTTTGGGCAATCAACCAAAAAATGACAAAGTTATAGCGCGTCAAAGTTTAAGAGTAGGGGCTCGTGACGTCACTTTTGAGTGAATTTTCCCTTATGTACGTTTGTACTCAAACGTGACGTCATGCGACTTTTCAAATCAATATATCTTTGCAATGTTAATATTATGTGAAAAAAGAAAAAATACGTGTCCAATACTTTTTGATAATCTACCTGATAAACGAAGAAAAAAAAATTAGTCATCATCCCTATTAAAACTTGAGAACTGTGACAGGCAAGTTTGCCGGACGCCACACACGCTCGTTTATGCTCGTGCGCAAACAACCGAGCGGCATAAAATATCAATTTTTGAATTTTTGTTTTTGTTCGGTTGAATGTACTACATGCACCGATAACTGTACAGTTTTATCATATACACGCTAGGGTTTGCCTGTCGTTTATGCATGTACGGCTAAAACCATCATGCAAAACCTTATGTGTATGGCCTCCATAAGGCGGAACGTGACATTTGTTCGTGGGTGCAGCCAGTGTTCATCGGTTAATAAGACGTTATCACGTCAATAGTTAAGTTTGACCCTCAACATTTGATAAAAATAATAACCTTCCATGTGTCTGTCTTTATTAAAGGACCTTCTATAAAAGAATGAACTGACTAAACATAGTTTATCGCCACAATCAAGCTCTTTGTACGTGATAAATAAGTTTTATGTATAAAGAGATCACTGTGCAACTATCTCAATACAATTTCCGGTGCAGTAAACAGAAAACATGTAGGTAAAAAAACCGTTACAGAACCACGGTACACATTAATTTAACACATAGATATAAAACATTATGAAGTTAAAAATAATATGAAGTAAATCTTAATATAGAAATTTCTTTATAGCTGTTAACGGGATTGTTACCTTGTACCTTGTGTTGGGAGCAGGTGCGAGTGTGAATAGTGAGAATGTGACCAGTGGTAGGTGTATCGAGCGCAATAAAAGACGACATTAGAGGGTAGACCGATATGTCTGCCAATAACATCTACCGGCAATTACTTCAGTTACTCCGTGATCATGGCGCTTGCAACAATGCCGAAATATCGGAGACTCATAATAAACAAGGTACATGGTAACAATCCCGTTAATAGCTATAATATTAGTGTTAGTGACCATGAAAGTTTAAAACAATATATAGAAATTTCTATTGTCCTTGTGTATGCAATGGAACTTCTTGTAAGCAACGGCTGTATTGCTTTTCCTGCAATTTTATGTGTGCATTCGTGTGAGTCGTCGCTATATAGTTTAGCTTATCTCGATCCAGCAGTTGCAGCTGTAGTCGAGTCCTAGGATGGGCAGGACAACATCAGTCGGGTAAGACAGTTACATTGTAAATGGCTGAATTATTAGAAAGAGCGTACGACAGATGTAATTTTTAAGAGCGGACGCAAGCTGAGACATTTGTGAAATAGGCATTTGAAAAAACTATTGCTGTAGTGACAGCAATAGTAACAATGAGTACAATGGCAATACCGTTATTAAATCTCCACACATGACGTCTTTTGTGGTGATAAAAAATTGTTTACTTTTGGCTTTTTTCGAGGGCTTCTAGTTTCATTGAAACTCAAGTTATCGAAAAAAGGAAGACATAGGAGCATAGAATGAGTAAAATTATATTTTATGTAAGAAAATCAATTCTTTAGTGATACAAATCAAGGAGGAATCAGTCGTGAACGTTTGTATGGAAAATACATTGCCCGCTTCCCCTCTTAATGCTGCGCAGGACCTATATACTAACCTAACCTAACCTAACCACTCGGCTGACACCACAGATTTAAAACGACAGTGAGGAGTAGGTACAGCTCGTGGTTTGCTAATTTTTTGGTACTCTTCCCCTACATCGTGGAGCCCTTATAACTCCATTCACTGCATAAAAAGACAATACAGAATAACACTTGGAAGGTTAAGAGTAATCTGGTAGAGTGTGTTCATGAGTAGCCTATCTTACTTAGGCTAGTATGGCACCTAAAATTTAGATCACAGACTAAAAACCGTAACAGTAGTTATGCTGCCATCTAGTGAATATTCGTTGTATCACTTTTAGACCAATCTAGTTCTATCAAAATGATCAATTTGAACTGGAAAAAATTATAAACTCAATATTGTAAAAAATTAGTTAGGCCTTTATGGTTCTCATGGCCTCAAATAATATATAATTATAGGGTTGAAAAACTGATGAGCCCTTTTAGTTCAACTTACAACAATACATGCATAATTGAAACATGCAAATATATATCAACTATTGAACTTTGTCGCGGAGATAATAATGACAATAATTAACGACAAATAAAATAAAGGGATCTGCTTCAATAACGATAACGTCGTCGTTATAAAAGCTATTCCATGATAAGTCCTATTTATATTATAAGAAAGTGTTATTGAAAAATAAAACAGTATATTTTAATATATTGACTTATATTTTAAAATATTCAAATACTATAACTGATTTTATTTGAAGCAAAAATTATAATTAATCATTATTATTACAACGACCTTCTTTATATTATTAACCAATGGAATGAAAAGATAGAATGAACAAAAATCATTGTATAATAGATACAAGGCGCGGATACCACGAATTCAAAAGCATCCTCACAATAAAAGTTTCTGTTTACAAAAGAGGGGACGCAACAAGGGGCTGGGAATTAATGTTGCCAGTATAAAACTGTTTACCCATTCAGTCGGGAGTTCCTTTATAAAATGGATAGGGATTAAATTTTAAAATTTCCTTATTTTTATTTTTAGAATTAAACAGCTATAAGTATTTTATTATATTAAGTTTTTTTTTAAATTCAAGATAAAACCACTAAAGTAATTTGTTATAAACAGGATTGCTACCATGTAGGTAACTTGTTTTTTACAAAACCCGAAACAAAAAAATCTCTCGGTCCAGGTTGTATGCTGCCTGATATTTATATTGGTGGAATTTTTCCAGTAAAATTGTGTTTAAAATAAGTTTTCTTACCTACTACCATTTACATACTTAATTACACAGCATAAGTACATGGTTAAAGCATTACAAGTGCAGGCAGACTCGCTAAACCAGTTGAGACAGTTGTACGGAATCTTACAATTTGCATTATACACATCATTACCGGACCATAACTAGTGTATTATTTACAATACACTAGAAGAAAATATTGCTTATTCTTGATAGTCTATCGTGCTATGTAGGTAATTTTAAAAGAAGTATTGAACTGGAAGTTGTGAATGAGTAGTAGAAAGTGGTAAAACCGAACGGCGAGCGAGTCACCCCACGACCTCGATAGCGGCGGCGGCAGTGGGCCCGCAACCTCTGCCATGGCCGCCCGACATCTGCGCGTGCGCGCCTTCGCGGTACTCGCGCTCGTGGCCGCCGCACACGCGCTCGTTGACGAGACTTTAGACGTGCTGTTCCTCAGCAAGGAGATCGGGGAGAAAATACTCAGTTCGTGGGATATTATAGGAAAATCCTTCAATGCAACCGGCGGCGTCGAACTCCCGATCCATCGGAGGCGGGAGAACCAGATTTTGGCGCGCCTGGCTCAGGTGTCGCGCGCTATCGAACGGCTGGAATTGACCATGGAACAGATCAGCGCTGTGGCCATGCTGCTGGCTAAAAGCGGGGGCGATACGAGGCTGGAGTTGAGGCTACACGAGATGGCCGATCTGCTGAGCAGGGTGTCGTCGGCTAACAGGCAGATGCGAGAATATGTCAGGTTGCAGGAAACCCTGGAGCGGAGTACGCTGGTAGATTTCGCCGAGTGGTGCGTCTCACACGACCCCAGTGCTCTGCCAGGGTTGCTCGAGCGCGTGCATTCGCTAGTCTCTCCCCCGCACCATCATTTACTGGGTCGGGGGATCCTGCAATTGCTTTTGACCGATCTCCAGGTTCGTGTGAAAATCTCCAATTCCCTTTACAGTTTCATAATCAACCCAACGGTAAACATTCATTGTTCGGACAAGTGTAGCAGTAAACATGGCTTGGAACATCCGATTTTTAATCTTAACATTCGTTTACTGGCATAACTGTTTAGAGTTTAAAACGTTGGAATAGTCTTTCAAATGTTTTTTTTAAAGTAGTCAGTTAAATGTATACAGATAATCCTTAAATTTGTAGGGGCAATGGGGCAATATACGTGGAAGCATCACAAAAGAAGCACCCATTATGGGCGAGTCGTAAAATAGAGTGGTTTGGAATAATCTCGCGTGTTTACGCCCGCCAACGTAACTACTAAAATTCATTACCATTATTGAAACTGTATAACGGATATTACGACCCGGCATTATTTTTTAACAAACAGACAGTAGTGCACACAATAGACAACAAACTTTCGTGATTTGGGTACAACGGGAATTGTAGACTTATCACAAATTAAACACAAAACTTGGTGCATCATAGTCTCTGTCTCTTGTGTTATCATATCACAATATGACTCAGATGAACCACAATGAATTATCATGTAATTTGCCGTATGCAAACAACACAGGTTTTGTGTCGCCTACTCGAGAGGTCCCGGTTCGAATCCCGGTGGGGGCAGATGTTCGTGTGATGAAGACGGGCATTTGTACTCCAGTCATGGATATTTAATACGTATTTCTTTATAAATATCCTTATATATGCATTCTATCCGTTACCCTAGTATCTCATAACACAAGCCTACAGTTCTTACTTTGGGGCTAGGCTAATTGGTGGGTGTTGTAAAAAAATGTGTTCTAGGTACACCAAAACCCCTCGACCGTAGCATTGCGATGACGTTCGCGTTCATTGTATACTTATCTATCCGTATAAAGTTTATTTGACATGAACTTCAACTATGTAAAGCATAGGTTTTTTACAGTTTTAAGTATTCAGGGATATCATAAGTTTTGTTATCACCTAACACTGGAGTTTTTCAACACAAATTTAACTTAAATTTAATTAAAATTGAAAAGTTCAAACACCTTTGCTTAAACGTGATAAAAGAAAATATCTGTGATTCATTCGCAAAAAAAATATCAAACACTACATTGTAAGGCGCAAAAAGTTGTTAATTTATTCAAAAGCTTTTTGTGCTGGTAATTTTCAAGCCTACCTATAAAAAACTATAGTAAAAAATAATTTCAAGTCTTGTTTTGCAAATATGAAGAAGCGTGTGCACCAAGGGACTAGGTACTTTTAATTTAAGTTTAGTATGAGACCTGTATTTAGGTCTCATTGAAAAATCTAAAAAAACATGCATCATTTAGTCAAGCTGCAAGATTTATCCGTTGTTATTTTATATTATCTTTATGAAATGTATAATTTTTTCAAAGGCTTTCTTACTGTAACCACTAATAAATCAAATTGATTATTATTAACAAAATAATATATGTAAGTATTAAATATATTTAAAATCGGTCAAAGTTCAAAAACTCTGTCCATTTACACTTAAGACGTTTACCCGAATTCCATTGGCACTCGTATACGGGCTAACGACCAAATGTTATCGCGCCATTATAGAGATTGTACAAAAAAAAATTGATTAACGCTTGATGATGATCTAAAATAGTTTCCGAATCTACCCAATCAGCAGTTAGACATAGATAGCTTCTGTCTATGTAAGTTTTCCGAATACTTCTCTCACAGTGCATCAGTGGAGACGGTACAAATTGAACAAAATGAAATAATGGCAGTTCCAGTTTCCCTCTG
Organism: Chilo suppressalis; assembly: GCA_902850365.2. Classification (NCBI taxonomy): domain Eukaryota; kingdom Metazoa; phylum Arthropoda; class Insecta; order Lepidoptera; family Crambidae; genus Chilo; species Chilo suppressalis. The sequence goes on along the minus strand of OU963904.1, from coordinate 24,788,656 downwards.
TGCCAAATGGGCGGTGTCTTACAATGCAAAGTATCAAGTCACCGACACAGACACAATAGAGTTTACAGTGTCGATTGATTAAGTTCATTGTCACGCGAATAAATGGCACCAGAGCGGAGACAGACATGCTGGCCGAGTGCCGCGAACGAACAATGTATTGCTGCACTTCACATAGCGAATAATATTCGAATTCGCCATTTTTGCAGGCCGGCAAGGTGAGGATGATTGGTGTAGCAGTTTATAACTGCTATACCAGCTATCTTCGCGTTTGGACTTTATTACCACTTAACATCAGGTGGGGTAGAGTCATTTGCCTACCTTGCTTGATATAAAAAAAATGTAATTTTGACAGCAGAGGCTCAATCACGAATTTTGATATATACCGTAATCGTATCGTCATCATCAAATGTTGTATGGAAAAGGCTAGTTTGTTCTTACGTCCGATAGGGGTGCTGTTTAGCTTACATAGAAACTTTAACGATACGGATCTCTCAAAATTCTTGCTTGGGCCTCGAGTTGTGCTTAACATTATCTGCAGGGAATGGATGTGAAATGTCGGCATGAAATAACTGCGCATGTGTAACGTGCGGTGACTCAGTGCAAGGGTCATCAACTCCCCGACATCCCGGCCAGGATGTGCCGTGATCTCGTCCATATTGATTTGACAAGGGATAAAATTTTTCAAGGATACTGGGATAATTTAGTGAGCCATAACAATGCGTTATTTTCCAAGAATAACGTGATTTCAGCACTTTATAGTTTCCAATTGCAATGGAATTAGTCACTTATAAGTACTACTTCCTTATATAAGTCAATTCGGTGTAATGTAAAGTTTTTTGTAAAACAATGTGGTGCGGTACATAACTTGGTATATTTTTTACCAGTTTGGATTGGCAAAATTGCATTTTTATATTTAACAGCCATTACCAATATCAATTTTAGTTTACTTTTTCTGTATTCTTTTATAGAAATGTAGAGTTCCGAATTTTGCAGTATTTAGTTTACATTAAGTGTAACTATGTACCTAACCCATACACCACACACTGCGCCTGTCCCCTTGAGGGGTGAGCGGAAATAATTGATCTTCACTTTGACGGTCCTGCCTGACACACCCTCTTTCAATTTCGTTTATCATCAATTACCGGGGCAGATATGCTGGGGCATAAAGCAAAATACTGGCAACATTACATTATGAGCAGAATCGAACTTAAATATTAATAAACTAGAGGACACAGAAAACATAAAATGGTACAAGCTAGGGAACAAATTTAAAAACGTTTTGTCATAACATAACCTTTGATCTAATTTACAAAAAAAAACAATTATTAAGATAACATCGAGAGATTACTTTTGTTGCGAAGAACATAAATAAAGCAATAGCAAATGAGAGGCTGTATCGGAAATCAGATATTCGACAGTCGAAGTCGTGGTAGCAGCCACTGGCGAAGAATAATTAGATCAATTGTATCCGCATTCGCCCTTGGGAAGTAGGCGTGACGATAAGTTCATATGTAAATAGATCACCTACATTAAAATTAAGAACATGACACAGATAAGGTCATAAACTGAGAAACAGTTAAGCAGCCTGGCAAATGATAACAAGAAATCGACACATGAAGATCATCACAAATAAGCTTTAGCATTAGTAATAGGAACCTTAGCATTTCGCAGCATAAACAATCCACTTACTTATCTAGTTACCGGTTCACGTGAATGAACTCCATGATTACCATGGACGAAGATATCATTGTAACGTTACATAAGCCTGGCAGTCATATTCAATTACGTGTAAAAAGATGCATGAAGTTACTTTAAAAGTATGTTTCTGATATTCAAGAAGCGAATTTCACTTTATTAGTTACTAATAAAACTTTCACTTGAAGCTCTTTCGCTACGAGACTTTTTTTTCTTTTTTTTTACATTACTTAAAGCTTTTATTATTATATATGTGTACAGAAAATCAACAATATTTAAATACAAATTTACTTAACCTACTTATAAATAACATCTTATTTACAAAATTAAAAATAAGTCACCCCCAGTGCCGCCGTCAGGGATGGTGCCCACTAGGCTGGCAGCATTGCCGCGTTGGATGGCAAGGCTGATCCGTTGACCAAGATAGCTGCCAGCCTTTTGATCACCAGTAACTTCCGTGAGTCTCTTTTAAGTTGATTAAAGTTTATATAATATATGATAAGTTAAATTATCAAGTTTTTAATTTAATTAACATTCCTTAGTACGGTTGCAAATTGTAGTAAATGGGTTTACGTTAAACTTGGAAGCTCTGTAACCCAATCAGTGAGTAAGAAGCACTTTATTTTGGTTTATTTTTATCACGATGCATCAAGTCACGTGAATGTTCTACATTTGCGATATAATTTACATGGCTTTACTCTTTTTCATTCTTCATTCGCTCGCGTGACGATTTATAAATGAGTTTTTACTATTATTGCAAGCTTAATATTTTTTTGGAATGGTTGAAAGAAAACATCATCAAAATCTTTCTTTCCGTTCAATCGCCATGATGTGACACTTGAAAAACCGTTCCGTTCAGTGTTGAGATCATTCGCATATAGTGAATCATCAAAAACCGCAAACGAAACAAAGAAAGAAGCGCACAAAACTGTGTTGTTCCTTGTTATTGTGCTCTATTTAGGTATGACCTATAGCAAAAGACCAACTTTCAGTGTGATCCAGTCTATGGCGAAATTTTAATTTCTAAGAGCTTTAAATCAAACTTTATATAAAGGTTAAAACAAATCCATAACTTCATTAACAATATTCTTTTATCAAGTTTAAATTGTATTTTATCATCAATTTAGTATACGAAAGACAAGTTATTTTAGAAAACAAATATTTGGCACAAAAAAACCTACTATCAAGTTATTCCAATTTAAAGTACCTATTAATAACAAACAAAAGTCGGGTATAGGATCCATCTGGGTCCAAATATGAGAATGTCTTATTGGAGTTAATGTTGTCACAAGTAATAAATTAAAAGCAATTGTCAAGAGATTTCAAAATGAGTATTTGCTATCTACGTCTATGAGGCGTTGATAACTGAATTGAGCATTAAGCACGTAGGTATGTCAAATAAGCACATAGCGTACATGGAAACAGAATGCGATCATTTATTTACACTGTTAATAAGATATCGAGTTGAAGATAATTTAAAATAAAATAGAAATACTTCTCAAATAGTTTCAAGACCCCAATAGCCTAATCACAAAAAAATCAGTCTAAGCTGTAGAAGGAAATTATCATATTTTGCACGGGTTTTCTACGCTATATCGAATGCCAGTTCATCGGTGACAATTAACCGAATACCCAATATATCGATTTGCCATTTGATCGAAATATTGATAAATCATTTTACAATAGATCACTGTGACATTAAATAGAATTTTCAATGAATCGATTTTCATTAGATCGTTGTGATATGAAATCAAAATTTCAATGCCTATCTTGGATTTTGTTTTGCTAAGAGAAGCAGTACATGGGATGTCTTACTTTGATACCAATTTTGTATGTATATACAATAATGTATGTATGTATAATAGTAATGTATATGCAAACTGCCGCCAATATTTCCATCGAGTTTATGGTCAAGTAGCTGTGTGCCGCGGTGTTACCCGCGGTTTATTAGGGATATTTTTCAGTAAAACGTAGCCTATGTATTATTCCATGATGGCAGCTAACTCCATACCAAATTTAATTGATATCGCTCCAGCCGTTTAGACTTGAAGAAGTAACAAACATACACACACACACACACAAACTTTCGCCTTTATATTAGTGTGATATCAAGCAATGTGTTGTCAAATTTAAGAAGGAGTCAGAATAACGCAGAAGCCTGGCATCAAAGATTGAATATGCTAATTAATAAACAAATACAAGGACTGTTGGTCACAATAACATTTTTGATCAGAGAGCAGATGCATTGGGCATTCGATGTTTGAAAACATCGATTAAATAAAATTAACTAAATTAAATTAACTTTTGATCTATTGACATAACAGGCTGTTGATACATCGATTATTTTTAATTAGTCAAATCGCATTTCGTAATATTGGGTTTTCGGTTTATTGTTATCGAACAACTAGCATTCGATATGGCGTAGAAAAAAAAACCAATTTGCCTACATTTGATGTTTGAATGAAACTCACTTTACTTGCCACCGCTTATCTATAGAAATATAATTATTATTTTCTCTCAGTCACGCCGATTCCATCTATATTTTTTTAGAGGTTATCCGATATTTTGCAAAAGATTAATATTTAAAAATAAATAAGAAAATTGCAAAAAAACTCAAGTTAACGGGGGCGATCGCTGGCGGAAGCTAGTTTATAGTAATATTTAAAACTGTCACTTATATAAGATGTACATATTGTCATTTACATTTGCCATAAAAACAGGGCAGTGAGATACCGTTATGTTTACACAGGATTTAATACATTTGCACATTGATACCCGCCCCCAAGTTTCCTTTGAGTATAAAGGACCATACATCTATAAAGTGAGACAGGTACATATTTAAAATTACAATGTACAATATACAGGTACAATGACTGGTATTTTTACGTCTAAAAGCCTTCGCTTTGTACGCCGCTGTATTTAAATGTTAAGAGGCGTAGTAACGGTATCATTTTATCGATGTTTTGAATTAATTTAGTCTAATAAATTATCTGGTTTAAGTAACGCAGTCTTGTTTCACGTAAACATAAGGTTGAGTTAACAGTAATAACACTGCCTGATTTAGGGGAGGGCAACCGGGGCGAAAGCCCCGGGGCCTCCACAAACGGGGGGCCCCCACAATAGACTTCGGAAAAAAAATCTTTCAAATTCCAACTAGTAAACATCTTTTCGGTTCCGTTCGTGAACTCTTTAATTTCAGATAATTCTTGTTTCCGTTTTTATTTATAAGTGTTTGTTCAATACTAAGGGAATCTACAACTTGGTTCACAATAAATTATTTATTGAAAAACTGGACTGAAAAAAAGTTATTTACTTTATTTGGAAAATAATTTGGAGCGAGGGGGCCTCCGCTCCTCTGTTGCCCCGAGGCCTCTGGACCTCTAAATCCGGCCCTGAGTAATACAAGTCATAATGTAAAATTCATAAAAGCAATTTCAAGTTCAGATTAACATGAAAAGATGGTAAAGAGTAAGCAGCTATTTGATAAGTTGATTATCATAAAATAGTTTACTTACATAGGGTAAGCGTGCATACAGAGGATGGACCTCCAATTCAAGATGACGATTAATTAAGGTTTGTACGAGCAGTACATTACGTATTTTGTATTTAACCTAATTATTTTGATGACCGTGCGCAACTGCGTAGCGCGCCTCAATATTTAGAAATATTATTATTTTAGTGCAATAAACATATTCAATACGAACGGTCTACATTTTTTACATACCTTCGTCTGAACAGTTGCATTCCCGAAACATTAAACATTCATATTTGGGTACGAGCCCCAATAAGGTTAATTGAGCCTGACATTATTTATCTTCTTACAACAAATAAAAGTATATGTATAAAATTGATTCCCGCAGAATAATTTAATTTACTAAAATCTAATTCTTAGATTTTATTAATACCAATAAATATTAATAGTATCATTGCAGACTGTGACATGATATTTAAAATAGTTAATTAGATGATTCTACAGTAGTAGAATAAGTTATATTTCTATCATATTTCTCGCTCTAGATCGTTGTGCGAAGTGTAAGGTGAAATTTTAATTTATTCATGACAAACAGTTCAAGGAACTAAACAAAGGAACCATTAAAAACAAGCCACGGCGCACGTTTAGAACGACGGGAGCCGACCTACGTCAGCTGACACGACACCCGAGAGTAATAAGCGAATATTAACAATGTGATATCACAAATACGCCTCAACGGCGAAGCAACCCAATCCTCTGTCTTATTGCGATAAGTTAAGCACTATAGCCCACGCATAACCAGGTAGCATCGAGTTAACAGTATTAACATGCGGGTTTCTAGTGCGGTTCTATATTATAAAGCGGAAATAATCGACGTCGATACGGTTCGTTTGCTATGGAATTTGGAGTTTTCATCATTAGTGAGGTGGTGCAAAAATAAATATAAATATATCAATTTGCATGGATACGTAAGTACATCTATATTTTCAATGACAGTCTTACTTACAATGGACACCGTGAAGCATAAAATAATCAATCTACCAGAAAAACAAACGTCAGCATTTCCTAGAGGAAACTCTAACGCGTAAAACAATCAACTGTTTTGGTAGGCGACGAAAGGTTGACACGAGGTCGAGTGTAACAATAAATATACGTGGATGCTGGCAACGCATTTTCACTTAGAAGTTAATCGGTGAAACGAGTGGTTGTCGATAGTGAATACGTGGCGCGTCACTAGCGCGACCCCACTCGCTCGGCGCGGTCCCCTTCGAGCCGTCCTCGCTCGTCAGTGTATCTCGGATCGCGCAACAAAGCGTTTCACTTTGCAGCCGAGTCATCATGAGGCTCGCGGCGCTTTTTGCGCTGTCTGCGTTCGCGTTAGCGCAGGAATTATCACCCGTTGACCACCTGCGGAGTAAGTTCTATGCTCTCGAGGAGGACTTGTGGAGAAATGTATCGGACCCTATGTGGCGGGAATCCGGTATCGGTGGGGACGTGGAGTTGACAAAGGCGTTCGTCGTCTTGGACGAGCAAATCGAGAAAGCGCCGCGGTCTCCTCGGCCTCCACTGAAATCCTGGCTGTGGATGAAAGCATTCGAGAAGCTACAGATAATCGATGGACTGTACGAGAACTTCGTTCAGTTTGTGAAAAGGCAAGCGGTGCCCGGAGCGGTGCCGGCACCCGTCAAGGAGTGGTTGGATTTGGCAGAGAGTGTGCTGATGGACCCAAAGACCTCGACAGCGCAGGCAGTTAGAAAACTGCACGAGTGGCTGCAGCACGGGGACTTGTTCCGGACTATATTACAGGTATGCGGTCTCCGGATGTGCGCGATTAATTCCGGGCACCGTACGTTGAAGGTTCCCCTTATTTTATTAATGAAAACTCCGCCGACAGTGGTATCGATTGGCAATAACGCCAACCAGGCAGCGTGGCTAGCCGTGTTTGGCAACCGCAACGAACCACTGACCTGCTGTTTATGTTAGGACGACTGTTGTGTATGCTCCGATTTGCAATAACAAAACCATTTTCGGGAGGAGACAAGACTGTTAAGTTTATTATAGTTTATATGCTACGTGATTCATGATTTAGCCGATCGTAATAAGCATTAAAGAAGATAAAAAGCACAAAATTTGGGTTTATATAAGCATTCATTCTAAATATATATAAAATTAGTATAGATATTCAATAGGTTTGTCACGTTAGTAATTTGAAGAACGTTCTAACAAAGAAAAATAAAATATCGCTGTAGCTATGACACGCATTGCAGACAACCGCAGATTTTTCATACACAACTTTTTGATGAGCCTAATAACTTTAATTGATGTCACTTCATATCGGGGTGGCAAGAGGTCAAATAGTCAAATTAACGAAAACAGAACAAAGCATTGTCAAGCTCCATTGTTGTACAATTTTTAAAAAACCATTAAATTAATTAAGTGTAAATAACAATAAAACTCGTGCTACTTAAACAGCAATGACAGCGCGTCATTACCCGGAAAGAACAGATGCAGCATAATTACGTTGTGGTTCATTTAATTACGAATCAATACAGTTAAGACGACGTAAATGAAAGTAAAACTTTTATCTATATACCGTATTTACCTTTAAGTGAAATTATTTTGCCAGCAAAAAAGTACGACAAAAAGCGGAATAAACCTACAATTAACATGAACATTATTATTACACATTTTTTGATTTTTTAGTCGTAAATAATCAGATTTACCTCCAATCTATCTATAAAAAAGGAGTGTTCGCTTTCGCTCTTTGTACGCAATCCGAATCATCATCAGCCTATTAATGTCCCTACTGCTGGGGCACAGGCCTTTCCTATGGATGTAAGATGTACGCAATCCGAATAAACAATAATAATTTAAATACGACAAACGAGTACAAGTAAACAAAGCAAATCATACAACTTAAAATATTACAAAGAACCATACATTATTTGCACCTTATAAAAAATATATAATAGTGTCATTAAACAATTTTTAACCAACAGATTTCTTATAATTTAATTGAAAAAGCTATTTTTGAAACGCCAAAGTCTCGAGATTATGAATCCCTCAAATTGACCAGAAAGGTGCAACCTAATTTCGAGGAACTCGCGAATTTTCACAGCTGTGAAAGTGTGTCAACTGAATAAACGGAACCTTGTTTTTTTGCCAAAACAATGAACTCAAATAATATTGTTGTAATAATAAAAAAATAAACTTTGGAAAATCGCAAAGACCAATACCGAACAATTAGCCTAACTACTTTTACGAAATACAAAAGTAATAAAATAAATTATGATTTAGAAACAAATGTGGTCATCAGACGCATGAACAATCGCCCTCATCGGGATTGTAACCAAGCTACTTAAGAGCAGAAGCTCCGTTGTTGCACTAAATGGTACTAACTTTATTTTAATATAAATTTCCAGGAAGAACACCCAGACTTGTGCGAGTTGCAGTTGTCGCCGCACCAGCTAATATATGACACATACAACACCATATCACTGACTGAGATCAAAGGATACGCCATGATGCAGTTCTCTTGGATGCTGCTCAGGATTTATGGCAAAGGTAAATTCATTTCTAAAAACCTTGATCACTGCGAATCGAATTAACATTGTGATCAGAAGCTTAAGCTACTAGGTATGTTGATATTTGAGGAGCTTGCGAACAAAACTGTATAATTACGCATCTGGTCAAACTGCATTTTATTTATAGTCCAGAGGTTTTGGGTCCGTTGAATTTTAATCTCAAATAATTTTCAATCAAAACCGCCTTAAACAGTGTTAAAATTACTAAATTTATAAACTAAAAACCATGCCAATAAGCTTTTATTTATTTTTTATTTGACACACCGATAACAATATCATTATTATTATATAAAAAGAAAAACAAATGGGTATTACAAGTCTATGTGAATCATTTTTTAGGGTGCATACAGCAATTTCCATGCATTTTTTGGCACAATATTAGTCTCTAAAGTTATTCATGTAGATATATATATGAGGTAACTTATCTCTTGTTACTAAAATATTTTCGATTCAGTAACAAACACCTATAGTATTTGTTACTCAATCGAAAATATTTTCTTTTTCAATGCTGAGAAAGATAGGTATAAAGCTCACTGTATGTATGTCATTCAGTTTTATACAGCTCCTGTGAAATTTAATCTTACGTAATTATACCTTTTTGTTCGCCAGCTCCTCACTTATTAAGTACTCAGACAAGATTTAGTATTTCAACAAAAATCAAACTATTTTTGTATTTCGATGTCAACACAACAAGAATCGCGTGATGTTTATATATCAGTTCCGCTAAATCTTTGTCGCTTGTTATAATATTTAATAATGCCACTTTTAGCTGGTACAGTGCAACTCTGTTCAGATCCACATATATAGTTATAACAATAATACAACATAGCTCAAACAGTGAATCACTGGCACAACAATTGGATCACGTCCCTACCAAACGTCTTATTATTGATAATGCAATGTCATTACAATGTTTTTTGTTTACGTATTGCTCCAGCACAGATATTATAAAACATCCGCATTAATGTTTTGGTATTTAACAAAAAATATTTGGATTCAAATAAGTCCAGAGTTTAGTAAGATACTTTTATATTGAATCAACTTAACTATTAAGAAGCAATAGGTTCATATTTTTTCACAGTCAGGGCCACCATAGCCTAATGACTCTTGCGATATAAAAAAATATCACTTACACCGTTGGCTAGTCAGACCCAATGGAGCCCTGGATATGAAGTATTTGTGTTCTGTGAACACTTGCAATTGTTTGTTAGCCCTGAACTGAAATATATGGTTAAAAAGTGAATCACCCAATTAAAGTGCAGAAGCATAGTGTCTCATTTGTCACTCATAGTCAAAATAATAAAAAATAACTTTACATCCAATAACTTCAAAGCAAAGCTTTCATCTAAACTTGCGAACTAATAAAATCCGTACATGATGGAGTCATGACATAAATAACGTTATCAGATTTGCTTTAAAAACAACTTATGATCCTATATGCGTATTAAGTAAACTGATTAATGGAAATGTTATTAATTCGATAACGTTAATAAGTTAAATCGTCTACAAAGGTTAGGGAAAACGTTTATCAAGACCCAAGAAACGTTCTAGTAATTATCAAAATAGATTACAGATCTCAACGATAACCGTTTCTGTAAAATTGCAATTTTTTTTTAAATCGTCATGGCAATCCCAATGGCTCTATCGCAAATCATGAACGACGGTTGAGAAATGGCGCACTTGGCTGGTTTTACACAATCATGTGTAATAATTCGTCATCCGTGCATATAAACATTTACAGACTCTAGTCACTGTCAAAGTCAACATTATATGATTGTCATTGTTAAAAAGAAAGTGCCTGAAATGATTTTTTTATACTTTCTACAATTTACCTTTGGATACATTGTGTGTGACGAGTGTGACGATGACGTAAGTAGTTACTGCGTTCGGTCTGTGGTAGTGGAAGTTAAGCAACTTTCGAAATGGCCGGTTATAGGATGGGTGACCCGAAATAAATTGCCTCGTGCTCCTCCGTGCTTCGGAAGGCAAGTTAAGCCATCGAGCTCGGCTGCATCAAGTTAGCTCGCACCAAATCGCGCGCGTTGGGTCATGGTCCTATTGGACCCCAATTGGACCATGTTGGTCCCAATGCCATCTGTGTGAAGAGCTCTGTTTTTGCCCCAGCATTAGCGGCGTTAATAGGCTTATGATGATGACAACATTGTGCGAGTATATTGTTTCAGGCAACTTCACCCAGGAGGCCAGTCTCACGAGGCAGCGGTACAGCGAGCGGACCGCGCAGACGGCCGCAGCCGCCCGGGCCGCCCTGTCCGTGGCCAAGCGTGACTTGCACCGCTGTGACCCACCGCAGCATAAAGAAGGTTTTTATGATTCCATAGTCAACAAAGAACTCTTACAGTTCCACCATACCCGTCCGTCTTTTCGCAGAGTAACTCCGAGGTGTTAAGTGTTCAGTGTGTGATAGTGGAAGTAAAGTAACTTGCACGGTAGCCCCGCTCAGGATGGGTAAAAAAAATATTGTCGATTTATACATACTTTTGGCACGTAAAGTCGTAAGTGCCAGGTATATCTACAGTCCTTTGCACCAACCAATTCTGAGAAATATCAGCCTGGGAATGTCACTAACATAGATTCATAATGTTAATTTTCCTTTGGAAATAAAATGTTCCTGTGTTTTGGGAATGTTCCAGGTGAGACGTACGCGGAGGTGACCAGATTCCTGCAGGGCTACGTGGAGAACGAAGTGGACATGAACTCTGATGGGACTTGCCGCGACAACTGCGCCTACTATTCGGTCGCGGAACGTTACGGTTGCTTCAAGGACATGTATTGCTCCAAACAGAGGGTCTGCAATGGGCGGATACTCAACTGCCAGTACATAGACTCGGATATGTGGATATGCCCTGCGGTGAGTGATCCTATGTATACAATCTAATTTAATGTTCAAAGGGAACATAATAGACAATATCTATTCTGGTTTATATCTGAGGTTGAATAAAAAGGATCGCATTGCGGATACCTGTGTTCAACAACTACATACTTTTGTGTCCGAAAAAATATTTACTAGAAAACAAATCACCTCGATCCAGGTGTCAGACAAGATAGAGTATTTTTTTTCAATTCGAGCTGTTACAAGCGCTCATGAAATGTCGTTTATCCTCAATCACTTAAATTGCAAACGTATCGTACGTAAATCGTTTATCAATCATCTTAAATAAAAAGTGATAATTCTGATTATGACCCAAATATTACAGAAAAGGGACAGTAACCGTCGGTACGAGTGGATTGAGTACGAAAACGGACGGACATTTGGCAAAGCCTCCACCTGCACGCTCGGCACAACCAAGGTGAGAGCAATTTACTAATCAACGCTTGAATGTATACACTTAATGCCGCGATCGGCAAATATTGGCTCCAGCGTTGGCACAAACCATCCGCGTATCACTCCAAAGCGAGTTTATCTATGTCACAGTCACTTTTATCTATCAGCTTGACCTGACTTTTATTAACGACAGTACAGTATAAATATAAAAATAACTGACAATCGCATTCAAGTAACTGCTTAGTTTTTACAATGGTGATCTGAGTTAAGCCAGTTTCCAGGTGGATTCTTGGTGGAGGTGGTTGTTCTGGCACTGCTCATACTGCATGTGCCTCTGCGACGAAGCTGACGAAAACTCCGATCGCTATTTCAGCCTTTGGCCTTCGACCTCCGACGTCAAAAACAACAAGTTAGTCCCTATTAATTTAGGGGCACCCGCACAAACAATGTACTACTGTATCTACACTTCTCTATTTTACTACACAGAAAAATACACTAATAACATGTTTTCCTTCTAAGGTTGACTCCTGGTGGAGGTGGAATCTCCTTCACTGTTCGTACTGCTTATGTCTGTGTGAAGACGATGCCTCGATGTCTGAACGCTTCTTCAGTATGAGAGAAACATTAGCAGACGTTGACAAGAACAAGTCAGTACTGAGAAAGGGTTTAAAGGGGCTCTTAAATTACTGGGGAGCGGTACATAAATCAATAAGCAAGGAATCATTTTTATTATTTCGGTCATCACTAACAGCATGGGTGTGCGGGTGTCCAAAATACATTGTGGTTGATAGAGGAATCTCTATGGTATTTTTACGCTTCTTTCTCATTGGTTATTAATTTATATTCAGGGTAGTGACTGGCCTACGTCTAGTGAAGTTAGGACGAGTGTTCCATCTTCAAATAAGCGAAGGTACTCTAGGCGAGCGAGGAGCGGTGACGCCCGGAGACTGGATGCCAGTACAGCAGTTTGATCCTGACGACGCGGGAACGACGCTCGGCACCGATTACCACAAGCTTACGTACGAGCGGAGAGCGATGGATTTGGACGAATTGGATTCGCCGGCGGGACACGTCTTGACCGGAGTCCGGTACGAATTTTATTGATATTCAATATTTTTATCAATAGTCAGCACATTAATTCTAATAGCATGCTTAATGATTGATTGCAAACGTGAAAAACATTAACTTTATAATATTAGATACTATTGCCATAAAACAATAGAAGTAACATACATCCAAGGGATCAAATTGATTATAAAATATGGGTGTGTTTCATGTTACAGGTTCAGACTGCTGGGTGCCCATTTACATTTCGAGATACGATCGACGCCGTTCAACTACGCCACCGGGCGACTGTCGCCGGAGAGGAGTCAATGGATCAGCAACGATAATACAGACGGCACTGATATACCGCGGTTAGTATAGCTAGTAATATGTGGTATAGCTAGAGTTGCCAGATTTACTTATCAATTCCGGGACATTTGCACCCCCCCTTTCTAAAATATAAAGCATCAAATCAAACCCCCCCATCACCCCCAGAATTAAAACAACTATCAGGCCAGCGGTGTCATTGGTTTTTTTTGTTACGAAACTAGCACATTATCGGAATCCGGGACAATATGGCTAATTACTGGACACGGGACAAGCCGCAAGCCTAGGTTAAGCACACAATGCTCTATTCTTTAATTGTACTTCAATCGGTATGGATCTAAGCTTAGCTATTTCTTACTTAACGATCACAACCATTAGCATAAAAAGAATGTTGTTTAGGCTTGATCAATTAGGAAGTAGTGTACATATTTGCTTGGCACGCACACTTGCTTGGCATATATAAATTATAAAGCAAACTGGTTTTACGTACAAATACTAATTTCATTGACTCATAGAGATGCTGTACCCGAGGTACATACTTAGTGCGTGATGTAATTATGTTTACATGCTATGTAATGTTGTAAAATCAAGCATCGTGCTAGTTTACTCGAAGCAATGATTACGAGCTCAATCATACCCTATATTTATTACTCTATAAGTATTTTATATCCATTCGCGTCGGCGAATAAATAATAAGTTCTGTTCGTAAGCTACTGTTGCATCTGTACACACTTTTGATTTAACCACTACACTATTCAAAAGAGTTATATCATATTTCTTATCTTAATTAAAATGTTGTTGACTGCTAGCTTGTACTTCATACATCTGCACAGTTATAACATGCTTTTAATTAATAAAGATATAGCAGTTATATAAAACCACTTTGCTTTCCTGTTTGGTCGCATTTATCTACTAAATATCGAAATGAGTGTTGTTGAATATATTTATTAACCGTTAAATTAAACAAATAAAATAAATTAACACATATATTCGATAAATATTTTCAACCATATCGAATAAAACTGTTCATTCAATTCATGTTGATTTTAATGTGAGAGTATTTATTAATTATTTTATATAAATATAAACAACTGATAAACTTACCGTAATGAATAATTTCAATCACAGATCGAACTACTAAAAATATTGACAATAAATCAACTTGTGAAAAATATTCAGATTGTATTTGAAAAAAAATATTAACTGTGATATTTTCAACCATTAAAATTATCTGATATTTTTATTCAACTAAGTATTAACTTATAATGTTTTTCAACCATTATCGCCACCTATAATCGAAATCCTTCCCCCATAGGACGTGTGGGGGAAATTGATGTGAACTTCTAAAATATCTCATAATAATTATATTTTAATTTATTAAATTCAATGTCAGTAAAAGTAGACGATTTGATGCCCAAGCTGCAAATTCTCAGAAGATCGTTTTTGACCTAATTGACCTTGTTTGCTTTTTTGCTCCATTCAGACGGCAACTGCAGTTGCACCGACCGGACGTACCGAACCGCAGCAACACGCCGCTGCCGGTAGACTCGGAGCATGACCAGTACCTGGAGTTCACGCACACAGACTTCGAGGCGGACGCCGCACAGAGCGCCGTGCCCTTCATCGACATACAGCCAGTATCGCCCATGAAAGGTACTACTTAATCCGAATCCTAACTGTCATCGTCAGCCTATTAATGTCCCCACTGCTGGGGCACAGGCCTTCCCTATGGAAGGAAAAGGGAGGTTGGAACTTGATCTACCACGCGGACCCTAGTCGGTGCCAACGGCTTAACGTGCCTTCCGAAGCACGGAGGAACTCGAGATAGAAGATTTTCGGTCACCCATCCAAGGACCGACCATTGCGAAAGTTGCTTAACTTCAAAGAAAGCAGCCGAACGCGCTAACCACCATAACGCCTGACCGTTGGGGTGGTAAATAAGCATATGACCCGCCTGATGGCAAGCGGCCACCATAGCTTATAGACGCTTACGACATAAAAAATATGCCGCGTTGGTGCCTACTCTAACCCAATCCTTAACCCCGAGGAGCTCGAGAACCTTACTCGCCTACAGAAACATAACTCCACCAGAGGTTACTTCCCAAGACGGGTGCTCCAGTACGAGCTGGAAAACCGCCCTACATGTTAAATTCACGAGGGTGAATATACACACATCAAAAGTGTCTAGGGATCAAGCATTTTTATGCGGATTTCTTGAGATTGAGATGTGGCTTTGTAATAAATTTATGATTTTATAAATTTATATGGATCCTTTTTGGTGCATTTCATAATTTGAATCAGGAACTGTGAATCAAATTCGAGTAAAAGATGTAAATCAGCTGTCAATATTTTCCCTATAAAAACATACAACGCATTGAAGACATTATTAGTGCTACTGTTTCCCTACTACTGATTAAAACCAACGTTATTATGGAGCGGCGACGTCATTTAAGCAGGGAAGAAATGCTCAGAGCCGTGGGAATGATAGAAGCTGGTTCCCGGCAACGTACTGTGGCTTTAGCTCTGAATACAAGTCAGAGTGTTATCAGTCGACTTTGGACACGATACCGAAGCACTGGTACCGTGGCTGAGCGCCATGGAGGACGGTATCGCTGCACCACACGGAGACAAGACCGATACATTCAAATCTTAACTCGAAGAGCTCCAACAATAACCGCCATGATGTTAGCCGTGAGGCTTCATCACTCTTCAGGGAACTTAATTAGCGACCAAACAGTCAGAAACCGCTTGCATGAAGTGAACCTTCATTCCCGAAGACCGCTACGGGTACCACCTATAGCAATGCACAATCGTAGGATTCGATATCAATGGGCTCTTGAACACAGAAATTGGGCAGAAGAACAATGGCGTTTCGTGTGCTTTTCTGATGAGTCTCGTTTTGGTATGAGACCGGATACAAGACGTATACGACACTGGAGAACCCCTGGACGCCAACAGCGGTTAAAATCCTGCCAGGAAGTCCATCCTTATAGTGGTGGAACCATCATGGTATGGGCGGGTATTTGGATCGGCGGAAGAACTGAGTTGATTTGGATCAGAGGCAACCTCAACGCTCAAATTTATGCTGAGACGATTGTATCAGACGTCATCGTTCCTCTACAAGTGCAAATCGGTCCCTTATTTCAGTTAATGCATGATAATGCACGACCGCACACCGCAAGAGTTGTAAGACAGACTCTCGCCGCAGCTAACATCAATGTCCTGCCCTGGCCTGCTCAGTCGCCAGACTTGAACCCGATTGAGCATGCATGGGATATGCTACAGAGAAGAGCTCTGCCGAATATGGAGGGTATCCAGTCGCAAGAAGACCTTTTTTTGTTGTTGCAACGAACATGGGCGGCCATTCCACAGCGTGATTTGGATGAACTCATTTTGAGTATGCCAAACCGATGTTCTTGTGTTGTTAGTGTTCGCGGTAGAAATACGGATTATTAATTGTTTAAGTTACCCAATAAAATTTTAGAGAAAACTGTTATTTCAGTCTTTTTTTCGAACTTTTGTGTTAGTGGTTCAAATGTCAAAAATCCCTTTATTAGGAAAATGGCAAATTTCTTTATTAATGCAAAGGTGACTTGGTTTATCGTTACTGTGACAAACGAAAACACTTTATTTGATGAATCCTTAAAGAAAATTTTAATTAATATCAATCAGGAGAAAAGTTATTGCAAAAATATATGTTGATCCCTAGACACTTTTGATGTGTGTATGTTGGTTTATTATATAGAAATTAACAGTTGTACAACACTTGAATCGAAGGAATGCGGATAATTAAACTGCTAATTGAAAAATATTCTTAATCCATTAATGATATATATTGTATTTAAAAATTATATGCATTGTAATTGAGTGACTAGTAAAGAAATTGTCAGTCCAATTATGATTTTAAAATTTTATTGGCTTTAATATGAATTGAATTCGGAAAACAATTGACGATGGGTAGATTTACAACAACGCTGCGCCTATCCCTATCAATGCAAAATAAATGTTTCTATGAACATACTAAGAAACTGGCACATATGCCATAAAGAGATAATTTTCATAAATAGAGAAGCGAAAATAAGATAAAGAAATTAAGCGATTTGAATAATTTGTTTGCTCGTAGGTGGTGGTTTGTTAAGCGGCGCGGGCATAATTCACCGCGGCGTGAAGGGGTCGGGCGGGTTCATTGCGGTGAAGTTATTCACGTACAACTACTCCGCTCACATAAAGGCCGAGCCGCCCGCCAGCGAATTCGACAACGACGACGCGGACGCCACAGAATTCACGCCCGTCATCAATTAGCGACATCTCCATACATACAGCGAGAAGAATCTTTATTAATGTGAGTGGCAGGTCAAGGAGGGCGCCACTGTCTACGTAAATGACTTACAAAACGTGACGTTTACAAGGACGGCGGCGTTAGTTTCAATTTTCACCACATTCGTAAAGGTCCTTGTTGCCCTATACTCATTTTTTTATAACTGTAACTCAGTAGTTATAATGTGTCATTTTTTATAAGTAAACTTTTAAAATTTAGGCCGAATGCCATTTTCGATTACGAATAGACTGTAATGTTGTTTAATTTTGTAAATATATAAGTAAGGCATGTGCTGCTACTTGGCGTTTTATTTCCTACACCCTTTCTAGTAGTTGTTTCGTTGTATAAATCTTTGGAATAGTAGTTTTTATTGATTTCTTAACCAAATGCGATGTAAAAAGGGAATACCACTTTTGAAAGTAGCAAGTAGTAGAAGTAGTAATACAACATAAATAATTCAGATACTGAATTAGTATAGGTCTGTTGGAAAAGTCAGTGGGGGAGACAATCATTATATTTTAGTAACTTGTTATGCGAATGCGTTACTAAATTGCACTTTTTAATTTTAACCTCTTAACAGGTCCGTCTTTAATAATAATATAAAGCACAATAGGAAATGGAAACTTCATATGCCGCCTTGCACATTATTGTAGAAAAGTTAGTCCTTCAAGCAGATAAGTTAGTACAAGAGAGAAAGAAGTCATCGTTTTTTTTAAATTATAGTTCCGACAAATGACTCCGCCCCACCTGATGTTAAGTGACGGTGCAGTCAAGTCCAATGTAAACTCGAATTACCTTCTTAGGGACTGTAGGATAAAATTGCCAATACCAGAAACAGAAACTGTTCATTCAATATTAGTCTTTACCGGCACTTATTGACGTAAAAATACAATTTTCAAATGATACTCAAATGGTATGGTTTACAATGTCGGTAAATAAAAAATTATAATACTTGTTCATATAACAGCAAGTGCATTACTAGTCCAGAGAAAATCTTATTATTCACGTTATTTTGCCATATAGTCGTCCACTTTGTAATAAGTCACACTCATAAAAACTCTAAGGGCTCCATAGCTAAAAAGAAATTATGACTGAATTTTGCATTTATATTTTCTTAACTAATCTATTTCTCAAGAACGTGTGGAGGTACTCGTATCAAGTAGAGCTTAATATAAGATCAGATGGATTGCAACAGTGAAAAAATCAAACATCAAAGAAATTACATACGACCGGTTATGTTAACTGTATGCCGCATAAATTGCCTCTAGCAACATAAATTAAAACCTGATGTTTATAAGTGTACTCGCTGACCTAAAATTATAAAATTTGACAAGCAAGAAGCAATACAAAACAAAATAATAATACAAAAGAGATAATTTTGTATGTTATACAATTGATATAAAGTTCATTATGCTATGCACAATTTGGTTGCAGACATTCACTTTAATTTTATTCACGACGCAACGGAATAAATTGAGCATATAAGATACCAGTATAAGGGCAAGGATGCTATGTATAATACCAATATACACCCCGGCGAACTTCTTGAGCAACGACCATAGACAAGGAAGCCTGCACAATAGCAAATTTACATACAACTGCGCAAATCTATTGATCTGTGGTTTTGCTCAAGAAGTTTGCCGCTACCTGTATCAAATTAATTGCGAATTCCAATCGTGGAATTTTTCACGCTGTAAAAAGTTTTTGGCCCTTCGAGTAGACATAGCAAATACATTCAGAGGGAATGTGAGAAAGCCTAAGACTCGCCTGCACTCGTAGCGGACGCACGGCAAGTAATGCGAGTAGATCGGAAGGCGGTTACACATCAACGGCGCGGACACCCAACGAGCGAACGGTCGCGCATAAGAACTTAGTCATGCTTTGGATTAAACCCGTATCAAATCCATCGATTTCAAATGCGAATTCACATCCTGTTTTTCTTACACCCGATAATAATGGTCCCTTGAGCAAATACATTCAATATGAGAAAGAGACGGGCTCCCCGGCACATGTAGCGGGTGCACGGCGAGTAATACGAGTAGATTGAAAGGCGGTTACACATCAACGGCGCGCATCCCCAGCGAGAGGACGGCCGTAAATAAGAACATAGTCATGCTTTGGATTAAACCCGTATCAAATCCATCGATTTCAAACGCATATTCATATAATGTTTTTCTTTCACCCGAATATAATTGGTCCTTCGAGCAGATACTTTCAACATGAGAAAAAGGCACTTATATAACACTTATAGCGGGTGCACGGCGAGTAATACGATAGAGAGAAGATTGGAAGCACACATCAACGGCGCGCACACCCATCGAGCGGACGGCCGCGCATAAGAACGTAGTCACGCTTTGGATTAAACCCGTATCACATCAATGATTTCAATAGGGTATTTGATAAGTTTTAGAAAACGATGTCACATTATTTACTAATGTCTATAGAGTCCATATTTGATATTCTTCATTCTGTCGTTTATTTCAGTAAAAAAAACTAAATCAAAAATTATATTTTTAAGTTGTCGCGAAAACGTTTTTCTGAACATTACGGCGTGTCACTAGTATGTGAAATTACACGAATGTCATTAAAACGTCAAACGATATAATTTCACTTAGACCGGAAGTTTACTACCGTGTGAAGTTTTCTTTCACGTGACCATAAAACAAAAATAAAATAAAATTTTATTTAATGATTTTTTCGATAAGTTATGAATTATATTACCCTAGTATCCAATAACTCAAGCCTAAAGTTCTTAATTTGGGGTTACGCTAATCGGTGTGAGGAAATATTTATTTATTTACTGTCTCAGAATAGTAAAATCGCTTCTTAAATACATATTAAATAAAATTCACATCCTGTTTTTCTTTCAACCTAAAAAAATAATTGGTCCTTCGAGCAGATACATTCAATATGAGAAAGAGAGACTCACCTGCACTCGCAGAGGGTGCACGGCGAGTAAAGCGAGTAGATCGGGCGGCGGTAACACGTCAGCGGCGCGCACACCCATCGAGCGGACGGCCGCACACAAGAACGCAGCCAAGTACCGGTGCAGGGGGAAGTGGAACGACGCGTGCATCACCTCCGTCTGTACACAAACGTTTAATTATTAATGGATGCAATCTCATCATCATCAGCCTATTAATGTCCCTACTGCTGGGGCACAGGTCTTCTCCTATGATAGGAATAGGGCGATTGGGCCATGACCCACCACGCTGGCCCACTGCGGATTGGTGGGTGCTAACGATTGCAGATGCAGCCGGTACCAACGGCTTAACGTGCCTTACGAAGCACGCAGGAACACGAGATTGTAAATTTTTGGTGACCCATCCAAAAATCGACCACTGCGAAAGTTACTTAACTTCAACAATCACAGCCGAAGGCGCTTACCACTTGCGCCATCGAGCTCCTCAATCAATGCGAAAGCACACGCCTTATTACAAAAATTAGACTAAAGTTAAACATGAACTAAAACTGATGCTGTCATCTTTGTTCGCAAAAAAGGAGACAGAAACAACATTAGTTTTAAACCAAGACTAACTTTAGTTTGCGTTTTGGAATGAGGCGTTTGTAGGTTGAAAGGGTTAGGTAACCTATATGGTCGATGTCGTCATATAACGACACGTGGGTATACGTTCTTTTTTTTTAGATAGGTCCGACAAATGACTCCACCCGCCTTAATGCTATATTACGGTGGAGTCCAGACGCGAAGATAGTTGGTATAGCTGTTCTACCCGCCACACCAATCATCCTCACCCTGCCGGCCAGCATGTTGCTTCTTCGCGACTCTATTTAAGGATCCCTGGTAGTAAGAAGGATAGAACACGTGAGCGGGCAGAGCATTCCATTTGCGGATAGTGTGACAAAGAAATGTATACCTTCTGGAATAGTAGCCACAGTTAGTCGATGACAACGTAGGCCAGCGCGCGTGGTCCTCCAGAAGAAAGGGGAAGTTGGAATAAGGGTTCATTTTTGCTAATACTATAGATGCTTCATCGATTAAAAACCGAAAATCAAATTACTAAATGACGCTCATCTAAATGTGCCTTTTTGTGCTTCGAGCCACTCCTGCAGGTAGGTGAGGGCGGGGCGATGTCGTCATATAACGACACGAGGGTCACGTACCCGGGGCATGTGCGGGGCGGTGAAGTGTACGGCGTCGAGCCACTCCTGCAGGTAGGTGAGGGCGGGGCGATGTCGTCATATAACGACACGAGGGTCACGTACCCGGGGCATGTGCGGGGCGGTGAAGTGTACGGCGTCGAGCCACTCCTGCAGGTAGGTGAGGGCGGGGCGATGTCGTCATATAACGACACGAGGGTCACGTACCCGGGGCATGTGCGGGGCGGTGAAGTGTACGGCGTCGAGCCACTCCTGCAGGTAGGTGAGGGCGGGGCGATGTCGTCATATAACGACACGAGGGTCACGTACCCGGGGCATGTGCGGGGCGGTGAAGTGTACGGCGTCGAGCCACTCCTGCAGGTAGGTGAGGGCGGGGCGATGTCGTCATATAACGACACGAGGGTCACGTACCCGGGGCATGTGCGGGGCGGTGAAGTGTACGGCGTCGAGCCACTCCTGCAGGTAGGTGAGGGCGGGGCGATGTCGTCATATAACGACACGAGGGTCACGTACCCGGGGCATGTGCGGGGCGGTGAAGTGTACGGCGTCGAGCCACTCCTGCAGGTAGGTGAGGGCGGGGCGATGTCGTCATATAACGACACGAGGGTCACGTACCCGGGGCATGTGCGGGGCGGTGAAGTGTACGGCGTCGAGCCACTCCTGCAGGTAGGTGAGGGAGGGGCGATGTCGTCATATAACGACACGAGGGTCACGTACCCGGGGCATGTGCGGGGCGGTGAAGTGTACGGCGTCGAGCCACTCCTGCAGGTAGGTGAGGGAGGGGCGATGTCGTCATATAACGACACGAGGGTCACGTACCCGGGGCATGTGCGGGGCGGTGAAGTGTACGGCGTCGAGCCACTCCTGCAGGTAGGTGAGGGCGGGGCGATGTCGTCATATAACGACACGAGGGTCACGTACCCGGGGCATGTGCGGGGCGGTGAAGTGTACGGCGTCGAGCCACTCCTGCAGGTAGGTGAGGGCGGGGCGATGTCGTCATATAACGACACGAGGGTCACGTACCCGGGGCATGTGCGGGGCGGTGAAGTGTACGGCGTCGAGCCACTCCTGCAGGTAGGTGAGGGCGGGGCGATGTCGTCATATAACGACACGAGGGTCACGTACCCGGGGCATGTGCGGGGCGGTGAAGTGTACGGCGTCGAGCCACTCCTGCAGGTAGGTGAGGGCGGGGCGATGTCGTCATATAACGACACGAGGGTCACGTACCCGGGGCATGTGCGGGGCGGTGAAGTGTACGGCGTCGAGCCACTCCTGCAGGTAGGTGAGGGCGGGGCGATGTCGTCATATAACGACACGAGGGTCACGTACCCGGGGCATGTGCGGGGCGGTGAAGTGTACGGCGTCGAGCCACTCCTGCAGGTAGGTGAGGGCGGGGCGATGTCGTCATATAACGACACGAGGGTCACGTACCCGGGGCATGTGCGGGGCGGTGAAGTGTACGGCGTCGAGCCACTCCTGCAGGTAGGTGAGGGCGGGGCGATGTCGTCATATAACGACACGAGGGTCACGTACCCGGGGCATGTGCGGGGCGGTGAAGTGTACGGCGTCGAGCCACTCCTGCAGGTAGGTGAGGGCGGGGCGATGTCGTCATATAACGACACGAGGGTCACGTACCCGGGGCATGTGCGGGGCGGTGAAGTGTACGGCGTCGAGCCACTCCTGCAGGTAGGTGAGGGCGGGGCGATGTCGTCATATAACGACACGAGGGTCACGTACCCGGGGCATGTGCGGGGCGGTGAAGTGTACGGCGTCGAGCCACTCCTGCAGGTAGGTGAGGGCGGGGCGATGTCGTCATATAACGACACGAGGGTCACGTACCCGGGGCATGTGCGGGGCGGTGAAGTGTACGGCGTCGAGCCACTCCTGCAGGTAGGTGAGGGCGGGGCGATGTCGTCATATAACGACACGAGGGTCACGTACCCGGGGCATGTGCGGGGCGGTGAAGTGTACGGCGTCGAGCCACTCCTGCAGGTAGGTGAGGGAGGGGCGATGTCGTCATATAACGACACGAGGGTCACGTACCCGGGGCATGTGCGGGGCGGTGAAGTGTACGGCGTCGAGCCACTCCTGCAGGTAGGTGAGGGCGGCGGCGATGATGCGGCGGGCCAGGGGCGCGTGGGAGGCGTCGGCCAGGTGACTCAGCACCGACCACATGGGGTAGGCGGCCGCTTCCAACTCGCAGGAGAACGCCGCGTAGTAGGAGGACGGCTCGAACTCGATGTGCCCGCCTGTTTCGCGCACGTTTACGTTCATGCCTGACGACAAAACAGACGATACTATATTGCTCATGCCTAATTTTTTTGTAAGAATATTTAAAAATTAGCAAAGTTTATATGTACAGACATATATTTGATATCTAAAAGAAAGAAGTGTTTATGTCTAAATGATCCCAAAAAAATCTTACTGCCTACTATTTTTTTTAATGCAGAGGTGAGTTTGTTTGTTAAGCCTTCCCGCCTAACCAACTAAATAGATTTGGATGAAATTTGGTACGCAAATAGTTTATGACCTGAATTGAGATATAGATACTTTTTATACCGGAGCCACTCTTTTCCATAAACAAATAATGGTAGTATTAAATGAAATAAAAATATTATTATTATTATTTGATTAAAACTCAGAAGAACCAGCCAGTACAAAATAAACATTAGGCGTTATTCTAAAATGATTCTCTAAACTTCATTTCATGATAGTATTCTTAAACAGGGGAAGAATGAAAAATAGGGAGTCGTGACAAATTTAGTTTCATCAAATTTTAACAGAATTACAATATATATATATATATATATACAATAGGATATTTGACAATTTAGAGAAAACTATTTCATGTTATTTACTAATGTTTATCGATGGTCCATTAAATGTTGATATTCATCATTCTGTTGTCTATTTCAGTAAAAAACTACATCCAACATAACAAAAGTACATTTTCAAGTTGCGCGAAAACGTTCCTCTGGATATTATGGCGTCTCACTGGTGTGTGACGTCCAACGACTGTCATAAAAACGTCAAACGATATAATGTAATGTCACTTTGAATGAAAGTTTACTAGCGTGTGACGTCGTATTAGTCGACATATTCGTCGTATTATAGAACAAAAAATCATATATATTTATTATTATATAATATTTGCTTACATCGATAGCAAAATAGGAATAGGCACAGCATAGCTGATTATAAGTCTAGCTAGCCATCGTTAAATATTTTTTAGAAAAGTCATCAATTATTATGTTTTCTCAGAATAGTAAAATCGCTGCTAATATTCTAATAAAATACAGATGTACTTCACTTTTCGTACTTTCAAGTAGCCTTTAAAATAGAAACATCAATAACATGTTACATGGGATAAGTGAATTTAATGACAAGATTTATAAAGTTAGGTAGGGGGACAGGTTGTATGGAAGCCAACGTGGAGAGTCACAAGGAAGCACTGCTGGGTTTTTAGTGGGTACCCCCCCCCCTCATCACATTTGGGGGGACGAGGAGTCCCACCAGACCCCTCTTTCCCAGTGGGCACTTTGGGCAAGTGTCCAGGGCACCGCGATCGATAGGGTCCCCTTCAGATCAAATACAAAGTCCCTAGTTCCTGATAGATCACCAAACGATAACCAATATTTATTACCAAAAAAACTTATATAATTCGATGAAATCGATCCTAAATGACTGACTACAATACCAACTTACTAGCTTTTACATAAGCGAAGCTATTCTACTCTCGCCCAAAAATTAGGCTTTCCGACTTCAGCATGCTTAGATAAATTATGGTATACTAAGCACATTTTAAAGAAAAAATATCAGTACTACACTCATCAGTCTGACTCGCTCCATTTCAAGTCATAATCCACATCAAAGTCATAGGGGCCCCATTATCCTAATATGCCCAGGGCCTCCAATAGGTTAAAGACGGCCCTGCACATAACCCCGTCTCTCACCCAGGGGCGGGGAGTGCGTCACGCATTTTCCTAACAATAAATAAAAAAACAAAAAGGTTGTATGGAAGTGACTCACCCTGCAGCATGGACAGGAACTCGAACCACATATCCACCAAGGCGTCGTCCTGCAGGAACAGCAGCGCCACGCTGCGGTGGGACAGCACGTTGTTGAAGTCCGACACTAGTGGCCAGTAGCAGTGCTCCTTCATCACGCGACGGGTGCAGTCGATCACGTAGTGGAAGTTCTGCTCGGGCTCGTGAAGTGTGTTCTGTAGGAAAAATTAACTTATTGTTATAAAGTAATATTATCTTTATTCAGTAACCAGTGATCCGCCCTCGCTTCGCTTCGGTGTGTAGCTGTAGTGTAGATTACAATTTTTGTTCTCGGGCTTGTATAACTTTCTTCATATAAATATAAACCTTGAGAATTATATATACTTACTAGCTGACAAAGCGAACTTCGTACCGCAATAAAAATAGGGGCTGGCGGTAGAAGGATGAAAATTTAGTGTTGCATGTATTTTTAATGCCACTTTTTTTGAAATAAAAATTTTAAAAAAATCTTAGGGCTGTGTAACTTAGTGTTCTATCAATTACCTGGGATAACATTCCTCCTAAATCATATGAGAACACTACGTTACAATACCCAATAGTTTGAATTTTGGAGTGAAACGCATTATAGGTTTCAGAACACTATGTTAATGGTGGACTACCCTTATCATTTAAGGGTATGAAAAATATATAGTAGCCGATTCTCATTCTCACAAAATATGCATATAAAATTTCATAAAAATTAGTCAAGCCGTTTCGGAGGAGTATGGTAACTAACATTTTAACACTAATATCATAAAGTTGAGGTTTATGAGTTTTTGAGCTTTATTGGTAAAAGCACATGCATGACGGCATTATTTCCCTTTAAAAATTCTATAAAATAGACCGCTTTAAGTTTGTCTCACGATCTTTAAGTTTGTCTCACTTTTCACACCTTTTCCCTCAAATTAACTCGGGTGAAACTATTTTCATCATCATCAGCCTATTAATATCCCCACTGCTGGGGCACAGGCCTTCCCTATGGATGGAATAGAGAGATTGGGCCATGACCCACTACGAGGGCCTAGTGTGGATTGGTGGGTGCTGACGACTGCAGATGCAGCCGGTACCAACGGCTTAACTTTCAATTTAATTGAATTTAAATTCATTTATTTCGAGTTAGAGTACCTGCACCAGGATCTTGCCCATCATGAGGCGCAGGCTGAGCACCATGACGTGCAGCAGGTGCAGGTGCTGCACGCAGCGCAGCGCGAGCGCCTCGTTGGAGAACAGCTGCACCGACATGTGCACCACGCGGTTGGACAGCGTGTCGGGGTCGGCCGCCGCCTCCAGCACCAGAGGAATGCGTGCGTAGTGCAGCACGAATGTGCGCGTCAAGTGCTCCTAAACACAAACATCATCATCATCAGCCTATTAATGTCCCCACTGCTGGGGCACAGGCCTTCCCTATGGATGGAATAGGGAGATTGGGCCATGACCCACCACGCGGGCCCAGTGCGGATTGGTGGGTGCTAACGACTGCAGATGCAGCCGGGACCAACGGCTTAACGTGCCTTCCGAAGCACGGAGGGACACGAGATAGTAAATTTTTGGTCACCCATCCAATGACCGACCACTGCGAAAGTTGCTTAACTTCAACGATCGCAGCCGAACGCGCTAACCACTTGCGCCATCGAGCTCCTCAACACACATAACATATACATATTTATTTATCAAGCAAAAACCGGCCAAGTGCGAGTCGGACTCGAGCACCGAGGGTTCCGTACAAACTCAATTTAATACCTCTCCGCGATCATGAGAAAAGAGGTAGTAACTTTAAAATTTTCTAAATTTTTTTTATTATATGATGTAACTAAAAATTTACGGAGCTCCGTGGGTCGTCCAATGTACCTTTTGGACAAGTTTCGGGCACGATTTTGTTCGTATTGGTGAATCTAGTGTATTTAATATCGTTGTTCTCATCAATCAAAGCGTCACACTAGGCCGTCGCTCATAGCAGCAAGGTCCGTCGACTCGAGACCAAGTGGTAAGTAAGGTCCCATGATGTATTCAGATACAAAGAAAAAAATCACTCTCTAAGCATTTAAAAATATATCTGTATATACGGTCGAAACGCTCCCAAAAACCATAAAATAATTGTAATTTTTATTTTTTAAGCATCTAACTGCTTGATGTTTAAATCTAAAGAAAATATAACTAGAAACATTTCGACGCGGCCATCAGGGCGCGGTAGTTATATAATGTATAATTAATGTTGTTGAGTAAGTACCTTATAGTCTTGGTCTGGCAGCATGTTCAGCAGGAAACAGACCACGTTTTGCGGGAACTCGTATTTGAACGTCCAGAATATGAACTCGTCGAGCAAAGTGTTGTGCTGCAGCCGCGGCGCGAGCGCTGGCAAATGGCGGTATCTGTAGGGACAAATTACACTGGTGAGTTTTTTATACGGCAATAAATTTAAATTCATATTATATAACGATATTACAAACAAAAATGCTTGGGTTTGAAATGTTCAAATCATTCCAACAGGTTTTCTATATTAAATAAATTATAATTGTATTGACGTTGTAACAACATAATGATTTGTAAATGTTGTTACATTTAGACTTTTAACGTTGTGGAGCTTTCTTCGCTCGTTTTTCTCCGTAGCTAAAAAAAAAATGGTTGCCTGTAAAGTCGGTTTTACGGGCGAAGATTTTACGTGACAACGTCTTTTTCTCGGTAGAATATTTATTGAGTCTCTCGTGTTAAGTTTAAGTTTACATGTACAATGTTTTAGTAAACAAAATATATTTCTATAGTTAAAATTTGTGCAATTCTTATTTTCATTCAATTCCTTGTTCCTATTGTGCAATTTAATTATATTCATATCAATAAATATTCTACCGAGAAAAAGACGTTGTCACGTAAAATCTTCGCCCGTAAAACCGACTTTACAGGCAACCATTTTTTTTGTACCCTTAGCACAGACCAATATCGATTTTTTTGATTTTCGAAATTTTGTATGGAAACTTGAACAGCAGTGCCATAACGGACGTTACGAGGAGGAGTTGACAGTGACATTTTGTACTCGCAAACGTTACGAATTCGATATTGGTTCGAGCTAAGGGTACTGAAGACGCAGCCTGAAAAGGACGGGAGACGTCAAAAAAGTAATAAAAAGACAATTTTTGAACCCGTTTATGCGAGTTTTATGTAGTGAGTGGTGTCCGTGAGCCACCTTTATTTTTATTTGGGAAACAAACAATATTTTATTAAATTTAAATTAATTTAATATAGAAAATAACATACATCAACAAAGTTTCCACTAACAATTAGTACAGTTATGAGCAGCTGTGTATTTATGTAAAAAAACATATAAATTAAATAAAATACGCCATTAATTGTATTGAAATAATAGTATTATATCCGTTACTCTAGTGTCCCATAACACAAGCCTACAACCTACAGCTAACTTTGGGGCTAGGCTAATTGGTGTGAGTGTTGGAAATATTTTTTTGTTTGACGTCGTAAATTGTAAGTTTTTGTCTAAAAAAGAAGGGATCGCCTTTGACTGAAATCATATGAAGTGTTCTCTGTTTTTGTGAATAGTCGTTTTTGGCGCAAGTGTTAATGTAACTTTGTACTAAATTTACGTACTCGTCAGGCGGTTCCGGCGCAGGGAAATTCTCGATGGCCTCTTCGTACATCTTGTTGGATTCCGCCATGTAACACCCGTACTCTGTCTCTGGGAACGGTGGCTCCACCAAGTTGCGGTACATCTGTTGATACATAGCACAATGTAACACATAAAACACTTGAGCCGTTTCTTAGAAGTATAACAAATGTATACGATATATCTAGATTTCTTATTTAAAAAAAAACACGAACCACACGTCACCTTAGTACGAGTTTGGGCTCAAGAAAACTGTCATAGTTTTCGTAATTGTAAATTATGTTTCTATGTCCATTTTGGTGAAAAGTAACCAAATATACTTAAAATTTAAGAAGGCACAAATGATTTAATGATAGAATTTAATCACTGTTTATTTGTATTGAAACGAAAACAATAAAATCAGTACCCTCAGTATGAGTGCGAGCTCACGAAAACTATCATAGTTTTCGTAATTGTAAAACTCGTACTAAGGGTACTGAAGTGAAACTTCTATTCTTAAATAACCTAACATTAGGCGGTGCATAAGGCATAGGGGAATGGAGCAGCGCACGCATCACTCATATGTACATATTATATATTGTCGCGTGTGCAGTTGTGACGCGTTTAAGCCTTCGCCGAGTTACAATACAACTTTCATGCTCGTCGGAAAGAGCTGCGCACACATCACACATGCACGCACACGCACACACACGCACGCATCACACACACGCACGCATCACACACACGCACGCATCACTCACACGCACGCATCACACACACGCACGCATCACACACACGCACGCATCACACACACGCACGCATCACTCACACGCACGCATCACACACACGCACGCATCACACACACGCACGCATCACACACACGCACGCATCACTCACACGCACGCATCACACACACGCACGCATCACACACACGCACGCATCACTCACACGCACGCATCACACACACGCACGCATCACACACACGCACGCATCACACACACGCACGCATCACTCACACGCACGCATCACACACACGCACGCATCACACACACGCACGCATCACACACACGCACACGCACACACACACGCATCACACACACACACGCATCACACATACGCACGCGTCACACAGACGCACGCATCACACACACGCATCACACACACGCACGCATCACTCACACGCACGCATCACTCACGCACGCATCACACACACGCACGCATCACACACACGCACGCATCACACACACGCACGCAAAACTCATACGCACACACACACACACACACACGCGACGCTTCTCTCTCATATCTTTTTTATAGGATTTTTCTATTTACATCCTTAAAAAATAATTTGTGTGTGATACTTCTGTTGTTATGTTCCCTAAAATATGGTCAAGAGCACCGATGACTGGTACATGCGTCATGCTCATGTGCGTTGCCAGTAAAGATGATTCTGCACTTCTGCGTGATTCATTTATCACTCATTCTTTTATTACTTTTCAGTATAAATTAAACGATTCGATTTGTTTCAAGGTGTTGCCTACTCGAGAGGTCCCGAATGATGGACCCTCTCGGGTTCGAATACCGTTACGGCAAATGTAAGTTTGATGAATACGAGCATTTGTACTAAAGTCATGGATGCTTGATATGTATTTCTATACAAAATTCTATCCGTTACCCTAGCATACTATACCACAAGCCTTCCAGTGCTTACTTTGGGGCTAGGCTAATTGGTGTGAGTGTTGAAAATAATTATTTATTAATTGTTAATTGGACGACCTCCTTGGCCGAATCGTTTGTGTGATGAATATGTATATCTATATAATGTATTTCTATGTATTTCTATATCAATATACTTATATATTTTTCAGCATATGTATTCTATCCGTTAAACCAGCAAACCATAACACAAGCCTTTCAGCCACTTACTTTGAGGCTAGGCTAATCCATGCGAGTGTTGAAAATATTTATTTATTAATTGTTATTTATACCAGGACTAATACTATACAAGCCACATTGTGGCCGGGACCAGCTGGCTTCAGAAAAAGAGGCAGACCTCAAACAAGATGGACAGACGATATCACACGTATAGCTCGTCGTCGAGACTGGGTTACAGTAGCACGAAACAGAAATGCATGGCAATCTCTGGAGGAGGCCTTCATCTGAGAGGGGTTATTGTCAAACTCATTTATTAATGAATATTTTATAATTTGTTAAAAGTTGTAACAAAATTGTCAAGAAATAAAAGGCTTTATTATTATTATTATATTTATACCTGTGGGTTGATCAGCGCCTTGGTCATGGCGGAGCGCATAAGGTCGCCCATGTTGTTGAACTCCATCAGCATCTGGACGTAGAACTCGCAGTCGTGCACCGCGATCCGGTACCCGTCCGACTTGGACTGCGCCCCCGACCCGGCGCTCATGTTGTCACTGCGGATTCAACAAAATTATATATATAAACCAGCTGACCCAGCGAACTTCGTACCGCCATAAAATGGGCCCAGGTGGTAGAAGAGAAAATTTAGGATTGTAGGTATTTTTAATACCACATTATAAAACAAAAAAATTTAGGGGTATGTAAAGCAGTGTTCTATAAATTTCCTGGGATAACATTCCTCCTAACCCATATGAGAACACTACGCTACGTTACAATACCCAATAGTATGAATTTTGAATGCGCGAAGGCGCATTGTAGGTTTCAAAACACTACGTTACTATCTATAGGTATCACTTAAGGATATGAAAAATAGATAGTAGCCGATTCTCAGACCCACGGAATATAGATATAAAAATTCATAAAAATCGGTCAGGCCGTTTCGGAGGAGTATGGTAACTAACATTGTGACACGAGAATTTTATATATAAGATAAGAATATAGTACAAAACTATACACAGGTACCTATAAATTAAGGAGCTCAATCCAGTGATTAGGACCCGAATCAATTAAATGTTACGCGATGGCTGATTTTTGAGTATCATTATTTCTGACTGCTTTATGTGATCTTTCATTCGGCACGCTATTGTCCGCTTCATTTGGCCAATATACGAACTACCACAGCTGCAGTCGATCTTGTATACACCAAGTTTCTCTAAGGGGAAGTTGTCTTTGGGAGACCGTAGAATCTGTGACACTTTTTGTAAAAGAGAGTAGACAGTATTCAGTGTGTACTTAATAAGTATGTTCGAGACCTTGTCTGTCACTCCTTTGATATATGGCAAAAATAGAAAAAACGAATTATGCACTTAACTTAAAGATGCTTTCATCAACAAACCAGTAGCTACTATAGTTACTTAAATAAGTTGACCCCCATTCCTATGATACACAACAGTAACCAGACCTGTGGCAATATACAAGTTTGATCTCTACCCAACAAACAAAGGTTTCAGATATGATAACAGCAATTTCGCTGACACTACAGAGGTCGAAGACCTCAATTAACATATCTTATTTTTAGAATGAAATAACATAGCCACTAGCCTAGATTGCAAATGGCTCTTCAGCAGAATTTTATTAAATAGCGTCATACAGTATTTTTTTTTCTTTATTTATTTAGAGGCTTTCATTCTACGAATATGCCAACCTCATCGTACCCTTACCAAAACATACACAACTAATTTAATTTAAAACTTTGTAGAGGGCGAGCTATTCTTACTAGCGAAAACCATATCAAACATCGACTTTGCTGCATCTGGGTTTGGTAAGAAATAACAATATTGTGTATCGTAGGTCTATTAATAGTACTCAATATGAGCTTATTGCATTCTTGTTTATATAATAGTGTAAATAAAAATAGACGCACCTTGCAAGTCAAATGAAACACCGCACGCGAACACTTGTACGGTAAAAATAAATAAACCAATCACTGGTGTTACATAAGTAACAGCATTTTAAGCCCTATTTCTTTGACCTTAATGACAATTTATTGAATCATAATAACTTCTAAGTATCTGAAAGAGAGGGGCTAATTTGACGGGCTTTAAAGTATAGTAATACTTTTATCAAAATTATCATTAAATTTATAAATTGTTTTATTTTAACTAGCAAGAATTTAACTCAGCTAAGGATACCGTAGGTGGGCAAAAAATTTTTTCAGTTTATATTAAGATATTTCTCTAAATGGAATCTGGAATAAACCATTTGGCAAATGTTCAAAAAAAATATTATATGTATTTAGGTTGAGAAAGAACTTTATAGCCGAAGGATAAGTGTTGCCATTTCGACGGTATCCTGACGTAGACAACCTTCTTTCTTAGCTTGAACTGTTTGAACACGGATGAATAAACAATCACATTAGTAGGTAGGTATTTTGTATTTCATTATTTGTGCAATAAATAAAATGGCGAGTTTTTTATAACAGTAATCATCATCATCATCAGCCTATTAATGTCCCCACTGCTGGGGCACAGGCCTCTCCTATGGATGAAATAGGAAGATTGGGCCATGACCCCAGTGCGGATTAACGGATGCTAACGACTGCAGATGCAGCTGGGACCAACGGCTTAACGTGCCTTCCGAAGCACGGAGGAACTCGAGATAGAAGATTTTCATCCAACGACCGACCATTGCGAAAGTTGCTTAACTTCAACGATCGCAGCCGAACGCGCTAGCCACCTGCGCCATCGAGCACCTCATAACAGTAACATATGCAAACTTTATTCACTTATAACAGCTATGACGTAAGACGTTATTGTATGGAATAGATAACATGTTACGTTTAAAGCAACTGTCATATAAGTCATGTTGGTTGAAGCGAGATGGTGTGTTAGCTACGTCTTTCTTCAACACTAGCAATTACATCGCTATTAGATTTTATGATACGGCTGTTAATAATCTAAAGTTAACCGTCTTTAACGGGTCGTTAATATTACTCCGAATAATATGTAGGTTAAATCCACCTGCTCTTGCTGCTGGCTCGCAATCCATTTAGTTAGCGACGTTTTAATAGGTTTCATATGCCATTGTGCTCGTTGGTTAACGCCCAGAACACAGAATTAGGTTAGGTTAGGAAGGTCGTTCATGGACCGTTTGTATGGGAACTGATGTCAATGGCTCGCCCCCACTACATTGGAAGTGTTATTATTACCTAACAGATAATAAGCCAATCAAACGACGCGACATCAAACAAACGAACGAATCAGAACCCAGAATTTTACGCAAGTTTTGACAGTCGATGAAATGTTATCGATATTAAATATGTCAAGAGCGAATTGTGGAACTCTTTACCTCTAGACATCAAACGTGCACAGACGAGGGACTCCTTTACCATTAAAATTAAGGAATATTTCATCAAGCTGGACTCTGCCTGATCTTTTTCTTTTTATCTGTTAGTTACTTTGTATTATATTTTATAGCTTCCTTATATATTTACTATTTTTATATTCTTATATTTACGTCTATTTTATTTTATTTTTAAAATGCACTAGCCCGCAGTTTCTTCTTTTTCATGGTATGATTTCATTTAGCCAAAGGTTGCCTGGTAGAGATTGCTACCTTAGCAATAAGGCCGCCTTTTGTGTTTGTGTTCCTTGAGTTTTATGTTGTATATATTTTGTTAAATAGTGCAATAAAGAATATTCATTCATTCATATTCATTCATTGGACTTCGTGCAATGACCTTTTTTTTTTATAGGTAGGTCCGACAAATGACTCCACCACGAAGGTGAAGTCCAGACGCTAAGATGGCTGATACAGCAGTTCTACCTGCCACACCAGCCATCCTCACCCTGCCGGCCTGCATGTTGCTTCTTCACGCCTCTTTTAAAGGATCCCAGGTTGTAAGAGGGGCAGAGCATTCCATTTACGGATAGTACGACAAAGAAATGAGTCACCAAATTTCATTGTACGCGTTGGAATTGTAGCCACAGTTAGACGGTGACAACGTAAGCCAGCGCGCGTGGTCCTCTGAAGGAAATGGGAAGGTGGAATAAGAGAGAATAACTCCTCAGAACACTTGCCGTGGAACAGACGATAGAACGCGCTTAGTGACGCCACGTCATGGCGTAATTGAAGAGGCTCGAGGTGTTTAGTCACCTCCTCATCGCCTATGTAAGCTATCCAAAGCATCGAGCAAGTACTTGGCGGAGCCATCCCAGAGGTGCGAGCAATATTCCACGCAGGACCGCACTTGCGTTTTGTACAATAAGCACAGTTGATCGGGCGTGAAAAAACACCGCACCTTGTTCAGGACTCCGAGTTTGTGTGAAGCTGTTTTGATCACTGTTTCGATGTAGTCCTTTGAATTCAGGTCTGAGCGAACTTCCATACCGAGCATGGAAATGTTGCTCTGTAACGGTAGTGTTGTGCCCTGAAGAGAGGGAAGGGGAAGGAATGGCCTTAGACAGCGTGCAGCGCTCTGTGATCAACGCGTTACTCTCTCTCTTGTATCATAATAGTACAGTTCGTATTTTTAATATAGTATAGAAAGAATCGCGTGCTTACGTTGTCAGCAATGAATATTTTTATTGAAACTAATATGTGATTTATCGTTTAGTTAATAATTAACGAGTTTTGGTTGAAATATTGATAAAAATAAGACTTTTTATACTGACTGATGAAAGCAAATTCCTCCTTTAGCCAGATTTGATACCTGACTTAACTCGTATAAATTATTACAGCATAAAAAGGGATATTTTAGCGGTTAGCATAATACTCTCTCAGTGAGGGTTCGTGAACGACTGAACGACGCGATCGCTTGTTTTTGTCGAGTTATAAGCATTTGCTCATAACTGTGGCGCGCCTGCCCCGCCCACAAGGCGCTTCTAACTTCCTCCAATGTTCTGTGGTTATCACGTAACTCGAGCATTTTGCATCATTCTTTAAAGCATGCTTTGTATTCAACCATGATTATCCTTAAACAGACGACCATATCATTTGCATAATAATATGTATTTAAGTTTAATTTTAGTGCTTAGAGTGGATGATAATATTCGTTTAGTGTTTATTAATTCCAGGAGATTTTCTTTCCGTTAAGACGATAATAACAGGTTGGCAAATTATTATGATCTTAAATCTAAACGCATCTGCCTAAAGTGCACTCGTAATATCAAGCAATTTCATTATTCCATCTTAGCGTATTGAATTTGGCACTATTTTAAACTTACTCCCAAAGGTATGTTTATGCAAACGACGCCCTATTTGGCATTGATTAGACTCCTCAAACGTTTCCTATGAACAATAGTGACAGGTTGCCCGATAATCGCGTCCTATTATCCGTAGGTTTTTATTATCTGCATGGAAGGTTAATAGCTGCCACATTCAGTGATTTTATTTCAGCCCTGGTCTAGCGTGGGAGTCTCAAGAGATTTAACATTTTAAATAGAGCAGCATAATAAGTATTTGCCTACCAAGCTTTTATATGAGAGCAGTTATGAAAGTTAAAGTTATTTATATATTCCAGAACCAATAGGGATGATGACTATTTTTTTTCTTCGTTTATCAGGTAGACTATCAAAAAGTATTGAACACGTATTTTTTCTTTTTTCACATAATATAAACATTGCAGAGATATATTGATTTGAAAAGTCGCATGACGTCACGTTTTGGTACAATTTTCACTTCAAGAGCCCCTACTCCCGAACTTTGACGCGCTTTTTATCTTTATCATTTTTTGGTCGATTGCCCAAAGAAAAAAATACGTGTCCATTATCTTTTGATCATCTAACTGACGGACTTAATAGAATTTCGTTTACTGTACCCCGTCATCATGCCTATTCCTCGTGCTTCTTTCTTCCCTTTTATGCCCCGTAAATCTGAATAGAAAACTACTCCACAAGAGTATGAATAGTTAAAATTCTGATATAATGACCATTCATTCTCAACCGTAGCGAAAGCCTGTGCTCCAGCAGTGGGGACAGTAGTATGTAAACAACTGCATAGCTATAACCACAGAACACAGAAAGAGGTTAGTAGGGCCTTGTGGGCGGGGCAGGCGCGCCACAGTTGTGTGTGGTCATAACTTGATCAAAACTTGGTTCTGATTGGGTCGTTGCTCTTGGTGTGAGCGCTGACTGGTTCGTTTGTTTGATGTCACGTCATTTGATACGCTATTATCTATTAGGTGGAAGTGTAGTGGGGTCGAGCCGGCGACATCGGTTCCCGTACAAACGGTCTATGATAACCATTCTAACCTCTTTTGTGTTCTGTGGCTGTAACCTTAGGGCGTCCGCTGCTTTAAGCGGGTACACGGCGGGGACGTTTCTTGCAGCGCCGCTAGTACACTTTACGATCGCGCGGATGAACAATCGACAATGGATTATTTTTGTTGTTAAAAGAACCGAGCTTAAAGACGACGCAGATAAGAGCAGAGTACCCTTAGCACGAACCAATATCGAATTCGTAACGTTTGCGAGTTCGAAATATCATTGTCAAATTTAGTATGGAAACTTGTACAGAAGCGTTACAACGAACGTAACGAGAACTAAAATTTGTATATCTAGATCGAATTCAATTGTAAGTATACGATTTTGTTTTGTGCTAAGGGTATGGGGGGGCCATTCGCCTAACGGAAATGCTTTGGAAAACGCTAACGCTTTCGATTTTATTTTGTTATTTCTGACCGCCGAAGGTTTTCGAATAACCCCCTTATTTTTTTTTAATATTATTATTACCAATGTCAAAGAAAAAAAAAGAGAGCGAGGCATTTGAAAACCTCAGGCGGCTAAAAATAACAAAATGAAATCGTAAGCGTTAGCGTTTTCCAAAGCATTTCCGTTAGGCGAATGGCCCCCAGGAGACAGCAAATCGAGCGTGCCCAGTCTCCACCACCCGCGCCGCGTATAACGGAAGATGAACATTAACAGCACCCGGAGCGGGCGTCAGCGTCGTGCACCCGCTGAAATGTCTGTCCACATAAGCACGTCACGACGTCGTTATGACGTCGTCAATGGTAACGTTGCACGGTGCATTGAGAAAACGTGCAAATTTACGAACAGGTTTTCACGTCACCGCACCGTTCCACGTCGACGACGTCGTGACGAGGAGATGTGGACAGACACTAAAGCAGCGGACGCTCAAGGCACGATCCACTCACCTGTTTTCCCGGAAGTGCTGCAGCAGACGCAGGATGAGGCGCGGCATCATGGCCTCGGCGACGCACATCAGCTCCGCCGGCGCGGTGCCAGGCCGAGGACATTTGTTGCCGTGGTTGCTGCAGAACCTGGAAACGATAAAGACAATGTTATCATTATCTATGCACCTATATACTATAGTCTGTCCATTCATTTATTACCTTTTTGACAGATCGACGCCCATGATATTTTGTATTGTTTACGTTTAAATGACATACAAAAAAATTATGTACTTCATGGACGGGTACCGCCCACTTAGTGATGTGCCACACCAATGATTACTAAGATTGTGCCACAGATTATAAATAATCGGTAGAAATAAATAAGTACAACCAAATTGTAAAGTAGAAACCAAGTAATTAAAATATTAACATTATATAAAGTTCATTTTATAAATTTCTTCGTAGTTTATTTTAAATTTATTCAGACGTATCAGATTCTTCATAAAAACTGGTCTCATCGTCGGATGTCGATTAAACAATGTTCTAGCATAAAATGGATTATAGATTTCAATCGAACGAGTTATGTGATAGGGTGTCACTATTTTAACTTCGATCGATCTGTCAAAAAGATAATAAATGAATGAACAGACTATAATTCAACAATTTTTATAATTGTGAAAGATTGTGTGTTGTAATTCAAGCACTCAAAAAATACTGCACGGATTTGGATGAAATG
The DNA here is from genome assembly GCA_902850365.2 of Chilo suppressalis. Taxonomy (NCBI): domain Eukaryota; kingdom Metazoa; phylum Arthropoda; class Insecta; order Lepidoptera; family Crambidae; genus Chilo; species Chilo suppressalis. The sequence continues at coordinate 24,749,433 of OU963904.1, read as the reverse complement.
TGATACGCATATAGTTTATGATGACGTAAAAGTGTTAGGTTCCTGTAGGATTCTCAAAAAGGAACAGTTAGCGAGGACTAAGTCGCAAGCGGCCACTAATATTATTAAAAATGTCGAAACAGCACTGTCTCTTGCTTAACATTTTTTTTATGCAGACAGAACAGAAATGGTAGAGCCCAGCTAGTTTTAATTTACCAGAGTTATTCAAATAACTCCACCGTACCTGTTGTAATGTGGGAAAACATTATAGTCAGAAATAAGTCGACCTGATCTTCCAAGGTGAGCTCTAACCCTCGACTTTGTGGAGACTGCCATATTTCCACAGGAAAACGGCATTAGAGACAGTGATGTAATGTGATTTGACTCACAGACAACCATAAAGGCGCTTCAGCCTGGGACATGATATAACTTTCTTGTGTAAGATTTTGAATGGTATATTTGATGATCCTATGCTCCTCAGTAAGTTTCGCTTTAGGATACCATCGCGGTTGCCACGTTATCCGGCATCACTCTTGACCCACAAAACGTACCGTAGCAATTTAGGTCACCATTCACTCATCCCTAGGTTAAGTAGATTAATTGGTGAGCTTGTGAAGAAGGATCATACTATTGATATTTTTCATGATAAAATACCAACTTTAAAAAATAAAATATTTAGAATACTGGGAAAGTAGATACTTAACTGTTTAATATTATTGTTAATAAAATTAGTTTGCCAATAATGGGTCTGGTACGTAAGGGGTTCTCTGAACTTACGACCATATTAGGCAGTGTTCTCCCCTTTTAAATAATTATAGAGCATGATAGACTGTCGTGATTGTTCTGTGATTGGGCAAATATTTGTGTTGTGTAGTAAATTCCGTATGTAGAATATGTAAAAAGAAAAACTGTTTACTGTTTAGCGCATGATGAGGCCATCTTTAAGTACAGTTATATTATATCCTAATACGTAAGCATATGTGTAAGTTTGTTTGTATTAATATAGCTGTGTTGATGGTCCATAAATAAATAAATAAATTTGTGTGTGCAATAAAAAAAAACATATTTAAATGATACAAAAAAAATGATTGCCCAAAAATACAATTGGCTAACCAAACGTAACCTAAGCAATATATTGTTTTAAACTTTCATGGTCACTAACATTATAGTAATATGTTATTTACGGAAACGCTAAAAACAAGGTATATGGTAACAATCCCGTAAATAACTTATATTACTAGCCTAAGCAGTTTAGTTTCATCATCATCATCATCAGCCTATTAACGTCCCCACTGCTGGGGCACAGGCATTCCCTATGGATGGAATAGGGAGATTGGGCCATGACCCACCACGCGGGCCCAGTGCGGATTGGTGGGTGCTAACGACTGCAGATGCAGCCGGGACCAACGGCTTAACGTGCCTTCCAAAGCACGGCGGAGCTCGAGATAGTAATTTATGGTCACCCATCCAATGACCGACCACTGCGAAAGTTGCTTAAGCTCAACTATCGCAGCCGAACGCGCTAACCACTTGCGCCATCGAACTCCTCTTAGCAGTTAGTTTACCAATGTATTTTGTTGAAATGATTATGTACTTTTTTTGTATCATTAAAATATTTTACCCACTGATGGTGTAAAGCAGAAAACTATGAATCCAGTGATATTCAGATGTGTTGAGCCTTTTCATACTAAGCCATAGACAAATCTTTGTCGTAGTAATCGGAGAAGTTTCTCTAGTTCAATCGATCATCGCTGAAAAGCGGCAGATGTCAGCTGTTGATATCACATACGTACGTATGTAGGTAGCCCCTGCTAGGTGATGCGTCATCATTACGAGCTGATTTAACTGTGGCAATGGGTGAGAATACGCGGCCACTGCCATGTGCACTTATTATTATTCCGCGCAAATACTCAATGCATTCGCCCGGTGAAATCTTCTCACACTCCTATGATATTCTACTTATTAGCACATACAAAGTGCATGTTAATCTATATTTACAATATCTACACACCTACAACTTAATGAAAAAAAAAATTGTGTGTGTCAGCTCCGACGCACGACCGGAGTTTACACTCTAAAAATGATTGTCTTTGAGCAGACACAAAACAAAATTAAGTCCGAAGAAGTCGGTTACAAGTAGAGATACCTCAGGAATCGTCTCATGGTTTCGACTATCATAGGTTCCATGTCACACATTTTATCATCTAACATCAGCGATATTCATCATATATTTTATTATGTATTTCTAGACAATTTCAAAAATATCGCACACTTGTCCTCATTTTGTAAATATGTATTATAATTCCATCTGTACTGAAAATCACTATTCCAGAGTGCTGGACACTTACCGGCACTTCTCTATATTCTGTTATTTATTTGTTTTCATTAATTTTGCTTTTGCCGATTTTATCTATTTTTAGTTTATTTATTTTATTGACATTTGTGACAACTTAATGTTTTTTATCCGTTGCCATGGCTTAAAGTGAAAGGTGCGCAGATGAGGTTGCGCACAAAAACGTAACGAGGTCATTAATGTCATTCATCGATAGATTTTACTCCTCACATTTTTCTCATACCGGGCCCCTTATATATACAAATCGATTCTTAAGGAGTAAACTCCAAAAAAAATACTTTGCAGCTAACTGTATAACCAGAACACATGAAATATAGATAACATCCGAGTACTTATCCGTGGTTATAACAATATTATGTTAGCAGTAGCAGAACCGTTTGCCTTAGCAATAAGAATTATATACCTAGTGCAAGTGTCAGTGTTTACTTGTGTCACCGCCGCGCCGTCATGGGTTCAAGTCCGTCACAGACGTAGCTATAATAATATAATATATATTAACTAGCTGTCCCAGCGAACTTCGTACCGCCATAAAAAAATAGGGGTTGGTGGTAGAAGGGAGAAAATTTAGGGTTGTATCTATTTTTGTATGATGTATCAAAAAAAAAAAACAAAAAATATTGTAAAAAAAACCCCTTAACATTTAGGGGGATGAAAAATAGATGTCCGATTCTCAGACCTACTGAATATGCAATTTTATATACATATTAAGATATTTCGAAATATATATTATATTATAGCAAACTACCACAGACGGGAGCTATACTATAATATAAATTTTGCCCTTACTCGGTCTGCGGTCGTACTGTACCTTAATATACCGGAATATATCTGTCGACATATTTTGGTGACGTCATAGAAATATATATGAAAGCTGCGTGTGCGGTCACTCGAAAATTTATATTGAAAATATGTTGTAATATGTCTTGCTGTGATTCATATTAATATATACTAGCAAACCAGTGAACCAAAAGTTCACCAAAAAAAAATGTATTTAATTAATTGAGAACTTCGGAGATTTTGTGTGGTTTCGTTTGAAATTCGTGATTTCTCGAAAACCGGAAGTGCTACGTTACTTAAATCCGGTTCGTAGTCTTATCAGACTATTCTTAACTTATAACTTAAACATTCTCTTTATCTATCTCTTACGGTTTGGCCGCTGAAACAGCACCACAGACGGACGGACGGACTTGTCTAATAGATAAGAGATTATAGCTACGTCTGTGACGGGCTTTAAAAGTTCCCTATATCTGCTGTAGATCAAGTCTATTTTAATTTATGAACATTGATAATTGACAAGCCAACATATGATTTGCATATCTTAATTGGAGATGGAAGACTCAATCTATCGACTGCCCGCTTATTAACCAGAGCATAAAATAATAGCTACACTCGCTGCGGGCGTTTGGTCCGCCGCCGGTGACGTCACCGAGTCAAGGGCACCGGTGCCAAGTTCCACTCTGTTCGACCCATTAGGAACGGAAGCATGCATCTCTTTCGCACTAAAAACAACCACTGGGGCATCCTCCTCTATATTTAGACGCAACACGAGATTTGGACAAAGATAAGTCATTACCTGTTTCGACTGTCGCTGAATTGCCACTTCGAACACTGCTAATCTAAATTCTTTAACCGCCTACTTACTATAAACGTTTCATCTACAAAGAGTGACATGTGTAAAAGAATCTACAGGTATTTAGTTATTCTTGTTCACTGATTCTTGGATGAATCATCGGCGCCAAATGTGCGTAAATTTGCAAACAATACATTTAAAACTAAATCCTATAGTTGACAGTTAACTTATGCTTTATATTTGGAATTTTACTCAAATGTATGAAGATCCCAGATCTTAGACTTAGCAATATTTTTAATACATATATACATAAAATTATAGTTATGTAAATCATTGAAATGCAAAACATTCTTTGCGTTTATCACCAAATCCTATATTATCTAGCCAGCTCAACTCAATCGCAGATAATGATCCCACTCAAGACAAAGCTTTATATAACCAAAGCGTGGCTCCCATAAAAACTGAGAGCAAAGACAGACAGCACCTATATGTAATTGGTCACTCAACCCATGACAAACCGAACTATTACTATGTTCTGTACTATCGTATTCTGTAGCTCCTTAATATTATCAAAAACAGATGAACATTTTAGTAAGCATTGAGTGCTAGATGTTTAAATCTAAAGAAAAAATTTCGCAGCCTTACGGCCGTGTCGAATTTTCTCTAGTATTTCTTAGGCAGCAAGGCAGCTCATTTTCTTCGCATTGTAGGTCACCCTCAATGTGAATAGAATTTCTTTACAAGTATTAAACATTTCAAAGCAGAAATAGCAATTATAGTTAATAAACAATTAGATAAGTAGTTGTTTTTTAAGCATTTAACTGCTAGATGTTTAAATCTAATTAGCAAAAATTCCACACGGACCATCTTATATGAACATCTTATTAGAAACAAACAAAAAATCGGTCTTTTTAAATAATCAAAGTTCCAAAGTTCAGTAAAAGTTTGCAGAGCTCGACTCTCTCGGGTTATCCGTCACGCGAGATAAAGTCACCTTTGGCGAGGCCGCGCGAGAAGGTCAAGTTCAAGCCCCTCATTTATAGGCGCAAGTGTGAATTAGAGATGAGAAATGCCACGGCCAGACGAATATGCAAACGAGCTGTCTGCCTACAGTTGCAAATGCCATGATTTAGAAACATAATTGACTTGTTATTATAACAGTTGGTGGACGAAATTAAATAAATAAATATGTCCAACTCTCACACCAATTAGCCTAGCCCCAAAGTTAACACTGTAGGCTTGTGTTATGGGATACTAGGGTAACGGATAGAAAACATATACTGATACACATATAAGTATATAGAAATACCCGGCGACCTGTTGTAAAATAGAAAAACTTATAAAGATTGTACAGAGATATATAAGGTAACTAAGGTAAACAGTAAGTTATAGTATAAAAGTGACAGACAATAGAATTTAGATTAACCTATGACTTGATTATAGGTAGCCAGTTTACAACAGGACCTGTCGAGTAGGCCACACCTTGACGTACAACCTGGCGTTCAAACCACTCGGCCACGGAGGTCGTCAAAAACTCAGATGTAAATACCTATACAAGAAATAACTGGGTGGAGAAAGACCACAAGGGTAAAGTCCGACCACCAAAAAGACGCGATAAGGTGTTAAGAAGATACAGGAGTCATTGGATGTTGCTTCGAAATTGAATGAATATGTTACGAAATTCGAACGAACTGACTAATAAACTTAAAAGTTCATACATATGACTAAACACTTTATAAATAACTTGTTGTCTACATTACATGTGTATTAAATTTATATGGGTTCATTTCCAAGATCATCTCTTATCTATTAGACAAGTCCGTCCGTCCGTCTGTCTGTGGTGCTGTTTCAGCGGCCAAACCGTAAGAGATAGATAAAAAGAATATTTAAGTTATAAGTTAAGAATAGTCTGATAAGACTACAAACCGGATTTGAGTAACGTAGCACTTCCGGTTTTCGAGAAATCACGAATTTCAAACGAAACCACACAAAATCTCCGAAGTTCTCAATTAATTAAATACATTTTTGGTGAACATTTGGTTCACTGGTTTGCTAGTTTTCTATAAAAGCAATTGGCTTTAGGTTACGTAGGAATTAAATAGTCATACTAGAAGGGTTTAGTGTTAAATTAGAAATCAGAAAAAGAACTTATTTGCAAGTTGTCAGAATAATGTTAAACGGTATTGTCGCTGGTGTATCTACAACAATAAATTAATATAGAATAAATACTTACCGAGCACGGTAGCCTATAAAATGTAAATCATTAGGATTTAATGCTTAGCAAAACTATTTATGTATGAGTAAACATTAAAGTGGTCACACAGACTGACTAGTGTTGACTTTCCAGAGGTGAAATTGTTGGAAGAATCTAGAAAGCATAATTTGAATAACACTGGGTGTGTACAATTTAAATTGGTAAGGGTATATTGGTATTGCATGAGTTTATGTTATCTGTTATTGTTAGGGCTGCCATCCGTCCGGGTTTCCCCGGATTTGTCCTAGTTTACGGGGCGTCCGGGGAGCGTCCGGGCGGGTTTTTATTTGTAGTCCGGGTTAAAAATTTACGGCAACGCATGAGTGGCCCTAGGTGCTGCAAGTGTCCATGGGCAGCAGTGACCACTTATTATGAGGTAGACCGCTAGCTCTTTTGCCTAGATCAACATAAAAAAGTTGATTTGTGACATTTTTAACTGTTTTTATATTGGTCTGTCCGGGTTCTGGGCTTCAAAATCCGGGGTTCTCACGCGTCTTATCCTGGTTGCTACATTTTAGAGATGGCAGCCCTAGTTATTGTGAATAATATATTGTTACGAACACGGCGATTATGAGTTTTAGCCAGCGACTCAGTGAGACACTGATCATGATGAGACAACAATCAAATTTACCAATGTTGAATATAAATTTTTAGGTGGCTATTATTTGTCAAATATATAAATAATTCCCGAGCTGAGTTTCCTTGCCACTGTAGGAATGACACGATATTAAGAAAGCAGGAGACAAGAAATTCTGTTGTCCGGTCCTGAAAAAAACCGGACAAATGCGAGTCGGACTCTACCACAGAGGGTTCCGTACAAAGGAGATTGCTCAGCTTCCATACATGTTTGGCCTAAAAACCAATAACCATGAAAAATTGTTTCCTAGATTCGAAATTATATATAAATTACCGTAGAAACGAATATTATCGACGGCCACTCCTGAGAACTTCTATAAACCATATACACTGAATGATTTTGAGGTTATGTTTGCAAATAGGCACATAGGTATTAGAATAATAAAAACCAAATAACTTATATAGGAAAATAGGGCAATCAAGCCAAGTACCGATATTATGTATTAGATTCAGGTATATAGAGCATGTAAAATAACAGATAATTGCCTGTTTTTAAAATTAATGCACAAGAGTAAGTTTTAAAATCATGATTATGCCATTGCGACTTTCAGAAGCAATCTTGTTTCATTTGACAAGTGTCTAACACTAATTACACTAACAAAATGCAAGTCAAGGAACTGGTACCAGCTTACCTATGTTATGAGAAACATGGAACTGTTATCATAATTTTATAAAATCCAATAGGATATTTTCTTAGTAATAATTAGGTTTAAAATAGTAAAAGGTAATTCTAATGTAATAATATATTGCGTAGGTTCATGATAATTCTGATCAATGTGTGAAATATGTATATTCCTGACATAGCTTAAATATTCTGATAAGGTAAATTAATGAAATAAAACAACTTAAGTACTTTTATGTTGCGTTTAATATTACATATCATCTACATTTTGAATTAAAATATCATCGAGAAACTGTGCAGGGGGATTTATATTTTCTTGGTATCTGGCCCAGCTCAAATACCAAATTATTGTCATCACATGAGCGCAGCAACCTACAGTTCTGCGCCCAACAACACAATTACAACAATAACGGCATAGACGGCAATAGACTTTATGATGTCGCCTACCATCTATATTAATTGTCTTAGCACATTTGCATGTAGTAAAAATGATAATAAAGTTGTGGATATTAATACCACCCGTGTAATAAAAAAAAATATTTTATCAATCTTTACAAAATAGATTTGTTTTGATGTTATATAAACAACCTCGATCAGTCTTTGAGAATGTTACTACACCCATAGCCAATAAAAATGATTCGTATGTTTTCCAAACCGGTATTTAAAGGTGGCCGTTAAAATCTAATGACTGTAAAATAAAGTATAAATTACGCCAAGAATTACTGTATATGTCAATATTTTATTTGCATTTAGGCCAATTTGACCAATCTCCTTTGTAGGTACGCGGTACGCAACATAAGCGGCCGTATCTTTTTACAAGCTTTTATTTAACTTGCTATGTATGTTTGTTACGGTCAAATCTTACAACTCAATTTTAAAGCACTTGCCCTCAACCGATTAAGCTGAAATTTGGTATGCTCGTTCAGTTCGGATGACAATGCATGATTAACAGCGTGACGTCATTCTAAATCCAATATGGCGGCATACCCAAAATGGCGGACCAATCATTTTTAATGCATTCCTACAATATGGGTATTAAATTAAAGGGCTTGCTGAGAGTAACTCGAAAAAAATGTGACGTCACTCTCAATCCAATATGGCGGACTTCTAAAATTTGAAAATCTATTTAGAAACAGATATCTTTAACTAATTTAGTTGAAATTTTCTTTTTTTCTTTTTAGCGCATTTGAATAAAAGCTTGTTTTTAAAAAGGTTTTTTTTACCTTAATTTTTTTACGTTAAGTTTAAACTTTTTTTACAGCTTCAAGATTCCGTTGGCCTGAGTATATGGTTTTTAACTCGATATATCTACGCGTTTCAGAAATGAAGGATCTTGACAGACAGACGCACAACAAAGTGATCCTATCCTATAAGGGTTCCGTTTTTTCTGAAGTAGGGAAAACTAAAAATGTATTGTTGTCAACATAAATTTTGAAAAGTGCATTATATATTATTATATTACTAGCAAACCAGTGAACCAAATGTTCACCAAAAAAAAAAAAAAAAGATGTATTTAATTAATTAAGAACTTCGGAGATTTTGTGTGGTTTCGTTTGAAATAGAAATCGCGTGATTTCTTGAAAACCGGAAGTGCTACGTTACTCACATCCGGTTTGTAGTCTTATCAGACTATTCTCAACTTATAACTCAAACATTCTCTTTATCTATCTCTTACGGTTTAGCCGCTGAAACAGCACCACGGACGGACGGACGGACGGACTTGTCTAATAGATAAGAGATACACTTTTTTCTATATGTGTTTGTATTGTTGCAGCATTGTCATAATTCATAGCCTGAACTTCCAGAAGATGTAGACTGAAGAGTAGTCACCTTTCCACTGCTAAACGATAATATGACGACCTCAAGGCCGAGTGGTTTGTACGCCGGGTTTCATGGTGTCGCCTACTCTAGAGGTCCCGGGTTCGAATCCCGGTGGGGGCAGATGTTTTTGTGATCAATACGAGCATATATACTCCAGTCATGGACGTTTAATATGTATTTCTTTATAAATATACTTATATTTGTACAGTATATGTATTCTATCCGTTACCCTAGATTCCTATAACACAAGCCTTACAGTGCTTATTTTGGGGCTAATTGGTGTGACAAAAAAAAAACTCAATAAAAAATATTATTGGGAAAAGATTGTTTTCGCTAAACAAGGTTCTATTTATATATTTTTATTAAGCATGTAACTGCTTGATGTTTAAATGTAAAGAAAATATAACTAGAAAAAAATCCACGCGGACCAGGCAGCAGACAGGACTCGAACCCGCACCCTTCGCTATCCGGGCGAATACACTGACCAATTATGCTACCGCGGCATCGAAATTCCTCTAGCGATTCCTAAGCTGCAAGGCAGCGCCATCACTCGCATTGCAGGTAACCCACAAGGTAAGGTTCTATTTGGTCCATATACTATTATGGTCCGAATACTGCCGCATGGTTTGGCTCAAGGGTACAACAAGATCCTGTTTAGTTATTGGACATTAGCCAAACGCTTTTTCATGCGTAGGAAAATCAATTGGCAAAAATGATTGTATGTTTTGATGACAACACAAGTCATGAGTCAGTAATGGCAAATTTCTATCAGCTACACCATCGCGATCGTGCGGATACAATAGCGATTATAGGTACTATAATATGTGACATCCCGACAGTTTTTTGAATTAATGACTTCTTTAGCGGCGTTGTGCTTTTTTCGTAATGGGTAAAAACTATCAAACTCGTTTTAGGACTCGAAATCAGAATCGAAAATTCGTTAGACGAAAACAATAAAATTAGAGAGGTTGTTGACTTTCAATATATTGTACGAAACATTATAATAATAAGTCTCTAATTAAGACGTCCAGGCGGCAGCTTTATTGCGAAGAAAATGCATTATTTTTATAATAGATGTCGCTAGGTGCGCTTAAATGTGATTCATGTAAGTTGATTTTTCTGCGAGATAAACTTTTTAATGTAATATAAATTGACATGTTTGTATACGATAGCGCAATAAATAAATATTGTATTCTACCGCATAAATGATAGTACTTTTATACTGATAATTTAAAGCAATTCGTGCAAAATTATTCCCTAACCATTCCAAAATATCAAAAATGCACAACGTTAATATTCAAGTTTTCACTTCTGCCGGCACTCCCGGAGTACAACCCGTCGTTTTTTTTTAAACGAGGCTTAACAAATTACATCTCCACTAAATGTTAAATATAAGTGGAGTCTAGTCGCGAAGAAAGGTTTCTTTGGTTTTTTGACGTTAAATTGTTAAATTGCATAGTAATTTCATAAGTGTGAATGCAAAAATCATGAATTCATTAAATGATTTTGCTGCACCCATACACTGGTTACCAGTTTATTGGTGTTATTCCAGAACATCACACTATGTGTGCATGGTGAGGGGTAGTTGGATCGTAAATACACTGACATTTCCGCAGTTGTTTGCGGTTGTCGCAGTGGGAATTCTCGAGTATCGCACTGCGCAGATCTTTACCCCTAGCACGAACCTTTATCGAATTCGAATAGTTTGCAAACCGAAATGACAATGTCAAATTTTGTATGGAAACTTGAACAGCAACGGCACAAAGTACGTATCGAGAACTAAAAATTAGTACACATTTGACAATGACATTTCGGACTCGCAAACGATACGAATTCGATATTGGTTCATGCTAGGGGTACTGCTCTTAACGTCCAAAGCGATGTCGTCCACTGAAGATATTCGGTCTTGTTAAAGGATATGTGATTCCGTGTAGCTATTGTGAGTAAATTTGCAAGAAATTAATGGAACATGCGTAATAGGCAATGCGGGATATTCCCTGGCACCGCAATCGCTTCAAGACTATGTTCAAGTTCTGCCTGTTCTAAGTCAACCTTGAACACGATTGAAGACTACTCGCCTCGCATTCTAATGTAAAACAACGAAGTAAAGAACATTGTTTAACAACTACGCTACTTAGCTCAAGAAATAGGGAGCCGCTCGTCAAAGAAGCTCATATGCACTAGTTTTTAACTAGGCAGCGCTACATCGTCCCCTTTTTAGGGGACGATCGCATCCGATGAAGGGTGGGATGGGTTTTTTAGTCAGTAAGTCTGACATAACCCTGCGGCCGGCTGTGGGTGTGCTCAGCAAGGAAGAAATAATAAAAAGGGACCAATGACTAAGGGGCTGTCCATTAATCACATGAAGGTGTTTATTGCAATTTTTTTACCTAAGAGACCCCTCACTAGCGTCGTCGATAAGCGAACTGACGCCGCGTCAACGTTGCGCTGACGCTGGCACGGCCACGACGCTAGAACCCCACATCTAGCGTCTGTTAGGTAAGTCTTTTAATGAGAAGGTTAATACCATTTTGGTGTTGTGCGTGGAGTAGTCGCCGCGGTGGAAGCACTTGCGGTAGATGGACATGCACGATATCTATGTGTGAACCATACACGTTACAACGGTCGCACGGACTTCGGTCGTATGTTAAAAGTTCGATCGTAAATGGATTGTTCGTCGAGTGGACTGAAGCACCAAGGTCATGTAGCCGGTCTGTTAAAATACTTATCGACTTATATATTTAACACTGACCCGTCCTCCTTCATGACGGACTTGTCGCCGCAGTCGCAGGCGCCGCCGGCCTGCGACAGGAACATGTTGAAGTCGTGCGTGGAGTGGTCGCCGCGGTGGAAGCATTCGCGGCAGATGGACATGCACAGTTTTTATGTGTGAGCCATACACGTTACAACGGTCGCACGAACCGTCGCACGGACTTCGGTCGTAAATGGATTGTTCGTCGAGCAGACTGAAGGACCAAGGTCATGTAGCCGGTCTGTTGAAATACTTATCGACTTATATATTTAACACTGACCCGTCCTCCTTCATGACGGACTTGTCGCCGCAGTCGCAGGCGCCGCCGGCCTGCGACAGGAACATGTTGAAGTCGTGCGTGGAGTGGTCGCCGCGGTGGAAGCACTCGCGGCATATGGACATGCACGGCGAGATGCCGCACGTGCGACACCGGTACGCCACCACGCGCGGTATCCACACCAGACCGCATTTGTCGTGTTTGTCATAGCTCCGCACTGTGGACAAATTTTAAAATGAGTTTTAAATATAATAAGAACAATAAATATTTGTAAATTTCTTCACATATTTTCCGCGGGACGACAGAGCATTAAAGATGTGACAACGAGAGAAATATAAAATGTTTTGTTGGTAAAGACCCCTGTCTGTGTTCAGTGGTAAAAACATTTATCCCAATCACAATATCCACAACTCAACGACAATATACTCGTATTTGCCATAAAATGATGTTTGTTATTCAGAAATATTAATAGGAAAGGGTTTACGAAAAAACTGCACAGCAAATATATACGGCAGCCCACAGTCTACAAAAGTTTCCGAAGTTGCAGTCTGTCCATACAGAAAATAGACTACAACTACCCGCTCCAGTCCCCGTAGCATGACCATCACAATTTACATTATACATATCACTTTTTTATCAAATTCCTTAGTATTTTGACAATTGAACGTGATAAAAACGCGTTATATATCATATGACTGTGCTCATGTTAGAGGGTCAGGAAGTGGGGAGCTGTCGTATGACATGTTGTTTTTCGCTTCAAGACTAGCAAGTACAAGAAAAATATAAAAAATCGGGTAGCATCTCCCAGTAGAGTATTATCTCCCATTAGAAATCTTGAAATAATTAGCGCCAATCCATGCATTATCCATCCTACACAAGCCTATAGTGCTTACTTTGGGGCTAGGCTAATTAGGGTTACCTACCATCTTTTTTTTCTATCAAATATATGTAGTACTTTCGAAACTGTTATCTCTAAAAATATATTCAAAAATAAAGTAAAAATGTTAACCACATACTATATTAAATGCGAAGAGATGGCGCTGCCTTGCAGCTTAAGGCTAGGAAAATTTCGACGCGTCTAATAGGGCCGTGGTAGCATAATGGTCAGTGCATTCGCCCGGATAGCGAAGGATGCGGGTTCGAGTCCCGTCCGCTGCCTGGTCCGCGTGGATATTTTTCTAGTAAACTTTTCTTTAGATTTAAACATCTAAATCATCTTCAAATGTTTAATACTTGAAAAAGTATTCATTTGCAGCTTAAGGCTAGGAAAATTTCGACGCGGCCAATAGGGCTGTGGTAGCATAATCGTCAGTGCATTCGCCCGGATTGCGAAGGGTGCGGGTTCGAGTCCCGTCCGCTGCCTGGTCCGTGTAGATATTTTTCTAGTAAACTTTTCTTTATTTAAAAATTGTTATCGATGCCAAAATGTTTGTGATGAGAAATAAACGATTTATTATTATTATTATAGCGGTTTGCGTCAATCATTCAAGAAAATCAGTTATAGAGTGTTTCACAAAATATACACTACAGTGTATCCTTATCATGTTCTATACATAATGAGACGGATAGAATGCCAGAATCAATTCCATTGTCCAGGAAGGGTTCGAGTTCTCCTGTTGCAATTTCCACGCTTCGCTTACGCACACAGACAGTACACCTTCCACGTTGTGTTATTTATGGTTGATTGCCATAACCTACAACTCATACAAAACACAAATAATTATTGGCCCGAGCTGAATGAGAAAAAAAGACCTTATAATTACTTACAGAGGTTTTTATGCGGGGACGCGTCCTAATTAACTTTCAAGTGAAGATTTATCGACTAGTGTAAATGCCAGCTCAACAGAATCAATATCCGTGTTTTTATGAAATTACTAGTGGCCCGCCCTCGCTTCGCTTCGGTGTAGAGCTGTAGTGTAGACTAAATTGATTCATATAATTATAAAAAAATCTGAAAATGGTATATTTGCCTTTTCCAAACTTTTATTGACATCACGTCACTCAATTGTTTTGCCTTTCCGGAACCTCTCCATTAACATTTGAAATTTATGGTATGGTATTAAAGTTCAAATTGACTTCTAAGTATTACTACGAATCGTTTGTATGGGAGTATAGAAAAGTGTAGTTTTTGGACTTTTTAAGGCATTTTTTAAAAAAAAATCTCTGCGTAAGAACCTCAATCCTCATACTTCAAGGAATATCCTAAAAAAAGAATTATCGAAATCGGTTCAGCTGTTCTCGAGATTTGAGCTTAGCAACACATTCAGCGATTCATTTTTATGTTATAGATAATGACGGTTAAGGCCAAAGGTTCAAAATAATAACAATCTTTAATATAGAATGCATAGTAGGTTCTTACCGGGGAAGAGGTTAGATTTTTAGGGTTCTATGCACAAAGTGAAAAAACGGGACCCTTTTATTGTTCGTCTGTACAGCTAGACAGTTAAAAATTTCACAGATATATTTATGTTGCCGTTATAACAACAAATACAACAAACTTGTTTTTTTTGATGTGTAACATCTTTCCTCTAGCTTTCCTGCAATTTGTGGGAATGATTTCGTGAAATGGGACGGAAGTGTGTAACAGGAAGTCGCGAAAGCGCGCGCTATTTGATTTGATTTTAGAACATATTGTTCAAATGGCTTATTACTTTTGTAGTAGATTTTATTTCTTTCTTTATTACTATAAGGTGAGGTTTCAAATGTTACACATCATACGCGACTACTGTAAGGCTCGCTGTGTTTGTCTTTTTGTGCTGTTTATTAATAACGGTATTAGATAAACGCTTGAAATGTTCAGAAAATTTTGCTGCTTATTCACTTAAAAATAAAAAATTATATTCAAATAAAAATTTAAGGGGGGCTCTCCTACAACAACAGATGTGATTTTTTTGCCGTTTTTTGCTCGATATTATAATAGATAATGGAACGGTAACCTTCGTGCAAGAGTCCGACTCGCACTTGGCCAGTTTTTGATGTGTAACTAATCTTTCCTCTCGCTTTCCTGCAATTTGTGGTTATGATTTCGTGAAATGGGACGGAAGTGTGTAACAGGAAGTCGCGAAAGCGCGCGTTATTTGATTTGATTTTAAAACATATTGTTCAAATGGCTTATTCCTTTTGTAGTAGGTTTTATTTCTTTTTTTACTAATATAAGGTGAGATTTCAAATGTTACACATAATATTCGTCCATTGCTGGACATAGGTCTCCCCTAATGCACGCCACTGCTCCCGTTTCTGTGCTACTCTCATCCAGCCCACGAATATCATCATCCCATCTTGTCTCAGGGCGTCCTACACTACGTTTACCGAGTCGTGGTCTCCACTCAAGAACTTTACGGCTCCATCGGCCGTCAGTTCTGCGGCTAATGTGACCAGCCCACTGCCACTTCAGTTTGCTAATTCGGTGGGCTATGTCGGTGACTTTGGTTCTCTGTCGGATTACATCATTTCTGATGCGGTTTGTGTGATGAATACGAGCATTTGTACTACAGCCATGGATGTTTAGATATGTATTTATATACACACATCAAAAGTGTCTAGGGATCAAGCATTTTTATGCGGATTTCTTGAGATTGAGATGTGGCTTTGTAATAAATTTATGATTTTATAAATTTATATGGATCCTTTTTGGTGCATTTCATAATTTGAATCAGGAACTGTGAATCAAATTCGAGTAAAAGATGAAAATCAGCTGTCAATATTTTCCCTATAAAAACATACAACGCATTGAAGACATTATTAGTGCTACTGTTTCCCTACTACTGATTAAAACCAACGTTATTATGGAGCGGCGACGTCATTTAAGCAGGGAAGAAATGCTCAGAGCCGTGGGAATGATAGAAGCTGGTTCCCGGCAACGTACTGTGGCTTTAGCTCTGAATACAAGTCAGAGTGTTATCAGTCGACTTTGGACACGATACCGAAGCACTGGTACCGTGGCTGAGCGCCATGGAGGACGGTATCGCTGCACCACACGGAGACAAGACCGATACATTCAAATCTTAACTCGAAGAGCTCCAACAATAACCGCCATGATGTTAGCCGTGAGGCTTCATCACTCTTCAGGGAACTTAATTAGCGACCAAACAGTCAGAAACCGCTTGCATGAAGTGAACCTTCATTCCCGAAGACCGCTACGGGTACCACCTATAGCAATGCACAATCGTAGGATTCGATATCAATGGGCTCTTGAACACAGAAATTGGGCAGAAGAACAATGGCGTTTCGTGTGCTTTTCTGATGAGTCTCGTTTTGGTATGAGACCGGATACAAGACGTATACGACACTGGAGAACCCCTGGACGCCAACAGCGATTAAAATCCTGCCAGGAAGTCCATCCTTATAGTGGTGGAACCATCATGGTATGGGCGGGTATTTGGATCGGCGGAAGAACTGAGTTGATTTGGATCAGAGGCAACCTCAACGCTCAAATTTATGCTGAGACGATTGTATCAGACGTCATCGTTCCGCTACAAGTGCAAATCGGTCCCTTATTTCAGTTAATGCATGATAATGCACGACCGCACACCGCAAGAGTTGTAAGACAGACTCTCGCCGCAGCTAACATCAATGTCCTGCCCTGGCCTGCTCAGTCGCCAGACTTGAACCCGATTGAGCATGCATGGGATATGCTACAGAGAAGAGCTCTGCCGAATATGGAGGGTATCCAGTCGCAAGAAGACCTTTTTTTGTTGTTGCAACGAACATGGGCGGCCATTCCACAGCGTGATTTGGATGAACTCATTTTGAGTATGCCAAACCGATGTTCTTGTGTTGTTAGTGTTCGCGGTAGAAATACGGATTATTAATTGTTTAAGTTACCCAATAAAATTTTAGAGAAAACTGTTATTTCAGTCTTTTTTTCGAACTTTTGTGTTAGTGGTTCAAATGTCAAAAATCCCTTTATTAGGAAAATGGCAAATTTCTTTATTAATGCAAAGGTGACTTGGTTTATCGTTACTGTGACAAACGAAAACACTTTATTTGTTGAATCCTTAAAGAAAATTTTAATTAATATCAATCAGGAGAAAAGTTATTTCAAAAATATATGTTGATCCCTAGACACTTTTGATGTGTGTATTTTGTCAAAAATCTAATGTTTTAAAATTAAGAAATGGATAAATATGTTTTGTTTTACAATAACTGTCGTCCTGTATTCTCCAGCTTACAGAAAACACTAAGAGGCAAATGACATAGTTCTGCGGTGTGGAAATTTCTGTACCCCAAGCACGAACAACTAGCGAGAAAGTATTCGTATCGCCAATGCCGTATTCGTATCGCCAATGCCATCGTCAAAATTTCCATGGACGGAGCTAGTTTGTTCTTAGTCCGGTAGGGGCGCTACTTAGTTTCCATAGAAACTTTGACTGCGGCGATATGAATACAGTACCCCTAGAACGATCCATTATCGAATTCGAATAGTTTGCAAACCGAAATGTTAATATCAAATTTTGTATGGAAACTTGAACAGCAGCGGCACCAAGTACGTAACGAGAACTAAAAATCAGTACACATTTGACAATGACATTATGGACTCGCAAATGATATGAATTCGATATTGGTTCGTGCTTGGGGTACTGATCTGTCATAGTTCGTTCTTACTTGGGGTGTCGTTTAAGGATCAATCAGTCAATCAATACTTCATTGCGTTCTACAATGTTTTCTTAGATCTTAGTAGGTACATTGCTATGATCATTGTAGACCCCATACAGGGCACAGCAAATAGAGAAGAGGACGCATTAACAAATTGTAATTTAGTTAACACGTATTCAATTTATCAGTTAAAATATGATCATCTTTTTACCTATCAAATAAAAATATACTAATATCAACATTATTCAATCATTTTAGCTCGATATTATATTATTTGATTTATTATCTATTTATTATATTACTTGATTTATTAGGAGTCAGCTAAGATCATCGCGCCTAACGACATTAACTTCGCCAATGGTATTATTTTTTAATTTTCCATAAAGCAGATTGCTCAGCTTCCATACATGTTTGGCCTAAAGACCAATAATCATGAAAAATTGTTTCCTAGGTTCGAAATTAATATATAAATTACTGTAGAAACGAATATTATTGACGGACACCCCTGAGAACTTCTATAAACCATAAACACTGAATGATTTTGAGGTTATGTTTGTAAATAGGTACATAGGTATTAAAATAATAAAAAACAAATAAGTTATATAGTAAACTTGGGAAATCAGGCCAAGTACTGAAGTTACGTATTATATTCAGGTATATAGAGCAGGTATATTAACAGATAGTTGCCTGTTTATAAAGTTAATGCACTCTTGTGCATTAACTCTTGTGCAAAAGTTACTCTTGTAACTTTTAAAATCAGGTATTATCTATGCATTTCCGGTTTTAATAAGGTACTCTGTGACAGAAACTGTGTGATGATTGTGAATGAGCCACTTTTGAGATTTTTTAAACTCTCGTTAATTTAGTTAGTTAAGCTCCATTATTTTTGTTATGTTTATATTATAACCTTATAATGTGATAAGGAGGTGTTTGGCGAAAAATGTATGGCAATGGACTTTATGATGTCGCCTACCATCTATAATAATTGTCTTAGCACATTTGCATCTAGTGAAAATGATAATATAGTTGTGGATATTAATACCACAGTGTGTTAAAAAAAAATATCGATCTTTACAAAATACATTTGTTTTGATGTTATATAAACAACTTCGATCAGTCTTGGGCTGAATGTTACTACACCCATAGCCATTAAAAATGATTTGTATGTTTTCCAAACCGGTAAAATTAAAAGTCCTTTTTAAAATGAATATATTATACAAAGGTGTCCGTTAAAATCTAATGACTGTAAAATAAAGTATAAATTACGGCAAGAATCACCGTATATGTCAATATTTTTTGTACATTTGGGCCAATTTGAGCAATCTCCTTTATATAAACATTCAGACTAGAAAAAAATCTTTGAATCATATGCAAAAACAACACAGGTGACGTCACGACGAAGCTGAGATCATTCATACCTTTTTTAATACATACTGATTGCGTCGTTGCTTTTGGGTTTGAGCGTTGATTGGTTCGATTGTTTGATGTCGCGTCGTTTGATTGGCTATTATCTATTGGGAGGAAGTGTAGTTGGGGCGAGCCGGCGATATCAGTTCCCGTACAAACGGTCTATGATCACCCTTCTAACCTCGTTTCTGTGTTCTGTGGATGGCTACGAGTCGCGGTTAAATGTTTGTATTCAAACACAATAGTAGATATGATCGTTAAAATTTATAAAATAATAGTATAGTCATAACATCCTACTTCCAACTATAGGATAGTAGGTAATATTATAAATTTTAAATTTGTATGTTTGTTACTGAATCGCGCAAAAACAACTATTGAACTGATTTGGATGAAATATGGAACGCATATAGTTTATAATCTGTTTTGAGAGAAAGAATATGTATTTACTTTTATCTCGAAAAAAATGTGGAATCGTCAAAAATCTAATGTTTACGCAGACGGACGCGGTCGGCCACTAGTGTTTTTTTTAAAATATTTAATAGTGGTGAAGTACAGTGCAGCAGTTTTTTCAGCCAAACCAGCCATTCTTTTCTCTTTTAAAGGGCCTCGAGTATTGGAAGAAGCGCACGACACAGGCAAAGCGTCCCATTTTCGGATAGTACGACACGAAATTAGTAACCAACTTCGAAAATATAACTTGTGAAGGGTGCGGGTTCGAGTCCCGTCTGCTGCCTGGTCCGCGTGGATTTTTTCTAGTTATATTTTTTTTAGATTTAAACATCAAGCAGTTACATGCTTTAAAATAATAAAAATTATAACAATGTACTTTTTTTACCTTTAATCTCCAATGTACTTTATATGGATATAAAAAAGTTGACAACCCTAGACCTATCTATAAAAATAAAAATAAAATATACGTGAAGACGAAACTGCCAATAGACAGCAAAAGACACTAGTCAAAATAGATGAATATAAGATAACATTGAACAAAGGTAAACGTCCTTTCTTCTGTTACATAAAACGAATGCACTCGTATTTTCGATCGCGTAAATTGGCACAGATTTTTGCAACATTCCAGATTTGATTTGGCAATTGTTCAAAAAGAATCTTTGGTTGGGCGGTTAGACTGGTGAAAATCCCGAAATTGCTCGTCGTACTAACAAAAACATTATAATAAATCACGATGAACCTAAAGCTCCTTTTAATTGTCTTCTTGGCAAGCATCTCCCAAGATATAAGATGCTTTTAGTTTATGTTGCATTAGTTATAGGTAATTTATTTCAAGCACCGTAATTTAAAGGATACACACCTTTATTGAAGTGAAAATTCATTACGCACGCTTGACTTGGGGAGTAAGCTAGCGAACGCGTTACGAAAAGTGTGATCGGGCGAGGCGACCGGGAGTTGACTGCGGGATATAAGCAAGATGGAGCAGCGCGCACATTTTCCTTCTGTCTTTCTCTTATAGCTAGTAAATGAAATATGTATATGTTCATTCATGTATATATTGTACACACACACACACACATATATATATATATAAATATATATAAAACTCAAAGGTGACTGACATAGTGATCTATCAACGCACAGCCCAAACCACTGAACGGATCGCGGGCTGAAATTTGGCATGCAGGTAGATATTATGACGTAGGCATCCGCTAAGAAAGGATTTTCATCAATTCTACCCCCAAGGGGATAAAATAGGGAATGAAACTTTGTCAATTTTAAACCGATCGGGCTGAGACTTTGCATGCAGGTATGAGAAGAATCATAGATGAATGTCATTGTGTATAATACAAGCCTAAGAACAAAAACTGTAGTCTACACTTCAGCTCTACACCGAAGCGAAGCGAGGGCGAGCCGCTAGTATATATATATACATACAGATGGAGCTAAAGAAGTTTCACTTCAGTCGTGTGGTCATACGCATACTCGTTTTTTTTTTCAAATTTTTAAGTCTTAAGTTTTGATTGGTGTAGAATCTTTATATATGTTTATATGATTGTGGATGCTTAGCACAATTTGTAGACGAATATCTGGCGCGTCTAGTCGAGTAACGGCTTACCGCGAGGTGCAGTTTACCAGACAGCACAGGTCAAAGTTCAAAACAGACGAAAACATAGTACACTGGCCTGCAAAACCAAGTACCATATTTTTTTTTCTAAACTATAGGCCCCTTATTAATAAACGAACACTACGCTTGGATTAGTTACTCCATGTTTTGTCTCTGTCTATTGAATGACAAATGGCATTTGAGTGACATGAACAAAACACGGCGTAACTAATCTATGCTTATTCCTTGTTTAATAATGAGGGGATAGAAGTTAGAAATAAAAACCTTTTATAGCAAAAATTTTCAGCTATATTTGAAATTGTTGTACAAAATTAAACTTTTTTTCTGAGTAATATTATTGATGTGTAAAATCTTTCCTTTAGCTTTCCTGCAATGTGTGGGAGTGATTTCCTGAAATGGGACGGAAGTGTGTAACAAGAAAGTCGCGAAAGCGCGCGCTATTTGATTTGATTTTAGAACATAATGTTCAAGTGGCTTATCCCTTTTGTAGTAGGTTTTATTTCTTTTTTTACTAATATAAGGTGAGGTTTAAAATGTTACATATCATACGCGACAACTGTAAGGCTCGCTCGTTTTTTTTTTAAACTAAAGAAGTTAGAGATTTGAAATAGAAAAACTTATAATAGCATTTTTTTCAGCTTTATTTGAAATTGTTTTAAACTATTTTTTTTCTGAGTATTTTTAATTAAGAAAGTCTTAAACAATCTTGTGTACTTAAAAAGTTTGATATTTATGCCCTAGCGGCTGGAGGGTTTGAGTTGTAAAGATTTTTAATCAATAATTATCATTACCACAATCCGAACTAAAACTTCGCACTTTGATCAATTTGTATTAAAAATGTATGACACAGCTGCGCATTTTAATTGCGAATGATTATTTTTTTCCAAACCAAACTATGTAATTAGATGTGACTTCATGAATCATCATCGGGCCGAAACGACGAAAGACTCGAATATTCAAGTAATTTACAACTTGGCGGCGCGTTGAATACAGGGAGTATAAAAACAGCCCTTGCCGAGTTTCTTTTCAGTACAAGGTCTCCCGCCATTGGTCCGTCATTCATACGAATGACGAAAACCTATGCCATTGGTCCGTCATTCATACGAATGACGAAAACCTATGCCATTGGTCCTCTACCGCTACCTTGAAATTAAAAAAAAATCATCCCCATCATCTTTATGCGTGGCTATCCACAAACATGCGTTTTTGTCGAATTTTTTTACCACGTACGACAAAACTGCAGTGTTTCCGGACCAATACGACCTAAAAACCTTCAAAAAAGAGCGTACTCCTTCCTTAAACGCCGGCATCGCATTTGTGATACTCCTGGTGTTGCAAGTGTCCATGGGCGACGGTGATCACTTACCATCAGGTGAGCCGTCTGCTCGTATGCCCCATATAACTTAAAAAAAAAAACGAGCTTTTAACAGCCTCAACTAAATAAACATTATTAAATTTAAATAAGAAAGCAGACTCGTTAGATAGAATACAATTCGAGCGATCTGCGATAGCATTCAGCGCAGCAACTAGTATGTCAAGGTCTAGGTTATCGCAGGTCATCCTACAGTGTTGACTGTCGTCTTGGCATCACAACTGAATTTCAAGACAATTATCGATGCGGAAAAATGTATAATTAGTTACTAGTTTACACTCATGTGGAGATAAACACAAAAGAAAAATTAATAGAAAGAATAAATGCAGCATTTCAAACTATGAAACAGGAGATGATATTGAAAATAACGACAACGGAAGTTAGAAAACGGGCCCTTGCGTGTGTTAGAAATCGCAGCGAACATTTTTAACACGAAAAATAAGTGATTTCAGTTTAAATTTTGTTTTAATTTATTCATCTTAAATTTAAAAAAATCTTCCACAATTAGGATTTCTGGTCTTAGTTTCAACAATTTTTAAACCATTTGCATAAACGATACCTCAAAAGAAAGTACAATAACTGAACATGTTTTGAAAAAGCTTTGAACAAACAAAACACCCTCCGTGTTTTTTTTGTAAGCCTAAGATAAACAGCTTTTTTCCATTTTAAAAATTTACGATAATTTTAAATATCTGTAAAAAAAATGTTTGCTGATACAGATGTTTTAAACATTTTTTCTTAGTTTGCTTTGACACTTGTTTTATCAAATAAAATCAAAAAGAATTCATTTATTATGTCAATTAGCCAATACTTGGAACTAACTGTGTACTTTTAGGTTTTTTTCTTTAAAACCGTTAAAAAATATTAAAAATAAAATGGTCAGACTTCGTCTATGACAAGTATGGCTCAAATGTTTCTAAATGATCTCTGTTAGCTTTCCTTTATGATCTCTGTTAGCTTTCCTTTAAAGCTTTGCACTCATCTTCCAAACACCCTGTATAATTCGGCATCTCTACATAAAATACTACGAAAGAGTCAACAACGTACTCTTATATGAAATGCACTTGAAAACGTCATCATATTAATTATCAATCCTAATCAAAATCATTTATTCAGTTTAGGCTGTTACAAGCACTCATGAATGTGTAGAAGCTACGCCATCGGTTCGTAAATCTACGGCGGGAGACCTTGTACTGAGAAGAACCGGCAAGAAACTCAGCAAGGGCTGTTTTTTTCTCCCTGTTTTATTATTTACAGAGTCGTCAAATTGAAATATGACTTCAGAGATGATTCATGAAGTCACCTAACTTAAGTACAAGTAACTTAAGGGTATATTACGCATGTACTTAAAAAAATCGACAAGTATTTTGCATTTAAGAATACATTTTTAAAGGAGTGTGTGTATACATATGCGTTCGGAAGAATTAGTACATTTAATAACTAAGAAGTCATGTAGCCTTTCTAATATTATAAATGTGTAAGCTAGTATGTTTGTTACTAAATCCCGCAAAATCCACGGAACGAGTTTGGTTGAAAATAAGTACGCAAATGGTGTATGTCCTGGATTGATACATTAGGATGTTTGTTATCCTGAAAATTTTTAAGCTTCCAGTGGGATACTCAAAAACCGAAACTATATAATTCAGAACATGTTCTTGTTATGATATAATTGGTTTTATGCAGTGTTAAAGTAAGGGTACCTTTATGGAAATCATTGTATATTCTGTACATATTTTGTGAACTCCGTTACACCGTATTTTTTAAAGGAGAACTGTAATTGGCCTTTCTATATAACTAAACTTGTAACAAAGGACAATGTTAAAATTGGCCTAAGAACCAACACCAATTTGGCATTTATGATAATTCGTAGTATATCAGTATTTAGATTGTGACGGACATTTCCAGTAAGTAAGCTATATTAAAAAATGGATGCGTGTAACTTATGTACGCGCGTGAGAAGTTATACTTCTTTAGCATCATTAAAAATATTTTTTAATTGCATGCAAATAATTAATAATTACAATAAAATAATAAAAGGACTGGAAAATGATAGTTAACACAGTCAATTAAGTTCAGTTTTAATTTGAAAAATTAAATAAATATTCAAAATATTCAATTAAAATCACTACTGAATTTAAGTTATTAGTCCATATGTAATTAGCACTTGTAAGTAACTAAAACACGTTGTGTCTATATAGAAACTAGAAACATGTGGATAAATATTATAAATATGAAAACAGTGATCAGAGGCGACGAGCGTGCCAACATTGTTTTTGACAACGCGATCATCTTATGGAGCTCCGTGGATCGTTCAAAGTACCTTTCGAACAGATGTCTAATAATGGTGGATTATTAACCACTAAGTGGTTAATAATCCAAAATTATTAGACACTAACATTCATAACGCGCCCGCGACCAACTTCATGGTGTTACTATTGTGTTACAGTGATGCGCGCGCATCTCGAAATTTCACTCACATGATTTTTTCATAACGCGCCCGCGGCTAACTTCATTATGTTACTTTTGTGTTACAGTGATGCGCGCGCATCTTAAAATTTCACTCTCATCATTTTTTCATAACGCGGCTAAAGAAGTATAACTTCAAAAAGTTAAAAAATAATCTGAGACAACCATTTTATGTGTATAATCTATGACAGCGCTGCAAAAAAACACTCTTTCGTCCTAATGCCGGCACTTCACTTGGCTGTTCATGTTTGCTTTTTGAAAACTTGACATCAGTCTTTCCTTTTTGTTCCTTATTAAGCATGACAAGGACAGACTGTTGTCAAGTGAAGGGCCGGCATAAAACTCGATATCATACCGAGTTCATACTAACTACATAGGTTGACTTATGTTTCATTTAATATTGATCATAACCTCAAAAAATATTTAGTTTTCCTGATAATTTATGTTCTCAGAAGTATCCGTCAATAATCTTTGTTATTACAGTCATTTACTCGCAATTTCGAACCTAGAAAATAATATTTCATGATTGTTGGTTCTTAGGCTAACAATGTATGGACGCAGAACAATGACCTTTGTAATTAACACCCAGTTGGATTGTTAATAAAATATATATATTACTAGCTGACCCAGCGAACTTCGTACCGCCATAAAAAAAATTAATTAAAAAAACATTGTCCAGCGGACAAAATTGTGAATCTAAACCATTCTCAGATCCCCTTGAACACACACAAAAAATTTCATCAAAATCGGTCCGGTCGTTTAAGAGAAGTTCAGTGACATACACACTCACAGAAGAATTATATATATAAAGATTCTGCACATGAGATGAAATGCATGAACCGGTGGTCCCTGGAAGCACTCGAAGTGGTCAAAGCGAATTATTTACATAGGTTGCAAATAGCAAGTGGTGCTCCGTGTGGCAAGACAAACATTTTGACAAATGGTCGCTTTTCACTTAAAGTTTCAGAACCACTAGATTAGAGAATGTGATAGGGATCAGATGCGTTATTCAACAATGTAAAGTACGGAATTGTCATAAAAATTGGCAAGTAATCGCACAATTAACGGCAGCAGCGAAGCGATCAGCGCTGTACTAAACGCATTACGCAACATTAGCAGAGTGGTGGATGCGACGCATCAATAACTGCCGACTTTATTAGGGTTGCAACTCTGGCTAGACGCAATTTTTTATTTAAGCTGTTAATAAGTAACTTTTATGAAACTGACATATACACCAATAGGTATAGGTTATAAACCCACTAATATATGGAGCTGAAACCAGCGGCAATAGGTATCAGTCGAAACAATTTCTGTACAGGTTGATTATATGAGATTTTTTTTTTTTGATAAATAAATGTATAAGAATGATTCAGGAGAAGAATCAATTTATAAACTTCGGGCATGCCTTCTTTTTTATTTATTGAATAAAGTGTTCCTAAATGCTCTCAGCAGGTAATAATAGAATAATATAGAAAAAATAGAAGGCATGCTCGAAGTTTATTGATTCTTCTCCTGAATCATTCTTATACATTTACATTATGCATTTATTTATCAAAAAAAAACTCATAGAATCAACCTGTACAGAAATTGCGTTCGACTGATACCTATCGCTGCTAGTTTCAGCTCCATCACTAATATTACAATAAAAAAAAATTGGAAACCTATATCAAAGTAAACGTTTCTTCAAGGGACTAAAAATGTTTCAGAGGACCTACAATCTACATTGAATGTATAAACAAAAACTTAACAAAATATATAATTGTTAAGGAATCAGCAAAATCTAACATACCTTTATTAGTGATCGCTGCTATTATGAAATGGATAATGTTATACAACTGTAATGTGCGTCTAGAAAAAGGTAACTATTTAAAAGCAGCCTCTGAAGAGGAAATTTTTGAAACGATAACCAAGCTAAAGCCTCTTTAAACGGAGCAACATATACATTTTAAAACAATGTCTTTTTAGTTTTTCGTTACATGTTTCCATAGATACGAAAATTGAAAAAGAAGTCAGGTATTGGAAAAGGTCGTAGGAGCACTCTTATTTAAATCTCTGTTTTAGTTTTACTCTGGCACATCTCTTAAGGGTTGGAATAAGAAAAAGTAGAAAAGTATAATATTACATTATTACTAGCTGTCCCAGCGAACTTCGTACCGCCATAAAAATAGGGGCTGGTGGTAGAAGAGAAAATTTAGGGTTGTATGTATTTTTTAATACCATATTATAAAAAAATATATATTGTCTAAAAAAAATTGGGGGTGTGTAACGTAGTGTTCTATCGATTTCCTGGGATAACATTCCTCCTAACCTATATGAGAATACTACGTTACAATACCCAATAGTTTGAATTTTGGCGCGAAGGTGCATTGTAGGTTTCAGAGCACTACGTTACAGGTGGACTAACCATTATCACTTAAGGATATGAAAAATAGATAGTAGCCGATTCTCAGACCCACGGAATATGCATATAAAATTTCATAAAAATCGGTCAGGCCATTTCGGAGGAGTATGGTAACTAACATTGTGACACGAGAATTTTATATATAAGATATATTTGGTGGAATTAAAATTCAGATACATTTTCCATTTTTCAAATTAGGAAATAATACTACTCTCATTAAGTAAAAAACGATAAGGATAAAAACTAGTGACGTGTAACATAGTTTAGGCAGCCCTGCCTGAGGTGCGCGCACGCAGCCTGGACTCGCACGTATCGTATCAGTCAGTGGTTATTGCCCTGAACTGAACACGACACGAGAACCAGCTAATTAGTTGACATTTGAAATAACGTGATCCACAAGTCTTGTACTGTACCTCATTGTCGGCTGTTTAAATGAATTATCGACAGCCACGACTGAAACATGGTTCGTCCAATTCTGACTTCAACAGTAATAAGCTCCAACAGTAATATACAATCACGAATAAATTGCTTCGTTTTTATCTTATTCTTGTTTCAGTCCACATGACAATGGGAACTCCTTTCGATTGAAAACAATCACATTAGTGACATCATGAAAGGGTCATCTCATAACCGATAATTATTATAAACTAGCCGTGCCCCGCGGTTTCACCCGCGTTTTTCTCGTTTCCGTGGAAATACCGAGATAAAATATATAGCTACCAACTCTTAACATCTTACACACGTGATAACTTTTAAACGAAATATCCGATTGAGATGAAACAAAAAGTATTTTTCTTCTACATAAATACTCTTGATAACATAATGCTTAATTTCGATAAAGATTAATATTACGATACACATTTAACGTAGTTTTTTTTTCTTCAGACGATTTAATAATTATTTTGAACACAAAATCGGTTATTGTGATTAAACCATGATAGCTAGATTAATGTTCTCGCGGACTTTTTTGTAGGTCTTAATGGGATCTACAAACCCGTAGCACATCATTTTGTTTTATTGTCAATAGTTTTTGCAGCGCACGCAAAAATAGGTTTTCGATTTTACACCTTGTGTTACAAAATAGCAATTTTATTACGGATCCCTAATTTTGAAAAAAAAATTATAGCCTTTAGCCTTCCTCGATAAATGGACTACACAACACTGAAAGAATCATTCAAATCGGACCAGTAGTTCCAGAGATTAGCGCGTTCAAACAAACAAACAAACTCTGCAGATTTTTTATAATATTAATAGTATAGATGTAAGAATTTTATTTTAAGAAATTTATTCATATATTTCATAAGCTCACAATCATAATCAACGACCATTAAGAAAAACGGCACATAGGAACTTTTATAGACATCCTAATACAACCAATAAAAATACTTAATTATAAAATGCCATTATGATAATTTATCGAATGAAATTAATAATATCAAATCCGGTTCATTAAAAGCGCAGCGGCGGGAGGTGAATTATGCCCATGTTAATCACCGCACGAAACAAAACCATGAACAAAACCAACCACGGTGCAAAGCAACAGTTGTAACAGTAACGAAATAATTATGATAAAGCCTAATTGCGAAGCTTGTCGTTAGAGATTGTGCGTGATGGTATTCTAATAACACCGTGAATCAGCACCGAGAACATTATAGTTAGTGAGTGTTATCTTGTAAATTAATATGACAGGAATTTACGGAAAACACTTTTAAGAGAGGAGAGGGCATAGCGGATTTTCCGTTAGAATTGGAGCGTCCCTCTGGGGAAGTAACCTCCACCTTACAGAAGAGCACGGTAGACACTACCTTTTGTTGGGTAAGTATCTGGTCGTTGGAGTCGTCGGCGTCGTTTGCTAAGGTCCTAGAAGTCGGTGGAACGAAACTTGGCACCGCCGTTCTATCTCGTAGTCCTTGTCATCTTTTTTCCTGTCAATACTGTCATGATGTCCGTCTATCATATGTAGGCTAGTCAGTTAGTTCAAGGAGGCCGGACGCCGCGACAGGTAAGGTTCCAGGGCTCCATGGGGTAGGTATTTTTGGTATCGTAAGCGTCTATAGGCTATGGTGGCCGCTTACCATCAGGTGGGCCACCCTTTAAACATATGAAACCACGAAGAAAGATACAGGTAATGATGATAAAATCGAGATATTCCATCTTCATATGAATACAGTATTAGTACCCGACTTCGTTATTTCGACAAACCTTCTTACTAAATGATCATCCACCAATATATTACGATGAGTGACGAAGTAAATAAGGAAAACAATTGGCTCTGCACATGCGCATCCCCCTGGAAAAAAGCGTCACCTTCAAATTTATATGCTGTTAAGAGCCCTTTCACATTTTTTGCAAAAAATCGTAATTTTTGAGCGCCTCGTTTACCCCCTTAGAAAAGATTTTGACTATTTCCAATATAAGTAAACAGTAGAATTATTCTTCCTTTTGTAAGTTAATGTAGAATATTTGCAAATACTATTTTTTTTTGTACTGATCGTTTTACTGCAGCTAGTTTAAGGAAAAAACGATAATATGCACAACTTCAAATGCCTCAATCTCTCAATAATTTTCAGTAAATTAGATCAAATTAATTACTACTACATAAAATCAGAAATATGTTTTTGTTGTAACATAACGTATTAGAATTTTGATTTTCCATCTCATTAATTATCAAAAAAATAACATCTAAAACTTTCATAAAACTAATCTACCATCATTAAACTACTGAAATATGTATATATTTTTATAATTAGTTCATTAATAATTATTTTATAAGACTCGAAACATCACCTGTAAAATGCAATTTACACTAGTGCAAATCTCTACCTACGCACCGGTCAGTACGGCAACGGCGCAATTTTGTAAAAGGGCTCTTAGTGATGAAATGAAATTGATGTCAGATCCTACAAACATCGTGCGATATTGCGGTACTAAATTATCAAAGTATTGTGTACTATATGATGTTACATACTAATGCAGATTAAGCTGGTAAGTCCTGTGCACCTTTGGATCATACTCTTCCAGGGGGCCAATCGCCTAACGGAAATGCTTTGGAAAACGCTAACGCTTACGATTTTATTTTGTTATTTCTAGCCGCCTGAGGTATTCAAATGCCTCGCGCTCTTTCTTTTTCTTTTGCATTGGTAATAACAATATTAAAAAAAAATGCTTGAGGTATTCGAAAACCTCAGGCGGCTAGAAATAACAATATAAAATCGTAAGCGTTAGCGTTTCCCAAAGCATTTCCTTTAGGCGATTGGCCCCCAGGACTTATAGAGGCTTGAAACTTTTCCAATGTTTAAAATAGGATTTTTTTGGTAAACATTTAAAAGTGTTATTGAAAAATGCAACAGTGCTTATCTGAGTATCTTTTTCAGTACTTAGTAAAACCTTTTAAATCCCTATTCATTTATTGTATTACAAAATGGTGTACATGACTAACAAAAGAGCAAAACACAAGGAATTGCAAGAAGGCAATAAGAACAATGCCCGACAATGACCACGCTTAATCGGATTTGAAGCTTGAAATGATCTTTGAATACTTTAATTACGAATCAACTGAATGAGCTGTCATGAAAGCTGTATTAAATAAGTTTTGGTATATCGAATCCGTTTGTATGCGAACCTGCTTCTTTTGAAGCACAGCTGACCACCTTGACCATGTTTGCTTGTTAAATTTAGCACTTTATGGCCAATAAAGGAAAAATGAGAAAATATTATGGAAGTTATCAAAAAAAAATACTTTTTAAAACGTACTGTTAACTCGATAGGGTATTTGACAAGTTTTAGAAAACGATCTCACGTTATTCACTGATGCTTATAGAGTCCATAAAAATATATTCATCAGTTTATTGTGTATTTCGGTAAAAAAACTAATTCAAAAAATCTATTTTCAAGTTGCTGCGGAAAACGTATCTCTGGACAATATGGCGGCTCACTGGTGTGTGACGTCACACGACTGTCATTAAAACGTCAAACCATACAATCAAATGTCACTTTAACCGGAAGTTTACTTGCGTGTGACGTCATTTTAGGCTCCACCAATCCCAAGCGTTTTGGGTCACGTGACAATAGACAAGAAAACTATTAACTTTATCGTGGGTTTTTAGTAAAATTATGAATATTTTTTCTGTAAAAATAGTAAAAACTCCTGCCAATATTCATTCTAAATACAGATGCTAACAATTGGCACATTATTTTTAATACTGTCAAATACCCTATTATGGTAAACGATAGGTGTTTTCAATATATAAGGTAGTCGCATGCAAGGCAAGCAGACTGACAGGGGCGCCGCAGCCTCAGACACTGTATAGTCGGCGAGTTCGAGCAGCGGTGTCGATCGGCGCGGCGCGGCGATCAGCTGTGTTCGGTTCGACGACCGGCATGAAACCACTCAGCGAGGAGTCAACGCACCGCGGCCGTCAAGACACCTCGAATCATACGCGTGCCAGCAACCCTCCTTCTGGCTCTAAGTAGGCTATGACTCATTTTGAACAATACCTCGATTTCGTACGCCAATTAGAATGCATTGACAAGTGACGAAAAAGCTTTTTTAAAAAGAATTTAACAGCTACATTTTTAAATCTAAAGGGTCGCAGTAGCAAAATGGTCTGTGCATTCGCCCGGATAGTGAAGGGTGCGGGTTCGAGTCCCGTCTGCAGCCTGGTCCGCGTGGATTATTTTATAGTAATAGCATATATGAACGCACTTACACACACACACAATATTTAGCATTGGTTTAATCTTAGATGAAGCTAAAATATAAGATAGACATTCTAAGGTTAAGTATACATATTAGTTATGACAATTTATACAGATTTTTAACAAATTCACATTGACTGATTAAATTATTGACAAACAACGGCATAAAGGTGACTAATTGTTACAACAAGACAACTTGCTTTGCAACGCAATTGAAACAAAGCACTAAAATATGCAATTTAATGAATCGCAAAGGCACTTGTGTTGTTCTACGATTGTCCCCGCAGAATTACATTGCAATATTGTTATTAGATGTGGTCTCAGCTACAAGCATGAAACCGCATTTTATGATTTATAACTAAGCCCCTATCATATTTATTGCGTTTTATTAAACAAGACAAAGAACATGACTTCTTCGTCAGATAGAGGCACTCTGTCTATTATAGAAAAATGATTTTTCATTGGATATTAACTTCGGGAATATTATGTTTACTTAGGTAATACCAATCCCGCGTGGTGGGTCACGGCCCAATGCCATCTATAGGGAAAGCAGTGGGGGCATTAACAGGCTGATGATGATGAACACCATGTTTTATGCAAATTAAGGATTTGTTTCTTAGGTTTTCACGAATCAGAGTCTTCGTCAGCAGACGAAGCAGACCTGAAAAGGCTGCGAAACGTCAATAAATAAATAAAGTTTCGTGCATTAACCCGTTAAAACTAGTTTTATTTAATGAGTGATGTGCGTGAAAACCTAACACGATTTTTATTTTTTTGATTAAATAAGAAATTATTCTGACGAAGCAGACCTGAGAAGGCTGCGAAACGTCAATAAATAAATAAAGTTTCGTGCATTAATTAACCCGTTAAAACTAGTTTTATTTAAATTAAGGATTCATTGTTACTATATAACTACAGATTGTTTTGGTTGTTGCCTTCAATCTACTATAACAGTGTTAGCACAACTCTCATAGGGAGCGTTCAAGTATTACGTAACGCAATTTAGGGGGGGGGGGGGGTCTTGTAAAACGTTACGATGCATTACAGGGGTGGGAGGGGGCTTCGATCAATGCGTTACGTAACATTGCTTTTTATTAAAAAAAAAACTAGGGTATTTAAATCTCCCAAGTTGAAAATCATTTTCGTTTATGGTTTGCCAAAGTTTAAAGTAAACATGTTATTTTATTGAAAGAGACTAGCTGACCCAGCGAACTTCATACCGCCATAAAAATAGAGGCAGGTGGTAGAAGAGAAAATTTAGGGTTGTATGTATTTTTCAATATACCACATTATAAAAAAATAAATATTGTCCAAAAAAAATTCAGGGGTGTGTAACGTAGTGTTCTATCAATTTCGTGGGATAACATTTCTCCTAACCCATATGAGAACACTACGTTACAATACCCAATAGTTTGAATTTTGGCGCGAAAGGGCATTGTAGGTTTCAGAACACTACGTTACAGGTGGACAACCATTATCACAAAATAGATAGTAGCCGATTCTCAGACCCATGGAATATGCATATAAAAGGAGATTGCTCAGCTTCCATACATGTTTGGCCTAAAGACCAATAATCATGAAAAATTGTTTCCTAGATTCGAAATTATATATAAATTACTGTAGAAACGAATATTATTGACGGACACCCCTGAGAACTTCTTAAACCATATACACTGAACATATTAAAATAATAAAAAACAAATAAGTTATATAGTAAACTAGGGAAATCAAGCCAAGTACCGAAATTATGGATTAGATTCGGGTATATAGAGCATGTAGATTAACAGATAGTTGCTTGTTTTTAAAGTTAATGCATAAGAGTAACTTTTAAAATCAGGTGTCATTTCCGGTTATAATAAGGTAGGTACTCTGTGACAGAAACTGTGTGATGATTGTGAATGAGCCACAGATTAGAGGGAATTTTTAAACTCTCGTTAACATAAGAAAGCTAAGAGATTTGGGTTCTATAGCCATATATTCAGTAGCTTGCATTTTTGTTATGTTTTTAAGATAACCATATTTTAGATTTTTAGTGTATCACACCTTATAATTTTATTTATTTATTAATTTATAGTCAGGGAACGTAGGCCCATAGATAGATACCTTAAAATCTAACATATATACAGATTATAATGTGTTTATGGAGGTGTTTGGCGAAAAATGTATGGCAATAGACTTTATGATGTCGCCTACCATCTATAATAATTGTCTGAGCACATATGCATCTAGTGAAAATGATAATATAGTTGTGGATATTAATACCACAGTGTAATAAAAAAAATGATTTATTTTATCGATTTTTACAAGATAGACTTGTTTTTATGTTATATAAACAACTTCGATCAGTCTATAGCTGAATGTTACTACACCCATAGCCATTAAAAATGATTCGTATGTTTTCCAAACCGGTAAAATTAAAACTCCTTTTTAAAGTAAATATATTATACAAAGGTGTCCGTTGAAATCTAATGACTGTAAATTAAATTATAAATTACGTCAAGAATTACCGTGTATGTCAATATTTTTTGTGCATTTAGGCCAATTTGAGCAATCTCCTTTCATAAAAATCGGTCAGGCCGTTTTGGAGGAGTATGGTAACTAACATTGTGCCACGAGAATTTTATATATAAGGTTATAAGTTTAAAAAAAACTAAAACAGGAAAATGTATGTCAAGTACAATGGTGAGCCAAGTCAGGAAAACGGCGTAATTAAATGTTAAATTCTACTAATTTTAAGAAAAGACTATATCAAAAATCTTCAAAATTTGCGTTACGTAATACTTGAACGCCCCTATACTGACTGGTAGAACAACTGTCATACTGGACTGGGAGTTAAATAAAAACATATGCTCATTTTATAATAACTGAGTGACTGGTTGACTGACTAATTAACATATCAACGCACAGCCCAAAACCGCAGGGTCTGAGAAACTTCAAATTTGGCACGTGGGTTCCCTATGCGGTCTAGGAGTGCTCTAAGAAAGAATATTTCTAAAAATTCGCCCTCGAATGGATTAAAATAGGGGATGAAGATTTGTATGAAAAATTTTATTCTTTGAGGCAATAAACTTGAAACTTGACACGAATACTTATCTAAACAAATTATAATGAAAAATAAATTATATAACTTCAACACTCTCCCAACGGTGCTCTTTTAGAGGGTATTATGCTTGAGGCCTAAAATAAAGAAAAACATGTATCGGGGTTCTTTGAAACTCTACCCCTAACTGGGCGGTGAAAAGAGGTAGTAAAGTTCGCTGGGAAGTATTATACTGCGGGGCTTTATTCAATCGGAAAACGGCTGAATGGATTTGGATAAAATTTGGCACACATAAGACCTGGATTGAGACAAAGGATAACTTTTATCCCGAAAAAACGTTAAGAGGGATTCCCAATAAACTATATCAACTAGCATGGCAGTGCGGCAAACTTTTTAAAGAAAACCACACACAAATAAAAATTGTTACTACGCAGGCCTTCCTTGTCTATAAATAAAAAAAAATGGGTGCGTGTACTTATGTAGGCGCGTGAGAAGTTATCCTTCTTTGGCATCGTTTAAAATTAGTTTTTAATTGCATGCAAATAATTAATTACAATAAATTAATAAAAAGTCTGGAAAAGGACACAGTCAATAAAGTTCAGTTTTAATTTGAAAAAATAAATAAATAATCAAAATATTCAATTAAAATCGCTACTGAATATTATTTATTAGAACATATGTGATTTGCACTTGTATGAAACTCAAACACGTATTCCGAATATACAAACTAGAAACATGTGGATAAATATTATAAGTATGAATACCTATAACTGTTACTTTATTACAAAAAATAAAGATGTGGTTTTTGTTTCTACTACACCAATGGTCAAGAGATGGCGCTGTAGTCTCCTGAATCGCGCTTTGGTTCCGTTGTTCCAGATTAATAAATACTTTTGATAGGTCTTCACAATGCAGTCGTTAGCACCCACTAAATAGAGATTCTATTTCTATTTTGTCGGTAGATTTTCTTAATGTGCGGTAAACACAAAAGTAACAGTAACGCTAAAGCGACCAACTTCATGCTGTTAAAATTTTGTGTTACAGTGATGCGCGCGCATCTTAAAATTTCACTCTCATCATTTTTTCATAACGCGCCTAAAGAAGTATAACTTCAATAATAAATAAATAAATATTTCCAACACACACCAATTAGCCTAGCCCCAAAGTAAGCTCTGTAAGGGGTACTAGGGTAACGGATAGAATACATATTTATGTATATTTATATAGTAATACATATTAAACATCCATGACTGGAGTGCAAATGCTCGTATTCATCACACAAACATCTGCCCCCACCGGGATTCGAACCCGGGACCTCGAGACGGCAACACCATGAAACCCGGCGTACAAACCACTCGGCCACGGATGTCGTCGGCTATGGATGTATGCAAGAGCTATTGCCATCGCGGACGATGCGATAGGCAAACAAGTTATCGCTATCGTTTCCGGGCAACGATTCGGACGAGCCCAATCTCAAACTTGGCACTTTGTCGTTCCGCCAACCCGGAAAGGGATGTGGCGTGACATAATGAAGCTATGGTCTCTCTGCACATTACCAAATATTTAATATTCTTTAGATAGAATTTGCTTACTAAAACAATGCCGACACTCATCGAGTTGGCACATACATCATACGTGATAGTTGAGGTAAATTTTATAGGTATGAGCATAACCGGTCAAATTATGCAAATGATCATATCAACGTTAAAGTGTACTGCTTAAACTGATAAATAGTTAGATTATTATAATCGAGTGATATCTTTGATAATTATTAAGTCTCGATTTTGCACAGGTGAAATTGATTAATTAATAATATTAGATTTAGTATATAAAATTCTCGCATCACAGTGTTTGTAACAAAGTGAAACGGCTTGATCGATTCTTATGACGTTTTTTGTGTATATGTATTTAGTAGGTCTAAGAATAGGACGTAATAATAGTTTATTCGGCTATTATATAAGAAGGTGTATTCATCAACAGCCTATCTTAGTCCACTGCTGGACATAGGCCTCTCCAATTGCACGCCACTCAGATCGATCTTGGGCTACTCGCATCCAGCTCCTGCCAGCCACGTTGCGCAAATCGTCACTCCATCGCGCCCGAGGACGTCCACACTAAGTTTGCCTAGACGCGGTCTCCACTCCAGAAGGGGTATTAAAACAGCGAGTCTGTTTATGTACGCGCCTATTTTTTACATTGAGTCTAATATCATAACCGAATTTAATTTATTAAAAAATAAAAGTGTACTATAATGGTTAAAAAGTTATTTTATCTACACCCATGTCAAAATATTCGAATTGCGAAATTAAAGATGGTGTTTTAAAGACGTACATTATAAACGCACACATACATAAAATTAGAACTCACTACAGTACTGCTAGCTGTATCGTAAAATAACTTTTTAATCATTATATTACACCTTAATTTTTTATATTATTAAATTACGCTATGATAGTAGGCAGAATGAAAAAAGAGGCGCACGCATTCGAAATTTGACATTAAATTTCTCCAGCTTCGCATACAATTTTATATACTTACTAGCTGACTCGGCGAACTTCGTACCGCCCAAAAGTATAATTTGCAATAAATTAAAATTGCGACTATAATTTGAGATTTAAACTATCCTATCTCTCAAGTTGGATCGAACTGCACATGGTGTGCGAATTTTATTATAATCGGTTCAGTGGTTTAGGAGTCCATTGAGGACAAACATTGTGACACGAGATTTATATATATTAAGATAATAAATAAAAACAAAATTTTTGCCATGAGTACTATTTTGCATACCCATCTTTTCTAATATTATAAAGAATATTTTTTTTATTGTATTGAATAAGACTTTTCAAATCGGAACAGCAGAGCAATGGTGCATTCGGTACAACGGATCCTAAACTACGCAAAAAAAAACTGGGAATGGAAGAAGGTCTATAATTATTATTATGAAGAAAGTGATTGTGTATAATACAAGCCTTTGAACGAAAACTATAGTCAGTACTACATCTCCACACCGAAGCGAAGCGAGCGCGGGCCACTAGTAAGTGATAAGGGTGTTTCACCCCAATATTTTTTGTATTATTTTTTTATGATTAGGCATTAAAAATGCATATCTACAATATAAGTAATAAATTTTATTAAAATAGGTTGCGAGGTTTATGTTTGAAAAAAAAATACAAACATACCTAGTTACTCTTGCATTTAGTAATGTGATTTTTGAGTCTGTCACTTACAGGCGAAAATCCATTGCATTCAATCGAGACAATAATTATCTAGAAATAATATCAACTGCCGCGTTAACAGCAATTATTGTCTAAAAGTAGCAGAAAACCAACTCCTGCATTTAAACCTACGGGTTTTGTTCATAGCTCGGTTTATTAACTTTATTATTGATATTACGGACTCGACCTTGCGCTTGCGCCGAGACATTGGCTGGGCGTCTGTAACTAGAGGCAAAATTACTTTGTTCTCCTTTGTTCTGAAAAGT
Source organism: Chilo suppressalis (assembly GCA_902850365.2). NCBI lineage: Eukaryota > Metazoa > Arthropoda > Insecta > Lepidoptera > Crambidae > Chilo > Chilo suppressalis. The sequence goes on along the minus strand of OU963904.1, from coordinate 24,710,632 downwards.
TGTTAGCTTTAACAATAGTAATGAGCATTATACTACTACGTATTACATATCAGCATTTTAATCCGTTAATAAGTCATTGGTATTGCTTCTCCACGAGCGACTTTTCAATAACGCCATGAATTTGATTACATGGCTCTTGAAATTTATCTTAAATTCGTTTTCTGTCCTAAAACAGGAGGCCATAGGTACACATTAGCATCATCATCAACCTATTAATGTCCCCACTGCTGGGGCCAGGCCTTCCCTATGGATGGAATAGGGAGATAGGGCCATGACCCACCACGCGGGCCCTGTGCGGATTGGCGGGTGCTAATGATTGCAGATGCAGCCGGGACCAACGGCTTAACGTGGCGTCTGAAGCACGGAGGAGCTCGAAATAGTAAATTTTTGGTCACCCATCCAATGACCGACACTGCGAAAGTTGCTTAACTTCAACGATCGCAGCCGAACTCGCTAACCGCTTGCGCCATCGAGCTCCTCACCTTTTCAATAATGCTATAAATTTGATTACATGGCTCTTGAAAATCCTTAATTCCTTTTCTGTCCTAAAACAGGAAGCCATAGGTACACAATAGCATCATAAAAGTAACGGATCAAGTACAAGCAATGTTATATATATAAACTAGCTGACCCAGCGAACTTCGTACCGCCCTAAAAAAAATAGGGGTTGTCCAGCGGACAAAATTGTGAATCTAAACCATTCTCAGATCCCCTTGAACACACACAAAAAATTTCATCAAAATCGGTCCAGTCGTTTAAGAGAAGTTCAGTGACATACACACTCACAGAAGAATTATATATATAAAGATATATATCTCGTTAAAGCATACAATCTAGAAGATTTCAGAGTCAAGCAACATGCAGGTAAGTAAGTAGGCCTTGTATCTGTTGTGCTTCATTTTACAATACATCAAGTTGACATTTAGGTCAAGCGCAGCGAGCGGGGGCTTCACTGCCTAGCCCTGCCGAGTGCCTGCCATAAGGCAGGTGGCAAAAAACCGGACAACACGAAAGGCACGCGCCCGTTCAGTATTTTGGTATTTCAGACGCAAATGATTCCCTTTCTCGTTACTATAAGTATACTTAATTAGGCTACAATGGGACTGGCTGTCATAATAAATAAGTCCCCAAATAAAAATGAAACAAAAAACTCGTACTTTTTTATTCTGTGGTGCATACATTAAATAACTAGAATGTTGGCGTATTAGCATTTGACAACATGACGTATCCGATCGAACATGTTGCCAAAAGATATAACGTGCCAGGTAGTAGGGTTACCAGATGAAAAAATCAAAAGTCCGGAGAAAAAGCTTGATTTCCATTGAAAAATCCTGAGATTTTTGCAGTTTGAGAATTTACTCTCAAACGTACTTAACAATTTAGAAAAGTCGTAATATTATCGTTTATATACGTGCTGCTTATACTTTTAATTCAATGTATTTTGAAGAGCTTAACATGTGGGGCATTTTATAAATCCATAATTAAAGAAGAAAACCTTACTTAAAAATGTATCATCACATATTAAGTATGATAAAACTGATCAAGTACCTACTTGGATAAATAAGTACTGATTTTAACTGTGCAATTATTATCAAAGGAAGATTATTTTTAGTTTGTTTAAATTTTTATTAAACAGATCTTTAAAACATTAGCTGTATTTTATTGAAAATTCAAAAAATCTTCAGATTTCAAGAGATTTTCAAAATCCAGTCGCAATCCTGAGAAGAGTCCAAAAATCCTGAAATCTCAGGACAAATCCTGAGATATGGTAACCCTAGCCAGGTGTAAATCCAATTCCGAGGATCATCGTTTCTCGTGGGAAAGAAAATTGTATGAGAGCTAAAACAAAAATTACTTCGATAGATACGATTTAAACTGATATCACTGCTTGGATCTATTAGATCTATTAGGCTTGGGAATCGAACCCAGTCCGCCGGCGTCGCAGGTGTGCTTTCTACCACTGAGCCACGGATGGCTGTTGATAAAGTCTGTTTTCTTTTAAATAACAATTAAGGATGTAATGCGATATGCTAAACATGAACGATTTTTTTTGTAGCGATGTAATTAAATCTTCGTTTAAAAACTATATAACTATATATAAGCCGATTTTTAAAAATTCACCATTCACTGAGCTCGAGCGTGGATCGTGAAGCTATCCTTATCTCAAGAGATAATTCTCCATGCCTCAATGGCTTCCAAGATGCATTCTACTTAATCCAAGAGTTCTGTAATCTATTCATAATTATAATAGATGTTTGCGAGGCGAGTGCACGCCCGGGGCAGCGCGTGCCATTCCAGTATATTAAACAGCGTGTTTTTATTGCTCACTATATATCCATCCATAGCTGCCCATTTGATATGCGGCTGCATTAAGAAGAAACATCGATAACTTTGCGCTACTTGTACGTAAATGTCTACTGTAGACATGCTAGTTTAGATGCCCTTCTGACCGAGTCGGTGCGGGCTCGTTTCGCTCGGTATCTAGTTCTGTACCAAATCTGTACCGATTCTTTACTGAGCGCATTTTATTCTTTTTTTAAACACACACGAATTAGCCTAGCCCCAAAGTAAGCACTGTAAGGCTTGTGTTATGGGATACTAGGGTAACGGATTGAATACAGTACATATATAAGTATATTTATATAGAAATACATATTAAACATCCATGACTGGAGTACTAGTATATTACGACTAAGTTCATAGAGGAGCTCGATGGCGCAAGTGGTTAGCGCGTTCGGCTGCGATCGTTGAATTTAAGCAACTTTAGCAGTGGTCGGTCATTGGATGGGTGACCACAAATCTTCTATCTCGAGTTCCTCCGTGCTTCGGAAAGCACTTTAAGCCGTTGGTCCCGGCTGCATCTGCAGTCGTTAGCACCCGCCAATCCGCACTGGGTCCGTGTGGGCCCCAATCTCCCTATTCCATCCATAGGGAAGGCCTGTGCCCCAGCAGTGGTGACATTAATAGGCTGATGATGATGATGACTAGAGTATAAATTCATCACCCAAACATCTGCCCCCGCCGGGATTCGACCTCTCGAGTCGGCGACACCATGAAACCCGGCGTACAAACCACTCGGCCACGGAGGTCGTCATTTAATTAAATGAGAGCTTCCTCACTGAGTCGCTCCGGTACAGATTCTTTAGCGAGCGGATACACAGCTCTCTGTACCAAGTGTTCCAGAGTCCTACCAAACCATTCGTTTCGAACGCGCCCGTTCCATCACTTCCGCAAACAAAACCGTATCAAAAACCGAGCCGGTCAAGAAGTGGTTCTCGGTTTCATATGTACAGATTGGGTACAGAAACGAAAACGAAACGAGTCCGCACCGACCCGGTGAAGAAGGCGCCTTAAATGGTAGGTTGATTCGGTGCAATTATTTATTTATGCGACGTAATTATATACTCAGACAGATCGACTGGTCAGAAACAAAGCGAGAGTGGTATCTAGTTCTGGTAGCGCGTGCATAAATTTTATCATGAAACAAGTTCATACTGAATTTTTACTGGCATTTTAAGTCATCAATGTCGCTGTGTTACAGTTAGGGTTACCATCGGTCCGGATTAGTACGGAAACGTAGTACGGACTTTTAGACTATACTCCGGACTTTTTACGGACTTTATTAATTACATTAAATTTGAATAATAAAGTACATGTTGATTTAAATACCATACCATTGTTACTAAGTGAGTAATGGTACCATTTTGTGACTAAAAAGTCCGGACTTTTTTCGAAATGTCAGGACTTTTGAAATTCCTAAATGGTAAACAAGTTTCAGTAACATACGATAGTAAATGTATTTTAGGAATTTATCTTTTTATCGTCATAATGTGGTACTTAGTCCGCCAATTTTCTTTTTGTTGTGTATAGGTAAGTTGATAAGAACTATATTTAGGATTCCGTACTCAAAATAAGACAATACGCTACTAACACTAAGCTTCTGCTCGTTTGTGTGTGACAAACCGTGAGATTTTCGTTCGCCCATTATGTGCGATGGGCTGCTTAAAACGTTATAAACAGTATTATTTTATTTATTAGCTACAGGAAGGAAGTTTGCAAAAAAATAATTTAAGAATAAAATTATCAATAAGATGATGGGCAGTCGTCGAGTTTCGGTGCGCGTGTCATTGACCCTATCGGCAGGCCTCTCGAGCAAACTACATAGTTGACCGTTACAAGGCCTCAAGCAAATTATTCTGACACATTTCTTTGAATACATGTAACAATTCTACTAAAACGAGGCTGTATAGTCTTAGTTTTCTCAACTTCCAGACAGGAAAGAGTATTTAATAAAAAAAAAAGTTTGAGTCTTGGCTGTATGGCGCATTTTGTCGTCTCTGCCTTTTTCGTTTAATGAACGGAGAGAACAGAACAAAAAAAAATTAATAAAAAAAAATAACTGAAGACGTTATTAAATGATGAGACGGACTTTTTGGCGGGATCGGGAAGCGTCACTTTAGCAGTTTTGTTTTTCTTGTTAAAAATTGTGTTGTGGCGGATGTTATTGTCTGATTATTATTTATTAACCACTAAGTGTTCGGGAACATGCACAAGTGTTGGCAAGTGAAACAAAATAGCGGAAAGTGTCTTTCGACGTTCCCTCAAGAAGTCCACGGGGAGGTTCCAGTAAATCCCCACACTTTTACTGAAACATAGGGAAATGGGGATTGGACTTGATTTATTTCTTTGACCACGAGTGCCATATTATTTGTAAACATTTTAACACTTGACATTGGCTAAATGCACAAGCCGTGCGAAGACATGTAGAAAAAAAAAGTGATGAGACGCCATAGAATGAATACGGAACAACCGATATTGTCTTTTAATAATTTTGCCGAAGAATTTACGAAAGACCAATCTATCTACCACATGAAAGTCGCTGAATTTAATACTTAGCCCCACGTAAACTACATGGTGTGCCTATCGATGCTTACCACAACGGACAGTAACCTCAGCAGATTAACTGAGACAAGCTGAGTTATCGAGTTATGTTATTAAACACAAACATGCATATAGCTATAATGATGTTTATACTTAAACTAGGTTGTCGCTACCCAAAAAATACGAGTAAACGACCATAGCCATTAGAAAAGATTACATTTACCTAAAACAATTGAAGGCACGATTTTATTTTTGTTCAAGAAAAAGTTTGGTGACTTTATTATGTTATATTTATTTGTTAGTTAATATGTTTAAATAACTTTTATAACCACGGTGTTTGAAAGAGATAATATATGAAATCATAGGTTAATGTAAAAACAAGCTACTTTTTCTGCATACAGATAATTCGATTATGTATTTTTTCGTATACTAGTATCGATATGTATTGTAGATTAAATTATAAAATGAAATCAAAAATAAAATGTATTTTTTCTTTTCATGTCTGCCACATTTGCATACAATAAATTGATTCTCCATTCCTATTCTATTCGGCAATTTCCAAATTGTGATGTTGCGACAAAAGGAACATTCCGATCAAAAAATCAATAAAAATTGTTTTAAGGAATGTGAGCGTGAACACGTCACACACAAAACGAGACATACTTTAACATTTATTATTATAGATTAAAATATAAGCACATAACCAGAATATAAAATTAACGGAAATGATATAGGTACTTAAACTTCCTATATATACTAAATATAATGCTAACTATAAAATTTATTGTAACTATATATTTATATTCTGAATGATGTAATGGAAGGTGACTTCAGACGTATCTCTGAAGTCATTTTTCAACTTGATGACTCTGTATATAACAATACAGGGAGAAAAAAACAGCCCTTGCTGAGTTTCTTGCCGGTTCTTCTCAGTACAAGGTCTCCCGCCGTAGTTTTGCGAACCGTTGGCGTAGCTCCTTGACCTTCACAAGTGCTTGTAACAGCCTAGACTGAATAAATGACATTTCATTTCATTTCAAATACTGAGTAACTGTTACAGGTCGCGGCACGTAACTCTAGCGCTGAACAAAACGCGGAGGGGCTAGCTGCGCATGGGTACAACAGGAGAGCCAATCGGCGCAAAGCACGCCCACCCGCGCACCTCGTTTCCCCCCAACACATCTTAATTTGCTTCTGCGCAATAACGGTCAGTGCTATAGTTTCGTGCCGCGACTTATACCGTCTATAATGCGAAATTCTGAGAATGCGAATCAACTAAGAATAGGACCGACTGGGCGCCATATTGTGATGTCATAGCTGTCAATTCAAACCAAATAGGTAGGGTGAGCAAAAAAAAGTTTTATTTAATAAAACTTATTTACTAAGATTAAGTGAGAAAAGCCATCAGATTTTTTTAATAACTTTTATTTATTAAGATCGAGTAAAAAAAACACCGATTTTTATTCATCTATTCCACTCATCTCTGAATTACCGCCGGAGTAGTTATAATCATGCACTATTACTAGGTCACATACGAACATGATGAACGCAACTTAAAGTGACATTTGGTTGGCGAATTAGGGTTTCATCAACCATTCATGGCCAAAGCTCATTAAGTGAAAAAAAAAAATATCATCCGATGTTAATTATCAATATTTGTTTGTTTACAAATGTTTAGTTTTTATTTTTGAATTAGCGGAGAGCTAAAAAAGGGTTCCAAGTTTTTTTTTGCAAACCGTACTTTTCAAGTGAAATTTGACAGATAGAGGTCATTGGCTTTCCTATTCTTATTTGAATCGCATTATAATTCCAAAACGCGGACTGAAGTTAGTTTTGGTTTAAAGCTATTGCTGTTTTTGTCTTCTTTTAACAAATAAAAGTGACTGTCAAATTTTGAAATAAGGCGGTTTAATTTTACGTTTCACGATACACATGTCAATGCTACATAGACATCAGTGTAATGTTGTGTTGGTCCAGACCATATTTGACCTAGCCAGGTCATCAAGTCTGCCGCACTGGCGTCCGATATCACGACTCAATTTGGTAAACAACGAACAGTAAAAGCGAGAATAAGCTCAACTTTGCTATAAGTAAAGAAAATTATTGGTACATCACTGTTAACAATATACCTAGCTTGTCAATTTCTCATCAGAAAATCTGTGCCTGCGATTTGCGAAGGCAGAAGTTAAGCTATTTTCGTCTGGTCATTGTTTCAGACTTTTGGTCTTACCCTATAAAGCCGCGCTGGGTCTGCAAGGTGGATTTTAAGCCGCCTATACATATTGGCCATGTGAAGGTCAATACCAACGTATAGACAGCATATTTGCCTTGCCTTGTCATCGCTCGGTGTTGCTTGCCTAATTTTCCGAGTAAAGGGAAGCGCCAACGTGAATAGACATATTTTGGCGTCGCTTGTCGGCAGTCACTATCACTCGCTAAGATTTGTCCCACGTCGTCCATAATAACTGATGGGCAGCTCCACAAAGCTCGTATGTATACTGGCCACATGCAATGAACTTCTTCAAACTTGCCTAACGTCTAGACACTGGCCTTGTATCAGTTTGCCTACGCTCGCGTTGGGTTAAGCTCGGCCAATATTTGTATTGGTGGCTTTATAGTACCATAGACCAGGAGGCCTACTCTGTTTCTTCAAACTTCGCACATAACTGTTTTGAAACTTCGCACGTACCCTCCTATGGATCTTTTTCATTTTGTATATTCGTTAGTCCAAAAATAGTTTGACAATTAAATTCTCCAAGCATACTCTAATTCACAAAACTTTAAATAATAAATAAAATAAATAAATATTTCCAACACTCACACCAATTAGCCTAGCCCCAAAGTAAGCACTATAAGGCTTGTGTTATGGGATACTAGGGTAACGGATAGAATACATATACCGTACATATATAAGTATATTTTTATATAAATACATATTAAACATCCATGACTGGAGTATATATGCTCGTATTGATCACAAAAACATCTGCCCCCACCGGGATTCGAACCCGGGACCTCTCGAGTCGGCGACACCATAAAACCCGGCGTACAAACCACTCGACCACAGAGGTCGTCAGCAACATAGCAATAGCATAGTTTAAAGTGTATTCAAACGTGACGTCAAGCGACTTTTCAAATCAATATATCTCTGCAATGTTCATATTATGTGAAAAAAGAAAAAATACATGTCCAATACTTTTTGATAATCTACCTGATAAACGAAGAAAAAAAAATAGTCATCATCCCTATTGTTATGTTTGAAACTTTAACCTCAAATTGACGATATTAAAAGTGTTAACTTTTCATTTTCGTATTGGGATGACTGCTAGAGTATTTTATAAATACCCAAATTTTAAGAGATGTATGTGTTTAACAACTGCTTTCGTGTTTTGGTTCAACATATTCATGTGAGTCAACATTTTCCTACTTACAACCGTCGCTGGACAGACGCTCATATGTTGGATTCTTTAAGATTGGCAATTTCCTACAAGAAACCTGATTTTGCTAATCTAACAGTAAATGTTATAAATAAGTAGTTACTAAGGCAAATAATTCAGTTTTATAGTTGCCCTTCTGCCCTTAATTGCGTACCGAACTGTGCTGTTTCATTTAAGCTTTCAAGAAGTATGAAATTGGTAGACCGTTCAGGGTTTCGACCACAGAACACAGAGGTTAGAAGGGGATTATAGACTGTTTGTGTGGGAACCGATGTCGCCAGCACAACACTTCCACCTAATATATCTCTTCCACCAATTAAACGATGCGACATCAAACAATCGAACCAATTAGCGCTCACACCCGAGAGATCACACGCAATCAGAACCAAGTTTTGGTCAAGGTATGAGCAAATGCTCATAACTTGACCAAACTGTGACTTGACTGTGGCGCGCCTGCCCCGCCCACAAGGCCCTTCTAAGCTTCAAATCTAGACCATTGCCCCCGTGTGGTCGAGTCCAAAGGAAAGGCATGTGCTCCAACAGTAGCGACTTCAATAAGCGGATGATGATAAGCTATAGTGTGAAGTAACTTTTTAGTGCAGTTTCTGTCGATACGTATTATTTTCCAGGACACTGCAGGTGCAACTCCCACTAAGCACCCTTTTGCTGCGGGCGTCCCATGATGACTCAGTCTCTTTAAAGCTGCAGCAGTTGCTTATCCTTAAGCGGACCACGTATGCTTATTTGATACCGTCGCGCCAACCAATAAAACATCAACAGACGGTGCGATGATCAATAGCCACCGTATGTGACACCCAGTCCGTGCCTATATTGGGAGCACGTGACGTACAAAGCCTGCCTGCGCCCGCGCAGCCTGCCAACGGCGCCCGCATCGGGGTCAAGGTGCACGATCGCCACGACTGCCTCAAATGTTTACGATGCGCTGTGCTTTCACGACCTGCCGATGCCTGTAGTTACAATAGGGATGATGACAAACATTTTTTTTTCATCTCTCAGGTAGATTATCGAAAAGTCTAAAAGCACACGTATTTTTTCTTTATTCACTTAAACAAAACATTACAGTGATAGGTATATTGATTTGAAATGTGGCATGACGTCACGTCCAGGTACAATTTTTACCCAGAAGTGACGTCAGGGGTCTTGTGGCGTCACTTCTAAAGCCTATGCAAGACGGATGTAACCCAGGGTCCCAACAAATGTGACCTTTCCCGTTGCCATCCATCTAGACGAAGGATGTAATCCAAATTTTGATTTGACCTTCAACGTCCTTGGATGACGGGCGCGTGTTTCCATCTGCGGTTGAAGCACGTGGATTACAACCGTTTGGCCGGTGAATTACATCCAACCAAAGACAGTTGCGCTGTGTCGCTGTAGTCGGCGGATGTGCACGTATTCTTAGGTAGTTATGAATATCATTGAAGTCCTTAGTAACTCCAATAAGTTTAAATGAATTAGAATGGCTGAGAATCATTCGCTGCTGTAACTAACTCTTCATCCACATTCTCTTTTTTGTTGTTTTTCGTCGTCTATTGCACACAAAACTGTTAAGGCAAAGCCCACACTTTGAAATTTAGACCAATTTGGAGCCATTTCTACAACACGATTAATACAGTCCGCGTATGATACAAGTGCATACGTGTTTTCACGCCAGAAGACGGCTCGTGATTGCGTGTTGGCGCGTGGATTATACATCCGTGTAGCCGAAAATCATAACGCGGATGGAAACCAACTTCCCACCAAGGTCACCTTGGTTGGTACACTGGATTACATCCGTCTAGAATAGGCTTAAGTAAAAAATACTCTCAAACCGCCCTTTATCTTAGTATTGTTTTGGTTAATTGACAAAAGAAAAAGTTATTGTCCATAATTGTTTGATAATCTTACTGCACTGAATATAATTTCATTTCCTTTCATCCCTATTACCTGTCGTTAATGTATCATCATCATCATCAGCCTATTAAAGTCCCCACTGCGGCACAGGCCTTCTCTATGGATAACATACGGATATTGGGCCATGAACCACCATGCGGGCCCAGTGCGGATTGACGGGTACTAACGACTGCAGATACAGCCGGAACCAACGACTTAACGTGCGTTCCGAAGCACGGAGGAACTCGAGATGGAAGATTTTTGGTCACCCATACAATGACCGACCACTGCGAAAGTTGCTTAACTTCAACGATCGCAGCTAAACGCGCTTACCACCCGTGCCATCGAGCGCCTTGTTAATGTATGTAATAAAGCTTTGTTACAAGGTCGCATTCGCTAAAGAAACAAATGACAATTTTGTGACACAAAACCAAACACATCTCATCTTTTCCAGGACACAGAAATTGTCTAAGTTAACTGCTGCTACAGGGTTGCCATCTGTCTATCATTAGCCAGATATTGTCTTTATATTGTCTTATTTAAATGTGTATTCTGACTTTTTTTCTAACTATAATAATTTTCAGCCTATGGTTTGCATTAGGGTGAAGCCAAACGAGCGTAATTTTGTGAGTTGTGAGTCGCTTATTTTCGGTCACTTATTTTACGTTCAACTGAATTTCTGTTGAGCTGCCATACGAACGTAATTTATTCAGTTACTATTGAGCGTTAGTACGGGGTGTTCGTGTCGTCAAGTGCAATGGATCCATTAAAAATATTGTGTATTTACGAAGCATAATTATTCAGAAGATGAGGCCAGAAAAAGAAACTGGGTAAACCCACTGAATAGTCAGAGGCTGATATGTGGACAGTTCCATACTTTATATGAACGTTTATGTGCAAATCCAGATATGTTTGAAAAGTACTATAATATGCCATTACGTGTTTTTCAAGAATTATTACACCACGCGACTTGTAACAAACTGTTGCTTCCCCACTCCCCTTCCTTGCCCTACCCTCACCCCGACCGAAATTCGGACGAGCTTATGCGCATTGAGTCGGCAGACAACTCATTTTGCGTTGTCGTGTGGCATCAACTGCCTTTTTGTATGAAACCGAATGCAGCAGAATTTCTGCGACCGAAATTCTGCGACTCACCACTCACAAAATTACGCTCGTTTGGCCTCACCCTTACTCTTCTACATGGCAAGGAAGAAAAGGTACGCACACTTAGGCATTGTCCTAATACAACGCGATAACACGAATGAGCGATGCGATCATCGTACGAGTCGATGATCAAACATATTGATCTAACAAACAAACAAACAAAATCGTTTATTCAGTACAGAACACGGATACAGATAAAATTGTTATAGGTAGTTAAATCTTACAGTGACTGAGACCACTCCGTATCCACGGCTGCGCTGAAAAGGACCCAGTTCAGCATAATGTCAGTGCAGTATGCACTGGCGCTGGTTTTCAACTGGGTCCTTTATCTGACAAGTGGATGCCAAACACTAACGATTTTTATATGTGTATAATTATTATTATTTAAAAGAAAAAATAAAAAGGGGCGTATATCTAAATATAAGATAATAAGTTATGGTACTTACCTAAAATATATATAAATATGATAAATATTTGTTTTCTATGATTGTACATATTTTGTGAAGTTTAGGTGTAGGCTTTGTGTTTAGTATATATGTTTATTGCCTTTCAGGTCCTGATCTGTTATTGAAGTAATTATATTATTAGATCTAGAATAGGTGTCCCAATAGGCGAACGCGCGATGCATTCGCGCGACTAAAATGTTTAAAAATCTATTCGCGGGAACTTAGTTCGCGCGAACGCGCAATAAAACCTATTAATGATGAATAGATGTCCTAACTGAAGTTCGCGCGATGATCGCGTCGCGTCGATAGGAAGCGGGGAGAGGGGCACTGCTAACCCGACCAAACTGTGTGTCAATCGTGATCCCGTATTCGCGTTCTATTAGGACACCCAGTTCGCGATCACGCGATGGTCGCATTGTTTAAACGCGCGATGATCGCGTTATCGCGTTGTATTAGGACAATGCCTTAAGCTGGGTGAGCGGCCAATGTCTTATGTGGAAGTTCACCTTTTGTATTTAGAACGTAGCAAACCCTAGAAGAGGAAGAATATTCTTTAAAGAAAGTGGTGGCACTGGCCTGTCGCTCCTGTCATGTTTGGTTGCGCGTAACTATAATTTGCTCATAGTCCAAAGACTGACTGCAAATAATAAAAAAAGAACAGCAACCCTTACTGCGGATCTTCATTAGTTGTAAAAGGTAACATGAGAAGTTTAAGACAATGCTGATAAGCATTGCCACATAATGAAAATATGGAATGGAAGCAAACCCAGGCTAGGGACATGAAATGATTTAGTCATGACATGAATAGACTATAGCTGAGTGTGGAGTATGCAATGAGAATGGGCACTTAACACAAAGGTGTCAAACAAACCTAGACCTTTGTCTAGGTGAGCCCAGTGGGCCCCATTTTAATAGAATATAACAAACAGGAGCAAACTAAAACAACAGCTCGTTTGGCACTATCTAAGTCTATATTTTTATCTATGTAGTTCATCATATTCAGTGTAGCATCTATGAATATATTTATTATATGTACCATCAATGATATCATACCATCAGAGATTCTGAATTTCGTTGACTTCAGGAAGAATATTTCTTGTTTATTTGAACTCAGTAAATATATTATATTACAGTTCCTATACTCAGGCTTGTATTATACACAATGACATTCATCTATGATTCTTCTTATACCTGCATGCAAAGTCTCAGCCCGATCGGTTTAAAATTGACAAAGTTTCATTCCCTATTTTATCCCCTTGGGGGTAGAATTGATCAAAATCCTTTCTTAGCGGATGCCTACGTCATAACATCTACCTGCATGCCAAATTTCAGCCTGATCCGTCCCGTGGTTTGGGCTGTGCGTTGATAGATCACTATGTCAGACAGTCAGTCACCTTTGAGTTTTATATTAAAATTTTACAACCCTTCATATTTTAATGCATAGAGTTACAAATCATAATAAAATATTAGATCATCAATTATCGTTGATTCATAAGTAAATATCTTCATGGTCATAAAACATCTAAACATGAAGGATTAGAAACTGCATACAATATATGTTCATATCAAAACATGTCACTATTGCTGTATTTATTATTACCACAGCATCAATAATAGGCACTCAAGTTGTTATTAATGAGTCATGAAAGGCTGTTTAACATATGTGTGACATTGTAACTACAAAAATGGTCAATTGTTCAACTTGTTTTTATATAAAGGCTTGTATGCTTTGTGTAGGTACAGGAATTACAGATTAACACTCTGCTCATTTGAGTTTCTGTATACAACAGGTCATTTCTGGGTAAGGAAACCTTTAAACAACTGTCATGAGTGTGCTATCACATTATAGTAATAAGTGATATCCATAATGCAAGTGTAGCCACTGTTCTTAACTGTAATGTAACTTAGCGATAGGGCCTGTATTGTTATGTTGAGGTACTGAACCTGGCAATATCAATCACAAACTTTTACAATAAATGTCCCACTACAATAAACCCCCAAGTTAAAGAAGCTGGTGACCATACGGATATATTTCATTTTTATATATCAAGCAAACATCAAATCAGTAAATATTAGGGCCTAAGCGACATTAATCCAGAAAACATCAAAATTTACTCGCTTCAGTGTTATGAAAAAAAAAGGGTTCGCTCAAATGCTAAAAATGTGCTTCATCTTTAAGAAATGTAGATAGACACAAAGAAAGCTTATTACAATAACATTATACTCATTTACAACCAATGTTAAGGGATTTTACTACTCCACTGTCAATATTAATCATTAGATTTTTTAAGTACCAATGCATCCAGATGCATTTGAATACTGGCCCAGGTCAGTATTAAATTATTTCTGTTTATTTTAAATGATTAAGCTTAATAACACATAATCACATAAATTGGTTAAATAATATTTACCTAGGGTTGATTTAAAATTTGCATGCAAGATTCTTATAACATTTTGGTAGTATATTGGAATCAAAGCAGTACCCTTTGCTATCCAGGTGAGGCTTTTTATAGTCATTATGCTTTTAGATATAAACATATTGTTGTCAATTCTGACATGATTCAGAGAGTCATGCCAGTTACACTAATGTTAAATTAAGTCATTTTCATTTTGTATAGAGCATTCTCTATACATTACAAGGATACATCAAATTTTGGTTTAGACAATCATGTATAACTAACCAATGAATACTTAATAATATATTGTAGAAAATGACATATATTATAATAACCTACCAGGCATTTTATAGGTTAAAATGAAAAAAAAAACAAATATTGAATTGGCTGATCTTATCAGCAGCAACAACAGAATGCTATAATCAGGAAAAATAAATATGTATTATTGTGGTTTTAAATTTGCAATGAAGTTAAAGCAATCACTTTTAAGGTATGTTGAATATGGTAGGTATGTGTCTGTTACATGCAAATCTTATTGGATAACATTTATATAACAAATAATTATTACTGTTTTTAGATGAATAATTGTTTATTTTTGGCACTCAAAGATAGAGTTATCCTAAGGAACCAATTAATTATATAATAACCAGTATACATAACATTTCCTACTACAAATTTAATAATGTAATGTAGGTTAGGCACTTACTACTTGAAGGTACTAGCTAGAAATTCAACTACCTTATAATGATATTTAGAAATAATCCATTTATAAAACGTAATACATATTTTTCCAATATAATAAGTAAGTGGACAGGGTAAACATAAAATTAACATGCCTAATGTCACTGAGCCAATAGAGAAGGTCAAAACTGAATAATTTGCAACACAACATTTAGCTTAGCTCCAGTTTGCGTATAACGCTATGATTCTGTTATAACCTAGAAAACTCTTGAATAGAAGTGAGGAAGTACAGTTAGACCACAAACACTCACCGATTGTCGCGAACTCGTCAGGTGTCCTGCCACCGGCTATGAGCCAACGGCACCAATCCACTGTCTCCCACTCGTCTATAGCTTTGCTAGGATTCAGCAGCACGTCCAGCAATGGACCCAAATGCTGCGGAGAACCGCTGGCGCAGTCCGCGTGTATGTAGGCAGCTGCACCACGTTTACCTTTCTTCATCAACACTTGCGCCGTTGAGTTAGACATTTTACACTTTTCTAACTAGCGCTCGTCTTCAATAATAACACTACACATAAGTCACCGTATATTTTAGTTACTCACGGAAGAAACACCATTTCAAGTTTTACATAAGGCAATGAACTGTGCTCTGTAACGCCTTCGCAAAGAAACATGGTTCAATTGTCACCAAAACCCACACGAACCGATCTCCTTTAAAATGTTTTATCTTTCTTAAATATTAACGAACTGTAAATGAAAACTTAGATAATTCTTTAGATTTTCACAAGAAGAAAATAATGCAATGCCAGAAAACAACTCGGCCATTCCTTCGATGTTTACGTCAGAAAAACAAAACTCTACTAAATTTACAGCATATATTTTTTCTCGTTTAGTAGTATAGTAGAATTCTGAGAAGTCTGAGCTCGACCCACAATATGCCATCTCTACACGATGGCCAACGCCGACCCAGTTAGATGGCTATGCGATGGTTGAAATTAAAATGCAACTACACGATGGCGATTGTGGTTAATAAAGAAGCATTAGCTGCTGTGGCAATATGTTTATACATGGAGTACCATTATTTTTTTAATGTGCATAAGAATAAAGTAATTAAAAAACGAGAGAGCCTTACCGAAACCTACTACAAAAGGAATAAGCCATTTGAACATTCCTGTTACACACTTCCATCCCATTTCATGACATCACTCTCACAAATTGCAGGAAAGCGAGAGGATGTTACACATCAATAAGTATATGTATTATTCTATACTATAAATATATATTATCCAATATTACTAAATGTACTTATTTGTAGTCTTATTATTACAATCTACTTTTTCAAGCGCGAAGCGGGCGAGGAGCGATATTCCTCCCACCCAACTTATCGTGCGCGCCTTGTAATTAAAGTAAAAGTACAAAAACCTTCCTGTTTAGTTTACAAAATGACGACCGTTTTAATTTGTTCACGGTGCACGCTGAAGTAAAGACCTAGCTAGCGTCGTCGTACCATTGTCGTACACGTCAGGTACAGCGATTCATGACCGCACTCGAAAAAAACTTCTTGATAAGCAACCAAATTTTTACAGAAAATACTGATCTAATGTGTCCAAACTACGCAAAATATAATGAAAGCTTATTAGGAACAGAGATTTAGAGCAAGACTTTTAAAAAACCCTTCAGAGCTATCGTTGGCAGCGTACGCAGAATAGTGCATAATAAAAAAGAACAAACTTTTCTTTTTGTAAATGCTGCATGTTTATACAGTGGTGTCGATTCTGGCATGATTCTCTAAAGCTAAACTTAAATTTGACAACAGTGGTCCCGATTCTGGCGTGATTCTCTAAACTTAAAACTAAATTTAACATCAGTTTCTCCTTTTCGTTCTGTATAGAGAATGACAAGGATATACTGCTGTCAAATTTAAGTTTAGGTTTAGAGAATCATGCTAGAATCGACACCAGTGTATCCTTGTCATTCTCTACACAGAATGAAAAGGAGAGACTGATGTTAAATTTAGTTTTAGGTTTAGAGAATCATGCCAGAATTGAGATCAGTGCCTGTAGTCTGCCCTGAAGTGTTAGTATAAAAAAAAGCAATAATCAAAAAGAGGTACGCTATCTTCACGGACATATCACGGACACACGCTACTTGAATTTTTGGAGTCTGGAGAGGTGATGTGGTTACTTTATTTTGGTTTGTTATGCCAAAGAGAGAAAATTCAAGTTATAAGAATTTCGTAATCAATTTTTAAGTCTGGTGTATAAGTACTTTTCAAATCTATGAAGAGTAAATACAATACTAAGTCTATGGTAAAATACGTGGCTGTATGAACTTATTATCCGAAACCTTCTATAATTGAGAGAATATTATAATGTTTAATTTTAATGTGTTGCCAAGTTAGTATCTTATTGTCGAATATTTTTCTTTTTTCACATCGTGTCTACCCCTTACAGGCTTTACGGCATAATACCTCCTAAAAAACCCTGCGAATACCCTCTAAGCTGCTTTTTGCGAAACCTCGGGATCCCCGTTTAGGGATGCTTTGTGAGGGTGTGCTTATATGAAAAGACTTTGTGAAACAAACATTGTTATATAATTAACGAATCAAGCATTGACAAGATATAATATAATAATCTTAGTTGACCTACAAATTCGTTTTTGGTTACTCTCTTTATTGACAGCGTTGTGCCAGTACTCACATTCTTCCGCATCTCCGTACCCAGCAGCCTCTCAGCCTAGCCGGGCCTCCACGGCAGGGGTCTCCTGAGGTATTGCGGGGAACCCACAGACGTGCGCAGGATGGCCCGCTGGTGGGAGTTGAGTACGCGGCCTAGTGCCCACCGTACCGCCCCTCGTCCGCTACAGAGGACTACTTGGGCGTGCCCGTGTAGCTCCCTCCACATCGTGTCTACCCCTTGTAGATATTTTTTTATTTAAATCCACCAAGGTAAACTGCTGTAAGAGATAAAAATATGGCAGGTATATTAAAAAAAAATGATGTAATATATTTGTTGTGAGGTGGTTATTATTAGCTATGCATTCTTAAAAAATCTTTAGTTTGAAATAAATAGCGATGCATCACGAACTTAAACTGTTACTATTTAACAATATTTTGAGGTGATTATTTTGCTGTGCAATAAGTATTTTGCTTAGGATTGGGAATTAATTTTTATACTAAATTTCAAATTTTTCATGAATGAATTAACCCTGTTTAATACACATTTCTTAATGTATTTTTTAATTTTTTATTAATTGTGGGGAACAATAATAATATTATGAGTGAAAAATTGCGTGTGATTGTCCTTGCCATGCACTAATCTTAATTATCGAAATATCTTTTTTCTTGTGCTGATTTTCAAAGAGAATTTAACCTTCGTTTGAGGATTTTTTAAATCACGTGTGGTAACATTAAACTGTTTTTTTTACTCTTTTTATTTGAAGTGCGCTGTGCTCGCTCTCGTGTAAAACAACATGTGGATTGTGAATTTGTGTTTTAGTTTGTAAATAATTTGTTAGATTTTATGCCACAAACTTTCATCAACATAAAGTTCCCATTTCCTAATTTTGCAGCTCTATTGTTTTATTGTTTCGAACACGCGCTAACATGGATGAAGATAAAAAGGTTATGTTTCATGAAATGGAGTTGGACGATCGAATACTAAAGGTACAACAAACAATTTTTAAAGTAGAGACTGCAATACATGCTGTTCTACACACGACTATCAAAATGTGTATAATATTTAAATAAATTTGTCTAACATTAGAGAATTGCCCTATCTTGCAGGCTGTTTCACAGTTAGCATGGCGAGAACCAACAATGATACAAGAAACAGCTATTCCTCTTTTATTAGAGGGTAAAGATGTACTGATCAGAGCCCGGACTGGCTCAGGAAAGACTGCTGCGTTTGCTATTCCAGTTATTCAAAAAATATTACATTTGAAAAACTCTAGCAGGCATCAGAGCATAAAAGCTCTTATATTATCGCCAAGCAAGGAATTGTGTGGACAGGTAAAGAAATATATTTATTACTATTGATTCCTTTATTAGTTATTGCAACAATTAATTTCAAGCATGTTTTCTTTTCTAGATAGCCTCTGTGATTGGTGATTTAACTATAAAATGTGCAAGAGAAGTACGTTGTGTAGACATATCTGCTACTGGGGATACACAAACACAAAAGTCACAGTTGTTGGATAAGCCTGATATAGTAGTAGCAACTCCATCCAGAGCATTAACACATTTAAAAGCAAATAACATGAGATTGAAAGAAGATTTGTCAGTGATGGTAGTCGATGAGGCGGATTTGATATTTTCATTTGGATATGAAGACGAAATAAAAGAACTATTGACGTAAGTTCTATTTATAGTTTGTATCCTTTTATTTTATATTTTAGATGAAGTAGTTTTCTTTAGAGTTGATTATGCAATTTTGCAGTTATCTGCCAAAAATCTACCAAGCAGTACTAGCATCAGCGACACTTTCAGATGATGTCATCAGTCTGAAGAAGATAGTTCTTCGAAATCCTGTCACTCTGAAGCTGGAGGAACCTGAATTGGCGCCGTCTTCGCAACTACAACATTACCATCTGTTTGCGGAGGAAGATGACAAAGCTGCTATATTGTATGCATTGCTCAAATTGAATTTGATTCGTGGCAAGAGTATAATATTTGTGAGAACAGTGGATAGGTGTTATAAGTAAGTAAAACGAATGGCTGTTATTGAATACAAATACAAAAGCCTTTATTGCTGATAATTACATAAATTTACTTATAATTCAGCAGACACATAGGCCTCCTCCAGCCTTTTCCACCCCAATCTATCCCTTGCTAACCTCAGCCATAGCGGGCCAGCTATCCTTATGTCATCCGACCATTGTTTCAGCTGCCGTCCACATTTATGGTAAGTGTTGGTTCCGAGGATCCATTCTGTGGTCTTCCTTTTCCACTTCCCTATTTCGTCTCTTGTGACGTGATCTGCCCTGTTATTGAAACGTTTTTATTATTATTTTAGCTGTCCCAGATTGGGAGCACAAGAAATTTTCAAACTGAATGCACCAGTTCCACAGCATATCACAAACTTTTTTCTGTGATGCCACCACTTGGCTATTTTGTGTTTGGTATTTGTAAACTTGATAACAGTCTCCTTATCTTCTTTATAAGCAATGAAAAAGAAAGACTGATGGTTGTTTACAAAAAATTAACATGAATAGCGAAGTTATGTGCTGTCATGAAATAAACATTTCATTTTGTCTCAACACTTCTTTAACATCATTAACAGGCTCTGTTTGCAGTTGTATTGCGGACACAATACTTGTCACTAAATTCAAAAATTCATACTTTACAGTTTAAAGCAAGAGAACAAAATTATAAAAAAATATGTGATGATGTTCCAATTCATCTGCATTTGTTAGTACCCGCCAATCCCCACTGGGCCTGCATGGTGGGTCATGGCCCAATCTCCTTATTCCATCCAGTGTGAAGGCTTGTACCTCAGCAGTGGGGACATTAATAGGCTGATGATGTTTCAATTTGTAAAAAAAAATATGCAAAATATAAATATACCTATAAAAAATTATCATAAGTGTAATCTTACTTCAACGTTTTGATAACTATGTTTGTTTCTATTCATGAGCAACAAATTTATTTATAGGTTAAAATTGTACCTGGAACAGTTCAAAATAAGTTCGTGTGTTCTCAACTCTGAACTGCCGGCCGCCGTCAGGTGTTTGTCTGTCGACCAGTTCAACAGAGGACGGTATCAGATCATAATAGCATCCGATGAAAAAGCATTGGAGAAGCCTGATGGTGGTATACTGCCCATTGAAGAAAGGACTAAAAAGAAAAAGGTTTGTCATTTGATACCAGTACCTTACTTGGTTATTCGTATTTGCTATTTGTTAACTGAACACCAGTCTATTTTTATCATGCTTGTTGCATGATTATAAGTTATTGAGTATTGCATTGAAAAGACGACATACAATGACAACCTTAAAGTGACCTAGCCTGTCTGCTGCCTGCCCCTGTAGCATGAGCACTGCTGTATGATATATAACGCTTTTTTATCACGCTCAATTGTCAAATTAATATGGAGTTTGACTGTTAGACAAGATAAAAAACGTGATATAATGTAAATTGTGTGGCTCATACTATGGGAGCTGGACCACATGGAATTTTTTCTAAATTTTTTTTTTTAGATTTAAACATGTAGCAGTTAAATGCTTATAAAATTAAAAATATAACTATAATTGCTATTTTCTTCTTTCAAATGTTTATTACCTGTAAAGGTACCTATTGATTTGTCATTGTGGCAAGAAATGCTTGAGCAAATTCGACAGGCCAATCAGGGCTACCGTAGCATAATGGTCAGTGCAATCGCCCAGATAGGGAAGGAAGCGGATTCGAGTCTTGTCTGCTGCCTGGTCACTGTGAATTTTTTTCTAGTAAAATATTGTTTACATTTAAACTTTAAAGTGGTTTTCCTCCATCAGAACACGTCTAAACGCAAGCGAGACAAAGAGTCTGGAGTGTCCCGGGGTATAGACTTCCAACATGTGGCGAATGTGATCAACTTCGACTTCCCGCTAGATGTGAGCTCTTACGTGCACAGGGCAGGACGTACTGCCAGGGGGTCAAATCAGGTAAGAAATTTGTTATATTACCAGAAAGTATTTTGTCATAAGAAATGTTTTTGAAGTAAATGGAAAAATCCTATGGAAAAGATGAAACGGAAATGTGTCACGAGCGTCACACGACTATATACATATGTGTGTGTGTGTGTGTATGAGATGCGTGCGCAGCTCTTCCCGACGAGCATAAAAGTTGGAGAGTAACTCGGCGAAGGCTCAAACGCATATACATAAATATGTATGTGAGTGATACGTCCGCTGCTCCATTCCTCTATGCCTTATGCACCGCTTAATGTTAGGGTATTTAAGAAAAGGAGTTTCACTTCAGATGTGTGGTCCGTGCACACATTTTTGTTTTCTATAGGGAAGGTCCGTGCCCCAGCTATGGGGACATTAACAGGTTGATATAATGTTGATGAAACTTAAATTTGTCTGTCCTATTTCCTTTACAACTTCTGCAAATAAGTATTAGATTTAGGAAATATATGCTATATGAGTGTCAAAAATATAAAGTTTATTCCTGTAGCTAACTAGAAGATAGGTAGAGAAAATATTTACTAGAAGAAAATCCAAGTGGTCCGGTTTTCAGAGGGACTGGACCAGCTAAATATTGGACCGAGCGGAATTGTTTTATAGTAAATATTGTTTTTAGCTTTTAAATTGTAATAGTTAAATGTTAAAAGAGAGAAGTTTTTGTTCTTCAGCTTGTTTTATAAATTAATATTTCCAATGCTCACACCAATTAGCCTAGACCTAAAGTAAGCACTGTCGGCTTGTGTTATGCTATACTAGATTAACGGATAGAATACATATACTAGTACATATATAAGTACATTTATATAGAAATACATTATAATTTTTATTTTTTAAGCATGTAACTGCTTGATGTTTAAATCTAAAGAAAAATCCACGCGGACCAGGCAGCAGATGGGACTCGAACCCGCACCCTTCGCTATCCGGACGAATGCACTGACCAATTATGCTACCGCGGCCCTGTTGGCCGCGTCGTAATTCTTCTAGCCATTCTTAAGCTGCAAGGCAGCGCCATCTCTTCGCATTGTAGGTAACCCACAACAAACATCTGCCCCCACCGGGTCCGAACCCGGAACCTCTCAAGTAGGCGACACCTTGAAACCTTGTCCGGGGTACATACCAGTCAGCCACTGAGCTTGTAAAAAAAAATATCAGGTATATTTATAAATCTTTTATGTGTGTGGCTGTGTTTAATGCCTCAATATGTAGTTGCTCTTAAGTATTAAAACTTATTAACTTTGTTGTACAGGGATCAGTACTGTCGTTTGTCTCAATACGGGAAAAAGGACTGATGGATGCAGTCGAAGAACACCTTGCCAAAGGATTTAACGGTCAAAAGGTTTTGCAGTAAGTAGTATTGACGAAACACTATGAAAGTTAAATAAAATCCTTACACATTTGCATTTTAATGTAAAAACTAAGAAAAAAATAAATTCAAGTGGGTTCATTATATTGTTTTAAATCACTTACTCCGTGATCATGGCGCTTGCAACATTGCCAAAATATCGGAGACTCATAAAAAACAAGGTACATAGTAACAATCCCGTTGATAGCTATAATCACTGCCGGATTTAGGGGAGGGCAACCGGGGCGAAAGCCCAGGGGCCTCCACAAACGGGGGGCCCCACAATAGACTTCGGAAAAAAAATCTTTCAAATTCCAACTAGTAAACACTAGTAAACATCTTTTCCTTTGATATTTTTTTTTTGCTCTTTTACCTTTACCTACAGCCTACAGTACTTTGTACATCTAACCAGGGCCAAATTAAAGGCAGGACAGGTGGGGCTGTGGCCCAGGGGCCTCCACAACAACTTAAGAAATAACAACATTTCGATGGGTCAACAAGCATGCAAATCCTAAATGGCCTGGAGCCTCCACAATCCTAAATCCGGCCCTGGCTATAATGGGTTCATTTAGTTAGATTAACAACTTTTTGGCCTTATTGACTAAAATTTTAATAATCAAAATAAAAAAAATGTACATTAAATAAAACTAGTTTTAACGGGTTAATGCATATAACTTTATTTATTTATTGACGTTTCGCAGCCTTTTCAGATGTGACGAAGCAGACCTGAAAAGGCTGCGAAACGTCAATAAATAAATAAAGTTTCATGCATTAACCCGTTAAAACTGTTTTATTTAATGAGTGATGTGCGTGAAAACCTAAGAAACAAAAATGTACATTATCAATGAAATAAATTCAATTAAAGTTTTTGTGATTACGACTGCGTAACATTGTGTGACGATTCCTACAATGTCTAGGTTAAAAGTTATGAGTTGAGGCTAGTAGTGAGTGTTTCAATTATCAGCATTTGAAATAGTCTGCTTTTAAAAAAAAAGCAAAACAGCATGATTTTAAATTATTAAATTAATAAACAGCACGCTCTTTACTTAGTCTCGCCATCTAGGTTCATTACTAAATAATAAAAAAACCGGTCAACTGCGAGGGTTCCGTACAAACTCAATTTAAAATTTTAATTTTTTTTTATTTTAAGATGTAACTAAAAATTTACGGTTTACATAATTTTTTTCTGTATCTGTACTATAAGACGTTACTTCGTATCGAATTGCAATATTCTAAGTTCACGGGAAGTACCCTGTAGGTTTTGATTCCCGTTCGAGTTTCGAAAATTTGCGGCATAGACGGATGTATCTTTTGATTGCTTTGTCTTAGAAGTTTGATTTTTTCGCGTCATTTTTTCGGTTAATCGGCGTTCTACTGTAATTAGTGACTTAGATATCTTATATATAAAATACTCGTGTCGCGGTGTTTGTGGTTAAACTCCTCCGAAACGGCTTTCCCGATTCTCATGAAATTTTGTGTGCATATTGGGTAGGTCTGAGAATCGGACAACATCTATTTTTCATCCCCCTAAATGTTAAGGCTGGTCCACACTAATTTTTTTAGCTTAACCCTAAATTTTCACCCTTTTTGTATATTAACCTTCCCTTCCCTTCTACCATCAACCCCTATTTTTTTATGGCGGTACGAAGTTCGCTGGGACAGCTAGTTAATATGTAAATATTTGTGTATAGAAAGTACTCGTTCGCACTAGAAGAGGTGGAGGGCTTCAGATACCGGTCCCGGGACGCGTGGCGAGCCGTCACCCGCATCGCTGTGAGGGAGGCCAGGCTCAAGGAGATCAAGCAGGAGCTCATCAACTGCAAGAAGCTGCAGGTTAATGCTTCATGTCTATAATCATAATCATAATTAAATCATTTAAATCTAAAGAATAGTTCACTAGAAAAAAATCCACGCGGACCAGGCAGCAGACGGGACTCGAACCTTCGCTAACAGGGCGAATGCACTGACCATTATGCTACCGCAGCCCTGACGGCCGTGTCGAATTTTTCCTAGCCTTAGGCCATCAAATGTTTAATACTTGTAAAAGTATTCATTTGACATTGTAGGTTACCTACAATGCGAAGAGATGGCGCTGCCTTGCAGCCTTAAAAATAAAATTATGCTTTTTAGATTTCTTTTTAATAATGATTTTTATTTTTTTAAGCATTTAACTGCTAGATGTCGACTTAATATTACTTAATATCTCAATCGACTTTTATTGCCGTGACTATTGATAATTGACGAGCTCGATCTGTAAGTTAAGCAACTTTTGCAAAGGTCATTCATCAGATAGGTGACCAATAATTTACTATCTCCAGATGCTCCAGCATCCCCGTGCTTCAGAAGGCTCGTTAAGTGGATGTTCCCAGCTGCATCTGCAGTTGTTTAGTTAGGACAACGCTATTCTCCCTATTCCATTCATTTATTCCAATATAAAATCAATATTATAAATTCACATGATGACAACCGTAAGAACATAACACATTGATGAATGTCTAATCTTCTCTCTGACCGATATCCATACTGTAAGAAATCAATATGAATGAATCGAACAAAACTTTAACCAATTGCTAACTTGCAGGGTTACTTCGAAGAGAATCCCACGGACTTGGCAGCGTTGAAACGAGATAAGGCTCTGCATACGGTGAAACTGCAGCCCCACTTGGCACACATTCCGGAGTACCTTCTACCAGCTGCGTTGAGGAACGAAGAACCAGCAGATGTTGAGGAATCAGCCCCGCCCCCGGCTAAAAAGAAGAAGCAAAACATTCAGTATGGGAATGCGAAGAGATTGAAATACCAGGTTGGTTGTATTTTCCTGTTTAATTTTTTTTTTGTTATTAGCATTTAACTGCTTGAAGTTTAAATCTAAAGAAAATTTTACTAGAAAAAAGTCCACGCGGATCAGGCAGCAGACGGGACTAGAACCCGCACCCATCGCTATCCGGGCGAATGCACTGACCATTATGCTACCGCGGCCCTGTACCCCGAAATGTCAACGTCAAACTTGACATTGACATTTTGGTTTGCAAACTATTCGAATTCGATAATACACACATCAAAAGTGTCTAGGGATCAACATATATTTTTGCAATAACTTTTCTCCTGATTGATATTAATTAAAATTTTCTTTAAGGATTCATCAAATAAAGTGTTTTCGTTTGTCACAGTAACGATAAACCAAGTCACCTTTGCATTAATAAAGAAATTTGCCATTTTCCTAATAAAGGGATTTTTGACATTTGAACCACTAACACAAAAGTTCGAAAAAAAGACTGAAATAACAGTTTTCTCTAAAATTTTATTGGGTAACTTAAACAATTAATAATCCGTATTTCTACCGCGAACACTAACAACACAAGAACATCGGTTTGGCATTCTCAAAATGAGTTCATCCAAATCACGCTGTGGAATGGCCGCCCATGTTCGTTGCAACAACAAAAAAAGGTCTTCTTGCGACTGGATACCCTCCATATTCGGCAGAGCTCTTCTCTGTAGCATATCCCATGCATGCTCAATCGGGTTCAAGTCTGGCGACTGAGCAGGCCAGGGCAGGACATTGATGTTAGCTGCGGCGAGAGTCTGTCTTACAACTCTTGCGGTGTGCGGTCGTGCATTATCATGCATTAACTGAAATAAGGGACCGATTTGCACTTGTAGAGGAACGATGACGTCTGATACAATCGTCTCAGCATAAATTTGAGCGTTGAGGTTGCCTCTGATCCAAATCAACTCAGTTCTTCCGCCGATCCAAATACCCGCCCATACCATGATGGTTCCACCACTATAAGGATGGACTTCCTGGCAGGATTTTAATCGCTGTTGGCGTCCAGGGGTTCTCCAGTGTCGTATACGTCTTGTATCCGGTCTCATACCAAAACGAGACTCATCAGAAAAGCACACGAAACGCCATTGTTCTTCTGCCCAATTTCTGTGTTCAAGAGCCCATTGATATCGAATCCTACGATTGTGCATTGCTATAGGTGGTACCCGTAGCGGTCTTCGGGAATGAAGGTTCACTTCATGCAAGCGGTTTCTGACTGTTTGGTCGCTAATTAAGTTCCCTGAAGAGTGATGAAGCCTCACGGCTAACATCATGGCGGTTATTGTTGGAGCTCTTCGAGTTAAGATTTGAATGTATCGGTCTTGTCTCCGTGTGGTGCAGCGATACCGTCCTCCATGGCGCTCAGCCACGGTACCAGTGCTTCGGTATCGTGTCCAAAGTCGACTGATAACACTCTGACTTGTATTCAGAGCTAAAGCCACAGTACGTTGCCGGGAACCAGCTTCTATCATTCCCACGGCTCTGAGCATTTCTTCCCTGCTTAAATGACGTCGCCGCTCCATAATAACGTTGGTTTTAATCAGTAGTAGGGAAACAGTAGCACTAATAATGTCTTCAATGCGTTGTATGTTTTTATAGGGAAAATATTGACAGCTGATTTTCATCTTTTACTCGAATTTGATTCACAGTTCCTGATTCAAATTATGAAATGCACCAAAAAGGATCCATATAAATTTATAAAATCATAAATTTATTACAAAGCCACATCTCAATCTCAAGAAATCCGCATAAAAATGCTTGATCCCTAGACACTTTTGATGTGTGTAGTTCGTGCTAGGGGTACAGTATCCTTAGCACGAACCAATATCGAATTCGTTACGTTTGCGATTCCGAAATGTCATTGTCAAATGTGAACTGATTTTTAGTTCTCGTTGCGTACCTAGTGGCGCTGCTATTCAAGTTTCCATACAAAATTTGACACTGACTGAATATTCACCGGCGGCCGAAACGTGTGACGTCACAGAGCTCGATCGTGGTTCACTCTGCTTGAGCTTTAGTAGCGCCTCTACGCACGCTCGCGCCCGAGCACTAGAGACTAGAAACTTGAACAGCAGCGGCACAAAGTACATAACGCGAACTAAAAATCAGTACACATTTGTCAATGACATTTTGGACTCGCAAACGATACGAATTCGATATTGGTTTGTGCTAGGGGTACTGTACTCTATACTGTCTTAAAGTCAATTATTAAGCATCTGTACCCCTAGCACGAACCAATGTGTACTGATTTTTAGTTCTCGTTACGCACTTTGTGGCGCTGCTGTACAAGTTTCCATACAAAATTTGACATTGACATTTCGCACTCGCAAACTATTCGCATTCGATAATGGTTCGTGCTATATATATATGGTATTGATTAGCTGTTACTCTGTATTATCAACAACAAACAACAGAAGCAACAAGTTAATATTACGTTTTGTTTATGACAGGCGCGGCAAAAGGATCCGCTGCGTAATTTGAAGGTGAAGACGAAAACCACCGCCGCAGCGGACACTTAGCAAGCACCTCGTTAGTGCCATCTCAACGTCAGAAACTTAAATGATTTATGTTTAATAAAATATATTTCGTTTAAACAACCTTTTTATTCCATTTCTCCTCCAAATTGCCTCTTTTTCCATTGTAGTATAAAGTTAATCCCCTTTATTTAGAAACGCAGAAGTAGTATGCATCAGAAATTTATATGATTTATGTTTAATAATATATTTCGTTGACACAACTTTTTTATTCCAATTCTCTTCCAAAATGCCCCTTTTTCCATTGTAGTATAAAGTTTATCCCTCTTATTAATAAACGCAGAATAAGTTCGGATTAGAAACTCATATGATTTATGTTCAATACAATATATTTTATTTACAAAACTTTTTATTCCAATTCTCCTTCAAAATGCTGCTTTTTCCATTGTAGTATAAAGTTTACCCCCTTGTCAATGAATGCAGAATAAGTTTGGATCAGAAACTCATATGATTTATGTTTAATAAAATATATTTCGTTTGCACAACTTTTTTATTCCAATTCTCTTCCAAAATGCCTATTTTTCCATTGTAGGATAAAGTTTATCCCCCTTATTAATAAACGCAGAATAAGTTCGGATTAGAAACTCATATGATTTATGTTCAATACAATATATTTTATTTACAAAACTTTTTATGCCAATTCTCCTCCAAAATGCCTCTTTTTCCATTGTAGTATAAAGTTTATCCCCCTTGTCAATGAATGCAGAATAATTTTGCATCAGAAACTTATATTATTTATGTTTAATAAAATATATTTCGTTTAAACAACTTTTTTATTCCATTTCTCTTCCAAAATGCCTTTTTTTCCATTGTAGGATAAAGTTTATCCCTCTTATTAATAAATACAGAATAAGTTTGGATCAGTTACTCCATGTTTTGTCTCTGTTCTTTGAATGGCAAATGTCATTTGAGTGATATGAACAAAACACGGCGTAACTAGTCAAAGCTTATTCCATGGTTAATAATAAGGGGTAATGTTTATGATACATTCATGATACCACAGAAATATATTGAAATTACGATTTTATTACTCATTTCATTATTCTCATTGCTCATGCAATTTAGTAAATTGCAGCTCCTATGATTATAAGTGTCGTCGCACACGGGCCACCACAAAACGCCGCCACCGGCATATTTCTTGTAGTTTTCATATATTTTATATGGACTCCGGTGGCCGCCACACGCTACAAATCGTCGTTGCTCGCTTCTTGTGGCCCGCACCGGCCACTTAATGCGTCGATACAAAACGCCGCCACACGTCAATCGCGCGATTCCCCACCCCTCTCTCCCTTGCCTTAGTCGGCCGCTGTCGCGCGCTTCAGCCACTTTAGTAGCCGCTTCTAGCTTCTCGTGGCGGCGTTTGTGGCTGTGGCGTGTGGCCCGTGTGCGGCGACACTAAGATTTTTTTTTTTTTTTTTTTTTTTTTTTAAAATAACCCACACCAATTAGCCTAGCCCCAAAGTAAGCACTGTAAGGCTTGTGTTATGGGATGCTAGGGTAACGGATAGAATACATATACTGTACATATATAAGTATATTTATATAGAAATACATATTAAACATCCATGACTGGAGTACAAATGCTCGTATTCATCACACAAACATCTGCCCCCACCGGGATTCGAACCCGGGACCTCTCGAGTCGGCGACACCATGAAACCCGGCGTACAAACCACTCGACCACGGAGGTCGTCCATCATCATCATCATTAGCATCGTCCAGGGGCGGATCTACTTAAAGGCTTTTTGGGCTGCAGCCCAGGGCCCCGCGAATACAGAGGGCCCCCAACCGAACTGAAACCAATAGACGATATTGTCAGTAATATAAATTATCTAGAATTAAAAAAAATCCGATCATAAGGTTGGCAACACTGCGATCAATCAACCCGTGTGCAAACGAAATCTATCAAACGGAACGGGGAATTCCCTGTCGCTTGTTTTCGGTCGGTGTATTCCGTGTACTGTCTATTATTGACTTACGCCCGCTTATCGCCCGACGCTTTTTTTTATTTTTAGAAATGTGTTTAGTGCGTGTGTTTAGTTTACTAAATGATAGATAGCTTAAAAGTTATAAGGACCGGACCTTTCTTTTAATTTACTAAAATGGAAAGTATTCAGTATAACTAGACTTTCTGCTTTTAAAAGGCAGTAGGTAAGTAATAGTACATTACGATACGCGTGACCTAAGTTGCCTATTCCTAAGGCCACAAGTATCGTATACTATTTTATAGCAAGTGTGACATAAACCCGCCCCGGACGCGGGCATGAGGGGGGGGGGGGGGGGGCGGATTCCCCCCCCCGAGGGATGCGATTAGTGTTTTGAAAGTAAAATTCATGTATTGCAATCACAAAGAATTGCAATACAGACTGCAAGTCAAACTCTGAAAGAAAGAATTCTGCAAAGATACAATTCTCGCGGAATAAATTATAGCTAACCGTTTCTCCTTGTTTTGACTGTCACTGAAAATCCCTAACCTATCGCTAATTTGTCATTTGTTTGCTGTGAGTTTTTAAGCTCCAAATGACATTTAAATGTGTTTCTTTTTATTTTTTCTACATGAGTGAAGTTGGTCAATTCATTTACACACCGTGCAGAAATAGGCAACTTAGGTCACGGAAAAGCGTGCGTAAAGTGCGGGTTTAGGTCACACTGTGCTATAAAAAGAATTATATACATGACTTTTTTATTTTTATTTCAATTTCAAAACTAAATGAATCGAACTCGTATTATATTTAATGTTAATTTGTGAATTGCTACACTCATTACAAAGTAGGTATTAAAATTAAAATTTCTATCCAGTTCTTTGTTTATTTTCAGAAAAATATCTTATTTTACAATATGTTTGCTAGAAAATATAAAAGTGGAGCTGAAAAATGAAAATTACAGTTTGGTCGAGAAAAAGAAAGAAATAAATGCGCAAAATTTCTATTTTTTTTTAATGCAGAAGATATAAACGCATTAAATCCATTAAAAAACGTAAAGGAAGGTATTTCATGCGAAGAGTATCTAACCGAAGGAAGCAAAAAATCGCAAAACAAGGAAGAAAAATAATACAAGTGATGAAAATTTGCAAGATTTAAAAAACCAGAAAAAAATACCAACGATGAAAATGTGCAATATCTTGACTTCCAGCAACCCGCTGGTTCCTCTGTTATCGAAATTGGTGTTCAGCAAAAGGAAGGTAATACCGATACCGAGGTGGAAAGAAATTTAGAAAATATTAAGTTTCAGTTTGAGAAATATGTTGACGTGGGCTTGTGGCCAGATTTGCTAAATAATGAATTTATTTTACAATAAATAATGTTAAAATTAATAAATAAAATATTTTGTTTTCCTATTTTCTTCCTGTACTTAACATATTAGGTCACATTACTATACCTACATCACTACAGAAAACAGTTTCTTGTCAGAATGGCAATTAGTTGAGTAATTAAGTAGGACCCCTAAGCAGTATTAGCCCAGGGCCCCACAAATTCAAGATCCGCCCCTGGCATCGTCCTTACCAAGGCCGGATTTAGAGGTGTGGATCCCGAGGCAACGAAGGAGTGGAGGCCCCTAAATATAGGCTAGACCACTTACGATTTACCCCCCGATCCTGAGAGGCCTTCAGTCGCTCAGTCTCACCCCGATATGGGTGCACATTATAGTGCATCCGTCCTCTAAGCGCACTATGCAGTAGTATTTAATAAGGTAGCGCTGCATTATCGCCTTCTCAGGGGTTGATTGCATCAAACCCTATTGCATCAGGCCACAAGCATCCCCCCACGGGTGTGTATTAATCAGTAAGAGTGACATAACCCTACAGTCGGCATCCATGAGGATTTTACAGCCGCACCCTCGCCTGGGAGAAAACAAAATATATATATTACGATTGTCGAGACGTGGACACTCACGGCTGGACTGGTCCACCAGTTTAAAGTCGCTCAGAGAGCTATAGAAAGGGCTATGCTCGGAGTATCCCTGAAGGACCGCATCAGAAATGATGTAATCCGACAGAGAACCAGAGTCACCGACATAGCCCACCGAAATAGCAAACTGAAGTGGCAGTGGGCTGGTCACATTAGCCGCAGAACTGACGGCCGATGGAGCCGTAAAGTTCTTGAGTGGAGACCGCGACTCGGTAAACGTAGTGTGGGACGCCCTGAGACAAGATGGGATGATGACATTCGTAGGCTGGCTGGAGTGGGCTGGATGAGAGTGGCAGAAAATCGGGAGCAGTGGCGTGCATTAGGAGAAACCTATGTCCAGCAGTAGACGAGCATGGGTCGATGATGATGATGACGATTTGCACCCTGGTTGTGTCAGGCTGTGGACCAGAGGCACCCGCCTTTCCTGCCCAGCAGGGGTTTCACGACAGAGATTAACGAAAATAAGCGTGAGATACAGACCCGACTTTCTCAGTGGGTACTTTGGGCACGTGCCCAGGTTCTCGCGATCGACAGGGGGCCCCCTCAGATCAAATACAAAGTCCCTAGTTCCTGTTAAATCACCAAACGAAAGTCATAGGGGCCCCCTTATCCTAATATGCCCAGGGCATCCAATAGGTCAAAGACGGCACTGGTGAGGCATTTGAAAACCTTCGGCAGTCAAAAATCACAAAGTCAAATCATAAGCTATAGCCTTAGCCATCCCGATAGGCGGTTAGGCACGTTGGTACTTACCCGAACTTATTGTTTAGGGTGGGTAGATGGCTAGATGTAAGCGATTGACGTCTAGAAGTAAGCGCGTGGATGGCTTGACGTCCAAATGTAAGCAGGTAGATGGTTAGTTTAGTTGGTATATAACTTCCTTGTGCTAGACATATGGACAAGTCAATCTAACCATGACAAGCAAGTGGTTGACGTGATGTAAGTGATCGCTTCCTTAGTTTTGTGAGGTCATCGCGAACAAACATAAAAAAAAATACATACACACCGATTAGCCAAGCCTCAAGTAAAGCGGACCTAGCCAGGTGATCCTGAAGTCGTATATCAGGGCGTATTTACAAATCTGGAGCCACGGCCCACCTACGATTTCTACCCCCCCTCTCCTCACAGAATTACTAAATCAAATCAAAATATAGGTTGACGAATGCCTTTATATGACTTCGACCGCCCATCGCAGCACTTGCAGCTTGCCCCGCAGTCCGCCGCTCCGGACTATGACCTTCTTGGGCCTAGCGTAAATACGTCCCTGCCAATTAGGTAGTCATGTAGAACGCGGCAAGGTTATAATCACCCGCACTGGCCTTAGCAGAGGGGTTCCGATATTACGCAATGCATCACCCATCCCTCAGCCTTTTTCCGTTCACTGCAGGACATAGGCCTCCCCCATAGAACGCCACAATGCGCGGTCCTGCGTAATCCACATCCAGCGGCTCCCAGCACATTTGACGATGTCGTCAGTCCACCGTGTTGGGGGCCGCCCCACGCTGCGTCGTCCGGTACGTGGTCGCCACTCGAGGACCTTTCTTACCCAACGGTTGTCAGATCCTCGAGCGATGTGGCCTGCCCATTGCCACTTCAGCGTGCTAACTCTTCGGGCTATGTCGTACACACCGGTCCTTCTACGGATCTCCGTATTTCGGATCTTATCACTTAGGGAAACACCGAGTATAGCCCTCTCCATAGCACGCTGCGCGACTTTGAATTTTGTTATGAGGCCGACATTCAGAGACCACGTCATGCATCACCCACTTCCCGTTTATTTCGGAGTTATATTTTCTCCTGAGCAGGGGCTAAAAATCCGGACACAGACAACTTGAGAGTGGCACCATTGCCACTCTCAAGTTGCACTCAACCATTTGAGTGCACTAATTCAACCCTTTAAACGGTGTCTGAATGGGGTGAATCCAACCTTGTCAATTTTAATCCCACGAAGACCCAGGCTTATATTTTCTCTGCTCCGCCCGCTACCAGCTACCGCTACCAGCGTTTGAAGCTAGATAAGAGATGATAGACGAGTTAGGAAACTTATAGGCGATGAATATTTCGGGGAGTATGCACAAAAACTATTCAAATTCAAATTAATTCCGACTGCACTTTATACCATCGGATGACGAGACATAGACAGGTACTACATCCGTGCTTGGTTGACATTCCTCCACTGCGTACCTCACAATTCGCATTCTCCATCATCATGCGATCTAGGGAATGGAATTCCCTTTCTGCGTCATAATTCACCGATACATATTCTTTATAGGGATCAAAATTTCAAAAATTCAAAATTCAATATCGTTTATTCAGTCTAGGCTGTTACAAGCACTTGTGAATGTCGAAAAGCTACGCCATCGGTTCGCAAAACTACGGCGGGAGACCTTGTACTGAGAAGAACCGGCAAGAAACTCAGCAAGGGCTGCTTTTTTCTCCCTGTTTTATTTCATACAGTGTCGTCCAATTGAAAGTTGACATCAAACTTGCAAACATGTGTTGAGGTCAACTTCCATCACATAATGTCAAATATGTAACAATCAATGAATTTACTAACAATAACTGCAAAGATAAGTCCCAAAATAGCAAGAAACAATTTTCAAAATAAAATGAACAAGTATATGAAAGGGAGTAAGTGCAAGGTTCTCTTCAAAACTCTTTCTATAACTGGGGGCCTTAGTTTTAATATAACTTTTGAAAAATTATCTACAAGTAAAATTACAACCAGGCCGTTTTATCATTCAAATATTGATTGACAGTATAATATCCTTTCTTAAGTAAACAATTCTTAATGTGTATTTTAAATTTATGAGGAGGCAAATGAAGGATATCAATAGGAATCTTATTATAGAAATGTATACCTTGAACCATAAATGATTTATGAACCTTCTGTAACCTGTAATTTGGTATCTTGAGTTTATTTTTATTCCTTGTATTAAAAGAATGTATGTCACTGTGTTTTAGATAATAGTTAATATTGCTTCGAACAAAAAGTATGCAATTATAAATGAATTGAGAAGCAACAGTCAAAATCCCGATTTCTTTAAATTTTTCTCTAAGAGATGTTCTAGAACTAAGTTGATAAATAGCCCTTATAGCTCTTTTTTGCAAGATAAATATAGTTTCAATATCGGCTGCTGATCCCCAGAGAATAATACCATAGGATACAATACTATGAAAGTAACTAAAGTATACAGTTCTAGCAGTAGCTACATCAGTAAGTTGTCTTATTTTACGTATGGCATAGGCTGCTGAACTAAGTTTACCAGCTAGCAGAGAAATATGAGGATACCATTGCAATTTCGAGTCTATGGTTATACCTAAGAATATCGTTGACTCAACTAAATCTAGGTTTTCATTGTTTAGTTTAATTCTAATGGTTTCGCTTCTAACATTAGGTAAAGTGAATTTAATGCATTTGGTTTTATTTGCATTTAATTTTAAGTTATTTACATTAAACCAGTGCAATACTTGTGAGAGAGCATTATTTACATCGTCAAAGTTATTCTTGTATCGGTCAACCTTAAATAATAAAGAAGTATCATCAGCAAACAATACGATCTCACACAATTTTTCCACAAAAAATGGCAAATCGTTTATGTACAATAAAAATAGAAACGGACCTAAAATCGATCCCTGGGGAACGCCCATTTTCACATAAGATCCAGATGACTTAACACCATTTACCTCTACAGTTTGAACTCTGGAACTGAGATACGATAGTAGCAAGTTTTGGGCTGCGCCTTTGATTCCATAGTGATTTAATTTTAACATCAGCGTCTGGTGCTCAACGCAGTCAAACGCCTTGGATAAGTCACAGAATACCCCAAGAACATTCTGCGACTTCTCCCAGGCTTCCATTATATGTCTTATAAGTGCAACACCCGCATCCGTTGTTGATCTACCCCTAGTAAAGCCAAATTGATTATTATGTAACAGTTTGTTCAAACTGACATGCGATAATAATTGATCTAAAATAATTTTTTCGAAAATTTTACTTAATACCGGTAATATTGATATAGGTCTGTAATTACCGGGATCATCTCTTATGCCGTTTTTGAAGAGAGGGATAACTTTACTATATTTCATAAGGTCTGGAAAATCACCTTGATCAATACACTTATTGAATATATCTGCAAGATAAGGAGCGATAACTGTTATTATACTTTTAGTAATTTTAATAGACATTCCAAACAAATCACACGTATTTTTCTTTTTAAGTGAGTTAAAGCATTTTATAATATCCATAAAATCAACATGTTTAAACGTAAACAGGTTATTACACCGAGGCACACACGTCTCTAGCAAACTCTTAGCACCCGCTGGCGTCGAATTCAAATTAGAAGTAGTGATTAATGGTATATTAACAAAATATTCATTAAAAGTATTGGCAATCTGTTCTTTTGTTTTAATTTGAATATTATCTACTTTAAGTGCGATCCCATCATCGAGGGTTCTTTCTTTACCAGTTTCTCTATTAATAACATTCCATGTCGTTTTAATTTTATTATTAGATTTTATGATTTTATTTTTTATGTAATTGGATTTGGCTGTTGCACATACACTTTTGAATGTTTTTGAGTACCTTTTAACATAATCAATGAAACCCTGAGAGTGATTGTACTTCCTTAAGTAGTACAAATCATAAAGTTTATTTCTGCTCTTATAAATACCAGACGTAGCCCAGTCACAGAAGTTCAACTTTTGAGTTAATTTCAAAGTTTTAAGCGGAAAAGCCTTATCGAATTCTTTCTTAACCAAAGTGAACATATTGCCGTAAAGAATATTAGGATCCTCATGTGTCCATGGCATTAGAAACATTTTATCATCAATATTGTTTTGAAAATTTTCTAAACGTTTATTTGTTACTGGTCTTAATTCAATGAATTTGGGCTTAGTAGTGTCATTTGTATTATATGTTATTTTTAAGCCGTAATGATCTGATGTGATACAATTAATAATTGATTTACTAACTGGATTATAATCAGTAAATATATTATCCAAACAAGTAGCTGAATGAGATGTTACTCTAGTAGGCTCAAAAAATTGATGTACCAAATTAAAACATTTGAATAGTGATGTTAGGCGAATTGACATTGAATTATTTTCAAGAATGTTAATATTGAAGTCACCAACTACAATCAAAAACTTATTTTTAGACTTTAACTTTTTTAGAACATTCTCCATCACTGATTCAAAAACACTAATGTTGCCTAGAGGGGGTCTGTATACACATACTATAATAAATTCACTGAATTCAACACAGGATAGCTCAATAATACGTTCTACTGAGAGGCCAACTATGTCCTTCCTATCCCTAGTTTTTATATTTTTATTTACAAAAATTAATGTGCCACCGTGTATAGCTGCAGTACGAACATATGCACTTATCATTTGAAAATTGTTTATGCTAAGAGACACCTCAGAAGACTTAAGCCAGTGTTCAGATAAACAGATAACATGAATATCCTGGCTCTTTGCAAATAGTTCTAATTCTAAATCTTTGCCAGCCAACCCTTGAATATTCTGATAAATAATATTAATTTTGTTGGATTTGGCTGTTGTCGTACCCCTCAGTTTAAATTTGAGTTGGTCACCCTATTTTCTAAATTAATAATTTTATTAGTGCTGACACTAAAACAATCCAGTTGCATAGACTTTGTTATACCATGTATAACTGAGTTTTGTATATTAAAAGCTAACAAAGTAGCTATCCGAGTCTTATATTTTTTTGCAAGATACATAGTATCTGTGGTCAACTTAAATTTACTAATATATTTATTTATATCAAAATATAAAAAATTGTCACTATGACTATTTAATAAATTATAAATTATTAAATTCAAATTAAAGATGCGCTTGTTTTGTTCCCTAGTTAAATTTTCTGCATATGGGAAAGCGCTTATTATTATTTTACACTTGCACCTAGACTGATAGTTAAGTAGCACCTCTATATTTCTATACATATCTCTTGCTCTTATTTTAGAGCTGTCACCACACATAATAACTATGTTTGTCAAACTGTCCGCATCATACTGATTCAGTTCACTTATAATGTCATTTATTGATTTACCTGGCATACATATATTAGTAATTCTTTCATTACAATAATTCCTTAACATTAATCCAAAGCCGCATCCTAACTTATCCGAGAACATAATTGTTTTACTTCTAGTTGTGTTCTCAGATAGCACTGGTTTGAAAGGAGAGGTACTATATGTAGTGCAGATTGACCTCACAGGGGAGTTGTTATATGTTTTGCAAGTTGACCCAGAACAGACAGATGAACCACCAAAATTTTTAACTGTTTGAGAATTATTATTATTATTAACAACCTCTATAATTTCAGATGATGTTGATTGCAAGGAAGATTGATTTAAAGAACTACTTAATTGATTTTTTACTACAGACTCATAACGTTCTGCATTGTAGTTGCATAGTTCAACTAATTCTGAAGCTGATTTTATATGCTCACTTATTTGTTTTTGTGCATTTGAATATTTGTTAGATAATGTTTCTAGTGACTCATGTAAATATTGAATCTCTAAATGTAATTTCTTTGTATCACTGTCGTACACCTGCCTACTCTCAGTCAACTTTGAACTATATATATCTATAGAATCAATAAGGTCCATTCTTTCCTTCCTTAATGCTATATTTTTATGAAAACAATTATTTCTTTTAATTAACTTTCCTGTTCTTTTTATAAATTTACTAATGCGAATATACTTTTTTAGTTTTTTCTTGCCAGTTACACAGTTTTGTACAGCAGTGTTCTCATAAACAATAGGCTGTTGATATTGTGTCAAGGGCGCTCCGGGAGATGCCATTAATTCCTCAAAAAGGCTCTGTGTATGTGCTGTTTCCTGGAGTTGTTGAATTTCTTTATAATGTGCTAGTTGGTTATTTGCATCAATAAGTTCTTTTTCTAGGTCTGTGATACGTTGAAGAGCCCTCTCATATGTGTTGAACTGCTGGTCAAAGCTGTTGACAGTGTCGTTAAGATGGTCTCGTTGAAGAATCACTTCCATGTGTTCCGAGTGAAGTTGGGATAGTTCGCTCTTGAGCTGGGTGTTCCTTTGAATATTTTTCTCAATTTCCTCTTCACCCTCATCACGTTCACGAAGTAGCTGGCGACAAGTTTCCTTTGTTACCTTGAGTTCTTCCAGGGCTTGTTTCAATTTAAGCTCTGTACTTTGAACTGCAGCTTTGCGGGTCATCATTGTTATTTGTGTATAAAAATTCAATAAGCTGAAATTAATAAAAGAATATAAGTTTCTTTTTATAGTAATATTTAAAGCAAATAGAGTAATTAATGAGTTTAAATGATTATGAAAACAAAAATAGATAGAGATATTAAAAAGAGGGTAGAAAATAATACATAAAATATGTATTAAATTTTACTTTTACTACTTTAAAAATGATTAATTCAAATTGATCAACTTAATATCATATAATATTTTTAAGATCAATATCAAGTTTTAATACTTTTACACCTAATAACTATGTAGGATTTAATTTCCCAAATCTTAAATAGTAACTTAACTTAGCAGCAAAGTATAATAAAAAGTAAGTATGATTTGTTCAAACTTTGCTGTTGTAATACGTTGTCATAATAAATATTGAGAACAATACTGTATCAGAAGTGTCAAAAGATATTAATAACAGCAAGTACAATATAAGAACAAATTACACAGCAATAGGGTTCAGACAGTTATTTTCAAATGTACTGTTGTTAGTGTATAGCTTGTGAAGAGTAAGAGTATGGTGTATGACTGGAGCAAAAAGTCACCATCAAATTTTGCTTCCACTATTATGTCAAGCAAAGAGAGGTTTACTGTGCTATTCGTTTTGAATTGTGACGTTACTCACTGATTAAGTGAGTTATGTGCAGTAATTTGTTGAGGTTTTCCGAATTGAAAAACTAAATTATACACTTTCATTAATCGACAATGACACTCTTTCTTATAGAAAATACTGATAAAATAAGATGTACTCCCCCGGTTTATGATGCAGCATGTCACACTATTGTCCTTTTTCGTAATTATTCTTGAATTTTACAACTTTTTCTTCTTGATTTTGACAAGTAGGTAGTCGTTACAATATTTGTGTTGCAGTATTTTAAATGTTTACTGTCCAATTCTTGAGAAAACAATTCCACACAATATTTACTATATAAACTACACTGTGAATCTATTTTTAAATAGAAATAAAACGAAAAACCTAATTATTTATAATTTTAAAACCAGCTGATACAAATTGACAAGTTCACCGGGTGCGTTCCGAAACGCGTTTTTTCAAATCTTCAAAGCAATAGTGAAAAGGCATTATTTGAGCATGATTGTTGTAAAATTAGAGAGATCCAGATTATTAGGCGTGCTCTCAGGCTTCCTACGCAAATCTATCACCCATTAGCCTTGGGGTGACTATCCTCTGGTACGTCCCGGTGTGACCATGTTATTTATATTACCATTAGGTGAGACCAAGGGCGGATCCAGGAGGGGGGGGGGTCCATGGGGGTCATGACCCCCCCCTGGGCTGGGTACAGATGGACCAAACCCAGGGGGATTGTATTTAAGTACTTTCAATATTTAATATACCACGACCACAGAACACAGAACCTCTTTCTGTGTTCTGTGACCGCGACTATATGACCCCCCCCCCGGCGCCAAAGCTGGAACCGCCCTTGGATGAGACTAGTGAATATGGTGTCTTCCGACCCACGCGCCGTGTCTCCGCTGGTGCTGAATCCGTGATGCAAAAAAACTTTTGTTTCTCTTACGGGCTTTGGTGCCCGACCTTCTATCCCAAGTGAGCCGAACAGTGAAAGTCAATCCTACTTACTCTGACTGAGATACATGGTTTAATTAAGTTTTGATGTCATCATATATTTGACGACACCGTATGAAATAACACAGAGACAGAGAAGCCCTTGCTGATTT
The DNA here is from genome assembly GCA_902850365.2 of Chilo suppressalis. Lineage (NCBI taxonomy): Eukaryota > Metazoa > Arthropoda > Insecta > Lepidoptera > Crambidae > Chilo > Chilo suppressalis. Next base: position 24,669,524 of record OU963904.1, on the reverse strand, counting down.
TCTTGCCCATTCTTCTCAGTTCAAGGTACCCGCCGTGATTTACGAATCGATGTGATGGCATAGCGTTTGACGCGTTTAAGAGTTTGCATACGAATACATATAGACTTTCGAAAGAGTAGTCTTTGCGGTAGAGCGAGAGGAGTGGTCGCTTTAAGTGCCAGCGTTCTAGGAGATGAAGTACAATTCGTCCCAGGAAGCGACGAGAGGAGAATCCCGCTCTACCCTTTGAGATGAGCGGAGTGAGATCGAGGCTGTTTGTTCGTTTCGGGAAATTGTTTATTACAACCACACTTACCACGGCAGATTATTTTCTTTACACACACTCCAATTGGCCTAACCCCAAAGTATGTAAGGTTGTGTTATGGGACACTAGGATAAAGTATAGAATACATACGTATAATATTTTTATTTAGAATTGCATATTAACATCAATGACTTAAGTACAAATGCTTGAATTTATCATATTAACATTTGCCCTACCGGGATTCAAACCCAGAACCTCCGAGATGGCGACACCTTGAAAACCGGCGTACATACCACTCCAACTACAGAGGTCGTCAAGGTTAAGGTTTGTTTAAAGGTTTAGACTGACTCTTTTTTTTTTAAAAGCTATGAAATAAGTCTCTTTGAAAACCTTTAAAATTAAAAGTGTAGTGTAAGTGACTGCTCTGAGTGCAGCCGTTAGTGAGTTGAATTTGTTTCACTTTTAGTCCTCGCTCAATTCCATTCGCAATGGAAACACATCAAGGCGGCCAAGTAATTACTAGTGCTTACTTGTGTTTTTAGTTTTTAAAGGGACAGCGCAGTACGCTAGTCCTACTACCAAAAATTACGCGTACAACGTACCCTATGAAAGGATAGTCACAGGCTGACCACTTCCAACCGCAGTGCAATGGTCGGAGCCAGCCCGGGGCAACCGCCTTCCTGATCACGGTACACCCTACGCAAGGTTAGTATGTTGGGTACAAACAAAGTATACCTTTATATGCATTCGCTTAAAAATCTCAACATCGCATTCTAATTGTTTTCAGTCATGACATCTGTTGGCTTAATTAGGTCATTTTTTCAACACCTGCCTCGTGACCTTTCTTATTACAGTTGTCAAACTTTTGTTTCAATATTTTTTCCAAACTTTTTTGATGGCTTCGGCAAATTGTACCACCATAATGTAATATGAATTTGTCGTAAATCTCAGAACACCGCAGTCGTTTTTATGTGACGTCTTTTTACGGGTTAGCTAAAAGTTAAACGACGATTAAAGTGTTCAAACTTTTATTATTTTTATACAAATGTTTTAAACAGATTTCGAGTATCTTCTTTTCTTGGGTGGTTCTTTGGTGACTATTTTGGAGTCGCTGAAGGCTTTCCGAAGGGTGAGCGCCCGTTGGAGGCTGGTGAGATTCGCGGTGGACTGCAGGGAAGTTAGCGGCCGGCTGAGGTAGTATCCGTAAGGGCCCATCTCGCGCCGTTGCCATGGACTCGTTGTAATCCTGAACAATTTTCACTTACAATTTTTACTTTGTATTTTCACTTATTCTATGCCATGCAGTTCGTTAGGGCTGATTGCGACATATAATTTGTATTTTTGATGGTTGGTGTAGCAGTTTATAACTGCTGTACCAGCTATCTTCGCGTTTGGACTTTATCACCACTTAACATCAGGTGGGGTAGAGTCATTTGCCTTCCTCGCTATAAATAAATAGAAAATATAATCAAAAGGTTTGCTTCTTTTTAAACCTTACAAAATTAGCTTTAGCGATCATTATAACGCTTAGTGTAGCGGCACACGGGCCACACGTCTCGGCCACAAACGCCGCCACGAGAAGCGGCTACTAAAGTGGCTGAAGCGCGCGACAGCGGCCGACTAAGGTAAGGGAGAGAGGGGTGGGGAATCGCGCGAGTGACGTGTAGCGGGGTTTTGTATCGGCGCATTAAGTGGCCGATGCGGGCCACAAGAAGGGAGTAACGACGATTTGTAGCGTGTGGCGGCCACCGGTGTACCGTGTGTGGCGAGTCCATATAAAATGTATGAAAACTACAAAAAATATGCCGGTGGCGGCGTTTTGTGGTTGCGGTCGGTGGGCCGTGTGCGGCGACACTTAGGTATCTTTTAATTTGGCGTTTAAAAAGTGATCTAAGCTGACAACTCCTCTTTTTCCTAGCAAGAGCTCTCACTACACATCATTATGGATAACTAAAGATAATAAAGGGGAGCATAATAGATTTCCCGCTCGAATTGAAGCTCCCGCCTGGGGAAGTAACCTCCACTTTGCAGAAGAACACAGTAAAATAACTGTACCTCTTGGTGGTATTGTGTTTCTGTCGGTGAACAAGGTTCTAGGACTCTACAGGGTAGGCGATTAGGTCAGGGTAGGCAACGGAGGAAGTGATATCTGTGGTATCGCAAGCATCTTTAAGCTAAGGTGGCCGTTTACCATCAGTTGGCCCATATGCCACCCCTTTTAACCGACTTCTAAAGAGGAGGAAGTTCTATGATCGAGTGTATTTTTTTTATGTATGTTCACCGATTTCTCCGTCGATTGACGACTGACTTTGAAAATTCTTTTTTTATTCGAAAGAGTGCACTTCCGAGGTGGTCCCATTGGAACCAAGTCAAGATCTGATGGTGGAATCCGGGGAAATTGTGGGAAACCTTCAAATTTCAAAGGCACGCACGATGTTTTTATGCATGTTTACTGACTTCTCTGTCAATTGTGTTAGTTTACTTGGACGATGAAATTTTCACTAAAATTGATGAAATAAAAAAGGACATTGTTCTGCGTCCATACATAGTTAGCCTAAGAACCAACAATCATGAACTATTATTTTCTAGGTTCGAAATCGCAAGTTAATGACTGTAAAAACAAGGATTATTGACGGACACTTCTGAGAACTTAAATTATTGGGAAAACAATTTTTTTTTTGAGGTTATGTTTAATATTCAATGAAACATAGGTCAACCTATGAACATAGTACCTATGAACTCAGTATGAAGTGAATTAATATTACAACTAATTCATTTTATTCGGTGCGATTTTAAAGAATAACTATTAGGAAAAACTTGGTTAGGTAGGAATCATGAAAAAAATAAAAACTGTAGTTTTGCTTCTTATTTATTGACTATTTTTCACATAATTTTATCATATTGTATATCACATGTATTTGTATATTGTATATATATATGCAGCGTCAATGTGTATCAGGTGCTCTTGAATAATTTGGCAGTATGATCCTCTCAGGATGTAGTGGCATAGATTCACTAGCGCTTGGTAATAAGGTTTCTGCTCTTTCGTAACATTAGATAGCCGAAATAGTTAAATTAAAGGAAAAACAATCGCAAATAAACATACACAACTGGTAATCCGAAACGGGAATGCACGAATGCCATAGATTACTACGAATGCAAACTGCCTGCACAGATTATCGAGTTTTATGCCGGCCCTTCACTTGACATGCATAATAAGAAATGAAAAGGACAGACTGATGTCATGTTTTCAAATAGCAAATACGAATAGCAGAGTGAAGTGCCGGCATTAGGAAGAAAGAGTGTTTTTTTTGCAGCGCTGTCATAGATTATACACATAAAATGGTATTTATTGTCACAGATTATTTTTTAACTTTTTAATTTAGCTTACTTAACTGGAAGTGTCCGTGACAATCTAAATACTGATAATTATCGCAAAAATATACTAACAATTATCATAAATGCCAAATTGGTGTTGGTTCTTAGGCCAATTTTAACATTGTCCTTTTAAACAAAAAATAAAACCGATTTCGAAATCAAAAATGGAACTAAAAAGTGAAAAATAATATCTGGTTCATGATTTGAAAGTCGGGCGCGTCAAGATTGAAACATTAAATAGATTCTCGTTTCTGATCGCTGATAATACGTCTATCAATCTTGAACTTCCAAATCATGATTCAGATAGGTATAATTTTTTCCTTTTTGTTCCATTTTTGATTTTGAAGTCGGTTTTATTTTTTAACATAAAAATATTAACCATATCATGAGAGGTGGGGCTTCGGGGCGCGGCCGCGTGTGCAGGTAGACCGCCAGCGGGACCAGGCCGCACACCCACACCACCCACTGCTGCATAAGTTTTTTGCTTTCTACTATCTCTTCTATTGGGGCAGCTACGACGCTCTGCCAATGAGAAATAATATTTAGAAATAGGGATGATGACTAATTTTTTTTTCTTCGTTCATCAGGTAGATTATCAAAAAGTATTGGACACGTATTTTTTCTTTTTTCACATAATATAAACATTGCAGAGATATATTGATTTGAAAAGTCGCATGACGTCACGTTTGAGTACACTTATAAGTGAAAATTCACTCAAAAGTGACGTCACGAGCCCCTACTCCCAAACTTTGACGCGCTATAACTTTGTAATTTTTTGGTTGATTGCCCAAAGAAAAAATACGTGTCCATTATTTTTTGATTATTTAACTGACGGACTAAATAGAATTTCGTTTACTGTACCCCGTCATCACCCCTATTGCCCACTATTTAATTATCGCTCCTACGAACAACGACATTAAAAATATCGATGCCTACGATCATGACTGGTACAAACGAGTTACAAAATGATAAATGAAAAATATTTTTAAACAATGAATTAAAACCGATTTCTAAATCGCAAATGGAACTAAAAAGTTAATAAATAATATCCGGTTAGAGGAGCTCGATAACGCAAGTGGTTAGCGCGTTCGGCTGCGATCGTTGAACTTAAGCAACTTTCGCAGTGGTCGGTCATTGGATGGGTGACCAAAAATTACTATCTCGAGTTCCTCCGTGCTTCGGAAGGCACCCACGTTAAGCCGTTGGTCCGGGTGCATCTGCAGTCGTTAGCATCCACCAATCCGCACTGCGCCCGCGTGGTGGGTCATGGCCCAATCTCCCTATTCCATCCATAGGCCCCGGCAGTGGGAACATTAATAGGCTGATGATGATGATAATGATCCGATTCATGATCTGGAAGTCACGTGGGGCTTAGATTGAAACATGGAATACATTTTCATTTCTAATCGATATACGTGTACGGTATCGGTAATCGCGGAACCCTCAGAAATGAAAAACTCCCTTGCCTCATCGAAGCAGTACTCGACGAGCATCTTGATTACCCTGACCAGCACCATCCAGAAGTGTAGGCTGTATATCACCATCCAAATGAAGAGGAGATTCTGTAAAGGAGTACAATTTTTATAAATTAAGTAGGTACCTAAGAGCTACACTACAATGATTAAAAAAAAACAGCGCTTTTTTGCTGATTTTCACGTAAATTCTGTTTTTCGTTAAAAATACCTTCATATTGAACTTTTACTGGCGCATGCACTGATTTATTCTATAATTGATGGCAAAGAAACTTCAGCCGTTGCTACATCTTAGCCGATATATTAGCTCTGAGTCTCTGATATTGTTTGACAAGCTCTATCCCCTGGGTCCCGAACCTGGGGGTAATTACCCCTCCGGGGGTAAATCAGCCATACTCGGGGGGTAACAAAGAACCATATTATTTGGTCAAATCTAAATAATAAGAAAATACTATATAATAATACTACTAAGTAGAGCATGCGCTCCTTCTTGCTAGCGAGCCCGCGGGGTGCTGAGTGTGGGAAGCGGGGAGAGATTTCCTCCTGATGATGACATTATTAGAGACGAAGATGTAGCGGCCAAATTGGAATTTCTTGGACTGATGATAATATTTTAAAGTCGGAGTAAATTCTGGTTTCCTTATAGGTTACAGGGTTGGCAGCATTGGAAAGGTTAGGAAACACTGCTCTATCCCCAAATGCTACTGACGTGTTGGGGACTGCAGCCGGAACAATGTGTTGTTCGTATGTAAAAATCCTTTGATATATTGGTGTTGTGTTGTATGGCCGTGCCACGGACACGGCTCGCACGCTGCACGGTGTATTATAAATTCTGTAATGTTTTTTCCCTATAATAGCAGTACTACGGTTCTTAGTCTGGTTGACCGAACTACTGAAACTTTTCAGTTGCGATAGTTCGGTTGTACACGTCACTCGGACTATTTAGCCTCACCTGGTATAGTAGTTGGGTATTGGCGGAAAGCTGTTGTTTGTGATTGTCCTTCAGTCCGGTCGACCAAAACGAAAATTCCCCCGGGTTTTTTCGTTGCTAACAATAACAACATAAACCTGTAACACGAGTTCCCATAACGGCACCCTTCGGAAGAGGAACCGCCTGAAGATAGCGCCGAGCACCCGGTGCGCCAGTGCCGCCGCCCCGACGGCCCACAGTGCGGTCGGCACAGTTGACAGCGCGCTCTCGCCGCACTTCGCCCATTCTACTGTCTGCACACACCAATAAACTGTCTGAGGACAAGTCAACTCAATCGTCACTATCAGCCAGTCTTAACGTGGCCCCTACTACGTTACTGACTACTCCACCCGCACTCATGGCACGTATCGGCTGCACGCACAAGAAGTGTTACGTGATGTCACGAGTCACGTTATGTGGTGTTAGTTCATCGTTTGGCGGTTGTGAGGTGAGTTTGAGAGGTTCGAGTGTGCGGTCAACGTGAGGGAAGCATGGGAGGAGTTGGCGATGTCCAGAGGTCAGTAAGGGTGCTGTCTCCACGCGTGTTCAGTTTACTAACGAGACGATCAGGAGTTGATGTAATAAGCGTCTGTTTATAAAACTTCATATGAAGAATATTAGCTATTTTGATGCCGATTGGCTCAAATGAGCGAAGACTGTCCTATCCTAGGAGTTGGCAGAAAGAGTCACAACCCAAAAGGCGGGTGCAGTGCGGAATGGTGGGTGCTATGGACTGTAGACTCAACCGGGACCAGCGGCTTAATATGCCTTCCGAAGCACGGAGAAAGTCGACATGCAAATCCATATAGCCAACCGGGAGTTGCTTGACTTTTACTATTGCAGACTGGACGTGTACAGTGATATGGAGCTCCTACCAAAGGTACGTGGAACTGGTAAGTCTATGATCCCACAGTTCATGTTATTGAGCACGCGCCTTGGGATGAACCAAGGCTTTGTTTACATGTACAACTGGTGAGAATCACGAAAAGTAAGAAGGAAGTGGCAATTACGAACCAAATATATATAACTTGTAGGCGTAAAATTATGAAAGACTACCTTATAACCTTCAGTGCGTATGAAAGTGCATAAGTCATGCCACATCACAATTTCCTTTCACAAAATTTTAAAATAACAAATTTCAACATCTGGCTGTTATTTTAAATTATTTTTATTTACACGTGCCGTTACGAATTATTTATGAAAAGGTTTTTGAGTGAAAAATGTAACGACTGCATTGTTTACTTCTACTACGCCAACATGCTGACATGCAATTGACATTTTATTTCATCTTGACTTGTTATGGTGCCTCCACGCTTGGTGTTTGTTACAAACGTCAAATACGTAAAACAAAGTGCCAAACGCTGATCATGCTTTAGCACTCTTGCTAGAGTACAATATATAGTTTGTGCGCCGATCACAGAAGCACACCCTTTTTTTTTACCCAAGGAAATGCTTTGCGCATACCCTGTTACTGGGTGGGCAAAAGGGTTATGTGGGACTCTCCATACTGGCCTACCCACTAAAACCTGGGGTGTGCCGTTACCGCTGGATATGACGATGTGGGATCCTTATTGGGAAGCAACCACACCGTCTCGGCGGGCCCGGCTTTACGCCCATGGACTCCTTGGGCATCCCTACTCATATCAGCTGAGACCGTGCAACAACAGCTTTCAGGGTGTGACGTTGCCGACCCCATGCTGCACAAACTTCTAACGTGTGTTGCGCCGAGTCCTCGGCAGCGCCACACTCATGGCATCTAGGGGTTGCTTCCCTTTTTGCGATGCGGTGCAGGTATCCTCCAAAACAGCCATGCCCCGTAATGACCTGCACCAACAGTAGCAGACCTAACCTAACGTAACCCAACACAAACAGGCCTCCGTGGTGAGCCTAAAATCTCCGAAAAACACTCATTCTGCATTAAATTTGTAAATTGCCCCTGCGCGTCATCTGTTACCCGACTTAGACGTTCGAAAAGGCGAGTTGCTTTATTGTCACCGGTATAGGATCTGTAGAGGCATATGTAGACTAGCCAAAGGACCGGATTCCACATAAAGCCCCCAACATGGAAAAGGAGGGACCAAGCCTAAACATATAGGCATACACCGGCTTTCGCTTTGAAGAACTCTTCAAGCACGTAGGCAGTATAATTTAGGGAGCCTGTGGCAGCGGGCGAATGTATTTGTGTCTCCGTCGAAAACAAAAATGCTAGTTCTCTGGTCACAATAATAAAAAAAATCTCATAAAGAGTTTGCTGCGAAAATGAGGGACCATGAGAAAATAGAGCGATCAACTGAATAACGTTATTTTGGAGACGTAGCCATATAGTATCTAAGTAGTCTGTGGCCATATAGTAGGAGAGTAGTATTCCGAGGATATGCAGTTGTTCGTATTTATTTTAAAAAAAACACCTGTTCATAAGTGGCTCCATCTAGCGGCCGGACGTGGCGACGCGCAAACCAGATGCGCACGTCATTTTTGCAACAATCTTTCACCATTGGGAGCAGCTATCACTGGAAGGGACGAGGTGGCGGTGTATATCAATATATAAGCCGACGGACGAATAGCGGCGCACTTCTTGGCCAGGGAGTCATTCAACTTCAGACTCTTCAATATTAGACATATATATACTCTTTAATATATTCAAATATAATGTAACGGAACTTGAGAAAATACATTTAGTTATTTATTGGAGAAGTCGCTATATTTCTTCAAACAATATACACCACACAAGTCGTTTTAAATAAAACTCGCAACCAGATATATAATTTTCATTAAATAATTTCATGATACAGCTTAAAAGTCAATCGAAATGCAGTTCGGCCATCTTGCGCCAGGGGAAGTCATCGAGGCTGCGCTGCCTCCTGGGCATCTCTGCAGACAGCACCAGCGACGCAGGAGTCCTGTGAACCGCTACACGTACATCTTGTTGCCTGGAAGAGTATAGGATATTAGGAGAGTCCGGTGTGCGTGAGATAGATCGCACGTCACAAACAAAACAAATATTTCAACAACAGTGTTTTGAAATTTTAAAAAATCATAGAAGCGGAACTACTTATTCAAATGTTTAAAATGGTACCTTGATTTAAACGTACATTATGCTTCTTTGTGTTGAGTAAGTTTACTTAGTGTATCAATATTATAGTACTTTTATGTGACTGGGTAAAGAGAATACCCTATAAGCAGTTTAAATGGCTCATGTTAAAAAAACTAGTATCATTTTAAAATAATTTCGCTGAAAATAACATATTAAATAAAATCGAACAGGCCAGAGGGTATTATTTTAAATAAAACTTCAAACTTGTATTAATCCGAACGGCCAATAGGGTATTAACTTAATACTGTTTAGAATACTCACAATCATAAAATTTGCCTAGAAATTGACGACATGTGTTGCTATAATTCAAAAACTATTTCGAATTAAAATACAATTATCTTACCAGTTTATAGAGAAAAAATGGAGTTTTCGAAACGCAAATAAAAAATTTTTTTTTTTTGCCGACTGAATACCCTATTGTTTGTGACGTGCGAGATGCTGTACTTTTAAATATTTCAACGTTATCAGTCTATAACTGTACCCACTGCTGAGGCACAGGCCTTCCCCGAGGATGGGATAGGGAGATTGGGCCATGCCTACCACACGTGTCCAGTGCGGATTGGTGGGTGCTAAAGAATGTAGTTGCAGCCGGGACCAATGACATATGGTCGTAGAGAAACAGATCGTCACCGTATCGAAACGTTATCGCCACACTTCGGAAAAGCTCGTGCCGAAGCGAGGCGATTACGTTACGGCTCCGATTAGTATGCGTTGCAATAGGAAGTTTTATACAAAGAACACTGAACGGCTTGAGTTGATACGGTGACGTTTCTTTTCCGGGTTGATATGTCTGCTAAGTCCTTTGACATGCCTTCTGAAGTATGGAGGAGCTCGTCATAACAACTTTTTGGTCATCCATCCGATGACCAGCTATTATAAAAGTTGCTTGTTGCTCGTATACGATTGAATAGTTATGCCAGGTAAAACAACTTATGCTTGTGTTATAATCATGACCAAACCTCAATAATACCTCTACCATGCGTGCCGAAAATGTCCACAGAAGAATGAGACGAGAACTGGGTATACTTAAATATTTTGTTAACTTTAGGCCGAGCCTATTTAACCTTCAGTGTGTCAAGGGGTGGTTTTGCATTGTTTGGAGGAGTTTTCTGTGTGTAGCCTAGCGTTTGTAGCCCAGAATTGCTAAGGCTCACCTTGGCCAGCGTGAAAATAGAATGACAATAGTTTAGGGTAGTTAGGGTCAAATAAACTCAAAATTACAAAAAAGAATTTTAAATAAAATACTTTATTAAGTAAATTAAATAATAAATTCATACATAGACAATAAATCTTTAAAAATCGAACAATGAAATAACCGAACGCTCAATAAAAGTCTTCCGAAGGTAGCTCGACAAATTAAATAAAAGTTTAATTCTGACGACGTAGCCTGTAAAGGCTACGAAACGTCAATAAATAAATAAAGTTTCGTGCATTAACCCGTAAAAACTAGTTTTATTTAATGAGTGATGTGCGTGAAAACCTAAGAAACAAATATAATAGAATGACAACTTAAGCTCTATGAAGTTCTTATCAAAGAGAGATTAAAAATAATATAAGAGCACTAATAGTACAAACTTTGCAGAATTAGACATATTTGGGTTCTCAAAATTAAAGTTTAAAAAAATGGTAGTAGAAACATTATCAAATAGAACGGGTTGATGGAATTTGGTATCATACTTTTATCTGTACCGGTTCATCGCGGTTTTTTAGTTTATTATTCCGTAGTGAGAAGATAATAAACTTCTCCTTCCATCATTAATTTGTGGACATTGGTGTGGGTTGTACACTTACCTAATTAATATCTACATTATAATTGTATGTAACATTTAGTGTATAACTGTTCTATGTTCCTAAATGAAAAAAAATAAAAATATGGGTGCGTGTACTTAAGTACGCGCGTGAGAAGTTATACTTCTTTTTGGAATTATTAAAAAATAGTTTTTAATTGCATGCAGATAATTAATTACAATAAGATAATAAAAGGATTGGAAAAGAATAGTCAACGCAGTCAATAACGTTCAGTTTTAATTTGAAAAATTTAATAAATAATCAAAATATTCAATTTAAATCACTACTGAATAAAATTTATTAGCACATATAAATTTCGCATTTGTATAACATTATAACACGTGTTAAGAATATAGAAACTAGAAACATGTGGATAAATATTATAAATATGAAAACAGTGATCAGAGGCGACGAGCGTCCCAACATGTGCGACTAAGAGATACTATTACTATTTTGTTGGAAGCTTTTTTTCGAGACTTACGAGTAATGTGCGGTTTAGCGGCCGACTTCATGTTAATTTTCTGTTACAGTGTTGCGCGCGCATCTTAAAATTTCACTCTCATCATTTTTTCATAACGCGGCTAAAGAAGTATAACTTCAAAAAAAAATAGACGGTAGGCATTTCAGAGCCGCACAATGAAAGCACCCACGATAACGCGTGTTGTTTCCAACCTTCTCGTATAGGTATTAAGTGAAGTCTTACTGTGATAAGGGCTCGGAGTTTCTCAATTGCATCAACAGTTGTTTCGCTCGACTGACTGACGAGTCGCACGCACAGCTCTTTGGCTGGCGTCGCGCTGCCGCTGCCGCTGTAGCCGCTGCTGCCGCCGACGTCACGGTCGCTGAGCTGTCCGAGCACACTGGCGGCCCCGCTGACCGCCACCGACGACGGGCGCTTCGGTACCGCGCTATCACTCTAGTTACCAACATTATTGCCTAAAGCAACTATCATGTTACAATAGGGATGATGACTTAATTTTTTTTCTTCGTTTATCAGGTAGATTATCAAAAAGTATTGGACACGTATTTTTTCTTTTTTCACATAATATAAACATTGCAGAGATATATTGATTTGAAAATTCGCATGATGTCACGTTTTACAAGTACAATTTTCACTCAAAAGTGACGTCACGAGCCCCTACTCCCAAACTTTGACGCGCTATAACTTTGTCATTTTTTGGTTGATTGCCCAAAGAAAAAATACATGTCCATTATTTTTTGATCATCTAACTGACGGACTAAATAGAATTTCGTTTACTGTACCCCGTCATCACCCCTATTTGAATCTTTTGATAATTATGCAAAATGTTGTGGTTATTGATTTTATAAACGGTCTATAAATAAGAGGAATGAAAAGTTCCTGGACTCTACGAGGTGAAGAATGGTTCAGGGCAGGTATCAGTCTGGTATCACAAGCGTCGAAGTATAGATTATGGCAGCCGCTTTTCCATCAATTGTTTATACGGTTAATACTTAAAATGGGTGTGCGTAGAAAAGCAAGTTTGTGTGGTGTCTGTCGCATCGCAATGCGACCGCTTTCATACTGTTCCTAAGGCAATGGGTCTTGGCGACATGTACCCTATATTACCTTCTCCATGTGCCTGGTGTTTGGCATCTTCCGAGTAGCGAGTGTGTTTACGTGTGTGTCAGTTGCAGCGTTGCCAGACGTACCGATTTTGGCGGGACGTCCCGTTTTTGACGTGACAACGTCTTAAATTAGGTTGCGGCTGGGAGTCACTTATGAAAAAGTGTAACGCTCGGTAACGTTACGATGAGTCTCTCGTGTTAAGTTTAAGTTTACATGTACAATGTTTTAGTAAACAAAATATATTTCTATAGTTAAAATTTGTGCAATTCTTATTTTCATTCAATTCCTTGTTCCTATTGTGCAATTTAATTATATTCATATCAATAAATATTTTACCGAGAAAAAGACGTTGTCACGTAAAATCTTCGCCCGTAAAACCGACTTTACAGGCAACCATTTTTTTTTTAATTCAAAATTAAATCTCCCGCGCGGGACAGGCTCAATCCCGCTTTTCGGGAATAACTCGACCGTGCGTGCAGCGTACTGAGGAAGGGCGGGCGGGTGGCACAGACAAGTGTGGACTGGCCCCCCGCCCGGCGCGTAATAAAGAACTCTCAAACAAAGACTCACTTATTTAATGCAAGGGTAAATCTGATTTAAAATATCATATTTTTATTTAAATATATTTTCTGTAGATATTTTTACTAGGTACCTATCTATTGTCACGTAAACGTAATTTGAACTCAAATAAAAAGATAAATATTCATGTACACTTTTGATTAAATACGTTTTTTTTACTATGGCCCGCTTTTGACGAAAGAATCCCGCTTTTTTCACTCAAAAAGTTCGCACGACGCAGCCGACAAACCTGTTTACCTTCTATATGGTCTGGTGTTTGGTGTCTTACGAGTAGTAAGCGTGTTTACGTGTGTGTGTCAGTTGTCCGATGACCGGGCGGCCCGTATCCACGCAGCCGTCGATGGACGCAGCCGACGAAGCTGTTCACCTTCTATATGGTCTGGTGTTTGGTGTCTTACGAGTAGTTAGCGTGTTTACGTGTGTGTGTCAGTTGTCCGATGACCGGGCGGCCCGTATCCACGCAGCCGTCGATGGACGCAGCCGACGAAGCTGTTCACCTTCTCCATGGTCTGGTGTTTGGTGTCTTACGAGTAGTTAGCGTGTTTACGTGTGTGTGTCAGTTGTCCGATGACCGGGCGGCTCGTATCCACGCAGCCGTCGATGGACGCAGCCGACGAAGCTGTTCACCTTCTATATGGTCTGGTGTTTGGTGTCTTACGAGTAGTAAGCGTGTTTACGTGTGTGTGTCAGTTGTCCGATGACCGGGCGGCCCGTATCCACGCAGCCGTCGATGGACGCAGCCGACGAAGCTGTTCACCTTCTCCATGGTCTGGTGTACCCCGCGAGCGGCCCGCGCGTGCAGCTCGGATTGCCTGCGACAACCAGTAGTTGGTATAGTGCGATTCTAAAATGGCAGCTGTGAAGTTAGCGCAAGTCGTGGCACAGTAAACGAATTGTTTGGGTGATGTAGGTGCGCGCGCCGGTGACGACAGAACTAAAACTAAACGGCCGGCATACAGTGTGAATTGCACCATAACACGAGTAAACAATGACACTTCGTGATCCCACCAATTTTATCCCAATAAAAGAACTAGTAGTTTCCCTAACCTTAACACAAGGTTTCGAACTCACACAGCTCCCTTCGCACTTATAATTACTTAATACTTAAATAGTTGTCTTTTCCATCCCCACCAACGTGCGCTCAAAATGTGTCCCAATCAAGAAGTGCTTGAACTCCACTCAAACACTTTTTGGTTCACAGTCACGCGCGGTCACAGTTGTGCGTTGAGTCAAAGAAATAAGGTCTATATTCATCCGCATATAGCAATAAGTCGTAAAATTTTACGAGCTTGCAATTCGAACTTTTATAATTGAATCGGTCATTTCAAAAAACTGTTAAGTCGCGTTTTTCTTATATACATATTTATATACAATTATTATTATATACATATACCACTAAATCTATTTCTTGCTAAAAACACAATAGTCACCTATTTCTTGCAAAAACAACATAAGTCAAGAACAGATTTTCATGATTTTTTCATTATTATTTATGAACAGTAAAAGTTCTTGTACATTTTATTTTTTTACTACTTACTCGTAAATACTAAATTAAGCGTAACAAAATCTATTAAACTCGATTGTTTGAGTATGAACCAGTTTATTAATTCCTGAAAAACTCTAATTGTGTGACTTAAGAGGTTTTTCAAATGACTGATTCAATTGTTTGACGCATGCGTTTTAATTAAGACCTTATACAATAAGCATTAAAGGTGAGTTTCAATGTTTAAATAATGCTTTATATTGTTTTTGACAACGAGAACATCTTACGGAGCTCCGTGGATCGTCCATGTACCTTTTGGACAGGTTTCGGTCAGGAATTTGTTCTTGTTGTTATATCTAGTGTATAAATAAATCTTGGGTATTAATATCGTTGATCCCAACTTATATTTTTTTACATATCTTTACATAATGATCTCCTATATCTCTTATTCACTCCATAACTTGATAGTTCATCATCATTAGTATTTAGCCTATTAATGTCTCCACTACTGAGGCAGAGGCCTTCCCTATGGATGGAATAGGGAGATTGGGCCATGACCATACTATTGACCATACATTGGGCCATACTAGTGACTGCAGATGCAGCCGGGACCCGTTGGTGCCCGTGCCTTCCGAAGCAAGAACTTGGTAGTTGGTAAACACAAAAATAAAATGAAAACATGAGAATAACCAACCCATCGAGTCCAGTACCAACCACTGTTCCAAGTAGGGCATGTTGAACCGCTGGCAGTAGTGTTTGCGCACGTAGTCCGCATAGCAGAGAGACAGGAACCAGCAGATAGTGATGTGGATCTGAGGCTGCTGCTGGCGGAGGAACCGGGTCAGGGTGCTGAGCGGCATCACCTCCGCGCCCAGCAGGCCAGCCGTTGTCATCTCTAGCAGCATGTTTGGACTCTGAAACGTCATTTCATGGTCAAAGTCAAACATTTCTTTATTCAAATTAGATGTGTACGCAATAGCCCAGAAATCATCCTTTAAGGGTTTTTTTTATAAATAGGTCCGATAGACTCCACTTCATCTGACGTTTTTTTTTTTTGAAAATAAAAGCAAACGATACTACTTTTATTAAATTTCGACGCTATTGACTACATCGAAATTTAACAAGATGCATATTGAAATATTTGAAAATAATTATTATAATGACAAGTAAAATTATTTATGACAAGGGGGTTTTGGGTAGAACAGTATATAAATATTAGTATAGCTTGATATGTAAATGAATGCAAATAAGATGTCATCTGTATAAGTGGTAAAATTGTAAATATAATGTTTTGTATAATTATAAATAGAATATAAATGTGGTAAAAATTGTATTGTATTAGTTATTAAATTTTTTGAGGTTATAAATAATAATAGACGTTAAGTGACGGCGACGGCGGAGTGGAGACAGCAGTTCTGCCTGCCACACCATCCACCTTCACCTTGCCGGCCTGCATAATTGCTTCTTCAAGCCTCTTTTAAAGGATCTCGGATTATAGGGAATGGAACACGTGATCTGGCAAAGCTTTCCATTTGCGGATAGTAGTCCAGGAATTTTAGCACCAAAAATCGGTCCGCTCTGCATAAAATCCTTCTACGTGATTTTTTGATTGGATTATATCAGAGGGTGCCCCCTAAGTATAAAACCGAGTTTCTGTCGCCCGAAACCGCGAGCGTTAGCCGCCATCTTGGAAATCGTTTTTTTGCATATATCTCGGAAACGGTAAGTTTTACGTTAAAAACCGAAGAGATCTTTTTTGTAGAGAACAAAATTTTCCATCTTTTTTATACCAAACTTTTCCCCCTATTGTTGATATTTTCCGATATATTGAAGTAAAAAAACCATTTTTTTTTGTTTTTGTAAAGTATCTCAATAATTTTCAGAGTTACGAAAAAAATGGTTGAATTAAAGTTGGAGAGCATGAAATTTTCTACAAATTTTGTATAAAACTTTTTCTTGTAAAATGATTAGTTGCTGAGTTCCAGCTGAATAAAAATTGTCACCTGGAATCGAAAATCAGCGATGAGCGGTAATACGTTACTCTGGCATGCAAACAAAAAAGTATAATCGAAAAATTTTATCATGAAGACGGTAACGATTTTATTTATCGCGAAAAGGAGGGAAATGAAAGATTAAAAAGGAAATTTTGCACAATAAAAATATTTTAACGAATTATTGGAAAAAGGAATGAAAATTTATTCATGTATCCAAATTCATTATCATTTGCGCGATATAAGTCGCTGTTTACAAATCAGGATCGCAGAATATTAATTTAATAAATTGTATTTGATAAATTTTATTCGTCGATGTTAGATTTATAAAATTTTTCGCTGTTTACAACCGGAAGGGCGATTTTGGAAGGTTTGCGAATTTTCTTCTTCCAAGTCTATGTTAATTGCATCCAACTTTAATTCAAACATTTTTTTCGTATCTCCAAAAATTATTGAGTTACTTTACAAAAACAAAAAAAATGTTTTTTTTACTTCAATATATCGGAAAATATCAACAATAGGGGGAAAAGTTTGGTATAAAAAAGATGGGAAATTTTGTTCTCTACAAAAAAGATCGGTTTTATACTTGGGGGGCACCCTCCGACATAATCCAATCGAAAAATAACGTAGAAGGATTTTATGCAGAGCGGACATCTAAAAATCTTGGACTATAGTGCGACAAAGAAATGAGTCACCAAATTTATTATTCGCATGGGAATAGTGGCCACTGTAAGTTTCTGATAGACAGGGAGTGTACAGGAGGGTTGTAAGTTTGCATGGGAAATCAGTCAAACCACGTAGACGACTCGCGGGGGGCATGTAGTAGTAAATGGCATATATTTGAACGATCATAAAAAATAGTAATTGATCCAAAAATAAAATACAATTGGTAACCTTACCTAACATTTATGGTTACCAATAGATTTTTTCAGGTGATAATTTATTATTTTCTGTGGTACATTTAAATATTTCCCCTGGAAAATTATAAAATGTATGACAAAACATTATTAATTATTGAATAAATGAATTGTATACCAAAAGGTTTTGTAGTAAGAGGGAATATACTTACGTCTTTAATCAACGTATCCAAATAATATTGGAAGAACCGCATCGAGCAAACCCAAAGGTGGACCATCAGAGCGAGCATTCCGAGCACCATTGTTGACTGCGAAAAAAGTATTAATCATTTATTTAGATCAAACCGTTTTTAATGCAATAAGACCTACCTGAGTGAGGGCCGCGGTAGCATAATTGGTAGTACATTCGCCCGGATTGCGAAGGGTGCGGGTTCGTGTCCCGTCTGCTGCCTGGTCCGCGTGGAATGTTTTCTAGTTATATTTTCTTAAGATTTAAACATCAAGCAGTTACATGCTTTAAAATAATATTTTTTTAACTATAATTACTATTTCTTCTTTCAAATGTTTAATACTTGTAAAAGTATTCATTTGACATTGTGGGTTACTTACAATGCGAAGAGATGGTGCTGCCTTGCACCTTAAGAATGGCTAGAGGAATTTCGATGCGGTATGTGAGGGCCGCGGTAGCATAATTGGTCAGTGCATTCGCCCAGATTGCGAAGGGTGCGGGTTCGAGTCCCGTCTACTGCCTAGTCCGCGTGGAATTTTTTCTAGTTATATTTTCTTAAGATTTAAACATCAAGCAGTTACATGCTTTAAAATAATAAAAATTATAAAGACCTACCTATTCATTCTGAACGTCCCGAAATTTCTAATAAGCTTTTTGTTCATGCATTACCTTTTTAGTAACTCATCATCATCATCATCAGCCTATTAATGACTCCACTGCTGGGGCGCAGGCCTTCCCTATGGATGGAATATAGAGATTGGGCCACGACCCACCACGCAGGCCCAATGCGGTTACTAACGACTACAGATGCAGCCGGGACCAACGGCTTAACGTGCCTTGAGAAGCACGGAGGAGTTTGAGATAATAATTTTTGGTCATCCATCCAATTATCCATCCATTATGAAAGTTGCTGACTTCCTCGCAAGCCGAACGCGCTAACCGCCTGCGTCATCGAGCTCCTCAGCAATTGCTGGAATCCCACTTCATTACTAGTATTATATTCGTAACTAGCGGCCTGCCCTCGCTTCGCTTCGGTGTAGAGCTGAATTGTAGACTACAGTTTTTGTTCTCATGCTTTCACATGACATTCGTTTATGATTCTTCTTATACCTGCATGCAAAGTCTTAGCCCGATCGGTTTAAAATTGACAAAGTTTCATACAAACTTTCATTCCCTATTTTATCCCCTTGGGGGTAGAATTGATCAAAATCCTTTCTTAGCGGATGCCTATGTCATAACATCTACCTGTATGCCAAATTTCAGCCCGATCCCTGGACGTATCGGGCTGAAATTTGGCATGCAGGATAGGTTTGGGCTGTGCGTTGATAGATCACTATGTCAGTCAGTCACCTTCGAGTTTTATATATATAGATTGCCGCGACGAAGCAGAGAGTCTGATCAGAACAAAGCGTCATTTCAGTCATTCACACATTGACGTGACGTTTACAGGCATTCTTAAGAGCCTTTTAATTTTTTTTGCAAAAATTCGTAATTCTTGAGCGCCTCGTTTACCCTCTTAGATTTTTTTTGACTATTTCCAATAGAACTAAAGAGTAGATTTATTCTTCCTATTGAAAGTTAATGTAGAATATTTACAAATACTATTTTCCTTTTTTTGTACTGATCGTTCAAGCGCAGCTAGTTTAGGGAAAAAACGATAATATGTACAACTTCAAACGCCTGTATCTCTAAATAATATTCAATAAATTAGATAAAATTAATTACTACGACATCAGAAATATGTTTTTGTTGTAATATAATGTATTAGAATTTTGATTTTCCATCTCATTAATTATCAAAAAAAAACATCTAACTTCCGTGAGTTTTCCCAAAAACCAATGCAGGTTTACCTCGTATTTTGATATTGAATTAAATAGAATTCCTATCAAAAACTTTATAAAACTAATCTACCATCATTGGACTACTGAAATTTGTATATATTTTTATAATTAGTTTCTTAATAATTATTTTATAAGACTCAAAACATCACCCGTAAAATGCAATATATACTAGTGCAAATCTACCTACGCGCCGATCAGTACGGCAGCGGCGCAATTTTGTAAAAGGGCTCATAAACAGTTCTAAGCAGAATATATACGCAACGCGCGAGACACCAGCTGCCGAAATCAATATTGGGACGTGGGAGCTGTCCTACTGGCTTTTATCTATTTGGTGCTTACAATGAGCGTCTTCTCTAACACAGAGACATGAAGCTGGTCCCCGGGCACGAACACAGTGGCTTCGAGTTCGTTGTAGAGGAACAAGGCGGCTGCACTCGCGAACACCACCGTGGGTCCCATGCCCCACGCCTCGCCGTTGCAACTCAACCATTTCGCTATCGTCTCGATGTCATACAAGTTCTGAAAGGAGAATGGCATTACGTCGGAGCATATTTGATACTAAATTACTGTTCGTTCTTATAGTGCAAAGATCAAAAATTTGATAAAGGAAACAGCAGGTTTTGTTAATACATTTTGATACTAAAGACAACTAATAGGTTTTAGTGACAAGCCATGACCAACTAAAAGCCATAGAATAAATAATTTGCAATAGTTTCTTACGGTATACCATAACGATTAAATAACAAGTTGTTTCTGGAGCCTATTCAAAAAGTTCCTAATTATGGCGAAAGAAAACACTTTCTGTAATATGAGCTATTAGAGAGTATTGGCAGATGTACCTACTTGATACATTCCTCCACAATCATAGACATACACACCAGTTTTAATAAGGCTTCAAAATGATTCCAAAACTTAGGTTAACAAACGAGTAGAACCTAGCTGTCTGAAATTTAATTAAATAAATAAGTATTTTTTTCAAATAAATATTTCCAACATTCACTCCAATTAGCCTAGCCCCAAAGTTAGCACTATAAGGCTTGTGTTATGGGATACAAGGGTAACGGACAGAATACATATACTGTACATATATAAGTATATTTATATAGAAAAAACATTAAAAATCCATGACTGGAGTACAAATGCTCGTATTCATCACACAACCATCTGCCCCCACCGGGATTTGAACCCAGGACCTCTCGAGTCGGTGATACCATGAACCCGGCGTACAAACCACTCGGCCACGGAGGTCGTCAATTCCGTCAATATTTTTTTTATCGGAATGGCAACGGTTGTAATGCTATACGGAAATTTATTTTCACGTAAAAGGGCTGCAAACTGATGGAAAGTAAGCAGCCATTAAAACCTATAAAAGCCTGCCATATAAGTATATCTTTTGGGTATATTTTATACTTACCCCATCCTCTACCCCGTGAAGCTTCGCAAACATTACTAGGACTAAGGAAACAGCTCAATAGAATAGTATTATATGGCTGCAGTTTCTTAAATAATAATAATAAATATTTTGAACACTCACACCAATTAGCCTAGCCCTAAAGTAAGCACTGTCGGCTTATGCTATGGGATAGAATACATATACTGATACATACATATATAAGTGTATTTATATAGAAATACATATTAAACGCGTAGATTTCGGTGGACGGGTGCTACAATCAAGACTGCCTTCTAAAAGATGGTTACCTGTCCTCCACTGTTCCAAACACTGAAGAAATAGTGGATATCGCTTACTAATAAGACGTTGGTGGCACAATATGCCCAGTGTTTTACAATACCTGAATAGTTAAGTATTAAATGTTTGGTAGGTGCCTAAGTTGTTAATTAATTCAGGCTTTGTTTTTATCAACAAAATCCATTAAAATGTATGCAATCTTTTTACAGACAGGGTATAGTGTTTAACAGTCTATATATTATGTATGTTTGTTCCTTTGTGGCACACTAGAGACCAAACGCCTGGACCGATTTTTTACAGTATTTTTTATAAATATATATTACGAATAAAACCTAAGATAAGAAAAACATAACAAAAAATATATATAGGTAGGTATATAAATAGCTGGTAATAAATAAAACTTTAACGTGTTCACATTTTTGTAGGTTTCTAATTGTAACGCAAATAAAACTATGATATTTTCACATCAGTGACACGGGTAAATCTTGAGGAACATGTGGATATACCATACTTTAAGATTAAATAATGAAAAAAGAGTGTTTTCTGAAAAATTGGGCGTCATTTCTATTGAAACATTCACGTCGTCACCATTTTTCGCGGTGCGCGTACTTCAAACTGATGTAAAAAATCTAAAGTTCAGAGAGCACTGCATTTTTATTAAGAACGCTTTCTTTATATTTTGCCTACACTAAAGTGACCACAAGCAGCGATAAGGATGCTTTTTAAAGCATGCTAATGAGCAAAAAACAGGACCGCCCAAAAGGGGACACTCCAAGTGTCCACGGACGTTAGACTGGAAAAACTTTTATGACTGTCAAGTGTCAAGGGACGTTTGGGAGGGTACAGAGCTTGAGAAAAGGCATCAACCGTGGTGTTTTGTATACGTGTACGTATTATACGGATGTTGAGCTTTATCATATTTTTTTTGATTATTTTATATCTATCGCTAAAGCAAGGCAGTGTTTTTGTAATCAATCAGCCCCACAAACTCGCAGGGTACCGGGTTCGATCCCCGGGTGGATCAACTTATAAAATTATCTTTTTTTTTGTTTAATGGGGTCTAGCTGATTATTTTATCGTAGTTTTTTCTGGTTCCGGGGCGGCCTATGCTCAGCAGTGGTTGTCGTACGATATGTTGAAAGTTCACGATACTCACATAGCCTGTATTAAAATGTACAGCCTTGTCCGCCATACGAATCACGCGGCTGGTGCATTCTACAGCTCGCTCTGCACGGGTGCATCTTCACTTAAACCTTTCATCACATTCCCAGAACTACTCCACTCATAAATTTAGAAGATAAATATGCTTAAACTATGTTATTGTGTTTTTACTGATCTAATTTATAACATGTTCCTGTTCCTTTTTGGCTGACATTCATTGACGTTTCTTCGGCAACGTAATCATAATGCAATAGACTTCAAGTAAAGGTTCATAAAAATGAGTTTTGTAGTGCGTTTTAGGCACTTTGCAGACGACGGGGCGGGGCGGGCCGGTCAATTTCGCCGCGAATAATAGCACAAAGTGAATCCTATACTTCAAACGCACACAGAGGGCAAAAAGACCGCGCCGCAGGTGCCCGGCGGGCACTGGCGGCGCGGCATGTCCGCGGCTGCCCGTCGTGGATCATACAAACCAGTTTATATGCAGTAACGCAGACGGCGGCGCGGGGCGGTCAGCTCTGTCCGCGCCATGCGCTTATTAGTGATGGATTATTCACTAGAACGAACGTTCTGAACTGACCGCCTCTGCCCGTCGTGTGCTTTGTGTACGCGGCGCGGGCAGCCGCAGACATCGACGGGCAGACGCGGTCTTTATTGCTTCGCGGACAAAATGCCCGCCCCGCCCCGTCGTCTGCTCAACGCCTTATTTTCAACACAACATCCAATATCAAGGGCGGATCCAGGGGGGGGGGGGGTCATGGGGGTCATGACCCCCGACTATATGACACCCCCCTGGCGCCAAAGCTGGATCCGCCCTTGTCCAATCCACACATGGGTGTAAACAAACTGGCCAAGTACGTACCAGTCTCTCTCTCTCGCAAACGAAGAGTTCCCTGTCAAAGTTCAAACTTCAAACTAGTTCTAGCAAAACTAGTAGAAATTACCACGAGCCAGGTACAGAGACCAAAGGGGGTCTCAGTATTACTATTTTTAAATTTATTATATTTTTAAAGTGAAACTTTTATTGCTTCGCCGCCATTTTTTTCGTTCACCTTTAGCATGACGCATTACATTTTTAAATAATATGAAATAATCGGACCTTATTAACAAGTCCCACGGAACTAGCAGTAGGGCCACGGGCAATAAATGATAATTTCTATGTTAGTCAAGATTTTGCTGCGTAAGTTATTTGTTCACACGGAAAAAACGCGTGAACCTTATTGCCGAAATAGACTTATCAAACGCGACGCCACCCGACGCCACGCCACCCGACGCCACGCCACCTGACGCCACGCCACCCGACGCCACGCCACGCTCATATTCTATGATCAGTGTGTGTGTGCGCATCGCGTCGCGTCGGATGTTCCTAATGTGATTCTGATCATAGAAAATTTTATTTGACTCAAAACGCCTATCGTGGCGTCGCGTCGTGTGGCGTAGCGTTTCATAAGTCAATTTCGTCCATAATTCTACAATGTACATGACATTAAAGCCTTTGGAAAAGATTATCATCATCAGCCTATTATTATCTCCACTGCTGGGGCATAGGCCTCCCCTATGGATTGGACCATGACCTACCACGCGAGCCCAATGTGGATTGGTGGATTCTAACGGATGCAGCGACTGCAGATGGCAAAAACAACATCCCTAAAATATATTTAGAGAGGAACGGCAAGATGAAAATGGATCTTAAGTGGCTTAATGCCTTTGGGTTACTAGATTTTGTACTAGTGTACTCGAAACCGGGGCAAGTATCCAACTGCGGCGACTGTCCAGCTTTTACCAACTTTTTATTCCATCAAATATAGTATTTTCGAAGCTATTATCTTTAAAAATATAGTAGATGGCATAAAATAGAAAATAATATAGTAAGTGGTTAAAATACTAACTTTATTTTTTAAAGAATAAATTTTGCTGCTATATGCCTTAATAATTAAGTTATTATTGATAAGATAAGCTTTAAAGTTTTACTGGCACAAGTCTGCCTAAGGTAAAATATAGTAGTTTCGCCTACTATTAGTATTTATCAGTATTTTTTTAGAAATATAGTATTTGAACCCCTAATATTGTAGGATACTATAAGGTTAAGGAGTAAGGTTGACAACCCTAGCTATAATAGTGTAGTGATAGGTAGGTAGGTATGTTGATGAAATAAAACAACAGATTTTTGTAGCACAAATATCCAAGTGCACCTGCAATGGCTGATGCAGACCCACTCCCGACATTTGTTGGTCTATTCTAAAACACGTTGTACATTTACAACACCAATAGATACAATAACATTTAACTACTGAACGAGAAACATCCAAATCAGTACATCTAAAACACACATATTATATAATATTAAAAAAATAATATTATTGAATATCTGTGGGTATATGAACTATGATTTATAAACCTTTTTTTATAAAAACACTTATTGTTGATCACATCACTACATTCGTCTGTTCCTAATGAATGAACGTATTCTACTTTTTTTTTAATTTTTAATCTAAGAGCCAAGTCACAACATTGGTTTTGCTAATTGATAACGACAAATAATTTGTCATGAACATGCACCAATTGGTTATCTCATTAAAAAATTGTCACCAAAAATTTTTGAAGTGAAATTTCTTTAGCGGCGTTGTACACTTTTTTGTAATGGGTAAAAAATGTTAAACTCGCGTCAGGACACGTGACCTAATCGAAAATTCCAAAATATCAATAGTGCACAACGTTAATATTCAAGTTTTCATTTCTACACTCCCGGAGTGCAACCCGTCGTTTTTTTTTATAAAGT
Organism: Chilo suppressalis; assembly: GCA_902850365.2. Taxonomy (NCBI): domain Eukaryota; kingdom Metazoa; phylum Arthropoda; class Insecta; order Lepidoptera; family Crambidae; genus Chilo; species Chilo suppressalis. Next base: position 24,644,380 of record OU963904.1, on the reverse strand, counting down.
AAACAATATTTTATTTATTGTACCTATCAATTCAGATGCTGTGGATGAATATTTTTTTTTTCTCCGAGTCATCAGCAACTCTACCTTACTAGTTATCGTTGTAAGACAGTTTTGTATGCTACTTAGAGCATTCTAAGGTATGCTGTGACACAAAATATGATATTTTTTTATGTCGCAGACGCAGTTGTGCGAATTGAATGAATCTGAGAATACGCTGCGCAATGTTGTGGCTTCTTATTCATATAGTAAAATTTCTAAATGCAATTGATAAGAAACTAATAAAGCTCTATGCCCACATTAAGCAATAGTTGCTATAACTACATTTGAACACTATTATATTTATACATACATGTAAGATCAATAGGTACATTATTTTCTATAAAGAGATATTAAAAACTACAATTTTAATTATCTATTTTCCATTACATCACGAATGAATGAATGAATAAATACACTATAATATCTTTATGATTTTCACATTCAAGTATTAAAAAGCTTACTTTTTTAATTCTAAATCATATAAAGTTGAAGGAAATACCTTCTGTTTTACATCATTGTTCTGTTTTTATTTAATAATTAAATAAATAATATTGGTTTCTATACAAGCATGATTCCCTACACATAAAATTAAATTTAACAACAGTGCATCCTTGTCATTCTCTATACAGAATGAAAAGGAGAGACTGCCAGCCAGAATCATGCCAGAATCGACACCAATATCTGTTTAACTAAAAAAGATGAGTTATTTTTAATTTTCTATATTTATAAATATGAATGAAGAAAGTCTTTAAATTTCTCCGAGACATTGTTTGTTTGAAAGTAAAAGAATATCTACATAATATATAATTCCTTATTATATAAAATACAAGCTTAAATATATCTCCATTATATGCACACGACTACATTATGACTAATTCAGATTCTATTTGAATGATCCCATTAACGTTATTTGTGTAACATAGTATATTATGCTATATATATTGTTTTTAATATATTACGTTTAAGTAATGTTACACTTCTGCATTTATTGCCCGGAAATACAGAAGTGTTAACAACTGTTGTTCGTTACTGTTTAGTAATATATCTGTTGTTACAAATCAGAATACATTATATACATGGGGTATGCTTAGAATTAGATTATTATTATAAATATGTAACATCAATAATTACTATTCTTGTTATTTGCTACGAAGTGAATATATTAAAGGTTAAGTATATTAAATATCGCAAGAAAAAAGATTGTAGTCACATTCAAAATTTAAAAATATAAAAAGTGTGAAGTATTTCTTTTTTGATCAAAAATAATCCCCTTTTTCTTTTTTGAAAAATCGTTTACATAAATAAAATTACCCTGAAAAGTGGCTTTAATTATTACTGTTTAAAAAAAAGCAAAATATTGTCACAGTTGATTACAATCTTTTTTTGACGCGATAGGTAAATTTCTCTCAATTATAGTCTGTCCAGCAATATTTATTATTTACATCATACATGTATGTTTTTGTACAACAAATAACAACTACGTATCAGATAATTAAAGTTCGTTGTGGTAATTAGTCTAAAATATAATAATATGATCATTTTACCTAAACAGCATACTTGAATAAATTTTAAGATTGTAGTATAAGTATTTACAAAATTTATTACCATAGTATATTCTCCTTAAATTTAATTGTGCTAATATTTTTTTCTATTAAAGTTACAGTAAAAAAAAAAACATTATGGCAACTTTATAATTAGAAGAGAAGATATAAATTATAGATTATAGAAATATGCTTCAACAAGGGAATATTTATTATTTGGAGAAAATCATTCTGAAGATTATTTCGTTGATGTTTTTTATATGGAACAAAGTCTATCGTCCTTTTTATTTCGTTATGACTGAATAACATGCTTATGTTTGCATAAATTATCATGAGTATATGCATTTTCTGTGCATGCATTGTATAGTCAAACATTTTTCGCATTTTAACGTAGACCGTTGGGTGAAAATTTTCCTTTTCTTTAATAAAAAATAAGATCTCTTCTCACTTTAATGTTTTTCCTAAGGAAACTAATTAATTTCATATTATTTCTAGGAGTATAGTTAAGTTTAAGTACAAAGCCTCCTTACCAAGGTTTAAGTCTATGATTAAATTTTGATAAATAAGTAAATTACATTCATATAAAATTGGTTCATCATAGATATATATTTTAATAGCGATGTCCAAATTCAACTAATTTATCATTTGATTATTCTATATTATGGTGGCAAAATTATTAAATACACGCAATTTATTGCTACTAACTACACGCAACATTCCAAACTACATACTATATCTTACAACATATATTATATTTAACTGATCAAAGTTCTATTAAAAATTACAATAAAAAGAAGTTCCAAAGTAGATTTTATGGATATTGATTTTCCTTACTTAACAGAATGTAATTAGTATCATCGTATAAAATCATTATGAGCTTTTGGAAGTCTTCGTTGGAAGTACTTAATTCATGGGCGTTCAGGCTAGGATCGAAGCAGCTTATAGGTCATTAAAGTAGGTATTTAGCAACTTATTAGTTTATCATGTTAAGCCACCACCACTGTATTAAAAAATGCTTCTGGCAAGTATTTGACATAAGGCCTTCAGTTTCGTGTTGGTCCAAGGCAAAATCAAGAAAGCCTGAGGGTAAATCATGGTAGGGCCAGGGTAGATTAATCTAGGCTCATGATAAATCAAGGAAGACCCAGGGTAGATCAAGGTATACCCAAGGTAGACCCGAGGTAAATCAATTTAGGCACAGAGTAGATCAAGGTAGGAGGTCCTACACGAGCCACTCTACGGCGGGTGGCTTGTTGGGCGCAGTGGGTGCGGCGAGCGCGGGCGCCGGTCACAGGCTGCACAGCGTGGCGTCCGCCGGCGGTATCGTCACCACCTCCGGCCGCTGTATTGTCTTGATTCTCTGAATTGTAAATAACGATTTTATATTCGAACTTGAGCTCTGTCTTAACTACAACTTAAAATATTGAAGTGCAGGCCACACAATAAGAGCAACGAACTAGCCAAACGTAGCTGAAGTAATCTGAGAGAAATGGGTTCACATGGTTCATTTACTATCTCAGCCCATTCAAGTTATATTTTGTAATCAAAACGTTCCTCCTTAACCACTTACCTGCCACAAAAATACACTAATGCTTAAACGGTTACTCGTGAAGGCGCAAGAGAGCAGCTACTTTCGCCTTTTACGAGTTAGTCATTAGGACGACCAGTAACATGTTGAGTCTCAAGGAAGACCAAATGTAGAATTACATACAGCGGGATGCAAGAGACGGTGGTACCAGTTATCACACAGCTCAAGGTGATGAACCACGGGAGTTCTCTATTCTCCACAATTATATACCTAATGTGGTCAGCATTAGCTCTGTGAAACCTCCTGGTGTGGTGATAAACTTATAGGAGATGTACAGCGGGATGCAGTAGACGGTGGTGTTGGTCATCACCCAGCCCATGGTAATGGACCACACAGGGTTCTCTACTTTCCACAATAATATATCTAATGCTGACCTCTATGAAACTTCCTGGTGTGATGATGAACCTGTAGACGATGTACAGCGGGATGCAGGATACGGTGGTGCCCATCATCACCCACCCCACGGTGATGGACCATGCGGAGATCTCTATACTCCACAATTATATATATCTAATGCTGACCTCTGTGAACCTTCCTAGTGTGATGATGAACTTGTAGGCGATGTACAGCGGGATGCAGGATACGGTGGTGCCCATCATCACCTAGCTCACGGTGATGGACCATGCGGAGATCTCTATACTCCATATATATCTAATACTGACCTCTGTGAAACTTCCTGGTGTGATAATGAACTTGTAGACGATATACATCGGCATGCAGAAGATGGTAGTACCACGGTGCTGAACCACGCGGAGTTCTCTATACTCCACAATTAAATATATCTAATATTGACCTCTGTAAAGCTGCTTGGCGTGATGATAAACTTAAAGACGATGTACAGCGGGATGCAGGAGATGGTGGTGCCGGCATAACCCAGCCCACGGTGATTGACCACGCGGGGTACTCTATTCTCCACATATATCTAATACTGACCTCTGTGAAACTTCCTGGTGTGATAATGAACTTGTAGACGATGTACAGCGGGATGCAGGAGACGGTGGTGCCAGTCATGATCCATCCTACGGTGATGGACCACTCGGGGTACTCGTACTCGCCGCCCAGCATGTCTTCGTGCGCCAGCAGGGAGAATACGAACAGAACTAGCAGGAACACGGGACTGTGGGCGAAAATATGGTAGGATTAGGTATGTAATGGAAAACTTCTTGAGTTAAAATGCAGACAAATAAAATTACGCAGGAGACGTTTGTAAAAATTGCTACTGAGCAGGCTCCTTCTTTCTCTCTATTTAGTTTAGCTCATAAAGTTTGCAGCTACTTAAACATATTTAGTGAAACCTCTTTGTAAAGATGTTCTAAACATTGCGTAAAACATATTTAGAAACGTTCATAAGCCATCAGTACCCTTAGCACGAACCAAAATCGAATTCGTAACGTTTGCGAGTCCGAAATGTCATTGTCAAATCTGTACCGATTTTTAGTTCTCGTTACGTACTTTGTGCCGCTGCTGTTCAAGTTTCCATACAAAATTTGACATTGACATTTCGGTTTGCAAACTATTCGAATTCGATAATAGTTCGTGCTAGGGGTACAGATCAAACATTTCTTAGACAGTGTATATAAATAAATTCAGCATCCTATTCAGGTTTCCACAGCCGGGGCACAAGCCTTCCCCATGGACGGACATTGGAATTAAAATGACCTAAATGAAACTAGTTTTAACGGGTTAATGCACGAACTTTATTTATTTATTGACGTTTCGCAGCCTCTTCAGACAGTCCATCGTCAGAATAAAATTAAAATGACCTACCAATCGGACGCGATGCAGATTGGTGGACTCTTAAGACTGTAAATACAGCCGTAACCAACGGCTTTGTGTGCCTTCTGAAGAACGGAGTAACCGGGAGATTACAGATTTTTTTTCCACTCATTCTATGATCGGCAAACACGTTAACACATTGCACCATCGAGCTGTTCTGTTTTGTATCTTTGTAAGATCAGCAAGAATCACCTGATGTAAGACCAGCAAGCCCGCCAGAACCAGCCGGGGGAGTGGCCCAGCATACTCTTCACGTCGGCGGAGAACTTGTCCACGCCGTACACCCAGCAGACGCCGGCCGCCTCAGCGAACACAACAAACAGGATGGCCAGACCCGGACCGTAGACGTTCAGGAAGTCCACCAGGTATACCCCGCCCTGGTAAACATGTTTAAAGATCTAAAGAAAATATAACTAGAAAAAATTCCACGTGGACCAGACAGCAAACGGGACCCGAACCCGCGCCCTTCGCAATCCGGGCGAATGCTGCCACGTCGAAATTCTTCTAGCCATTCTTAAGCTGCAAGGCAGCGCCATATCTTCGTATTATATAGGTAGGTAACCGACAATGTCAAATGAATACTTTTACAAAGAATTAAACATTTGAAAGAATATATAGCAATTATAGCTATAATTTTTATTTTTTAAGCATGTAACTGCTTGATGTTTAAATCTAAAGAAAATATAACTAGAAAAAAATACTGCTGCCTGGTACGCATGGAATTTTTTCTATATATTTCTATTTTATATAGCTATATATAGCTATGTTATATAGATGTCATATCGACTGTTCGGAAAGATACTCCAACCCACTAGATAAGGAATGGGCAAACTACGGCCCGCGAGCTATCTTCAGCCCTCGAATGTGTGAATTCAGGCCCGCAGGTACAAACCAAAAAGTACCATATTGTCACATGTCACGACAAGGACCATACCGCTGCCGAATGATGACGACCTCTGTGGCCGTGTGGTTTGTACGCCGGGTTTCATGGTGTTGCCAACTCGACTCGAGAGGTCACGTGTTCAAATCCCGGTGGTGGCAGATGTTTGTGATGTATACGAGCATTTGTACTCCAGTCATGGATGTTTAATATGTATTTCTATATAAATAAACTTATATATGTACAGTATGTATTGTATTCTATCCGTTACCCTAGTATCCCATAACACAAGCCTTACAGTGCTTACTTTGGGGCTAGGCTAATTGGTTTGAGTGTTGGAATTATTATTATTATTATTAATTTGGTATCTATTTATTTACTTCGCAAAACCAGGGGCATTTTTACCCTGTTGCAGCTTGCGCAAGGGGCATTCGTTACTGAACTATTAATTTGATTTACTCATTCTTTTGGGATAGATTCTGATAGTAAATATTGGCAGGATAAGGGAAAAATGAGATTGCTGCAATTGGCCTAAATGCACAAAAAATATTGTCATACACGGGAATTCTTGGCGTAATTTATAATTTAATTTGCAGTCATTAGATTTCAACGGACACCTTTGTATAATATGTTTACTTTAAAAAGGACTTTTAATTTTACCGGTTTGGAAAACATACGAATCATTTTTAATGGCTATGGGTGTAGTAACATTCAGCCAAAGACTGATCGAAGTTGTTTAAAAGATCGATAAAATAAATCATTTTTTTATTACACTGTATCAATATCCACAACTATATTATCATTTTCACTAGATGCAAATGTGCTTAGACAATTATTATAGATGGTAGGCGACATCATAAAGTCTATTGCCATACATTTTACGCCAAACACCTCCATAAACACATTATAATCTGTATATATGTTAGACTTTAAGGTATCTATCTATGGGCCTACGTTCCCTGACTATAAATTAATAAATAAATAAAATTATAAGGTGTGATACACTAAAAATCTAAAATATGGTTATCTTAAAAACATAACAAAAATAATAAAGCTAGGTACTGAATATATGGCTATAGAACCTAAATCTCTTAGCTTTATTTGGTTAACGAGAGTTTAAAAAAAATCTCTAATCTGTGGCTCATTCACAATCATCACACAGTTTCTGTCACAGAGTACCTACCTTATTATAACCGGAAATGACACCTGATTTTAAAAGTTACTCTTATGCATTAACTTTAAAAACAGGCAACTATCTGTTAATCTACATGCTCTATATACCTGAATCTAATCTATAATTTCGGTACTTGGCTTGATTTCCCTAGTTTACTATATAACTTATTTGTTTTTTATTATTTTAATATGTTCAGTGTATATAGTTTATAGAAGTTCTCATTGAGGGTGTCCGTCAATAATATTCGTTTCTACAGTAATTGATATATAATTTCGAATCTAGGAAACAATTTTTCATGATTATTGGTCTTTAGGCCAAACATATATGGAAGCTGAGCAATCTCCTTTGCGCATCCTTGCACTAGTTGATATAAGTCAGGCACTTGATAAAGAAAGCGCCCAGGAGCCGTACATTTGAATAGCTTGGCTCCTGTAGAGCGTTTCTTTTCTACAAATTTCGTTATAACAGACTCAGAATTTCGCTATTTCTAATAAGCTCGACTGAAACAAGTAATTCAAATTATAGGTCTTCAGAAAGTTCTTATTCAACATCCCATCACATAATAAAGTCATCGAAATCCTATCTCCATGATTGAAGTTGAGTCTAGTTTTAGATACCCAAAATTTCAGTTCCTTTGTAGTAAGAGTGCCGACCAAACATCTGGCAATTTTTATGAAGGAGGAATAGGGTATTTGACAGTATCTATCTATATAAATATATAAAACTCAAAGGTGACTGACTGACATAGTGATCTATCAACGCACAGCCCAAACCACTGGACGGATCGGGCTGAAATTTGGCATGCAAGTAGATATTATGACGTAGGCATCTGCTAAGAACGGATTTTGATCGATTCTACCCCCAAGGGGATAAAATAGGGAATGAAAGTTTGTATTAAACTTTGTCAATTTTAAACCGATCGTGCTGAGACTTTGCATGCTGGTATAAGAAGAATCATAGATGAATGTCATTGTGTATAATACAAGCCTGAGAACAAAAACTGTAGTCTACATTTCAGCTCTACACCGAAGCGAAGCGAGGGCGGGCCGCTAGTCATCAATATTTTTTTAATTTTTGAAAAGACAATTGAAAGATCTCCCCAGCATACAAGTACCTCGTGCCCGTCATAATTAAAGTTGAATGCGAATGACAAATAATTTCATGAGTTAATTTTGTCTACGTAACGTTGCGAAACTGTATTCGCGATAAAATCAGTCGAAGCGCGATTTTAAAATCGCCGTTGCGAGAGTAAGTGTCGCCGCACACGGGCCATACGCCACAGCCACAAACGCCGCCACGAGAAGCTAGAAGCGGCTACTAAAGTGGCTGAAGCGCGCGACAGCGGCCAACTAAGGTAAGGGAGAGAGGGGTGGGGAATCGCGCGAGTGACGGGTGGGCGCGTTTTGTATCGGCGCATTAAGTGGCCGGTGCGGGCCACAAGAAGCGAGCAACGACGATTTATAGCGTGTGGCGGCCACCGGCGTGTGGCGAGTCCATATGAAATGTATGAAAACTACAAGAAATATGCCAGTGGCGGCGTTTTGTGGTTGTGGTTGGTGGCCCGTGTGCGACGACACTAATATTACCGTCGCAGAACTACGAAAAAATATTTTAGCAAATATAATTGACAAGTAACTGTTCAATCTACGTTGCCTGATAACAATAAATTAAATCAAATATCACACTAATATTATAAAGGCGAAAGTTCGTGAGTGTGTATATTTGTTACTTCTTCACGTCTAAACGGCTGGAGCGATTTTAATAAAATTTGGTATGGAGATAGCTGACACCCTGGATTAACATATAGGCTACGTTTTATTGCGTGAAAATATCCCTAAAAAACCGCGGGTAACACCGCGGGGCACAGCTAGTATTATATAAACTTCAAATACCATACCACACAACACATTGCTAGGAGTTGAATTACAAAATGTATGGAATTACGTATTTTCTCTCTGAAAAGAAATATGTAAAATATCCTTGTGTGACATACAATTATTCTTATTTATCAAAGTGTAGAAACTTAGACCTACCCTTAATCTAACTAGAGTACCCAAAAACGTGTTTACTTATGTTATAAACAGACACTTCCCTTATGGTAGCCATACACACTACGAGAAATCGTTACGATTAGACTGTACCGTCCGTACGGTACCGATAAATCGTAGCGTGTATGTTATAAAACTGCACAGTTTCCTATACGTACGCCACGTACGATAAACTGTTCCGTTCGAACTGTACAGTCTGATCGTAACGATTTATCGTAGTGTGTATGGCTACCATTAGACGTCAAACAAAACTAGCCTTACGCCACTCCATCCTTGTATTCTGTTACCGTGTCTAACGCATTTATCACGGGGCGTGAGTGAGCTAAATTCGCAAATGAATCACCGTATCACCGCTGGTCAGTCATCGGCGAGAGTGCGCCATGAATTATGCAGCATCGGGCGCGCAGATAACAAGTATACGAGTTATTTATCGAGGGCGATTCCCTCTCACTGCGCCCTTCACGCAGGTACAACGGAATAAACACAGAGGTTGCTCAAGATCGTGTTCTGGGACTTCTGTGGGCCTAGACAAAGTGGCATGCTTTCTATTTGAATTCAAACTAATAGATTAACGCTAACTTTAAAGTTTAAACCTACTTCATAAAAAATAGGTTCCTATTATTATTTTTATTTGATAAAAAAATTATCATTCGCAGGCAACTTATCTCTTTAAAAAATACCTCAAAATTAATCGCAAAGTTGAGGTTGAGACAAGACCTTCTATAGTCCTGTAGTTACATTTTAGTGAAACACATCGAACGCTGAACGTTAAGTTGTTAAAGAGATTACCCGTTTCATTCTTTAATATTTTTTAAATTCTCTTATACTTTGTAGAAGATTCTTACGAAATAAAATAAAAAGTTGTGCGAAACTAAAGTTAACTAGGATGAAGTCATGACGCCGCACGTTGGTGGCGGCGCTCGGCGGTGAAGCGCTCTCATTGCCAAGTATGGTTCGAGCCATGCTTGGCAATGAGAGCGCATGGAAGGCTGCCGCCACCTTTTGCGAGGTTGTGATGGGGCAGAAGGAGGCAGCGGAGAGGGAGCGGGAGAAGGACGCTCTGGCCGTTCCCCTCCGGCGTAGATGGGTGGGCCGAAGAAGGCAGGCGGCTTTGACCACCGGTCTTCGTCGGCCCTAAGGTGGTCTGGGCGCGGCATGCCAGCCGCGCGTCCTTGGTGCCATTCGGCATAGGCCACCCCGTCTGGGGATTACCTAGTACCATAGAGTAATCCCCCATAGGCGCGTCGCCCGGTCCACTCGTTCTGGTGTATTGGCGCACGGAGGTGTGCCGATCCCAGAGCGCCCTCATAAGGGCCGAGGAGGGTACCGGTGGTTTTTAGTGGGTAGGACTGGCGTTGTTCCGCGCCGGGGAGTCCCACACACGTCGCGCGCCTGGCAAGCGCGCGGTATGGTGCGTAAATGCATTTTCCACCGTCAACAAAAAAAAAGGACGAAGTCATGAGCTGAAGACAGAGCAGAGTAGCATATAAAAATTTAGCAGTTTGATGTTTAAAAATTAAATTCAAATTTGTAAAAAAATGCGAATCAAATGAATGTACTCACGTATGTGGTAGTTGGTAATGCGCAGATGTAGATGAAGAGACATAAGACAGCCACAAACACCTCGCGCCGGCGGCCCAGCAGCCGCGGGTACTCGTCGCATAGCGCCGTGGTGACTGCTTCCAGACCTTCATAAAACAATTTATTTCTCACCACAAACATCAATAGTTCATAGTTCGTTCTAGGCTCCGAATATGATTTTGTCCCATTCGGTGTCGAGACCCTTGGTCCGTGGGGTCCTAGCGCTATAAGGTTTTTTAAAGAAATAGCAAAAAGATTAGTCGACACCACAGGAGGCCGAAGAGCTGGCAGCTACCTCGGACAAAGAATTAGTCTAGTTATCTAAAGGGGGAACGCTGCCAGTATCTTCGGAACCTTGCCTAAAGGGATTCGTTTTAATAATGTATTTTAGTTATTATATTTTATTTTTTAAGATATTTAGTTTTAGGTTCGTTGTTATAGTTTTTTTTAAGCTAGTATTAGATAATAGTATAGTTGTTAATTATAATATTGTTAAGTTACGATATGTAATACCAATTTAAACATAATTGGTCGACAATACAACGAATTAAGGATATTATATCAAATTTAGTTAAAATTGTTAATAATAGTAAAATTATAGTTCATACGTCTATAGGTGATTAAGATACTTCACTTGAACCAAAGATTAAAGTCTGTGCGAGACTTGAGTTAAGGCTGGGTAGGATTGTACATGTACAGTGTGTTCGACAAGAACACGACCGGCATATTTTTAAGAATTTTGTCTGCAGTTTAATAACATAAATATACTTTCAGACACAACTATCGGTCGATCTAGCATTTTAAATTTTGACAGTCCCTAGCTAAAAATTAATGTTACAATGAGCAAAACAGTTATTACCTACGCAGTTTTGTAGCTGATTTATTCACAATCTTTTCGTGTGTTTTCAAAATTATTGCTCAACCATAAACATAATATTTTTGCTACAGATCGTTGAAACTTATAACACTAAGTGGGCCGATAGATGTGTCCGGAAGTATATAAGGTTTAATAGAAGATTATTTTTTCTACATAATGCTTCTCAAAAAGCGCAAATGCACTTGTTTAAACTGGCACTTTGCATGCTCAGAAGATGACGAAAATTCGTGGAAAACCGTAATTACCATCGGTTCATATGAATGCCATGCCATGCCAAAATAATTTTTGAATTCAGTATGTGGATATTGATCCTAGACACCGAAATCGATTCTGTACGACTTCGAAACCGAAATAAATATTGACGGGTTGGATCGGCCCTAATATTGAATAGAAAATATTTGACCGTGAATAAAGCCAAAAAATGTAATGACTTTCCCTGACTTAGCTCATGAATTATGGTCCTTGTAGAGGTCTTTACTTTGCAGCTTAGCTGAAAAACTGGCGGAAAGTATGCCACGAAGATGTCATTAATGGAGTTTGATGCCTTATTAACTATTTTGTCGATTCTTAGTACGGCTGTAAGCTTTATTTGAAATTTTGGTACAGGACTACAAGTGTACCATACTTTCATTCCCTACTTTTTTGTTATCTTTCCATTGTTAGAAATTAGTAAAACTTACCACCGAAAGTGCTGTCTAGGCCGAGGGTGATGAGCATGAGAAAGAAGATGATGGCCCAGAAGACGGAGCCGGTCATGGTGGCGATGGCCTCCGGGTAAACGATGAACACCAGCCCCGGGCCTTCGAGCCCCACGTCTTCGATGCTCTTGTTCTGGACGTGGGCCATGTATCTGCGGGAATTCTTAGTTAAATAAATAATTATTTTTTCTATGATTGCTTCCTTTTGCTGCTGGACTGGTCGTGAAACATCAAATGTGGTATCGTTGAAGTGCTGTTACAGAAATTATTTTCATCCAAATTGTTGAATAATTTTGTCTATTTCAGTGTTTGCGAAGCCAAATTTCTAATAATCTATCTTATTGTCACCGTTGTTGCTATGAATGAGATATGCATATGTGCCAGTCCTTATAGATGTTATACAAAGAAATTTTGTTAGAATCGATTGAAGCTGAAATTTATGCTTTTGTAGATGATTTCAGGTCAGCTGAATGTGATATATTTATCTTATTAACTTTGTTATCATTTCCCTGTTACATATAGCGTAAATAGGAATTATTTGAGTCTGTATACTCTAGCTAAGAGTACATCGTTGCTTAAAGTTAGGTGCATTGTGGTCAGACGCACTCAAATCTATTATAAAAAGAAAGGTATAGGAGAATATTCAACAGAAAAAGGCAATCCAGTAAGCATTGAAGTTATGATGATAATATTCGTTAGTATGAATTATGTTGGTCATATGATTCATTTTGACTCACCCTAAGACTGAGAATATGACGAACCCAGCGAGGAAGCTGGTGAGACAGTTGATGGAGGAGGTGATGAGGGCGTCGCGGTAGCAGTTGTTATTGAACTTGTTGTAGCTGGATAGCGCCAATAGGGTGCCGAACCCGGGACCCAGGGAGAAGAAGATCTGTGATGCCGCATCTATCCACACCTTCTCGTAAAAAAGATATTTTAAAGGAAGATTTCACCAAATGATTACTTGTATTAATGTTAATTAATTTGCTTTGGTCAATTGTTTTATTATTGAATGAAATAGAAATTCGACAGTCATAGAAATTACACTGATGATGAATAAATGGTTTAAAGGGTTTTAGTACAAACTTTAAACTAACCTTAGAGTTTAATAGTTTGTGCCATTCTGGAGTGAGGTAGTATCGAATGCCTTCAGTTGCTCCCGGTAAAGTGACCCCTCTCGCCAGTAGAATCAGAAGAACAGCGTATGGAGCCAGGGCCGTCACCCACACAACCTGCATTTTTGTAACTATATTTATGATAGATCATTTTTTTTAATCAAGTTATAAAGCTTCGCACTAGGTCACATAAAATAACAGCATGTAGGCTAACTTTACATCAAACTTTTTAGCTAAGGCGAAATTGTTTACCATATATTCGTATGACAACACTATGGAATACATTGTCACCAGCAGTGTTTCCAGACCAATACGACTTGGAAACTTCCAAAAAAGGGCCTACTCCTTCCTTAAAGGCCGGCATCGCATTTGCGATAATCCTGGTGTTGCTGGTGTCTATAGGCGATGGTGATCATTTACCATCAGGTGAGCTGTCAGCTCTTATGCCCCCTAAAGGAGAGGTTAATTTAAGGATATTGTTTTTATGTGCTGAAAAATATCTAAAATTGAAACTGGACGCAAATTATTTTGCTACTGTCACTTCCAATTTTGTTTACAGTCACAATGGAGTAAGTTGGGAATTTTATGAGACTTAAGACTTTCCAGTTGCAATAATTTTGTAAATTTTGAAGAACTTTATTAGTTTTTAAAATTTCTACAACTTGTATATTAAAGAAGTTAGCATAATTACCTTGCCAGTGCTTCGGACACCTTTCCATAGAGAGAAGTAGACCAGGACAAAGACGCTGGCGACGCATATTGCGAGCGACGGCTTAATAGGACCCATGTCGTCCAGTCCATTCGAACGCTGTTGTTCCAGGACATTCCGCCTGTGGAATCAATCCGGTGGTGAGATTCTCTTTTCTCACTGGTATGGGGGAGAGGGCAATAGGCCAAGAAACCTCTCTATCCACCCTAAAATTCATATGTTGGAAAATGACACATCAATTTCAGAATGCATGTAAGGTCAACTGGCAGTGCCGTCTTTGACCTATTGGAGGCCCTGGGCATATTAGGATAATGGGGCCCCTATGACTTCCATTTGGTGATTTAACAGGAACTTGGGACTTTGTATTTGATCTGAGGGGGCCCCCTATCCCCTGGGCACTTGCCCAAAGTGCCCACTGGGAAGACAGGTCTGTCAACTGGACGGCTGCGTCTCGGAGGAAAAACCCCTAGCTACACCAATGCTCCCTGGTGAGATTCTTTATTGGATGACTAAGAACTGGGTCAATATTTATTTAAGCATGTTACTGCTCGATGTTTAAATCTAAATAGAAAATACATTTTACTAGAAAATATTCGATGTGTTCATAGTTTCGGGCTGTTGTTATTCTTATTAATGCATATTATTTATTTATTATTTTGGAATTGAGACCTTCATATTTTAGATTTTCATATAATTTCAACTGAAGCGTGGTGAAACGAGATCGAGTTTTGAAACATTATGAATTTGTGAAAGACTATCTTACTCTTTGTTACTCTGTTATTTTCCTAAAAGGATGGGCGTTTCAACTGCAGGAAAAATTCCTCCTTCTTATAATATCTAATTTTGAATCGTATTTGTAGGAGACAGAAGTCTGTAGGTTTTGATTACTCACTCGAAGAACTCCTTAGCAGGCGTAGTAGCGTTCGCATGGATCTGAGGTGAAGTGATCGGAGTGCAGAGAGGTGTGTTCCACTCGTTGTTGCACGATGTCCAGGGAAGCACAGAGTTGATAGAGGCGAGTGATGCCACCAGGTAGTAAACCGCCCAGCCGATGATAGTGTTGTAGTACATGCCCATGTAGATATCGATCATGCATATCGCGTAGCCGACACCTGAGACAAAAAAGAATAAGCTGTACTCATTGGTAATGAGAGGAATTTATGGTGGCGTCCTTCGGAGGTGTGTTTTGCATTCACCTAGATTATTTCTCGCCAAATTAGTTTGGAATGCTTAAAAAGATCTGCAAATGAGACAGAAAAATTGTATTGACACAGACACGTAGCTAGGAAAGCCGATGATAGTTTTGGACGTTAAGGATCTCATTAGCGAATAAGCACCCGACGATACTCTGTGGGTAGGTCATCTAACCAGGCGGACCGACGATTCGGTGAAGGTTGTGGATCACCACTGGATACGGTCAGTGCAAGATCTTGGAGGCGGCCGGCTGCAGTACGGCTGAGATAACGATGATGAAATTTCATTGGAGTATCTACTACTGATTCGATTGCTTCTACTCAGTGACAGTGGTAGGACTAATTTTTCTGAAAGCAACAGTGAAAGATTGGCAAACAGCGAAATTACCTTCTTGTTTTTAAATTTCGGGCGGAATAATTAAGGGCTGGGACGTTTTAAATTTAAATCCGTTTTCTAATTTCCAGCATAAATAAAAAAGTAACTTAATACCATTTACCGTATACGATATCAATTACATCCGTTATAAAGCGTATAACACTTGTATAAAGTTATAACATCGTGTACATTGTTATATCATTCCGTTAAAAGCTATTTTATTAAAGCGTTAGCAGAAAAGCTAGTTTCTTTATCTCTATAAACGAATGAGGTGCATTCAAACATTTCTCCCAACAAATCTTTGAACGTTCAAAATTCAATTAATCAGTGTGAGTCTTGCCAATTTGTCTCGTAAACTTGGCGCCAACTTTTGACGTTTGTCGGCGCCATATTGAAAATCAAATCAGCGCCATCTGGCGGGTAATCAAATGATAGCGTATCGCGTCCTATGTAATTAGTTTATATTACGGAGCGCGAATCGAATGGCGCGATTTTATCGATAGCAAGTAGTTAACAATGTTTAAATGTTGTTTAACCAACCGTTTATATAGCAACTTTGATAGATTAGGTAGAGTTTATAAAACGTCAAGCTTTTCTAAAGACAGTAATAATAATTATAATACGTAATATCATTAGTTATTAAAGGGAGTTTTTTTAATGGTCCTCACAAAAAAAATATCTTATTTTTAAGATAATATTTTATAATTTTTATTATTTAAAGCATGTAACTGCTTGATGTTTAAATCTAAAGAAAATATAACTAGAAAAAAAATCCACGCGGACCAGGCAGCAGACGGAACTCGAACCCGCACCCTTCGCAATCCGGGCTAATGCACTGACCAACCAGTGTGGGTTACCTATAATGCAAAGAGCTTGCAGCAAGAGCCTTGCTGCTTAAGAATGGCTAGAAGAATTTTCGACGCGGTCCGTGAGGGCCGCGGTAGCATAATTGGTCAGTGCATTCGCCCGGATTGCGAAGGGTGCGGGTTCGACACCCGTCTACTGCCTGGCCCGTGTGGAATTTTTTCTAGTTATATTTTCTTTAGATAATATTTTTTTTAGATTGTATTTACAATTGGTAACCTAAAGTAGTCAGGTTAGGTTAGTAATTGTATTTTTTTAAGGATCAATCACTATTTTTATGATGATCATTTCAATATATGCCGTTCGTATTTCTAAAAATTTTTTTATCAACAGGTTGAATATTTTCATGTAAGAATTATTTTTCTTTAGATATAAAAATCAATGTTTGTGTTTTTTATGAAATATTATGGTAAGCACTTACAAATATTAGTTTTTGTAAAATTTCTTTGGTCACTTTGGTATTAAAAAATCCTTTCAGTAATATAGGTAACTATAGAGTTGTGAAAAAATAAAATTATGTAAGCGTAATAGATAAAAATCATTTAAATATTAGACAACATCACTAATATATGTGATCCGCGTATTCATAGGACATTTGCCCCATAAATTCTCAACATTTGTGTGTTTATTGACGTGCGGCAGAGACCCGATAGGGTGGTTTTCTCCCGATAAGGGGCAGATACAGGAATAAACAGCAGGATGTATGCACCCTTACTGATTTTTATGGACCAAATGATTGAATAATACGCACACAACCAGTATCGCCTTTTTCGGGTACGTAACTCGAATGAAAAGAGGGAAAACTTTAAAGGATCGCTAATTTGTCCGTCGGTCTTTTGTTGAGCATTTTATGAGCAGGATCATCTATAAACAATGACAATGACATTTCGTACTTGCAAACGTTACGAATTCGATTTTGGTTCGTGCTTGGGGTACTGTACCCCTTTTTTTTTTTTTTAATACGCAGGTAAAAAATCTATTTACAGACGACGGCGCCTTTAAGAGGCACACCGCCGAACGGACCTCACACCTGGCTCCCGCAAGTCTTACGAACCCCCCAGTGGCTACCCACCAAGGACCCCGCAACTCTTACGGGCGCTTTACGGTATAATATCCGCTAAAAAAGTCCTGCGAATACCCTCTAAGCTGCTTAGCGCGAAGCCGCGGGATCCCCGTTTAGGGATTCTCCGCATCTCCGCACCGAGGAACAAAAAAAAAACTTAAGGATTTAATCTAATGTACCAAAGATTTTGCTACGTGTACATACATATTGCTTATAGTAGTTGTTTATTACAATAGAGGTGATGACGGGGTACAGAAAACGAAATTCTATTTAGTCCGTCAGTTAGATGATTAAAAAATAATGGACACGTATTTTTTCTTTGAGCTATCAACCAAAAAATGACAAAGTTATAGCGCGTCAAAGTTTGGGAGTTTGGCTCGTGACGTCACTTTTAAGTGAAAATTGTACCAAAACGTGACGTCATGCGACTTTTCAAATCCATATATCTCTGCAATGTTTAGATTATGTGAAAAAAGAAAAAATACGTGTCCAATACTTTTTGATAATCTACCTGATAAACTAAGAAAAAAAAAATTAGTCATCATCCTTATTACACTGGCACTGGGGTCTAGTACCCATTGGACCCTCAAGATTCGACCCAAAAGCAAAAAGTGCCTATTGGACCTCTTTTTTGGTGTCCATTGGACCTTCTTAAAACATTTTATATTCAATGTGCCCATTGGACCTCTTTTTTGGTGCCCATTGGACCTCCTTAAATTTTTTATATTCAATGTGCCCATTGGACCTCTTTTTAAGTGCCCATTGGACCTTCAAGATTATACCCTACTGCCAGTTGGACCTTATTAACAGTTTTGTTAAGCACAGTACAGTCATGTAGAAAATTGTAGACAAAAATAATATTAATAGTAGGTATTATAAAGCCACTAACTAAATACTGTATAAGTACTGACTGACTTCAAACAGTAAGTAGTCCTAAACAAATTATAAAGAAATCAGGTTCCCTTTTTTTTCGAATTAACGATATTTCGCCGTCCCCGGAGAATAAAAAGATAACTACAAAAATGTAAGTTTTCAGGAAAAATAAAAATAACTGTTTTTTATCTATTGCTCTATAAATACTGAACGCAGACAGATGATAGTAACCTTTAAGAAAAGGTAATTTTTAACACATTTGGATTTTTAGTAAGGTACTCGTACAATAAGATATAAGGGAGATATTTAGAAAATAAAAAGTGAATCAAAATTAATCAAAATTTAATTTGTATAATGTTTATTTTTATTTCATTCATATTGACAAGGAGCCAAAACCAAATATTGCACTACTGACATGTATTTTTATTCTATGGGTCATAAGGGCGCAAGTGACAATGATATTACTTCAATATCTTTTTATTTTCGTAAATATTGTAAAACTTTTTTTTCTTTAAAGGACATTATATATGTTTGTGGTTTGGCCGTTGGTCCCGGCTGCATCTGCAGTCGTTAGCACCCACCAACCCGCACTGGGCCCGCGTGGTGGGTCATGGCCCAATCTCCCTAATCCATCCATAGGGAAGGTCTGTGCCCCAGCAGTGGGGACATTAATAGGCTGATGATGATGATGATGACAATATCTTTTAACCGACTTCAAAAACGGAGGAGGTTCTGGGATTCAAAGGCACGCACGATGTTTTTTTATGGATGTTCACCGATTTCTCCGTCAATTGTGTTATTGTTTACTTAGACGATGTAATTTTCACTCAAATGGATGAAATAAAAAAAAAAATAAACAAAAAAAAACCGTCTTCAAAATCGAAAATGAAACTAAAAAATAATATCTGGTTCATGATTTCGAAGTCGGGCGGGGTCAAGATTGAAACATTACATAGATTATCGTTTCTGATCGGTAATAATATGTCTATAAAATGAATTTTTAAATAACTATTACAAATTTGTTTCTTAGGTTTTCACGCACATCACTCATTAAATAAAACTAGTTTTTACGGGTTAATGCACGAAACTTTATTTATTTATTGACGTTTCGCAGCATTTTCAGGTCTGCATCGGCAGAATAATGATTTTTTATTTAAAATTGTCGAGTTACCTTCGAAAGACTTATATTGAGCTTTCGGTTATTTCATTGGAAGATTTTTAAAATTTTATTGTCTATGTATGAATTTATTATTTAATTTACTCAATAAAGTATTTTATTTAAAATTCTTGTTTCTAATTTTGAGTATTACAAATGTTTATGCGAATAAACATTTGTAATAGTTATTTAAAAATTCAGACCTTAAGGGGGGACTCGACTGATTTCGTCTTAATTTTATCACTAAAGTATATATATATATATATATATATATATATATATAGTCGTGTGACGCTAGTGACGCATTTCCGTTTCATCTCTGCCATAGGGGTTTTTTAGTTTCACTTCTAAAAAGCTAAGATAAAGCGCATTAAAGTTTGGAAGTAGGGTCTCGTGACGTCACTTCTAAGTAATAATTGTGACTAAGACGTGACGTCATGCGACATTCCAAATCAATATCTCCGTAATGCAAAAGCAATTTGAAAATATTGTCTGTCTCTATGAGAGCAAAGTTAAATACGCTAAACTCGCAAAACTATTGGTGAGTAATGTGAGTCATTAATTGTAGATGTACTAAATTAATTAATTTACCTGGATTATTATTATTATTTATTGTGTGTAAGAATAATATAAATTGTAATTGACTAGTAAAAAAAATATGACATTTTAAATATAACGTGACATTGAATTGACTAAGCTTTGAATGACATCTAAATGAACTGACATTGTAATTAATATATTTGACATTTAATTGGCTATTAATAATTGAATTTAAATTGAATTATAACTAACCACAAAAATTTGACGATGGGTAAGGCTTAAAACCAGCTGCGCTGTGCCTATCCTTTTCCTAACTCATATTTAATACTCATATTCAATAATAATAATAATGTAATAATAAGGTATGGAAATAAAGCACTTATATTTGTATTTAATGTTTTGGTTAAGTATATATATTTTTTTCTTTCTTTATATTAAAGAACTTTTTTATAACATACTAGCTGACCCAGCGAACTTCGTACCGCTCTAAAAAAATAGGGGTTGTCCAGCGGACAAAATTGTGAATCTAAACCATTCTCAGATCCCCTTGAACACACACAAAAAATTTCATCAAAATCGGTCCAGTCGTTTAAGAGAAGTTCAGTGACATACACACTCACAGAAGAATTATATATATAAAGACTAGCTGACCCAGCGAACTTCGTACCGCCCTAAAAAAATAGGGGTTGTCCAGCGGACAAAATTGTGAATCTAAACCATTCTCAGATCCCCTTGAACACACACAAAAAATTTCATCAAAATCGGTCCAGTCGTTTAAGAGAAGTTTAGTGACATACACACTCACACAAGAATTATATATATAAAGATATCCCATTGTGACTGTAGAACAATTTATGTTCGAAAATTCACATAATAACCGCATATGCACAAAAGACTTCGTTTCTTTTTACTCATGTCGGTGTAGGTTAAAGACTACTCACTCTTAGAAGGGCTGTGGAAGTGTGAAGTGCCATCGTTTCCATTTCATACATTTTAAGTAGACCCATCGGCTGCAGCATTTGTCTTGGCACTAAAAGCATTGCCTCCTGTATATTTATAAAGACCCGATATCCGACGTACCTACATAAAACCTTCGGTATCTACTCACTGGATACCTACGAAGTGGCCAAGCCCAGTCCGAGTGATCAAAGGTTTAGGAGGTCATTGTGAATTGTTTTAACTTCTTAACTTTTTTTAAACTTATACCTCTTCACTTAACAGAATAGGGTATTTGACAAGTTTTAGAAAACGATCTCACGTTATTGACTAATGTTTATGGAGTCCGTAAAAAGTCCGTGGATATTCATCATTCTGTTCTGTATTTCAGTAAAAATAACCAATTCAAAACTCCATTTTCAAATTGCCGCGAAAACGTTTCTCTGGACAAAATGGCGTCTTACTAGTGTGTGACGTCACACGACTGTTATTAAAACGTCAAACGATACAATGTAATGTCACTTTAACCGGAAGTTTACTTGCGTGTGACGTCATTTTAGTCCCCGCCAATCCGAAGCGTTTTGGGTCACGTAACAATAGATAAGAAAACTATTATTTTTTTCGTGGGTTTTTAGTAAAGTTATGAATAGTTTTTTGTAAAAATAGTAAAAATCCCTGCCAATATTCATTCTCAACACAGGTGCTAACATTTGGCACTTTATTTTTAATACTGTCAAATACCCTATTCTTCGAAAACACTGATAAATTCGTGTCGCACAGAGCCGTTTGCATTCAGTATCCTTAGCACGAATCAATATCGAATCCGAATAGTTTGCGAGTCCGAAATGTCATTGTCAAATGTGTACTCATTTTTAGTTCTCGTTACGTCCGTTATGGCGCTGCTGTTCAAGTTTCCATACAACATTTGGCAATGACGTTTCGCATTGAGTGTAGTGCCTTTGAAACACAAGTTATCGAAAAAAGGAAAAAGGATATATATGTGTGTGTGTGGGATGCGTGCGCAGCTCTTCCCGAAGAGCATGAAAGTTGGAGGGTAACTCGGCGAAGGCTGAAACGCTACATGCGTCACTCGCGACAATATATATATATATATATATACATACATACACGGTGTTACAGAATTCCGAAATAAAATTTGTAGGTATGTATTCTGAAATAAAAATTTGTAGGTATCTGAGCGGGGCGCAGGGGCGCCTGGGGGAGAGAGGGGGGTCTGTTTAGGTAGTAGTAATCGTACGCATTTATAGGGTTGTCATAGGCAGGTGTAAAACGATATTTTTATTAATTTAATTAGAAAAAAAAGTAGTCTGAAAGGCGTCAAACTTTCGTAGGTAATTCTATACAAGGAACACAACCAAACTCTAAAAGTTTTATTTCGGACTTTTGTCACACCCTGTATATACATGTATATGCGTCATGCGTGCGCTGCTCCATTCCCCTATGCCTTATGCACCGCCTAATGTTAGGTTATTTAAGAAAAGAAGTTTCACTTCAGATGTGTGGTCCGTGCACACAATTTTTTTAGTTGATTGATGAAGGACCAAATAAGTGTCAATTATTTTCTGATGACCCTAACTGACAGGCTAAATACAATTTCGTTTCCTTTACCCAGTCATCATCCCCATTGTTGTAATACTGGAAGTTCAACGACATTTTGCGCGTACGTCTTAATTCGCGCGCCAAGGCCGCCACGACTTGAGCGGAGGCCAATCCGGTGTGCAAATATTTGCAGCCGACTTCATTCGTCGGCCTCTATCGAGGGTCTCTACTCTACGCCGCCGCATTACTATCTAATACTGCTTTACGACAAGATAGGTCTTTGATTGTTGGTATTTTCACCAGTTGATCATTGGGAGGTTGTTATAACCTCAGACCAAATAAAAAGTAAAGACGGAGTCTGCCGAACCAAAAAGTGAAGCCGGTTTTTTATGTATGTAGTGCATTAGCCAGTGTTACCATAGTCATATAAAACACCCCAATATTAGAAAAATGTAATAACGTTATTCCATAACGTTATTAATAACGTTATAAAATATTAGAAAAAATATCGTAAGCTTATTCTCTAAACCTCTCGTGAGCCAAAGGTCATACGCCGTTCTCACCTACAAGTGCCGGACTTCTTTATGGACCGCCCGCCCGTGGGTGGGAACGATTGCATTGTTCTGCCGATTTCTCTGTTATTTTGTAAAAATACCCTTCACAAACGTATATTTGGATTCTCCATAAAATTTTCAATAAAACAGTGTGTACACAATGCATCATGTCTATAATTTATTTTAATTACATTATGGTAAACTCAGGAAAGATAAAAAAAGTCGTTTAAATAGGTAAAATGAGGTATATTTTCAAAATTTGTAAATTAATAATCCAGGTTTTTGTACATATACAATGTACTATATATAAATGAATGTATATAATAACTTACCAAATACAATTATAAAATATAACACGCAACAGAAAAAAAAGGGTCGTGTTTCAAGTGTTGATAAAAACAAATGCGAGATCCAAGTGCCTTGATTTGTGTGTTGACGTTTAATTATGTTGGATTGTTTATTTTACTTTAGTTACAAGTCTCGGATGGAATAGGTTTGTTCATTTTATAGTTTCAAGCACTCGCAACAAGGCACTTGAAATCGCTACCAAATCAGTCATCTCAACTTTATGTCGATAAAACGAAAAGCATATACAAATGTTGATAAACAGTTTCTTTTATTAAAATGTACATGAAATTTTCTATAGAATACACAAAATATAATCACTAGTTCCTATACAAGAACATAATAAAATAAATCCACAAACATCGCGAATTTTGGGTCAAAAAGGCCATTAAAAAGTAGATGCATCTTAAAACGGTGTGCACATTAGATGAGGCATTTTTCTAGTGTGCACAGTTGCGGTCAAGGTTGAGTTTAAAATTAGCTAAGTACCAAATTAACATTATTTTTACTATTGTACTAATACTTTTAATGAACAATGATACTTAATTCAAGTAAGTTCACTTTAATTTAGTAGCATAATACGGCAAAATGGGGAAACTGAATCAAGTAGTTCTACCACAACATGATAGATGGTGGGACTTGTACAAACAATAAGCAGTTAGCAAATAAATTATTGGAATCTTTAAAATATAAATTAATCTAAGTAACCATAATAATAGTAAAAAAAATACCTTTGGATATGCATTTTGTTTTACACGACGTAACCCTTTTGTTGTGTAGTACAAATCGTCGCTCTAAAAATGAGTCGAACAAACCACGCTGCGGGAAGCTGGTTGCCACAATGGTTCATTTCTACTCTTACGAATGACTGCAATCCGCTTCTCTTTTAGATCTTGATCTCGATTAGGAAATCTTAAAAAAAACGTATAATATATAATATGTATTACATCCCAAAAAATTTATACGAATACATAAAGAAAAAAGATGTTTCGTGTAATTGTTTATCCATGCATTACAATATTCGAATAATATAAAAGTATGCCACACAATGTATTTAATAAAATAACGTTACGTTATATTTCACGCTACCCAACAAAAGGGTAAAACTGTAACGAATAATCATGGCAACATTTCGTTCAGGTTTTGTTTATAAAGCGACAACCTCAAATTTGATTTTGATTAATTGAAAATAGCAGTTTATAACTTTACTTACGTATGAAATGTGATTCCATCCTGTTTTTTATTCTTGGAAGATTGGTTTTTACACGTTTTCACTACACAATTCGGCATTTTCTCTAATAAATATTGTTATTTATTATTACGTCACACTCCACGCGTCGGGATAGCTCGACTGAGAATCCAAGGCGTAGTTTCGTTGCATGTGTGTGCGTGTAACTGTGTATGTACACGGCGAGGCGTAGTTTTATCGGCTTCACTTTTTGGTTCGGCAGACTCTGTCTATACTTTTTATTTGGTCTGAGGTTATAACACATTTGAAATTTATTAGGGGAACCCCGGGATACTTGCCGACGGAGAGATTAAGAGTCTTTAAAAAAATTTGCACTTACAAAACGACAATAGGGTATTTGACAAGTTTTAGAGAACAATCTCACGTTATTTACTAATGTTTATAGAGTCCATAAAAGGTGGATATTTATTATTATTTTGTGTATTTCAGTAAAAAAACCAAATCAAAAACTCTATTTTCAAGTTGCCGCGAAAAACGTATCTCTGGACAATATGGCGTCTCCCTGGTGACGTCACACGACTGTCATTAAAACGTCAAACCATACAATCAAATGTCACTTTAACCAGAAGTTTTCTTGCGTGTGACGTCATTTTAGGCTCCACCAATCCCAAGCGTTTTGGGTCACGTGACAATAGACAAGAAAACTATTAACTTTATCGTGGGTTTTTAGTAAAATTACGAATATCATTTCTGTAAAAATAGTAAAAACTCCTGCCAATATTCATTCTAAATACAGATGCTAACAATTGGCACTTTATTTTTAGTACTGTCAAATACCCTATTCGTTGATCAGTCACATGCGAGATTCCAATCACAAAAAAACAGTCGCGTATGTGTGTGATCAATGAACGAATTGACGTTTTGTTTGCGTTAAATTTAAATACAATTTTGTAAGATGGTACAATTATCTCACCCGGGCAAGTCTTCCGGTTTTTTGAATAATTGAAAGAGGTTTACTGAATGTCGGTAACTTTTATAACAATCATCTAGTTTATTAATAAAATGTCTGATCACCTTGATCAAATACGAGGAGAAAATCTAGATAATATTAAAATATTTTATTTTAGAATTTATAGATTTCTAGAAAATTTTGCTAGTAAAATATCCACGCGGACCAGGCAGCAGACGGGACTCGAAACCGCACCCTTCACTATCCGGGCGAATGCACTGACTATTATACTACCGCGGCCTTGACGGCAGTGGCGAATTCTCTCTAGCCTTTCTTAAGCTGCAAGGCAGAGCCATCTCTTCGTATTGTAGGTGACCCACAATGTCAAATGAATACCTTTACAAGTATTAAACATTTAAAAGGGGATACAGCAATTAAAGTTATATATTTTTTTTTCTAGCAAAATTTTCTTTAGATTTAAACATCTAGCAGTTATATGCCTAAATATATATATATATATATGTATATGGCGCAGGTGGTTAGCGTACGCGTACGGCTGCGATGGTTGAAGTTAAGCAACTTTCACAGTGGTCGGTCATTGGATGGGTGACCAAAAACTTCTATCTGGAGTTCCTCCGTGCTTCGGAATGCACGTTAAGCCGTTGGTCCCGGCTGCATCTGTAGTCGTTAGCACCCGCCAATCCGCACTGGGCCCGCGTGGCGGGTTATGGCCCAATCCATAGGGAAGCCCTGTGCCCCAGCAGTGGGAACATTAATAGGCTGATGATGATGATGATGATAAATATATATATATATATCGGGTTAAAGACATTTATTTTCTCAATAGAATTTACAAAAAATCCACTTACAGAGAAAATACAAAGCATAATTAACAAAAAAAAATCATTACATCATATATATATATATATATATATATATATATATATATATATATATATATATATATATATATACAATTTATAGATTGTTATATTTAAATAAGTACAAGCATAAGACGTATTATTCGTAAGAAGGTTAAGGTAATTTGGATTCAAGTATACATTAGGTAGTAACTAATTTGTTGTAAATTTAATTTTCTATATACTTATTTTAATACTTAAAAATAAATACTACGGTGTAATACAAGCTAAGCTAAATAAATACAAGTTAATGATTATTGTGCTAAACAACTGAAAGTATTATATTACCTTGTTAAAAACATATATATATATATATATATGTATTGAAACAATTTGTAAAGCATTTAATGTTTCTTTATGTTTTTTTTAAACTTCGCCAATCGTATTCCCCTAACTGTTGGTTTAAAATCGGGAATAAAGGACGTGAATGGTCCTGAGGTACAGAAGGAGGAGAATAAAAAGTATAAACTGTGGGGAGTCGTCCTCCGGGAATTCAGTCACAATTACTTAGCGCGTTCTCACTGATTTATAATCAGGGATTCGTTAAAAAAATCAACTTGCACACTTATCGCTTTGATTATATACACCCTTGATACCGTATAATACCGTATAAACTTCACGGAAGAGGCACAAAAAATATCTACTACATATGGTAGATTTGCTCGTCGCTACACACGCCCACATTGACTGCTTTAGTTCAATTTGTCATTAGAGTCATGCATCTGTCAAAAAACGCACACATTTCGCGAAACTGAGCCGTTTTTTTGTGTGATTTATTTGGATTACGCTATCTAGGCGTATAAATTAATCAACACATTGCCCGAAAAATGAGCCGTTTCCTTTGCGTGATATATTTGGATTACGCTATCTAGACGTATAAATTAATCAACACATTGCGCGAAACATGAGCCGTTATCTTTGCGTGATTTATTTGGATTACGCTAACTAGGCGTATAAATTAATCAACACATTGCGCGAAACATGAGCCGTTATCTTTGCGTGATTTATTTGGATTACGCTATCTACGCATATAAATTAATCAGCGACCCATCAATTTCCTTAATCGTAATAAAATATTCTTAATACCTATAAACGATAGCAACGGTAAATCTATATTATGAAGTAGCAGCGGCAATAATCCATGGCCATAGTCCTCTTGAAACTAGAGCCTATGCCTCATGCTTGTGTTGTAAAAATTCTATAGGTTGCCAATACGTTACCCTTGAGGGCCGGACAGATCCTCTTCCACAGAGTGAGGCATCCGCAGCGGTGGTACTGGCCCAGCGCCAGTTCCATGAAGAACAGTGGAAGACCGCCGAACAGCAGCATCACGCAGTACGGGATCAAGAACGCGCCTGGCCGAAGACAAAACAAAGTATAAATAATAGTAAATGATATTTCTTGAACTACAGAGAAACATCAAAAATCACAAAGTACAGCGGAATAACAAAAGTTTATCAGAATAACAAATACATATGTCAATAGTTCTGAGGAGTTATTCTCCCTTATTCCACCTTCCCCCTTCCTTCAGAGGACCACGCGTGCAGGCCTACGTTGTCACTGACCTACTGTGGCCACTATTCCCACGCGAACATATAATTTGGTGACTCATTTCTTTATCGGACTATCCGGAAAGGGAAAGCTTTGCCAGCTCACGTGTTCCCTTCCTCTTATAACCCGGTATCCTTTAAAAGAGGCGTGCAGAAGCAATATGCAGGCCGGCAAGGTGAGGATGGCTGGTGCGGCAGGTAGAACCGCTGAAGCAGCTATCTTCGCGCCTGCACTCCACTCTGTCACCTAACATCAGGTGAGGTGGAGACATCTGTCGGACCTTTTTATAAAAACGATTACTTTCATACCTAAGAACACCACATTGGGATCGGGAGAGACATTAGTATAAATGTAACATTTATACCTAATGTAATGTGGTGTATATTTGCATTTAGTCGGAGATAGATAGCCGTTAGATTATTATTACAACTATACATTTTTTCTTCTTCTTTAACTTGCCATACAACAATAGTGCTTCGTTGTCGAGAACCACTTCGGTCAGACCTCAGACCAAAGGTTGTGATGTGAGAGTTTTTCTTTGTACTTTAGCAATTATAGCAAATAATTTGCCGACGCTGTTTGCAGCGTCGAGTTCGCTTAACAGAATGGCTTATTTGACCTTGGCTGTTGAAGAATCGCAGGCAGCGTGAAAAACTTTGAAGATGGTATATTTATAGATTAAGTGCGTTTGACCACAATCGCACCTGATGTTGACTAACAACGTGGTATAAGCTGGAGCACGCAAACTCAAATTAATGCCAATTCTTTTGCCTTGAAGATCCCCATATTGTATGAAACGCGGAATACAAACACAGGAAGGGAGTTCCGTTCCCTATCAGTTCGCATTATAAAAGAGGATGTGAATCGTGAGATGATAATCATAATCAGAATCATTTATTCAGTTTAGGCTGTTACAAGCACATATGAATGTCTAGAAGCTACGCCATCGGTTTGTAAATCTACGGCGGGAGACCTTGTACTGGGAAGAACCGGCAAGAAACTCAGCAAGGGCTGTTTTTATCTCCCTGTTTTATCATTTACGTATGATGTACGATGCGTAGTGGAAGTATGTCAAATACGTTTAAATGAAGACCCTGTCTATATCTCGTATTTTTTTCTGAGATTCTTCCGCAGAACAGTATACATGGCCTTTTTGACACCGGTTTACGGATACTATTACTAGGTACTGACCGCCGCCGTTCTGATAGCAGATGTAGGGGAACCGCCACACGTTGCCCAGGTCGACCGCAAAGCCCACGACGGCGAGCAGAAACTCGGCCTTCTTGGCCCAGGTCTCCCGCTCCCGCGGTGGTGTCAGCGACACCACCATCGACCGGCTCTTCACTGGTTGCTGTCGTCAATCATGTTTTTCAATGCTACTTGCGGAACAGGATTAAATAATCTTACAGGAAAGTCAAATAATACAGAGATATACTGTTTAAGAAAGTTTGCATTGCAGAGTTTTATTACAAGGCACTTTTCGCAAGGCATCTCTTATGCCTTTGATACAATATACAGCACATTTTGTAATAAAAGTATAACTTTAATTTAAGTGTGATACCCATTTCTGCCCATTTTATCGCATTTTCCATGATTTCTGCAAGATTTCGGCTGCTAACTGTACGCATTCCTGTCGAATAAAACTTTAAGTGCTAAGACTGTCTGAGGCTTGTAGGCATGAACCCGAGATTTCAAGTAGCCCCAACAAAGAAAGAAGTTTGGGGCGGTTAAAACAGGCAATCTTGCTGGCCATACCAAATCGCCAAAATGATATCGTGCTGTGTGTGGGGTTACTCCGTCTCGTTGAAACTACACATGTGCACGCTCCTGCGGAGTATCGTGCACCATTGCTTGTCTGTATTTTGCATCTGTCTAGTTCACAAATATCAAAATTTATATATGGTGTTACGCAGTGGTGGTTACGCCATTTGCAATAATTTACAACATCTTACGATAGAGTGATTACTTTGCGCCTATCTGTATATATCCTTTCTTTTCATTTCATAGTTTAATAATATTAGAAATATTTTTTTATGCAAATCCTTTAGAATTCAATAGGGAGTCTTATAAGATCAGTGTTTCGACAAGGAGATAATAAAAGGCTATAAATCCTCTTTAAATAATCTGTGTACATTAGATATGTATACATTAGAAAATATGATTGTAACTACTAACAGTCCTATTGGGCAGAAGGAAAATAAAGAAAATTCATTTCAAGTTGTTGTTGTTAAACCAGAAAAAGGAAAGCAATAAAGCCAGGATATATTAATAGATGAATGTAAGTTTAATATCACTGATGATGATATTGAACAAGACAATGTCACAAACACAGTTGAGGATGTTATGCCCAAGAACCGAAACATTGTGATTGATGATTCAAAAAGTGATGCAACGAGTGATGAACCTATAGTTTTCGATGTGTTTGCAGATGTACATGTGTCTTGTGAACCTCAGTAAGTCACAATTTAATAATTGAAAGATAGAAATAAATAAGACACACCTATGCCATTGAATGTTAGCAGTGCTCATAGAGTTCAAGAATCTAGCCTGTGAACACTGTCTGAAAACCTAAATGTTTCTCTGAACTTTAAGAGATTATCCTACGAGTATCCTAAGTGAAATTAAATCTGACCACTCAATCTGCAGATCAAGATATAAAGTGAGAGGTGATACACCAGATAGCAATAATTCATCAGAAAAAGAAAATTGTGATCCTAACAAAAGTAAAAAAACTGAAAGGCAGCAAGGAATCTAAAAGTACAAAAAATAATACTTCAAAGTTTTGTTTTAAATAGGTACTTATGATGTAAACTATAAATAATAAATATGGAAATGGTGAGCGGAGATGTCTACGGAGAACCTAGAACCTATTCCATTCATAGAAAGACCTCTGCTTATGTAGTTTGAAGCCGACATTAATAGGCTGATGATGATGATGAAGAAGACTTACGGTGGCGGGCGTCGGCGCTGACGGGTCAGGCAGCGGCGGCGGCGCGAAGGGCGCGGGCGGTGCCTCCGGCGGCGGCATCTCGCCGGATCCGCCGGGCCCCTCGCACTCGCCGTTGCGCCTCTCCGGCCCAGGGCTCTCGCCCTGTGGAATAACACAGCATATAATACCGCGAGGAGCTCGATGGCGCAAAGGGTAAGCGCGTTCAGCTGCGATCGTTGAAGTAAAGCAACTTTCGCAATAGTCGGTCACTGGATGGATAACCAAAAATATACTATCTCCGTGCTACGGAAGGCCTTTGGTCCCGGCTGCATCTGCATTCGTTAGCACCCATCAATCCGACACGATTCGATCTCCCTTTTCCCTATGCCATCCATAGGGAAGACCTGTGCCCCAGCTGTAGGGACATTCATAGGCTGATGATGATGATGATAATACCACGCAGACTTAATGTTAGCTGTGAAGTTTGACGCAAGTGTGTTTGTTGCATGTGGATTAGAACAAACTAGCAAACCAGTGAACCAAATGTTCACCAAAACCTGATTAAAAAAAAAATGTATTTAATTAATTGAGAACTTCGGAGATTTTGTGTGGTTTCGTTTGAAATTCGTGATTTCTCGAAAACCGGAAGTGCTACGTTACTCAAATCCGGTTTGTAGTCTTATCAGACTATTCTTAACTTATAACTTAAATATTCTCTTTATCTATCTCTTACGGTTTGGCCGCTGAAACAGCACCACAGACAGACGGACGGACGGACGGACTTGTCTAATAGATAAGAGATATGTGGGCAGAGGCCCTGCTAGAATACCAGCGCTGATACGGAGTGAAAAGTATTCCTTTACTCACTGTGTCAGCATAAGCTGAGCGGTCCTGATTGGCCGTCTACAATATATTTTTTTTTAAATTTAATTTATCCTATACATATATAGTTAAAACAGGGTAAGATATCTTTCTCTTTCTTATTTGTTCTTTTGATGGCCAATAAATATTTTTTCATTTCATTTCAAGTCACGGCGCAGTATACGAAATTAAGATATCCACCTGACTGTACCTAAACTGTGTGGAAAGTTGCACTCACTACTAATGTGGGGGCCGTTACTAGGACCCTAACGACTGTCAATATGTCAATGACGTCAAGGGACGATCGTCGGGAGACAATTATTAAAATACGTCAATATGATGTGAATGCCTTTAATGCACTGTCATATAATGTACAATATTGTTCTTAAAACAATTAGTCGGTCAACTGTGTCAGTAGTTTAGAGTGCGTTGACCCGGAATGCAAACTTCATCATCATCATCAGCCTATTAATGTCCCCACTGCTGGAGCACAGGCCTTCCCTATGGATGGAATAGGGAGATTGGGCCATGACCCACCACGCGGACCCAGTGCGGATTGGTGGGTGCTAACGACTGCAGATGCAGCCGGGACCAACGGCTTAACGTGCCTTCCGAAGCACGGAGGAGCTCGAGATAGTAAATTTTTGGTCACCCATCCAATGACCGACCACATGCGAAAGTTGCTTAACTTCAACCATCGCAGCCGAACGCGCTACTCACTTGCGCCATCGAGCTCCTCTTGCAAACTTAATAAAATATAATTAAAATGACTTGTACAACTCTAACTTAACGGAATGCCATTAAGATTGAATCGCACTTTAGCTGACAATTTTTTGTTAAGTATATTATGTTATGTGTTTTTATAAAAAAATATACCCGTTATTTCACTAATTGAATATTTCAAGTGCGAGAAGATTCCAATTCTGGCATATTTAGCCTTCGCAGGATAAAATAGTATTGATTTACTGCAGTTTTTTTGGAAGGTGGTGAAAATAAGTAACCAAAATAGAGTAGAACCCGTTTAATACAATCATGCTTAATACGATTTCTAGCATAATACGCCATTTTGCGTCAGTCCCTGCAACTTGAGACATGTTTTCGTACATTTCTTAACGCTTAATACGATTCGTCATCCCGTTTAAAACGCCTAACTTAATCGCCAACAAGATCGACGTGACTACTGTCGAGCGATACACGCTAAGCGGCCCCTTGGGTTTTCCTGGATATCCTTCCATTGATGACAATGTGGCACGGTATAAAATTCAATGAGAATGTGAATAACACACAAGAAGAGGCCCTAAGTGATAATGAACAAGAAGAAGATGAGTCAACTCCGATCTTGTCACACGCCCAGGCATTATCAGCAGTAAATGATATAAGACGCTATGTAATTTTTTTAATCAAAGCGCATACGCACTGCAAAAGTTAAACTACATATGTTGAAAATCTTATAATTGCTAATGCCTCAAAATCTTTTTGACAAACTAAAATAAGTATAGTGCACATTTTTTTTTATAACAACATATATAATTCTTAAATATTGTAAAGGACACCCGGCATTTTGTGCCAAAGTTGTATACTTTTTTAATTTTTTTATCTGTGTTTCATAATTGGGTAACATAGTCTGGCAATATTTGTCATCAGCAGCTAGCTGTCAATGTCAAATACGTAGGTTTGTCATCAAAAGGGTTTCTATATCAAAAAATATTAATCATTAAATAACTACTATCCACGATTCACTAAAAATAAGGCAAAAGTAGTTTTATGTAGCAAATAATTTTGGCTTTATTTTGAGACCAAATTCAACTGTATACAAGTTTAGCATTTTTTCTATGAAAAGTGCCGGGTCTCCTTTAATACCTCAATACCTACATTCGAAATTTCCCTATCCCGTAATCCCGCATAAATACACTTTCCCGCTTAAGACGCGTTTTCGGTTGAGTCCCTGTGAAATCGTCTTAAACGGGTTTTACTGTAGATAGAAAGTTGACATATTGTTACGCTAAGAAGCCACTTGTAAATCTTCATAAATAGAATTTAACACAGAAACATTTGTAGGTACAGCTGCACAAAAGATGCACCACAGTTTTGGTGGGCTTTTACTATCTTTGCAAACCAATATCTTATAGATTGTATAATGCGATTCAAATAAGAATAGGAAAGCCAATGACCTCCGTCTGTCAAATATCGCTTGAAAAGTACGGTTTGCAAAAAAATCTCGGAACACTTTTTTAGCACCCAGCTGATTCTAGAATAAAAACCAAACATTTTTAAACAAACTATAACAAATGTTGATAATTAATGTTAGTTGATTTTTTTTCATTTACTGAGCTTTGGCTATGAATGGTGGATAACCTAAATCGTCAACCAAATGTCACTTTATGTAGCGTTCAGAAACTCGATTTAAAACTTTCGTTTACTTATAGGATGCATGTTCGTATGTGACCTGCATGATTATTCATAACTTCTCCGGCGGTAATGCAGAGATTAGCGAAATTGAAGAGCTAGATTCTGATTAATGTTTTTTTCACACAGTCTTAATAAAGAAATACTATTAAAAATCGGTTGTGTTCCTTCTCAACCTTAGTAAATTAATTTTATTAAAAATTTGATGTTTTGTCTCATTTAATCTTAGTAAGTAAGTTTTATTAAATAGCAACATTTTTTTGCTTACTCTACCTATTTGGTTTGAATCGACAACTATGACGTCAAAATATGGCGCCCAGTCGGTCCTATTCTTAGTTGAATCGCATTATATATTTTTGAACACGCGGAAACACTTTAAGTTTTATTTGTATACAAAATTGCTTCAGGAAAAGAAGACGCGGTTATAATCTTTGAAGATCTTCGCGCTGTGTCAATAAAGGGCCTGTCACCAACTTAGCAAACACACGCACAATTTGCTATGTTCAAGGGCAGATGCGAAACAGATTGCTTGGCAAACAAAAATAATGAAGTATGACTGCTTTGGGGTTCCGTAAGTCGAAAATTTGAGCTTGTTAGGGTTCCGTACTCTAATGTTGAAAACGGAAACCTGAACAAATTAGATTAAAACACAAAGGGTAGAGACTATACGCTCATACTAGCATCAAATAAAATATGATCCAACTCAACTACATAAGCAACTCTCGCCACGCACAGGTCTGTAAATAAACATCAATCGAGCGAGCGAGACAGAACTATACGCTTCAACGCAGCGTATTGTTGTCCTTTTATTGCTTACAAAATGGCGATTACGTAAATAATATTCACGACAAACCGTGATTTTTGAGAAAAAAATGTTTTTACAGTTTTACGAATGAAAAGTGTTGCGAGGCATTTGATTTTGAACTATTTGTGTTTTTTATAAAAGCATCGAAGGCATTTTTTTATCTTTATAACACAGAAGAATATACGCAATATTGTTATATTGATTGTACATGTAGCGCGTTTAAGGCGCTTTGCAGACGACGGGGCGGGGCGGGCCGGTCAATTTCGCCGTGAATAATAGCACAAAGTGAATCCTATACTTCAAACGCACACAGCGGTCAAAAAGACCGCGCCTTGGGTGCCCGGCGGGCACTGGCGGCGCGGCATGTCCGCGGCTGCCCGCCGTGGATCATACAAACCAGTTTATATGCAGTAACGCAGACGGCGGCGCGGGGCGGTCATGGACTATACACTAGAACGAACGTCCTAAACTGACCGCCTCTGCCCGTCGTGTGCTTTGTGTACGCGGCGCGGGCAGCCGCAGACATCGACGGGCAGACGCGGTCTTTATTGCTTCGCGGACAAAATGCCCGCCCCGCCCCGTCGTCTGCTCAACGCCTGAATGTCGAATTGTGACTAAAGCGAATTATGGTCGTGGACCACAATATAAACGGATCACTTTTCAGCCGCGAATGCCGTTTAACTACCCTTTTTGTTTTAATCTAAGCTTAACAACGAGTCTTCGCTTTCACTTGAAGTTTCTACCAATAATAATCTGGAATCTCAATTAATAATACACCGCGATTCTAAGGAACATGTCTTCTAAGCCTTACCAAAGTATGTCTAATCTCACACAGATTGAAATAAAACGCTTTTATCCTGGTACAATCCGTTTAAAGAGGTTT
This sequence comes from Chilo suppressalis, assembly GCA_902850365.2. NCBI lineage: Eukaryota > Metazoa > Arthropoda > Insecta > Lepidoptera > Crambidae > Chilo > Chilo suppressalis. The sequence continues at coordinate 24,608,401 of OU963904.1, read as the reverse complement.
TATTGCCCCGTAACGTGTCTGCTTTGGTGCAAATTCACTAATTGATTCGGTTAGTCAATTATTCCTCGGATATAGAGTGATCCTGCTTAGCGTTAATGGGCACGGGCACATTCGTAATGAATATAGGCAGTGGCTTGCAAGTTCTCTTTACGGTGTATAAGAGTACAGGCGGAATCTGTTCACATAATGTTCATATGTTGTTGAGTATAGATACTTGATAAGATAGGTGCAGTCATATTAATTAAATAGTCGTATGTGATAAGACTAAAACTGTATAATTGTAAAAATAATATATCTAATCTATACTTATAATAAATCTGTAGAGAGGTCAATTCTGTACATGAAATATATTTTCAAAATAACTATCATGGGGTGATTAGTGATCGATACTGATGCCAAAAATGCAATCAATAAAATTTTTGTCTCTCTGTCTGTCTGTCTGTATGTATGTTCCTTATAGAAACAAAAACTACTCGACGGATTTTAACGAAACTTGGTACAATTATTCTTCATACTCCTGGGCAGGTTATAGTATACTTTTCATCACGCTACAATCAATAGAAGCAGAGTAGTGAAGGGAAATGTTGGGAAAACGGGAGAAGTTACTACATTTTTTAAGCTTCCGTCGCGTGTGCAGCCTTAATGGTTAAAGTTACATAGAAATCATGTATGAAGGAAATATTCTACATAAAATTGTCTAAAAAATATCCTATAACAGCATATGTCTATCCTATCCTTTATGATTGACTCACAATAACACGTGTAACTCCCGATAGCTTAGTAGTTCGGAGCATTCTGATTATATTTGTTTACTCTTACGTTTATAATACTCTCACTCATCCCTAATTTAAAAAAGTTAACATTATTACCTATTGAATAAAAAAATAATCATAGAAAAAGAATTAAATAAATAAATTCATTGTGTACAATACACGCCTGAGAACAAAAACTATAGTCTACACTACAGCTCTACACCGAAGTGAAGCGAGGGCGGGCCACTAGTCATTAATAGAATAATAACTAAGTATAAAAAAACGGACCGGATACCTATATCGGAAATCATTGACAAAAGTGATGTACTAAAGTTTTATAGAAGACAAATATCTACAAAAAAGTCCGCAATGACATTGTGTCTAACTATTACAGTTATTTCACAACTAAAGGTCTCCTGCGGTTTCACCCGTGTTAATTTGTATTGTGTTAATGTGTTAATTTGTAGTATTATTGTGTAACTTTAACATAGAGCGACATGGCCGACGCGGCCAGGCGGCCATTTGCCTAACGGGATTGCTATGGCTATCGCTTACGATTTCATTTTGTTATTTCTGACCGATGAAGGTTTTCAAATATCTAACACTCATTTTCTTTAATATTGCTATTACCAATGCAAAAGAGAAGTCATTGATAAAAGTGATGTACTAAAGTTTTATAGAAGACATAAATATCTACAAAAAAGTCCGCAATGATATTATGTCTAACTATTACAGTTATTTCCCAACTAAAGGTCTCCTGCGGTTTCACCCGCGTTTATGTGAGGAAAAAGGTTATAGTGAGTCAAACCTAAAACATGGGCATATGCTGTCGCGGACTTTTTTATAGAACTTTTAAAGGGGAACAATTCAGTTATACATGATTATTGTGTAACTTTAACATAGCGGCCAGGGCGCCATTCGCCTAACGTGATGGTATGGCTATCGCTATTGCTTATGATTTCATTTTGTTATTTCTGACCGATGAAGGTTTTCAAATATCTAACACTCATTTTCTTTAATATTGCTTTTACCAATGCAAAAGAAAAAAATAGATGGACGTAACGAGAACTAAAAATCAGTACACATTTGACAGGGACATTTAGCACTCTCAAACTATTCGAATTCGATATTAGTTCGTGCTAAGGGTTAAAGTTCAGTTAAAGTATCGGTTAAGTAAAAAACGGTTTGCACCGATAGTCAAAATGAGATTATAATTTGACAGTGAGAATAACTATCTAAGTCAGGCCAGTTAAAGTTAAAGTAAAATTTTAACTTTAAATTTTACTAGCTCTGTAGTGCAACTTTGCAGTTTAGTTAAATCGTCTAATATATTTATGTATGTTGAAAGGACATTTGGTGGAGCTCTTTGTGTCCTCTTTATGAGACATTCAAATGTTATTGACTATAAACCGGATGCTATTTAACGTCATCCATTGCGCGCTTAAAAGATTACCCTCTGGATAAAGGATAATTTATTATGGCAATTTTATTGGTCGTTTTTTCAACAAAAACAAACAATATTAAAATTCGCAGTAATGGTATAAATAAATAAGTTGTTCCATGATTTTGGTAAGGTTTATGTCGCTGCTCTGGGCAAGGTAGGCTACTACGAAGCTGCGAAATACGTTTTATCGAATTACAATGAATCGATGACACCTCATCTATTAGGGTTCCGTAGGCAAACGATAAAAACGGAACCCTATTGCTGTCATTCAGTCTGTCCGTATGTCACGGGTCCATGGATAATAATCAGAATGAGTTACAGAACGGATATTTTGGTATTTATAAAGATGGCTTAAAAAAGAAAAATGAAATAAAAAATATCATTATCATGGCGTCTCAAAAATGAAAAGGAGACAAAAAAGATAATTTTCTTTTTACCCCAGCATATAACACAGCATCGTTGAATAGTATGTAAATATATTTTTTATTATAAGTATTTTGTTTTCAATCACAAAGAAATGGGGGGCTCTCAAAGTTGTCCTTTTTGTTACGTGGCCTATCTCAAAATCGAAACTTGATAATAATGTGAAATTTTGGTAGGTATATGGTGTTACCTAATCTGTATCTAAACAATAAATACTATAATAAATAAATGATGAAAAGATATAATTGATTAAAAGAAATAAATGATTTTACGGAACTCTAATAGAGCGAGGTAAAACCTGCGCTTGACCAGTTCTTTTGTATGTTTAAAAAGGCAATAATATATGAATACAACTGTTTATTTTCCAGTGCAATCAATAAAAATTAGTGACTGGAAACTAAAGAAATACCATGATAACATCAGAAATAAGACTGGTATGATATCAAACACATAAAACCAAGCATCTTTTGTCTCAACATTTTTATCTTATCATATATGAAATTTTTTATCATCTGGCTTAATTAAAAAATATGTATTAAAAAAAACTAATGTCACTGTCTGTCAATTATGACTTTGACAAGTAAAAAATAAACAACGTTACAATTTTTAAATTACTCGAGCTTTTTCTATACCTATAAATAAAATATCTATAATATAAAGATCGAAGCATCCAAGAACTCAATAAGCAAAGTATTCGATTGTGTGATTGGTAAAAACGAATTCACCCTTCTGACTCGGTGTTTGTGTTTCAAAGTCAATTTAATCTGTACCTATCTGTAAATCGCATTTTATTCTATGAATATTAAGTAGTTTGTCAATGGTAATTTTATAAATTCACGGATTTTATTACTGACATGGAATTACAAGCCCACTATTTATTTATACTTTATTGCACAAATGAGTGTACAAGTGGCGGACTTAATGCCATTAGGCATTCTCTACCAGTCAACCGGAGAATTATAGCAAAGATCTTAAAAAGGTAGTGCAAAAATAATTCATCTAAATATTTATTATAATTAAAGTATATCATTGAAACAAGATAATATATCTACATAAAATACATATTATTATAAATAATAATAAATATTTACATATATATCGCACGTCACAAACAATAGGATATTAAGTCGGCAAAACGCAAAACCATTTATTTGTTTTATTTGCGTTTCGAAAACTACATTTTTTTCTCTATAAACTGGTTAGATAATTGTATTTTAATTCGAAATAGTTTTTGAATTATAGCAACACATGTCGTCAATTTCTAGGCAACATTTATGATTGTGAGTATTCTAAACAGTATTATGTTAAGTTAATACCCTATTGCCCGTTCGGATTAATACAAGTTTGATGTTTTATTTCAAATTATACCCTCTGGTCTGTTTAATTTTATTTAATATATTATTTTCAGCGAAATTATTTTAAAATGATACTAGTTGTAATTTTAACATGAGTCATTTGAACTGCTTATAGGATATTCTCTTTACCCAGTCATATAAAAGTACTTTTAAAATAAAAACTACTATTGATACACTAACTAAACTTACTCAACACAAAGAAGTATAATGTACGTTTAAATCAAGGTATTATTTTCAACATTTGAAGAAGTAGTTCCTCTGCTATGATTTTTTAAAACTTCAAAACGCGATATCTCAAAACACCGGTTTTGAAGATAATACCCTTTTGTTTGTAACGTCCGATATGTATATACATATAAATATATATCATATCAGGAGGACGCAGAGGAGGAATCTAAAAAATGATGACGTACGGAGCGTTTAAAAGCAAGTTTGTTCGGAGCATCTTGAATATGAGGAGGAAGTATTACTATAAATAATAATAATAAATAAATATTTCCAACACTCACACCAATTAGCCTAGCCCCAAAGTAAGCACTGTAAGGCTTGTGTTATGGGTAACGTATAGAATACATATACAGTACATAAATTATAAGTATTTTTATATAGAAATACATATTAAACATCCATGACTGGAGTACAAATGCTGGTATTCATCACACAAACATCTGCCCCCACCGGGATTCGAACCCAAGACATCTCGGAGTCGGCGACACCATGAAACCCGGCGTACAAACCACTCGGCTACGGAGGTCGTCATACTATTATGCTGATAAGAGGATTGTGTACGGGTTTCTTTTAACAGATTGCGGAGTGGTGCGTCGGAGAAGGTGATTAGTGCGTACAGTTATATGTCAAGACAAATATCATCATAATATGTCCCCACTATTGGGGTACTGGACTTCCCTATGGATGGAATAGGGAGATTGGGCCATGACCCACCACACGGGCCTAGTGCGGATTGGCGGGTGCTGAGAACTGCAGATGCAGCCGGGACCAACGGCTAAGCGTGTCGACCGAAACATGGAGGAACTCGAGATAGAAGATTTTTGGTCACCCATCCAATGACCGACCACTGCGAAAGTTGCTTAACTTCAACTATCGCAGCCGAACGCGTTAACCACCCGCGCCATCGAGCTCCGTACAAATATGGTCTACCTGCAACTCGAATGCAACCGCTTCTGAATATGCCTTCTATTGTGATATCAAAGACATTCGAAGGAATAGCTGGATATAGAACAACTTTTTTACAAAGAAGTATAGCGAATATACCGCTTGACTTGAAAAAAAAAATAGTCACTGTAGACTATTTTTTTTTCTTCGTTTTTCAGGTACATTATCAAAAAGTATTGGACACGTATTTTTTCTTTTTACACATAATATACCTAAACATTGCAGAGATATATTGATTTGAAAAGTCGCATGACGTCACGTTTTGGTACAATTTTCACTTAAAAGTGACGTCACGAGCCCCTACTCCTAAACTTTGACGCTCTATAACTTTGTCATTTTTTGGTCGATTGCCCAAAGAAAAAACACGTGTCCATTATTTTTACCCGGCTGCGCAATGCAAGAGCGCGAAGCGCGACGCGCAGACAGGGTTATTTGATCATCTAACTGACGGACTAAATAGAATTTCTTTTACTGTACCCCGTCATCACCCCTATTGGAGCGCGCGTTTGGGGAAGCAACCTCCACATTACAGAACACCAGTAAAATGACACTACCTTCGTGGTGTTGTGTGTTTCAATTTTAATTTTATTTTCACTGAAACCATTTTCTTTAGACATGCTTAAAAAATAAAAATTATAAATATTTACTCACTGATCAATTTATCAATTTTGTTTTCTTTGTTTTTATGTTTATGTAAAAGTACCATAACAATTATATGTCCAATGAATGTTTAATTAATTTTTGTATTTAATTTAATTTAATTTAATTTGAAATTTCGTTCTGACATTTAATTGCGTGACCTCATCTATATGGGTCAGCACTGAAAATCAGCGATTTACTCTCGGAGTAAATGTTACGCTGAGTTTTCGCCCATTCGCATCGCTGCTGCACCCGAAAATATCAGTATTATTGTATAAATATAATTTGTTATATTTTTAAAGGATTTATATAATAGGGGTGATGACGGGGTACATTAAACGAAATTCTATTTAGTCCGTCAGTTAGATGATCAAAAAATAATGGACAGGTATTTTTTCTTTGGGCAATCAACCAAAAAATGACAAAGTTATAGCGCGTCAAAGTTTGGGAGTAGGGGCTCGTGACGTCACTTTTGAGTGTATTTTCCCTTATAAGTGTACTCAAACGTGACGTCATGCGACTTTTCAAATCAATATATCTCTGCAATGTTTATATTATGTGAAAAAAGAAAAAATACGTGTCCAATACTTTTTGATAATCTACCTGATAAACGAAGAAAAAAAAAATTAGTCATCATCCCTATTGTAAAAGTTATATTCAATTTTGTATGTGTGCATGTTGGTGTGAATAAAGTTTTATCTATCTATCTACCTTTTGGTGGGAGTGGGATTCCGACGGTGAGTAAGGTTTCAGGGCTCCACAGGGCAGTGGATAACGTCAGGATAGGCGACGGCGCCAGTGATATTTTTTGTATCGTAAGCGTTTCTAAAGCTCGATGGCGCAAGTGGTTAGCGCGTTCGGCTGCGATCTTTCAAGTTAAGCAACTTTCGCAGTGGTCGGTCATTGGATGGGTGACCAAAATGTACTATCAAGAGCTCCTCCGTGCTTCGGAAGGCACGTTAAACCGTTAGTCCCGGCTGCATCTGCAGTTCGCTCCCACCAATCTGTCCTGGGCCCGCGTGATGGGTCGTGGCCAAATCTCCCTATTCCATCCATAGGGAAGGCCTGTGCCCCAGTGGTAGGGACATTAATAGGCTTATGCTGAAGCGTTTCTAAGGCTATGGCGGCCACTTACCATCAGGGGGCCTATATGCTTCTTTGCCACCCTATTAACATAAAGAAACTCTTTTCTTTTAAACCACTGAACCAATGATAAATTTTGGCATGAAGATAAAGTAGAGAAGATATGAGAGAAGGACATTATAGGCTGCTTTTGCCGTTGAACAAAAAAATTATGGAAATGAGAGTTACCCTTAGGTAGTTTGGAGGTCTGTCCACCGTGTTTGAGAGCGCCTGGAAGGTCTTTTGCCCACGGTTCCCAACTTAGGGGTTTTGCCCCCAGATTTAGGGGCTAGAAGGGTTAAAATGGACTTTTTTAGGGGCTGGAATTTTTTGGGAGTTCTTTTAGGGGCTTTTAACAAAACTTACAATTAAATAGAAAACCAAAGCGTGTGTTTTCTTTCAGTTTTGTGCATAGAATAGAATACACCACGATATGAAACGACTGAACTGACTGTGAGGCAGATTGTTTCCTAAGGCTGTATGGACATAAGTTCTTTGCCTTCCACCAATCAAAATAGCTTATTAAGATTTAACAGCCTGTAAGCTCATTTTCGTTTGATTTTCCATTCGGAAAATGTAATTATTCAATAAAATGATTTACTGTAACTAAATATGTAACGTTTTAATTTATGAGCAAGGAAAGAATTTAGGTAATAAGATAATTCAACATATATATATTTCTATGTTTAGGGAATTTTAGGGGTATTTAAAAAATATTTAGGGTAAAATTTTGGTAAGGGTTGGTAACACTGCTTTTGCCGACAACTTTCCATCGCACCACCAGCCGTTCCAGTGAGTACTCGTTACGAGTAATATGCCCGAAGAATGTGAGGATTCGTATTTGCACGGTTCATGAACATCTTTTCTCAGTCACATTTTGACTTCGCTCAGGATTGAAACTTTACTATAGTGTATACAGTACACGGAATTCTGAGCAGACATATCCAACATAATATTTCCAGTGCGTCAATCTTGCGACGGATTTTGTATGCTGAGTTTCTCAGCTCCATATAGGAAGATTGAAAAACCAGGCATCTTATAAGTCGAACTTGGAGTTTTGATTATGCTACGGTCTTTCCAAATATTTGTGAGTTTCCCGACTGATGATCATGGCACAATGTCTTAAAATATCACGTTCCAATATTTAGTGTAAATTGATTCATTACATGGCATACCAAAACGGAAAGATTTTCTACAGAAGAATTTATTGGACATTAACTTCCCGAATAATAACTAGTTAAATCCTCAAAACAATATGAAATCTATTTTTATTGTTGGGAGATTTGTTTTTCTGTGTAAAGCTCATCACCAGGGCGGCCACACTCGCGGAATTTATCGGATAATTGCTTTTCGTTCAGCAAACAGACCGCGCCGCGTTTTTGTCCCTTGGCCCCGGAATCTTGACGTCGAACTAACCGATTTAAAGTTTATGTAACGTTTACAAAACGCTTCCCCTGTATAAGTATTCTGTAACTTGCAATCTCACTATAATTTTCATTAATTCGTCTGTTTTACATATTTATATTAAATATATATTATTATTGGCTGCTGCAACAGACTGAGGGAGATATTTCGTTGATGTCTTGGTTTAATTTAATCACATTAAAATAGCATTTTTTTGAAATGGAAAAAATGGGTTGCAAACCTGCGGCCTGCGTGGTGGGTCATGGCCCAATTCCCTATTCTATCCTTAAGGTAAGCCTGTGCCCCAGCAGAAGGGACATTAATAGGCTGCTGATGATGAACTTTAAATTTAAAAATATTAAATTAAATTTATTTATAAACAGCAGACTGATTGGAACTCTTTCGTTACGTTTCTTTGTTTTCCATTCAATAAAAACAAATTGCCAGAAATTGTGGTAATACCGCGAAAGACATTCGGCGTGGAAAGAGGCCTTGTGCACTGAATTACGAGGCGACAGGATATTACTCTTTGTACTACTGAAATAATTTCAGGCATCGCGAGGGGGGGCCTTCGGCGCGCCCGGCGGCATACCAAGCATAACCACAAAATGGATAGCAGCATAACGGACTGTGTAACCTTTTGCAAGTAAATGAGAGGCCGGACACTTTATAATTATTTTTACGGTAATAAAATGAAAAAAAAAACATTTGCAACTTGACAGCATTTGAATGAAATAATAAAACAAAAAAAAATGTGTGTGTCAGCTCCGACGCACGACTGGAGTTTACTCCTTAAATTCGATAGTCTTACCAGACGCAAAAAGAGTTTATTTAACTTAAAAAAGATTGATACTGTAAATGCCATATCCACGTTTACTTCTAAAGCTCAATGGTTTTGTGTTCAACGAATGGCGCGGTGGTACACCAAGGGTGCGGCCAGAGTGCACTCAGATTCAGATTCAGATTCAGACTCAGAAAACAAAGCGCGAGAAAAAGCAGGCAACCTGCTTAGACTACACTGTTTATTTCTCGCGCTTGTTTTCAGAATCTGAATCTGAATCTGAGTGCACTCTGGCCGTACCCCAACGCGGTTTCTTTGTCGTCGTAGGCAATAAAGGTACGCTACGATACTGTGCTACGGTGTAGCACTACGGCTGCTACAGCGTAGACAGTAAAAACGTAACGAGGTCATTCATCGATAGATTTTACTCCTCACATTTTTCTCATACCGGGCCCCTTATATATGCAAATCGATTCTTAAGGAGTAAACTCCAAAAACTCCAGTCTACGTGGCAGATAGCAGACAGATCAGCTCTGAAAGGGATCGTCACCGTAACACCTCGAGCTGGTCAGTATTCTTTGTATGAAACTCCCTACGTACTGCAAAGCACATTAATTGGAATCGTAACGTAATCTCCTCGCCTCGGGATAAGGTCCAGAACGTATGTGGTCAAGTCTCCGTAGCCTAGCTTAAGGCCTGTATTATAGAAAGATTCTCAGTAATTAATCTAGTCTTGAGCATAGATAGAAAGGGATGTCGCTATATATAGCACATAGCGACATCCCTTTGTAACTGTACTCAAGTAAAGATCAACACTAGTTGTCATTCTGTAATACGTTCCTAAGTCTGTCCGTAGCCTAGTTTACATCTCTCCGTACCCTAGCTTAAGTCTCTCCGTAGCCTAGTTTATATCTCTCCGTACCCTAGCTTAAGTCTCTCCGTAGCCTAGTTTACATCTCTCCGTACCCTAGCTTAAGTCTCTCCGTAGCCTAGTTTACATCTCTCCGTACCCTAGCTTAAGTCTCTCCGTAGCCTAGTTTACATCTTTCCGTAACCTAGCTTAAGTCTCTCCGTAGCCTAGTTTACATCTCTCCGTACCCTAGCTTAAGTCTCTCCGTAGCCTAGTTTACATCTCTCCGTACCCTAGCTTAAGTCGCTCCGTAGTCTAGTTTACATCTCTCCGTAACCTAGCTTAAGTCTCTCCGTAGCCTAGTTTACAGCTCTCCGTAACTTAGCTTAAGTCTTTCCGTAGCCTAGTTTACATCTCTCCGTACCCTAGCTTACGTTACGTCTCTTAGTTCACGCCCCTCCCGCGGCCTGCGATGCCAAACGTGCTGTCTATAGAGAAACTCCGTTTTAAGTGGTAAAAAAACCCGAGAAAGTAACAACTCCGTTTTAAGTGGTTAAAAAAACCCGCTTACGTTACATGCTGACTGTAAACGCCTGTTTGACGGCATGCTGAAAAGCGGGTCGGTATCGATCCCTTCCCTAGTTGATATGTGTGCTATGACGCTTAGTTTTGTTAGTGCATTAGTGGTTATATATTGTATTTGTGGCTTTTATCATCATCATCAGCCTATTAGTATCCCCACTGCTGGGGTACAGGCCTTCCCTATGGATGGAACAGGGCGATTGGACCGTGACCCACCACATGGTGGGTCCAGCCATATGGGTTCAGTGCGGATTGATGGGTGCTAACAAATGCAGATGCAGCCGGGACCAATGGCTTAACGTGCATTCCGGAGCACGTAGGAGTTCGAGACAATAAGTTTTTGGTTTCCCATCCAATGACCGACCACTGCGAAAGTTGCTTAATTGCCACGATCGCAGGCCGAACACACTATCCACCTGCACGCTTGAGATCCACCTTGGCTCTTATAAATACCGAATATTTTTATTTAAAAATTTGCAGTTCCATTCTTTCCGAGGTGTATAAAATATTTGTAAAATGGTTATTTTATAAAAGGAATACATAATACTAGTTTTCAACCGACTTCAAAAATAAGGAGTTTCAGTTCATCAGTATTTTTTTTTAGCAACGATTTGACCCAATTTTGTTTTGAATCGGAGCATGAAGGTTACTAATTATACGCAAGGTGAAACAATGGCTTTTCTCGTGTTTATCCGACCGCGCGTCCGCCGCACGTCCGGGTGTCTGAGAAGAGGTCGAGAATTCCTTTATAGTGTTTGAGGTGTTTTCAAATGTTAGGGATGATGACCATGAAATCATAAAACTTTGTGGAGAGATATATAGAGATATTGACAAGTAATAAATTGAAGCCAAAACATATGGCCGTGACGCCAGACAGGAATGGCTCTTGCCTCTTTCTATAGAAAGAGAAGAAACAAAATAAGGTGACCATGTTGGAATCTGTGTACAGGACAAAGTATGAACGCAGCAATAGTGTTCATATTGCAGACGTTGTATAATAACGAGTTATTTATTCCCATAAAATGATTATAAAATTCAATTGGATAGACAGATCGGTATTTAATGTATAAATTTTTCAATTGTTTTCATTTCATCAAAGAATAATGTCTCTGTGACCAAAACTAACTAACTTAAAAACTATATAGCTTAATCTACTTACATTTTGTAAAAAAAAAACAGCAATTGTTTGGTCGCGACTTGCTATACAAGTTCAAGTGTAATTCCTGTTATTTAATTTCAATCAAATAAGTATCCGGAATTTTCGTTTTATGCGCCGGCCTCCTAACAGTTTCTAATTATTGATTAAGAAAGAAAGAAAATCATTTTATTGGCCTTCACGGCATGAATATCGAAAACAAAATGATTATAATAACGAAATATAGACATACTAGTGGCCCGCCCTCGCTTCGCTTCGGTGTAGAGCTGAAGTGTAGACTACAGTTTTTGTTCTCAGGCTTGACATTTATCTATGATTCTTCTTATACCTGCATGCAAAGTCTCAGCCTGGTCGGTTTAAAATTGACAAAGTTTCATACAAATTTTCATTTCCTATTTAATCCCCTTGGAGGTAGAATTGATCAAAATCCTTTCTTAGCGAATGCCTACGTCATAACATCTACCTGCATGCCAAATTTCAGCCCGATCCGTCCAGTGGTTTGGGCTGTGCGTTGATAGATCACTATGTCAGTCAGTCAGTCACCTTTGAGTTTTATATATATAGATTAAAAAAAACATGGGAACTAATTACTATGTGCGTGCTGTGTAAGGCCAATAGGACGCTGACTCAGCTATGCTCTGTGGTAAACACTTTCGCGCTACCACAGCAGCGCTTATTATCAGCCAGCGCCTTATGGCAAAGGTGATTTGCAATAACAATGTGGCGGCGACATCTATATGCCCCACATATATACAACGGATGGAGTAAATCATTACTCACCATCCTCATGAGATGGCGTTACCTGCACAGCGATCATAATAGTATGGAAGCCTACATCGCGCAAATGAAATTAGGAAGCTAACTCTTTATATATACGATGCCCGACCAACATCAGTCGAGCCGCGGCCCCCGAGCTATCATCACCCATCTCGGAGAAAGATCTTCCCCTTTGGCCTTCCTACAACAACAAATTACGAAACCAAACATTCAGGTATTAACACCGTTTGTTGTTTGTTTGTGAATCTCAAAGCCACGGTACAAATATACCGTGCCACAGCTCACCTAAGTTAAATGCAGTTGTTAAGTGTTCGGTTAAGTTTGAATCGACCGGCGGTCGGCCTCTGTTCCTTCGAACTTAGGGGTTGCATGACTCATATAAATCTAAGATGACGCGCCATCTTAACAAGTACACTTATTATGGCTGCCCCATGCAGCTCTGAGATAAAATGAGTGTAAAAAGAAATTTAAACAAATGCGAATTGGTTTTGCGTAACAGAACTACAATACAATAACACTACCTTTTGTTGTGTTTCTGTCGGTGAGTAAGGTTCCAGGGCTCCGGTGAGGTAGGGGATTGGGTCAAGGTAGGGGGTTGGGTCAGGGTAGGGGATTGGGTCAGGATAGGGGATTGGGTCAAGGTGTTTTAAAGAGATTTAGAAATTTTCTCCCCATTAACACAAAAATTTTGCTTGTAGCATCTCTCATATTCCCGCTCATTGATTATGCTGATGTCTGCTATCCCGATCTGAATGCTGATCTTCTGAACAAATTGGATCGTCTCATCAACAATGCCATTCGTTTCATCTTCTGCCTGCGTAAATTTGACCACGTATCGGCGTTCAGATCTCAACTTAGATGGCTTCCTATACGTCAAAGAAGGCAGCAGAGAATGCTGTGTACTCTATATTCTATCCTGTTCAACCCTCACTCTCCAGAATACTTACGATCCAAATTTCAATATCTTTGTGACTCACATGAACTTCAACTTCGTTCTACTGATACTCTTGCACTATCTCTTCCTCTCTTTCACTCTGGCTATATGTCTGATTCCTTTGCCCTCCAATCTTCACGACTCTGGAACAGCCTCCCTGACTTCGTTAGAAGGTCACCTACTAGGTGCAGTTTTAAGAAGAAAGTTCATGAACTTCTCCTAGAAAGCTAAGAACGTTAAGTTTAACTCACAATTTCCCTTCACAGTCTCATCATCAATATATTTTATAAACGGTGTTAATAATAATTATGTCTATGTATGTGTATATATATATATATATTATAAATATTTATATAAGTAATATATTTAAATGTATTCTATGCATGTATATTTAGGTTTATTTTTAAATAAATATTGATGTAGTTACTTTTACTGGTGTATGTTTAAAGTAAATCACTTTTTTTTATTATTATTATAGCCGCATTCGTGGATTTCTTTATGCCTAAAGGTTGACTGGCAGAGAATGCTTTTAGCGTAAAGTCCGCCTTTTGTCCATTTTTGTAATTGTGGCAATAAAGTTTAAATAAATAAATAAATAATATTTTGTTTATCGCAAGTGTCTTTAGGCTATCGTAGCCGCTTATCATCAGGCGGGCTATATGTGAATTTACAAAAATTTATTTAACCATAAAAGAAAAACTTAGGGTTTCGTAAAAGCGTTACAAGATTTAACAGTAAGTAAATGCTGTGCAGTCCATTAATGCAATCAAAAATATAGAAAATTCAATTGTCATTTATGTCAATCTTTCAATTTGTATCCAGTATGATATTATTAATTGCTTCAAACAGCCGAGTAAAAGATATAACATTTTCAGAAGACACTTTCTGATTCCAAAGTTGAAGCTTTGATATGAATCCCTGAATATAATCATAATTGCTTATTATGGTGCTGTTTTTGCCCTAAAGTTTTAATTTTAGCTCATTCAAGGCATCAAATATATCAGTTAAATAAGCCGCCCTCAATTAAAATGTGCCATCTTTGAACAATGTCAAGAATTCGTGTTTTTCTTTGAACTCCAGAAAAAGAATTACCTCTTCTTTCAATTCATAAAATAAGTGAATATGATATTTAATTTCTTTAATTTTATGCGTGTAAATTAAACATATTAGATAATGATAACATAGATTTAAATATATTAGATAATGATATTTGTTAATATTTTTATTCCTTTTTTCTTTTTAAAATGCAAACGCTTTCCGCCGTTCTGCATCGTCCCCTTCTCAGGGGACGATCGCATCCGATGAAGCCTTAAAGGCCTTCCCGGTCAGAGGCAGTCCCAACGGGTGTTTTTAGTCAGTAAGAGTCTGACATAACCCTGCAGCCGGCTGTAGGGTATCCATGAGGATTTCTAACCCGCTCCCCCGCCTGCATATCGGGTTTTCGGTGCTTTTTCGCCTTACCCATGCTATTAACATATAAATATACAATAAAAGCTAGTACTCAGTATTTATGTACAAAAATAAAAACTATCTAGCAAGTTATATACACTAGAAAAGTATTATTTTAAGTAAATATTTTCAATTTAATAAAAGGACGCCTTTTCCTTCTGATATTGCCGCGCGAAAAAACTTTTTTGAAGTTATACTTCTTTAGGCGCGTTATGAAAAAATGATGAGAGTGAAATTTTAAGACGCGCGCGCATCACTGTAACACAAAAATTAACTTTGTGTTTACCACACATTAAGAAAATCTACCAACAAAATAGAAATAGAATCTCTATTTAGTGGGTGCTAACGACTGCATTGTGAAGGCCTATCAAAAGTATTTATTTATCTGGAACAACGGAACCAAAGCGCGATTCAGGAGACTACAGCGCCATCTCTTGACCATTGGTGTAGTAGAACCAAAAACCACATCTTTATTTTTTGTAATAAAGTAACAGTTATAGGTATTCATATTTATAATATTTATCCACATGTTTCTAGTTTGTATATTCGGAATACGTGTTTGAGTTTCATACAAGTGCAAATCACATATGTTCTAATAAATTATATTCAGTAGCGATTTTAATTGAATATTTTGATTATTTATTTATTTTTTCAAATTAAAACTGAACTTTATTGACTGTGTCCTTTTCCAGACTTTTTATTAATTTATTGTAATTAATTATTTACATGCAATTAAAAACTAATTTTAAACGATGCCAAAGAAGGATAACTTCTCACGCGCCTAAATAAGTACACGCACCCATTTTTTTTATTTAAAATTGGCGTGATTCAGTTTGTCGGAAATCTCCGAGTCACGGTAATATTATCTATACAGTATTGTGAATCGGCCCTGTCCTTGAAATAACTGCCTACGGCCGAGCGGAGCGTATCCACGCGGTAGGGCTGCCCGCCTACAGTATTTTAATTTCATCTACATAATTGAATTTCTTCCTAGTTTTGTGATTGTAAATATTTTATTTCATATGTAAAAAAATGTTGTGATTGAATTACGAAGTGTTACATAAAATACATGTTATTTTAAATGTAATATTTAAGAAAAAAAAATTGAGACAAAAATATATTTACGCTTCGCATGAGACGTACGAAAAGCTTTATTATTAAATTTAATAGTATAATAAATATGCATTCGCATAAAAAGTTTAATTATTGAAGAGGTCAAGCAACCAAAAACAGCACAATATCGACTTTTGCTCTTTGCCATATTAAATTATGTAGGTATTTACTTAATTCAATCAAATATTCACAATACAACGTTTAAGCACGGATAACTGCTTAAAAAAGAATTCACACCGTTCGGTCGTCGCTGCGGCGCATTCGCGACTGGATGCCCACCGGGTGCCATCGAACTCGAGTGGCGTAGGTATGACACGCTTTCCGACCGTTTGTATGAAGATAGAATACTGTATAGATAATATTACCGTGTCCGAGTCGAGTATTCGTTTTGGTGCCTCCAATGAGGCATCACTAAGGTACGTTCCAACTAGACCGCGGATGCGTGGTCGTTTTCCGTGTTCAAGTACATGAACGTGAGTAAAAATATGTAATTATTACTTAGGGCGCCCGAAATCGTGCAATGTCTTTCGTGCACCTGAATATGTGCTAACCACAGAGCCTGCACTGCGTTAAGCGGGGCACGGAGCGGGCGTCCGCTCGGCGTGCAGTTTGTATGTCATTTAATAGAAACAGCACGGGTGTTACCAACCCTTACCAAAATTTTACCCTAAGTATTTTTTAAATTCCCCTAAAATCCCCTAAATATAGTAATTTATATGTACCTACTTATCTTATTACCTAAATTCTTTCGTTGCTCATAAATTAAAACGTTACATATTTAGTTACAGTAAATTATTTTATTGAATAAATACATTTTCCGAATGGAAAATCAAACGAAAATGAGCTGACAGGCTGTTAAATCTTATTTAGCTGTTTTGATTGGTGGAAGGCAAAGAACTTTAGTCCATACAGCCTTAGGAAATAACCTGCCACACAGTGAGTTCAGTCGTTTCATATCGTGGTGCGTTCCATTCTACGCACAAAACTGAAAGAAAACACACGCTTTGTTTTTCGATTTAATTGAAAGTTTTGTTAAAAGCCCCTATAAGAACCCCCAAAAAAATTCTAGCCCCTAAAAAAGTCCGTTTTAACCCTTCTAGCCCCTAAATCTGGGGCAAAACCCACGCTGCTCTATGAAATAACATGAAACACCCACGCTGAGCGGAGTGAGCCCATTAATATATCTGTTTACCCCGCAATACAAAAATGCACAAATATGTAAATCTGTTTCCATCAACGAAGAGTCGAGCGAAAATAACATAGAAGGCGAAAAGAGTAAAAATTAGTGATATGAGAATCAATATTCCCGAATTCTTTCTCATTAATGTCTCCGCTGTTGGGGCACAGGCCTTCCCTATGGATGGAATAGGGAGATTGGACCATGACTCACCACGCGGGCCCAGTGCGTATTGGCGGGCGCTAAAGCCTGCAGATGTAGGCGGGACCAACGGTTTAACGTGCCTTCCGAAGCATGGAGGAACTCGAGATAGAAGTTTTTTAATAACCCATCCAATGACCGACCACTGCGAAAGTTGCTTAATTTCAAAGATCGCAGCCGAACGCAAAGTTAGGCAACTTTGGCGGTGCTGGGATAAGTTCTTTGAATAAAAAGGTA
The DNA here is from genome assembly GCA_902850365.2 of Chilo suppressalis. Taxonomy (NCBI): domain Eukaryota; kingdom Metazoa; phylum Arthropoda; class Insecta; order Lepidoptera; family Crambidae; genus Chilo; species Chilo suppressalis. The sequence goes on along the minus strand of OU963904.1, from coordinate 24,590,832 downwards.
AGCTCAGTGAGCCCTCCCATTACCCGAATATGAATATTTAGGATTGCAGACATTGTTTAAATTCCCGTGTTAGCTTTGTATCCACATATTTCATTATTTTTTTGCATGGTTTTTGGGTTTGAGGCCTTTGCCGTGCCTTGATGCAATGATATTGTATACCTAAGTATTTTAATTTTGATTTTAGTAAACATACTCGAAGTTCAATATTTTTAAAGTAATACTTGTTTATAAATAAATTTACGCAGTCCTTGTGACTTTTGTATGTAATTAGGGAGGTGGCACACCGATTGAGAATGAAAATACATAATGAATATTCATATAAGAATGACAGATTACACATTTAAAATAAAAATAAAATAAAATATGTTTATTTCGAACCAGAGACCATAATAGTGTTAGTAACAATGGAAGCTTAAAACTATGTTAGTACAATTCAAATTTAAATTAAATAATTAATTAATCTCCCTAATCTCCCTATTCCATTCATAGGGAAGGCCTGTGCCCCAACAGTGGGGGCATTAATAGGCTGATGATGATGAATTAATTAATAAATATTAAAATAGTTATAATTTATTTTTGTGCCTTTGACGACATGGACGCGAGGCCAGTGCTGTATAATAGCACTGTCCGCATCCAGTCTCGCCGCGACCGCCTTCAAGAGGCTGTTGGCGCTACCCCGCACTCACTGCAGCAGGGACGCGATGCGATACCTCTACCACGGTAATATTATCTATACAGTATTGTGACTCCGCCCTGTCTTTGAAAATAAATGCCTACACCGAGCGCTGCGTTGGCACGCGGTAGGGCCGCCCGCCTACAGTATTTTATGTAGTTTTGTTTTTAACGCGAGTGTAGGTAGATTACTCGTTTGTCTCTTTTTTCATCCTAACCACTTATTTTTATATTATTCCAGATATTTTGCCCGATGGAAAAACCGAAATACCTAAATATTAAAAACAAATAACGTACTAGTAGATAGGTATATAAAAAATATTCTATAAAGGTAAGACACCTTTCCAATATTTCAGGTAAGTTAAAAAATGATATCTCTGGGTGAGTTATTGAAGAGTTCAAGCAACCAAAAACAGCAATTGTGCTGTTGTACGATATTGATCGTCGTTTGTTCTTTTCCATACACACGCACACACATACAAACAGGCACATTCTTTGCGTAGCGCCACAGTAGCGCGCCGCGCTATACATTGCGTAGAGGAAAAAAAAAAGAATTTTTTAGCTTAAAAATACAATTTTTTCCCACCTATAATATTTTGTAATATAACTTATGTGGGTGTACAGAATGCGTAGTTTAAGTCTTTGTCATAGGTTTTTTTACACCCTGTATATAGCACATATCGACATCCCTTTCTAACTGTACTCAAGTAATGATCAACACTTAATTGTCATTCTGTAATACGGGCGTTAGTTGGCAAGGCTTTGAGAAGTTTCTATAGAGTGATTGTAGATTACCTACAATGTGAAGAGTTGGCGCTGCCTTGCAGCTTACGAAAGGCAAGAAAGAATACGACACGGCCATCAGGGTCGCGTTAGCATAATGATCAGGGGGCTAATCGCCTAACGGAAATGCTAACGCTTACGATTTTATTTTGTTATTTCTGACCGCCGAAGGTTTTCAAATACATCACGCTCATTTTTGTAAATTTTGTTATTACCAATGCAAAAGAAAAAAAAAGAGCGCGAGGCATTTGAAAACCTCAGACGGGTAGAAAAAACAAAATAAAATCGTAAGCGTTAGCGTTTTCCAAAGCATTTCCGTTAGGCGAATGGCCCCTCTGTGCATTCCCGGTTAGCGAATGGTGCGGGTTCGAGTCCCGTCTGCTGCCTGGTCCGCGTGGGAAAGTTTGCTAGTAATATTTTCTTCTATAGTCATTTAAAAATTATGCATAATATCAGTATACCATGTGAGTAATATTTCTCATTAATCACTTTTAAATTGGAGGAGCTCGATGGCGCCAGTGGTCAGCGCGTTCGGCTGCGGTCGTTGAAGTTGAGCAACTTTCGCAGTGGTCGGTCATTGGATGGGCGGCCAAAAATTTACTATCTCGAGCTCCTCCGTGCTTCGGAAGGCACGTTAAGCCGTTGGTCCCGGCTGCATCTGCAGTCGTTAGCACCCACCAACCCGCACTGGGCCCGCGTGGTGGGTCATGGCCCAATCTCCCTGATCCATCCATAGGGAAGACCTATGCCCCAGCAGTGGGGACATTAATAGGCTGATATATTATAAATGTGAAAGTTTTGTATGTTTGTTACCTAATCACGCAAAAACGGCTGATTGCATTTGATTGAAGTTTGGCAAACAAGTATAGTTTATTGCCTGGATTTAGACATTAGGTAATTTTTATCACGGTACAATTTTAGATTTTTGTGGGATAGGGGGTGATGACGGGGTACAGTAAACGAAATTCTATTTAGTCCGTCAGTTAGATGATCAAAAAATAAGGGAGTAGGGGCTCGTGACGTCACTTTTAAGTGAAAATTGTACCAAAACGTGACGTCATGCGACTTTTCAAATCAATATATCTCTGCAATGTTTATATTATGTGAAAAAAGAAAAAATACGTGTCCAATACTTTTTGATAATCTACCTGATAAACGAAGAAAAAAAATTAGTCATCATCCCTAGTGTAAAGGTGTTACAACGCACATTGTATACCATGCCCTGTAACGCGTGGAACAATAGAAATCTTATTAAGAAACGTAACACGACATAAAGGGTTATTTTATTTGATTATACTTTTGTATGACACTGGAGGGACTACCTCCGTGGGCGCTCTTATTAATATTATTATTTATTAATTAGCGGCCCGCCCTCGCTTCGCTTCGGTGTAGAGCTGAAGTGTAGACTACAGTTTTTGTTCTCAGGCTTGTATTATACACAATGACATTCATCTATGATTCTTGTTATACCTGCATGCAAAGTCTCAGCCCGATCCGTCCAGTGGTTTGGGCTGTGCGTTGATAGATCACTATGTCAGTCAGTCAGTCACCTTTGAGTTTTATATATATATATAGATAGATAGATTTGCATACATTCAAACAATATCATTATCATTACAGCACAGAAACCTTAAAGATTTATCTGTGTTGCAGAGTCGCCAAACAGCCTGCCTGGTTTTCTAAATAATACATTTTTAACATTTTAACAAAGGGTCTAGAATATTATATTTTTTATATTAATTTCGAGCGGTTAATGATTAAACTTGTAAATGTAATCAAACTTTCCAAAAGTTGCTAAGTTTTCAGAGTGGCAAGCCGAACGCGATAATTAGTACATTATTCTTTGACTTCTGATACTTACTATATATTTTTTAAAAGGGCGTAAACAAGCGTATGGCCCCCCTGATGCTAAGGGGCCACCATACCCTATAGATATTTGCAAACAGGACTTGCACTTGCACTTAAAGTAACTGAGCAAACTGTTTCTTATCGTTTGAAATCGTTAGAGACGGTATTAATCATATCCAACGTTGGAGATGACTTAAATTATCTGTACTCCTAGATGATAATGCTCGTCCAGATGTTACTATTCCAGTCAAAAACTTTTTAAAAACACTTAATTTGGAAGTGTTGTACGTATTCACCAGATCTTGCGCCATCTGCCTATCGTTTATTCCAATCGATATCAACGCTATAATTAGTACATTATTCTTTGACTCCTGATACTTACTATATTTTTTTAAAGGGCGTAAACAAGCGTATGGCCCGCCTGATGGTAAGGGGCCACCATACCCTATAGACGTTTACGATACCAAAAATATGACCCACTTCTTTGCCTACTCTAACCCAATCCCCATGGAGCCCTGGACCCACAAAAACATAACACCATCAAATGGTAGTGTTATTTTACTGTATTTTTTGTAAGGTGGAGGTTACTACAGACAGGCGCTTTAATTTGAGCGGGAAAGACGCTCTGCCCTATCTCTCTTTATCTTTAAACTTTACTCGAAGTTGCTAAGAAAAGTTTGCGTCACCAAAAAGTTTCTACGTAGGTACGTACACATTGCTTGTATTGTAAAAGGTTTTTAACGTTTCAATTAAGAAATTAATATACAGGCTGTTACAAAAATACAAATAAAGATGGAAGGGCGTTGAACTACATCATATCAGCAGTCTTCTCTAATTTTCCTAAAATATTTGCATGAAGTTTTAACTTTTTGTAAATACAGTTATTTTTAATGATCCTCGAACTAGTGACGTGTCTTAAAATGATCGATATTTTTATTAATCATTAAACATAACTGTTTCTATAAAAAGTTAAAACTTCATGCAAATATTTTAAGAAAATTAGAGAAGTCTCCTTATATGATTTACTTCAACGCCCTTCAAGCTTTATTTGTAACACCCTGTATACTACCGAAGCAGTAGTCATAAATACCTTGTGTTTCAGTAGTCGTCAGCGCTCCGGAGACAGCAGCCTCATGTCGAAGCGAAGCATGTGCGTCATGGTGAGCGAGCGGCGGCGGCGGTCGAGTCCCGACTGAGCGCTCGTGAGCGAAGCGAGCGGAGCGGAGGCGGGCCCGGACACGCCCCCACCAACAAGTGGAGCTGGCGATAGGGCAGGTCTACATTGTAGACTGATGCCAGTATTTATTTATTCATTTTTGGTTTATTCAGGTCTAGTCACAGTAATTCAAGTCGGACCGAACACATCAACTTAAATAAAACTAGTTTTTCAAGGGTTAATTTACGAAAAATTGTTTATTTATTGACGTTTCGCAGCCTTTACAGGCTGCTTCGTCGGAATCAATTTTTTATTTAATTTTGTCGAGCTACCTTCGAAAGACTTTTATTGAGCGCTCGGTTATGAATTTATTACTTAATTTAGTTAATGAAGTACTTTATTTAAAATTCTTTTTTGTAATTTTGAGTTTATTTATTTGACCCTAACTACCGTAAACTACCACCGGTTCCAAAATTGGGAGACCTTTCTGAGAAGAACCGGCGAAACAAACTCAAGAGAGGCTTTCTATCTCCTTCTTATGTTAAATTATGCAAACAAAAAGAACTAATAGTATCTGTTGGTCTTGCAGTGTGTGCTCGGGGTTAGGATTTTATCTCCTGTATAATGGGTTCCCAAGCTAGTGGTATATACAAGACATCAACTTACTTATCATAATCAAAATCATTTATATAGTTTAGGCTGTTAAAAGCACTCTTATATGTATGTCTAGAAGCTACGCCATCGGTTAGTAAATCTGTGGCTTGAGACATTGTACTGAGAAGAACCAGGAAGACACTCAGCAAGGGCTTTTCTCCCTGTTTTATTATTTACAGAGTCGTCTAGTTGCAAAATGACTTCGGAGATGATGCATGAAGTCAACTTCCATTACATAATGTGAAATATAAATTAATTGTTGACCTGCATTTTGATTGCTGTGTGATACAGTATAAATACAAATAGTGTTACTGAAAGGTAAAAGTTTTCAATCGTATGTGTCATCATCATCTTTCTATGACTTTCCCCAATGCAGGAATACAGATCTTCAATATGGATGGAATAGGGAGACAGGGCCATGACTCACCACGCGGACTCAGAGTACTACTACAATATCATCTTGAAATAAACAAGGAATGGTTTGCTATATTATAATCTTACTAGCAAACCAGTGAACCAAATGTTCACCAAAACCTGATTTAAAAAAAAAAAGAATGTATTTATTTAATTCAGAACTTCGGAGATTTTGTGTGGTTTCGTTTGAAATTCGTGATTTCTCGAAAACCGGAAGTGCTACGTTACTCAAATCCGGTTTGTAGTCTTATCAGACTATTCTTAACTTATAACTTAAATATTCTCTTTATCTATCTCTTACTGTTTGGCCGGTGAAACAGCACCACAGACGGACTTGTCTAATAGATAAGAGATAAGTAGGACCCCTGACTTTCATGCTAGGTAAGACCTGTATTATGAAAGACAGTGGTTCGATTCGAGACACCGGATGATTACAAAAACGTTATTGATTAATGTGTGTGTGTATGTGTGTATGAATGTGTATGTGTTTGTGTGTATATGTGAGATATTGTGTGTGTTGTAATAATTTCATCTATATTTTAAAGTAGTACATGTTCCGTTTCACTGTAAATGCGGGTTAGTATCCACTCTTTTACCTTGGTCTTAAACTCATATTTATTTAGTTTATTAATGTTAAGAATTTGGTTAATTTTGTTATACATTCTAGTGTGTGTCGATAAACTTTGAGTGGATTGGTGATTGATTGAATATACAGAATTGTACCTATACTAAAATATATGAGGAGCTCGATGGCGCACGTGAATAGCGCGTTCGGTCTGCAAACGTAAAAGTTAAGCAACTTTTGCAATGGTCAGTCATTGGATGGGTGACCAAAACTTATTATCTTGAGCTACTCCGAGCTTTGGAAGCGGGCCTTCCGAGCGGGCTGAACGGGTTCAGCCGTTGGTCCCGGCTGCAGTCGTTAGCACCCACCAACCCACACCGGGCCCGCGTGGCATATCATGGCCCAATCTCCCTATTCCATTCATAGGGAAGGTTTGTGCCCCAGCAGTGGGACATTAATAGGCTGATCATCAGCAGTGATGATATCCATACTGCGCTATCTACCTGCGCCATCGAGCTTCTCAATTTTTTGGTGTAACTCATGCTTAGAGCTGCCATCCGTCCGGGTTTCCCCGGATTTGTCCTAGTTTACGGGGCGTCCGGGGAGCGTCCGGGCGGGGTTTTATTTGTAGTCCGGGTTTAAAAATTCAGGCAACGGCAACGCATGAGTGGCTCTAGGTGCTGCAAGTGTCCATGGGCAGCAGTGACCACTTATTATGAGGTAGACCGCTAGCTCTTTTGCCTAGATAAACATAAAAAAGTTGATTTGTGACATTTTTAACTGTTTTTTTATTGGTCTGTCCGGGTTCTGGGCTTCAAAATCCGGGGTTATTACGCATCTTATCCTGGTTGCCACATTTTAGAGATGGCAGCCCTACTCATGCTAAATATACAAAAAAAAACTCAAATTACAAAAGTTTCATTCATTGTAAGCTAGCTAGATTATAGATAGATATAGAATTAGGTAAGTACCTACTTATCTTGGCATAAAGACGATAGTGATGTCGATTCTGGCATGAGTCACAACAGTGCATCTTTTTCATTCTCTATAAAGACTGAAAAGGACAGACTGATGTCAAATTTAGTTTTAAGTTTAGAGAATCCTGCCAGAATCGACACCACAGCATATTTTAATATTTAACTATTAGGTGTACAAATAAGTTCTCGCCGTTTTAGGAAAGATGGTGCAGCACCATCTTTCACAAGTCTTAGGGTAAAATTACCTGATGGAAATTGGCATAAAGTAAGTTTAATAAATAAAACTAGTTTTTACGGGTTAATGCACGAAACTTTATTTATTTATTGACGTTTCGCAGCCTTTTCAGGTCTGCATCGTCAGAATAATGATTTTTTATTTAAAATTGTCGAGCTACCTTCGCAAGACTTATATTGAGCGTTCGGTTATTTCATTGGAAGATTTTTAAAATTTTATTGTCTATGTGTGAATTTATTATTTAATTTACTTAATAAAGTATTTTATTTAAAATTCTTGTTTGTAATTTTGAGTTTATTTATTTGACACTAACTACCGTAAACTACCACCGGTTCCAAAATTGGGAGACCTTCCTGAGAAGAACCGGCGAAACAAACTCAAGAGAGGGTTCTATCTCCTTCTTATGTTAAATTATGCAAAGTCAGTGCATAATAGTTCGACAATTTTAAATAAAAAATCATTATTTTGACGATGCAGACCTGAAAAGGCTGCGAAACGTCAATAAATAAATAAAGTTTCGTGCATTAACCCGTAAAAACTAGTTTTATTTAATGAGTGATGTGCGTGAAAACCTAAGAAACAAATAAGTTTAATAATTTAGTAACAACATTACCCTAAAATTAATGTTAACTACATTTCTGCATCACATTTTTTTTTCGATCGAATATGACAAATTTTTGTGCCAAATAAGCACCATTCGCGGGAACTTTGAATTTATTTCTTTAATTTATAAAAATCTGCAGCTGCGGCGCATCAATTGCTTACAGAAGCATAAAATTCTGTTGCTTTGAGTAAAAGAATTGTGTCGTGAGTGATTTGAAAAAGTTAAAAATTGGTGATAATGGCGTAGAAGAAAATATATCGCAGTAGAAGGCCAAGAAAAAAGGAAGACATGGAATTGGAAGCATTTTTGAAGGAATATTCGTCTCAAACGCAAACAGAACTTGCACTTGCACTTAAAGAAACTGAGCAAGCTGTTTCTTATCGTTTGAAATCGTTAGTGATGGTTTTTATCATATTCAACGTTAGAGATGACTTAAATTATCTGTACTCCTAGATGATAATGCTCGTTCACATATTACTATTCCAGTCAAAAACTTTTTAAAAACACTTAATTTGGTAGTATTGTACGTATTCACCAGATCTTGCGCCATCTGCCTTTCGTTTATTCCAATCGATAGCACATGGTTTGTCCGAGCAGTGTTTTCATATGAAGATACAAAAAATGGATTGTTTTGTGGATACCCTTAAATGATGAAGAGGTCTACACACTTGGTATCCGGATGCTGCCTGAGAGATGGGAAAAAGTGGTAGTTTGTGATGGACATTACTTTGAATAGATGCCATGTATCGTTCTATCACAGTGCATTCTTATTCTTTACTTAAAAACGGCGAAAGCTTATTTGTACACCTATAAACATTTCCTTGAATAGGGTAGTTGACAGTATTAAAAATAAAGTGTCAATTGTTAGCATCTGTATTTAGAATGAATATTGACAGGAATTTTCAATATATTTACAGAAAAAATATTCATAATTTTACTAAAAACCCACGATAAAGATAACAGTTTTCTTGTCTATTGTCACGTAACCCAAAACGCTTGGGATTGGTGGAGCCTGAAATGACGTCACACGCAAGTAAACTTCCGGTCAAAGTGACATTTGATTGTATGGTTTGACGTTTTAATGACAGTCGTGTGACATCACACACCAATGAGACGCCATATTGTTCAGAGATACGTTTTTCGCGGCAACTTGAAAATAGAGTTTTTGATTTGGTAATTTTACCGAAATACACAACATAATGATGAATATCCACTTTTATGGACTCTATAAACATTAGAAAACCATGTTTAACCACGACTTCGCCCCCTAAAACTAATCATACAACAAAACAAAGGAACAGCTCATCGCACCTGGGGATCTACTCTCTTTCTCCGAAACGAACTTTTGTTAACGAAATTCAAACGAAATTTAATTTCGACAATTTAAGGTTATACTTAATTTGAAGGATAGACTAATCAATTTGAAGCTTTCTTTGGGTAGGCTTCGAAAATCTACAGCTCAATCTATATTCCGACAACGAATTTTATTATAATTAAAAAACGAACCAGAAACATAGTAGGAAAAGTGCGAAGTTTCGATCGAAATTTAGTTTTTCGTTGAATTAGAGTAGGCCTCCTGTACCCAGCCTTATCCGTCCGCGCGCGGATAAATAAACATCTCTTTATCCAGCAGCCACGCCCCCGGCCGCTGTGATCTTTGCAGATTTGACCAATCATCCCGAATGCCCGGGATCGATTCCCTGATTAAGCCCCCGTGCTGGGTAAGTGATCTGAAAAGAAACCACTTGTTGGATTGCGTTAGGAAAAAGGAATCCTGTGTTTTTGTCGGGACGGTTAGAAATCTTCATGATGTAGCGCTTAATAGTTTTAAAGTATTGAATGCGATTTATATTAGCAAACATCTAGTGAAACTAAGATTTATTGACCTGCAATGCATGATCGAATTTTATGAAGTAAGAATAAACAATGAGAGAAGCTGAGACGATTTTTAGAAAAATATGTAAAAAAAACGTAACGAGGTCATTCATCGATAGATTTTACTCCTCACTAGTGTTGGGTAGGACACGACTTGAAAAAGAGTTTGTAAGAGTAGCCTCTTTTTTGTACTGAACCAGTACAATGTCCCACTTCAAATGAGGCGAGGCGTACTGAAGCTCGGCAATACATTTGTGTGCACGAGTAGCACCTCCTCTACGCACTATCAATATTGCTGGATCCAGCATGCAGGACAGCGCTATACACGTAAAACAGATAGAGATACAGATGGATAGTGCGTAGAGGACTTAAATGAAATGTCATGCCTCGCTCTCTCTCTCAGACTTACGAAGAGTGAGTGAGTAACGAGGCGCGACTATCGCGACATTGAATGTGAAGTAGTACATTTTAAAATTTTGAGCCGCTCTTACAATTTGGCGTCATGTCCGGGACAAATGTACCGCCTCTTGTAAGTCCTACTCAACACTACTCCTCACATTTTTCTCATACCGGGCCCCTTATATATGCAAATCGATTCTTAAGGAGTAAACTCCAAAAAAAAAAACAGTTTACTTTGTAATAATAAAATGTTCAAAATGATTCTAGTCTTAGCGCGGCGGTTACATACTGACAAAACCATGATCAGAATATATGATTCCATTCCACAGAGCATATGATTCACATGTAGAGACATATCCCTGATTCCAGATACGGCCCGCATGCCTGCTGACATACGAATACGACCATATCGTTAGAGACATCTTCAAGAGATACTTAAAAGGATTAAAATTATAATATTTTTAATTACTTACCACTTTTATGTCTTTAGTAGTTTGTAATTTGTTTTGATTCTACTAATTATATCTCTCAGTAGCTGTGCCTTGGTATAAATTATGGTTCGTTGGTATTTTCAGTCGGTAAAAAAAATACTATTGTATCCAAGACGAATTCTTAGGCCTATGGAATAACCTATGGAAAACTCGACCTATTCCTTGAAAGGGGTTATACTAGAGGTCATTAGCAACAAATTAAGTACAATGAACTAGGGATCAAAACTGGATGGTTACCGAATAGGGTATTTGGCAAGTTTTGGAAACCGATCTCACATTATTGACTTATAGTTTATGGAGTCCGTAAAAAGTGGATATTCATCATTCTGTTGTGTATTTCACTACAAATAACCAAATCAAAAAAATCAATTTTCAATTTGCCGCGAAAACGTTTATCTGGACAATATGGCGTCTTACTAGTGTGTGACGTCACACGACTGTTAATAAAACGTCAAACGATACAATGTAATGTCACTTTTACCGGAAGTTTACTTGCGTGTAACGTCATTTTAGGCTCCGATCGTTTTGGGTCACGTGACAATAGATAAGAAAACTATTATCTTTTTCGTTAGTTTTTAGTAAAATTATGATTTTTTTTTTGTAAAAATAGTAACAACCCCTGCAAATATTCATTCTAAATACATATGCTAACAATTGGCACTTTCAATTACCCTATTGTGACGGTTCTTCGAATTTTAAGAATTATTCTGACTCGTTACTAAAAATCTTTCATTGTGAGTAAACTACTCTACTCTGAAGACTGAATTGATACTTCTCTGAATGCTAAAAAACAGTGCTTTGGGCAATCACTTTTTACATAATCTCATTTTTGTGCTGCAGCGGTGTCACCATAACAAAATCCATACAAATATACGATGTCAACGTATACTTCATTTTGGAAAACTTTTCATTCACAAAGTGGACAAAGTCACCACAATAAGTTAATGACCAAATTGTAGAACAGGTATTGTGCAGTTTTTCTAACTACCGCCGCACATTATTATCGGTGTAAATGCCACTATTAAAGCGCTTAAAACCTATAAATTAAATTTAATAAAATGCAACGCGAAAGTTTAAAATTCCAAATTGTAGTAGCTGAGTTTCTGTACTAAGTAGTAGACAATATTATTCAATTTACAAATCAAAATGGATTTTAATAAAAACAGCTAATAAACTTTTGTACCTTGTTGGTAGAAAGCTCATGAAACTAGTTTGTCATTTTACTAATTTGTACGCCATATTCCATACAGTTAGTTTCCAATAATTTACGGCGGAGTTTAGTTTAGCTGTCTTACTTTTTCGTATAGTGCTGTCGCGATCACGATGCCGATGACAAATTGCAACTAAAACAAATGCAAATCAATTCATTATTCAACAATGAAATGCTCTCTGTCTTACTTTTGTGCGGCGGCCCGGATTGGCGCGTCTGACGCGAAGGCGGAGCGTAGTAAAAACTACTGTAGAAAACCGTTCAAAGCATTTTGCTCGCCAAGTGACAGAGCGCAAAATCCCGCGATAGTACCATACAATTTTGTTTTCCAAAGCACCGATTTGATGAATGAAAATATAAGTAAATGAATGAAGCCAACTCATCGTTTGTATTTTCTGCAATTCACCGAATGAATATTAAACCGTAGTACCATAGTGTTTGTGGTTAGTGGGTCACGTCAGAATATTGATTTAAAATACGTTCTGATTTTGAGTAAACTATGTCTTCATCATACGTTCGAGAACTGTAAAGATTAACTATTACAACGAAAATCAGTCAAAAGTGATTTCCCCTAGCACGAACCAATATCGAATTCGTATCGTTTGCGAGTCCGAAATGTCATTTTCAAATGTGTACTGATTTTTAGTTCTCGTTACGTACTTTGTGCCGCTGCTGTTCAAGTTTCCATATAAAATTTGACATTGACATTTCGGTTTGCAAACTATTCGAATTCGATAATAGTTCGTGCTAGGGGACTGAGGAGCTTGCTGAAAACCACTTTTGCCGGGTTTATGTAGGCCAATGGTTTTGAATAACACTGTTTGTCAAAACTGGTATTAGTTAGTGAAAAGTGGTATTGCCTGAAAATCAGAAATTATTCCGATTTTCAGGAATTCATACATGAAACTCATAAAAAAATAAGAAAAATGGTTTTTATGTAGTCCAATGGTTTTGAGTAAGACCTTTATTTCAAAAGTGGCATTAGTTAGTGAAAAATGGTAATGGTAATGGCCTGAAAAGTAGAATAATCGCACACATGAAACTCATAAAAAAAAATTAAGAAAAATGTTTTCACCTTTGCCTGCAAAAACCAGACAAAATATTTTTTTGACAAAGAGCTTTGGCCCTAACCACATTTGGTCGATTTTTGCAGGCGAAAGTAATTTTGACTTCTTTTAAATTTTGACTATATTGCGAATGTAGATAACAGACATACACACTTCGCATTAATATAAGTACATTTCGATTGAATGTTAGTTGGCTTTTAAATTATTAGCATTATGTAATCATTTAATTCGAGTAATTATAATATTATTAAATCGACAATGATTACCATTAATGACGGTTATTCTATTTAATTTTCCCAGATAGGTTAAATGGTAAAATTATGATTTTTGATGTAATATTATTCGATTGAAATTGTAATTGATGTCCATGTTGTGTGTCATGGCTGTAGCTAATAATGAGGGCTACCGTTTTTTGTCTCACCAGATGGCGCCACTGTTGAGTGAGGTCCTGAATTGTAACTTTTAATGTTTATTAATACGCGCGTGAAATCAAAGTATACATTTAAATCATGTTTTAATACAAAAGAACCGTATTCTAAACATAATTGGCCATACCACAGTGTTGCGCAGCTCCGTTTTGTACGGCAAAAAGGAGGACATAATTATTTTTCTCAGCTCCGCTTTTAAATAACTGACATTCAATGCCACGTAACTCATATTTGCTATAATTAAGCCGAGTTATTACTAAATATTCACAACATTATTTTAATTAGTAATAAACCCGCGTAGTCAACCCATAACCAATAACATTTGACATTTCGGAGACCTCACGCTACACAAGCGCCTCTAACGGCGGATTCATACGCGATAGCCCTCATTACAGACAGAGGGTAAACGTCAAAACACAGTACTTTTTGAGTCTATACTGCTTGACAATCTAAGATACAAAAATTTTAATCTCGAAACATTGGTGGACGATTCGATTGATCAACTACCCCTAGCACGAGACAATATCGAATTTGTAAAGTTTGCGAGTACGAAATGTCATTTTCATATGTGTACTGATTTTTAAGTTGTCGTTACGTCCGTTGTGGGGCGCTGTTGTTCAAGTTTCCATACAAAATTTGACATTGACATTTCGGTTTGCAAACTATTCGAATTCGATAATGGTTCGTGCTAAGGATACGGAACTGTACCCCTAGCACGAAACAATATCGAATTCGTATCGTTTGCGAGTCCGAAATGTCATTTTCAAATGTGTACTGATTTTTAGTTCTCGTTACGTACTTTGTGCCGCTGCTGTTCAAGTTTCCATACAAAATTTGGTTTGAAATTCGGTTTGCAAACTATTCGAATAGGGTATTTGACAAGTTTTTGAAAACGATCTCACGTTATTGACTAATGTTCATGGAGTCCCCAAAAAGTGGATATTCATCATTCTGTTGTGTATTTCAGTAAAAATAACCAAATCAAAAACTAAATTTTCAAGTTGCCGCGACAACGTTTTTCTGGACAATATGGCGTCTTACTAGTGTGTGACGTCACACGACTGTTATTAAAACGTCAAACGATACAATGTAATGTCACTTTAACCGGAAGTTTACTTGCGTGTGACGTCATTTTAGGCTCCGCCAATCCCAAGCGTTTTGGGTCACGTGACAATAAGTAAGAAAACTATTATCTTTTTTGTTTAGTAAAATTATGATTTTTTTTTGTAAAAATAGTAAAAACCCCTGCCAATATTCATTCTAAACACAGATGCTAACAATTGGCACTTTATTTTTAATACTGTCAAATACCCTATTAGATAATGGTCCGTGCTAGGGGTACTGTCTAAAAAAGTCAGTTTTGAGCTCTTGTTGACTGTACTTTGCTTTTGGTGATGAAATCAACAATACGTTCTGTTGTGCTTTAAATATAGGTAACTATTCTAATTATGTTATTTTCTATGTCAATAATATATTTAATAGTAGCAATCAACGAGGCATTACGGAATTAGTAATTAGTAAGACGACAACATTTTCTTACCCTTAAACCCTTTTCCCAGCTGCATTTATTACTAAGCGGCGTATGGACAAAGTCTGTGATTTTTTTTATATAGAGGTAGGCAAATGACTTTACCCCACCTGATGTTAAGTGGTAATAAAGTCCAAAAGCGAAGATAGCTGGTACAGCAGTTATAAACTGCAACACCAATCATCCTCACCTTGCCGGCCTGCATTAATGCTTCTTCACGCCTCTCTTAAAGGACTCCAGATTATAGAAAGGAATAATAATAATTATACACTTGCGCGGGTAACGAATTCCACTTACGAATGGTACGACAAAGAAATGAGTCACCAAATTTCTTTGTTCGTGTAGGAATAGTGGCCACAGTAAGTCGGTGGCAACGTAGGCCAGCGCGCATGGTCATCTAAAGAAAAGGTGATGGAGGGATAAAGGAGAATAACTCCTCAGAACACTCGCCGTGGTATAGTCGGTAGGATGCGCTTAATGATGCCACATCGCGACGTAATTGTAGAGACTCGAATTTCTTGGTTACCTCTTCATCGCCAATGATGCGGACAGCGCGTGATATACCCCTCACAGCCTATACTTAGTGTTGGGTAGGACACGACTTGAAAAAGAGTTTGTAAGAGTAGCCACTTTTTTGTACTGAGCCAGTACAATGTCCCACTTCAAATGAGGCGAGGCGTACTGAAGCTCGGCAATACATTTGAAGTGACGAGTACAAATATGACATTGAGGCGTACAGAAGCTCGACATTACGTTTGTGTGCACGAGTAGCACCTCCTCTACGCACTATCAATCTTGCTGGATCCAGCATGCAGGACAGCGCTATACACGTAAAAGAGACAGAGATACAGATGGATAGTGCGTAGAGGACTTAAGTGAAACGTCATGCCTCGCTCTCTCTCAGTCAGACTTACGAAGAGTGAGTGAGTAACGAGACGCGACTATCGCGACATTTAATGTGAAGTTGTACATTTTAAAATTTTGAGCCGCTCTTACATTTTGACGTCATGTCCGGGACAAATGTACCGCCTCTTGTAAGTCCTACTTAACACTACCTATACTTTTAACAAATATGCGACACCCTAGCAAGGCCATTGCAATTTTACTTCAATGATATTTTTTACTTAAATAAAATATTAAATACACATGTATCTTTATGAAATTAAAAATCATTCATTAATTACGCATGACTATATCTGCTTGGTTTTCATCCCCTCTCATCACGTAAACAAGGGCGGATCCAGCTTTAGCGCCAGGGGGGGGGGGGAGAGTCATTTAGTCGTGGTCAAGTCACAGTGGGTACAGATTGTGAAGTACAGATGGACCCAGCCCAGGGGGGGGGGGGGGGTCATGACCCCCATGACCCCCCCCTGGATCCGCCCTTGCACGTAATAAAAAATAGTCCCATTGGCAGTAGCCTGAAACCTGGGGTTTCTTGAGGTATTATCGGCCAGGCCTTTCGTTGAAAAAGGTTTGTCGCCCCTACTGTAGTCAGCAATTACAGATTATTCGGGTAATAGGTATACAATGTCCGTCAGACTGAAGACCGAATACTAGAATCAGTTGTCCGTAATCCTTTGTAAAGATTAACCGTAAATACATACTTACAAAAGCAAATATGTTTATAAAAAATCCTAACAAGTCCGTTGGGTGTTCTCTTAGTGCCATGATGATGTTTGGGTTTTGGTTGCCAAAGAATTTGACTGAGATCGAGAGAATCCTTTATCAATGCTATGGATGCTTCTGGTTTATATTAATATTAGGTAAGAGGTATATAAATAAATAAATAAATATTTCCGACACTCACACCAATTAGCCTAGCCCCAAAGTAAGCACTATAATGCTTGTCTTATGGGATGCTAGGGTAACGGATAGAATACATATACTGTACATATATAAGTATATTTATATAAATACATATTAAACATCCATGACTGGAGTACAAATGCTCGTATTCATCACACAAACATCTGCCCCCACCGGGATTCGAACCCGGGACCTCTCGAGTCGGCGACAGCCATGAAACCCGGCGTACAAACCACTCGGCCACGGAGGTCGTCATATAGTTTTTTAGTTTGTGTTATGTTAATGTATTATCTTTTAACGAAGATAACTCATGGTCCGGTTGCATATACAGGGTGTAAAAAAGCCTATGACAAAGACAAACTACGGATTCTGTACACCCAAACAAGTTATATTACAAAATATTACACGTGGGAAAAAAATGTATCTTTAAGTTAAAAAAAAATACATTTTTTTCCCAGTACGCAATGTATGGCGCGGCGCGCTACTGTGGCGCTATGCAAAGAATGTGCCTATGTGTATGTGTGTGCGTGTGTGTAAGTGCGTCGATAAAAAAGTTTCTAAATAACGTTTTGAAAATATTAATGTATAAATCTTGAAAAAAAAAATTGACTTTGACCTTCATTATCTCCATAACTATAAATTTCCCAGGTATGGTTCAGAAGAAAAAAATGATCGTCACGATGTGGAAAATACGTGACCTTCGACTTCGTTATAGGTTTTTTTTACACCCTGTATAGTCGAACAGGGTATTTTCTTGCCTGTGATCCTTTACGCGGACGCAAAAGTAACTTTTAATATACAAAGGGACAAAATTAAAAGTCAAGCGAAGTTTGTCAAGCTTGACCCTGATCAAGTGATGTTTTTAGTTACCCCTAATTACCCGGCTACTTCTTAAAACAAAAAAAATGACGGTTTGCACTCCGGGAGTGCCGGCAGAAGTGAAAACTTGAATATTAACTGCTTGGGGTACGCATAAGCAGTATTCATGCGGGCTATTGAAACTTTACGGCTCTAGTGATAGGCCATTTCGCCAAGGTAATCAATGGTTAAACTTCTTAATACAAAAGTAGGCTCTAACTTTCGCAAAAAATCGGGGCGTGCGGTGTTTGACCGTGCGATGTATGTATCGAAGCACGGAGGAGCTCGAGATAGTACATTTTTGGTCACCCATCCAATGACCGACCACTGCGAAAGACGACGCTTGAGATACCAAAAATTATACTCGCGCCATTGCCTTCCTCATGGAGACCTAGAACCTAACTCACCGACAGAAATATAGCATCACCAAAAGTTAGTGTTATTTTACTGCAGTCTTCTGTAAGGCCGTATAAAGAAAGAAAGCCGAAAGCCGATCAGCGCTTATCGGCGCTGATCCTTTTTCTATTGACCAGCGCCGATAAGCGCCGATAAGTGCCGATAAGCGCCGACAAATGCGAAAGGCGCTGGTCAGCTGGAAATTATGATCTATGTATGTTGTACAACTAATCAATAATTTGTATTTGAATTATTATCCTTAGATTAAATCAACCTAAGTTATAATCTTTTTATAAATCTAATAACTTTATCTTTTATTAACTAAGCGCTAAAATTATTTGTTTCGTACTTACCGAATGGTGACAACAAGTATTTCTTCTGGAAGGATTTGGTTGTTTATGCCAATTACACCAATTTTTCATGAAACGGTTTTTCACTACATACAAAATGTAATAAAATGTTTCTTGAGTCATTCTTGTATATGTATATGTATAAAATCTTTGATCATCAATTTTTTTTTTACAAATACGTGATGGTATTCCCCATAACGTTTCCTTTCTCTATTTATAGAATGTATAGCTTTTTTCGCATTTTTAAATACACATTTTCTAACAAAACCAAATGAGCCCGACATTTTGCTTGCTCCGCTTTAATCGGCTTCCTTTATGTAGTAAGGATCAGCGCCGATAAGCGCTGATCGGCTTTATAATAATTTAATTTATTTGCCAAAATACAGTTCACAAGTTGATACATTTTATGGAAGTACATGTATTCTACCTGCAGGCAGGTGTGCAAATATTGCAGTCAGCTATTTTGTCATCTGTCATATATTCCTTTATACTATAATAGCATTTTTTTTGTAACCATTTTGTCAACTTAATTTTAAACATTATCCCAGTTTCTAATTTTTAATTTTTCTTTCTCTATACGGCCTAAGGAAGTTTTTCCCCAGACGGGAGCTCCGATTCCTATGACCTACCTCTCTGAAATAGGATCGGAATGCCCGCAGGTTGTTACGCTGCCACACAGATAGTGCAACTCTACTTCGACTTGGGGATTCTGCATCTGATGATCTCCGCCTCGTTCCTTCTGCTTACCATCTCCACGGAAATTATCAAGCTACTCAACATCGTGTACCGCAGGAGAATGATTAAGTCGATGATAGATGACTTTGATCAAGTATTGAGGTCTACCGATACAGAAGAAGCTCGAGCTATAGTGAAAAGGTAATGTTGCGTGGCGGAAGGAAGAATAATAATAAATAATAATAAATTTTAATTTTCTCATACCACAATCTAATTAAGACTTACATGAAGCAATGGTACAATATGGTAGACTGTGGTGGGCTATTACCTGAACTAGGAAAATTCCTGTATCCCAGGTTATCAACCCTCCACCCCAAACAATGATCAGAAAACTTTAGTGAAATATTTTATAAACAATCATGATGGGAAGTTTTGACACACACTATTCTTATAAAGAAGATAAATTCTAAATAAATAATACATTTAGGACATTTTATAGTTTAAGATTGCAATGCCAATACAGGATTATTTATCAACTTTTAATATTTTTTCTGTTGCAAGATAATCAAAAGATTTTAATTTTTCTTTTAGAGTTGTTTTTCAACCAGCTTTATTCATTTCAAGTATTCGGGATATATCATCAAATTACCTATAGAGAAACTGATTGGCATATTGAATTTGGTAGGTTCTTTTAAGGAAGTTTGTTTTTCTGTTCAGAACGTCGGAAGGCGTTCTCTCTATACATTTTGTATTAGGAAACACCAATGGAGACGCACGCGTTCACATTGTACTAACGGTAAATTGTTTAACGTGAAATTTTTCTGTTCAAACGCCGTTCCTTTTCGAACCGTATGCCGGATGGGAGCTTGGCGAAATTTTACTGTCACGACCACTGACGGCGCCGATTGTAGACTTAGTTTAAATTCAAAAAATTCAAAATTCAATATCGTTTATTCAGTCTAGGCTGTTACAAGCACTTGTGAATGTCGAAAAGCTACGCCATCGGTTCGCAAATCTACGGCGGGAGACCTTGTACTGAGAAGAACCGGCAAGAAACTCAGCAAGGGCTGTTCTTTTCTCCCTGTATTATATACAGAGTCGTCAAATTGAAAAATTACTTCAATATGAGGTAACGCATAAAGTCACTTACCATAACAAAGACAAATAATATAAAAAATATGACTATATAAAAAACTGGTTTAACAAAGTTTAGGAATGCGGTATCCTGCTGTTTAGGCAGAAAAAATTAACGTTTTGTTTATTGTTTTAAACTTTCATGGTCACTAACATTATAGTAATATAAGTTATATACGGGATTGTTACCATGTACCTTGTTTTTAGCGAGTTTCCGATATTTCGGCACTGTTGCAAGCGCCATGATCACGGAGTAACTGAAGTAATTGCGGGTAGGCTGTTATTGGCAGACATATCGGTCTACCCTCCGACGAAGTTTTTTATTGCGTTCGATACCCGTACCACTGTTCACATTCTCACTATTCACTCGAAACTGTTCTCGACACACAACACTTACAGTATCGGATCGCGACACGACACTTTTTTGATTATTTCCGGTTTTACACATACGAACCACAGGATTCCGAAATATCGGAAACTCGCTAAAAACAAGGTACATGGTAACAATCCCGTAAATAACTTATATTACTATAACGTTTTGTTTGGTCAGAGATGGGACGGGAGCGTTCGCACTGGACTCATTTGGTATTGGAACTATTCCGCCCTGGGTCTATTCCGCACTAGGTGGTAGGTAGGTGGTGGGTAGAAGCTTTATTTAATGGAATATGAGGATTGGGTCATGACTCGTCACGGGGACAAAGTCCGGATTAGTGGGTTGGTGGTATATAAATATTTTTAACTTCTCTCCAACCAAGTGTTCGAACCGGTTTTTATAAGGTAAGCGCGCTCCATCGTAGACCATAATATTGCTTTCCATCAGGCGAATTATGGTCAAGCGCTTACCTATTACCGAATAAAAAAAAAAAAAAACGACTCAAACAATTTTATTTATCATCATCAGCCTATCATGTCTCCAATGTTGAGATACATTCCTTCCTCTTGGGTGGAAAATGGAGATACAGAAATAGGGATGATGACTATTTTTTTTCTTCGTTTATCAGGTAGATTATCAAAAAGTATTGGACACGTATTTTTTTCTTTTTTCACATAATATAAACATTGCAGAGACATATTGATTTGAAAATTCGCATGACGTCACGTTTTAAAATTAAAAAAGTTCAATTTTCACTCAAAAGTGACGTCACGAGACCCTACTCCCAAACTTTGACGCGATATAACTTTGTCATTTTTTGATTGATTGCCCAAAGAAAAAATACGTATCCATTATTTTTTGATCATATATCTGACGGACTAAATAGAATTTTGTTTATCCCGTCATCACCCCTATTATGCCGGCCCAATGCTGATTGGTGGGTGCTGACGACAGACTGTAGGTGCAACGTACTACGCGGAGTACGAAGCAACTCGATATATATTTTTTTTGATCGCTTTTGATCTTAATACTGACCTTTACTAAAGTTGCTGTTTATTGGAAGTCGAACAATACTTTTTTCAGGGAACCTTTTTTTACGTGTCCTTGAACCACCGGGAGTAGTGCAAACAGGGCATCTAAAAACTCCTCCCTGCTCATCACATCCAGGCCATTAAGATTTCGTGGTAGAATCCCTAACGGGGACCCCGCGGCTTCGCATTAAGCAGTGTAGAAGGTATTCGCAGGACTTTTTTAGCGGATATTATGCCGTAAAGCGCCCGTAAGAGTTGCAGGGTCCTGGGTGGGCAGCCACTGAGGGTCCGTAAGACTTGCGGGAGCCAGGTGTGAGGTCCGTTCGGCGGTGTGCCTCTTAAAGGCGCCGTCGTCTGTAAAAAGATTTTTTACCTGCGTTATAAAAAAAGGCCATTAAGACTTGATGAAATGAGCCTATATAGTAAAAACCAGATAATACTATTGCACCGATCCCGGTTGCGGAAACCGTCGGGTACCAAAGTGGCACAGAGTACGACAATAAAAAAGTCTTACGACGTTTTCACCGGTTTAAAAGTACGCGATATCTTTTATTGGGATTATATCAGTTCTCAACGTCTTTGTACAGATGTGACAGGGAGACGACCATATTGCTGGCCATTTACGCCATCGTGACTATCATTACCATGGTGGGTTTTGCGGCCGCGGCGGATAAAGGCATGTTGCCTATTCGGGCTTGGTGAGTATTTAGAAAGTTCTTGCATAGCTTGCAGGATTATATGTGAGAGTCAAGTCATTATAAAAAGGACTTTTTTTTTCTATATAGCTTCGCACGGTTTGTGCATTTAGCCAATGTCAAGTGTAAAATGTTTTAATATTCTATAGCACTCGTGGTCAAAATATTAGTCAAGTCAAAGTAAGTGGCAGTGAAGTCAATCCCCCTTTCCCTATGTTTCAGTAAATGTGTGGGGATTTACTGGAACCTCCCCGTGGACTCCTTGAGGGAACGTCGAAAGACACTTTCCGTTATTTTGTTTCACTTGCCAACACTTGTGCATGTTTCCGAACACTTAGTGGTTAATAATCCACCATTATTAGACACTAACATCCGCCACAACACAATTTTTAACAAGAAAAACAAAACTGCTAAAGTGACGCTTCCCGATCCCGCCAAAAAGTGGAATATTTCTTTTATCCGGTCATTTGACGTCTGATGACAGCTTAAGATGGCATTTTAAGAAACTAATAAAACAGACTGATGCCTCCTCTACACGTTGGCGGATGCGTCCGCGGATGTTGCCAGATGCATCAGCAGATGTATCACCACGAGCCGACCGCACCTCTGACGTCGTCTGAAGATCAATCAGTCTGTGTTCATTCTTGACAGACGCAACTCGTGCGCAACACCAACATTAAAAAAAAGTGGCGGGATGCACTGCGGAGTGCCGGCAGTAGTGAAAACTAGAATATTACCGTTGTGCGTTTTTGATATTTTGGAATGGTTAGGGAATAATTTTGCACGCATTGCTTTAATTATCAATATAAAAGTACTATCATGTATGTGGTAGAATACAATATTTACTTATTGCGCTATCGTACACAAACATGACAATTTATATTACATTAAAAAAGTTTATCTCTCAGAAAAATCACTTACATGAATCACGTTTAAGCGCACTAAGCGACATCTATTGTTAAGAAATCAACTTACATGAATCACATTTAAGCGCACCTAGCGACATCTCTTGTAAAAAAAATGCATTTTCTTCGCAATAAAGCTGCCACGTGGACGTCCTAGATAGAGACTTATTATTATTATTACTATTTTTCGTCCAATATATTGACAGTCAACAACCTTTCCAATTTTATTGTGTGTCATGATGCGATCAGCCCACGTGTTTAAAAAAAAAGTGTACAACGCAGCTAAAGAAGTTTTCACTTCAAAAATAAATGTTGAGATTATTTGCTGCCGCAATTATTTATTAATTTGGTACTTTTAACTACTACTTGAGCTGCATCGCAGTATATTTATTAAAAAAGAAATAGAAATGAAGAAGGTGGTGGCGGCTAGCTATTTTTCCGATTCCACGGAATTTAAAAGTATTAACCTTATAATATAAGCCATTTCGGCGAACGAGGGTAACAACCGAGCAAAAAATAATAGCAAGCGTACACTCTCATTCGCAGCTCCAGTACTACTGATGCGCAGTGTTGCCAGGTCCGATTTTTAAAAATCGGGAAACGTTATAGAAAAAAACAGTAGATGTATGGAAAGAGCTACAAGAAAAAACAGTAGATACCGAGGCGCACTTTTTCCGATTTGCTCCCCCCCCCCCCCCATAGAATTGGGAAATCAAAAGCCAGTAACGAATGTGTTTCAGTGGCTCCTGCCGCCCCTCAAAGTTCGTTTTTTTAGAGAATAACATTTATTTTATAATAATTAAGGTTACCCCGTTACTAATGGAGGAAAATGATTTAAAAAAGGAAAATCGTATTCTAAGAAAAACAGTAGATTCATTTTGAAAACATTAAAACAGGAGATCTCCTGTAAAATCTGGAGACCTGGCAACACACGTCGTGATGATACGTGGACAATCAAGCGGGACGTCGACGGACGCGCTGAATCTCTTTATTGCGTGCCACAAAAACTGATAACTATCGGATTGATGGCAGACGCATCTCATCATCATCATCAGCCTATTAACGTCCCCACTGCTGGGGCACAGGCCTTCCCTATGGACGGAATAGGGAGATTGGGCCATGACCCACCACGCGGGCTCAGTGCGGATTGGCGGGTGCTAACGACTGCAGATGCAGCCGGGACCAACGGCTTAACGTGCCTTCCGAAGCACGGAGGAGTTCGAGATAGTGAATTTTCGGTCACCCATCCAATGACCGACCACTGCGAAAGTTGCTTAACTTCAGCGATCGCAGCAGAACGCGCTAAACACTTGCGCCATCGAGCTCCTCATTGGCGCATCTGCGGCCGTTAAATACCTACTACAGACCCGCAAACTACCCCGTCTACACGTCGGAGGACGCATCCGCAGATGGCATCAGCAGAGGACTAAGACAGACCATAGGCAAATAAGAAAAGGGCAGAGATATTCCTCATGTTACATTGTGCTCCCTGTTATACTGTCCCGCATTTGAACCTAATATTTTATTTTAGAATACAATGAATTGTGGTTGATAAAATACAACTATATTTAGCATGCATGTTGGCAGGGTATATTGTATTATACTTATGCATAAATTAAAATATCACTCATAAATTGACATTGTTTATTTTTACACTTTTCAATATATGAATCATACGTATTATTAATTCTTTGTAATCTTAACTTTTTATTAATATTTGGTTGGTATTGAGAGCAATCGATCACAGTACTGAGGCACTATATCTAACGACAGGGATGGACTAAGGTAGCAGCATGAAATGATGTGAAAAGTCATTTATTCAGTCTAGGCTGTTACAAGCACTTGTGAAGGTCAGAAGCTACGCCATCGGTTCGCAAAACTACGGCGGGAGACCTTGTACTGAGAGGAACCGGCAAGAAACTCAGCAAGGGCTGCTTTTTTCACCCTGTATTGATATATACAGAGTCGTTAAGTCATGCTCTAGCGCCATACAGTATATGTGTTTTCTTCAGCGAGATACGTTCTGTAACTCTAGCACGGACCAACATCGAATTGGAACAGTTTGTGAGTGCGAAATTTCTTTGTCAAATGTGTACTGATTTTTAGTTCTCGTTACGCCCGATGTGGCGCTGCTGTTCAAGTTTCCATACAAAATTTGACAGTGACATTTCGCACTCAAATGCGATATTGGTTCGTGCTAGGGGCACTGTACCCATAGCACGAACCAATATCGAATTCGTATCGTTTGCGAGTCCGAAATGTCATTGTCAAATGTGTACTGATTTTTAGTTCTCGTTACGTACTTTGTGCCGCTGCTGTTCAAGTTTCCATACAAAATTTGACATTGACATTTCGGTTTGCAAACTATTCGAATTCGATAATGGTTCGTGCTAGGGGTACTGTACCCTAAGCATGAACTTTGTCGGACCCGTAGTTAGTTTGATCTTACATCCAGTAGTGGTTCTCCATACACATTTAACGATGACGATACGATTTCGAAGCTGTCAAAACTCGTTTGAAATTGCATCTCCGCAACTCGACTTACGTCGCATTACCACATGCATGATTAAATACTAGTATTCGGGTAGATTTGGAGAGGCCTATGTCCAGCAGTGGACTAAGATAGGCTGTTGATGATGATGATGATTCGGGTAGATTTCCTTTTGTTTACACGACATCGTCTTCCAGCTCGTATTTCAGTGTAAACATTGCTTCGGGTGCCCGAATTTGAGTAATGTCTTTCGTGCACCCTAATACGGGCTAACGACCAAATGTAATGTCGGCATAACAAAAATATCTAATTTTTGAAGTTATACTTCTTTAGGCGCGTTATGAAAAAATGATGAGAGTGAAATTTTAAGATGCGCGCGCATCACTGTAACACAAAATTTTAACAGCATGAAGTTGGTCGCTTTAGCGACCAACTTCATGCGTTACTTTTGTGTTTACCGCACATTAAGAAAATCTACCAACAAAATAGAAATAGAATCTCTATTTAGTGGGTGCTAACGACTACATTGTGAAGGCCTATCAAAAGTATTTATTAATCTGGAACAACGGAACCAAAGCGCGATTCAGGAGACTACAGCGCCATCTCTTGACCATTGGTGTAGTAGAACTAAAACCACATCTTTATTTTTTGTAATAAAGTAACAGTTATAGGTATTCATATTTATAATATTTATCCACATGTTTCTAATTTGTATATTCGGAATACGTGTTTGAGTTTCATACAAGGGCAAATTACATATGTTCTAATAAATTATATTCAGTAGCGATTTTAATTGAATATTTTGATTATTTATTTATTTTTTCAAATTAAAACTGAACTTTATTGACTGTGTCCTTTTCCAGACTTTTTATTAATTTATTGTAATTAATTATTTGCATGCAATTAAAAACTAATTTTAAACGATGCCAAAGAAGGATAACTTCTCACGCGCCTACATAAGTACACGCACCCATTTTTTTAGTTGTAACGGATTTTTTTACACAACGAGCGTTCGGCGGGAGATGGACGATTCAAAGCGAATAGGGATGATGACAGGGTAAATTAAACGAAATTCTATTTAGGCCGTCAGTTAGATTATCAAAAAATAATGGACACTTAATTTTTATTTTGTCAGTCAAACAAAAAATTACAAGGATAAAGCGCATTAAAATTGGAAGTGGGGGCTTGTGACGTCATTTTTAAGTAAAAGTTGTACCAAGACGTGAGTGAGGTCATGCGACATTTCAAATCAAGATATCTTTGTATTGCTTTTATAATTTAGTCATCATCCCTATTTGCTTCGCGTGGCTGCCTCGCGTGACTGCCTCGCGTGACTGCCTCGCGTGACTGCCTCGCGTGGCTGCCTCGCGTGGCTACCTCCCCCGGTCAGCACGTGTTTATACTTACTAAAACTGCATTTCTTACCAATTAGGTTTCCATACGACGTTACGAAGCACCCGAACTATGAAATCACTTACACCTACCAGATATTAGCACTTTCCGTGGATGCCTTTCTGAATGTGAGCACTGATACCCTGGTCAGCAGCCTGATGGCGCAGGTCCGCTGCAGGTTTCAACTGCTAGGACTGTCACTTAGGAACTTGTGCCAGGGGATAAGGATCAATGAGGTGCGTTATCTTTTATTTATCACCGTCATCGGCCTTCATGTCCCCCTGCTAGGGTCCAGGCTTTCCCTATGGATGGAAAGGTTATGACCCATCACGCCCACCCAGTGTAGTGGTGGGTACTGCAGATGCAGCCGAGACTAACGGCTTATCGTGCCTTCCGAATCATGGAGAAGCTCGAGATAGTATTTTTGGCAATCCATCGAATGACCCCTGCAAAAATTGCTTAAATTGAACGATCGCAGCCGAGCTTTACCCACGTGCCATAGAGCTCCTCCATCTTCTATTACTAACAAATAATTAGTACGTTTTTATGTGAAAAGGAGTGACGATTTGCTCAAGGTGGCTGGCAGGAGCTGGATGCGAGTAGCCTAAGATCTATCTGAGTGGCGTGCATTTTGAGAGGCCTATGTCCAGCAGTGGACTTTGATAGGCTGTTGATGATGATGATGATGTGAAAAGGGTGACCTCCAGCTCAGACTAACCGGAACAAATAAGCTTCACAAAACTGCCCCCAGGATAACAGCAAACGACACGTTATCACGTAAAATTTAACCGACTTTACAAAAAAACATTTTTTTTAAAACAGCGCCGGCCTCCTATCTGTTCGTTGTTTAATCCAGAAGAACATTGTTTCTTCCAGCCCCTCCTGGCTTCAGATCAAGTGGTCATAGTCAAGGATCGTCTCCGTTTGTGCGTGGAGCAGCACTGCGCTACCCTGGAGGCAGCACAGAAGCTGCAAGACTACTTCTCCTTCCCGACCTTCATGCAGTTGAGCGTGTCACTACTGATCATATGCGTTACAGCTTACCAAATGAACGCGGTACTGAAATATAATCTTTGTAACCAGGGCTTGTTTACCGGTTAATTTTCAAACCTAAATTAGTGTCAAGTACATTAGGAGCGTTTTATTTAGGTTTGGCTCTACCTTAACCTTAAAAAACCGGTTTTCCTGAAGAGCGAAATCAAATAGGTTTTGAATCAATTTAGCGGTTTTTAAAGGGTTTCATTTCGCTCTTTCTGACGGCATCGATAATAAATGAATAACTTGATTCACTAGACGCCAGCAAATATGTCAATAAATGTATCAATCTCTGAGCATTCACAAGTTGTGACTTGATTAGTTGAAACAAAACAAACTTCAAGCGATGCCGACGCGTGCAAGTGCCGCTCTGGATAAAACCGGTTTATTAAGGTTTTAGGTACCGCTTTCATTTCGGACGCGCTCCGAATGAAACCTTTACTAAAAACCGGTATTACCCTTTATTTACCGGTATTTTCGAAACCGGTTTCAAGCCCTGTATGGCAATACTTACATTGGTATAACTAAACATTTTTTTTGTATTGAAAGCGTGATTGAATCACATTTTTATAATATTCTTAACGTTTTCATCATTCTTCAATTAGTTTTCCTAGCACGGAACATGTAAAAGTTTACTGTTGTTATTAAATGACACGTGTGCGCGAAATCATAGGAAACAGATTTGTATATACGCATGCAACCGGAATACAAGTTTTCCGAAGAACAATCACCAAATTCGGGGTTTGTCACCAAATAACCTTGGCCATCAGCTTTTTTCATTTGCACGCATTTGTAATCTCCCGCTCTATAATACATAAATACACATCTTAAAATACTATACTTCAAAAGCTAGTTTTAGCTACGACTACTTAAGCAGGAATTGTATATTCGTATTCTATTGTTTAACAACGATATTTTTTTTTTATAGTAAAATAAGTTATTTACGGGATTGTTACCATGTACCTTGTTTTTAGCGAGTTCCCGATATTTCGGCACTGTTGCAAGTGCCATGATCACGGAGTAACTGAAGTAATTGCGGGTAGGCTGTTATTGGCAGACGATGAAGTCTTTTATTGCGTTCGATACCCGTACCCGTACCGATCCGATACTGTAAGTGTTGTGTGTCGAGAACAGTTTCGAGTGAATAGTGATAATGTGAACAGTGGTACGGGTATTGAACGCAATAAAAGACTTCGTCGGAGGGTAGACCGATATGTCTGCCAATAACAGCCTACCCGCAATTACTTCAGTTACTCCGTGATCATGGCACTTGCAACAGTGCCGAAATATCGGAAACTCGCTAAAAACAAGGTACATGGTAACAGTCCCGTAAATAACTTATATTACTATAATGTTAGTGACCATGAAAGTTTGAAACAATATAATTTTTTTTAGGTGATTGGCAAACCAATGGCTTTTATTGGCGTGGCGGCTTACCTGTTAGACATGATGCTGCAAGTGTTCCTGTACTGCTACCAGGGGAGTATGCTTTCTGAGGAGGTATCTAGTTAGAGAGTTTTACATACTAGAGTTATTTTTGGAAGAATATCAGCTCCAATTGGAGTGCCCGTCTGGGGTAACCTGCACCATTAAGAAAACATAGCCAAATAAGACAGGTAAACCTTTTCCTTCATGCTGTGTTTCTAACAACGCATGACTGGTAATGGCAACGTTGGTGTTGCAAGTGTCAGGGTGCAACAATGAATACTTACCATCAGGTGGACTGCCATTGGTGGTATTGTGTTTTTGTCTGTGAGAAAGGTTCCAGGGCTCCACGGATTTTCGCTGCGGAGCCTGGTAGAGGCCATGCTCCGTAACAAGTCGGCATGGGAGGCGGCTGCCTCCTTCTGCGAGAACGTTATCTCGCAGAAGGAGGCAACCGAGAGGGAGCGGGAGGATGATCCCCTGGCCGCTCCCTCCCGCCGAAGAAGGAGAGGACGAGTGCATGCCCTGGCTACGCCCGTCCCATGACCCTGCCCGCGGGGATTCCTAGCTGTACGGCGGGTACGGCTACGGCGCATTTTGCCGTGCCGGCCATCGAGGGATCCCGTAACGGCAACCCCCATCTTGTATTTCTGTCCTGCAAAGAGGGGGGCGGCGGAGGGAGCTACACGGGCACGCCCAAGTAGTCCTCCGCAGCGGACGGTGGGCGGTACGGTGGGCACTAGGCCGCGTATTCAGCCCCCACGCGCGGGCCATCTTGCGCACGTCTGCGGAGTCCCCGCAATACCTCAGGAGACCCATGCCAGGGATCCCGCAGTTTCGCACTAGGCAGCTTAGCGGGTATTCGCAGGGTTTTTAAGCAGATATTATGCCGTAAAGCGCCCGTAAGAGTTACGGGGTCCTCAGTGGGCAGCCACTGTGGGGGCTCGTAAGGTTTGCGGGAGCCAGGTGTGAGGTCTGTTCGGCGGTGTGCCTCTTAAAGGCGCCGTCGTCTGTCAACAGAGTATTTGCCTGCGTGACAAAAAAAGGGCTCCACGGATTCAGAGATGAGGTTACGATAAACAATGCATGCTTTAACAGTCGATACTGTACGGTATAGCTGCTATAATATAAATATAACATGATATTTTGAATTAAATATCTCCTGCTGTTGAGGTTTGATTTAGCCCTTTTTTAATGTTAATGTAAATGAGTTTCACTAATCTTAGATGCCGCCAGGACCATCAGCTTAACGAACTTAGTTTTAAGTTTGCATAAAAACATAATGTATATATAATATTTATAATGTATTATTACCTTTCTCATCCTCATCATCATCATTAACAGCCTATCCTAGTCCACTGCTGGACATAGGCCTCTCCAATTACACGCCACTCAGATCGATCTTGGGCTACTCGCATCCAGGTCCTGCCAGCCACCTTGCGCAAATCGTCACTCCACCGCGCCTGAGGACGTCCTACACTACGTTTGCCTAGACGCTGTCTCCACCCCGGAACTCGTCTACCCCAACGGTTATCGGTCGTTCGGCAAATATGGCCAGCCCACTGTCACTTCAACTTGCTAATCCAGTGGGCTGTCGATAACTCTGGTTCTCTGTCGGATTACCTCATTTCTGATGCGATCCTTCAGAGAAACGCCGAGCATAGCCCTTGCCATAGCACGTTGAGTGACTTTGAACTTGTGGACTAGCCGTACCGTCAGTGTCCATGTCTCGGCTCCGTATGTCATGACAGGTAGGACGCACTGATTGAAGACTTTCGTCTTTAGGCACTGTGGGATCGACGATGTCAGGACTTGACGTAGCTTCGCAAACTCTGCCCAACCTAGCTGAATTCTTCTATTCACGTCGTCCTCAAAGTTGTTTCTACCTAACTGCAATGTCATATTACATATTCCCATTTGTAAGAGTTTTGAAGATCACCTTGCACTAACTCCTTTTCATATACTTGTTCAATATGTTTTGCAGATTGTATCTTGCTATTTTGGGACTTTTCTTTTCACTTATAAATTCGTTAATTGTCTATTGTTACCTATTTCATATTATGTGATGTAAATTGACCTCAACACATGTTTGCAAGTTTGATGTCTACTTTCAATTTGACGTCACTGTATGAAATAAAACAGGGAGAAAAAAGCAGCCCATGCTGAGTTTCTTGCCGGTTCTTCTCAGTACAAGGTCTCCCGCCGTAGTTTTGCGAACCGATGGCGTAGTTCTAGACTTTCACTTGTGCTTGTAAAAGCCTAAACTGAATAAATGATTTTTGAATTGAATTGAATTGATTTAAAAAGATATTTGAGCCTTCCAAAGCACTTACGAGCTTGTAGTGTGTATAATTTAATATATAAGTTGGGAACATATGTAATAAAAGGTAGTTTCAACGCATCCTTTGTCAAACGTCTGAACTAACACCAAACATTGCAAGCTCGAGATAAAAAAAATTGTCTCCCATCCAATGATTCATCACAGCATTTCATCAATTCGCTTAACTTCCACAATCTCGGGTTGAACCACCACACCATGATTATTGTTTTAGAGTATTGCCATAGCTGACGCGGCGTACGAGTGCCCCTGGTACGTTATGCCCGTGCCGCTGCGTCGCTCGCTGCTCATCATGATGACCAGGACCAGGCGCGTCGCCAAGTTCACAGCTGAAGGGCTCACTACGCTGTCGCTCTCCTGTTTCATGGGAGTGAGTATTGCAAGGCGATATTTTTACACAACTGTCCAAAAAAAGCGTATTGTTTTCAAGGTTCATGTATATGTGTAATGCATTGATTATATATACTGATACATATAAGATCATAATGCCTGACCCCAAATAGATTTAAAAAAAAACACTGATTTTTTCATAATATTGTTCTTATTACATATTAATTTTGTTAGAAATCGGCATTCATAATCAGCCACTGCTGGGGCACAGGCCTTCCCTATGGATGGAATATGGGAGATTGGGCCATGACCCACCAAGCGGGCCCATTGCGGATTGGTATGTCCTAACAACTGCAGATGCAGCCGGGACCAACGGTTTAACGTGCCTTCCGAAGCACGGAGGAACTCGAGACAGAAGATTTTTGGTCACCAATCCAATGACCGACCACTGCGTAAGTTGCTTAACTTCAAAGATCGCAGCCGAACGCGCTAACCACCTGCGCCATTGAGCTTCTCTCCCGAGCTCGAGAAATTGGCATTATTATATTAATTCTTATTTGTTGTGCCCGACAGGGTATCCATAATCTGATCTCTAAATATTTTTACAATAAATGAGTTATGAGTTGTAATTTCAGGTAATCAAGACATCATACTCCATGTTCAGTATACTGCAGGGAATGGAGTGATGCTTAAAAGGATCTCGGTGAAAATGACGTGATTTCGTTATTGTACATTAATGGTCCAATAAATAATCGATTTGAATAATTATAATGCGTTACTTTTTGATTGCTATATCATTTTTTTTAATGGATAGGTCCGACAAATGACTCCACCCCACCTGATGTTAAGTGATGGTGAAGTCCAGATGTGAAGATAGCTGGTAAAGCAGTTCTACCTGCCACACCAGCCATCCTCACCTTGCCGGCCTGCATGTTGCTTCTTCACGCCTCTTTTAAAGGATCCCAGGTTGTAAGAAGTAGGGAATACGTGAGCAGGCAGAGCATTCCATTTACGGATAGTGCTACAAAGAAATGAGTCACCAAATTTCTTTGTACGCGTTGGAATTGTGGCCACAGTTAGACGGTGACACCGAAGGCCGGCGCGCGTGGTCCTCTGAAGGAAAGGGGAAGGTGGAATAAGAGAGAATAACTCTTCAGAACACTCGCCGTGGTACAGACGATAGACATATAGACGATATCATCAAAGAAAGACGTATTTTTATGTTCATAGCGTTTTCTTGACCTCGAATGGCACCGCCCATCTGGGGAATGATGGCAACCACCAACAACACCATTTAGGGATGTTTTTTTCAATGAGTAATGGCGCGATTACACCTGGTCGCTTCTCCGAATACGAGTGCCAATGGTATTCGGGTGAACGACTCAGTGTAAATGAACGGAGTCGAGTACGCCCGTATATGGGTAGATTACCTTTTGTTTTTATTTATTTTTTAAGCATTTAACTGCTACATGTTTAAATCTAAAGAAAGTTCACTAATAAAAAATCCACGCGGACCAGGCAGCGGACGGGACTCGAACCCGCATCCTTCGCAATCCTGGCGAATGCTAATAGATTATCTTTTGTTTAACCGACACCGTCTTTCAGCCCTTCATCATCATCAGCCTATTAATGTCCCCACTGCTGGGGCACTGGCTACCTCGCGGGGCCAGTGCGCATTGGTAGGTACTAACGACTGCATATGAAACCGGACCAACGGCTTAACGTGCCTTCCGAAGCACGGAGACTCAAGATAGAAGCTTTTTGATCACCCATCCAATGACCGACAACTGCGAAAGTTGCTTAACTTCAACGATCGCAGCCGAACGCGCTAACCACCCGCGCCATCGAGCTCCTCTTTCTTATCAGCCCGTATTCCAGTGTAAATATTGATTAAGAGCCCTTTCACATTTTTTGCAAAAAATCGTAATTTTTGAGCGGTCGTTTACCCCGTTCGTTTTAGGAAAGATTTTGACTATTTCCAATAGAAGTATACAGTAGATTTAGTCCTATTGTAAGTTAATGTAGAATATTTGCAAATCCTATTTCCTATTTTTGTACTGATCGTTCTACTGCAGCTTCAACTTCAAACGCCTCAATCTCTCAATAATATTCAATAAATTAGATAAAATTAATTACTGCGACATCAAAAGTATGTTTTTGTTGTAACATAATGTATTAGAATTTTGATTTTCCATCTCATTAATTATCAAAAAAACATCTAACCTCTGCGAGTATTCCCAAAAAATAATTCAGGTTTACCTCGTATTTTGATATTGAATTAAATAAAATTACTATCAAAATCTTTCATAAAACTAATCTACCATCATTGAACTACTGAAACATGTATATATTTTTATTATTAGTTCATTAATAATTATTTTATAAGACTCGAAACAGCATCCGTAAAATGCAATACATACTAGTGCAAATCTACCTACGCGCCGATCAGTACGACAGCGGCGCAGTTTTGTAAAAGGGCTCTTAAGGTACCCGAATTCCAGTAATGTCTTTCGTGTATCCGCATACAGTGATGCAAGGACCCGATAAACAAAACAAAAGTAGTACAATTCCAATGTCGAATCGACGAATCGTGCAATGTATTCGATTGGAAGTTTAGGTTAAACAATCTGGGAGCGAATTTTAACTGACCGTAAAGGAGATTGCTCAAATTGGCCTAAATGCACAAAAAATATTGACATACACGGTAATTCTTGGCGTAATTTATAATTTAATTTACAGTCATTAGATTCCAACGGACACCTTTGTATAATACATTTACTTTAAAAAGGACTTTTAATTTTACCGGTTAACACATACGAATCATTTTTAATGGCTATGGGTGTAGTAACATTCAGTCAAAGACTGATCGAAGTTGTTTATATAACATAAAAACAAATCTATTTTGTAAAGATCGATAAAATAAATCATTTTTTTTATTACACTGTGGTATTAATATCCACAACTATATTAATGATAATATAGTTGTGGATATTAAATATAAATTAAATTAATAATTTATTTAATTAATTAAATTGTGGATATTAAATTAAATATTAATGAAAATGATTTCACTAGATGCAAATGTGCTCAGACACTTATTATAGATGGTAGGCGACATCATAAAGTCTATTGCCATACATTTTTCGCCAAACACCTCCATAAACACATTATAATCTGTATATATGTTAAACTTTAAGGTATCTATCTATGGGCCTACGTTCCCTGACTATAAATTAATAAATAAATGAAATCATAAGGTGTGATACACTAAAAATCTAAAATATGGTTATCTTAAAAACATAACAAAAATAATGAAGCTACTGAATATATGGCTATAGAACCTAAATCTCTTAGCTTTCTTTGGTTAACGAGAGTTTAAAAATTCTCTCTAATCTGTGGCTCATTTACAATCATCACACAGTTTCTGTCACAGAGTACTTTATTATAACCGGAAATGACACCTGATTTTAAAAGTTACTCTTATGCATTAACTTTAAAAACAGGCAACTATCTGTTAATCTACATGCTCTATATACCTGAATCTAATCCATAATTTCGGTACTTGGATTGATTTCCCTAGTTTACTATATAACTTATTTGTTTTTTATTATTTTAATATGTTCAGTGTATATGGTTTATAGAAGTTCTCAGGGGTGTCCGTCAATAATATTCGTTTCTACAGTAATTTATATATAATTTCGAATCTAGGAAACAATTTTTCATGATTATTGGTCTTTAGGCCAAACATGTATGGAAGCTGAACAATCTCCTTTAAAACATATTTTTCTCCGAGTTTCTATCCATCTCTATACCAAAAGTCATCAGAATCGGCTGATTAGCGGATTAGGCGTAATAGACGGACGAACAGGCACAAAAGCAATATTCGTTATGTGACTGTAATTAGGCATTTATAATGTTTTCATGTAGACGTGTAATTTAAGGTAATAACTTAATTTGTGTTTCGCATAATGTTTTGAACGGTAGCAATTTTCGCGCCGACGACACGTTGTCATTATGAAATTAAGAATGCCAACATTTTCTGAGATTATTTTTTAAATAACATAATAAATTGTCGTATCAGAATTGTTATTTCATATAAAGCATGTAATTATCACAAATAAAACTGTACTACAAATATTCTGATACGGCGGGCTTATGAATATTTCTTTTCTGCAAAGTAGCTTAAAAAAAGTTAATAACTTATTTCTATTTTCAAATGTAAATATGTCAGTTCAATGATGTTGATAAAAAATGGTTGCCTGTAAAGTCGGTTTTACGGGCGAAGATTTTACGTGACAACGTCTTTTTCTCGGTAGAATATTTATTGATATGAATATAATTAAATTGCACAATAGGAACAAGGAATTGAATGAAAATAAGAATTGCACAAATTTTAACTATAGAAATATATTTTGTTTACTAAAACATTGTACATGTAAACTTAAACTCATCGTAACGTTACCGAGCGTTACACTTTTTCATAAGTGACTCCCAGCCGCAACCTAATTTAAGACGTTGTCACGTCAATAATAATTCGTAATAGACTTGTCCACCAAAGACGGGCAGCGTCTTGACTTAGGCCCGTATTAAAGAAAGATTCTCAGTGATTGATCTAGTCTTGAGCATAGTTAGAAAGGGATGTCGCTATATGAAGCACATAGCGACATCCCTTTCTAACTGTACTCAAGTAAAGATCAACACTTAGTTGTCATTCTGCAATACGGGCTTTAGAGGAGCTCGATGGCGCAAGTGGTTTAGGCTTTCGGTTGCGATTGTTGAAGTTAAGCAACTTTCTCAGTGGTCGGTCATTCGATGGGTGGCGAAAAATCTATCTCGCGTTCCTCCGTGCTTCGGTAGGCACACAAAGCCGTTGGTCACGGCTGCATCTGCAGTCGTTAGCACCCACCAATCCGCACTGGGCCCGCGTGGTGGGTCATGGCCCAATCTCCCTATTCTATCCATAAGGAAGGCCTGTGCCCCAGCAGTGGGGATATTAATAGGCTGATGATCAATAGACGTTAATATGGGAACCAGTTGGATACAATGCTCTCCTAATACAATTCACTGCCAAAATCTATCAGTTAAAACTATTTTTTCGGAGACCCTCTCTTCTATGTCTGCATACCCATTTCATTCCAAAATGTATTTTTAAAAAATCTATGTTAAAGGGGTGGGTGTTAATCGTATATGGCCCGCTATGTTTGTAAGCTTCCACCATAGCCTATGACTATGGCCTTTGCGATACCCAAAATATCACTCTTGCCGTTGCCTACCCTTATCCAATCCTCGTGACGACCTCCGTGGCCGAGTGGTTTGTACGCCGGGTTTTTTTTTTACAGATAGGTCCGACAAATGGCTCCACCTCACCTGATGTTAAGTGATGGTGAAGTCCAGATGTGAAGATAGCTGGTAAAGCAGTTCTACCTGCCACACCAGCCATCCTCACCTTGCCGGCCTGCATGTTGCTTTTCACGCCTCTTTTAAAGGATCCCAGGTTGTAAGAAGGAGGGAACACGTGAGCAGGCAGAGCATTCCATTTACGGATAGTGCGACAAAAAAATGAGTCACCAAATTTCTTTGTACGCGTCGGAATTGTGGCTACAGTTAGACGGTGACACCGAAGGCCAGCGCGCGTGGTCTCTGAAGGAAAGGGGAAGGTGGAATAAGAGAGAATAATTCTTCAGAACACTCGCCGTTGTACAGACTATAGAACGCGCTTAGTGATGCAACGTCACGGCGTAATCAAAGACGCTCGAGGTGTTTAGTCACCTCCTCATCGCCTGTGATGCGGATCGCACGCCGCTGTAACCTATCCAAAGCATCGAGCAAGTACTTGGCGACGACGAGTTAACTGCTAACGACTGCAGATGCAACCGGGACCAACGGCTTAACGTGCCTTCCGAAGCACGGAGGAACTCGAGATAGAAATTTTTGGTCACCCATCCAATGACCGACCACTGCGAAAGTTGCTTTACTACAACGATCGCAGCCGAACGTGCTAACCACCTGCGCCATCGAGCTCCTCAATGCGCGTCAATGTTATGTGTGAGCAAATGCTCATAACTTGACCAAAACTTGGTTCTGATTGCGTCGTTGCTCTCGGGTGTGAGCGCTGATTGGTTCGATTGTTTGATATGGCTTCGTTTGGTGGGATCTTATCTTTTAAGTGGAAGTGTAGTGGGGGCGAGTCGGCGACTTCATTCATATGGTCTATGATCACCCTTTTAACCTCTTTCTGTGTTCTATGGTATTTTTCTATCATTGGGTTACCAGTTATTGTATGCCGTTATCATTGGTAATTAAAGTTTTCTCAATATCTACAAATATTTAAATCTAAAGAAAAGTTTACTCCAAAGCATCGAGCAAGTACTTGGCGACGACGAGTTAACTGCTAACGACTGCAGATGCAACCGGGACCAACGGCTTAACGTGCCTTCCGAAGCACGGAGGAACTCGAGATAGAAATTTTTGGTCACCCATCCAATGACCGACCACTGCGAAAGTTGCTTTACTACAACGATCGCAGCCGAACGTGCTAACCACCTGCGCCATCGAGCTCCTCAATGCGCGTCAATGTTATGTGTGAGCAAATGCTCATAACTTGACCAAAACTTGGTTCTGATTGCGTCGTTGCTCTCGGGTGTGAGCGCTGATTGGTTCGATTGTTTGATATGGCTTCGTTTGGTGGGATCTTATCTTTTAAGTGGAAGTGTAGTGGGGGCGAGTCGGCGACTTCATTCATATGGTCTATGATCACCCTTTTAACCTCTTTCTGTGTTCTATGGTATTTTTCTATCATTGGGTTACCAGTTATTGTATGCCGTTATCATTGGTAATTAAAGTTTTCTCAATATCTACAAATATTTAAATCTAAAGAAAAGTTTACTAGAAAATAAAAGAAAAAAAATCCACGCGGACCAGGCAGCGGACGGGACTCGAACCCGCGCCCTTCGCAATCCGGGCGAACGCACTGACCATTCATTATGCTTGCTGCCTGGTCCGCGTGGATTTTTTTCTAGTAAACTTTTCTTTAGATTTAAACATCTAGCGGTTAAATGCTTAAAAATAAATAAAAACATATCTACAAATATTCTTTGTCTTGTAAATAAAATGGTATGCATTCCCCCCCGATCTTAGCAATTAAAATTGTTGCATTAGCATTGTGTTGTAGTATTCAAAGATTTTAGTAAATTGCTGACTAAACCGAGACAACAACAAATTTTTGGGTCAGATTATTCAGCAACAACATCAATTTGTTGTTTCAGATTAGTCAGCAACAACAACGAATTCAACTGAATAACAGTCAACTGAATTTGATGATAAAAACGTTAATAGTCAGATTATTCAGCAACAACATCAAATTGTTGTTTCAGATTAGTCAGCAACAACAACGAATTCAACTGAATAACAGTCAACTGAATTTGATGATAAAAACGTTAATAGTCAGATTATTCAGCAACAACATCAAATTGTTGTCTCAGATTAGTCAGCAACAACAACAAATTCAACTGAATAACAGTCAACTGAATCTGATGATAAAAACGTTAATAAGTCTATTGGGCTCTGCCTCTTCTGCGGGTGTGGGGATTCTAGTTACCAATGGGTTTGTCCATAGAAGTTAAGCAACTTCCGCAATGGCTGAAAAAAGGATGGGTGACTAAAAATATCTCATACTTAGAATTTCTCCGTGTTTTAGAAGGCACGTTAAACTGTTGGTCGCGCCCGGCTATATCGCAGTGGTAAGTAGTAGAAAAAACAGCTTTCGAGCTAGTCTCAAATGTTGTGTATTGTTGTGTTACGAGCAGAATATAAGATTGCCAGCTGTAAATAAGTTAAGGCTGGCGCAAGGCTGGAGAATCATGTTTCTTTGACGAATACAGCAGCTATCTCTCAACTGGACTCCACTTGTGCCTGTCATGACTCCGCCCTTTCCGATGTTAAGTGTTGGTAGTGTCCAAACGCAAATATGACTGATGCAACGGATTCACCTGCCACACAAGTCATGAGCCTGCACAAATGACTCTTCACGCCTCTGTTTACAAACCCCGATAACGTGCGGAAAAGCGAATATCCTACGTATGTTGTAAATGTAAAAGTTTTGGTATGTTACTCAATCACACAAAAACTACTGAATGCATTTGGATGAAATTTGGTATGCATATAGTTATGACCTGGATAATTTTAAAGGCCCTAAAACCAGAGCGGTAAAAACCAGACAATACTCCTGCACCGGTCACCCAACACGCATTGTGAGGATCGAGGCCCCCCATGAGCGCCGAGAGTGCGGGTTTATGTTGCGGCACCAACGGAACTGGCCGTGCACCCGCAAGGTGATTGTCCGTTTCCCAACTCCCCCGGATGAGCGGTGCCCAGGAGTAAAACGGGCACCACCCATCCCAGGAACCGTGCAATGTGAATCGACGCTCCCCACGTCGAGGGGGACAGGGAGCGTAGTTCTCTCCGTTTCTCTCACCTCGCCATCGGCGCGAGAGCCGGAGCCATTCATTCCCCCGCCGCCCGCGATTCTCGTTCCTCTCTCCGGCGAGAGAGGAGGAGAGCCACGAGCGCCGAGGGGCGAGTAGGATATGTCGGAGCGATCGAGATCACTCAGACATTCCCCTGTCTGAGGGCCCCGGCTCTGGCGTCAAGGACTTAGCGACCCGCCCCTCAGAGGTCTTGCCTCTGACGACAGGAGGTTCGCAACCCTTTCCCTCCTATGATATGCCCCGATGGCCGGCCATGTACTCTGCACACGGAGCAGCGGGCCACAGCGCGGCAATCTGCCGCCCTTTGCCCGGCTCCCCCACACCCGTAGCATATTCGGCTCTGGTCCATCTCAGAAGGGCTTCGCTGGGCACTGTGTTCATTGCCCAAGCACCGGTAACAGTGCACTGGGAAACAGGACCTTCACCCTTCCGATGTTCTACTCCACTTTTATCTTCGTCTCTTGGGCCACCTTTTTGGCAGCCCTTAGTGGGCACCGGACTCTGGCGAACCTGGTCCTCCGGGTCATCATCTTATTGGTGGCGTAGCTCCCCTTGCTCGCCACCGCCTCCACGAGCTTCGACATGGTGACGGTCTCGTCCAGGCCGGAGATCCGACGGTCTACGGTTTTCTCCGGCCTATTTCGAGGTATTCGTCGAGGACGTCGATCATCTTCGCGGAAAGCGCATCCGCCTTCTTGTCACCGTCTGGGCCCGGGACCAATATTAAGAATAAGGAACTAAATAATGTCTTTTTACCCGGCTGCGCAATGCAAGAGCGCGAAGCGCGACGCGCAGACAGGGTTATGTGTTTAACAGTCTATATATGTATGTTTGTTCCTTTGTGGCACACTAGAGACCAAACGCCTGGACCGATTTTGATGATTCATACATCAATCGATTCGTCTCAATCATGGGAGTGCTACTAAAGATATGATAGTAATCAAAATTCAATATGGGCAAAATTAGGCGCCATATTGTGACGATGTAAAAAAAATAAGTTGACAAAATATGTCGAGTGGGGTATCACTGTCTAGATAATCAAAAATCATAATTAGGTTCCTAACACCATTTTTCATTTAATATGATTGTTTAGGATCTACAACGCTTTAAAGTTGTATATTAACCACTTACGCTTTTAATTTCAATCTTACGTTTGTATGGATCTTTGTTACTCTTTCACCTAAAAATACTGAATGGATTTTAATGAAACTTAACAGTAATATAGCTCATATATGATAATTACATATATATAATAATTTATGAAGTTATTG
This sequence comes from Chilo suppressalis, assembly GCA_902850365.2. Lineage (NCBI taxonomy): Eukaryota > Metazoa > Arthropoda > Insecta > Lepidoptera > Crambidae > Chilo > Chilo suppressalis. The sequence goes on along the minus strand of OU963904.1, from coordinate 24,548,935 downwards.
AGTGAATTGGCCAATATAAAACAATAAGTGTCACATAAGACGGAAAAAATCTCCCATCTGCGAGCCATTTTGGCCTGCACTGCAAAAACAATAAAAGTTACATGAATGTAATGTAGAGTGAAAATGTATCTCTTAAATAGTTCTAAAAAAAAGTCCGTGACACCATATATCTATTTTCAATGTGTCAGTCATTACCGCTAAAATAGTGAATCAAAACTAAAATATTATTTGATATCTATTTCCAAAATGCACATTTTGTATTAACAAATCATTTTTTGTCGAAACAAATACTTTTATCGCTTTTGATATTTAAAGACGATAAACTTTGCCATTTACACTATGTCATTTCGACAAATACCTATTTAAAAAGTTACAACGATGATAAAGTGATAGCGCGGTGTACTATGTAAAAGAAAAAAAAATGGGCTATTCGCAGTATCTGATCCTATACGAAGCACTAACAATAAAACTGTGATACAGCTCCTTCTTATTAAATGATGAAAAATATATTATCATGATTGGTATTTATGATAATTGAATTTTAATGTAAAGCTCAGAATTTTACTTTTTAATTTTTTTAACGATATTACCTAATGTTACAAAAAAGGTTTACTTAATATAATGACAAATAACCCATTTTCGCTAGTAAGTACATATTTATTGGAATCCCTGTATTTATTAATCAGCTCGCGATAATATTGGTTTTGTAATAATTCTGCAAAATTCAAAGTAAATAATGTAGATTTTTATAGGTAAATCATCCCTTTCATCACCCTACGCCTATAAGTATTGCGATGTTGTAGCTAAGAACCAAGTTCCCATCTACTTCTATATGGAAATTCATTATATTCGATTTAGCTATTAAGGCACGGAAGCGCAACAAACAAACTCACTTTCACATCTATAATATTATATTATACTTACTAGTGATCCACCCGGGCATTGTACGGGCGAAATTTATTTATCGGGAAAAAATATAGCCTATGTCACTCGGACAAAATGTATTTAAATAAAGAAAAATGTAATAATAAATAATGTAGCTACCTTATGATGAATTATTATTTGAAACCGGTTCAGTAGTTTGACAGATTATTTGTTACAAACATACAAATCTTGCCTCTTTATAATATTAGTATAGATAGTTAGGATAAGATAAGTATTTAATTGATGAAAAAGTTTAAAAAATAAAGTAAGTAATCGGTTTATTTGATTATATTTGTAAAAGTTACTTAGCATTTGTGCTTAACAGTGATACGTTATTCGGTATTTTTTTAAACAAAAGAAATTTGGAAAATAATTGCCATGATTGCCCTACTGGGAGTACTCTTCATTCGAGCTTTTCACTACCAATAAAAAAGGGTCGATCACAAAGTCTTTGACCTGTTATATGTGAAACGCTTTAAAAGAAAACTACAAAGAGAACTATATATTGATAATAAATGAGATTGCTATGGTGCTCTACCTAACTTTATGAAAATTTTATTATGCGTCTTTAGTTTAATCAAATATTATAAACTTTGCTTTGGTGATTGCATAATTATTTAATTTAGTGATCTAAGGCAGTTGCCACCATTTTCCAAAACAACAAACGGGAATTACTGCTTTCTTTAACCTGGGACATAAACGTCATTGATTGGTATTGTATATAGGGTGATTAAAAACATTTGAAGTTAACTTCTGGCATCTACATATTGGGTTTCTGTGAATTATGTAGGTATATCAAATTATGAGACTAGGGACTGACACTGCATTTGTGTATATCACAATCTTAGACGTCCGGCATTGACATGACAATGCAGCCACTGCCAATTTTGAATAGTCGACGAATAAAAGTAAATGAATTTTATATTTACTGAACATAAACAAAAGATGACTTTTTGAGTAAGTTCTAGTTGTATGTAACGACTTGATTTAACTTCACACATTTTTGCGAAAATTAAGGCCCATCTGTAGCCTTGACCCCGCTGGTAAAGTCTCTATATGTCTTAATAAATCAATCTTTTGGACCAACGCAAGGTACTTAATAATTCCCGCGATATTAATTCCCTTACTGAAGTAACAAGACTACGGTATATACCGTCTTAAAATACCAACTAACTAAAAAGCGTGAAATAAAAAAGGTAAATTTAAAAAATCAAAAAACCCGACTGCTTAATTATACTTCAAATAAAAACTGAAATGAAAAAAACAAGTCCAGTAGTCTATAATTCTGTTAATAAGGAACAAAGCTACTTTAACAGTCGGGACCCACTTTTGAAAAATATTATGTATTCTTAAATATCTAATGGGTCCCGACTGTTAAAGTAGCTTTGTTCCTTATTAACAGAATTATAGACTACTGGACTTGTTTTTTTCTTTTCAGTTTTTATTTGAAGTATAATTAAGCAGTCGGGTTTTTTGATTTTTTAAATTTACCTTTTTTTTATCTATTTAGTGTTTGAATTTATTAAGTATAACTAAATAATGTCTTTTAAGTAATTAACCATCAACTTCCAGCTGTTGTAGCAATGTAAACATGGAATAGGACATCTTGATGATCTGCGAAAGAAAAATAAGAACAATTTAAAAGCGGTAGGCTATAGGGGACTTTGTTAATTAGTATATAACTACAAACCAGTGAACCAATAAATGTTCACCAAAACCTGATTTAAAAAATGTATGTATTATCTATCTCTTATCGTTTCCAAGATATAGAAATCACGTGATTTCTCGAAAACCGGAAGTGCTACGTTACTCAAATCCGGGTTGTAGTCTCTTTATCTATCTCTTACGGTTTGGCCGCTGAAACAGCACCACAGACAGACGGACGGACTTGTCTAATAGATAAGAGATAATTTTTGTCAACGGGTGCTCCACGAATTAAATGATCGCTGGCCGCGAAATACGCGTCGTGTCGAGCCTAGCACTGCACAAATGAGGGATATTGAATCGCATTTTTACTTGCGACGAAAGATGAATTCTGTTCGATATTAACTAGATCCGCAAGCGCTCAGCAAGTAGATTGGATCTGGTTCAACACCTAAACAGTGCCCCAAACGAAAACTGACCCCCAAAAAGTGATGATCATTATTTGGTGGTCTAGCGCCGGTGTCATGCATCGCAGCTTCTTACCAAACGGAAAGAGCTTTACTGCAGATGTATATACATCGAAGAACTGAACACAATGATGGAGAAGCTGGCACATCTCCAACCAGCTTTGGGCAATCGTTCGGCTGTACGACAACGCGCGACTTCATACTGAACAGTAGACGGTCTCCAAGTTACAAGAGCTGAGGTTGGAAGGTCTCCGTCATCCACCATCCTCACCAGATCTTGCCCATACTGAATTCAACTTTTTCCAGAATTTGGATAACTTCTTATCCGGCGAATAAATCAATGGCAGTTTAGAAAACAAAAAAAAAACACGGACAATTGATTGATTGACTTCTATATATATAAAACTCAAAGGTGACTGACTGACATAGTGATCTATCAACGCACAGCCCAAACCACTGGACGGATCGGGCTGAAATTTGGCATGCAGGTAGATGTTATGACGTAGGCATCTGCTAAGAAAGGATTTTAATCAATTCTACCCTCAAGGGGATAAAATAGGGAATGAAAGTTTGTATGAAACTTTGTCAATTTTAAACCGATCGGGCTGAGACTTTGCATGCAGGTATAAGAAGAATCATAGATGAATGTCATTGTGTAAAATACAAGCCTGAGAACAAAAACTGTAGTCTACACTTCAGCTCTACACCGAAGCGAAACGAGGGCGGGCCGCTAGTTGATTAATAAAAATAAAAAATATGGAATAAAAGAACGATAACTTATTTCATGAAAAACGGCAATTTCATAATCAAAAAAGACCTAATATAATTTATTATAAAAACATTAACATTAGCAAGTCGCGCCGTAGTAAGTAAATGATGAAATGATTTTATTTATTTTTTAAGTATTTAACTGCTAGATAACTATAATTGCTATTTCTTCTTTCTAATGTTTAATACTTGAAAAAGTATTCATTTGACATTGTGGGTTACCTACAATGCGAAGAGACGGGCTACCTTGCAGCTTAAGGCTAGGAAAATTTCGACGCGGCTAATTGGGTCGTGGTAGCATAATGGTCAGTGCATTCGCCCTGATAGCGAAGGATGCGGGTTCGAGTCCCGTCCGCTGCCTGGTCCGCGTGGATTTTTTTTCTAGTAAACTTTTCTTTAGATTTAAACATCTAGCAGTTAAATGTTTAAAAAATAAATAAAATCGTAACTATAGTTGCTATTTCTTCTTTCAAATGTTTAATACTTGAAAAAGTATTCATTTGACATTGTGGGTTACCTACAATGCGAAGAGACGGGCTACCTTGCAGCTTAAGGCTAGGAAAATTTCGACGCGGCTAATTGGGTCGCATAATGGTCAGTGCATTCGCCCTGATAGCGAAGGATGCGGGTTCGAGTCCCGTCCGCTGCCTGGTCCGCGTGGATTTTTTTCTAGTAAACTTTTCTTTACATGATGTAATGTTTAATTTTCTCAATACTCACTCCCATGAAAGAAGCCAGTGATAAAGTGGTAAACCCCGCAGCTGTGATCCTGGCGACTCGCCGGGACCTCGTCATGATGATGAGCAGGGAGCGTCGGAGAGGCGTGGACATCACGTACCAGGGGCACTCGTAGGCCGCACCTGCTGTTTTAGTACTCTGAAACAATTTTTCGTATGAATAGGTAAGTGTTCATGAAAACCTTTGCTTTCGACGATGTCTTTACGCTAAACTTAGTGTATTTACGTCGCTGTTCCACGGTGGTTCTTCACCTCATGAAGCAGGGATTTACCAATTGGATTTCACTTCGCCATTTTGATGGCATTTTAGTTGACAGTTATTAAAAAGTAAGAAAACTAAAAGAGTTTGGCCCAAGTCATATTATAATGATTTGAACACCACATTGTAATCTTTTTTGTATGTAGTGGTAATGATAAATGAATGACAAATAGCAACCATACATACCTCTTCGGAAAGCTGATTCCCCTGGTAACAGTAAATAAACACTTGAAACATCATGTTCACCAAGTAAGTGCCCATGGCAATCAGGCGGACAGGATTACCGGTCACCTGAACATGAAACAACAATATAGTAAATAACACAAAGTAATTTTTTAATAATATTATTGTTTTGTTATTTACATAAGAATAACATTGTGAATGCTCATAAGATCAAATAACTTACTATTGTTAACACTGGGCTTTGAACAATTAAGTCATAAAACAAGAAAGATTACTTTTTAAGGGTGTTGAACTTAAGTATTAGTATCAATTTTGTAACTGAAATATCCGATGTTCCAAAAGGAGCAATAAGTAATACACAACTGCATGTTATTTCTATATTCTCATTTTAAGTGGACTGTATGACTCTATGGTAAATAAACTATCTTTGAACCTAAGTATACATTAGTCACTCCCGAGGAGCTCGGTGGCGCAAGTGGTTAGCACGTTCGGCTGCGATTATTAAAGTTAAGCAAGTTTTTGCAGTGGTCGGTCATTGGATTGGTGATCAAAAAATTAACTACCTTGCGCTCCTCTGTATTTCGGACAGCACGATAAGCCGTCGGTCTCGGCTTTATTTTCAGTCGTTGGCACCCACCAATCCACACTGGGCCCGCGTGGTGGGTCACGGGCCAATCGCCCTATTCTGTCCATAGCGAAGACCTGTGCTCCAGAAATGAGGACATTAATAGGCTCATGATGACGATGATACATTACTCCCACCAATAACAGCAATAACTGCTTATGTAAGGAGGTTGACGGTGGTAAGAGCGTTCATTCTTTGAATTTAAAAGGCCCATCAGCAAATAGATGACCGCCACTCTTCTTTACTTTTGGTAGCATGTGAAGCCGTTATTCCCAGCTGCATCTACTACCATTAGCACCCACCAACCCGCACTGGCAGGGGCGTATTTTAAAATCTACCACTTGGGCCACTTACGATGGGTGCCCCCGGAATAAGAAAATTATTATGTCAATAATCAATGGCTGGCCCTTGCCGCCTCATAGCTTTTGCAGCCACCTCTCGCAGCCTACCACCCCGGGCTTTAGCCTTCTTGGTTCTATGGTAAATACGCCCCTGCTCACTGGGTTCATGGTGTTAGCTTGATCTCAATATATGATTCTGTCCATCGAGAAAACCTTTGCAACAGTACAGAGGACATTAAGAGGCAGACAATAATGATGATTAGTACCGAGACCAGCTGAAAAGCAGTGACACAGATGATGACGAGCGACACGTTGAACTGCATGAACACCTGCTCGGAGAAGCAGTGCTGCAGCAGGTGAGCTGTCTCAAGTGCATCATGGTGCTGCTTCACGCAGATTTCCAGACGAGATTTGACCATGGCCTCTTCTTCTGCTTTCAGGAATTTCTAAATGTACAAAAAATCAAGATGCAAAATTTACATCAATTTACACGACGAATCTAACATTGCTTAGCCCTTAAAACTTATATAATGGGTGCCAAATGATGGAAGCTCTTCATAACATATAAGAAGATGTATAAACCGGGAAGAGAACCAGGCAGCCTGCTACGATTTTTTAACGAAAATTGGTTTATGCCGGCTTAAATTTGACTTAATTTACTCCAAGAGAAACGAACTTCGGCCCGACTATCATTTTAAGGGTTCTGTTGCCCTGACAAGGAACCCTGATAGTTTCGTCATGTCCATCTGTCCGTCCCCGGTCTTGCTTGGAGACTGTTAGTACTAGAGGGCTGCAAGAGATATGTATATCAATCACGTCGATAAATGGTAGAATATAATTATGAAAAATATTTTTTTTGAGGGTAGCTGGGCTACATGTAACCTTGGGATGATTTTATTTTTCATCGTCTACCCTATCGCGTGGGGTATGGTTAAACAGGTCCTTTAAAATTACTTAGGGGTACTATTTTTCGATTTAGGGTACTGTTTGCGAAATATTGAACTTTAAAGTGTTAATTTTTGTTCGTGTAGGGCGTCCCTCTCCTCTAAAATCTAAACTATTGGCTTGAAATACCTGGAAAATTTTGTGATAATAGTGCCTTTAATGAACTTTCAAGGAAAAGTATAACGGTTAAGATAGATTTATTACTTTAAGAGTAGTAGTCGTTCAACTTTGGTTAAAAACAATTTCTTACCAATTGAAAATTTCTTTGAAGAAAACATTAATAGTGACATAGATAGGTAACTACGGAACCCTAGACTGCACGTGGTACGACACGTACTTGGCCGGTTTTTACTTTTGTAGTAGGCTCTCAGGATAAGGAATAATCTACAGAATTTGTTTCAGCATTGTAAACACAAGCTATGACCTAGGCTAAATTTGACAATACAACCACAAAAAATATAAGCAATGACAGTACTGCTCAATAAGGTTACGCTGACATCAACATGATGCTCACCACTGTATAAAAAGTAATTTGATATTAATAAGGAGTGTAAACACCCACCAATTCGCCCTGGGCCTGCCTGGTGGTTCACGGCCTAGTCTCTCTATTCCATCCACAGGGAAGGTCTGTGCCCCAGCAATGGGGACATTTATAGGCTGATGAAGAAGGAGTGTGAACCCACCCCAGAGAGCTGTATGCCCTGACAGAGGTTCCTCAGTGAAAGTCCCAGTAGCTGCAATCTACATCGACATTGCGCTATCAAACACGTGACCAGCGTATCTTTGCCAACGTTGAGGAATGCAGCCACGTACAATGCTCCAATCTGGTACAGATAACTCAGCTCGTAGGCTGGTGATTTCGTCACATCATACGGATACCTGAGGAGTGTAAACATATGGTATTAGGTCATATTTATGCCACTATCTAAGACTGGCAAGAAGTGGGTTGTGCAGCATGAGCCTATGTCGTAAGGATCATATTTTTTCTAAGAGGTGTAGAAAATTACTCCTTTATTACCTAATATACACTTCTCAGCAGCGAGGAGTCATAGTGGTTCTCTCATTTCAAAAAACTTCGAAAGGAGGCAAAACAGTTTGATATAAAAATAAAAAGTAGTTTATTATAACAGATAGAAAGGGAAGATATAAATGTCAAAAGCCGCGTATCCACTAGAGGCAGCCTCGGGTCGAGCGGCTGCCTCACTCCGAGGCTCCGCAAGTGGAGACGCTGCCTCAACCTGAGGCACGCCGCGACGCGAGGCAAATTCGTTGCCGCGAGCCGAGCCATATTTATCGGTTTCTGTGCCGTGCTCAAAGGCGCCTTAGTCCGAGTCGTGTGTTTAATGGAGACGGTCGCGCCCGTCGCCTGCATCGCAATGGAGAATGAGACCGCTATTAAGCTGATAAAATCATATGAAGGTCACCGTGTTCTCTGGGACTCATTAAATAAAAGACACTACGATAAAAATGTGAAGCAAGATGCGTGGAACGATATTAGTTTCAATATGGGGATTCCGGTGGACATTATCAAAAAGAAGATTACTAGTCTCACAGGGTCATACCGACGTGAAAAATCACGTCCCAAAAGCAGCCTTACCACGGGATCTGCTACTCGACGCGCGTCTGGTGCCATCGCGTTTTGGCTTTTAACTGCGCAGCGCGCCGCCAGCGGATCAAGCTGAGGCGACACGCCTCGAGCTGATCCGTAGCCGTTGCCTCAGAGCGAGCAACCTCAAACTGAGGCTATTTGCTTCAAGTCGAGGCCGCTCGACGCGAGGCTGCCTCTAGTGGATACGCGGCTAGACATTTTTAAAAAAGTTATATACGTATACATACACCTTCTACAATAAATCCATGTTATTTAAATAAAAATTTTCCCTTTCTTGGTTTTTTTCATGATTTCATATAATGTTTATATGGGTATAGATATATAGGTTTGATCGATATCGCTGGTTAGTCATTTTTTGGCCTCATTATTGTATAGTTAAGTGTTAGTATATTTGCTCATTGTTTGATTTTAACGTCTCTTCTTTGATTCTGCCGTTTTTTATAGCTCTGTATGTTCTTTCCGGTTGACTGGTAGAGAATGCCATATTGGCATTAAGTCCGCCATTTGCAGTGTAAAGGCAATAAAGATTAATTTAATAAAATAAAATAAATAAATAATTCATTGTGTAATTCATTGAAGAAATGATTTTTTTTGTATTGATAGAAGTGGGAAGTATGTGAAAGAAGAGGAACTTTTTGTGAAGTTGATTATATTGCCTGTATTTTTTTATTTATTACATTGCATAAAAACATACGTTGTTAAACCTTTGAAATGATCGAAAATTGAATGCACTTTTAAACCAATTAATGATATTCATATGAAACCTGACATTAGTAGAATCGGACATTTATAAAATTTGGCATTATCAGAATCTTGTATTTCTAGAATCTGGCATTTTATAATCGTCTGAAATTTTCAGAATCTGACATTTGTCGACTTAACCAAACTCAGATTCGACACATCAAAAAAGTCATAAAAAGTCGCATTTTGAAGCCGTTTAAGCGTGTTTCATTTATTACATTAATGTTAAACTCACCAAGCTCTCAGAGGCAGCTGGCCCTTCTCAGCACTCGTTGCCCAGCCCAACATCGTCACAAACGTCAGGCAGCCGAACACGACTTGCTGTATTATAGTCTCCCGGTTACATCTAAATGTGTGAAAAGTTGAGGAGCTCGATCGTGCAGGTGGTAAGCGCGTTCGGCTGCGGTCGTTGAAGTTAAGCAACTTTCGCAGTGGTCGGTCATAAGATGGGTGACCAAAAATCTCGAGTTCCTCCGTGCTTTGGAAGGCACAATAAGCCGTTGGTCCCGGCTGCATCTGCAGTCGTTAGCACCCGCCAAACCGCAGTGGGCCCACGTGGTGGGTCATGGCCCAATCTCCCTATTCCATCCATAGGGAAGGCCCGAGCAGTAGGAACATTAATAGACTGATGATGTGTAAACGTGTTTAGTATTTATATCAATGCGATGGCTCAGTGTCATCAGTGCGTCCAGTCTGCGATTGTGGAAGATAAGCAAATATCGTAATGGCCGGTCATAGGATTGGTGAAGGAAAACTTATTATTGTCTAGTGCTCATTCGGCCTTTGGGAGCACGTATTAATATCTCCACTGGGGAAAATGCGACATGTCGGCAAGAAACGCCAACTTTGGGATACCATCAGAGTGAGGAAGGTTGCGTATCTAGGGCACGTGATGAGACACGAAAGGTACGCCCTTTTACAATTAATAATGATGGGCAAAGTTGCTGGAAAACGAGGTGTCGGTCGCAGGAAGAAGTCTTGGTTGAGGAACCTACGAGAATGGACTGGAATCTCGAGCGCCGCTGAATTATTCCATCTTGCTAAGGATAAGGAGACATATGCTAAGCTGACTGCCAACCTTCGCTGTTCGGAGAGGCACTAGAAGAAGAAGAAGAAGGGGAAATCCAGGCACAAAGAGGGACATGAATCAACATGCGAACCCAGTGCGAATTGATGGCGCTGGGCAAAGGCCTAACGTAACTTCTGAATCACGGAAAGTGCACGATAGTACATTTTGGAGCACCCATTTTTGACAGACGACCTCGGTGGCCGTGGCCGAGTCGCTGGTACGCTGGGTTTCAAGGTGTCGCCTACTCGGAGATCCCAGGTTCGAATCCCGGTAAGGCAAATGTTAGTATGATGATGAAGTCATGGATGTTTATAAAATACATATTTCTAAATAAATATACTTATATATGTATCAGTATATGTATTTAATCCGTTAGCCTAGTATCCCATAACACAAGCCTTACAGTGCTTATTTGGGGCCTAGGCGAATTGGTGTGAGTGTTAGAAATAATTATTCTATGACCAACCAAGCGAAGGTTTTTTTAATTTCCTCTCTCTACTTCCGTATTACAGAATGACAACTAAGTGTTGATCTTTACTTGAGTACAGTTAGAAAGGGATATCGCTGTGCCATATATAGCGACATCCCTTTCTAACTATGCTCAAGACTAGATCAATCACTGAGAATCTTTCTTTAATACGGGCCTTAGTCTGAAACGCTCTAGCTACTGAGCCATTGAGTTCTTCTTTGACTTCTTATTTTCTCATATGCAAAACTACTCAGCTGAGAGTAGCAAAGGACATTACAATACACAAGATCTTCTTGAATATATTAACTAACCTTCGCACTATTTCTTTAGCTTCATCCGAGTCGGCTGCTCGCAGGGCCGCATCAGCATCATGTACAAGATTCCATATGATCTCTCTACGCCACGCTACGTTAGCGAACTTCACAAATTGAGCGATATTGGTGAACAACACAAACGACACGCCCGTCATCAGGGGCAGGTCTCCCCAGATCAGGTACATGTCCACTACTTGGGAGACTAGGTAGGTGCCTGAGAATATATGAATGAAGGAATGAAAGCACTATTGAATCGATAGATAAATTTCTTACCACCCATTCAGGATATCTTGTAGCTGATGAGAAGAATAGACGTAAGAAACTCATCAGCATTTAACAGAAGTAGCAACATTTACAAAGAATGATGTCGCTACTCGCTACCAATACAACGTCCACTCACATTTTGATTGCTGTGTCATACAGTATAAATACAAACAATGTTATATTAGGTACTAGTGGCCCTGCGCGGCCATTCGGAGACGGGTTCCGCGACCACACCCGCCCTCTCGGCACGCACTAGGGGGATCGCGGTCCTCATAGTGCGTGTCGGGTGACGGTGCAGGAGTATTGACTGGTTTTTAGTGGCCCTGTTCAGGGCGTAGGTCAATCGCATTGTAACTGTGAGTTCAAAAAGAAATGCAAACGTACTACAATTTGTATATCACTTTATTATTTTTATCACGTAATAAGAAATTCCTTTCATTTAAAATGCTATGTTATTTAGCAAAAAATTATCCTTATGATTAACCTTTTCGATGGTTATCATAAAATATGTTGTGATATTTTTTTCGAAATATCACGAGTTTGATTCCCAGTTGTAGCAGGCGATTTTAAAAAAAAAACTGTGAATGCAGTTCTAATTATCATTAAAAATAAAACGATGTTTTCTTTCAGTAAAATATCCTATCTCCAATATTTAATATACTTTCCCTCCATGTAAGGCAGCCGTGGGACGCCCTGTATATAATTAATATAGATAAGTATGGTAAATCTTAAATTCTTGCCCACCTTGATTGATTTGATAAATCTGTGATTTGTTTGTATGTACTACTCAAGTCACATTGACTTGTTAAAATAATGTTATTATTGAGCACACCTTTATGAAGAGTCACATTAAACTAAAGATTTTCATAAATATTTTTAGGTTTTATGAAGCCACGATGCAAGCCAAGCTTTTGAAGTGTTTTAGTTCGCCTTATTTTTTTTACTTAGTTGATTAATACTTGTAAAAGTATTCATTTGACATTGTGGGTTACCTATAATGCGAAGAGATGGCGCTGCCTTGCAGCTTAAGAATGGCTAGAAGAAATTCGACGCGGTCCGTGACGGCCGCGGTAGCATAATTGGTCAATGCATTCGCCCGGATTGCGAAGGGTGCGGGTTCGAGTCCCGTCTGCTGCCTGATCCGCGTGAAATTTTTTCTAGTTATATTTTCTTTAGATTTAAACATCAAGCAATTACATGCTTTAAAAAAAAAATATGAAAAAAAGAAGGAAAGAAGTCTACGTAATAACAGTCTACGCTTTATTATAAACATATCTTACCTAACAGAAACATAAAACAGAAGAACCCGTAGCAATTATAAAGGATTCTTTTGGTGTGAGCCCAACCCTCTGGTGACCAAAACCCCACCAGCCGCAGAGCGGTGAGGGACAAAGTAATGGACATATTGACGTTTTTCACCAACATATTGGACTGTTGGACTCTTCGTTCTGAGAAATGTTGAACAATGTTTATCAATAAAAGCTCGATCAGAACCAGCAATTCTATCACAAAAGCTTTAATTACGCTAAAGCAGATCTTCCAAACATTTTGTGCCACTGAAATTCACTGTGATAATAATAATCGCCACTAACTTCATAAGTTATCACATATTGAAGTCATTTTTCAATTTGACGACTCTGTAAGGGCGAAAAAAGACGGCCTATGCTAGGCCTCAGCATAGGCCGTTTATATTCTAAATGATGTAATGGAAAGTGACTTTAGACCTATTTCTGAAGTCATTTTTCAACTTGACGCAGAGTCGTATAACAATAAGTATATAACAATACAGGGAGAAAAAACAGCCCTTGCTGAGTTTCTTGCCGGTTTTTCTCAGTACAAACAAGGTCTTCCGCCGTAGATTTGCGAACCGATGGCGTAGCTTTTCGATATTCACAAGTGCTTGTTACAACCTAGACTGAATAAACGATACCTTATTTGAATTTAATAATATAAATAGTTGACTAATTTAGGATATATGTAAATATTCTCTTCACAGATTTTTCATTGTGAATCCCTAGCGGATTGAAGTTGTCGCTTGCTTGTAACCATCATATTTATAAAATATGATTAAAAAATGGGTATATTTATGTATCTTTATGTATATTAATTAGCAGTATTGCTACCATTTGCCTTGTTTTATTTTGCGAGTCCCTTATGTCATGGCTTGCACAACTTATCAGTGCACAACAGTGACCATGGAAGTTAAAACATTACAACCCATAAATTTCTTAGTCCTCGTTCCATCATGGCTGAGTTTGTGACAGTATGTTAATTTGTTATTAAATATATTGTTTTAAACTTTCATGGTCAATAACATTATAGCTATTAACGGGATTGTTACCATGTACCTTGTTTTATGAGTCTCCGATATTTCGGCATTGTTGCAAGCGCCATGATCACGGAGTAACACGGAGTTATAACACTTAATAACAATATAGCTACAAAAAATCCACGCGGACCAGGCAGGGGACGGGACGGGACCTGGTCTGCGTGGATTTTTTTCTAGTAAACTTTTCTTTAGATTTAAACATCTAGCAGTTAAATGCTTAAAAAATAAATAAAATCATAACAACAATATAGCTATTAAGGGGATTGTTACCATGTACCTTGTTTTTTATGAGTCGCGTTGTTATTATTATATTCTCCATATTATCGAGCGTCTCGATCACGGAGTAACTCCGTGTTATTCCGTGATCATGGCGCTTGCAACAGTGCCGAAATATCGGAGACTCATAAAAAACAAGGTACATGGTAACAATTTCGTTAATAGCTTTATTGTTATTAAATGTTTAACATCTCTGCAACGTGAAGATATAATAGTTGTTTACCCACGACCAAACTATACAAATAGAATTATGTGATTAAGGTAAACATCAGGCCCCGAACTTTTAATTGACTGATACCTATGTGGTTATAGTACAATAGATTTCCATGCATGTTGTGTAGGAATACCATGTAATTAGCACAGAAAATATAGGTTTCTAATTGATGTTTAAGGTTATCAAAATTATTTACGATTACGCCGTCATGTGGTATCATTTTGAGCGAGAACCATGGCGAGCATAGAATAACTTGAAATAAGGGTAGTCTATAGAAGCTTCAAAAGTTCGATGGCGCGGGTCGTTAGCGCCTTCAGCTGCGAGCATTGAATTGGATGGGTGACCAAAAATTTTGTATTTCGAGTTCCTCATGTCGTGTCGTGTTTCTGAAGGCACGTTAAGCTGTTGGTCCCGGTTGCATCTGCAGCCGTTAGCATCCGCTAATCCGCACTGGGCCTGTATGATGGGTCATGGCCCAATCTCCCTATTCCATCCATAAGGAAGGCCTGTGCCCCAACAGTGAGGACATTAATAGGCTGATGATGATGATAGAAGCTTGCAATACAATAGAGTATCGTTGACGCGTTCCCTTCTCTGGTACTATTTGCCATTTCTGACGACCTCCGTGGCCGAGTGGTTTGTACGCCGGGTTCATGGCGTCCCGGGTTCGAATCCCGGTGAGGGCAGATATTTGTGTGATGAACACGAGCATTTGTACTCCAGTCATGGATGTTTAAATATGTATTTCTATATAAATATACTTATATATGTAAAGTATGTGTATTCTATCCGTTACCCTAGTATCCCATAACACAAGCCTTATAGTGCTTACTTTGGGGCTAGGCTAATTGGTGTGAGTGTTGGAAATATTTATTTATTATTTATTTATTATTGTAATCCGTGCAGCCTCTTAGATCTGGAACGAACTTCCCACAGCGATTTTTCCCTGTTAGCTATGATATGACGGTCTTCAAAAGTCGGGTTAACCTTTTCATTCAAAGCCGGCAACATATGAGAGGTACCCTTGGTGCTGCAAGTGTCTATGGGCGGCAGTACCACTTACCATCAGTCCACCTGATGCAAACGAGCAAACAAACGAGCCCTTGTTCGTTTGCTAGTTTGTCTGCAGAAACCTTAGATTAAAACAAAAAGGGAAGATACGGCACTCGCGGCTCAAAAGTGATCCGCTTAAATAGGCTAGTTGACTCATGTCGAATTGTATTAAATAAATGTTTATTTCTTAAAGTATTTGGTCTAAGGAACCTAAATATATCGATTTCACTTCATAAAAGCAGAAGCATGCTGTAGAAATTTAATTTAAAAATATATTTTTTAGTCTATATTTTTTAAACACTAAAAACGCTGTTCGCCACATCCGCCATGATTGTGACGTCTCTTATGGTAAACAACTAAATGTCATTCGCGTGTTACTGTGGGTGGATTCTTTCGTCTGACTAAATTAATCTTCAACACTTTTAACTTTAGAAAATTTCCGTTTACTTTTCGCATCCATAATTAGTTTTTTGAAAAAACTAATGCCGGCTTTGTGAAAACAGAAAGCACAAATCTGCCAAGAATTGACGCATTGATGGTTGGTGAATTTATTGCACTAAACTCCGAATTCTGCTCTTCGGAGCAGAGAAACGACAAGGCATCTATGTAAGTACAGTGTATTTAGTATTACAATGTAGTAATAAACATATAACTGATACAACATATGAATGTGTAATAAAGTTGCGTAGGTTAATTTCTTTCGGCACTTTAATCCACAACTTTCCTGGAGTCTTCAAGGATGTGCTTTTATATTCTCGTACAATATAATAATGATAATTACTTTATTTTTCGTGGTATTCATAAGAAATCATGTTTATTTTTATTATAAAGTCAGTTTTAAGTTATTTTCTACGTGCTTACGAGTTTTTGTTTACTGCAGTTAACGTCATAGCATAGATAATCTATAGACTAAAATGGCCGACAGCGTTTTTGTATGTCCATGAAAAATCTATTTTAAAATTAAAGATTTGTAGCTTTTTAGGTCTCAAAAAATACAATACATTTTTTTTCGGTCTAATAGAACATTTATTAACCATTTAAAACCTTTTTCCAAAAAGGGTCAACTAGCCTATTGTGGTGCACGACCACAATTCGCTTTAGTCACAATTGGACATTCACACTCGGTGTATGTGCACTCAATATAACAATATTGCGTATATTCTGTGTTATAAAGATAAAATAATGCCTTCGATGCTTTTATAAAAAACACAATTAGTTCAAAATCGAATAACAAATGCCTCAGCTGCACTTTTCATTCGTAAATCTGTAAAAACATTTTTTTCTCAAAAATCACGGTTTGTCTTGAATGTTATTCACGTAATCGCCATTTTGTTATTAAGAAAAGGACAACAATACAGCACAGCCGTACAACCCGGGAGCGGATTCGCCGTTTCGCTCGCGCTGCGTTGAAGCGTACTTCTATCTCGCTGGCTCGATTGAATGTTTATTTACAGAGGTGTGCGTGTGCGCAGTGGCGGACTAACAGGGGGGCGGCAGGAGCGGCCCGCCCCGGGCCTCCGATCTTGGGGGCCCCCCAAATGCCTCCGCGTTCCCCTGATCAAATCTTAAACTAGACTTTAAAAATGTGCTTAGTACCTACATAATTTCATCAAGATCAAAACACTGCAGCCATTTAGACTTTTTACGCGGTACTAATATTCTTTTAACTTCGCTGAACGCGTCCAATACGCTGGGGGAATTCCCGTCTCTGTAGCGGGTACTCCCTCAGGTATCCCTTGAATGACTGAAGTACAAATAATTCACTCTTGTACGCCTACATTTAATAACATTCACTATATTTACGGCGAAAAATAAACATTGGCCTCATTTAAAATCCGTTCAAAGTAACCTCATTAAAAAGTGTAATAATGTTTTTGATTTTTGTTGAGGTATAAAAAATTTTTTAAAGCTGGGGGGCCTCATTCAGCTTTGCCGCCCCGGGCCTCTGACGAGCTTAGTCCGCCACTGCGTGTGTGAGTTACTTTATGTAGTTGAGACGGATCATATTTTATTCGATGATAGTTTTTTTTTTTTTTTTTTTTATAATCTTGTTTATTTAGAGGCTTTTACCTTATAAAGATATGCCAGCCCCATCATATAAGCGTAACGTATCTTCCCTTTTTGTTATAATCTAAGGCAGAAATATTGAAAAAAACCTTGGGACCTTATGAGACTGGCAATGGTTTTTCCATACAAACTTTCTCGACTAATTTTGCCTTTATTCTTATTAGATTTCTAGTTTACAATCAATTACATGAGATTTTATCTTTCAAGAACAAATATTAGCTTGTTTGTTCTTGAAATTTATGTATCAGCGATATCATGAAATCGAAATCAAAGATTATAGCTAGAGAGAGATAAAGGTTGAGTTACGATACGGTCAAATATTAGGATTCGTTATAATCTATACATATAATAAAATGGTAGGAAACTGAAAACTGTACATTGAATATTTTTTTTAAAAGAATACTTAGGGTGTGATCTACAATCGACACCGAAGCCAAAAATATAGTTTTTAGAATTTTTGTCTGTTTATTGTTTTAAACTTTCATGGTCACTAACATTATGGCTATTAACGGGATTGTTACCATGTAAACAGTGCAACAGTGCCGAAATATCGGAGAATCATAAAAAACAAGGTCATCATCATCATCATCAGCCTATTAATGTCCCCACTGCTGGGGCACAGGCCTTCCCTATGGATGGAATAGGGAGATTGGGCCATGACCCACCACGCGGGCCCAGTGCGGGTAGGTGGGTGCTAACGACTTCAGATGCAGCCCGGACCAACGGCTTAACGTGCCTTCCGAAGCATGGACGAGCTCGAGATAGTAAATTTTTGGTCACCCATCCAATGACTGACCACTGCGAAAGTTGCTCAACTTCAAGGACCGCAGCCGAACGCGCTTACCACTGGCGCCATCGAGCTCCTCAAGCAAAAAACAAGGTACATGGTAACAATCCCGTTAATAGCTCTAATTTTGTCTGTTTCTCTGTATGTATGTCCGGGATAAAGTCAAAAAGTACTGCATGGATTTACTTCAAATTTCATCACTTATGCTAAAAAAAGAAAGTTCTCTAGGGATAACCATTTTGAATTTTTGTGGAAAAGGTGAAGTTTATATTTTTCGTTTTTCCAAAACAATTCCAGTGTCATCTTATTTTTATCACAACTTATTCAATTTAGGTGCTATTATCTTTTTACAGTGCTTATTTGAAAGGTATTTCTAAGGACTT
The DNA here is from genome assembly GCA_902850365.2 of Chilo suppressalis. Classification (NCBI taxonomy): domain Eukaryota; kingdom Metazoa; phylum Arthropoda; class Insecta; order Lepidoptera; family Crambidae; genus Chilo; species Chilo suppressalis. The sequence continues at coordinate 24,530,467 of OU963904.1, read as the reverse complement.
TAAAAAGTGTGTAGAAAGTATATGTCATAAAATGCACCGGTTTCCCGTTATTTAGATTTAAGTACTCGCCAAAAAAATAAATACATACAATTACCTATAGCTCACTTTGAATTTATATTATAAGGTTTTTCAAAGTAGGGGTTTGTTTGTTTTTTTATTAACTTTAATTTTAGTAGTAATTTTTTTTTAAAAACTCATATTTTTTGAGTTGGTTATGAAAGACGGCTTTAAAACATGTATTCTAATGACAAATAATTACAATCTCTGATATTTATTAACTCAGAAAGTATTGATTTATCCCAAAAACTTTATAGTACAAATTTTGCTAACAATTTATCTCTCTATCGATTTCTGGAGTTACTTTTATTAAAATAATTTTCACCCCCACGAAGGGGTGGCATCTACCCCCAGGGCAAAAGCGCAAGTTGGCACTATGTCACTTTGGTTTCTTAAGGTATCCTCCACCTATTCACCAATTTTCATGACAATCGATGGGGGTTCAACGAAATCGGAGGTTGTAACTGATTTAGGCCTTCATTGAGTGGACTATTATTTCTTCAACGCATTCTTTAACAACGTGTAATCTAACGACGCATATTTGAATGTTGTTATCATAGATAAATGATTGGTCTCGCTTCACTCCACTAGATACCGCGCTATCAAAAAACAACAGCTCTGGGGCAACTCATTAAGGTAGTGTGTGTATGTCACTCTGCAAGGACGGTGTCATATGTCAAAAAAAATGTAGCCAGCTGCTCAACTGCTACCCCAGTAATAGGGAAAATATTTTATGCTGTCGATCCACACTAACAATACCAATTACAAAATCCGTACATATTAAATGAATATATATCATTTTTAGTATTTTGTTTTTTGCAAATATACGTGATGCACGGAGGCGCGAATCCTATAAGTTTATCACGCTTGCATGGTTAGTTTCTTTATTTTTATCCCACCTGTCAATAGTTTGGTTACAAATTCTTATAAGTGCCGCCGTAGTCTGAGTGGTATGTACGCCAGTTTTGATGGTGTCGGCCTTCATAGGTCATAGGTCCCGGGAGCTAGGCTAATAGATGTGAGACTTTCGATATATATAGTCCAGTCAAATTACGGAATCAAATAAACATGAGCGAACACAGTTTGGGGATTTTGAGGATCGATAGGGGGGTGCATCCTGAGCTTAAGTTCCAATTTGAGGGGCTGTACTGAGGTCAGCTCAAGGTCATTTCGATGCAAACGCGTTTAATTCGATATCTCGAGAAATATCAGTGTTAGCCAAAAAATTATAGAGACCTTTTTTCTTCTAAATAAAATTTATTAACTTTTTTATTTAAAACTTTTTTTTGTAACATCAATATTTTTTAAGTTATTACTCCCGCAAGGCAAAAAATTCATTTTTTCCCTATTTTTCGTCGTTTTCTCCCCAAACATTCAATTTTATTGAATTTTACCGATCATCAACGTGTATATCTTTTAATTATGCACAATTTTGTTCTTAAACTTTTTTCTGTAACTTCAATACCTTCGGAGTTATATATTATTTTACCGAGCGAAATCCACGCCACTGTCGCAATATAAAAGGGTAAATCGATTAAACTATTTAAAAATTGGGTATTTAATTTGGGTAAATTTATGGGTTTGTTTGGGTAACAAGTAAATTAACAATTAAAACTGTTTCACACATTTATTGATACAAAAAATAGGTTATAAAATTCGGAAAATTAAGCACCCGAGGTCGATGGAAGTGAATAACTCCGAAGGTATTGAAGTTACAGAAAAAAGTTTAAGAACAAAATTGTGCATAATTAAAAGATATACACGTTGATGATCGGTAAAATTCAATAAAATTGAATGTTTGGGGAGAAAACGACGAAAAATAGGGAAAAAAAATGAAATTTTTGCCTTGCGGGAGTAATAACTTAAAAAATATTGATGTTACAAAAAAAAGTTTTAAATAAAAAAGTTAATAAATTTCATTTAGAAGAAAAAAGGTCTCTATAATTTTTTGGCTAACACTGATATTTCTCGAGATATCGAATTAAACGCGTTTGCATCGAAATGACCTTGAGCTGACCTCAGTACAGCCCCTCAAATTGGAACTTAAGTTCAGGATGCACCCCCCTATCGATCCTCAAAATCCCCAAACTGTGCTCGCTCATGTTTTTTTAGCCCTTTTTTTCCGTAATTTGACTGGACTAATATAAATATTTATTATACATTTAGTGATATCGATTCTGGCATGATTCTTTACAGCTAAACTTAAGTTTGACAACAGTGCATCCTTGTCATTCTCTATACAGAATGAAAAGGAGAGATTGATGTTGGTTTTAAGTTCAATCACGCCAGAATCGACCCCATTATCTTTAGAACTCTTTAAACTCACTAGTGTCGATTCTGGCTTGATTCTCTAAACCTTAACTTGATGACATCAGTGTATCCTTGTCATTCTCTATACAGAATGAAAAGGAGAGACTGATTTTAAATTAAGTTTTAAGTTAGAGAATCATGTCAGAATCGACACCAGTGTTGAGTAAATTTATAATTATTATTAACCATGCAGACACTAGAAATTGAAATAAAACTATAATAACAATATATATAGTTAAAACTATTAAAATAAGCAGGTTAACAAAAGAATAAAGTTTATTATCAAAAGATAAAAATTACATGCCACTAACTTGAACAAGTTTGCGATAAATTTGCCTTTTAAAATTCCCTGACTTTTGCAAATTTTCTTTCTTCCAAATGTAATGGAGTCGTATTTGTATAAACTTCTCCACTACTAGTCGAATTAAATTAATCTGATGTATAGCACCATTAACATGACTTGAGTCGAAAACAAAATATCTTTTAGAACCCGTCCCGATGAATTTTTTCATGACATCAATTACAATTTTTTTATATATTAAATTTGATTTTATGTGCGACACTTTATCTATATTTTGTATTATAGATTCTGAAACCAAGCATATTAAAAATACATCTTCAGAGGCATATAATAATCCACCTCTATCTTTTAACATCACAAATTTATGAAACCAACAATGATTTTTAGCAGTTAAATTATCAATACAATGACAGCATTTCAATTTTTTTGTTAAGAACTTGACAACAAAACCGGCTACGTATCCAACAACGTGGTTTCTAAAATTCGACATGTATGGCACATCCAAGAATTCTGTGATCTCGTCAAAATCATCCTTAACTTTTTCTAGTGCATTTAATAATACTGAATCTTCTTCTTCGACACGTTCCCACATGAAAATGAAATTTATTGGAATTTTCTAGAAAAACTAAATAATTTGCAAGATAAAGAAGGCCTCCATTTAGCTAATAAAATAACGAAATGTCATTTAGAATTTCGCAATAATATAATGAAGGTAAAGTTTGCTTCAAATTATTAAGTTTCCTATATTATTACCCACACCATAAGCTATCCCTGAGGCCCAAGCACGAGTTTTTGACAGCTGCTTAACGCTAACGTATCGCATCGTCAAAGTTTCTATGAAAAAAACTAAGCAGCGCCACTGACACCATGTATAAACTAGCTTTTTCCATACAAAATTTGATTATAACGATACTTTACGAAGCTGTCAAAAACTCGTACTTGGGCCTCTGTGCTTTCAATTTCATTCAATTAATTTCAACATTTTTTTCAAAATTGTGATGTTTTCTTAACCCCCCCCCCCTAAAATGTATTTTCAAATATTTTCGATTCACTAACACGAATAGTTTGTATTTCATAAAGAGGTCAAATGAAATGGGTCATATAACAGTATATTCATATTATAAAAATCTCAGCCATAGGGACTTTTATATTGCGTACTTGGCAACACAAAATGACGTTTATTTTTCATGAAATTTTACATTGAATTTTCGAAATTATAAGATACTTACTGATGGTATGTGATCCCAGTGTCCTTTTTATTTTTTGAACTATTATTCTTACAACGTTTCATAACACAAACTGACATTTTGCTGCGGATTGTGCTCTAAATTGATTAAAATATGCGGGACTAACACCTAAAGCGCAGCTGTCAATGTGACTGACACGGCGAAGGCTCGGGTCTGCCGATTTCGGCATAGTATTTGTTGCCCCATTAAACAAGTACGCCGCACAGTGTATTATGAAACCCATTTTTCGGACGTCTGCTTTTTATTACAAAATCCTGAAGTTTCAATCATTTAAAACGCTAGAGTAGCGTAAAAAATTTGAAAATCTGATTTTTTTTGCGGATATTTTTTTAGAAAAATTCCTTCTCCCTAAAGCAAACATATTTTAAATATATGTCATAAGTGATATGAAAGCACTTTACAAGCTTCATCTTTAAGAGCTATTAGCGACCTCGTAACTGCCATAGAAAAGGAGAAATTATTATTTTTCAGTTTTTCGTTTTTATTTTATTTTTCAGATAATCCACCGTATTTGGAAAAGTTATCCAGATGAAAATGAAGGTCCTAAATCCTTCTACCCACCACTAAAAAATCACATCCAAATTGCGTGGAGTTTAGAAGCTGTGTTCAATTAAATATTTCGATCAGGGTTGTTACTTTTTTGAATTTTCAATATCCGGAATTTTATCTAAGGTGGGTGGGTGGTTTAAGTCCCACGTGTGGTGTGTAATATAACAAGAAACTATATAATGTTGAAAATACATAATATCATTTAGTTTTAATAAATTATGCAATATGTGAAATGAAAATTCTATTAAGTACCTAAATTTATTTCAAACACAACTTATAAAAGGTACTTGGAGAAGAAAAAATGTACAAATTCCATTGAAAATTGATGGGAAACTACAAACCCTACATTGCGCGTGGTCCGACGTCCGTGGGATTAAAAACAAATTACACGGGCGAAGCCGCGGGTAACAGCTAGCATTTAAATTATATTACATACCCTATGATTATACCCTAATATTCCGGATATTTTTGAATTTGTGAATAGTGTCAACCCTAATGAAAAAAAACCTGGCTATTTACAAAACAGGCTGTATCATATAGACTCCACGCAATTTGGACGTGATTTGTTTGTGGTAGGTAGAAGGATTTGGGACCTTCATTTTTATTTGGATAACTTTTCCAAATACGGTGTATTATCTGAATAATAAAATAAAAACGAAAAACTGAAAAAAAGTTATTATACCTGTTCTAAGGTAGCCACAAGGGCACTAATAGCTCTTAAAGATGAAGCTTGTAAAATGCTTTCTAATAACATTTGTCATATATTCAAAATATATTTGCTTTAAGAGAAGGAATTTTTCTAAAAAAATAACCGGGAAATAAAACCAAATTTTTAAAGATTTTTTTTTCAAAACTAAGCGTTTTTACCACTCTGGAGTGCTACTCTAGCATTTTAAATGATTGAAACTTCAGGATTTTTTAATAAAAAGCAGACGTCCGAAAAATGGGTTTCATAATACACTGTGCGCCGGCGGTATCTGGTCGAGTGAAGCGAGACCAATCATTCATCTATGGTTGTTATTATGTTAACCATGTTATAAACTAGCTTCACACTATATGTAACTTAAGCCGATAAACATCAAGGATTATTTTTGAAGCAGCGCCATCTACGAGATTTCAAAAACATCAAGTCGAATTACATGTGTAAACACTTTTTGCATATAAATAAATCTATGAGATTTCAAAAACAGTCCATGTTTTTTAAGTAAGAGACTTGAAATTTAACATATTGTATGCTCTATAGATGGTGTAGAGGTGTACTAATAATGTATCTTAAGAAATAAACCCCATTTTGGGGTCAAAAAGTATGTGCAAATAACTAACTCCACGCGTGCGAAGTGTCGGGCGGCCGCTAGTGGAAATAATAATAATTTTCAAGTTGCGAGATACCAAACACCTGTTTTATGCAACCGCGCATTGTCTTACAAAGAAATATAACCTACCTTAAACAAAAATATAGACGAGCTTAGATTAAATGTTTTAATCTAAGTACATGAAGCAAACTTCGTAACGCCACATTCCTTTACCGTAAGATTTTTAAATTTTTCTTCTATGCAAACAATATCGAACACTTATATAATAAATATCCAATTTGGTGCAGTCATTCGGAAGCTATGCGCGTGCATACATTTCGGCGATTTGGTTTTTATTCATAGAAGATGTCCTTCTGCAGAAAAGAGAGCCGTTTTAAATTTGCCATTTAGATTCTATTCCAGTGTTTACTTGATCTTAATAAGCAAATAATGGTAGAACTGCTTAAATTCATGTATGTACGTATTTATTTTGTTACGCCATATAATTTGAATAATGGAGGATTGACTACGCTTGGAAGTACAAGATAAATATCTATGACGAAATCATTGTTATTCGTTTACAGACGAATAAGACAAAGTTTAAAGTCGCTCAGAGAGCTATGGAAAGGATAGCCTTGTCGAAATATCCCTGAAGGACCGCATCAGAAATGATGTAATCCGACAGAGGACCAGAGTCACCGACATAGCCCACCGAATTAGCAAACTGAAGTGGCAGTGGACTGGATACATTAGCCGCAGAACTGACGGACGTTGGAGCCGTAAAGTTCTTGAGTGGAGACCGCGACTCGTTAAACGTAGGGGTAGGACGCCCTGAGACAAGATGGGATGATGACATTCGTAGGCTGGCTGGAGTGAGCTGGATGAGAGTAGAAAAAAATCGGGAGCAGTGGCGTGCATTAGGGGAGACCTATGTCCAGCAGTGGACGAGCATGGGTTGATGATGATGATGAAGACAAAGTTTTGGACAGAATTAAGGAATCTAATCCAGAAAAAGAAGACTGGCAGAAAACTAAGGTGTTTGGTTATGGTACTTATAAAATACATAAAAGGGCGTGTAGGGTAACGAAAACGGTACAGATTTGTTTGAATATTTCATGCAACAATAAAACGAGTATGCTTATGACCACACAACTGAAGTGAAACTTCTTTAGCTCCATCTGTATGTATATTTACATGTGTACATATATATATTTCATTTACTAGCTATAAGAGAAAGAGAGAAAGTAAAATGTGCGCGTGCACTGCTTTCTCTTGTTTATATCCCCCACTCAACTCCCGTTCGCCTCGCCCGAACACACTTTTCGTAACGCGTAACGCATTCGCCAGCTTACCCCCCAAGTCCAGAGTGCGTAAAGAAGTTTAACTTCAAAAAATTAAAACCGACTTCAAAATCGAAAAAGGAACTAAAAAGTAAAAAATAATATGCATACACAAAATCGGGCGTGTCCCAATAGGTTTGGCAGTCGGGCGGAACCATGATTGAAACATGGAACAGATTTTTATTTCTGATCGCTATATCGCTAAAACAACATAATGACAGTACCATCTCTGAATATTTTTATGAGGTGGTAGTCTTTGTGAGAGCTCGATGGCGCCAGTGGTTAGCGCGTTCGGCTGCGGTCGTTGAAGTTGAGCAACTTTCGCAGTGGTCGGTCATTGGATGGGTGACCAAAAATTTACTATCTCGAGATCTTCCGTGCTTCGGAAGGCACGTTAAGCCGTTGGTCCCGGCTGCATCTGCAGTTGTTAGCACCCACCAACCCGCACTGGGCCCGCGTGGTGGGTCATGGCCCAATCTTCCTAATCCATCCATGAGGAAGGTCTGTGCCCCAGCAGTGGGGACATTAATAGGCTGATGATGATGATGATGATGAGTCTTTGTGAAAGCAAACATGAACATGTTTCAACATATTAGAAGTATAAGACATAAAAACGATATTTGCTTTCCCGCCAGTAGGACTGCCCTTTAGATAGATAGATAGATAGATAACACTTTATTGTGCACACCATATTAAATATTACACACTAGGACAAAACTTAAATAGTGAACAATTGGCGGTCTTATCGCTATATAGCAATTTCTGCCAGACAACCATAGGATGGAGAGATGAAATTTAATAAAAGAGGGGGTGTGCTAACATAACAAATAAAAATAATTACAAAAAAAAAAGATTCAGGATTAAACATACTCATAAATATCTACTATGCAAGTATACAAATATTAAATGAATGAGTAGAGAGACATAAACATACATACACACATACAGTTGGAACAACACAAACAACTACTTTGAAAAAGAAAAAATCTTTGATCTGCTTTTTAAATAAACCAATCGTCTGGGCACGTCTGATGTTAACGGGGAGAGAGTTCCAGAGGCGCACAGCTTGAACACAAAAAGAATATTTATAAAAGGTGGTATTATGTGATGGAGTTTTAAGGCTCAATTTCGATTCGATTGAGCGTAGAGACTGAGAGTGGGAACAGTGGAGAAAACTGAAAAGCTCTTTAAGATAATTGGGATAAGAGGGATTAAACAACACATTGTAAAGAAGGGAAAGTATATGAGTATCCCGGCGACGACGAATTGGAAGCCACTTGAGTTGAGAACGAAACTGGGAAACATGATCATATTTTCTTAAACCAAATATGAACCTGATGCAGAAGTTTTGAAGACGCTCAAGTTTATTTAGCTTGTCCTCGGTAAGATCTAGATAGCAGGCGTCAGCATAGTCAAGGACTGGAAGCAATAGAGATTGAGATAATTTTACAATAAAAGTATATTTGGTATGGCACCGCGACTGTACAATAAATTACCAGAATGCTTAAAATAAATATCCAATATCCAAATATTTAAACTGAGAGTTAAGAAATTACTTGTGGGAAAAGCTTACTATACAGTTGAAAAATATATGACGGATAAATTTTAAATTAATATTGTAGTCCATTTGTATTCCTGTTTTGTTATTTTATTTAAATGACTTATCTTGTAATTTGACCTATAATTTAATTTGACATTATCTTCATTTTGGCATGTATTCTAATTTGCTATTAAGGTTATTTTTTTTTTCAAAATGTGACTTAGACATCTCATTTACCAAATTATAATTTTAATTTAGATTAATATAAGTACGTAAGATTAATAGTAGTTAGAATAATATATTTAATAGTTAACTACGAGTAAATGAAATAACATTGCATGTTAACAAGACAGAATATGGTTGAACCTAATATAATTTGTATGTTTGTACACAACACAATAACCTGTATGCTCAATAAAAATGATTTGAATTTGAATGTTTCAATCTTAACACAACAATTTTACCTTAGTTGGTGGTATTATAAACACGGCCTTACTAAGCGTATGTAGATAGCGTTACTGTTGTGATGTTATAATATTAGACGACATCGACATGTCATCTCTAGTTTTCTCAGTCAGCGCGTAACAATGATCTCTCGTGCGGTGGCTATTGTGCTCTCGGCTAATCTAGTTTTGTGCAACAATTGTTATTGGAATGATGGCAGTTCCTACCAGTTGTTCTCGTCCAAAACACCTTATGACACAGTGAGAGGGGACATAAGGGACTATCCCGTACCTGAGAGTAAGTTTCAAATTGTTTTATTTGAATTTGAATACTAGGAATTTGTAAGTCCAACATAAAGATGTCTATTAACTTATGTTTTCGTTTTAAGACAGGTGCTATTTAGGATTTTTTCTAAATTTTCGTTATGTTGATTGTGATGCTCTAACTGTTGTTGCGATATTTAACCCCGCGGAATTGGTTCTACGACAAACAGTTTTATTTAATGCCATGTATCAGGTATATAATCTTTTAATTTCACTTCATAACTTTGCAAATAGGGGAGATGACGGGGTAAAGTAAATGGATATTTTATTTAGTCCGCCATCGCCAGTTAGATTATCAAAAAATATAAAATAGATACGTATTTTTTCTTTTGTCAATCAAACAAAAAATATAAAGATAAAGCACTTGAAATTTGAGAGTGGGGGCTTGTGATGGCTCTATAAAAATTGTAGCAAGACGTGATGTCATGCGATGTTTCAAATGAATATATCTCTGTAATGTTTTGATTATGTGAATAAAGAATAAAATACGTGTCCAATACTTTTTGTTAATCTACCTGATAGAAGAAGGAAAAGAAGTTAATCATCATTGCTATTGTTATAATTATATTAGGGACGCTAGGCTAGTTATTCTTGGGTGATAGATAATTATATTTTTTATAGAAATATAATATAACACTATAACACTGTCACATGATTTGGAACGCCACCAGGAATGGTGAAAATGTATTTTTTTATGGTGACTATTGTAGGATTGCATTTCAGACTGCAGTGCTGTAACTGTTTGGTTGCTGAATCGGCATGGCAACCGCAACCCTGGTGACGACGATACTGATGCTATGAAGGTCATCGCTGGACTCAAAGACGAGATTGTAGACAGCTTCAATGCTGGCAAAAGCAAGCTCTGTGCCCAGGTGAGTGTTTTTTAATTCATCTTTTGCCTTATTTCTTGCTAATTGAAAATACAGATATATGAAAAACCTTGGGATGGCCGTCATAAAGTTTCATTTGCTGCATACAGCTCGCTTAATCGCTAACGTAACTTTTTTCCCACCAGTACCAAAATCACTCTGGCGCAGACTCTTATACTCCCTATCCTTGACTATGCTGATGCCTGTTACACCGACCTTTCCAAAAAAGTGAAACGTCTACAGAATTTATGTATTAGGTTTATTTTTAACGACCTTAAGTACGTCTTACGCTTCCGTTCTAAACTTAATTGGCTCCCTATTCGCCGGTGCATTGACTTACACACCCTTACGCTTCTATATTCCATACTTTACTTACCCACTTCTCTATATTATTCAAAAGAATGCTTCTCGTTTCTTTCATCTACTTCACAATGCACTCTGCGTTCTTCTTCTAACCTTACCCTTTAAATGCCACATCATAAAACCGTTTTTTTCCCTATTCCTTCTTTGTGCATTCTGTACGTCTATGGAACTTATTAACGGAAAACATTCGAAGGACTCGCACTCTGAACTCATTTACAGATCATGTTCGGACTTATTTCCTGTCCCAAACTTAAAGTTAACCTTTCCTTTCACTCTTATGTTTCATTCCCTGATATATGTTTCCCTTATTATTATTTACTATTACTGTCACACCCCTCCTCTATGTCTTTCTTATTTCTCTATTATGAGTTGCCTTGGAGAGATTTTTGCCTAGCAATAAGGCCGCCTATTTTGTGTACGATCTGCCTGTCATGTTTTGTTTCTTTTGTATCCTGTGTGGTGTACTACAGTAAAGTATCTTATTATTATTAAGATTTGCTACCGTCTAGATAGTATCCTCCACCATCATCACATCCTATTAATGTCCCCACTATTAGGGCACATGCCTTCCCGGTGAATGGAATAGGGAGATTGGATACTAATGCGAATTGTTGGGTGCTCACGACTGCAGATGCAGCCGGGACAACGGTTTAACGTGCCTTCTGAAACACGAAGGAGTTCGAGATAATAAGTTTTTGTCAGCCATCCAATGACCGAGGATTGTGAGAGTTCCTTAACTTCTACGATCGCAGAACGAACGCGTAAAACACCTGTCAAGCTCCATCGTACAAAACTCCACCATAGAAACACAGTAACATTACAAACATTATTCTGTTATGTTGTATTTTTGCAGTAAGTAAGGATGTTAGAACTACTCGTATTAACTTGGCTAGTGCTAGAATTAGGTACTGATTTTTATTCGGTAGATCATCTAATGCTAAGAACTCTATTTGAACTACATCATCAAACATCATCATGAAACTTTCCAGGACGTCGATGATTTCAAGAGATGGAAATGGAACGAAACTATGGAAGTGTCACAGTCATATCTAACAGGAACAGGCTACGAAGAGTTGTACAACATCGGCAGAAGAATCAAGGAGAGATACCCTCATCTCTTGAAAGGGTCGCAAGATGACTTCTACTTCAGGACAACTAATGAGCAAAGGACAGTTACCAGCTCGATGGCATTTGTACATGGTTTAACGGAAAATTCCAACTTAAGTTTAGTAGTTGACGGACCTTGGCCAAGAGATGACGTGATTAGGGTAAGTGGTTTGCCAACCGGGGGACGTGAAGCATGGGTTTATACCACCGTGAAGGTTTACTTAGCTATGCATAAAATAATATACACAGGACGTTTGTCGTATAAAGAATATGTAATACCATCAAAATAAATTGAAAGCGTTATAGAAATAAATAATTTCTTTACTAAATAATATGTAGTAATTCATAGTATCCGATTATTTATTCCAACAGTTACTGATTTAAGCAAATTATTTTCCACTTTTATACAGTCCGATATGTTGTTATTTTATGACGTGCAAGTAGAAGCGCTTTAGGTAGCTGCATCTTAATACGTTTTGGATCCTTAATGTAACTAATTACTAAATACTACTAATATTTTCAGCCCTATGAAAACTGCGATAGATACCAGAAGGAGGTAAAATATTCCCAAGAATCATCAGATCAGTTGGACGCGTACTATAAGAGCCCCGAGTATGTTGCTGTGAGTTTAAGCTTGTACATTATTTTGAATTGTTTTTGAAATCAAATATAATCTACAATAAAATTTAGGGTCTTTTAGCTTCATTCTAAATCTACTCTTTGCGTCTTTGTGATTATTCTTAGATTTCCAAATGTACCTATGCTATGGAAGATTATGAATACAACTCCGTTTCAGGTTCAAAATAATGTGCAAAACCGCTTGGGAATACCTACCCAACTGTCTGCTGATGATATTTATACTTTTTATGACCTCTGTCGTTACTATCGCTCCTGGGATCCTCAACTGAGGAGCCCCTGGTGCTCTGTTTTCACAAAGGAGGACTTGGTAGTACTGGAGTACAAAGACGACGTTAGGCATTATTACAGAAATGGATATGGTTCATGGGTAGGTAAATTTTTCTTTATATTTCTAGTTTAAGTTAATAAATCTGTTTTAATGGGTTTGAAACGCTATTTACTGTATTTTATTAATTCTTAATTTCAATACTGTGTGTGTAAATCAAAATATAAGAAATCAGATTTAATTTTATCATGTTCTCATCACTCATAATAGGCTATTTGACAGTATGGAAAATAATGTACCAATTGTTGTTATCTGTATTTAATATGTATAATGGCAGCGATTTTACTATTCTGAAAGAACAAATAACTAATTACTTTTCTATCAAATCACTAAACAGAAATGATTTTTGTGCTCCACGGTCATGTGACCGAAAACGCCTGCGATTGGCCAACACTAATATGACGTCACACACTAGTAAACTTCCAGCCAAAGCGACATTACACTGTATCGTTTGACGTTTTATTGACAGTCGTCTGACGTCACACGCTAGTGAGATGCCATAATGTCCAAACAAACCGTTTTCGCGGCAACTTAAAAATTTAATTTTTAATTTAGTTTTTTTTACTGAATTACACAACAGAATTAAAAATTTCCACTTTCTATGGACTCCATAATCATTATTAAATGACGTGAGATCGTTTTATGAAACTTGTCAAATACCCTATTAAATAAAGAGACGTAGGGAATAGCGGATTTTCCACTTGTATTGAGATCGCCCGTCTGGGGAAGTGACTTTACCACCTTACAGAAGACCACAGCAAAATAACACAAACTTTTGGTAGTCTTCTGTTTCTGTCGGTGAGTAGGGTTCTGGGGCTCTACGGGGTAGGAGATTTAGTCAGGGTAAGCAACGGCGCGAATGATATTTTTAGTATCGCAAGCGTCTATAGGATGGTGGTCATTAACCAACAGGTAGATCATAAACTTGTTTGCCACAAAAAAACTGCTTTAGAAATAAATAGATGCAATTAAAATCTTACCAGGCGGTAACAAAATTGCCGAAACATATCTTCACACGGCATACACCTCAATTCTAATCTATGTAGGTTGCCGGACACAGATAAATTACAATATAAATATTAGCGAAAATTCCTGAAAAGGCACAACATTGTATATGTAAAAGTTGTTTTAAACATGTACCTACATTAATTACTTTCAGATCAGTGTAAGCTTAGGCGGTCCAGCGGTGAAAGATCTCTACGAATCCATGGAAGCATCTATTCAGGGTAATGGCAAGAACTTGATCGCATATTTCAGTCATGACACGATGATCGAGATGACCGCCTGCGCCATGGGTCTGTTCAAAGATAATGAACTCTTTGGAGCCACTAGAAACCCTGAACGGTTGTGGCGGTCTAGTGTCGTCGGAGCTTTTGCTGCGAACATTATGGCTGTACTCAACAGGTGAAAGGTTTTTATTATAACAATTAACTGTGCACCAATGTTCATTTGTATTGTTTCTAATTTTTATGGCTACTAACATAGGACTGCTAGTATGCACCTTTTTTGCTATTTCCAGATATTTCGGCTCTTTTGCAAGTGCCATGACCATGAAGTAACATAGAAACAGTTACTTCATGACCACAGCACTTGCAACATTCCCGAAATATCGGTGAATGTTAGCAATCCCCCTAATTATTTTAATATTTATTTATTTGATGTGCTGTTGTTTATCTAGAGCTTGTGTTCCACGTAAGAGTTACCTTAATGCAACGTCTTCAATCTTGACCGACTAGACTCGAATTTCAGATTGAATGAATGAATGAATTAATACTCTTTATTGCACTATTTCAAAAAAAGCAATAAACATAAAACAGGAACGCAAACACAAAAGGCGGCCTTATTGCTAAGGTAGCAATCTCTACCAGGCAACCTTTGGCTAAATGAAACGATACCATAAGAATAGTAGAAACAGCGGGCTGTGCATTGTAAAAATAAATAAATAAACATAAATATAGGAAAATAAAATATAGAAAGTATATGGAAGCTATAAAACACAATACAAAGTAATGAACATATAAAAAGATCAGTCAGAGTCCAGCTTGAACAAATAATCCTTAATTTTAATAGCAAAGGAGTCCCTCGTCCGTGCACGTTTAATATCTAAAGGGAAAGAGTTTCACAATTTAACAGCTCTTACATAGAATAGACTTGGCTACGAAATCAGTGGAGTGGGGTGGGATAACTAATGATAGGTTATGAGAAGACCAAAGGTCACGAACAGGATTAAATGAGTGAAAAGTGAAACGCTCCTTAAGATAGAGAGGAGTGTGGGGATGAAAGAGGATAGAATGAAGGAGTGATAGGATGTGATAGTCTCTTCTACGAGAAATGGGTAGCCATTGAAGTTCGGAGCGATAATAAGAGATATGGTCGTACTTACGCAGACCGTAAATGAATCGAATACATATATTCTGCAGAGAGATTCCTTTGTAGCAACTAGATTGAAGCTGCTTTTTCACTTTCAGATGCGAAACCTCCGGTCAGCAATCTTACAAAGTTCAGCTGTTCCTGAACGAGAAACCAATCGATCTTTGTCCCTTGGAAGGTTGCGAGTGGAAGGATTTCCGAGAGAAATTTCAAAGCTTCTCAACCGCTAATCTTGACTTCTGCATCTAGGAGAATAAGTTTAATGACACTAGTTGACTAAGCTTTGCGAGAGCGTATGCTTCTTACTATCGGGTGTCTTAGAAACGAGGAATTAATCATTATTAAAACATGTACAATTTGAAATTGAGAAGATTGACATTTATTTCTTAATGAATAGGTATTATTGCATTTGAAAATCATATCAATTACACTTTCACGTATATATTAATGACATGTCCGAGTTTGTTTGATAATATGATTATGTCCTTTGATAATTAAATAATTAACCTGAAAACACCAGAATAAGAATTGGGATAAATAAATTATATTTAATATCTCCGTTACAATTAAAAAGTTTCAATATAAATTGTTTCAGTGTTTGTATTCTTGTATTACCTATTAACAAGATTCAAATTCAGTATGATGTTGATGGTGAATCGCAGACAGGGTACACCAAGTGAGACATTTCTGACAGTAGTATCCTTAGAAGTATCATTGAGACAAAATTTTATACTGGTGTCGTCGGTAAGTACGTGGGTTTTTTTCTGTGTATTTTCTCGAGTTCTTAGGATTATTCTTATCACAATTTAGACACCTTCGCTTCTCTAATCGAAGTTAGATATGAAACAGCTGTTAGATGAAATATCTCAATGTTTGTTTGATAACGTGAATGGACATTATCAGATAAAGTATAGAACTATTACTTATTACTTATTACTATAGTGATGTTGATACCAGTGCAAATAATAATAGGAAATAAATAATTAGGTAAATATATTGTAATATTGATAACATAAACTTTTTTTAGAGGTACTGTAAGAATCATCATCAGACTATTAAACTTCATACTTCTGGGCCTAGGTCTGGGTTTGGAATATAAAGCAAACCAGAGGAACTTACCTTGCAAGCCTGTTGCGGATCTGGTTAAACTTATTAATTCCCTTAACAAAATGTATCGTCGGGCTGTTGTGGATTTGTTTTACCAAACGTAGTTTTAGTAGGAATATAGATAGTGAAGCTATGTATCACTTAATCTTCCCGCATGTCTTAAGTGCCCTTAAGATAATGCATAGCTAGTTGGGAAAAATGAATTGACCTCCTTTGAAGAAGCATATTATAGACGCAACGCAGATTAAAAAATAATTAGGAGTCTTAATGACGACAATAGCGTTTACTTACACATTCTTTCTTAAAGACGAGGAATAAGAAACAACTTAAATAAACTTAATAATAATACTTCTTAAAATAATACTTATCTAAGCAGCCTTGTAGTTTTTGCATTGGAATGTGCTACAAAAGAAGTAGGTATAAAGAATTTTTCCTTTTTGATCTTTCATTAAGTCTAAGATTAAGAACTTGCAATGGAAGAGTTATGAATATTGCAAACATCTAAACTAGTGTTGAGAAAATGTGCGAATTTTTCATTGAATTGGCTCCAGCTGCAGGTCTTGGCGTCGCAGAGGTGGAACTCTTTCTCGTTGATGAAGAATTGCACTTGGTATCGATCAGATTCTGCTTTAGTGGAGCATCTGAAAAATAAATGCAATATATTTCAAAATAGCTATTAAAAAAAGAAATTTTTTTAATATGCCATATAGAAAATGCTTCGAATAAACCTGGACAGTGACTACAGGTGTTAGAAAACATAGAAAAAGTTATTTTATAGAGATTACAAACCCATAACAAAATTATAAAAGAGGTGTGTGAACAGAAATGTAATGGATTTATTAAATTTATATGCTCGGTGCTAAGCGCCAATTCACCCGATTAGAATTATTTTTGCTAATTAGAGTTGGATACAAAGCTTGTCTCATAAAACACACCGTAACAATTAGTAAGTACATGCAGTCACACTTATCATAGTTTCAATTAAAGATTTTAAAATTTTAAAAGAACTTAAATTACATGATAGCTATTAACGGGATTGTTACCATGTACCTTGTTTTTTATGAGTCTCCGATATTTCGGCACTGTTGCAAGCGCCATGATCACGGAGTAACTGAGACTCATAAAAAACAAGGTACATGGTAACAATCCCGTTAATAGCTATAATGTTAGTGACCATGAAAGTTTAAAACATTAAATTACATGGTAAACGTATTCTAAGTGCTCAGTTTCTTTATAGATAAACCAATAGTTAAAGTGTGTCATGTGGCATATCAAAGTTATAAATAATAAATATTGCAGTTCAATTATCTTACTTGAGCAACACTGCCGCAAAGTTACCAGCGAAGGGAGTCATGAAAGATGTCCTCCATTTTCTTTCATCTTTCCTTTCGAAGCCTGATATCTCTGGATAGTCTCGGTTTAGCTGCAACGCGGTAAACACCATCTGAATCAGGGTGTCGTGGATGAAATATCCCGTGAAGCTCTTGAAACCACTAGTAACGATAGAGAGAAAGCTCATGAACAGATCCTTGAGGGCTGGTCCGCCTAGTATTCGGTTGATGTCAGAACCGTAACCATTTCTGAAAAAAGGAATAAGATAAATATTTATTTATGAAAATTTGAAATTACCTAAATAATAAATGTATCTTTTGATTTTTGCTACTTAATCACGCATTAACAGCTGAACGGATATGGCTGAAATTTTGCACATAAGTAGTTTATCACATTGGTTTGAGACAAGGATTATGCTAGAAAAAGGATAGGTTCTTGTGGGACCCTATAAAATAACTACATGACTAACTGATTTAATTCGGTGGCAAGTCACAATATATCTTTTTAGTTGCAGTGACTACGATCTGGTCGACGACCACAATTTTCAACTCAAGTATTTTATTGCATTCTAAAATCCACGCAAATGAAGTCGCAGGCAAAATCTACTACGCTCAATAAATGGTTATTGATTTTAGGATATCAGAACAAATCTACTTCCAAACTAATGCAAAATATGATATTGAATCAGAAAATAGAATTGGACTCGACGATTCTGATAAATTAATAAAAATTCGAGCTAACAGTTCACAAAATAGAAACATTGGCTACCTGAAATAATGTCGGATGTCATTAAGATACTCCAAGATCATCAGATCTTGGTCTGCGAAGAGCGCACACCAGGGTGAAGTCTTAGTGGAGGAGATGGCTCTGCCGTAACGACACAGATCATAGAATCCTATCACTTTTGTCGCTGTTAAAGGTTCTTGCAAGCCAGACCTGTTTTGTACTCGTTGCAACATCTGGAAACAACAGAAAAATATTGTGTACTCATTTATGACTAAATTGAATGTTACAAAATTTAGTTTTTCATAGAATGTTGTACTCACATGTTGGAACTCGAGTGTGTTAGTATATTCGTTAATTTCGTCTATTGAACGGTTTCCATTATAGACTTCGACTTTATGCCTCGCGCAATAGTAGTAAGGCTGGAAAATAAGGACAAACACAAGAGAATATAAATGAATACACATTTATTTACTAATTTCATAAGTTTTATTATTATACTGCCTGAAACACAAGAGGAATTTTATTTATTTTTATTTATTTAATTCTAGACCAAAATCCACAGCATTTTCTTAATATAATACAGGTTTTACAATATAGTTTATCTTAATGCCAATTACGGATTTTCATTTTTTAGTTATAGCATAATAGTTTAGAAAACCCTCTACCAAACAAGGGAGAGATGTGTGCAATGCGCGCGCGCTATTGTATATATGTGTGTGCGTGTGTGTGTTTGTGTGTATTTATGTATACATGTGTAAGTGTTTCATTTTTGTTTGTATATTACCAATCAACCAACAGCCCTAAAAGTTGTTTTTTAAAACATGCTTTACTTTTGCAAGTAAATATGTCAACAGCCGTGAATTTTTTATTGTATGTACTTTGCGATCGAAAAACAACTGAGTTTTGTGCATAGTTTGTGTGACATGTAGGAATTGCGAAAAAGAAAGATGATGTATGTCAGGTACGGGTAGTGGGTGTCTAGAGTGTTAAAAATGAAGAGGCAAGTTAGCTATGGCGAGGAAGAGGAGTTAGCTATGTCTTGTATTTAAAGAAAATTCTCAAGCTTGAAAATACCTGCTCAGGTACTCACCCTTAAAACATCGTCTCTGTCTGTGGCATTTGTCTTCTTAAAATTCAATTGCCCTTGATTTAAACCTTCGATGAAAGCCTCAGCGCTCTTGATCGTTCTTTGCTCCAACGTTGGTCTGAACTGATAGCTACCAAGATCATGCAGTAGAGGTAGGAACTTCTGGTGGAATCTGGTGCCCAGTTCGAGCATCTCCTTGTACCCATTCGTAGTCAAATACCCTGGTGTTGTACTGATAGTGCTATCCCATGACCACCTCTGAAGATTGGTGATATCCTGTAAAAATAATTAGTAAAGATTCAACAGCCGCATCCGAGAACATCAATAGGGATTTTGGGGGGGTTATTTTAAGGAAATTCTAATTAGTCAGTCACTTAAATTGGAAAAGGCAATGGTTTGAAAAGATAAATTGTTCCAAGACGTGACGTCATGCAATATTTCTAATTAATATATCTCTGCAATGTTTGATTCTGTGAATAAAGAAAAAATACGTGTCCAATCTTTTTTGATAATATAATCTACCTGATAGACGAAGAAGAAAATTTAGTCGCAATCCTTATTAATTTTAATGCTTGATAAAGTGACGTGTTATCTTCTTTTATAATAATGCTATCGCAAAGAGAGTGACAGCATGGACCACTTGCATCAATGGAAACTTGATGAAATGAAAGTGCGGCCGTATGAGAAGTATGAATAGTTTAAGAAAATCTTTGCTCAAATACAGGTTTTTCATAGTGGGTTTTTATCACTGAAGAAATTAAAATTCTCATCATCAGCCTATTAATATCCACACTGCTGGGGCACAGGCAGTGGCGTACTAACAGGGGGGTGGAAGGGGCGGCCCGCCCCGGACCTCCG
Organism: Chilo suppressalis; assembly: GCA_902850365.2. Lineage (NCBI taxonomy): Eukaryota > Metazoa > Arthropoda > Insecta > Lepidoptera > Crambidae > Chilo > Chilo suppressalis. The sequence continues at coordinate 24,510,281 of OU963904.1, read as the reverse complement.
ATCTTGGGGGCCCCAAAATCAAATCCTAAACAGGACTTTAAAAATGTGCTTAGTACCTACATAATTTCATCAAGATCAAAACACTACAATAATCTAGACTTTATGCGGTACTAATATTTTTTTAACTTTGCTGAACGCGTCCAATACGCTGGGGGAATTCCCGTCTTTGTAGCGGGTACTTCCTCAGGAATCCCTGAATGAATGAAGTGCACATAATTTACATTCACTACATTCTATTTAAGTCTAACAATATTTGCGGTCTCCAAAAATGACTCTGGATACAGGAATCACAAAACTAAATGCCTTGAATAAGTATTTAGGTGGTTTATCAACATCATGAAACTAGGAAAAGTGAAGGTAAAAAGAACGATGCCGGGTGAATCAGCTCATGATGCTGGATTATCAATTCAAGTAGAAATACGTCGGTCAATGTATGAGTATAGACCGCTTTATTTTTGCGCGCGCGCTTTGTTTAAAACAACAACTTTCGAATTGAGATATTAAACTAATCAAAAATATTTTCCAAATTATTGAAACGAAGTTTATGCTTGAAGCTTCAGATGACGCTCTGGCTGTTGCAGATGACAATCTGATACAAAATTATGGTGAATTAGACAAGACTGGTTTTAACGAAATAAACATAATAATCTACATTTTTTTTGAAGCTGGGGGGGGGGCTCATTCAGCTTTGTCGCCCCGGGCCTCTGACGGGCTTAGTCCGCCACTGGGCACAGGCCTACCCACCCTGTGGATGGAATAGAGTTTTTTTTTATTAAAGGAATTGTTTCCTTTTCTTCAGTATTATCTCGGTGCTAGCGGTTTGCACCTCGATAATACTGTAAATGCTATGGGATTTGTTAATGTGTTGAGTTGTTTTATTTATTAAATGAATTGAGGTTGTTTTTTATATTCGACGCGGGCAGCGGCGAAATGTGGGCAGTTTTCGATGAGATGATCCAAGCTTTGGGTACTGGTGTTAGGGAGATTGTGTAATGCCATGATTCACCATACGGACCCAGTGCGGATTGGTGGGTGCTAACGACTGCAGATGCAGCTGGGACCAACTGCTTAACGTGCTGTTCCGAAACGGAGGAGCTCGAGATAGTAACTTTTTATATACCCATCCAATGGACCGACCACTGAGAAAGTTGCTTAACTTCAACCAGGGCCGGATTTAGGATTGTGGAGGCCCCGGGCCACTTAGGATGTGTATTCTTGTTAACCCATCGAAATGTTGTTATTGCTTAAGCTGTTGAGGAGGCCCCTGGGCCACAGCCCCACCTGCCCCGCCTTAAATTCGGCCCTGCGGGCAAGTACCACCCCACTCAGCTATTAAGCGATTGGGGTACTCCCTCAAGATGGGTAGTGAATTGGAAGTGCTTTTCAGGGCCATTTGAGATTTTGATATTTCACTGATTGCCTGATTGGAGTGAACAAATATAGATCAATGATTTCTGTTATTTAAGATTAATATAATCAAATAATCATGTATGTTAGATGTACAAAGTACTGTAGGCTGTAGGTAAAGGTAAAAGAGCAAAAAAAATATCAAAGGAAAAGACGTTTACTAGTGTTTACTAGTTGGAATTTGAATGATTTTTTTTTCCGAAGTCTCTATTGTGGAGGCTCCCCGATTGTGGTCCCCGGGGCTTTCGCCCCGGTTGCCCTCCCCTAAATCCGGCAGTGACTTCAACTCCAAAGAACATAGGTCAATTAGTTTCTTCGAATACGTACATTTGAGGTTGATCACTGTTTTTAACATTTCACTAACAAATAGCACTGTCGTTGATGTGAATCAACAACGTCATATTTGGCATTGGTAACGTCAGATCAGAATTCTCATGCGCAAAAAAACAGTATACGTTACTTAGTGTAGGCAACGCATACATCGCCGAGTAGGCCTTAGCGAGCCTGCGAACCGCGCATGCCTGTGGCCCGCTCAATTATGGCGATATGAAGTTCCTGGGAAGTTCAGTGGAGTATTCCCGGCTATCTCTTTAGCCGGGCGAGTCCACACCTCCGGTCGCCAGCCCAGTGGGCGTGAACGACGCGTAAACGCATTCGCCCCGACCAAAAAAAGGCGACGCATACACAACAAATTGTTTAAATAAAACTAGTTTTTTACGGGTTAATGCACGAAACTTTATTGGAACGAAAGTTCCTTACGGCAGGCTTGGAGGGAATAGGGATTTTGCTGCGCGACCGAACTGAAAAAAATGTGATAGTAAAACCGTAAGAAAAAATGCGTGGAATAAAACCGTTAAATGAGACGTGCGCAGGCGCGACGAAGTTCCTTACGGCAGGAGAGAGAGCGACGAAGGTGCACTGAAATATTGTGATACTACACCAACAGTGAATATGTGTGAAGTTATAGGGGGTGGTAGAGCGACAAGGGTGCATCACTGAAATATTGTGATATTACACCAACACTGAATATGTGTGAAGTTATAATGGTAGAGCGACGAGGGTGCATCACTGAAATATTGTGATATTACACCAACACTGAATATGTGTGAAGTTATAGGGAGTGGTAGAGCGACGAGGGTGCATTACTGAAATATTGTGATACTACACAAACAGTGAATATGTGTGAAGTTATAGGGGGTGGTAGAGCGACAAGGGTGCATCACTGAAATATTGTGATATTACACCAACACTGAATATGTGTGAAGTTATAGGGGGTGGTAGAGCGACGAGGGTGCATCACTGAAGTATTGTGATATTACACCAACACTGAATATGTGTGAAGTTATAGGGAGTGGTAGAGCGACGAGGGTGCATCACTGAAATATTGTGATACTACACAAACAGTGAATATGTGTGAAGTTATAGGGGGTGGTAGAGCGACAAGGGTGCATCACTGAAATATTGTGATATTACACCAACACTGAATATGTGTGAAGTTATAGGGGGTGGTACAGCGACGAGGGTGCATCACTGAAATATTGTTATATTACACCAACACTGAATATGTGTGAAGTTATAGGGGGTGGTAGAGCGATGAGGGTGCATCACTGAAATATTGTGATATTACACCAACACTGAATATGTGTGAAGTTATAGGGGGTGGTAGAGCGACGAGGGTGCATCACTGAAATATTGTTATTTTACACCAACACTGAATATGTGTGAAGTTATAGGCGGTGGTAGAGCGACGAGGATGCATCACTGAAATATTGTGATATTACACCAACACTGGATATTTGTGAAGGTATATCAAGCCGTGGACCAGTAACGCCTGTGAGACATGATTATGATTACAAGGTGAGTACTTATCAGGAGGTGGCAGAGCGACGGGGGTGCATCACTGGATTATTGTGTCATTGTAGTTTATTCTAAACTGTGGGCCAGTCCTGCCTAGCATCCTTTACGAACGCTAGCGGGACATGATAATAAGGTGCGTATGTAGGGGGTGGCACAGCTACGAGGGTGCAGCACTGGAATATTGTGACATTACACGAAATCTGGATATTTGTGACGTTATACCGAGCTGTGGACCAGGAACGCCTGTCATCTGCTGTAAACTTAAGCTAGACATGATAACAAGGTCAGTACTTAACGGGGGGTGACAGAGCGACGGGGGTGCAACCCCAAATTCTTGTGGCATTATACCAACACTGGATTATTGTCGTATATTATACTAAACTGTGGTTAAGTCCAGGGGGGTGGCAGAGCGACGGGACTGCATTACAGGATTATTGTGACATTGTAGTTTATTGGAACGAAGTTTCTTACGGCAGGCTTGGAGGGGATAGGGATTTTGCTGCGCGACCGAACTGAAAAAAATGTGATAGTAAAACCGTAAGAAAAAATCCGTGGAAAAAAGTGCGTGGAATAAAACCGTTAAATGAGACGTGCGCAGGCGCGACAGTCGCATACACAAGCGAGTTTGCAATTTGTGTCGATTCTACATCAGCTGAAGGAACTTCGTTCCTACCTGGTGTCCCACGACACCACATCATTTTTTTATTTATTGACGTTTCGTAGCCTTTACAGGCTACGTCATCGGAATCAAATTTTTATTTATTTATTTATATAAAAATTTTATTCCGACGACGTAGCCTGTAAAGGCTACGAAACGTCAATAAATAAATAAAGTCTCATGTATAAACCCGTAAAAACTAGTTTTATTTAATGAGTGATGTGCGTGAAACCCTAAGAAACAAACATATTGTTTTCATAAAAATATGTTTATAATTACATAACTATAGAAAAAATATACTTACATATAAATAGTTTATCTATCTATTATTTTCATTAATATATTTTAAATGCTGTTAGCTGCATACTAATATTTTATTCAATAAACGGGTAGATATACTTCGAGAATGTACAAAGAAGTCGAATTTAAAATATTTAGGCCCTTAAAATATGTTCTACAAGAAACATCCGGGGCGATGTACGGCGAGTCATACTCGTGCACCGAGGGTTCCGTGCAAACCTGAATTTTCAAAAATATTTTTTATTATATGATTTTACTAAAAATTTACGGTTTTCACATTTTTTTCAAAACAGTACTATGAGACGTTACTTCGTACCAAATTTCAAGATTCTAAGTGTACGGGAAGTACCGTGTAGGTTTTGATTTTCGTGCGAGTTTCGAAAATTTGCGGAAACTTGCGGCATATACGGCTGTATCTTTTGACTGCTTTGGCTTAGAAGTTTGATTTTTTCACAGCTCCAAAGGGCAGTAGACTCTGGTCTCTGGAGGTATAAAACTGAAATTCATATCTAATACTCTGGTATTATATATGAATTTCAGTTTTATACCTCCACGCGTTCCTGAGTAAAACGGTCTTGACAGACGGACGGCTGGACGGACGGACAACAAAGTGATCCTATAAGGGTTCCATTTTTTCCTTTTGAGGTACGGAACCCTAAAAAGTTTGAGCGCTTTAACGAAATTATAATTGGTCCCATTTCTGTTTGTAGGAGATAACGTGAATATAAAACATACGAGTGTTAATTAACATATGTCAATTTTCATGCTTCATAAGTAAGTAATGTTGTTATAATAACACAAGAGAAATAAATTATTGAAGAATTTTCACTGCTTCGATTGAGCTTAACATATTATTATTGAAAGGTTTGATAAAAATGTTCAAATTTACAAACCCCCCCTACAAATTGCCCGTATACACCTTTTTTGGCATACAAACACTCTTTTAATGTCCGTGCCATTTCCCCAGATTATAAGACCTTATCTTCCTGTTCGTATGTACGAACCGGGGTCACTCCCGAATGCCAGTAGCTTCCTAAACGCTATCGTGTAGACAGCTTCCGTATGCTCTGGATCTAAAATACGTTGTCTCATTTCCATCTCTTATAGTTAGCGTCCCTTTAGATGCTCCTCTGTTACCGCTAGAGTACATTGGTGTTAGTGGTAGCAGGGGGTTAGTATTATGCCCAAATGTTTGTAGTTAAGCGGGCAATGGTTTCAAATCTGACATGATTCTCTAGACTTAAAACTTCATTTAACAACAGTCTCTCCTAGAGAAAAGTTTTACTAGAAAAAATTCACGCGGACCAGGTCCGATTGTAGTCGTGGTAGCATAATTGGTCTGTGCATCAGCCCGGCTTGAGAAGGGTGCGGGTTCGAGTTCCGTCCGCTGCCTGGTCCGCGTGAATTTTTTCTAGTAAAACTTTTCTTTAGATTTAAACATCTAGCAGTTAAATGCTTAAAATATAAATAAAAACATAACAGTCTCTCCTTTTCGTTCTGTATAGAGAATTACCAGACCCGTCTTTCCCATTGGGCACTTTGGGCAAGTGCCCCGGGCCTAGCGATCGATAGGGGGCCCCCTCAGATCAAATGCAAAGTCCCTAGTTCCTGTTTAATCACCAAACGGAAGTCATAGGGGCCCCATTATCCTAATATGCCCAGGGCCTCCAATAGGTCAAAGACGGCACTGAGAATGACAAGAATACACTGTTGTCAAATAAAGTTTAGGTTTAAAGAATCATGACAGAATCGACGGTTTTCTACGCCATATCGAATGCCAGTTGATCCTGAGCTTAACACTACCATCTTGCAGATTACAGTTGTTGATAATGTGCTGCTTTAGTTACCAGATAATTAATTATATTCAGCGAAAAATTGTACACAATATGGCGAGGATTTTTATTTGTTTGGTCCGGTTTTATATAAATAAAATAAATAATAATTAATATTACCAACACTCACACCAATTAGCCTAGCCCCAAAGTAAGCTTGTTTTATGGGATTCTAGGGTAACGGATAGAATACATATTATAATGTACATATATAAGTATATTTATATAGAAATACATATTAAACATGGACTGGAGTACAAATTCTCGTATTCATCACATAAACATCTGCCCTCCCCGGGATTCGAACCCGGGACCTCTCGAGTCGTCAATATATTATTTCTTTGAAATTTATTAAGACAATTCATTGAGTTGAGTAAGAGGAGCAATTCGTTTACCTGTGCACACAGCTCGCCGAGATCTTCGTGGAGATTTTGTGTCACTATAGCGTCCTTTAGCTTTGCAGCATCCTGCATAGCGTCCAGGCTAGAAGGCCTTGGGTTTCGGGTACCGTGCCTCACCAAGGCCCAAACGCCAATGGGCTTACATCCTGAAATAGGTCGTTTAATATTTTGAAATTTGTGAAAAGATATTTAGGTATTACTTTCTGGATGTGATGAAAGCTGATATCACAAATAACATGTTTACAAGTTCGATGTCAAACTTTTAATTGACGACGCCGTATTTTTCATGTTAAATAGAAGGCCAACAAGCATTTGACCCGCCTGATGGTATACGGCCACTATAAGGCTATAGTGGCCGTATACCATCAGGCGGGTCAAATTCTGTAGGCACAGACGCTTGCGATACAAAAAAAAAACGACGGGTTGCACTCCGGGAGTGCCGGCAGAAGTGAAAACTTGAATATTAACGTTGTGCATTTTTGATATTTTGGAATGGTTAGGGAATAATTTTGCATGAATTGCTTTAATTATCAGTATAAAAGTACTATCATGTATGTGGTAGAATACAATATTTATTTATTGCGCTGTCGTACACAAACATAATAATTTATATTACATTAAAAAAGTTTATCTCTCAGAAAAATCAACTTACATGAATCACGTTTAAGCGCACCTAGCGACATCTATTGTAAAAAAATGCATTTTATTTGCAATAAACTGCCACGTAGACGTCCTAGATAGAGACTTATTATTAGGTACAATATGGTAAAATAAAATATTATTATGTTTCGTCCAATATATTGAAAGTCAACAACCTTTCCAATTTTATTGTGTGTCATGAGGCGATCAGCCCACGTGTTTAACCTGACGCGAGTTTATCATACACACATCAAAAGTGTCTAGGGATCAAGCATTTTTATGCGGATTTCTTGAGATTGAGATGTGGCTTTGTAATAAATTTATGATTTTATAAATTTATATGGATCCTTTTTGGTGCATTTCATAATTTGAATCAGGAACTGTGAATCAAATTCGAGTAAAAGATGAAAATCAGCTGTCAATATTTTCCCTATAAAAACATACAACGCATTGAAGACATTATTAGTGCTACTGTTTCCCTACTACTGATTAAAACCAACGTAATTATGGAGCGGCGACGTCATTTAAGCAGGGAAGAAATGCTCAGAGCCGTGGGAATGATAGAAGCTGGTTCCCGGCAACGTACTGTGGCTTTAGCTCTGAATACAAGTCAGAGTGTTATCAGTCGACTTTGGACACGATACCGAAGCACTGGTACCGTGGCTGAGCGCCATGGAGGACGGTATCGCTGCACCACACGGAGACAAGACCGATACATTCAAATCTTAACTCGAAGAGCTCCAACAATAACCGCCATGATGTTAGCCGTGAGGCTTCATCACTCTTCAGGGAACTTAATTAGCGACCAAACAGTCAGAAACCGCTTGCATGAAGTGAACCTTCATTCCCGAAGACCGCTACGGGTACCACCTATAGCAATGCACAATCGTAGGATTCGATATCAATGGGCTCTTGAACACAGAAATTGGGCAGAAGAACAATGGCGTTTCGTGTGCTTTTCTGATGAGTCTCGTTTTGGTATGAGACCGGATACAAGACGTATACGACACTGGAGAACCCCTGGACGCCAACAGCGATTAAAATCCTGCCAGGAAGTCCATCCTTATAGTGGTGGAACCATCATGGTATGGGCGGGTATTTGGATCGGCGGAAGAACTGAGTTGATTTGGATCAGAGGCAACCTCAACGCTCAAATTTATGCTGAGACGATTGTATCAGACGTCATCGTTCCTCTACAAGTGCAAATCGGTCCCTTATTTCAGTTAATGCATGATAATGCACGACCGCACACCGCAAGAGTTGTAAGACAGACTCTCGCCGCAGCTAACATCAATATCCTGCCCTGGCCTGCTCAGTCGCCAGACTTGAACCCGATTGAGCATGCATGGGATATGCTACAGAGAAGAGCTCTGCCGAATATGGAGGGTATCCAGTCGCAAGAAGACCTTTTTTTGTTGTTGCAACAAACATGGGCGGCCATTCCACAGCGTGATTTGGATGAACTCATTTTGAGTATGCCAAACCGATGTTCTTGTGTTGTTAGTGTTCGCGGTAGAAATACGGATTATTAATTGTTTAAGTTACCCAATAAAATTTTAGAGAAAACTGTTATTTCAGTCTTTTTTTCGAACTTTTGTGTTAGTGGTTCAAATGTCAAAAATCCCTTTATTAGGAAAATGGCAAATTTCTTTATTAATGCAAAGGTGACTTGGTTTATCGTTACTGTGACAAACGAAAACACTTTATTTGATGAATCCTTAAAGAAAATTTTAATTAATATCAATCAGGAGAAAAGTTATTGCAAAAATATATGTTGATCCCTAGACACTTTTGATGTGTGTATTTACCCATACAAAAAAAGTGTACAAGGCCGCTAAAGCAGTTTTCACTTAAAAAAAACACTTGTGTCCTTGCCTACCCTGACCCAATCCTAGGGGATTAAAAGGGGTAGACCCCGTGGAATCCTGGAACCTTACTCAGCGACAAAAACGCAACACATCAGTACCAAGACGTACTGTTATTTTACTGTGATCTTCTGTAAGGTGGATGTTACTTCCCCAGAGGGACTCCCCTTCTTTCACACTACTCCATTCTTCGGGATGCACGTTTAGCTGTTTATCCCGACTGCATTGCAAGCAATAAGTATTTATGGTTGTTCTAAACTTTCATGGTCACTAACATTATAGTAATACATGTTATTCACGGGATTGTTACCATGTACCTTGTTTTTAGCGAGTTTCCGATATTTCGACACTGTTGCAAGCGCCATGATCACGGAATAACAGTTACTGCGTGATCATGGCGCTTGCAATAGTGCCGAATTACCGGCATCTCGCTAAAAACAAGGTACATGGTAACAATCCCGTGAATAACATGTATTACTATATTTGTTTCTTAGGTTTTCACGCACATCACTCATTAAATAAAACTATTTTTAACGGGTTAATGCACGAAACTTTATTTAGTTATTGACGTTTCGCAGCCTTTTCAGGCTGCTTCGTCAGAACGTCAATAAATAAATAAAGTTTCGTGCATTAGCCCGTTAAAACTAGTTTGTATTACTATAATATTTAAAGGTTGTCCTCACCCCTTGTGTACACCAAGAAACAAGTCATATATAGTAATTTAAGGTATTTACGGGATTGTTACCATGTACCTTGGTTTTAGCGAGTTTCCGATATTTCGGCACTGTTGTAAGCGCCATGTTTCCGTGATCATGGCGCTTGCAATCCCGTAAATATACTATAATGTTAGTGACCATGAAAGTTTAAAACAATATAATAAACAATTTATACACTAGTTTTACACACAATTTGTAGAATACTTGTTGCGACCGTTTAAATCTTTATTTAGTTTACACTGCATAGCCAACTAGTATCTTTACAAGTATATAGCATTACTAGTGGCCCGCCCTCGCCTCGCTTCGGTGTAGAGCTGTAGTGTATAGTTGTAGACTAAAGTTTTTGTTCTCAGGCTTGTATTATACACAATGACATTCTTCTAATATCTAATTACAATAGGCACGCACCGCCAAGCCCCCCGCCCGGTAGCGTCGGGACCGCTATGTCCCTGCATTTTAAATCTGTAATATCTTCCAAAATATTCATTTAAATTACATGCGTTAAAGGACCAAATAGGTCAATATTAAATGCACAATGTATTTTAAGGTACTTAATTGGATAAGGATGAATGTAATATTGCTCGTATCGCTTCGTAAATAATCTAGTATTTCTCGTAAAAAGTATAGGATAAAAATGGTTATTGTGGGTTATCTCTAAGAGATAGACATATACCATCGCGGACTTTTTTGTAGACCTTTTTAAGGTGTACAATACTGTAGTACATTATTTTGATCTATTTCGTAGGGTTGAGCCAGCGTTTGCAATGTAAGCGTAAAATGAGTGTGTTTATTTACGACTTTACATTAAAAACCTCTAAAATGATCTGTGTTTCTCTCCTAAGTTATGCATGTGTTATACATATAAACCTTCCTCTTGAATCACTCTATCCATAAAAAAAACCGCATCAAAATCCGTTGCGTAGTTTTAAAGATCTAAGCATACAGGGACATAGGGACAAGCAGCGGGAAGCGACTTTGCTTTATATTAAGTAGTTATTTACTCAAATTTTGTTTATCCAAAAAGTTTGAAGCAAGTGTGTATGCATTTAAATGAGTGCGAAAAAAAAATTCAAAACGTTGTTTGAATGAAAAAAAAAAATGTTAAATGCATACAAGCAGGTGTATGATGCAATATTTCTATTATTAAGCGCGACTCAGTGTTTAATCTTGTAAAATGCGAATCTTGTAAATGTTATCGTTTGTGATTCCGATTGGCAATTGACGGTTTTTTAATCATGTTTTCTGAATCAAGTTTACAAATTTATTATAGTCGTGGACTAAAGATAGGCATCATCTGGTGTGTCACTGATATTAAAATGTAAACAATGATTATTTTTATTCGATTTAAACAACCACATTCAACTGACCTCTTGCTCTCAAATGTATGTCAATTTTGAGTTAGTTATAAAATTATCGCTACAATTTCTGATGAAAATAACACGAGCGGCTCTACAGTTTAACATTTTTTTTTATAGATAGGCCCGACAAAAGACTCCACCCTACCTGACGTTAAGTGACGGTGAAGTCCAGACGTGAAGATAGCTGATACAGCAGTTCTACCTGCCACATCAGCCATACTTACCTAGCTGGCCTGCAAAGGATCCCAGATTGTAATAAGGAGGGATCACGTGAGCAGGCAGAGCATTCCATTTACGGATAGTGCGACAAAGAAATGAGTCACCAAATTTCTTTGTACGCGTTGGAATAAGTTAAGTATAAAATAAGCTTATTGGTTAATTTAAGTTTAAGGTTATCGAAAATTTTAATAAAGTAATTTCGGACAACCTCACAAGACACAAAAAGTGACAAACAGGTAGAGTTGTTCATTGTATAACAATAATGGGATGGTAGATATTACTATAAGGCCGACTACAATATCTTAAAGTTGGGCTGCCCTACTGTAACATAACACCAAGCGGAGATTTTTGGATTTACTCAAGCGCGCAGAATAACGTAAGGGGGGTAACTTTGCACCTTGTGAACTACTCACACCCTACCTGAGCCTGCTATCACATGAGTAGTAAACTAGCAAACCAGTGAACCAAATGTTCACCAAAACCTGATGTAAAAAAAAAAATGTATTTAATTAATTGAGAACTTCGGAGATTTTGTGTGGTTTCGTTTGAAATTCGTGATTTCTCGAAAACCGGAAGTGCTACGTTACTCAAATCCGGTTTGTAGTCTCATCAGACTATTCTTAACTTATAACTTAAACATTCTCTTTATCTATCTCTTACGGTTTGGCCGCTGAAACAGCACCACAGACAGACGGACGGACTTGTCTAATAGATAAGAGATATAGACAAGTACAGAGATAAAGCTTCTATAGAAGTTTTTTCGTTCCCTCCAGTACGCTCCCATTTTTAGGAGCTTTATCTCTATTTTTCACGTTTTTCAACTTGTTGAATGGACTTTTATGTTATCTAGCTTCTTCTAGCTTGGGCTCTACTATTATGCTTAATTGCATTAAAAGAAACCTGACGATGACAGCCACAGATTATAATGAAGTAGTTAGAATATTCATATTAATTGCCTTGTTTTATTTTAAGGCATGAGGTGGTGACCTTTCAATATGAATATCAAATATTAATAATTGGTTAAATACTGGATACCCAATCGTGTAAACATTTCTGAACGAGTTTGAGAACAACCGACAAAATACACAAAAATATATAAAAAACTGGCCATCGCGAGTCTGGCCTCGCTTTATTAGGGTTCCGTTAAATTATTTTGTTTGTTTTCGTCATAACTTACAAACTACATTATGAATCGGTTTTTTCAGTGTTTGTTAGTTCAACACAAGATATAGAAAGAAAGAAAAAAAAATTTTTTATTAACAGTTGAAAAAACACAACATTATAAACAGGTACTGTGGGCCAATCGCCTAACCAGATTGCTTTGGAAAACGCTATCGCTTACCATTTCATTTTGTTATTTCTAACCGCCGAAGGTTTTCAAATACCTCACGCTCATTTTCTTTAACATTGTTATTACCAATGCAAAAGAAAAAAAAAGAGCGCGAGGCATTTGAAAACCTCAGGCGGCTAGAAATAACAAAATGAAATCGTAAGCGATAGCGTTTTCCAAAGCAATCCAGTTAGGCGATTGGCCCCCTGGTGTGGCGCGTGTAAATAGCCCACACCTGGGGTGGATTACACTGAAATTATAAATTATGTGGTTCAATACCAGGAAAAAAGAAGCGCCCACTTACCTCCAAGACGAAGGGTTGCGTGGTCTCCGACGGGAGTAATGTGAGGCGGATGGACCCTGCTTTGCCGGCATTCCAGAAAACGCACGTCACAATTATAGTTTTTACGATTGTCCTGATTATTTTAATAATAATTAAAGAAAAGTATTGACACACATCTTGACAGATTTTTTTTGAAGGAAGAGAGTATGATCACTTTTTTACACGAAAGGCACCATAAACAATGTTTGTTCCGGTAACCAGCCAGTGCCCTCGGCCACGGCGACATCAATCCCACAGATAAGTGGGTGCGAGAAGTTTTCCTGGTATATCGCCACACATAATAAGATAGAAACATAATTTTACCAATTAAACTAAAACCATCCTTATGGCGCTCGACCAGGTACTTATACAGCAAGGGCTAACCAAGACCCTGCCTCAGCATTAGCTGATGCGACATTGTGTCACACCAGCGCAGCGCAATTCTGACTGGCCTGCTTGGAGTTATATACACACTAATTATGAACAAGAAATTTAAAAAAAACGACGGGTTGCACTCCGGGAGTGCCGGCAGAAGTGAAAACTTGAATATTAACGTTGTGCATTTTTGATATTTTGGAATGGTAAGGGAATAATTTTGCACGAATTGCTTTAATTATCAGTATAAAAGTACTATCATGTATGTGGTAGAATACAATGTTTATTTATTATCGTACGCAAATATGACAATTAATATTACATTAAAAAGTTTATCTCTCAGAAAAATCAACTTACATGAATAACGTTTAAGCCCACTTAGCGACATCTATTGTAAAAAAATGTATTTTCTTCGCAATAAAGCTGCCACGTGGACGTCCTAGATAAAGACTTATTATTACAATACGGTAAAATAAAATATTACTGTCCAATATATTGAAAGTCAACAACCTTTCCAATTTTATTTTGTTTGATGCGATCAGCCCACGTGTTTAACCTGACGCGAGTTTAACATTTTTTACCCATAAAAAAAGTGTACAAGGGGTCATCCATAAATTACGTCACACGAATTTCATGTCTTTTTTGCCCCTCCCCCCGTCCTTGTAACAGCTGGTCACATTTCTAAGACTCCCCCCCTCCCTAGTGTGACGTCACATATTTTGCGAATTTACATTTAGAAATCATTGAATGAAAACAGCGGTTCTGTAATCAATTTTATTTCCATTTAAATTGTTTTTTCATTATTATTATTATCAAATCAAACAATTAACAAAACAAAAAAAAAACGATTAATTATATTTATTAAAGAAATTACCGAACAAAAAGTGATTGACTCTGTTAATTAAAGAAATTAACAAAACATAAAATATTAATAGCATTATAATTAAATTAAAGATACAAACTTAATAATCTTGAGTCCATGGACATTGATCCCACTCCTTTAAATTATTTATAACTGGCATAGCACCACTTTGTTCTCGTTTGGGTTGTTAATGCTTTCGTAAAGTAATAGTTTCAACACTTAGATTTTAATATATTTTGAAATGTGACGTCACGAAATTTAGGACCCCTCCCACCCCTTGTCACACGATGTCACATTTCGTCGACCCCCTCCCTGCCCCTTAAAGTGTGACGTAATTTATGGATGGCCCCCAATGCCGTTAAAGAAGTTTTCACTTCAAAAACTACGAACACATGAACAAGTCACAACATAAAAGATAGCGTTTTTTAAAAACATTCCAACCATATATTCACTTAAAAACAAAGGTCACATATTGGACTTCATATACCAAAATTTCGCATTTTAATTAGTTTCGATTTTGAGATTGTCTGATTTTTATAATTTTACTGGGCGAAAAATCCCAAAAATATAACTTTGAAGGGGCAGAAGTTTGTACAAAATAATTTACAATTCCAGTCAAGCATTCAATAACAATTCTGTTGTTGGTTTACGTTTGCACCATTATGTTTATTTATATTCGGTTACTTTTTAATCGTGGAGATTTAATATTATCGTCGAACAGAATTTATAACAAAGCTAAAATTATATTCTCAATCACTCTCTCTCAATTACAAAAAAAACGAGTGTGTTTATGACCACACGACTGAAGTGAAACTTCATTAGTTCCATCTGTATGTATATTTAAATGTGTGTGTACAATATATACATGTATGTACATATACATATTTCATTTACTAGCTATAAGAGAAAGAGAGAAAGAAAATGTGCGCGCGCACTGCTCTCTCTTGCTTGTATCCCCCACTCAACTCCCGTTCGCCTCGTCCGAACACACTTTTCGTAACGCGTAACGCATTCACCAGCTTTCCCCTCAAGTCAAGCGTTCGTACAGAAGTTTCACTTCAAAAATCATGATATAAATAAATTTATTTATTTATGATTGGATCATATCGTTTATACAAATAAAACTCTAACAAACTGACCTTCTATTCTCTCCGTATCTCGAATATCTCCTCTGACGTCATCGTACACGGTTTTACTGCCGAAGTTAGAGTAACCGCACTTATTGTTCCAGTAACAAGACCATCCGAGAACTTGTGACGCGCACGTGGAAAACAATAGAAGGCGAATAAGCATGTTTAATCAGCCTCGTGTCAGAACTTGTACTGAACTGTGATACCATCATTGAGCCGGTTGCGTCAATAACGGTATAAACGAACACAGAACGCAGCGATGATCACTTGACTCTTTTAGGTGAATTTCTATATATATGTCGGCGGATGGCGTCTCGCTCGCTCCTGCGAAACGTAAAACCTACAACAAATGTCATCAGTCATTGTACCATTGCTTTGTGAAACGTCAAGTTATGACAGTGACAGCTGTCATCACTTGGGAGTGGTCTATGCTAAGGGTAGTATTTAAGGGGGTAACGCTTCATTGGAAGGGGCATTCGGCATTCAGCATTCAGACGTAAGCCGCGATAGTGAACGGACGTTAGCAGAGAACTCTCCAAGCTTCACAAAGCAATCCCTTTGTACCTTGGCAATCATAACTGATTTTGTAAAGTGATTAGAAGATTTAAATTAAACGTTAGTTTGGTCACTAGACTACAGTTTTATTTTCGGGAAATATCATTGAATAACCAAGATGGCGGATCATAGACGAACCACGTGGCCAACCGCCTATCCAGCTCACCCCATCCGACATATAGAAAGAATAGTAGATTATTAACCAAAGGGATAAAGCAGTGTCTTCTGTCGCGGGTGACGATTTAAAAAGCGAGCGTAACGAAGGACTCGAGGTTTACTCCCGAGCGTAGAGAGGGTGTTAAAAACTTAAATCACGAGCGAAGCGAGCGATTTAAGACGAGTCCTGAGTGTAGCGAGGGATTTAAGTTCACCCAAGACTAAGACAGCTTTATCACCGAGGAAAATACTCTATTTTTCAACACAATAATATTATGAGATAAGCATTTATTAAAAATAATGACAATTAAAAGTAAAAGTTAACATTCGAAACATTGGTCCAATTAAATACGGCCTCGTCGGTTTTCGTAATTTTATTTAATAATCATAACTGCACAATAAATGCGTATTCCTTTTTCAAAAAGATGTATAATGCTTTATATACAAACTCAATGGTGTAAACACAGATGTAGTTCAGTATAAATTTCGGTAAGTATTCCAAATTTAAATCACATTCTCTCCCTAGAGGATGAATGAAATTCAGTACAATTTTCTTTCCCTGTTTTTAACAGATTAAAAATGACTATTGTTATGTTCGCTTTTTGTGGCATAGAATGTCACTTTTTTTAGCAAGTGGTACGAAAAGACATTATATTGGCATTCACAGCATGAATATATCATAAAAACAAACTGGTTATACATAATAATAAAATATAGACATAATAAAAAAAAACATGGGAACTAATTACTAGGTGCGTGCCGTGTAAGGCCAATAGGACGCTGACTCAGCTATGCTCTGTGGTAAACGCTTTCGCGATACCACAGCAGTGCTGATTTTCAGCCAGAGCCTTATGGCAAAGGTTGCGAATGCCGGAATAAAGCGAAACAAAAGAAAACAAAGAACATAGGTAGGTAATTATACTTAAATCGGTATACATTTCTAATCAGTGACACTAATACACTAAACTATAATATCTTGTTTGTTTCCTTTTTTAGGATTTCTTAGATAGCAAGGAACGTTTAGGCGTCGTGCTCTTTGGCCACGATCGTACGATGACACGTTGCGATCTGGTAGTCATCATCAGCCTATTAATGTCCTTACTGCTGGGGCACAGACCTTCCCTATGGATGGAATAGGGAGATTGGGCAATGAGGCCATGACCCACCACGCGGGCCCAGTGCCGGTTGGTGGGTGCTAACGACTGCAGATGCAGCCGGGACCAACGGCTTAACGTGCCTTCCGAAGCACAGAGGAGCTCGAGATAGTAAATTTTCGGTCACCTATCCAATGACCGACCACTGCGAAAGTTGCTTAAATTCAACGATTGCAGCGGAACGCGCTAATCACTTGCGCCATCGATCTGGTAGTGCGATGAAAATAAGGCGTGACAATATTGCGATTGCAATCGCGTTTAAACGATTAAAGTTATTGTACTGTACAATTGTTAGTAACAGTGTCTGTGAGACGGATTACGAGATTTAATTCTAAAGAAATCTGTATGTTTGAACTCATCGCATGACGAGAACGCATCGTGTCATTGTTAGATCGTTGCAAATTAGAACGATGCGTTATAGTTTTAAGAGTTTATTGGAGTTTACTCCTTAAGAATCGATTTGCATATATAAGGGGCCCGGTATGACAAAAAAGTGAGGAGTAAAATCTATCGATGAATGACATTAATGACCTCGTTACGTTTTTGTGCGCAACCTCATCTGCGCACCTTTCACTTTTAGCCATGGCAACGGATAAAAAACATTAAGTTGTCACAAATGTCAATAAAACAAATAAACTAAAAATAGATAAAATCGGAGCAAAATTAATGAAAACAAATAAATAAAAGAATATTGAGAAATGCCGGTAAGTGTCCAGCACTCTGGAATAGTGATTTTCAGTACAGATGGAATTATAATACATACTTATTTACAAAATAATGACTAGTGTGTGATATTTTTGAAATTGTGTGTTTCCAGAAATACATAATAAAATATATGATGAATATCGCTGATGTTAGATGATAAAATGTGTGACATGGAACCTATGATAGTCGAAACCATGGGACGATTCCTGAGGTATCTCTACTTGTAACCGACTTCTTCGGACTTGATTTTGTTTTGTGTCTGTTCAAAGACAATCGTTTTTAGAGTGTAAACTCCGGTCGTGCGTCGGAGCTGACACACACAATTTTTTTAGCTTAGCAGAGCAACCCAGAAATCTGTATTTTTACGTACATGTATAAATTACACAGACAGAATTACAAACTGATTTTTTTTTGGGAATTCTTAAATAAATAATGATTACGGGTATGCTGGATTGGTACATAATACCTTCTTTGAATGCCTTTAGCAACGTATTTATTTGTTTTGATCACTTGAATTAAATCAATTGTTCATCGTCATAAGTTAAGTAAAAATAATTATTAGTTCGAATGCGAAATGCACCTTTTCAGATCATGGTTGTTATTTTTATCTCTTAAACCTGACCCTGTTTATAATTGTTGACGTACTTAAGAAGTACGTTTTAAGTAGAATATTTACCCTTATTAAACTATTCTGAAGTTATGGGTCTGGTTTGCTAGGGAAGACGAGGGACTTCTGCGTTTCTGCGTGAAAAAAATGTCTGCCGAGGACTTGTCGCAGATTCAACGTACAAGATATGCGAATATGTTTCATGTCTCCGAAAAGAAGAGCGCGTGCTATGGAAGTTATAATAATAGGTAATAAATATTTCCAAAACTCACACCAATTAGCCTAGCCCCAAAGTAAGTAAGTTTTTTCTTCCGCTTCTGTAAGGTTTAGCACGATAGTGGTGTCGATTCTGGCGTGATTCTCTAAACTTAAAACTAATTTTAACATCAGTCACTCCTTTTCATTCTGTATAGAGAATGACAAGGATACACTGTTGTCAAATTTAAGTTTAGGTTAAGAGAATCATGCTAGAATCGACACCAATGTTATATTACCGTGGTTTTAGTCTCAATTTTGCTCACATTTTAAATCTTAGTTGTGAAACCGAAATTATTATAAAATTCCACATGCTAAAGTTATTTTACAGGAATTTCAATTAAATTTAATTTGAAATTTACATTTTTAAGTTTAATTTACCATAACAATGATAAAAAGTAGATAAAATATTTTTTAATGCTTTAATCGTGTTTCAATGATTTTTAACCGATCCGCCTTCGAAGGCCAATTACAACAAAAATAGGCTGATTAAATACAATATTTTTCATGATTTTTGGTAGTTTAGAAGCATGCGGAGCTTTTAATTTTAGCCAGAAGCTATGGAAACTCCTTTTTGTATTTTAAAATTGAAGTTGAATGTTTGAATAAATCCTACTAAAAACTAAAGTTCTAACTTTCAAGCCTTTTTTGAGTAAGTTAAAGTAATTTCAGGAAGCTGTGTTAATTTTTTTATTAAAACAACACACAAGACAATTATGTCACAAAAAAAGACTGCAAAATACCTACTACGAAAAAAGATATAAATTTTTGAAACCTCGCTGGCAGAAATTATTAAAAATACACAAAAAAATATAACTCGAAAACTAAGAAAAATCGCGGAACATACATGGCGTATTTTCAGATACCACCAGGTGCGAGGAATCTAAAAAAAATTGTTGACGTCACTAATTGGACCACCCTGTATAAGTATCTTAATAAAGAAATACGAACTAAACATCCATGACTGGAGTACAAATGCTCGTATTTATCACACAAACATCTGCCCTCACCGGTTCGAGTTGGCGACACCTTGAAACTCGGCGTATAAACCACTCGACAACGGAGGTCGTCAAAAGGAACTAGGAAAGATGTCACGCCGAACAGGCAGCAGACGGGACTCGAACCCGCACCCTTCGCTATCCGGCGAATGTACTGGCCTAATGGCCGCCGCGGCCCTGACGGCCGTGTAGAATTCTTTCTAGCCTTTTCATAAGCTGCCAGGCAGCGCCATCTCTTTGCAAAGTAGATAACCCACAATGTCAAATGAATACTTTTACAAGTATTAAACATTTGAAAGAAGAAATAGCAATTAAAGTTGTAATTTTTTTCCTTATCCGATTGACTAAATTGTGTTGTTCATCACATTGGAGATGTACATCCATGGTACAAATACAATATATTGGTAGTAATTTTCTTATCGGAAAGTGCTTATAGCTTTTTGTAAACACACTATAATTATTCATCCAATAAAATTAAGAAAGCCTTTGAATTTTCATTTTGTTTTCCCTAGGTACATCTTAGAAAATTTTAGATAACTATTATTTACTTGGACGTTTTATAGCCAATTTTTGGGTTATTTAAAAATGTTTTTTCTATTTCGTTCACAGGTAAGACTAGTGCCCTAGCAGTGAGGACATTTGTATGATATAATTTTTTTGTAGATAATTATGAAAAAGTATTCAATCTCAATTTTCATTAATGGTAAGTCTTTTTCCATTACAGTGAAAGGTAGCAATTCAATTGTTTTTGGATGCAAAAATAAAACTGCATATTTTAGTATTTTATGACAACGATATCGCTTTATTAGATATCAAATCGAAGGAGGTGCGGGGGCCCACGGGCGGGGCGCCGGTGCGGGGCTGGAGGGCGTGTCTCTTGGGGCTAGCGGCGGCTCGTGGGGCCCCGCGCCCCCCTCAATACATACTCCACGGTAATAAATTATATAAATAAATATCAACAAGTTACAAAATAGCCTTTCGTAAAAAGATTAGATCACTAGAGTGTATATTTTTTTGTGGCTTACAAAAAGTTTTGTTGTTTACAGTTTCTCGTTTTCACGCTTTCGTAACACATCATATTCAACTGCTAAGTATATTATTGTATAAAAAAATTGAGTTACATTAATATCAACGAAAAATCTGTACAGTCCGTTTTTTGTGTAGTGGAACGTTTAGAAATCGCTTTCGGGCGCCAGGTCGAACCTTGGTGGGAAGGTGCCGAAGGCATCAGCCAGGGTGGGGCGCGAGCGCTGGGGCTGCAACAGAAAACAACATATTAATACCAAAGTCATCATTTAGACATGTGGCGCTTAAGACATGCAGGAGACATGCCGGAGTATCTATGAGACTGAAAACTAGAGGTGATTCTCTCGGGATCTAAAATGTCTAAAACTATGAAGAGGATAACGATAGAAGGAGCAGCACAGTTCCGTGTGCTGTGGGGAGCGTGCAACGAAAAGTTGCCAACTTACATATTACTCCAGTGCAGACTTAGGGACGCCCTTTAACGGACGCCTGAATGAAAAAATTAACGTTTATTATCTCGAACAATTACAATGAAGTTACGTAGGTAAAAGATGTTCAACATACCGCCGGACTGACTCCTCTCGCGGCGGATCCTGCGCGTCCCTTGCCACGGAATTTGCTGATGGCCTGCTCGGCGAGGTCTGCCCTTTCTTCAGCCTCCTCCAACTCTTGCTGAGCCTTGCGGAACTTAGCCAAGTTGAGGGCGGCGATCTCTTCTGCCTCTTCGATCTGCCTCTTGTAGGTCTTGATCTTCTGTTGCAGTTTGTCGACGAGGTCCTGCATGCGTTCGTGGTTCTTGCGGTCCTCCTCTGCCTGGAAGGTCAGTTCCTTGATGCGCCTCTCAGCCTTACGCAGGTTCTTCTGCGCGTCAGCGTGTCTCCTCTGTTCGCCGTCGAGCTCGTTTTCGAGTTCTCTGACCCTCTGTTCGAGTTTCTGGATAGCCTTCTTGCCTCCCTTGAGCGCGTTAGCTTCGGCCTCGTCCAATCTGATCTGCAGTTCCTTGATCTGTTGTTCGAGGGCCTTGCGGAGTTTCTCCTGGGTCTGTGCGTGCTCCTGTTCAGCGCGCAGTTCGTCAGCCAGGCGAGCGGCGTCAACCATGGCCTTCTTCGCCTTCTCCTCAGAGTTCTTAGCCTCGTTGAGCAGCTCGTCGAGGTCGGAGTGCAGGGTTTGCAGCTCGGATTCGAGTTTCCTCTTGGCGGCGGACAGGGAGGCGTTCTGGGCGGAGAGTTCGTTGAGCTGTTCGTGAGCGTCGCCGAGTTCCTGTTCAGCTTGGCGGCGGGCACGGTCGGCCTGTTCCAGAAGAGTACGGGATTCTTCGAGCTCGTTTTGGAGAGCGTTGGCACGGCGTTCAGAGATGCCGAGCTGTTCGCGAGCATCGTCACGAGCGCGCTGTTCTTCTTCGAGGGCGGTCTGGAGGTCCTTGATCTGAGCCTGGTAGCGCTTAATGTTCTTCTGGGCTTCAGCGTTAGCCTTGTTGGCGTGGTCGAGGGCGATCTCAAGCTCGTTGATGTCAGCCTCGAGCTTCTTCTTCATGCGAAGAGCCTCAGCCTTGCCCTTAGCCTCGGCTTCGAGGGAAGCCTGCATGGAGTCGAGGGCACGCTGGTGATTCTTGCGGGTGTTCTCGAATTCCTCTTCCTTCTCCTGGATGCGCCTGTCGATCTCCTGTCTGACCTGAGACAGCTCGAGTTGAGCGCGCAGGACCTTGTTCTCTTCCTGTTCGAGGGCAGATTCCGCCTCCTCAAGAGCAGCTTGGAGTTCGTCTTTCTCGGCCTCCAGGCGCTTCCTGGCCTTTTCGATCTCGTGAATGTTGCGGCCACCTTCACCGATCTGGTCAAGCAAGTCCTTGACTTCGTCGGCGAGGTTCTTGTTCTCACGGCGGACAGCCTCGAGCTGCTCCTGACCTTCCTCGTAGGCACCCTTGAGGCGGAACAATTCGGTGGAGTAGTTGCGGCATTCCTTCTGGCTAGCGTCAAGTTCGGCGGCAAGGTCGTCAACCTTGAGCTTCCATTCTCCGATGATCTTGTCGAATGCCTTCTGTTTCTTCTCGGCAGCGTTGGCAATGGCAGTGGCACGGTCAACCTCGAGCTGCAGGTCTTCGACTTCGGTGGCGAGACGCTGCTTGGTCTTCTCGAGGGCAACGACCTTCTGGTTGAGAGATTCGATGGTCTCCTCGGCTTCGGCAAGACGGGCTTGGAGCTTGCGCTTGGCCTCTTCGAGTTCCTCAGAGCGGGCAACACCCTCGGATTCGTATTTGGAGCGCCACAATTGAGATTCGGCGTTAGCCTTGGACAGTTGGCGTTGCAGGTCAGCCTTGCCCTCGGCTTCCTCCTCAACTTGCTCACGGATGTTGTCCAGGTCGTGTTCGAGGTTGCGGAATTTGCCAAGAAGGGTGGCGCGTTCCTGTATAAAAAAATGGTAATGATGTTTAAAATCGGCAGAAAGAGTAACACAGTGGTCTGTGGCAATCTAATACAACATTATTAAAATGTGTTTTACTGACAGACAATCAAATTATAAATAAAATAATTGTAGTTAAATAAATTAAAAAGACTGAAAGTAGCAATTAAGTGAGTATCTCTCTTTGTAGGGAAGACGAAATATAAAAAATATTAATAAATGAAAGCAAACGCACCCTAGCCTCTTCGTCGGCGAGCCTCTTGGTGTCCTCCAGTTGGGTGGTGAGGGAAACCTTGATCTTGGACAGCTGCGACACCTGTGACTCAGCCTCCTCCAATTGGCGGAGAAGGTCGGAGTTCTCGATGGACATCTTCTTCTTGGCGGCATCCAGGTCATTGAGGGTGCGGTTGGCTTCATCAGCCCTGCCTTGGACCTCGTTGAGTTGGTGTTGCAGCTGCTTGACGATCTTCTCTTGGGCAGCCTAAATGAAAACACATTTATGAATAAAAAAATATATTAAGCCTTGTGCGTAAGTTTTTAAAGTTCAATGTGTATAACTGTGTGAAAATGATTTTGTTATTTTATTTCATGTTATTTTGTGCTTACGATAATACGTTACGATAAATGTTAAAACACATCTTTTTTCATTAATACTGGATAAATGTTAGATTTTGTTTGTATTTTTTCATTGTTACACATGCTATGATAAAAACATTTTAGTTAACAATTTCACTTTAAGCTTTGTTGCTAACATGCGCATTGTTTCCGTCTAAATTAAATCAGTAATTGTTAATCGGTGTTATCTATTAACGGAGGAATGAGTTATTTTGTTTTGATCTGTTCTGTGTACATTCAAGTTATTAACTAATGTTGGCAAAGCTGCGAAGCGATGTTTCATCCTTTCATGGCGCGAACACATTTCCTTGCTATCATCTTTTTGTACCTTTTCGTTGGACAAGTGGTCGACACCGGCACGAAGGTCATTGACTTCGCTAAAGTATTGAGAGCGCTCTTTCTCAGCCCTGGATGGAGACCACAAATAGTTTAATAAATGCTTCATCTCCATTAATACGGTTCTAAGTTTCTCGGGTGAGAATCAAAGATATCGGGGACGGATTGTTGTGTACAGATAGAGAATGTGTAGGTAATTATAACATTTTGGAGAGGTACTAAGAGGCTCCATGCAAGGTTCACCCCAGGCGGTAGACATGCCTTTCGGTGGACATGTTACCTTCTCCCTCGCGACTTGATCGACAGCCGCACGCGTGTTGTTAAGCTCGTTGTAGCAAGACGCACGGTCATGCTCAGCCCTGCATTAGCATTGCAGTTCAATAAGATAAATGACGCTATCTTAATTTCTTTTAATAATATCATCAAGATAGAATTTTAATAAATAATATTTGAATATAAAAACAGTTTAAAAGTTAAGATAAAAGGTAATTAATACTCACTTGGCCTTGAGCTTGTTGAGTTGGTCGAGCTGCTCACCCATCTCAGCAACGGCATCGTTGTGCTTCTTGCGGAGGTTGGCGAGGGTAGACTCGTGCTGGATGTTGGCCTCCTCAAGGTCGCGGCGGAGCTTGCTCAGCTCAGCCTCGCGCTTCTTGTTCAGCTCGATCTGAGCGGAGGTGGCACCACCGGCTTCCTCAAGGCGCTCACCCAGCTCCTCGAGCTCGCGGGCGAGGTCGGCACGTTGTTTCTCAGCCTTGGCGCGAGCCTGGCGTTCGGACTCGACCTCCTCCTCGAGCTCTTCGATGCGGGCTTGCAGTTCCTTGATTTGCTTCTGTAGCTTGCTGACAAGGGACTGCTCGTCCTCCAACTTGGCGGTGAGGGACGAGATTTCCTTGTCCTTGCGTTGGATGGTCTGCTCCAGCTCCTTCTTGTTGCGCTCGAGGTCGGCGACAGCTTCTTGAGTAAGCTTGAGGTCGCCCTCAACCTTCCTCCTCTGCTTTTCGACGTCGGCGCGCAGCTTCTTCTCGCGCTCCAAGGAGTCCTCGAGCTCGTCAAGGGTCTGCTCGAGCTTTTGCTTGACCTTATTGAGGTGGTTGACCTTGTCCTCGGCGGCCTGGAGCTCCTCAGCTGTCTTCTGGTTGCCCTCACCTTGGAGCTTCTTCTCCTTGTTCAACTTGTTGATGAGTTCATCCTGGTGGGCGATCTCATCGTTCAAGTTGCGGATCTGGTGGTCCTTGGTGGCCTTGTCCTGTTCGGACTTCTGGACGGACAGTTCGAGGTCTTCGACGTCCTTCTTCAGGCCGGACACCTCCTGTTCCAACTTCTTTTTAGCCTGGAACAGCTGGTTGCGGGCATCTTCCTCCTGAGTGAGGCGGTCTTGGGTGTCCTAAAAAAAAGCGAACGACGACGTTAACTCAATAATAAATTCTTTAAGTATACATCTAATACGAAGAAAAATCTGTAATTGGTTTGTATGCCTGTTTTCTATCTCTCGGTACATAAAGGTAGTCATTAACGATTTGCAATAAAATCGTGCAGCTTGCAGACGTGTATTTTTAACTTTCAAACTATTTCCCGTATAAACAAACCTAATGTTTATTTAAAGAATCACGTCGGGCGAATTTACTTGGAATATATTTCGCAACTATGTAAATTTCTAATTCTTTTATGTTTAACTTGTAATACAAGAAGATAGTGAATGTTTTCCTACCGTGAACAGGTGCCAACTCGGTCTAATTAATGGTGTTGTGACAACCTGTTTAATTAATTGGCTAATAATCCCACTCACATAAGCCTAATTCCTGACCTGAATAAGGTTTCTATTTATGTTTCGATGCGGAATTATGTGATTAACATAAGTTCTTCCGTTAGTTCCGTGTAACTAAGTATAGTAAATTAAATTATTTATATTATTTATTTAACTTCAAAATAATTGACGATTCAATTAATAATGAACTCACCCTGAGTTGTGTCTCGAGATCGGCCTTCTGTGCCTGGAGCTTGGCGGCACGCTCCTGGGTTTCGGAGAGGGATCCTTTCTCGCCCTCGAGGTTGGCCAACAGGTTGGTCTTCTCCTCGAGCAGCTTGGCGTTGAGGACCTCCAACTCCTTGCGGAGCTTTTCTTCCCTTTCGAAAGCCTCCTGAGCCTTCTGTGCCTTCTCCTCCAATTTCTGTAAAACATCACTCCCTTTATTCACCGTTTCGTCCCATTCGGACACTTGAACTGTCGCCATTCTTAATTAAATTTTAAACCATCAAGTAAATATCAACACTAAGGAATGCAATTCGGTTCGTTCGTGAGTTCGCTGGAAGGGTGCGCGCGCCGCCGACCACTCAGCAACTGACGGCCGCTGGAGTTTTCCAGCGCGCGCGATGCGCCCCCGCAGGCCCATACATACAGTAAGGAAAAATCGCGCAGGCGCGGGAGGGGCGCGGATTCCAGAAATGGGTGCGCAGGTGCTGCGGTGTCACGTAACCGACAGGTGGGCGCGGCCCGATCTATTTGCGTTACACTGAATCACGCGTGCTATATTCCCGCATATTGGGTCAGAGTGCTTAATCATAATAATCAGGCGGAGGGTAATGAAAGATGTTTACCGCGATCTCGTCTTCGATGCGGCTGACGTTGAGGAGGGGCTTGACCCTCTGCCACAACTTCCACCAGGGCCAGGTGCGGAGCTGCAGGTACTTGCGCAAGTTGCGCTGGACAACTTGGAGAGCCAACCTTTGGAAAATAATTTGAGTTGTAGAAATAATAAAGGAACTTTTTGTAAACTTATCTTCTTTGATGTTTGCTTATAGGAAACATACCTCTGTTCTTGCAGCTTCTTGTACTCCTTGCGGGACAGGTAACCACGGATGTAGGCTTGGAGCCAAGACACAATCTTGGACAGTCTGTCGTCACGCAATTCTTCCATCTGACCCAGGACACCAGCGCGGAAGAAGACCTGCTCGCCCGAGTAATGTGTGAGTACGAAGGATCTTGTTTATAGGAAATGAAACGTGCATTTCACTCTAAAGAAGTTGTGTGCATATAGATATAGACAATTTTAACACTTAATGAGAAAGGTGCAATATAGAGAAACATATAAATATAATATAGTCGTATAAAACAGGGACATATGAACGATGCAATAACAAAACATGTATGCATATACTTACATATAAAACATGGATAAAGTAGTTAGTAGTTCATATAAAACAAACAAATATCGATAAATATAGAGTTATTATAGCAAATGTTTTTGGAGTAACACTTAAATAGGATAAAATATACTACTTGGATGTAACACAAAAACAATTATATATTCATGCAAGAAAGTATAGACAGAAGTTAAGTGTAGAGTGTGTTGGCATGCTGTATTATTCTACCTTCGTCTTTCCCAGTCTGAAAGACTCGGCGTCCAAACCGGTATGTTCGAGAATTTTTTCCGTAGCTTTCTCAGGTGTAATTGGTTCTTTGATCAGGTTCGGGCACAGAATTTTGTATCTGCGTTAGGGAGTACACAAAAAATAATAACACAGTGTATAATGCGTGTGTTGAAAGGATAAAGGAAATGCAAACGGGAGCCTGCGTATTATGGCTCTAGGGTAAGCAGCTTAAAGGTTCCTATTGGTCAAATTATGTCACCAGTCTTATATGGTGCTGTAATAATTTGACTAAGCGTTTGGAAAGCGTCGCAATCCGCCGGGTGTGTGGGGTTGCCCGTCATCTCAACTCTAACTACTGAGGGGGTTCAACACATGCCTTGGTGTGACCGAGACGGTAGGACTCGACATCTAAACCGGTGGCATCCAGGATGACTTGAGCGATCTTCTTAGGATCACTCTCCTTGTCCACAGCTTGAGGGGCCAGGATCTTGTAGCTACATTATCAAAATTGCGGCAAACAATGAGGGAATGTTATTATTAAATTATGGTAATAGGTACGTTTTTCAGTTATCTTATTCACTATGGTTTAAGGGGTAAAACTAGAATGGGTATAAAACCACAAATTATTTACCATTGATCGTATATCTGCATTGATGTTCTATTGTAAAGGTAGCATTCGACAAGACATTTCCAAATTATAACTACTGTGACATGATGGAATTGTGGGTGCAAATCAAAAAATATTAAGACAAATTCCTATCTTAACTTCCATTCGTACTTAATGAAAAAATAAGGGGATAAAACATCTCTATTTCTTTAGAGATTATGGAACATTCAACTATGGGTACTATCATGCTAACACCATTCTAGGATGGCATCAGTTCATCTCATCTTGCCTTTGTATGACCAATACGATAGCTTTCAGGGTCAAGTTCAACAGACTCCAAACACTTCCTAGCAGCTTCTTTGGGATCCTTTTCGGAGGTCATGATGGCAGGTGCAAGAATCATGTAACTGTTTATTGAATAATTTATTATTTATCAAATTGTAAGTGAAAACTATTCATGGATTCTTCATGTCATATTCTGATAGTTATATTTATAAACTAAGTGGTTTGATGTGCGGATTCCAGTTGGAATGGAAATAAATTTAGAAAACGTTAGTCATAACACGGACACAAGGCCTGATGACGTCTGTTGAGTCAGCTGCAATACTAAGAATAAAATCGTTCCAGATATTCCAGAATCAAAAGAATTTTGACTCAGCAACTGAAATGTAGTTGTTTTAAAATAATTTTCACTAATCCTTTGCAACTCAAATAAACATTTCATACGGATCGCATATCTTTGTTTCAAGATAATTTTGTATTGGATATTACGAGTATATTTTGACATGAAATCTCACCGGAGCTTGAAGTCGGGGTAAACCATCCTGTTGGGGAAACCTTTACGGCAAATACGGATGCCTTCCAACACACCGTTACATGTCAGCTGGTGCATTACAAGATGTGAGTCGATGAGTCCTAAGACAAAAAAACAAACACTGAAGACATGATAATGATAGACTTAGAAAGGTAAATTTAATGAAGTTGAATGTATTACATACCAGGCTGTTTCAACTCGTTGGGGATGATACAACGCACGAAGTGAGGCTGAGTAGACCTCAACGTTGTCATCAGGTTGTTAAGTTGTTCCTGTGGGTAAAATATAATTAGTATACCATATTATTGAAAAATTGCTATAAAGTACTTTAATTAATTTATGATCTGATGAATCTATTTTTTTTTTTGTTTTTGTGCTAGAATTTTATTATTATTTAAATATGAAAGGTTACTACGATTTATTTGAAACACACTCGATGTGACAATAAAGAGGTTTTTTTTAATAGAAAATATATTAAGAGCCCTTTCACATTTTTTGCCAAAATTCGTAATTTTTGAGCGCCTCGTTTACCACCTTAGCAAAGATGTTGACTATTTCCAATAGTAGTAAACAGTAGATTTATTTTTCTTATTGTAAGTTAATGTAGAATATTTGCAAATACTATTTTCCTTTTTTTGTACTGATCGTTCTACTGTAGCTAGTTTACGGAAAAAACGATAATATGCACAACTTCAAACGCCTCAATCTCTAAATAATGTTCAATAAATTAGATCAAATTAATTACTACAACATCAGAAATATGTTTTTGTTGTAACTGATTTTGTAAAAGGGCTCTTAAATTAAAAAAAAGAGAGATTTTAGATAAAACAAGCGAAACTACAAGTTAGAACATCAAATCACACGGAACACAATGGTAAAGCATAACACTCTTGTAGCGAAATTAGCGGAAAATGTACATCGTATCGACAGTTTCGAGATTTACTTTCGGGTAGGTTTTCTACTTTTGTGTAAGTTTATCTACTGAGTACATTCGACACATACCGTAAGTCTGGTGCGGCTAAGGGATAAATAAAATGGTGCATTATGGACAATTACACACTATAATTGTTTAAAAGGGTGATATTAACTATCGATATCTACAATGAAGTTCTCGTTTTCAATATCGTCCACGAAGATCCACATCCAAGTGGGATTATATATCGACTAGGAGAACATAAAAGAAATCAACTACTTTATAAAATTGCTATAAATAACCTTGTAAGCGGAGGAGACAGTAGCGAAACCACCGCCCTTCTTACCGCGACCGCCTATGGATATACATTAACAAAGCACAAAATTAGTAAATCGGACGAACACAGTGACGTCACATGACATTGCCGAGACATCTCCAACGGTACCTGCAATCGCAACACATAAACGGCGACACGAACTGAACTGTAAATCATACACTGGCGAAGACGAACGATTAATGTGAGAGCATGGGAGATGGTTCCTAGATGATGTTGAACAAAAGAGCATTTTAATTATAGTTAAGAATGTTCATCTCTAGAAACCTTTCTCAAGCGTGTAGACATAAGACAATGAAGCCACATAGAAGGCATAGAAGCAAATTTTGGAGTTTGTTTTCCAATTTACCCTGTAGAGCGATGATACGGTCTGGAAGGCAGAACCCTTGGCACGCTTGCCACCAGCGCCTATTTTTTAAAGGTGCATGAGTATATTGGTATAATAAAGATATATGAGTGCAATCGTTAACAATATAATTGAATAAATAATGAAAATGTTTTAAGAGCATGGAAGTAAAATGCTCTTATATCAGGTTCCACGGTGAATTGGTTTGTGAAAATATGAATGGAATAATAAAATAGAAATAAATAAATAATTGATGTTGTAGGAAGTGCATGTTCATAGAAGTATTTTCAGCTCGTGATACCTGTTTTGTTATCTCCATATCTAACAATTCTCGGCTATTCTGATGTAAAATATAAATTAAAGTAAATATCAAAAATAATTCAGTTTAAGAACATGTTATAAATATATTTGTATTGAATTCTTTGATGTGATACGTACCCTTGCCACCAGCACCGCCAGCATCACCAGACTGGCCAGGATGGTCAGCGAAGATCTCCTGAACAAGTTTGTTCTGACCCTTCTTGAACTGGTCAACAACAGTGTCGTTGAGGGGATCCTTGTTCTTTTCAAGCCATCCAGTGATGTTGTAGCCGACCTATTTCACAAGTATTATGTAGATATAAAAGACTGTAGGAAATTGAAACTGTATGTCGGAGCATTAGGTTTGATACTTACATTACCGGCGTAGTGACCAATGGCGAAGTGGGCAGCTTGGCAGCCGGGCTTGGGGGGCTTGGGCTTCAGGAAAGGAGCCGACTTGCCCAAGTGGTTGTTGTTCAACTTCTCAACGAAGGTCTGATCGGTGGCTTTCGGGAACATAGACTCTTCCTCAAGGATGGAGAGGATACCCATAGGCTGAAAAAGAACCGGTGAGATGAGAACATGGCAACATCAAACTGTCAAGAAGAACAGATAACAAATGCTTCGGCAATATGAGTAACTTTTTTGAATAATAATTTTGTTGAAATATACATCTAAAGATTTGCTTTGTAAGAGAAGAAAGAAATATTTTATTGACAGTACAATAAGTAACATATTGACTTTAGAGACAATATATAAAAAATTAACAAACAAAGAATAAAATTCTTAATGGCCAATCAGGATATTGCTGCTGCAACACGTCACCAAACGTGTCACAGCAATACGTGTATTATAAATAAATATCAACATAAAAGAAACACTATGTGATAGTTTCTAAATCTTAATTTTACTATGTATGTTCTTTATAAGGAAACAATATAATTAACATATTATAATAAAGATGAAATTTTTATTTTTGGAAAAATATCTTAATACTAACTTTTGTAAGTAAAAAAAGATAAAAGCAGAGGACATGCAAGGAGAAATACGATTACTGTGCAAAATGTGTGAAGTATAAATTAATGAAGCAAATTTATGTTAAAATTTTATATTCCTACTTTCGATATTGTTATCTACAAAAAGATACGGTAATTACAATTGAGTTATCTACCACACATCGTTTTTTGTTTTTTGCTTCTCTTTTGATTAAATGTTTTGTGCTGTTACGTGCGTGTACTTAAACTGCTTAGATAATTATTATGGCTTTACTTATTTATTATTGATGCAGTACATAATTCTGCTTGCTTAATGGGCTAGATTGCGTGTTTTAAGCTATGCTGTATATACGATGTTTACAGGGAATTCCGCGGAGCAAGGGTCGACAGCCAGCAATAACTTGCATTTACAGGCGTTCATTTTTATTTATCCAGCCCGAAGCTTCTTCTAATCGCGGCCCGATGCCTGCAAGCGGTATACGATATGCTTCTAATACCTTTTCTATCAAATTAATGGTCGCTTGGAGATCCATACCAAAATCTATAAAGGTCCATTGGATCCCTTCTCTCTCATATTCCTCTTGTTCTAGCACGAACATAAAATGGTTAAAATACTGTTGTAATTTTTCGTTGGTAAAGTTAACACAGAGCTGATTAAACCCATTCACCTGGTTGGTGGTAGTAAACATGAAAAGAAAATAAACGAAAAACCTTGTTAATAACTGAAAACCAAATATTATTGTTGTTGTTTTGAAGAGTGTTGACAGTGTAAAAGAAAAAGAAAACAGGTTTCACACAAAAACAACGAGCAGGTAGCATTGATAAAGCTACTCGAATAATGTTGTAAGCCAATCATCAAATTTTGTGATAAATTAAAATCAATCAAAATGAAATTTAATACATTATTCGAGTGCATTGGCGAGTTGCAAGCGTTCATTGTTGCGTTGCCGCCATTATACCTTTTCAATAAGGTCAATGCAATTTTGGAGATCCATGCCGAAATCAATGAAAGTCCATTCGATGCCCTCCCTCTTGTACTCTTCTTGTTCCAGTACGAACATGTGATGGTTAAAGAACTGCTGCAGTTTCTCGTTTGTGAAGTTAATGCAGAGTTGCTCAAACCCATTGAACTAATAAAATAAATAGAATTAGGTTATGTGGAATGTTATGTCAAGGGTAGGTTTTGAAATGGCTACGGATTGCGTTCCGTAGATTGGGACCCTAACCAAAACCTAGAGAGGGAGCCATTGCCAGTCTCTTCTCGCATGGCGGAAAAGGTTTAAGTTGAGTTATCCCGTCACGAGCAGCCAGCAGCAACGGGTACGAATTGATGTCTCAGCCGACTATTACCTTCTCGATCAAATCGATACAAGCTAGCAAGTCCATTCCGAAATCGATGAAGGTCCAGTTGATGCCCTCCCTCTTGTACTCCTCTTGTTCCAGTACAAACATGTGGTGGTTAAAGAACTGCTGCAGCTTCTCATTGGTGAAGTTAATGCAGAGTTGCTCGAAACCGTTGTACTTTTATGACCATAGGAACACAAGAAGCTCAAAATAAATCACAGGTAAACACTGTTAGGTACTGTTTATCTATTTAAAATTAAAATTTATTAGTTGGTATGGGGGCTCTAGATGTGGTTTCAGCCGAGGATGCTGCTGTATCACTCGGTGTACCTTTTCAATTAGGTCTATGCAGGCCAATAAATCCATCCCAAAGTCAATGAATTCCCAATGAATGCCTTCCTTGGTGTACTCTTCTTGTTCCAACACAAACATGTGATGGTTGAAGAATTGTTGAAGTTTCTCGTTTGTGAAGTTAATGCAAAGTTGCTCAAACCCATTGTACTAATAAAATAAATAGCATTAATATCATAGAATGTACATCATGATGTTTTCTAGTAACATTTCATTACACTTAAGTAGTAGGTAGGACGCCTACATAAAATATATAAAACTAAGTTGTCAATACTTTAAATTAATCCAGTCCGTTTTCAAGAAAATTTTACTTAAAAAATATTTTCACACCATCCAGGTATCAAACAGGACTCGAACCTGCACCTCTATCACTTCTTTTTTCTAAACCCTACTTAGGATTATACTCACGTCGAAGATCTCGAAACCAGCAATATCCAGTACACCGATAAAGTGCTGCCTCTTCTGTTTGGTGTCTAGGGTCTCGTTACACTTCTTGACGAGCCACTTGAAGAGACGATCGAACATGCCCTTGCAGAGAGCACCGACGGAGTTGGTGACCTGGTCCTTGTTACGACCCTGGGTGACGAACTCGTTGCCGACCTTGATGCGGGGCTTCAACAAGTTCTTGTACAAGTCCTGGCAGTCAACGCCGAGAAGCTTGGCAACTTTCTCACCATCCTGTAATATGCAAGAGAGAAAAATCCTTAAAACTATCTAGTTTTTTTTTATTGGGTTGCTTTGGCTTATATTGGGCATCACTTTCATTTGCTTAAAGAGAAATATAAGAAATATTTTAATGTAATTATTTGAGATTTTCAGAAATGTCTTTTCTTTAACTTGATGAGTACTTGCCTCAGTGCCATCAGCCTCAGCCTGTTCCTCGCGACCCCTCTGCTTGAACTTCATGCAACCCATGTGCATGACAGCGGCGGTGATTTTGTATACGTTGTCCTTCTCTTCTTGGGTGAAGCCCAGAATGTCGAAGGCTTG
The DNA here is from genome assembly GCA_902850365.2 of Chilo suppressalis. Lineage (NCBI taxonomy): Eukaryota > Metazoa > Arthropoda > Insecta > Lepidoptera > Crambidae > Chilo > Chilo suppressalis. The sequence continues at coordinate 24,475,840 of OU963904.1, read as the reverse complement.
CTATAATGTAAAAACCTATTAGTCACTACACTGATATAGTTTTTTTACGATATTTAGTGTGCTATTTAATAATATGGCATCAAACTTTAGTAAACATATAGTGAAGATATATAATAGATTTTTTTTCTAAATAAATATAGTGCATCAAAATACAAAATCTCATTATCAGTGGTGAATTGACTTTTTAAAATAATATTGGATATTATATTTACGTTTAGAAACCAAAAAAGAAAAGTAATAAAATGACAAACTTACCTGAAACGATTAACGTTAGTAATATTATTAGCAAGAAATGTTTTAAGGGCGCATTAGTAAATTAGACGCTGGCAAATAACGTGGTGTCTATAATGTGCACAGGAAAGGGACTACATTTTTTTTTATATATCATAATACTTATTTTCACAATATATTTAAAAGTGTTCATATACTACACGACATAAAAGTGGAGGAACATATATAATTTTGTTGCAAAATTTTCTTCCATTATTCAATGGTTTTAAATTTCGATTTAGTGACTACATTTGGAATAAAATTTGCCTCTTGTGGCAATTTTAATGGTATCACTAAACAAGACCACCCATAATAACTTTCGGATAACACTTACGTCGGTCAAGAGGCATTCCTCTCCGTCATCCACATTGGGAATAGTAATCTTACCCTGGGCGACGTTATAGTAATCGTGAATGTCGTTCGACAACAAACACATGGCTGTAGAATTAATCAAATCACTTAAATCAATACGACATAATTCACAATCACCTAATTAACCTGAAATACTTTAAGTGTATGCGTGTCGTTCATATGGTGTTGTGTCAACATTTTAGTTCATTCGGGGGTGCTGTGCTGGATTGGAAATTTATTTGAAACGGTGGTAAAACCTGTGCATTTAAAGCTTTTTGAACTCTGGCAGGGAGCGGACATGTGTATGTCAGGAATTTTGAATATAAATCGGACCAATCAACGTATATCTGAATTAACTACACGCTCCGTGCGCAGTTCGCGACTTACGACCGTCAGATCGAACTCTTCGGTGTCGTTGACTCCAGGTATACGCGTCTTGCCCTGACTTATGAGGGGATAGTCTGACATCCGGTTGCTTAGCATCAACATTTCTGCAAACACCAATTACGATCTGACATACACATGCGTCACTAAATAATGGACCAGCCGCAAGCAAAGCAGCAAGCGATCGAAGTAGCTGAAGAATAGAAGAACAAATAGATGATAATGAGCCAGTAGTCTCGTTCTGGACTCACATCTGTGATTCCCATTTCCTCGCCGTCATCGACTCCGGGAATGGAGGTTTTGCCTTGCGACACGATGTTGTAGTCCATGATTTCGTTCGATAAAAAGCATAGGGCTATAAAACAATACCAATTACAGTCATTTTGATAATTGGTGTGATTAAAATAAAACTAGACATGCCAACAATTTCAGGGTTCGAAGGGTAAAAAACATCTAAAGTATATTAATGTAACCTTATGCCAGTTTCTTGGCAAGATTTCCTAAAATCACCCGGTTTCATGCGGGTTGGTTCAGGGGTAATAGACATTATAGGGAACTCCGACAGAAGCCTTCGGCTCAATGAAGGCTGGACTTACGTCGGTCAAGGTACATTCCTCTCCGTCATCTACGTTGGGGATAGTGGTTTTTCCTTGCGATACGATGTTATAATCATAGATGTCGTTTGACAGCAAACACATCTCTAAATATCGAAAAACATTTTAATATCACATTAATCACAGAAATTGTGTGCATGTGAAGAGTTGATTGTGTATACAAAGTAAACTATTATAATTATGCCAGCTTACGTTTATGTGTTCTATTGAAGTAATAATGTAAAAAATATTAAAAATCGTATAAACATAAGCTGACATCAAACATGGTTGGTTTATGAATTATATAAAATTACTTTTACAAGAAGAACAGAACGCAATTTAATTTATTAACTTTAATGAAAAAATACTTTAATTTAAAATGTTTAAGAGTTATGTAAATAAAAATTTAAGGTATTTTCTTATTAATTATGCAGGTAAATATTATCATTATGTAAATTTATTAACTTTAATGAAAAAATACTTTAATTTAAATTGTTTAAGAGTTTGTAAATAAAAATTTAACGCATTCTCTTATTAATTATTCCGGTAAATATTATCATTATGTAAATTTCATCTGAATTAATTTTTGGAGTTTATTTGTTATGTGTGAATACGCACCTTTAAGTCCAGGAACGGATCCAGACATCATCTGGTAGAAGATATGGTAGGAACGCTCAAGAGCCTGTTGGGAGATGACACGGGCCTTTTCGAGCAGATCTGATGAAAAAAAAAGTGTATATTATCCTGTATGTAAGTATATTATCATGTATTATCCTGGATATTATACATAAGGGACAATTTAACCAAGGAAGAGCAGATGAAGTACAACTTACAAGTCTCGATATCAGCACCAGCCAGTTTACCAGATGGGCCGAAGTGGATACGGATGAATTTACCCTGGAAAAGGAAAGTGTAGACATTTGTAGTAAACATAAATTAAGACGATTTAACGTCAAAAAATTCGATAAAATGAAGTGGATACTTACGAAACGGGAGGAGTTGTCGTTACGCACAGTCTTGGCGTTACCGAAGGCTTCAAGCACAGGGTTAGTTTGGACGACCTGATCCTCGAGGGAGCCCTTCTTCTCCGCGTTGGGGTCCTTCTTTTGGGAAGCGCCGACGGTGGCGAAGTACGCAATTACCTTCTTCGTGTTCTCAGTCTTTCCGGCACCAGACTCTCCGCTGTGGATTTACAAGAACATAGGTTAGTATTTTGTCCGATCATTTGGATAATGCACTCCAATCTTTTACGAAATAGTCTGTAGTTTAAATTGACACTTCATATAATTATCTCAAAAGTATTACTGAATACATATATACACACATGAAAAATGTCTACGGATCAACTATGCAACGAACATACGGCATTGATTTCCTGTAGTTTATAAGCATTCCAATCAATCTAAATTTTTACAAGATGTAGAGGTCCTTTGGTAGCTTATACATAGAAATTAATGTAAAAAGCCAATCTGAATAGAGTAATTAGAGTTGATAAATTGAATCGGATAATTTTATAATGCTCTGGGTATGTACTTTTTCCCTAGATACTTTTGATGCGTATTAATTTTCATGTACAGTAAAGTTGTTTAGAAAGTTTATGTAAATTTTTGATACTTACGTAATCAACATAGATTGATTCTCGTGGTTGGTTAACATGTTGACATAAGCGCCGTCGGAAATGGCGAAAATGTGGGGTGGTACTTCCGAACGACGCTTGCCTCGGTACAGCTTGGCGCATCGGAAGGTGTACACGGGGAACCTCTTGTAAGGGTTGATGGCCACACAGAAGAGACCCGAGTATGTCTGCAGTATAACGAACATGTTAAAGAAGATAATGACAAACAGATTATATGACATTTTTATATGATTGGGTGGATGATTTTAGGGTGGTTTTAAGAGTTACGATATCACTTTTTGATGACAAACGACATATTGAATGAGATTTTTTCCAGAATTTGGATATTATCACAAAATTTTGAGCCAATTAATATTTTTTTTTAATCACCACGACAAACACACATGTGCAGGGACAGTATTGTATTGATACTTTGGCTCCCTGCACTATTTAATAGAATTCTCTTCAGTGCGTATATCAAATAGCCATTAGCATGATATATTTTTCTTATTTCAAGTTCGGAATATAGGCACTTTTGAAAATATGCCATTGTTTTTTTTATCATACGTCGTAACGTAAACGGTATTTTGTTATGTTCCATGGTCATGATGTAAAAATCATTTTTATAGTTCAATCCCAACCGCGGAATTAGAAAAAGAGGTCAAAAAATTTTAAAAGCGAAAATGTATCTCTCTCTTTAAAAATAGAGAGCTATTATAAAAAAAAATATATTTATGCGCGGGAACATAATTATGAAGAGAATTCTATTCATTTATAAAAAACAAAATCAATATTCAAAACAAGAGACGTCAATAGTCCCATTTATAAAGAAAACGTTTAGTTACAAGGCAGGGGTATTGTATTGATACCTTTGTGCCTTGCAAATAAAAAAGAGATACTTGATATTTTTCTTACGAGAAAGGAAAAATAGAAGAGCACTATAAACTAGTCTAAACACAATAAAAATATGAGGAAATAGAAACTTCTAGCTTGTAGAGATCTGAAGAAGAATCCTCTCGACGATCGCCACCGTCTTGTCCTGGGTAAATAGGTTTCAAGTACGGTTTGGGAAGGTCTTTGGTTTAGTCACATTTGGAAATTGGGAAATGGCAGACGTGTAGACACATTTTAATATTTCTTTCAGTAATCAAAGAATAATTTATTGGTATTTATTCGTGATTAAAATTTTGAATAAATAAATTGATAATAAGCTTCTTTCAACAAATTAAAATAGAAGAAGTGGAATTAACAATTTGATTATATTTTATTTAAGCACGTGTTAAGAAAGATGATTTTATTTTGATTTTGAAATATGTATTACAAACACCATTAACGGAATTGGTTCTTCTGATACATTGGGACTTGCATAATACACGGCATTTTGAATTCATCGAAGGTCAAAATCGCGATCATATAACATAACTAAACAAAATGCCCAAAATTCAAAGTCATTTTATGGATCTGCAAAGGTTGCAGCATTTGTCGCCGATTGAAAGTTTCTCGAAGGCGACAAAAATAGCTCTTCAAATCAGACCAAAATAGATTCAGCCGGCAAATTGATGGCACTATATCTAAATTTAAAAACAAAACATTAATCCAAGACGTCGCTCAATATCAGTTAATGCACTTTAATACTTGGTTGCTATCCAAATAGAAATGTGTCTACAGCGTTGAAAGATCGGAAAGGTGAGGTGCATACACACTGCAAGGCTGCAACCGCTGGCCTGGTTCCTGACTTACGTAGATAAGCTGATGGTAATATCTCTGCTTCAAGTTATACAAAACTGAAGCGTCGTTGAGGTATGTCAAGTTGGACATATCCTCGCATTTCTCGTACTTAGGTGGGTTGACCTGACCTACAAGATCCTTCTTGAAGTCTTTTGTCTGTGGGAGAGATAATCGGATTAGTTACTTAGTATTGGTAAAGGCGCTTTCTGCGCCTACTTACATATATCAGTTTCGCGTAATATCGTTGTCGGAGGTTGTGTAGTACAGCTGCTTCGTTAAGATATGTCAAGTCAGCCATGTCCTCGACTTTCTCGAATTTCGGAGGGTTTACTTGAGCGACAAGTTCCTTTTTGAATGTCTTCTCCTGCTCATTTAAATTGATTAATTAGGCACACGTTTAAAACATATTTATGTTAACATTGATGGTACTAAAGACTTACAATGCATTCTCAATAAAAATCGTTGTCTTTTAATTATATAATAATGTCTCGATATGATTAAAATTTTTGGAATGTTTGGACTAAATTAAATCTATTTTAAATGTAAATCTAAATTTTTTTTTTCAAAAATGGGACTCACTCCTTGGATTACCAAATAAATTTCAAGTTTCCTAAATACAAAATAATCTTCAAATATTATAGCGATATGGAAATCTATTAATATGATTACTAATAAGATCAGTCAGATTCTTTCCAAATGAAATTAAATTTATTGATTGATATAGTTAAACAGTTAATAATTAACTATTGTCTCGTATAATGACTAATTAATTTGCAGTCATTTGCGAACTATCTCTTTTCTTATCGAACGCATCTTAGCTATTTCGCAAAAGAGTTTTCCTAATTGGTCCTGGATTCAGATATCCCTTATCTTTCGTTCATATTTTCCGTTGATTAAACGAAACTTTACCTCGCCGCCGGGAAGGTTGACGGTCACCAGGTCGCCCTTGGTGGCTTTGATCTCTCCCTGTACGAAGCCCTCCTTTTCATCCGGAACCCAGCATGCTTTCTTGCCATCGTAAGGCTTGCTCTGGTCGATACGCTTCTGCTCAAGAGAAACGAACAAGTATGGGGTCGGATCGGGGTCGTCGCCCACTTGAGCGACAGGCTTCGGCATTTTCGGAGGGCTAACGAGACTTTTGGGCTAGTCGAGACACGAGAACACAGCCCTGGAGCCTTCCTGCGAAATACACACACACTGTTAGTTGGTCGGCCGAGTGGTTCGGCTAAGAGAACCGCTGCTGAGTGCGTGCGTCTATTTGTGGTTGTAATCCGAGGAGAGCTGCTTTGGGATCGGTGCCAGCGCGCAGTTTGCGTAATACCGAGTTTTATGCGCGCGCGTTTTTATTAGCTTCCCCCAACGGCCCTTCGCGGATGTTACGTCACAAGGAATGCGAGTTGGAGGCGTGCCAACCGATTTATCGGATGGATTATTGTTTATTGTCTTTTTTGGTGATGGTCTATGGAACAATATAATGTACTTCACTTATTTCGGATCTTATAAATTTATCAACTGACTTTACATAGTTTGTTACTGAAAATCGGATTGCTATTAATTTCATTAATCAGTTCTTTATTGAATCTAAATATTGATTGTCAGATGTCAATTCATTCTTATTTTTCCTTTTATCAAATGTTGTTAAAAAATTCAAATCGATAATAACAAAAAACTTTCTTTACTTGATATTAATTACTCCAATTTCGTTAACATGTTTCTGTTACATATTTGAACAATTACTTAAAAGCATACGCAAATAGAAATTGCTATAACTATCACTGATGTAAAACCAGTCGTGAATAAAAATTAATCACTAGATCGTTCAAAAAATCCGAAACTTCCTCATTCGAGTGTCGTTCTCAAAAACCATGAACCACCACCACGAAGCGTTCCACTCCTCGACCACTTGCACAAATCAAATCCAATCCGATAAATCAGCTGACGCGTCCTCAGACGTCACTTTCTATCTTGATGGTGTATGCACTCGCGATAAGTGTACCCACTGACGCACTGCACTAAGCGCACGGCACACGTGCGGCGGTACTCACGTTGGAAGCCGTTCTGACCGGCGGCGGGGAGCGCCGATGCTTTTTATACGCGCAACACGACACCAGCAAGCGTGATCACCCCATTTTAGGCGGATGCCAGCCTGGGCCACAGTTACTCTTTCAGACAAGCTTAGCTTTCACTTCAGTGGCAGTACGTTGCGGGTTTCCGAACGGCTCCGGCTGGCGTACCGTTTAAAAAGCTCGTCTCCTCGCTCCAGCCTGCATTGCACCACGGATGCTTCCAGCGTATGTTTACCACGGAATCCAGTTTTGAAACGTGTCTCTATTAATCAACCTTAACGGTTTCAACTTTGGTTTAAAACGCATCTAATGAAATTGGTATGCCTGCTCTCGGTACTCGAAGGAAATATAAAAACATCGTTTTCGTTTTATTAGTACAAATAAATCGGATTGATTGCAGCATAAGTGTCGAATAGGGTAATGTTGTTCTTTAAAGTTCATTCCAGATAGTAATATGTAGTATTTGGATATACAAGTAAAATGTAACGATGTTTATGCGATTGACGCCGATGGAAAATGGATAAATTTTATTTGAATGTTTTGGATTTGACACACAGAAGTTTGCTTTAAATTATTGCTTGCTACAATTTTCATGTTGCATTTTAATTCGCAAACATGAAATTACTGAATGTTTAATGGACTATAGTTGGATGGGATTACGATCTTGCCAACGTCCAATAAACTACAAAAAAAACATTTTTCAAAAGCGTCATTTGAATTTTATACGCGATATACGTAGTACGGTTTTTTAATGAGAATAATATTTATTTGAATTAAACTACAGGACTTAATGTATCAAGTCATAACATGCCAAAATTATGAAATACTGTTGGTGTTTATTAAAACTAATTTGACGTCGGGGGCCTTGGTAATAACATATATTAGCTGTAAAATGTCTCTCAAAATTATATTTGACTTCAAGAATCATTATGACAAATGAATAAAATGAATTAAGAAAATTAAATAGTTTTAACTTAATCCAAATGGCGATAAAAAGTTATAAATATTTTACTTTTTAAAGTGGTCATAATCTTTTAATTTGTTCAGTTTAGGCTATTACAAGCACATGTAAAAGACGAAAGCTACGCCATCAGTTCGAAAATCTACGGCGGGAGACCTTGTTCTGAGAAGAACCGGCAAGAAACTCAGCAAGGGCTTTTTTCTCCCTTTTTTATTTCATACATTGTCATGGAATTGACATCAAACTTACAAGCATGTATTGAGAAAATCAGAAAGATATACTTTTGAGCTACATAATATAGTACCGTTCAAATGTAGTATATTGAAAACGTGTTAATTGATTGTTGATTAGGACGTCTTATCGAAGTGTGAAAATGGAACACCAAATTGGGACGACTCTGAATCATATACAGGACACAGATATTAATTTTAAGCTAAATTGGCTTTAGAAAAGTTTACTACAAAAAATTCCAGGTGCAACAAATGTCTAAACGGGGATCCCGCGGCTTCGCGCTCAGCAGCTTAGAGGGTTTTTCAGCAGGGTTTTTTAGCGGATATTATGCCGTAAAGCACCCGTAAGGATTACGGGGTTCTCAGTGGGCAGCCACTGCTGGGGCTCGTAAGGCTTTCGGGAGCCAGGTGTGAGGTCCGTTCGGCGGTGTGCCTCTCAAAGGCGCCGTCGTCTGTAAATAGTATTTTTTGCCTGCGTATAACAAAATAAATAAATGCAGAAAATGTCAAATTTACAAAAGTTTCGTACAGTTTACGTCAACATTAAAACGACTCAGTAAAAAGTTGTACTCGACACGGAGCCCCCGCTAGCGAGTTGTCAAAAAAATGACCGATGAAGCATTACCCTGTCCCTCGACCCCTTTTTTTTGTCTGGGAAATGCTTTACGCATCCTTCAACCACCGGGGAAGCGAGAAGAAGGTATGTGGGACTCCTCCTTGCTCATTTTAGCCAGTCCTTCATCATCATCATCAGCCTATTAATGTCCCCACTGCTGGGGCACAGGCCTTCCCTATGGATGGAATAGGGAGTTTGGGCCATGACTCACCACGCGGGCCCAGTGCTAACGACTGCAGATGCAGCCGGGACCAACGGCTTAACGTGCCTTCCGAAGCACGGAGGAACTCGAGATAGAAGATTTTTGGTCACCCATCCAATGACCGACCACCGCGAAAGTTGCTTAACTTCAACGATCGCAGCCGAACGCGCTAACCACTTGCGCCATCGAGCTCCTAGCCAGCCCTTAGGCCGGGTGAAATGAGCAGGGCCCTACCTAACGCCCTGAACAGGGCCACTAAAAACCAGACAATACTCCTGCACCGGTCACCCGGCGTACATTCTGAGGACCGCAGTCCCCCCAATGCATGCCGGGAGTGCGGGTGTGGTCGCGGCAACCGTTGCCGACTGTCCGCACAGCCCTGTCCCTTGACCCGCGTTTATGAAAACAAAAACGTGTAGTGAAACAAAGTTTTGTGTAGACGATTTTGTTGCTTGTGTAGGGCAAAACACGCGCTGGACACCCGGCTTAACTTCAACGATCGCAGTCGGACGCAATATATACTCGTACTTACGCCATCGAGCTCCTTAAAGAATACAATAAATTATAAATAAATATTTCCAACACTCACACCAATTAGTCTAGCCCCAAAGTAAGCACTGTAAACTTGTGTTATGGGATACTAGGGTAACGGATAGAATACATATACTGATACGTATATAAGCATATTTATATAGAAATACATATTAAACATCCATGATTGGAGTACAAATGCTCGTGTTCATCACACAAACAACCGCCCCTACCGGGATTCGAACCCGGGACTTCTAGTCGGCGACACCATGAACCCCGGCGTACAAACCATTCGGCCACGGAGGTCGTCGAAAAATATTGTAATGCCACTAGCCCTTCTTTTATATCATCAAGGAAGCTATCCTTGGATATTCCAGTAAATATTTCACTGAAAATTCACTATGGACAATTTCTCAACAGAGGAATCCATGCGCACACCAGTCACTTGATAAAATACATACAAATACTGAAACGAAGTCTGTTAAAAACATCAAACTTCAAATGTTTATATTATTTAAGTACTCAAAAGTATCCGATTAATAGCGATTGATGCTACAAATGTTTTCGTAATGTTTACATCGTATATAAATTCAAATGCATGGAACAAATACATTTTAAACTGTTAAATAAATTTTGGATTAGGTTGGTTGTTGTTTTTTATGTTAAAACCGTGGCAAAGATACATTTGATCCGCCTGATGGTAAACGGCCACCTTAGCCTATAGACGCCTATGTTGCCTACCCCGACCAAGGGCGGATCAAGGGGGGGGGGTCATGGGGATCATGATCTCTCCCTAGGCTGGGTACAGATGGACTTAGCCCAGGAGGATTTTATTTAAATACTTTCAATATTTGACTTGACCACGACTATATGACCCCCCCCCCCGCGCCAAAGCTGGATCCGCTCTTGACCCCGACCCAATCCCCTAACCTAACCTATTTTTTTAACGTGGAGAATGCGTTTATACACCGTCCCCGCCCACTGGGCTAGTGATCGGGTGTATGGGAATCTCCCGGCTAAAGAGATAGCCGGGAATACTCCACTTATCGCCCCGGGAAATTCTCCTCGCCATAATTGAGCGGGCAACGAGTATGCACAGGGCGTTGGCTCGCGTAGGCCTACTCGGCGGTGGCCGCACAGTCAGACCCCTCTTTCCCAGTGGGTAGTATGGGCTAGTGCCCAGGGCCCCGCGATCGATAGGGGCCCCCCTCAGATGAAATACAAAGTCCCTAGTTCCTGTTAAATCACCAAACGGGGGTCATAGGGGCCCCATTATCCTAATATGCCCAGGGCCTCCAATAGGTCAAAGACGGCACTGCGCACAGTAGTCTGCGCGGGTTTATCTCTCCTAACTTTTTTTTTCGATGACGGGGAGAAAAAATCTATTATATCCACGACAATGACCAACGCCACGTTGGTTTGCTGTGAACAAACCCTTGCGGCGCAGGTAATTGCCTGGTGCATTCGGCAAGCGGCGAGCAGCCCGAGGGCCGCTAGTCGGTGCGGGTATACTTTGACGTGCACTCACGCAAGCGTGGCATACGTCAAATCACTCCGCCTCCGACCGGCAGCCTGGTCTGTACCCGGTTTAGCCGATCCTAGGCTTCTCCGTTCATCATCTCACTTATCCTATTATTATTTTTTACTTAGGGAAATCCTTCATGGATACCCCCCGCCGAGTGAGACGGGGGGTTATGCCGGACTCCTACCAGCTAAAACCCCCAAGATGTTCCGTCACGCATATGGGCAAGTAAAAACCGTGAGATCTGGCGTTACCAATTTCTACCACGGCCCCGCCCTGCAATGTCCTTGCGGACCCCTCTTTAAAGGAGCTGAAGCTCCCTCCCTCGGCGAGGGTGCGCCGGAACATTGACACGCCCGAACACCTCGAAAGCCCTAAACGAGCGACGGTAGTCTCCCCTACCACCGCCTGGCTCTCACAGCAAGGTGGACATGTGTTGAACCCTCGTCCTCCAAGCTCCCCGGGCAACCATTATCACGGGATGGCCGCGACCTCCATCTCCTCCTCGACCGTGGCCAGTGCCTGGCGAGTAGGGGAGGTTTTCTTCTTTGGCCCTTTTCTCTGTTTCGCGGGCGGTGAAGCATTACAGGCCCTGCTCCCGACCGGATGGTTTGCCGCTTTTTTCGCCGTTACGCAAAGAACGCAGTGCGGCGAATCATCTCTCCTAACCTAACTCACCGCCACCACCACAACACCACCAAATGATAATGTTATTTTACTGTGATCACCTGTAACATAAAGGTTACTTTCCCAGACGGGCGCTCCAATCCGAGTGGAGAATCCGCTATGCCCTAACTCTTCTTCTTAGTCGCTATCTTCATTGCTGGAGGTCGTGTCTAGCTTGAAATGGTGACCACCCGATGCACTATGCTTCTCCACGTATTCCTGTCCTCGGCGGTATTTATAGCCTTGGTTATTGATAAGCCAATGAGTGGCTTTACCAGGTCTGACCTGGTCTGGTAAGTATAGGTAAGCGACCGCGTGATCTTCTCCCGTCGACCTGGCCAACTACCACTTCTCTAGGCTGTCAGGGTTTCTGCGAGCGATGTGTCCGAAATATTTGAGTACGATACCATATTCTTCACACTTAACTTTATGATAAGCGTATTTTTTTTATTCTTCGTTTGCAAGTTTGTACGTTTGTGTATTTTTATGGATGTTACTCAATCATGCAAAATCTACTGAACGAATTTGTATGAAAGGAGATTGCTCAGCTTCCATACATGTTTGGCCTAAAAACCAATAAACCAAAACATGAAAAATTGTTTCCTAGATTCGAAATTATATATAAATTACCGTAGAAACGAATATTATCGACGGCCACTCCTGAGAACTTCTATAAACCATATACACTGAATGATTTTGGGGTTATGTTTGCAAATAGGCACATAGGTATTAGAATAATAAAAACCAAATAACTTATATAGGAAAATAGGACAATCAAGCCAAGTACCGATATTATGTATTAGATTCAGGTATATAGAACATGTAAAATAACAGATAATTGCCTGTTTTTAAAATAAATGCACAAGAGTAAGTTTTAAAATCATGATTATGCCATTGCGACTTTCAGAAACAATCTTGTTTCATTTGACAAGTGTCTAACACTAATTACACTAACAAAATGCATGTCAAGGAACTGGTACCTGCTTACCTATGTTATGATAACATGGAACTGTTATCATAATTTTATAAAAACCAATAGGATATTTTCTTAGTAATAATTAGGTTTATAATGGTAAAAGGTAATTCTAATGTAATAATATATTGCGTAGGTTCATGATAGTTCTGATCAATGTGTGAAATATGTATATTCCTAACATAGCTTAAATATTCTGATAAGGTAAATTAATGAAATAAAACAACTTAAGTACTTTTATGTTGCGTTTAATATTACATATCATCTACATTTTGAATTAAAATATCATCGAAATATTTTATCAATCTTTACAAAATAGATTTGTTTTGATGTTATATAAACAACCTCGATCAGTCTTTGTGAATGTTACTACACCCATAGCCAATAAAAATGATTCGTATGTTTTCCAAATCGGTAAAAATAGAAGTCCTTTTTTAAAATTAATATATTATTTAAAGGTGGCCGTTAAAATCTAATGACTGTAAAATAAAGTATAAATTACGCCAAGAATTACTGTATATGTCAATATTTTATTTGCATTTAGGCCAATTTGACCAATCTCCTTTGGTACGCTTAAAGTTCATGACCTGGATTGAGGTAGGATACTTTTATTCCCAGAATAAGTTAAAAATGATTGTTCTATGTGTTTCTAGTCTATATATGTGTCGCTAGGCGAGGCGTACATAATAAATTTTTGGTCATCTTTGGTCTTTAACCTGCCATTGCGCGTTATCCACCAGCACCACGTAGCTTCTCCTAGTAATATATTATCATCATCACCACCCTATTAATGTCCCCACTGCTGGGGCACAGGCCTCCTATATGGATGGAATAGGGAGTTTTGGGCCATGACCCACCACGCGGGCCCAATGCGGATTGGTGGGTGCTAACGACTGCAGATGCAGCCGGGACCAACAGTTTAACGTGCCTTCCGAAGCACGAAGGAGAGCTCAAGATAGTCAATTTTTGGTCACCCATCCAATGACCGACCACTGCGAAAGTTGCTTAACTTCAACTATCGCAGTCGAACACGCTAACCACTTGCGCCATCGAGCTCCTCAGTAAATAATATATAAAAGGTATTAATTGATATTTCATACAGAAATTACGTACTGGACGTTAATAATAAACGTGCGACTGCTATTACTCCAGTGCCACGGTACTCGTACGTAATACTGGGATAATTATAGAATTGGAGCAAAATAAATACCTGTGACTCACGCCAACGACGGATATCTTGCAGATTCGCCGATGAGATTTGGTTAAATATGGTATGTATTGAGGTAAAAACGGACTGTTGAGTTAATAGAACTTAGCAGGCCGAATGGCTCTTGCGATCCATAACTGGACACTGTAAACTCAACAGACACCGATTTCATATGAAATTGAGTGACACTGATGTTTGCAGATACTGCTATCAGGAGCACGAAACACCAAAACACCTTATATGTCAATGCGGGCCTCTCATCCACAAACGTAGTATTCATTTGGGACGACATATAATACGCCCAGAGGAAATCAAAGCTCTAAAAGCTTTTTTTTTTCTTTTTTTTTCCGACACACACAAATTAGCCTAGCCCCAAAGTAAGCACTATAAGGCTTGTGTAATGGGATGCTAGGGTAACGGATAGAATACATATACTGTACATATATAAGTACATTTATATAAATACATATTAAACATCCATGACTGGAGTACAAATGCTCGTATTCATCACACAAACATCTGCCCCCACCGGGATTCGAACCCGGGACCTCTCGAGTCGGCGACAGCCATGAAACCCGGCGTACAAACCACTCGGCCACGGAGGTCGTCTCGAAAGCTAGAAACATTTTGAGCTTCTTGGAAGCTGTCGGGCTAAAAGAGATACTATAACTTGGTGGTGAGTCACAATAGATCTTATAGGTTGCAGTGACTACAGTCCCATTAGGACTGCATAGCCCCAAAAATAAAAAATAAAATAATAATATGTATTGAGGTAACTAGGTATATTTAAAAGTTTAAATCAAATGTTGTGTAAAGATAAGGCGTATTAGATTTTCCCTTCGCAATTGGAATGTCCATCTGGGGTAGAAACCACCACCTTACAGAAGATTGTAGAGAAATACTTTTCGGTGATTAAGGTTCCAGGCATCCACGGGATAGAATGAGGTCAGGATAGGCACCGTACGTTGATACCCTGGTAGATATCACAGATAATTATGTATAGCGGCCGCTTACTCTTTATGGACAGAACATTCGGCAAGGCTACGGAGAGACCTATGCTAGGTTACGGAACGACGTAAGCTGGCTACGGGGAGACGTAAGCTGGCTACGGAGAGACGTAAGCTTCGCTACAGAGACGTAAGCTAGGTTACAGAGAGCCGTAAGCTAGGCTACAGAGAAACGGAAACTAGGCTACGGAGAGACATAAGCTAGGCTACGTAGAGACCTATGCTAGGCTACGGAGACTTAAACTAGACTACTTAAAGGCGTAAGCTAGGCTACGGAGAAACGAAAGCTAGGCTACCGAGAGACGTAAGATAGGCTACGGAGAGACGAAAGCTAGGCTATGGAGAGACGTAAGCTAGGCTACGGAACGACGTAAGCTGGCTACAGAGAGACGTAAGCTACGCTACAGAGAGACGTAAGCTAGACTATGGAGAGACATAAGCTACGCTGCGGAAAATTAAGCATACACGTTCGGGAACTTATCCCGAGGCGAGGCGATTACGTTACGATTCCGAGGAGAGAATGTGCGTTGCAGTAGGGAATTTGATACAAAAATACTGAATGGTTCGAATTGATACGGTGACGATCCCTTTCCGAATTGAGTTTGCTACGATCACTATCCAACTTTTATTCCAATCTTGATAATATCACAAATGGTACCTTCGTCAATGATCAGGCGCAAGTACCAGGGCCAACAGATATGCTCGCAGGGCCGATGGACGAGTGCGTCCTATTTATCAAATCTCTCTCATAATTAGATTTTCCCTTCGCAATTGGAATGTCCATCTGGGGTAGAAACCACCACCTTACAGAAGATTGTAGAGAAATACTTTTCGGTGATTAAGGTTCCAGGCATCCACGGGATAGAATGAGGTCAGGATAGGCACCGTACGTTGATACCCTGGTAGATATCACAGATAATTATGTATAGCGGCCGCTTACTCTTTATGGACAGAACATTCGGCAAGGCTACGGAGAGACCTATGCTAGGTTACGGAACGACGTAAGCTGGCTACGGGGAGACGTAAGCTGGCTACGGAGAGACTTAAGCTTCGCTACAGAGACGTAAGCTAGGTTACAGAGAGCCGTAAGCTAGGCTACAGAGAAACGGAAACTAGGCTACGGAGAGACATAAGCTAGGCTACGTAGAGACCTATGCTAGGCTACGGAGACTTAAACTAGACTACTTAAAGGCGTAAGCTAGGCTACGGAGAAACGAAAGCTAGGCTACCGAGAGACGTAAGATAGGCTACGGAGAGACGAAAGCTAGGCTATGGAGAGACGTAAGCTAGGCTACGGAACGACGTAAGCTGGCTACAGAGAGACGTAAGCTACGCTACAGAGAGACGTAAGCTAGACTATGGAGAGACATAAGCTACGCTGCGGAAAATTAAGCATACACGTTCGGGAACTTATCCCGAGGCGAGGCGATTACGTTACGATTCCGAGGAGAGAATGTGCGTTGCAGTAGGGAATTTGATACAAAAATACTGAATGGTTCGAATTGATACGGTGACGATCCCTTTCCGAATTGAGTTTGCTACGATCACTATCCAACTTTTATTCCAATCTTGATAATATCACAAATGGCCGTTCATGATTTTGTAATTTTAATCATATTGCAACACTGCCAGGCAGTCGGTAAGTCTATATTTTTCAGGTAAATTACTCACGCGCTCTGTAGAAGCTCGACGGAGTACTAGCACGTTCAGTGTGCTTACGTGGAAGTTAAACCTCTTCGGCAGGAAAGGCATGTGCCCGAGCATTGAGAGCATTAATAGGCTGATGATGATGATGAAGCTGAAGAGTTCTATCTTTTTCAAATTGTATGAAAAGCATCATAGGTGCTTCAGTTATAGTTATAGGAACACCTTTATGTTCTGTGACATACTTACATATTACGTCCAGCTATTTGTATAGCTTACGACAATTATAAATATCTTGTCTACAAAGTAACAACCATTTAGATCACTTCGTTGGCCAAAGCCGTTAGCCGGCCGTCCTGTATTCGTCTGTAAGTGTCGTGTCTGATGTCAAGTGATTAATGTATTCTACTGAATTCCTATACGCTTGAATCCTCTCACGGATGTAAATCACAGTTATTATGCCTGTCGTCATGTTTATGGAGGAACTGTGGGTTTAGATAGGTGACCGAATGGTCGAGATCCCGCCGCAAATTTTACAGTTATCTGAATTTTAATGAAACTTAATTTAAATTGATGATTTGTTAGTATACAATGCATTAGTGATGGGTTGCCTAAAAGATAGCTGGAAATACCTTTAATTTAATTAAGTGATAACATTTTTTGTGTGTAAATTGCGTCCTTGCATTTGCATTGCAAAAGGCATATGACTTGTCAATAAGTTTTACATCATCTGAAAGCAAATGATGCGGATAATTAAAAAAAACAATGGTTGCTAGCTCTCAATCAGCCGCAACGTTGGTGTTGCCAGGTTTAAACCAAGTTTATTTTATCTGAGGATTTTTTGCCATGAATTCATTATTTTCCTCAATAGATTTATGAATCTTATTAGCGAAGAGACATAGCTCAAACTAAATCGGAGAACATTTAATATTTTCGTCGAAAAAAGTTCCCGATCGGCGACTTGTAAATATTTGTGTCATAGTTATTCGGTGAGTGCACTTTCATCTGTCGTCACTTTACTTGGCAGATTGCCAGTTGCCAGTGTACCTTCGTCAATGATCAGGCGCAAGTACCAGGGCCAACAGATATGCTCGCAGGGCCGATGGACGAGTGCGTCCTATTTATCAAATCTCTCTCATAATTATGCTATTTTAATAACCTTGGAGAGATATTTGCGTTTGCTGGAGCGCACTGAAACGTGTGAATGTGAAATTACGGAGAACTTATATGCTTTGGATCAATTAACAATTTCAGTAATAGAAAAATATTAACAATATCAGATAAAAGAATATTTCATTTCAACAAATAAAACCATTCAAGTAACTAGTTATTGAAAATATCTGAAAAATGTATCAGGCTTGAGATAAAAGAAAATAATTATTTGTTTATACATTTTCTCGCTTTATTTAGGTAGGCTTTAATAATTGATTATGAATCTCTTAAACGAAGGTAATAGGAGGAGCTCGATGGCGTAGGTGATTAGCGCGTTCGGCTGCGATCTTTGAAGTTAAGCAATTTTCGCAGTGGTCGGTCATTGGATGGGTGACCAAAAATCGTCTATCTCGAGTTCCTCCGTGCTTCGGAAGGCACGTTAAGCCGTTGGTCCCAGCTGCATCTGCATTCGTTAGCACCCGCACTGGGCCCGCGTGCATAGGGAAGGCCTGTGCTCCAGCAGTGGGGACATTAATAGGCTGATGATGAAACATAGGTTAAGAAAATTGTTACTAACATATATGAGACCATGTCTTAAAATGAAAGCATTTTATTTTTAAGAGAGGTAGAGAATAGTGGATATTGCGTTCGAACTGGAGCGCCGGTCTGGGGAAGTAATCGCCACCTTACCAAAGATCACAGTAAAATAACACTACCTATTGGTGGTGTTGTATTTCTGTCGGTGAGTAAGGTTTCAGGGCTCCACGCATAGGGGATTGGGTCAGGGTAAGTAACGGTGCGAGTAATATTTTTGGTATAGCAAGCTTTTATAGGTTATGGTGGCCGCTTACCATCAGGCGGACCATATGCTTGTTTGTTACACTTAAAAAAAATAGGCGTCCAGAGACCAGGAACCTTACACAATACCACAGGGTAAAAGCACAAACAACCTTTTGTGTGTCTCTGTCCGTGAGTAGGGTCCAGGGCTTCACGGGTTAGGTACAGGATTGGATTCAAACCGATAAGTTTCACACTTTTCTGTGAATGAACTCTATGTACCTATAAAATAACATCAGGTGATGTAGGGTTTAATTGTCTACGCCTCGTAAAATAAACGCGTAAACAAAAAAGGCCATCAACTCTGGTATTTTAAAACATCATTGCAGGTGACTAAGCTCCACGGGGTCAGAGAAGGCAACGGCGTGATTAATAGTTTTGGTATTGCAAGCGTCTATGGGTTACGGCGGCCGCTTACCATCAGGAGGCCATTTGCTTGTTTGCCACTCTTTAAGAAGGAAGAGTAATGTTTTTTTGCAAATATAAACGCTCTGGACTGATTCCTTCTTGATGTTTATCGCTAAATAAATTATTTTCATATATATAATATAATTTTGCTCATTCTATTCTCCTATGGCTTTCTTTTTTGACTTAGCGCTGATATACAATATATATGAAATGAGGTTTCATCAGCAAATAATACTGTCTAACACAAATCTCTGGTAAAGTGAAGAAGGTCATTAATATAAATAAGGAAAAGCAATGGACCTAATATTGAACCCTGAAGCACACCCATAGAAGTGGGTGCTCCTGTAGACTCAGCTTCATTTTTAACAACTACTTTCTGAATCCCAGCCGAAAGATAAGACTGTATCAGTCTTAGTGAAATGTTTGATACACCATAATGTCTCATTTTATTTAACAATATTTCTTGTCTAACGCAGTTAAATGCGTTTGATAAGTCACAAAAAATGCCAAAAGGGACGTGTTTACTCTCCCATATATCAAAAGTGTGTTTGAGAAGTGCAGTTCCAGCATCAGTAGTACTTTTGCCTCTAGTGAAACCAAACTGTTTTAGATGAAATAGCTTATTTATTGAGAAGTGTGCTAGTAATTGATTGTAAATTATTTTCTCAAATACTTAACTTAGTGCTGATATACAAAATAATTAAACATAACCAGTTATTAAACAAGACTGTTTTTCCAATTTCATAAACAGAACCTCTCAGCCATGTTTAAATCTCCGGAAAATGATTTTATAAATATATGTAATTTTTTGAGTAGAATTTCATTTTGATCATATTTTGTTACACAGTTTCATAGAAAAGCGATAGTGGAGTAAAACTAAATGTCAGTGGTTCCTAATATTCGTCAATGGGTTCTTTCCTGTAGTTCCAATGGGACGTCCAATGGAACTACAGAAAAGAAACAGTCTGCGTCAGTATGCGTGATCCACCCTGGTGAACTGAGGATCAGAACAAGACCCCTTAGTCCACCCAGGTGAACCAAGGGTCAGAACAATACCCCTCAGTCCACCCAGCTCAACCAAGGGTCAGAATTATTTCCCCTTAGTCCACCCAAGTGAACCAAGGGTCAGAACAATTTCCGTTAGTCCACCCAGGTGAACTAGGGGTCATAACAAGTTTCCGGTGTCCACCCAGGTGAACATTTTAGGTGACACACGGATACTAAACGAATAATGGTAGGTCTCACGCCCTAAGGGTTTCTTACCATTATCTATATAACATTAGACACTATATTAAAGATCGACCAAAAACCACGTGTGTTGTATGGGAGAAATTATTTATATTTAAAGTGAAGACTATACAATGAAATAACTATTCTGTGAATATTATTTAATTCTGTTTTTAGTATTTGCTGTAATAGCGGCAACAGAAATACATCATCTATAAAAATTTAAACTATTTAGCTATCATGCTTCATGAGATACAGCCTGGTTACAGACAGACAGACAGGTGGACTGTAGAGTTTTAGTAATAGGGTCCCGTTTTTACCCTTTACGTAGGAAACACTAAAAATTAGTAGTATTGTTGTAAGTTCAAACTGAATGTGTTCGTTAATAAATCTGCTTTTTTGACGGATTTATCTTCTTAAAGTAAGTTCTTAGAGAATCGGCAGACCCATAATAAAAACGGAAGCTCAAAGCT
Organism: Chilo suppressalis; assembly: GCA_902850365.2. Taxonomy (NCBI): domain Eukaryota; kingdom Metazoa; phylum Arthropoda; class Insecta; order Lepidoptera; family Crambidae; genus Chilo; species Chilo suppressalis. The sequence goes on along the minus strand of OU963904.1, from coordinate 24,455,177 downwards.
GCCAGTAAAAAGATTCTAAGTCATAAACTATAAAAACCAAACAAAGTTTCAAGACACATAAACAAATTGTCGGTTCGTAAACGTTATTTGAATGTTTTTCTATGAGCGTTATTATAGGGGTCCGTACACAAAAGGTGTCAGTCGTCATCAGCCTAATAATGTCCCCACTGCTGGGGCTCAGGCTTTCCCTATGGATGGAATAGGGAGATTGCGCCATGACCCACCACGCGGGCCCAGTGCGTATTGGTGGGTGCTAACGACAGCCGATACAGCCGCGACCAACGGCTTAACTTGCCTTCCGAAGAATGGAAGACCTCAACATAGTAGTCACCCATCCAATGACCGACCACTGCGAAAGTTGTTTAACTGCTTTGATCACAGAGGAACGCGCCAACCACTTGCGAAATCGAGATTCTCAAAGATATCATGGAGTCCTTTAAATAAACGACCGCTGTTCGTTTGTCAGTCTATTAGTGGTCATGAACTCGTACATGTCACAGAATGTGTGTTTTTATACTAGTGATATAAATTTCACATAGTTAAACTAAAATGAGAAATTAAAAGAATGACGACCTCCGTGGCCGAGTGGTTTGTACGCCGGGTTTCAAGTTGTCGCCTACTGGCGAGGTCCGGGGTTCGCATCCCGGTGGGGGCAGATGTTTGATTCAGATTCAGATTTATTTATTTGCAAGAAAAGTTGTACAAAATGTGTTATATTATTTGTGAGATACGCACAATTCACCAGTATTACTTACCGTTTTCAAGTTATAAATTGCGCAGGTATGAAAAATCCAATAGAGCGGTTTTGGGCAGTTCAAGTACACATTTGCAGTGCACATTTCAATGTACGTTTCTACTATTTTTTTTTCAATCATGAAAAAAAATAAAACTTTTTTTTTGTTTTTCAATCATGAAAAAAAATAAAAAATAGTAAAACGTCCATTGAAATGTGCACTGCAAATGTGTACTTGAACTGCCCAAAACCGCTCTATAGGATTTTTCATACCAGCGCAATTTATAACTTGAAAACGGTAAGTAATACAAAAAAATTGTTTATACAAAAGTTGTTGGTATTATGTACGAAACAACTTTGCCATTTAAAGTTTTCCATTAAAATGATATTTTCAGGGTGAAAAAGTGAAACAACACTTTTTGAGACTTTAGCGCCACCTACAATGCGCATTTTTTGTTGTACAATGACATAAATTGTAACACTCAACGCCCTCTACAAATATGGTCGGCGGTAGATCACAACACCTGTTTATTTATATGAGATCACTTAATTAACTAATATTTAAAACTGTCTTTATCAGTTATTAATAAAATGTGAAAAAATAATTATTGCACTGGAAATTAATAATAAATTCACGATGAGAGTAAAATTAATGTAATAGATGCACAGAAAAATTAAAATAATACGTATAAGTCACTGCTACGATCGATACACAAATGAAATCAAAAAAAAATGGCTGAAAACTGTATATTGAGGAAGACAGGAGACCGGCTTCCTTCTCATCCCTACTCCGTGATGTTTGCTGGATGAGAGGTGACCCAGGTAGACATCTAGCGGGGATAACTGATCGATTGATCGTTGATCGGTTATCGACCGGTGAAGGCGGAATATCAAATTGAATTGAGAAAAAAAATAAATTATTAAAAATAAAAATCGCGATGGTAAAATAGGGGTTGATTGTAAAGGGTTGAAAATTCAGGGTTATATGTATTTACTAATGCTGTATCATAAAAAGACAAAAAAATAAAAGTTAACTAAAATTAAAAAAAAAATAGGGGTGGATTACCCTTAACATTTAGGGGGATGAAAAATAGATGTTGTCCGATTCTCAGACCTACCCAATATGCACACAAAATTTCATGAGAATCGGGAAAGCCGTTTCGGAGGAGTTTAACCACAAACACCGCGACACAAAAATCGCGATGGTAAAATAGGGGTTGATTTTAAAGGGTTGAAAATTCAGGGTTATATGTATTTACTAATGCTGTATCATAAAAAAAAAATATATATCCAAAATTGACAAAAAAAAATTTGGGGTGGATTACCCTTAACATTTAGGGGGATTAAAAATAGATTACATCCGATTCTCAAACCTACTGAATATGCATATCAAATTTCACGAAAATCGGTCAAGCCGTTTCGGAGGAGTTTAACCACAAACACCGCGACACGAGAATTTTATATATTAGATACTTATATATGCATTCTATCCTATGTTATCCTAGTATCCTATAACGCAAACCTACAGTGCTTACTTTGGGGCTAGGCTAATTGGTGTGAGTGTTTGAAATATTTATTTTATTTATTTTAAAATGAGAAATTAAATTAGGTAGTGTTGTGTTTTAAAACCCTACAAATAGAATTAGAAAATACCATCAGAGAGAGGAAGGTTGCGTATCTAGGGTACGTGATGAGACACGAAAGGTACGCCCCTCTTACCATTAATAATGATGGGCAAAGTTGCTGGAAAACGAGGTGTCGGTCGCAGGAAGAAACTCGGTTGAGGAACCTACGAGAATGGACTGGAATCTCGAGTGCCGCTGAATTATTATTCATCTCGCTAAGGATAAGGAGACGTATACTAATCTGACTGCCAACTTTCGCTGTTCGGAGAGGCACTAGAAGAAGAAGAAGACATAGAATTCGGCAGTTTTTTCGACCTTAGCAATGCTATAAAGCAGACAGGGGCATATTTTAAAATCTGATGCCCAGCGGACTACTTAGGATTGTAAGGCATCCTAGAATTAGTAAAATAAATAAAAAAAAATAGGTCAGTAACGAATGCCTTTTTGAGGCTTCTGCCGCCCTTCGCAGCTGTTGCAGCCGTCCCTTGAAACCAGCCGCCCCTGGCCGGTAGGTACACTAGGCATACACCAGACATTTCCACAGAATGTGTTACACCGGCTGCTATCAACAAGTCGTGTGAGGCGGGTCGTTATGTTCCCTAAAAAATGGTTGAGCGAAGCGGTGGCTGGATCATGCGTCATGCTCGTGAACGGGTGCTGCTAGCGGAGAAGAGTCTGCTCTTGCTACATTGGGTACTATCAATCGTTGTAATTAGCTTTAATCGTACATTTCTTTTTATTTCTAAACAGTACGACACTGCATTCCTAAACTTTGTTAAATCAGTCTTTTTATATAAACGATTTTTTTACTTTTTAAATAAACGATTGACTATTGACTATTTTTTATTGTGTAGTTAGAATTTTTATATCATATACATTTATAATGGAAAGTGACTTAATGAGTTATCTCATATTGAAGTCATTTTTCTATTTGACGACTCTATATAATACAGGAAGAAAAAAACAGCCCTTGCTGAGTTTCTTGCTGGTTTTTCTCAGTACAAGTTCTCCCGCCTTATATTTGCGAACCGATAGCGTAGCTTTTCGACATTCACTAGTGCTTGTTGTTTAACAGCCTAGACTGAATAAACGATACTGAATTTTGTGTTTTTAAAATAAAATAAAGCTAAAAAACAAAGAGGGTTTCCATACGTGAAACATTATTAATTCAATTTGTTTTACTTAATCTAGTTTTAAATTTGGTACAATGGTTCGGAACCCTTCGTTTCCAATTGTGAAACGCGCTCTTGGCCGATATTTTTTTCCATCGGTTAGTATGTACCGCGAAATCACGATCGCAGCTTGCCAAGAATGCTCAATTGTTCAGTTTTAGCTTCCACTCGTATATATCTGCGTTCCGAAGAATAAAATCATTTGTTCCCAGTCCACTTGACTGCTTGCTAAATTGTCTTTGCGAACGATTTATATTAATATATTTTACTTTGAAGTTAACTAAGGATCATTAGATAATGTTATGATTCAATGAAAATGCTGTAACTTACACAAACTTGTTGCAGTGCAGTTGCAGTGCGTGGAACAGTAGTGTATCAAATTAGAAAATGCGTTATTTTTTTAAAAAAGGTTTTATGAAAAGCTGATTTGATTTCCACGCCCAAAAAATGAGAACAGGAGCTCTACTCTACTCTACTCTTTCTCCGAAACGAAATTTCGGCAACGAACGAATTTTAAAGGAAATTTCGCCAGTGACTCTACTCTATTGCATCTTCGAACACGCACATAAAGTTCGGAATCACAGACAATTATCGTGAACGAATGGAATGAGTTATGTTTGTGAGTTCTTTTTGTCAACACTTTTTAGATAACGTTTTTTACTTCAAAACAATATTACATTATGACAACATTTTTTATTACATTAAAACAACCTCTTTTGTAAGTGTAAGCCGACTAATTTGTAAAGTTGATGCAATCGAATGTATGTCAACCTAAATTTGTCGTGTAATACTTTGAAGTATTGGCAATACAATAATAAACAAAAATTAGATTTATTTGTAAATATTTCATACTAAAAGATGTTCCTCACGCTAAGCAGCCTTAATTAAAAATACTCACTACTAATTTTAGGTTTAATTTAAACAAAAAACCCAAAACGAAAATGAAAAGGTAACAAACACTTTTCATTTCGTCAAATTGAGGTTAAAATTTTGAACAATTATCTGTCAAATTCAACTTTTAGTTCAAAAGTTTTGTGAATTAGAGTATGCTTAGAGAAATTAAATGTCAAACTGTTTTCGGACGAACGAATTTTCGAAATGAAATAGAAACAGAGTAAGGAACGTGCGAAATTACGATCGAAATTTCGTTTTTCGTTGAAATAGAGTAGGCCTCCAGGACCTCATTCGACTACGACTCGCGTTTTCCTAAAAATCTTCTTTCAGTAAGATTGAGAAATGTCAAAAAAAATATTTTTAAAAATAACCTACGACAATCAATATTTATTTTTATATTTACACTAGCGGCCCGCCCTCGCTTCGCTTCGGTGTAAAGCTGAAGCGTAGACTACAGTTTTTGTTCTCAGGCTTGTATTATACACAATGATATTCATCTATGATTCTTCTTATACCAGCATGCAAAGTCTCAGCCAGATCTGTTTAAAATTGACAAAGTTTCATACAAATTTTCATTCAATATTTATCCCCTTGGGGGTAGAATTGATCAAAATCCTTTCTTAGCGGATGCCTACGTCATAACATCTACCTGCATGCCAAATTTCAGCCCGATTCCTCCAGTGGTTTGGGCTGTGCGTTGATAGATCACTATGTCAGTCAGTCACCTTTGAGTTTTATATATATAAGATAGAAAATATTTAAAATACAATAGCTTAAAACTTCTTTATGTCTAAAATCTCATTCGACTACAACTCGCGTTTTCCTATAAATTTTCTCAGGCTTGTATTATACACAACTAGCAAACCAGTGAACCAAATGTTCACCAAAACCTGATTAAAAAAAAAGAAAAAAAAAGTATTTAATTAATTGAGAACTTCGGAGATTTTGTGTGGTTTCGTTTGAAATTCGTGATTTCTCGAAAACCGGAAGTGCTACGTTACTCAAATCCGGTTTGTAGTCTTATCAGACTATTCTTAACTTATAACTTAAATATTCTCTTTATCTATCTCTTACGGTTTGGCCGCTGAAACAGCACCACAGACGGACGGACTTGTCTAATAGATAAGAGATGATATTCATCTATGATTCTTCTTATACCAGCATGCAAAGTCTCAGCCAGATCTGTTTAAAATTGACAAAGTATCATACAAACTTTCATTCCCTATTTATCCCCTTGGGGGTAGAATTGATCAAAATCCTTTCTTAGCGGATGCCTACGTCATAACATCTACCTGCATGCCAAATTTCAGCCCGATTCCTCCAGTGGTTTGGGCTGTGCGTTGATAGATCACTATGTCAGTCAGTCACCTTTGAGTTTTATATATATAAGATAGAAAATATTTAAAATACAATAGCTTAAAACTTTTTTATGCCTAAAAACTTAGAATCAAAATTAATTACTTCAAAAATATACAATTTACAAAATAAAAAAATATATCACCCCCAGCGCCGCCCTCAGAAATGGTGCCCAATAGGCTGGAAGCATCTCCACGTTGGATAGCAAGGCTAACCCGTTGACCAAGGTAGCTGCCAGCCTTTTGATCACCAGTCACGTCGGCGAGTCTCTTAGACAATTCCTTAAAATAGGAACGAGCGCTTAAACCCCATTGTCCCATAGTCTCAACACCAAACGGCACAAATATAATAGTTCTTGTTGAGAGCTGAATATTTGCGCCGCTTGCAGGTACTACCTGTATTGTATGGCACGGAGCAAGCTTAAGCGAGCAAGTTACGTCGATAATAAACGATAAATACAAGTAACTACTCGATACTTTTCTTTCGATACCAAGTACTTTTGGCATCGATACTTTAGAACTGAGTAACAAGTAAGTACTTTTATCGGTACTCAGTCGGTCACTCACTGAGAAGTATCAAAAAAACTTACAGGCAGATTATTTAGTCTATGGTAAGTTGTCTTGTTGGAGTTATTACGCTGTTGCGTATGATTTATATTTATTCCAATTTATTCAGTCTGTCAGTCGGTATTCGTTCATTGAGCCGATATCTTGTTTTCATTAAATGAAAACTGTGACTGAATTTCTAATTTTAATATCGTTGGTCAAAATTTATCGATACAAGTAAGTATCGATACTTTTCATTCGATATCGATTAGGCATCGATACTTTATGACCGATACAGTATCGAGTAAAAGTATCGATACCTAGATGGTATCGTTTCATCCCTACCCATACAAAGGACGACCTTACTTACAAGGAATGAGCTTCATTTTTTCAGGTATCTTGCCATCATCACGCAAGATGCCGCTAGGCTCTAGGACTGCTGGCACTTACCGGGACAAGAGCTCTGCGGATGACGTCATTGATGTAGGCGTGGCGGGAGACTCGACCAGCGTTCATTTGGCATGAGAGTCCGTGGTGTCCCAACTCAGCGACGCGAGTTCCGCATCGACAGCGATGGGGGTCTGACCAAGTCTAAGTGAAATGGCCTGAGACGGAGCACTGTCTGAAACCTATACTGGCTGAAGGAAGAGCTTGCAACCAGTAACCAGACATATAGAAAAATAAGTTTTAAAAGTTACTCAATTATTTCATCATCATCATCAGCCTATTAACGTCCCCACTGCTGGGGCACAGGCCATCCCTATGGATGGAATAGAGAGATTGGGCCATGACCCACCACGCGGGCCCAGTGCGGATTGGCGGGTGCTAACGAATGCAGATGCAGTCGGGACCAACGGCTTAACGTGCCTTCCGAAGCACGGAGGAGCTCGAGATAGTAAATTTTTGGTCACCCATCCAATGACCGACCCATGCGAAAGTTGCTTAACTTCAACGATCGCAGCCGAACGCGCTAACCACTTGCGCCATCGAGCTCCTCCTTAATTATTTATGGTTTAATAAATCGATGATTAAAAAGCTTACAGGAACCTTTCAACTGCAGATCATAATTTTTTTAGTATTCTTTTTATACGGTCTAATATCTTGTGTACTACTCCAAATTTCCTGGTAAATGTTCTTCATCCATTTTAGAATGTGAAACATTTGTTAGACTCGATGTTTCAGCGTATCTAGATTATGTAATGCGTCAGCCGCACTATAATAGACATAAACACGTCTGAAGTCAGGTATATATGGCAATTAATTATTCTGCAGATGGTGGTTAAGTAGGTCACAGGTTTGAATTTGAAATTGCATTGAACACGGAATCTGTTAAATATTTCAAAGAGGTAGACCACATTGGATTTCCGATCAATATAAAGCACCTGTTCTGTTTATCTTTACAAAATGTGAAACAAATACGACACTGTACGAAAATTGTGTTCTAGTTGAAACTATGTATGGTATTCTGCTCATCAATGATATATAACTTGATTTAGGTACGTACCCCTTTACTTCATCCACTTTAGAGGAAGAGACTACAACTAAATCTATTCTGTTGTTTTTATAGTGCCAATAATGCCGTTATACTTTCGCTATTTTAATTTTTTTTAAAACCTCAGTCAGTATCACTTGTGAGGAAGTAAGGATTCTCGATGCACTTTTTTTCGGAATAACAACATAATAGCCATCCTTCTTAGCACTCTACATCAAATTCTATATAAGTTATGGCGGAATTAAAAAAATCACATACCTTTAAACTAACAAACATAATATGTTTGTAAGTTCGACACTCAACACTGAAAACTTGAGAATACTTTTACTTTAAAGTATAATTTAATAATTGACTAAGATAATTGCAGAACCATCCAGAACGATCAGCAATGTCATAAATTGGCAATAGTACCTACTTCTGATACCAATAATACATGCACTTATTTAGACAAACTGATATGACGACAGAAACAGTCACATATTGTCATATATTTGTCATCAATCATTCTTGACGATAGTTGATGCAATTATAGCAATTGTTAGCCATCTGTTTCAAATGTTGCAGATTCAAATCCCTATATTGCGACATATTTTTCAGTGCAACGATTACCAACAATAAGTAGATTATTGTTCACAGCTTTTAGCGTTTTAACATTAATGTATAACATTAATAATTAAAATAAGAAAACGCCAGATAAAAATATTAACTTTTTATTTTATATCTACTTTTATTCTTTTAAGATGGTGTGTAACCCTCCTTGAGCAAGTCCCTCTTCCCCAGTTTTCTAGTATTTATCTATTTATTTTATTGCATTCTGATAATCATTCGTTCTTAGAGATCATACGACACCCCTATTAAAATTCCCTTCAATAAACCCACCGCCATCTGATTCAAGCTTCCTTCCCGCTCTAACCTAAATCTTAAGTCAAACATTGCAGTGATTGATGAATCAAATAAAAATTGAAGAAGGCGTAATAAGAGGAGAACAAATGCCTCTCTTCCAATCCTCATGGGAAATAAGCTTGATCATATGTATTTGTACTGTATAGTAGAAGATATAGAAGAAAAAAGAGTTTGATTACCTTACTGTTTTAGCACCAAATATCTTCACAACTCAACTCATCACTAATTTTGGTCCGAATTGGACTATTCTCATCTCTGAGTGCGACCTTTAGTAATACATTTCGCGGAGTCGATGTCTGTTCCACTTTAATCAATAAAGATACCTATATTTTAATAGTTAGAAGTCCAGTCTAATGGAACTTCAGCTTATTGAATTATATGTGGTCCTGGAAATAGTTCTACAGGTAATTTTATTGTAGTATTTTTTACATATGTGTTTACTTCTTGGCCAAGGTAATCAGATGACCAAATATGATTCCAAGCAGTGGTTTTAAAATAAAAATATTATCTATCTAGTTTTTCCAATTATAATTAAATCGTGATTATGAAGAGTTCACACCATGATTACCTGTGGACTGCAATTGGTTCACAGGTAATCTTGGTGGCAATGAATCTTCAGATAATTGAAGTTGAATTAATATTTGAATAGTTGAATGCTATTGATTATCTTCTGGGCCAAAGAGGTCAGCCTCAGCAGGGTCTTTTTCACCGTCCGCCGGTCGTGGTGTTTCGTTACAGTCTTATCAAGAGCTGACAAGCGCCACGACCGACACGACAATATCGTTGCGAACAAACGTTCTAATTCCGTCGTCGCCCTGCCGACTATTTCGATAGCATACGAACATTACATTACATTACATACATTATATCGCACCATCGGCATCGGCTGGCCGATGTGGGTCGAGATTCCTTTTGCTTTTGTGTGACTCGCACGTGTTTGCGTAATGCATAGTAACTGGCTTTTTACTTTTTATTTTGTATAAGTAAACATCTGTAGTTCAATTACTGCAGGAAGAAAGATAGAATTTGCTGCATAAGAAGAGTTGCAAACTTGATTAAGGTAGATTGTAACTTAATTTTCACTCTGGATTATTGGAGCAAAGACAAGAATTTCGCGAAGCAAACATTAATTAAACGTAGAAGAGATTTAAATTCTTTTTGTGACTGCCTACTATTATAAAAAGATTAAGTACAAGAGAGGGTAGATACAAACGATTTTCTCCTCAAATCAAAGTAAGTTAAGGACGTTATTTAGGAGTGTTTTGTTTTTGAAGTGGATATAGTTGCAGTTTGTACAATAACCTGTTTTTTTTCAAGTCAATTAAGAAAGGTTCAAATACTTTAGTCATCGGCCTATTGATAGGGCATGATGGAAATAAGGAAAAGTGTATGAGATACAAAGATACACTTCGGGCCGGAAAAGTAAGGGTCACTACTTGTCATCAGTACCCTTAGCACGAACCAATATCGAATTCGAATCGAAATCGAGTCCAAAATGTCAGTGTCAAATATGTATTGATTTTTAGCTCTGTTTACGTACTTTGTGCCGCTGCTGTGCAAGTTTCCATACAAAAGTTGACATTGATATTTCGGTTTGCAAACTATTCGAATTCGATAATAGTTCGTGCTAGGGGTACTGGACTCTACTTACACCAGGTAGCGTAGCGTCATTTATTAGAAATGTCGTTTCATGTAGGTCTGTTAGATCGGGGAATTTTGAAATAGATATAGATAAACAGAAATTCTTTACTAATTCATCTTCACAACCAGTAGTTTTTCTCCAGATAAGTCTTTACTGAACCTTATTGAGAAAATCAACCCGTCTACATCATTTTTTTACAGAAACAACGTAAACTAAAATATAATAATAAAAATTTAGCGACTTTCGCCAACTCGAATTTAAACTTTTAAATTCTGTTTAAGGCTCAACAACGTCTTTCACCAACAACTAATCACGATTTTTTTTTATGCAAAATAGGCAATGCGTTTGTCCACAATCTCACCTGATGGAAAGCGATGATGAGGCCTAGGATGGTACACGCCTGCCTAGAAGATGCCTGTTCACTCTGGCCTTGAAGATGTCCAGATTATATTGCTCCGGGAAAACAGACCTCGGCAAGGAGTTCCACTCCCTAACCGTTCGCACGATGAAGGCTGAAGCAAATCGCTTCGTGCGAATGGGAGGAACTGTGACAACATAAGGGTAAGGGAAGCCCTCGCCACGCCTGGTCGTCCGGTGGTGGAAAGAGGAATGGGGAATCAAATTATGTAATACCTCCGCACACTCTCCGAAATGTAACCGATAAAACACCGAGAGGCAAGCTACACGTCTTCGGTGGTCAAGGCTCTGGAGATGACGAGATGGACGATGAAGTTAATTTGACTAGTCGGGCTGATTAGCGACGCTAATCATGATTAGGAACTGTCACCGAGCAGTTGGGAATTTCATTTTGACAGTTTGGCGAAAATAATACCAAACATTGTTGTTATTTTTCGTTAACTTAAATAAAAGGGCAGTGTTAATTGTCATGAATTTAAAGACTGTAGTATTCAAGCTTTCAAATTTGTTCCATTCTCTTTTAAAGATGTTATCTTTATCGGCTTTACGTGTGTAAATCACTTAAACAGCTTTTTTATGACAAAAAATGTTCGCAAATATCTAAACTGTTTTAGTATATTACACAGCAAAACTCGTTCTTAAATGAAACCAAATAAAATAGGAAATAACAGATTTTTTCAATCCTTACCTAAGTAAATGATGTTTAACGGAAGGAAGTGTCATTGTTGATTATTGAAGATCACAGGATAAATTATACTCTCTTTGAATAGAAAAAACAGTTATTACTAAGAAAAATACTTAAAAAAAACCGGCCAATTTCGTGTCGTGCCATGCGCAGTGTAGTGTAGTGTCTTTTTTTTCCATATCGGAAATTAGAAAAACCAATGTATATCAATCTATGTATCTCAACTAGAATACCTAAATCAAAGTCAAACTGCGTCTCAAACTCAAAATCTATTCGATATAATTTGTTTTTTTTTGTTTCCTCCCAGGTGGTGGAGCGGTTGTGAAATCCTCAAGGAGATCTTACAGCCGGCTGCAAGGTTATATCAGACTCTTACTGACTAAAACACGCCTGTAGTTCATGCTAATAGCCAGAAGGGCCTTACAAGATTCATCTGAAGCGATCATCCCCTGAGAATGGGATGATGCAGCATAACCGCCGATCTTTTCAAGTGCTTATATACTTTTTTATAAAAACGTAACATTAATGCGACTTGGGACACAATGGGGTAGACGATGAAAAGAGGTGGCTTGACTGACAGATTTTCAGATTCGATTTGCACTTAATGGTAGTTTTCCAATTACAGCATTATAGCGCATTATGCGGCATAATGCTTAACATAATGCTTTGTTGAGTGTTTTAACTAAAGCAACGCTTCGCACACTCTCAAAAGTAATGCTTTCGTGTGATGCGTGCAATCGTACCAACTCAGAGACAGAAAATTAACAAGTGTTTTTTCTTTAAGTTGGCATTGATCAGAATGTTTTATTTATATGTTATCGTTACTAATATAATTTACTGTTGAAAAATTATTAAAACTTTCGTTTCATTATAGTTTTTTTTTAAATAATCAAAGTTAATTCAAACTATGTTAAAAAATTAAATATAAATATAAATATGGATGAAGGTACAAACATTGACTTTTTTTTTCAACACTGAACTTAGCGCACTCTGCTGGTGCATTTGAAAACTAATTCACGTTCCAATTAAGCATCAGCATAATTCGGCATTGTGCGCTACTGAGTCGCATTATGCTCTGTAATTGGAAAACCACCATTAAGTAATTATGTAAAGGGTAATTTGCTGCGACTTTTCATAAAAAAACTAAATGCTATAAAATAATATTAGGCGCTCATCCCATTCATAAAGTCCTACATTACAATTTAAACTTTACGACATCCTCTTCGTGATTTGGAAAACTACTGAAATTTTTATTTTTCTTGCTCTTAAAATAGATTAGTTTCTAAAAATAAAAATAAAAAACGAAATACGAAATGAAAAAAAGAACTAGAGATTACATTGTGCCAAAGAATTTTCTCATCTGCGGCTAGTTATATGTACTATGAACTCTTAAAGTGACTCAATTCCGATTGCCAGAGTGAGAAAACGCTATGAAGAGCAGCATCTCATTTCGATTGCTGTTTTTGATTTGCAACAACAGTCAACAACCCTGAGCACAAACCAATATCAAATTCGTTTAGTTTGCGAGTGCGAAGTGTGACTGTCAAAGAACATCGACGAAATCGGCCCTAGCATGCCCAAAAGAATGTCCTTCACTATTATTTTTCTATTATTTTTTTAACTTATTAGCAATTAATCATAATAAACGGACAATCTGTTTAAAGAAATAAAAAAATAAAGTTTTGTTAGTAGATACTACTGTCTGTTCATCCAACTTGTCCTATTTGGTAAACAATCTTGGCATTCCTTTTTATTGAAAATACAGCATTAAAAATCAACTGATAACTGGATTCAATAGGTTTTAGTCTATAATAACGATTTATTTTAATAGTTTATTGGCTTCGTTAATATTTTATTATTAAATGGGTGATTCTGTCAAAAAGTTGTACCAAGATTGTTTACCTTAATAAATGCAATATGGGCGACCATAGGTATTTATCAACATTAAAATAGAACAAGGTACCTTAGTTAAATATACTTATTACTAGTATTTATATTATATTTATAAAGAGATTATTTCAGAAATTATGTAAAGATAGTTTATACTCCCATTCCATGTAATATCTGTTTATTTTTATGAAAAACATAATGATAACCAGGTACATACCTAATTACCGATAGTAAAATATAGAAACAGGTAAATGGAAAGACTGAACATTTCATTTGAAAGGAAATCTATTATTACTACAGGTAGGTATAGGTATCATAGGTGCCAACTGTCAACACTCATAAATCAATATGAATATAAGCATTTATTATTTTTATTATTAATTGCATTTTATGTTCATTTAATGCATATTATTTAAGTGCTTACATAGAGGTAAACACTAAATCTATTCAGAATATATAAAGTGTACATCTTTTACGATTAAGTATAATAATTATAACCTCAAAACCCGGGGTTATTTCATAAGGCCAAAGATATATACCCCCGAAACACTAGAGATGGTGATAGATTTGTTTTGGACTTTGCACCAAAAACCTCGGTGTACCAGAAAAGCTCGTATAACATGTGTATTAAGGTATACAATAGAATTCCAATTCAATTCAAGCACGGACCTATAAAATTAATGGCAAAAAAGTTACGGGACTGGTTAATAAGTAAATGTTTTTATAATATAAATGAATTTTTAATATGAAATAATAATTATAATTTTGATGACATAATGAAGAAATGGCTATTGACTTAAAAAAATTGACATGTATTATATGATTATTATGTGTAATATAATGTATAGTTATTATGACATTTGGAATGCAACTATAACTCAATTTAAATTTGAATTTTTAGATATTTTATTAGTATTTTGTATGCTCTTTCAAGGGCGAAACATATGGAACTTTTTAATATTGTTTACCAGCTGTAACAAACTATGTTTCATGCAAATAAACTTTCATTTCATTTCATTTCATTTCATTTCAAAATCTAATACATTCTGTAGTAGGCCACGGTTCCTCAAGTTGTCCGTATCTCAACAAATGCCTAATTAGAGTTTATGAATGATTCCGAACACAACTAGCATTTTCTCATTGCTGGGCGTTCTAGGGCATTCAATGTATGGGGAACGAGCAATGTCCTTTTCTATGGAAACTTGAATATCAGCGGCACAACGGACGTAACGTGAATCAGTACATATTTGACGTATAAAATAGATCGATAAACTATGCGAATTATTACTTCGATAAAGCCGTGCATCATCCGAACCCTTTAGTAGTCAAAGCCTGTAGTTATCACACGTCCGCCCTCCCGTCCTTTAATCGTAGGTCCCTCCGATTCCGTCGGCCTAGGCACGTCTTAGAGTACTCCGACGACGAAATCACCCGCGCCAACGCGTCTCCGACTCCTCCCATACAGGCCACGAACACCAACACTACACAGCTAGAATACTTGCACACTAGCTTAGCATTAGGCATACACCGCACACGTAGGATAAGAGTGCGAAGAACCTGTCTACACACGACACGCTATAGCAGGTACAGGTGCGTAACAGGGCTAACTAGAGCCGAGGTCCGAGTCTCACAGACGCCCTCTAGTTGAGCCGACGCCCTCAGGTTCTAGTGGTCTAGAGGCTCCAGACGGAGAGGAGACTCCCCCCGTGGGGAGATGCTATCCTCCTGGAATACCTCGCCATACCTAGAGACACTCGCCAATTCTCGGCTTGAGGTCCTCTTAGGATCTCGCCGTCCCCAAACCCGGTGACGCTGTAAAGGTCATCTGCGACCAACAGCATACACACTTAAAAAAAAACGAACTCTATAATATTTTCATACAAAATTTGTCATTGACATTTCGCACTCATAAACTACTCGAGTTCGATAATGATTCGTGCTAGGGGTACTGTACCCAGCGAGTCCGAAATGTCGTTGTCAAATGGATACCAATTTTTAGTGCTTCCTTATAAACAATTTTTTTGCCATGTTTTGACGGAGATTGCAATAGAACCAAACTTTAAGCTGAACTTACAAGGGAGAATGCCACATAGAACTGACCATGGGAGTATCGTATGTCTACTCCGGCGAATTTGAGAGTTTGCCCCTGCGACCTATTTACAGTAATGGCGAAACAGACCTTCAGGGGAAACTGGAGCCTTTTGAATTCTAAGGGGATATCATTTGGTATTCATAGAATACGTGGTACAACCACTGTTTCTCCCTGAGCAGGCCTGGTCAAAATTGTGGCTTCTATAACATTCCGATGCAATGCTTTGACTTGCAACCTAGTGCCGTTGCGTTGCAAAGTTTGGGAGGCTTTAATTTTCGTACTAACATAAGAGGTGTACCAACACGCAGTAAAAGTCTGTGGTATGGCAGACCCGAAGTGTTAAAGAACTCTTCTGGACAATTAACGGCATCATGAGTGTTTACCACAGTATCTATTGGGTTATAAACAATCTGTTTTCCTTCAAAGAAGTTAAGTAATATGTCATTAATGACCGCTGCTTGGTCGTTCTGTGGGGGTAGTATAACTCTTTCGAGTAACCACTCTATTGACTTTTTCGAGATGATCACAATGTCTGGATATTTTTTTTAAATCCGATTTTTAACTGGTTGTTACTGAAGTACACAGATCGGAAGGGATCATCATGCCATCTTTATCTGGGTAATCGTCGTTACTCAGTTTTAGCAAAAGGAAAACTGACAAGCAGAAACATCACATCCAAGGTGTGGACTCTCATTTTTTGTTAATTTTCAAATTTTAACTGGGGGACACAATGATGATCTTATAAGACACGCTGTTATCTCATCGGCACATGTTTCCCTTGGAACTACTGGTAGATTTTGACGGAGGTTTCCTGCCAGAAAGACAGTCAAACCGCCCATCAAACTTTTGTTGCTGCGTATGTCTTGCAGAGTCCTATTCAAAGTTTCTATTCCTTTTTTATGGGCTATAGTACTTTCATCCCAGATATTAATTTTAGTTTTTTTCAATACTTCTGAAAATTTGCTCTGTTGTGTAATATTTCATAATGGAGTATCCACATTTGCTAGGTTCAGTGGCAACTTTAAGGTAGAGTGTGTGGTCCGACCGCCTTGCAAAAGTGTTGCGGCAATTCCCGAAGAAGCAACAGTCAATGCAACGGTCACGCGTGACCCTTATTTTTCCCAAAATCGAATTTAAAAGGTAGGTTTTGCCAGTTTCTCCTGGAGCATCTAAAAAGAAAATTTGGTCCTCACTTACATTCGCACTTCTTACTATTTGTTCGTATACTGATTTTTGTTGTTCAATTAATAAATTATAGTTATTACTGATTAACCTCTCTAAAGCTAGCACATTAAGGCTAGTTTTTTAATCAATTCTCTGTTTTCTATTGTTATACACCTGCTTGGTTGTGGTAAGCCGTACTCTTTTAGGGAAAGCCCATCTAAACTGAAAGAGGCTTGTTCAATTTTTATCAGTCATTTGTTAAATACTTCATCTGTTAAATGGCCTATGTCACGTCTACCTGCATTTTGACTTGTTATTTAAAATTTTCTGAAAGATATTCTCTAAATGCATCCTACAGACTTAATGGATCAGAATCTTGGCAAGACACCAACATGATAATAAAAAGCTCGCGTACTATATGTGGTGATTGATACAATGTTGCCTCGTTCAATGCTGCATGCCAGTTTTCATCGTTTTCAAGCAAACCTAAAGCCTTGCAAGCAGACTGATAAGTAGGGTGTACTAAATCATTAACTTTTTTTTACGCTTCAAATGACGTGGGGCCTCTAATTTCATTGAGTAGCATTCCAAGATGAAAATATTCCGTATTGTTAGGGTCAGCGCCGTCTTTGACCTATTGGAGGCCCTGGGCATATTAGGATAATGGGGCCCCTATGTCTTCCGTTTGGTGATTTAACAGGAACTAGGGGTTTAGTATTTGATTTGAGGGGGCCCCCTATCGATCGCGGGGCCCTGGGCACTTGCCCAAAGTGCCCACTGGGACTGAGACGGGTCTGGTTAGGGTGTTTTGTACACACTCTGCCCTGAGCATGTTCCTTTTTATAGCCAGGCATTCTATCTACGTTCACTTCATGTTTTCTCCTTTGGAATCGAGAATTAGTCCAAACATAATATGCTGGTACTTGGTAATATAAAAGAGTTTTTGCAATATTATCAGTACGACACAACTGAAAGAATAAATAAAATAATAATGAATATTTCCAACATTCACACCAATTAGCCTAGACCCAAAGTAAGCACTATAAGGCTTGTGTTATAAGAATATGTCACTATATATAGCATATAGCGACATCCCTTTCTAACTGTACTCAAGTAAAGATCAACACTTAGTTGTCATTCTGTAATACGGGCCTAAGTGAGCTACAAATTCCATTTGTACATCGTTGCGCATGCTACGAAGTCAATGAAATAACTAACGAAAATAATTTTACTACGGTCAGTATCAGGGATCGTTGAATACGCCGTTTTATGGATATCTACAAAATAAATTCTAGCTGTCTTTTTATTACCATTTTCCTCTTGATATTAAGAAACCCATGAAAAAAATATCAAAATTGTACTTTCATTTACAGCTATCAGAATAGTCTTGGCAGAAAATCAAATACACTAATAACTCTCGTTGACATGAATGTCTTTTGTCAATTACTTTCAATATATATTAGTTGATTGGACTTGAAAAACAAGATTACGTAAAATATAAAAGTTGAAATATAATGTGGTGACGTTGACTGGAGCTCATGTCGCGATGGTTTTTTTTATAGATAGGTCCGACAAATGACTCCACCCCACCTGATGTTAAGTGATGGTGAAGTCCAGACGTGAAGTAGTTGGTACAGCGGTTTTACCTGCCACACCAGCCATCCTCACCTTGCCGGCCTGCAAGTTGCTTCTTCACGCCTCTTTTAAAGGATCCCAGGTTGTAAGAAGGAGGGAACACGTGAGCAGGCAGAGCATTCCATTTACATTTGTTTACCGCAATAGAACTATAGAACTGCAATTGTGGCAGTTGACCAGCCTATCAAGTTCTTTTTCCAGTCGTAATGTGAAAACATTTAAAAAAAATACTTGAGCACTTTCGTGTTTAGAAGACCTCGGCTCCATCTGCAGTCGTAAGCACTCACCAATCCGCACCGGGCCCGCGTGGTGGGTCATGGCCCAGTGTCCCAATTTCATCCATAGACCAGCAGTAAGGCTGCGTTTCCACCAGAGATGTGCGAGGATGCATAGAGAGGGATGTGTTTGTAAAGAACCAATAGTATTGCTTCATTTACCTCGCCTCGGTCAGCACAGCTCTGGTGGAAACGGCTCAGCGGAGCTAGATTTTTGCGCATACAAAACAAGCGAGGGATGTGTACGAAGGATGTGTGCGAGGGATGTGTTGCGAGGAATGTGTGTTGAGAAGGATGTGTTGCGAGGAATGTGTGTTGAGAAGGGTGTGTTGCGAGGAATGTGTGTTGAGATGGATGTGTTGCGAGGTTTGCGCATACTGTACCAGCCAGTCCATAGACGGAGTTTGTTGGAAGTAGAAGTGCACAAAATAGATATGGATAATTGGAAAAAGAAGATACTATTATATTAAACAATTTGCGATGAAGAAATGGAAGCAGAAGATAAAGCAACGCATCCTCGCACCACACATTAATGCGCATCTTCACAGCTCCACTACACATCCTCGTAGGCACATTTTCATCGCACAGCTTTGGTGGAAATCCCCACACATTTTCACAGCACAGCAAGACATCCTCGCACGACACATTTCCATCGCACATCTTTGGTGGAAACGCAGCCTAAGACTATTAATAGGCTGATGAGATCGCAATTCCTTGTTCATAATAGCTGCAGTATGAAAAGCTCCTATTGATAAAGGAAATAAAGAGTTACGGCGCGAATACACTTTGTCATTAGCCCGAATTCGAGTAAAGGCCTAAGTGTAAATGAACAGAGTCGCGTACGCCGGTATTCGGATAGATTTCCTTTTGATTATCCGACACTATCTACGGGAGCCCGTAGCATAATAGCAGCAATATTTACACTGGCAATTTACATTGCCCAGTACCTCCGTGATCATGGCGCTTGCAACAGTGCCGAAATATCGGAGACTCATAAAAAACAAAGAATACGGTAACAATCTCGTTAGAGTCTGTACGGAAAGAGAATGGGATTTAGATTGGAGGGCGCTGTAGTGCTTTCTACCGTATTTGTAAGGTTTTACCCCTTTTCATCATCATCATCATCATCAGCCTATTATTTTCCCCACTGCTGGGGCACAGGCCTTCCCTATGGATGGAATAGGGAGATTGGGCCATGACCCACCACGCGGGCCCAGTGCGGATTGGCGAGTGCTAACGACTGCAGATGCAGCCGGGACCAACGGCTTAACGTGCCTTCCGAAGCACGGAGGAACTCGAGATAGAAATTTTTTGGTCACCCATCCTACGACCGACCACGCACTGCGTTCAGCTGTGATCGTTGAAGTTACCCCTTTTAGACATGATTAAATACAAAAAACCGGAAGAAATCGCAAATAACAAACAAATCCGTATCAATACAAAACTTTGACGTTTTACAGATTGCTGGATTTGATTGCCAAATAAAAATCTTAATGTTAGTTCCGTTTTTCGCCACGCCCATTCTCTTTCCGCACAGACTTCTAATAGCTATAATGTTAGTAACCATGAAACTTTAAAACAATACATCATAAAGATGATTTTATAAATAGTTGGGATGGGAAAAACATATCCCTAGACATTTCTGTTGTGTATATTTTTAAGTTTTCATTGCGGAAGGCGCCCTAAGCCATTGATCCCGAAAACCGTTAATTATAAGCAACAGTCGTTAACACTCGCTGTGTAGACTAACATTTCGTAGTTTGGGAAAGCGATGAGTTATATCAAAATGAGGAGCTCGATGGCGCAGGTGTTTAGTGCATTCTGCCTGCGATCATGAAAGTTAAGCAACTTTCGCTATGGTCGAACATTGGATGGGTAACCAAAACTTATTTACTTGATTCTTAGGTTTTCATGCACATCAGTCATTAAATAAAACTAGTTTTAACGGGTTAATACACGAAACTTTATTTATTTATGGACATGCATGATTTAACATAAGAAGGAGATAGAAAGCCTCTCTGTGTTTGTTTCGCTGGTTCTTCTCAGAAAGGTCTCCCAGGGGGCCAATCGCCTAACTGGATTGCTTTGGAAAACGCTATCGCTTACGATTTCATTTTGTTATTTCTAGCCCCCTGAGGTTTTCAAATGACTCGCGCTCTTTTTTTTTCTTTTGCATTGGTAATAACAATGTTAAAGAAAATGAGCGTGAGGTATTTCGGCGGTTAGAAATAACAAAATGAAATCGTAAGCGATAGCGTTTTCCAAAGCAATCCAGTTAGGCGATTGGCCCCCTGGTTTGGAACCGGTGGTAGTTTACGGTAGTTAGGGTCAAATAAATAAACTCAAAATTACAAAAAAGAATTTTAAATAAAGTACTTTATTAACTAAATTAACTCATAATTTCATACAAAGACAATAAAGTTTTAAAATAAAAATCTTCCAATGAAATAACCGAACGCTCAATAAAAGTCTTTCGAAGGTAGCTCGACAAAATTAAATAAAAAATCAGTATTCTGACGATGCAGACCTGAAAAGGCTGCGAAACATCAATAAATAAATAAAATTTCGTGCATTAACCCGTTATAACTAGTTTTATTTATTAACTTGGGTTCCTCCGTGCTTCGGAAAGCACATTAGGCCATTGGTTGCGGCTGCATCTGCAGTCGTTAGCACCCACCAATCCAAACTGGATCTCTCTATTCTTTCCAAAGGAAAGCCCGTGTCCCAGCAGTGGGGATATTCATAGGCTAATGATGATCCCAGAATAACAAATATTGTTCTATTTTCGCTGTAGACATCTTTAGTTCGTGAAAAGTACACGTCCTCAATAAAGTTCGGATCGCACCTTCCGTGAGTGACGCATTCAACGGCAGATGTCAAGCGGCCGCTTCAATGCTAAAATAGATATTCGATTGATCTTAACGAGCGCACTCAGGGGCGTCGATTAACTTTTAAGATAAATTAAAGTTCATTCTCTCTGTTTCACTGGGATAGCAATGGAATTCCCCTTAGACCTTGATAGCAATAGAATAAGACAACACGTCACTTTGAAGCCGCAAGACTATATATAGCTACTAGCTGACTCGGCGAACTTCGTACCGCCCAAAAGTAATAATTTGCAATAAATTAAAATTGCGACTATAATTTGAGATTTAAACTATTCTATCTCTCAAGTTGGATCGAACTCCACATGGTGTGCGAATTTTATTATAATCGGTTCAGTGGTTTAGGAGTCCATTGAGGACAAACATTGTGACACGAGATTTATATATATTAAGATAGTTTTTTTTTGAGTGTGTATGTTGGTCGCAGGTGACCTTTACAGCGTCACCGGGTTTGGGGACGGCGAGATCCTAAGGGGACCTCAAGACGAGAATTGGCGAGTGCCTCTAGAGCAGAGGTTCCCATACTTTTTTGTGTCGTAGACCCTTTGATTTTAGGTTTTGGGTAGACCCCTACTTACCTGATATTGATTTTTTGTAAATTTCTATCTGGAGGGAACTTAGTGTAACAAGATGATACTGGTTTATCATTATGTGAAGGTTATCTTCAAAATGTATAGCGACCACAAAACGAATGCCTACATCTTACAAAATTTTATAAACATATACATATAATATTTATTATTATTTCATAGGTACTTTTACAAATAATGTATACGTCTTTTTAATAGAAGATAGCATAATGTAAGTAAATAAGTACTATCAGTTTCTGTTGAGATCCATTATCGTGGACACCCATTTTCATTTCATGGACCCCCAAATTTTTTTTTCGCTGACGTAGACCCTTTGCTGGTCGTCATAGACCCCTAGGGGTCGATATAGACCACTTTGGGAATCACTGCTCTAGAGGTATTCCAGGCGGATGGCATCTCCCCACAGGGGGGAGTCTCCTCCCCCGTCTGGAGCCTCTAGACCACTCGAAACTGAGGGGGCAGAGCGTAAAGAAGCTTGCGATATCAAAGTAGATCTCGCACGTTACCTACCGAACCTTCTTCTTCACTCATCAACTTCATCCCCTATCCCATAAAACTGTGGAAACCAACGCTCTACAAGAATACATTATTAAATCGGCTTTCAGAAGATTGCAGCCATATAAGTATCTAGCGCAGTGTCGGTAGACTCCTCAAGAGGTGGACTGACGTCATCAAGCGAATCGGGGGGACCCACTGGATGCGGAGAGCGAAGGATCGTTGCATATGGAAATCCCTTGAGTACGTTAGGTAAATTGGAAATTATCTACATAAATATATCGACATATTGTACTTTGATCACGTAAAAGTAGACATAGAAATAAATATTTATTAAAAAAATCAGATTCAGTAGGTAACCTATCGCATACGGTTCATGAAACAGGAATTTCATTGACAACTTTTGGCTATGGTACGCTTAAAAAATAACGAATACCATTTTAGTGACCCAATATTTGATAGGCACTCCGTCAATTCCTCCCACGACAACGGCTAACTACAGCCGAGGTCCGAATCTCAGAGACGCTCTCTAGTCGAGCCGATTCCCTCAGATTCGAGTGGTATAGAGGCTCCAGACGGAAAGGAGACTCCCCCCGTGGGGAAATGCCACAGGGGGCATTTCCCCACAAGGAACGCCTCCGTATATTCTCTTCTTGTCGTTTCGCTCTTTCTCTTTTTTCTCATTCTCATTCTCCGTCGGGAATACCTCTAGAGGCACTCGCCAATTCTCGGCTTGAGGGCCCTTTAGGATCTCCCCGTCCCCAAACCCGGTGACGCTGTAAAGGTCATCTGCGACCAACAAAAAAAGCCTGCTTCAGTTCGCTCTGTGATTGCGAAAATTAGTTCTTGCCTAAACCTCGTATCAGATGAATGAGGAAGAGTTCAACATCTCAAGCTGCAAGAAGTTATACTAAAACTGATACAACGATGTTGCCGGTCTATCTGATAGATGTTAGCTATTTTCATTAATGTCTGCAGGGGACCATTCGCCTAACGGGATTGCTTTGGAAACCGCTATCGCTTACGATTTCATTTTGTTATTTCTGATCGCCGAAGGTTTTCAAATATCTCACGCTCATTTTCTTCAATATTGTTTTTACCAATGCAAAAGAAAAAAATTGAGCGCGAAGTATTTGAAAACCTCAGGTGGCTAGAAATAACAAATGAAATCGAAAGCGATAGCGTTTTACTAAGCGATCCCTTGAGGTGAATGGCCCCCTGGTCAAAATCGACTCCAAAGTTCCTTAGTCGACAATTGGTTCGTTAATTTCGTTATGCGTAGTACCAATTTCTCATCCGGACGACTGGGATTAATTGATTATCAATATTTTCGACGAGAATAGTTTCTTGCCGGTTCATCTCAGTACAAGGTCTCCCGCCACAGATTTGCTAACCGATGGCGTAGCTTTTCAACTTTCACAAGTGCTTCTAACTGCTGGTAAATTATATAGACGAATTCGAATTAAATAAAAAAGTGCTGTTGCTTTATGAAAGTATAATGCAATTGAAACTTTTAAAATTATTAATAAAAAATGTCCTTCCACCTCTGGGCTTCTTCGGCGAACCCGGGCCGCCTGCGTAGGAGGCGAGCTTTCTCCTGCTGAACCACCTGAGAAGAGCCGATTTTTTTAATAACAATTAAAAATATAATGCAAAATGCTAAAGATTACGAAAATACTGTGGCGATATATTATAATAAAAGTAACACTTTAAAACAGAATAGAGTTAAAAATGACATATAAAACTATCAACGAAAATCATAGTAGGATGATGATGTATTAAATATTATGTATAGGTATTGAGGAGCTCGATGGCGCAGGTGGTTAGCGCGTTCTGCTGCGATCAGAAAGTTAAGCAACTTTCCCAGTGGTCGATCATTGGATGGGTGACCAAAAATTTACTATCTCGAGCTCCTCCGTGCTTCGGAAGGTACGTTAGGCCGTTGTTCCCGGCTGCATTTACAGTCGTTAGCACCCACCAATCCGCACTGGGCCGGCGTGGAGGGTCATGGCCCAATCTCCCAATTCCATCCTTAGGGAAGGCATGGGCCCCAGTAGTAGGGAAATTAATAGGCTGATAATGCCATGACGATATATATATTTATAGTTTGCGGCTTGTTTTGACGTAGGTCATCAGGTGTTTACTCAGGTAAAAACACAGAAGTTTCCAGACATTGTGACATTCGATTATATCCAATAGCCCTATTATAAAGTGACGTTCGGCGATAGTTAGCTCGATTTAAACTTGCTCACTCTTCAGCAAGCCAAATTAATCGTTAGCACACACGCGATAGAACACAATCTCTTTCGCACACATGAAAGTTGAGCAGGATTTCGGGAATGGATCTTGGTGCTTCGTTCTAAAGGTGATATTGGTTTGATTCGACACGGGAGTCAGCAAGAATAGACTTGGCAAGGCGAGTGGTGAGGTGGATTTGGTTCTTGACGTCGCCCGGTCGATCTGACTCACACACATTTGACAGGTCAGCTAACTTCAACGATCGCGAGATATTGATCTCATAGCTTTCAAGTCTCCGTGTTAGCGATCATTTTTAATGCCGCCTTTAATTAGAGTTGACGTGTGACGTTATTGGATAAGTGCATGCCACCATCACCGTTTATTTATGGGACGTGTTTGTTCTGTTTCCGTGAAGCGAGAACGAGGTCAGATCTCAATACTTTTTCCCAAACCGAAATGGGTTATCTGAAAGAAAATGCCTTCTTAGAACATAATACGGGATGAACTAATGTTGCTATAGCTCTTAGCACGAACCCATATCGAATTCGTGATTACACATTTGACAATGACATTTCGGACTCGCAAACGTTACGAATTCGATTTTGGTTCGTGCTAGGGGTACTGATCCAAATCTTTTTTCCAAACCGAAATGAGATATCTACGAGTAAAATACGACGATTTTGGATCATAATACGGGAAGAATTACTGTTGATATTTCTACTTGAGTCTTTACTTAGTTCGTAATTTGCCTTTCGCCTTTTTTCAACGATATTAAATTATCGTTGCCTATTTAACTGTTGTTACTTACAATGATAATTTTACTCTTTTACATTGAAATGTTTCTGCATTTAACTTATACTAATAGGTTGTCTAATATGTGGCCCATACTGCCTGATGATAAATGGCAACCAAAGCCTATAGATATAAGGAAACCAGGTTACGTCACTGGATTTTTCGAGTGGAATATTCTTCCATCCTTTTGAGCTATTTTGCAAGCTGCAGTCGCTCACTGAAGCTGAATTTCAATTCAGCTAAAAAAGCTGTTTGTGTGCCCTATTTAAACTTTCTTCTTGATTTTTTAGTTTTACATGCTACGATCCACTACTATCGTGGACAACAATACTAAACTTTGACGATCTCCGTGGCCGAGTGGTTTGTACACCGGGTTTCATGGTGTCACCTACTCGAGAGGCCCCGGATTCGAAACCCGGTGGGGGGCAGATGTTTGTGTGATGAATACAAGCATTTGTCAATGTCATGAATGTTAAATATGTATTTCCATACAAATATACTTATATATGTAACCAGTATTATGTAGTCTATCCGTTACCCTAGTATTCCATAACATAAGCCTACAGTGCTTATTTTGGGGCTAGGCTAATTTGTGTGAGTGTCGTGTGAAAAAAAATTCACGATATAGATTTTGGGTTACCTACAATTAGAGGATTCGATCCCGGGATCCCGGGCTCCGGGAACTTTTTCATAAATTATTTAAAGAAGTGCCTTTGTTTATTTTATCAGAAGAAAGTATAATTTTGTTTTGTTTTTTAAAGATATAACTAAAGATTGAAAATAAAAAGTTGTTTTTGATATGTTTTACTGTCTTTTTGCTACCACTTTCTATTACCAACACAATCCCGGGATCCCGGGATTAACTGTAGATAATCCCGAAATTAGAAAAATCGACCGGGATTGAATCCTCTACCTACAATGCAAAGAGATGGCGCTCCGCACGCCGCATTCGGGTGTACGAAAGACATTACTTTATCAAAAATATCACTCGAACTGTTGTCTACCCTGACCGTGGAGACCTGGGACCATACTTTATTTTTAACGGACTTCAGAAAAGGAGGAGGTTCTGTGTTCGACTGTTTTTCTTTTTTTATGTATGTGATCCGATTACCAAAATTCTCTTTTTATTCGAAAGAGTGCATTCGAAAAATCCGTGCTTCGGAGGTGGTCCCATTGGAACCGAGTCAGGATCTGATGTTGGAATCCGGGGAAATCGAGGGAAGCCTTCAAATTTTGAAGGCACGCATGATGTTTTTTATGCATGTTCACCGACTTCTCTGTCAATTGTGGACCGATTTCCAAAATTCTTTTTGAAGTTATACTTCTTTAGGCGCGTTATGAAAAAATGATGAGAGTGAAATTTCAAGATGCGCGCGCATCACTGTAACACAAAATTTTAACAGCATGAAGTTGGTCGCTAAAGCGATACTTATGCTGTTACTTTTGTGTTTACCGCACATTAAGAAAATCTACCAACAAAATAGAATCTCTATTTAGTGGGTGCTAACGACTGCATTGTGAAGGCCTATCAAAAGTATTTATTAATCTGGAACAACGGAACCAAAGCGCGATTCAGGAGACTACAGCGCCATCTCTTGACCATTGGTGTAGTAGAACCAAAAACCACATCTTTATTTTTTGTAATAAAGTAACAGTAATAGGTATTCATATTTATAATATTTATCCACATGTTTCTAGTTTGTATATTCGGAATACGTGTTTGAGTTTCATACAAGTGCAAATCACATATGTTCTAATAAATTATATTCAGTAGCGATTTTAATTGAATATTTTGATTATTTATTTATTTTTTCAAATTAAAACTGAACTTTATTGACTGTGTCCTTTTCCAGACTTTTTATTAATTTATTGTAATTAATTATTTGCATGCAATTAAAAACTAATTTTAAACGATGCCAAAGAAGGATAACTTCTCACGCGCCTACATAAGTACACGCACCCATTTTTTTATTCGAAAGAGTGCGCTTCCTAGGTAGTTTCATTGGAACTAATTCAGGATCTGATGGTGGAATTCTGCGAAATCGAGGGAAACCTTCTTATAAAAATATTATTACTTGGACGATCTAATTTTCGCGATACTTTGTTTATATGTACACCAATTTCTTAAAGATTTCTGATCCAATTTGAGTGATTCTTCTTTTGTTCAATTCAAATTTCATTTCAATTTTGATCGTATTTTGTCATATTTAACATCTTTTTGTACATTGTGGATATGCAATAAACGAATTGAATTGAATTGAGATACTTGCCGTTTGGTTTCATAAAAAAATATTTTGTTAGATCCAATAGTTTTTATTTAATGATCATTTTTGTTTATTATTTACTTGGACAATGTAATTTTCACTAAAATGGAAAAAATAAACAAAAAATAAAACCGAATTCAAAATCGAAAATGGAACTAATAAAAAGTAAAAAATTATCCATCTGGTCCATAATTTGGTAGACGGGCGGGGTCAAGATATTATTTTTTACTCTTTAGTTCCATTTTCGATTTTGAAGTCGGTTTTATTTTTTGTTTGAAAATTTTACTTAATTTACCGTGGATCTATAAGGTTTACTTCCCTAGACAGGCGTTCCAAGTCGAGCGGAAAATCCACTTCTCTTTAAATTAAAAGCAACAAATGATAGAGGTAAAAAACAAGAACAACTTTTGTATAGTAAAAAAAATATTTTACCCAGAGAGATACACTAGCACAGAGTTCCCCAAACTTTTTTGTGTCGTAGACCCCTTGCCATGTTTTTCCGTGTTGGGTAGACCCCCTAGTTACCTGATATTGATTTCCTGTAAATTTCTTACTGCGACTCTCAGGTTTTTACAAGTTCAAAATGTATTGCGACCACAAAGCGAATACCAACATCCTACAACTTACACAATTTTATAAACATATATAATATTTTTTTTACTTCATAGGTACTTTTATAAATAATGTATATGTTTTGATATTATAAGATAGTATGATGTAAGTAAATAGGTACTGTCAGTGTATGTGTTGAGATCCACTATCGTGGACCCCCATTTTCATTTTATGGACCCCGAAATTTTTTTCGCTGACGTAGACCCCTACGGGTCGATATAGACCACTTTGGGAATCACTGCACTAGCACTTGCGAGCTAGTGAACGTGTTAAAAAAGATCATAGATCAAATTTTGTTTGAAAAAATGAAATTGTTATTAAAATACCATTCCTCATTCCCCTAAGACATTGTTTATGAATGACTGGCCTGAGGTAAACACATCTGGAGCGTCTCCAGTTGGCTGAGACTGGCGAAGTGAACAGTCACACGTCTAAATATAATCTTCCTATATCATAATAAATAAGTGATTGTAGCTAACGGAATTTTGAGAGAGATAAGGCGGTTGTGACACCGTTTATACTAGTACAGACGTTAACGAAGATCTTATGCTTGAAATATATTGTAAGATTGAATTTCTTTCTTGAGGAGCTCGATGGCGCGGGTGGTTAGCGCGTTCGGCTGCGATCGTTGAAGTTGCTTAACTTTCGCAATGGTCAGTCATTGGATGGGTGACCAAAATTTACTATCTCGAGTTCCACCGTGCTTCGAAAGGCACGTTAAGCCGGTGGTCCCGGCTGCATCTGCAGTCGTTAGCCCCCGCTGATCCGCACTGGGCCCGCGTGGTGGATCATGGCCCAATCTCCCTATTCCATCCATAGGGAAGGCCTGTGCCCCAGCGGTGGGGACATTAATAGGATGATGATGAAATGATGATTGAATTTCTTTATTATAATTTCACTAATTGTTATAAGTGGATTGTCTTTTCTACCTTACATAAGATCACAGTAAGGTAGCGCTACCTTAAGGTGGTTGCGTTTCTGTAGTTGTGTAAGGTTCTAGAACTCTACGGGGTAGGGGATTAGGGCAGGGTAGGCAGAGAGGTTCGAACGATATTTTTGGTATTGCAATATGGTAAAAAAGGATTTCTTTAAATAAGAAAAGAAAATTTCTCGAAATGTTTTGTTATTATAAAAATATATTTACTTGGTCTTATGTAAATATGTTTTGAGCAAAAATACCGCTCTTCTTTCACACAGTATTTTTTTATCTTAAGAATAAAGAGAAATATTTTTGTATCAAGACTTATGTTAGTATTTTTTTGAAGTGAAGACTTCTTTAGCGGCATTGTACACTTTTTTTGTATAGGTAAAACATGTTAAAAAGCATGCGGTGGCGATGCTCAAATCGATGGGCACAGGGGGAACTGGGCTCATGCATTCCATCTGCCAAAAAGTCTGGAAATCTGGAGTGTGGCCTGAGGACTGAACGGAGTCGGTGGTAGTCCCGCTGCACAAGAAAGGGTCGACGCGCAAATGTGAGAACTACCGCACTATCTCGATTACATCCCATGCAAGCAAGGTGCTCCTGCACATCATCAATAAACGTCTAGAAAACTACATTGGCAGACAAATCTCAAAGGAACAGGCAGGGTTTGTTAAAGGCAGGGGAGCACGGGAGAAAATTTTAAACAGGAGACTTATGATAGAGAAGTGCCGGAAGTTCAATGTTCCAGTGGCTCTGTGTTTCATTGATTACGCGAAAGCCTTTGACTGTATCAGCTGGAAATGTTTAGCGTAATGAGCGATATGGGTGTTCCGGAACATTTGACCTATCTAATTCAGAAACTGTACGTTGACGGAAGGTCCAAAGTACGTATAGAGGATTCTGAATCGACTTGTTTCCGGACTAACCGCGGAGTAAGACAAGGTTGCATCCTTTCGCCACAACTTTTTAATCTCGTCGGCGAACACATTATGCGAAGAGTGCTGGAGGGGTGGGATGCTGGTATAAAAATTGGCGGACACCTTATTAATAACCTACGCTTTGCAGATGATACTACCATAATTGGAGCCAACGAAAGTGAACTTGCTGAGCTTTTGCAAAGAGTAGAGACAATAAGTGCTGATTACGGTCTCAAAATAAATCGTGCCAAAACTAAGCTGATGTTTGTAGATAGAGCGGGCACACTACAAAGAGCCTGGGAGCTGCAGGATCTGGAAACCGTAAAGGAATTTATTAACCTTGGTTCTATGATTACCAGTGACGGCGACTGCGAAAAGGAGGTTGTAAGGCGAGCTCAGATTGCAAAACCGGCTGTAAAGCAGTTAGAAAAGGTTTGGAAAAACAGAGGAATAAGCAAGACGACGAAAGTCAAACTCATGCGGACCCTTATCTTTTCTATATTTCTGTACGCTTCAGAGACCTGGACGCTGAAGGCACGCATTCGAACCAAGATCGACGCGTTTGAAATGTGGTGCTGGCGGAAAATGCTAGGGGTTTCTTGGACAGAGCACCGCACCAACATTTCTATTCTCTCCAAACTAGGCATAACAGCCCGCCTGTCTACTATATGTATGCAGCGACTTCTTCAGTACTTCGGACACGTGGCCCGACGAGAACCAGACAATCTTGAAAAGCTCATCGTCGTAGGTCATGTGGAAGGAAAAAGGAGCCGCGGAAGATCACCCGCCCGATGGACTGATGCGGTCAAGGAAGTCTGCCAAACTGACGTTCAGACATCTATCTGGTTGGCCGAAAACCGCAATACGTGGAGGGAGCTGGTACACCGAGTGCCGCGGTCATGCTGTCGCGACCCTCAGTCATGAGGTTACAAGGAAGAAGAAGAAGAAAACATGTTAAACTCTCGTCAGGTTAAACACGTGGGCTGATCGCATCATGACACACAATAAATTGGAAAGGTTGTTGACTTTCAATATATTGGACGAAACATAGTAATATTTTATTTTACCGTATTATAATAATAAGTCTGTATCTTCCTAGATATACGTCTACGTGGCAGCTTTATTGCGAAGAAAATTTAAATCGAGATATTCTAATTATTTTAGAATAACTACAAATTACTTAGATTGAGATATTTAACTTTAAAAAAGTACTTATTCTACAAAAATTGTTAAGATAATTTTTTGTATGAAGAATACATTTACTTGGCTGTACAAAAACAGGGTGTCTTGACTAAAGTACCTACTATTATGTTTTGGATTGAATGTATTATTCCTGTAACAAGTATATTTTTTTTAGATTATTTTATAATTTGACAAAGTTGATATTGTCTAGCGTCTACAGGGAGAGGCTGCTGATCGCAAACGCATCGACGCCTTTGAGATGTGGTGCTGGAGAAAGATGCTCCGTATCCCTTGGACAGCATTCCGCACTAACGTCTCCATATTGCGTGAGCTCAAAATCTCCTCACGCCTATCATCCGAGTGTTTGCGCAGAGTCCTTTAGTACTTCGGCCACATTGCAAGGAAGGATAGTGACAACCTCGAGAAGCTTATTGTGACCGGCAGAGTAGAGTATGGTCTGACCAGATTCGCACCGCTCTAGACTCGACAGTCCACAATGCCCTCTCCACCGCCAAAGACAGGAACAGATGGAAGACCATCATACGGAAGAAAGTGATGCAGAAGGGAGGTCACGACCCTCAGTAATGAGGAATGCGACTCAAGGAGAACAGGGAGAGGAACATTTTCTTAAATTCAAAAAGCAATTTGCCCATTTGGAATAAATCTGTTTTTACCGTCTTGTAGCGTCTATGTATGGGCTATGATGACAGCTAACTATTAGCCATGCTATTCTGTAAAAAATTCTCGCGCTGATCCGATATGGATCCGCGCTGTTCCGATATCATTGGGTGAGATCTTGATAAAAAGATCAACCACTTTCCAACCTAGACTGCAAGGGATATTGCCATGGTTTTGTAAGCTATTGTATAGCTTTTATCGCGGGCTTTGAACGCGGGGACCGAATCAAAAAATTCTGTAACGAAAAAACCTTGCGAGAGTGCATATACCGATAGAACACAATTTTCGCCATTCTAATATCAATCTAAACGGCGCAGTTTGTTAAGTTTTTGCCACGGGACTAACGTTCGACGCATCACCGCGGTCGTCGGTCCCGCACTCGTATTTCTTATTTTTAGTTATTTTTTTTTATATATTTGTTTTAGACCCCAGCACCTGTTCTCATTTTTATTTTGC
This sequence comes from Chilo suppressalis, assembly GCA_902850365.2. Taxonomy (NCBI): domain Eukaryota; kingdom Metazoa; phylum Arthropoda; class Insecta; order Lepidoptera; family Crambidae; genus Chilo; species Chilo suppressalis. Next base: position 24,422,623 of record OU963904.1, on the reverse strand, counting down.
TCCTTTTTATTTAGACTTTATAATTATAATTAAATTTTTTGGACTAAAGATGGTAAACTGTGGAGCTTGTGGAAGTTTATTGGCGCCGGGCAATGCTTTTGTTTGCTGTGCTTGCCCAATAAAATATAATAAGGCCTGCCTTCCGGAAAAGTCGAGTGCCAGCAAGGATTGGATATGCCCGAACTGCAAGAAGAGCACACGCAGGGGTGACAACACGTGTACGTCTGTAAATGGTATCAGCGAATCTTCCGAGCCCGAAAAACCGGTTGCTGTACGGGAACCTGTCGACCTGGCCAGTGGCTCTCCAAAGAAAGATGAGGTCCAGGGTAAGGCCAAGGAAAAAGCCGCCAGAAATAATCACACCAGTGATATAAAAAGTATGCTGGCCGACTGCATGAAGGAGACTAGGGAATTCCGCTCAGAGATGGCGGCCTTCCGCAGTTCTTTTACCGCTCGACTTGACTCCTTCGAGTAGAAAGTTGGGGTGTTGGAGCAGCGTCAAGTGGATCCTGATGCAACTGGTAGGATGGACTTGGAGTGCACCATATCCGAGCTGCGCGCCCAGGTCGGCGACCACGATCAGGAGGCGTTGATGTCCGACCTGGAGATCGGCGGGTTGCCTGAAGAGAGGGGCGTCAGCGTGGAGCAGAGCGTCACCATGCTGGCCGTACGGCTGGGAATGATTCTCGACAGGCGGGACTTGGTGTTCGCGGAGCGGCGCGCCTCCCGCCGAGGTGCGTGGTGTGGTGGTGCACCTGGCGTGCCGCCAGCTGCGCGAGGACTTCTTGACAGACGCGCGTGTGCGCCGCAGGGTCACTGTTGCGGAGGGTCACGGATTCCGAGGACGGCGCCCCGGACACCGCTGATGAGGCTGGCCCACCGGCCACCGCCGTGGGGGGCGGTGCTCGGGTCTACATTAACGAGCGCCTCGCGCGCTAACCGCCAGCTTATATAACTTCAAGCAGGCCCTGCCAGAATATCAGCGCTGGCGCGATACAATGTCGTATCACCTAACGCTGAGGCAGGGTCCTGGTTAGCCCTTACTGTATGAGTTCCTTTTAACATGTTGTATTTTTTAAGGGATTATAAAAATTATTTTCTTTCTTTTAACACCCCCCACTCCGACCGGCACAGCGGTGCGTGCGACTAGACGTATGCGGGTAGACTAGCTGCTAACTGCTCATAACTGATTCTATCTCTTTTAGACACAATGCTAGGTGAGCCCCCGAACTAGTTGAACCTCAACGTGCATGTATATGGTACGACTGTACGAAGCTCGTATGTAAGATTATAAAAATATTTTAAACAATATTAACTTTTCATTTATTCAATAAAATAAAAAAAAAATGTTTTCTTATCGGTCACCACGCTCAAAAAGTCTACCATGAATTAATATCAAAGAAAAAACTTGAATTAATATTAAAGAAAAAAAACTGCATAAATAAATAATTATAATTGCATAAATTGATAAAAAATGCTATGCAATAGCTTTACCGCGGCAGTCCCCGAGTGTCACACGTATTTTTTTAGTCCTTTAATCCAATATAACATTGAAACTAAGTTTACAATACATATGTATCCCCAAACTGTTTTCACAGTTTGTAGGCGTTGCGCTATTTCCATTTTATAAATACCAATTTAATGCCTTAAACTATATTTAACTAAGAGAATATTACTAAACATCAAGAAGTTACATGCTTAAAAAAATAAAAAATATATCTATCTTATAATTTATGTTTACTGAAACACTCCTACTTACATAATAAAGAAAATATAGATACATATTTTTGCTATTACTTACAATTTCATTTTTTTAAATATTATGAACTTAACTATAAATCTGATGAAAGGGGTGTTAAAAATAAAGACAAAATACGAGCGGTACCTATTTTAATTTGTTGTTACTTGCTAAAGATTTTTCCGCAGAAAAAAGGGCCATTTATCTCAGTTTGTCACGTCTAGTTATTAAAAGATATTTCTGTTTCACGACTGTAGCAAGATCTTATGCTAGATAACACCTGTGTTTACGACGAAACACACGCTTGGCGATAGTCCACACTATTCCTACGAGTAATAATTATCATAACTAAGTCACCTTTTGTTAAAAAAAATAAGTATTGTAAAAGGGTACCAAACAGGCGTATGAACCATTTGCAGTGCCATTTTGTAAAATTTTCACGCGCGAATCCGATGCTTATTCCAGTCCTAAGTGTCGCCGCACACGAGCCACACGCCACAGTCACAAACGCCGCCTCGAGAAGCTAGAAGCGGCTACTAAAGTGGCTGAAGCGCGCGACAGCGGCCGACTAAGGTAAGGGAGAGAGGGGTGGGGAATAACGCGAGTGCCGTGTGGCGGCGTTTTGTATCGGCGTATTAAGTGGCCGGTGCGGGCCACAAGAAGCGAGCAACGACGATTTGTAGCGTGTGGCGGCCACCGGCGTACCGTGTGTGGCGAGTCCATATAAAATGTATGAAAACTACAAGAAATATGCCGGTGTTTTGTGGTTGTGGTTGATGGGCCGTGTGCGGCGACACTAAATATCGCTGTAGGTTTTTTGTTATGTGAGTTTAAACCGTACGAAAAGAAACTATGTTCTGAAAATCTCATACAAAACGGTAAAACATTAAATTCAATTTGTTATAAGTAGAGCTTGCCTAGATAATGTTTAAATCTATCAATATTTTGACAAATTTTATGGGTACGTAAGCAGAACGAGAAACACTTAAGCCAAACGTTTTGATGTAAACATAAATTTGATCTGCGCTATCCCCATTCTGTATTCAGTTCTAGTTTTCAGACCATTTGGTATTTTTCGATGGACTATGGCTGCAAAGCAAATTTCTGCTTTATACGTGACACAATAAGAAAGATATTAGTAGATCACTCATTTCGTCCATCATCATAGGCAGTTGCGTTGTATCAACACAGTGCGCGTTGCAAATCGTCTTATGTTTGAACACCATATGAAATAATGTATATTGATGCTATAGAAGCATCAAATACAAATTAAGAAAAGCTTTGAGTTATTCGCATTCTTGCTATGATACTTTTTGAAGTGAAACTTCTTTTCGTACAGGGTGTAAATGGAAAAACCCTATGGAAAAATTGTAACGGAAATGCGTCATGAGCGTCATACGACTAGAGAGATATATACATATATATATTCCGTTACAATTTTTCCATAGGGTTTATATATATATATGTGTGTGTGTGTGTGCGTGTGATGCATGCGCAGCTCTTCCTGACGAGCATGAAAGTTGGATGATAACTCGGCGAAGGCTGTAACGCTACGAGCGTCACGACCATCACACGCGACAATATATATTATACTTTTCATCCCCCTAAACGTTAAGGTCACCCCTAAATTTTTTTTTAGCCAATTTTTCTTATGAGCAAATCACGACTAAATACAAAATAAAAGAAAAACAATTAATATAGGGAGGGGCTCCCTTGAATTTTCCATTTATGTGTATATTTTTTATTATAATCTGCGAATAAAAAAGGTTACTGTCGTACCTCACCAGAACAATTAAAATTGATTGCACGTTTAATTTTCAGACACGGTTTTCACTGAAAACTATTTGTATTTCTTAGTGAGATACGTATAAAGGGAACTTCGAAGTTAAATTTAGTTTTTTAACATTTGCATGAGTCGGAGGATTGCACATAATTTTTGATTTCACTTTTTATTTACCTATCTATATTTTATATAATAATGGGAATAAATAACAGTATACTTCTGTGAGGAGTTCAAAGAGGCAATTGTTAGCTTGTTCCATTCGCGATCATAAAAGTTAAGCACCTTCGTCGTCGGTCGTCGGTACAAATAAAGGATAACCCAGAAAGTCTACAATATGGTTTCAACTGAGCTTGAGGGTGCAATGTGCGACAGCAAATTTACCCCGTAAAAGATATAACAATAATAATAATAAATTTTATTTTCTTTAACATTGGTTTAGTTACATTATATACTCATGATTGAAGCCACCTTTTAAGCAAATAATGCCTAAAATTACAGTTTGCTTATCGGTCTTTATGTTTAAACAAAAAAAGGGACTATATTATATTCTGTTATAGATTCTTTCTTTATTATAGATATTCTTTTAATGTAAACAAGATGGCAAACGAACATATGCTCTGCCTAAAGGCTTTACACTTCGGTAAGTACACTAGCAAGTTAACTTACGGCTTGTGTGCAAGGGCGGATCCAGAGGGGGGGTCATGGGGGTCATGACCCCCCCCCTGTGCTGGGTCATGGGGGACATGACCCCCCCCCCCTGGGCTAGGTCCATCTGTGCCCACTTCACAATTTGTACTTCGCAATCTGTACCCACTGTGACTTGACCCCGACTATATGACCCCCCCTGGCGCTCAAGCTGGATCCGCCCTTGCTTGTGTGACTATAGTTTTTATCAGCGTTAGTACAAGGATTTGGCAATGAAGAAGTACATCCTGCTAACTTAACTGTATAAAATTCTGAGAGGTTACATTGATTGTCCTCAAATTATTTTTAATATACCACGACCAAATTTCAGACCAGCTAACTATAAATTATTTAATTTAAAAACTTATAAAACCAACCTGGGTACGCACAGTTTTTTAAATAGGATTTGTGAAGAACATAATAAAATCTGTACTGGCTCCTTGGTAGGCGTAGATTTGTTCGCTTATTGATTGTGTAGGAAGGCCAAAGGGGAAGATCTTCCTCCGAGCTGGGTGATCGAGATCCGAGCTCGGGGGCCGCGGCCCGACTGATGTTTTTTTTTTGTTTTGTTTCCTCCCAGGCGGGGGAGCGGGTGTGAAATCCTCATGGATACCCTACAGCCGGCTGTAGGGTTATGTCAGACTTACTGACTAAAACACACCCGTGGGGGATTCCTATGGCCTTAGGGGCCTTACAGGCTTCATCTGATGCGATCAACCCCTGAGAAGGGGATGATGCAGCCGACTGATGTTGGTCGGGTATTGTATATACGAACTGTTGGCCGCCGAATTTCACTTGTGCGATGTAGGCTTCCATACTATTTGAGTGCAGCGCCGGTAGCGCCATCTCTTGAAGAGGCGAGTGATTAATTTCTCTATGTTGGTTATATGTGGGGTATGTCGATGTCGCCGCCACAATTGCATTTAGGAGGACTTTGCTATCGAGCATTGATTGTGAAACTTGATTGAAGTTAGTTTTATGTATGTTTTTTATACCTAGTTTTTATCAATAATTTTATAGAAATAAGAGTTGTGTATGCCTGCGACTGTTTTTGTACATCTTTATGTATAATGTATGTTTTTTTTTTAATTATGTTGGGTGTAAAAATGTTGGCATGCTTTGGCATAAATAAATAAATAACTCTCCGATTTCTAAATTCGCTACTATACTTACCGAAGTGTAAATCAGCCTTAATTCTAAGCGGTCACTATACTGCAATAAATACATAATAGTGTGTGATTTGACTGCTGTGTCTGTCTTGTTTCATTTTGTATTTTTATATTACATATTTATCTGTGGTTAACGGTGTTAGCTTCATAATTAATAAGATAACGTTTACCTGGACTTATAAGTATATCATATATAGTAATATTAAGGCTGCGATCGTTGAAGTTAAGCAACTTTCGCAGTGGTCGGTCATTGGATGGGTGACCAAAAATCTTCTATCTCGAGTTCCTGCGTGTTTCGGAAGGCACGCTAAGCCGTCGGTCCCGGCTGCATCTGCAGTCGTTAGCACCGGCTGATCAGCACAGGGCCCGAGTGGTGGGGCATGGCCCAATCTCCCTATTCCATCCATAGGGAAGGCCTGTGCCCCAGCAGTGGGGACCTTAATAGGCTGATGTTGATTACCTTCTTTGACCAGTTTCTTCACATCTGGCATCCATACAACTTAAGATCAGGTGAAGCAGACTTATTTGCCAGAAATAGTTTATCTTTGTACCTTTCCGAAATTATAAATATACCGCGACACCTCTGCGATTTTCCGCCCGAGTTTTGTCGCATGTAATCAGTAGTCTTGTGAGTGCTAAAATAACCTGTGCATAGAAAATCAATGATTCATTCTATAATGACGTAGCAACGATAAATATATAAATTCGAAGGTCTATTTCTTGTCGTAGCTCAGTTGACAGAGCGAGCGCACACCGAGCGGTTGTCTTGGAAAACAAACAAGAAAATATAAAAAAAAATTGTATGTGCCAGCTCCGACGCACGACTGGAGTTTACATATAATTATTTTTTTATTTAAAATATAATATTATCTTAATAAGTAACAAAAATGGTTATAAAAAAATAATTATGTCACTTAATCTTTTACGTACAATAATAAATAGTACATGAAAATTATTTAAACAATATCTAAATTCAGTTCAGATTTTAAAAAAATTATTAATGTCAATCCGTCATCTTTGTTTGTCAAAGTTGCGCGACATAGGATGCGCACCAAAAACGTAACGAGGTCATTCATCGATAGATTTTATTCCTCACATTTTTCTCATACCGGGCCCCTTATATATGCAAATCGATTCTTAATGAGTAAACTCCAAAAAAAGAAAAACATGGACATTGCTATTCCTGCATTTTCATAATAATTCACGCTCCATAAAATTAGCTACGTAAAAGAACACCTTTTTTTTTTAAATTCCAATAAATTAAAACCTCTTTCTTTAATTCTTTTTTTAAAATCTAAGCGGCCTGTAACTATGTCCAGATCACAATGAAGCAAACGCTTCGGTTCTAATCTAAATTTGAAATCCGTGACGTCACATTCTCGCGCCATGACAAACGCTTGCGCATACTTGCCCAATTCTGTACAGCCAGTGACCTATATTTAGCGAGAAGTGGGAAGGACAAAATATCGGTGGGTGTGCTTTGCCCGGATACATGAAATGGGCGATCACCTTGCCTCTCGCTCTTTTAGTGACCCGATGACAGAGATATAATGCTCTCTCTGAAATAGTCTAGTCGCTATTTTTGAATGAGTTCGTTCTATTCTTTGGTTTATTACTGGCCTGTTACATGTTTTCTTGTTAAACTTTGTGAACTACCCAATAATTGGTAAAACCACAATAAAGTTAATATCGTGGGTAATTTTAATCTAAGTCCAAAATCAATTCCGACAGGTCCTTTCTATCTTACAAAAACCAGGGCTATTAGGTATAAATTAATACAGAAAACATTTACAAAAAAATTATGGTCGTTGCCGAGAGCTTATAAGATAGCGTTTTTATTTAAAGAAGTAGAATGCATGAACACAGCTGAATAACGGAAATGCCCTTAATCAACGACTTCCGAATAATTAAGCGGAAGATATTCCTAAATAACTAAACTCCCAGACACATCCATTGGTCCACCTAGCATTTTAAGTTTTGGCTAGTGGCCCGCCCTCGCTTCGCTTCGGTGTAGAGCTGTAGTGTAGGTAGACTATAGTTTTTCTTCTCAGGCTTGTATAATACACAATGAATTACTTTATATAATTATTTTTTTCACCTTTTAAACCTTCCCTTGACCTCCACGAACATTTCAAGACCAAGATAAGATAAATCCGTTCAGCCGTTCTCGAGTTTTAGCGAGACTAACGAACGGCAATTGATTTTTATATCTTACTAGCTGACCCAGCGTACTTCGTATTGCTTACAATAATTTGGAAGAAATGATAAACGACGAACGTCAAATGTTTGACAGGAATATACACATAGCCATCTGTCGGATCCAATGTAAAACATTCCAAAATCAACAACTACTAATAAATTAAAAATTAATTAAAAAAAACATTGTCCAGCAGACAAAATTGTGAATCTAAACCATTCTCAGATCCCCTTGAACACACACAAAAAAATTCATCAAAATCGGTCCAGTCGTTTAAGAGAAGTTCAGTGACATACACACTCACAGAAGAATTATATATATAAAGACTAGCGGCCCGCCCTCGCTTCGCTTCGGTGTAGAGCTGAAGTGTAGACTACAGTTTTCCCAAGGAGCAAGGTCCCGACCGAAACCCTACGTAAACCCGTAAAAAACCGCCTATAAAAACACTGGATATAACGAAATACCGCTTAAAACGACTTATAGCCAATGAATATTGATAAGGTTCATATGGATATTCATTGGCTATACCGACTAACCATTTTACTTGTTCCACCAAAACAAAATATACTGTAGGTAGGTATTTAAATCTAAAGAAAAGTTTACTAGAAAAAAATCCACGCGGACCAGGCGACAATGCGAAGAGATGGCGCTGCCTTGCAGCTTAAGGTTAGGAAAATTTCGACGCGGCCAATGGGGCCGTGGTAGCATAATGGTCAGTGCATTCACCCGGATTGCGAAGGGTGCGGGTTCGAGTCCCGTCCGCTGCCTGGTCCGCGTGGATTTTTTTTCTAGTAAACTGTTCTTAAGATTTAAACATCTAGCAGTTAAATGCTTAAAAATAAATAGAAACATAACTGTAGGTAGGTACTTCCATTTTTTCATAGTAAACTTATTACTTCTTTTTTCGATATTTTATACGAAAACAAGCATATATTCATTATCTATAACCATACTACATACATACATATGACAATAATATGATTACTTTTGTATATTACTTATAACAACTACCGGACATAACGTCCGAAGTTATATGGTCCCTTCAATGCCGTTATATCCGGTTTCCACTGTATTTCCAACACACACCAATTTAACCTAGCCCCAAAGTAAGTACTGTAGACTTGTGTTATATATGGATACTACGGCAACATAAAGAATACATGTATAAGTATATTTATATAGATACTAGCTGTCCCAGCGAACTTCGTACCGCCATAAAAAATAGGGGTTGGTGGTAAAAGGGCGAAAATTTTGGGTTATATTTATTTTTGTATTATGTATCATAAAAAAATTAAAAAATAAAAAATTATCTAAAATTAAAAAAGAAATAGGGGTGGATTATCCTTAACATTTAGGGGGATGAAAAATAGATGTTGTCCGATTCTCAGCGACCTACTGAATATGATATATAATAATCACGAAAATCGGTCGAGCCGTTTCGGAGGAGTTTGACCACAAACACCGCGACACGAGAATTTTATATATTAGATACATATTAAACATCCATGACTGGAGAACGGACACTCGTATTCATCGCACAAACATCTGCCCCTACCAAGATTCGAACCCTCCCTTGGGACCTCTCGAGTAGGCGACACCTTGCAAACCGGCGTAAAACCACCCGGCCTCGGAGGTCCTCAAATTAATATCATTGGGGATTATAATAAACTAGCAAACCAGTGAATCAAATGTTCACCAAAACCTGATTTAAAAAAAAAAAATGTATTTAATTAATTGAGAACTTCGGAGATTTTGTGTGGTTTCGTTTGAAATTCGTGATTTCTCGAAAACCGGAAGTGCTACGTTACTCAAATCCGGTTTGTAGTCTTATCAGACTATTCTTAACTTATAACTTAAATATTCTCTTTATCTATCTCTTACGGTTTGGCCGCTGAAACAGCACCACAGCCAGACGGACGGACTTGTCTAATAGATAAGAGATAAAAAAAAATGAATTTGATTCTGAATCAATTACGAAAGTAACATTATTTTATTAATTAGCTAACTTATAGTTCATCGATATATCAATCGTACATACAAATGACCTGTCCCTAAATTAGTTTATCGACATGAATTGCGAGTGACTAATAAATCAACTACTACCACAGTGTAGGAGGAAGCGGAGCGGTTTTATTTAAGTTGTGAGTTTAAGAAGCCGTATAATTCAGAAACTTTATAGAGAAAATTATTTGTAAAGTTGACTGGAGAATGAACTGTATTTTTAAACTTCCTTTAAAAAGGAAGAGGATCTGTATTCTCCGGTATGCTTTTTTATGTTTGTGAGTAGAATACATAAAATTCAAAATTCAATATCGTTTATTCAGTCTAGGCTGTTACAAGCACTTGTGAATGTCGAAAAGCTACGCCATCGGTTCGCAAAACTACGGCGGGAGACCTTGTACTGAGAAGAACCGGCAAGAAACTCAGCAAGGGCTGCTTTTTTCTCCCTGTTTTATTTCATACAGTGTCGTCCAATTGAAAGTTGGCATCAAACTTGCAAACATGTGTTGAGGTCAACTTCCATCACATAATGTCAAATATGTAACAATCAATGAATTTACTAACAATAAGTGCAAAGATAAGTCCCAAAATAGCAAGAAACAATTTTCAAAACAAAATGAACAAGTATATGAAAGGGAGTAAGTGCAAGGTTCTCTTCAAAACTCTTTCTAAGGCTGGGAGCCTTAGTTTTAATATAACTTTTGAAAAATTATCTACAGGTAAAATTACAACCAGGACGTTTTATCATTCAAATATGGATTGACAGTATAATATCCTTTCTTAAGTAAACAATTCTTAATGTGTATTTTAAATTTATGAGGAGGCAAATCAAGGATATCAATAGGAATCTTATTATAGAAATGTATACCTTGACCTATAAATGATTTATGAACCTTCTGTAACCTGTAATTTGGTATCTTGAGTTTATTTTTATTCCTTGTATTAAAAGAATGTATGTCACTGTGTTTTAGATAATAGTTAATATTGCTTCGAACAAAAAGTATGCAATTATAAATGAATTGAGAAGCAACAGTCAAAATCCCGATTTCTTTAAATTTTTCTCTAAGAGATGTTCTAGAACTAAGTTGATAAATAGCCCTTATAGCTCTTTTTTGCAAGATAAATATAGTTTCAATATCGGCTGCTGATCCCCAGAGAATAATACCATAGGATACAATACTATGAAAGTAACTAAAGTATACAGTTCTAGCAGTAGCTACATCAGTAAGTTGTCTTATTTTACGTATGGCATAGGCTGCTGAACTAAGTTTACCAGCTAGCAGAGAAATATGAGGATACCATTGCAATTTCGAGTCTATGGTTATACCTAAGAATATCGTTGACTCAACTAAATCTAGGTTTTCATTGTTTAATTTAATTCTAATGGTTTCGCTTCTAACATTAGGTAAAGTGAATTTAATGCATTTGGTTTTATTTGCATTTAATTTTAAGTTATTTACATTAAGAGCCCTATTACAAATCTGCACTCTGCGAGAATGGGTATTTGAAGCGTTCCCGACAACTTATTGAAGGTCACGAGTTTACAATACTGTGTTGAACCTACAACCAAGCGATTTTGATACTTTTTTCGTTTTGTTTTCTATCTGGTTGTATAGTACGGTATAGCATATTATTATAGTTACTAATAATATAAAATGAATTTATTTACCTACTTAAATATGCCTATGTATCATATCTTTGACTACTAGGATATTTTTTACGGTGTCATATCTTTTGACTCCCAGAATATTTTTTTTCGGTGTTATAATAAAAAAGGTTAGATTTTAATAGATCTATCGATTCATACTAATTACATTGTTGGCGGAGCTGGGTGTGTTTTGCCCATTGTCCTTTCAATCAAATCGATCTAATGGTTTTTGTGTGAAAAAGCAACAGTCATGAGCTTATTTCAGATTCATCATATTATAACCTGCCCGCTGAGAGAATGCGTTCTTGGCATTTGTCAGTTAGTCATATTATAACGGTATTTTACTCTTAGCCACCGCGGTATCCTGCTATGAGGTGGCCAATAGGAATACCCTGTTACGAGTAACTCACAGATGTCAGAAATGTACTCCCTCAAAAATAAAACGCTTTTCTTGTAACGAATCAAACTCTCATTTATTTAGTCTAGGCTGTTACAAGTATTTTTGAATGACGAAATGCTATGCCACCGGTTCGCAAATCTACGGCGGGAGACCTTGTACTGAGAAGAACCGGCAAGAAACTCAGCAAGGGCTCTTTTTCTCCCTGCCATTATATACAAAGCCGTCAAACTTAAAAATGACTTTAATATGAGACAATTCATGAAGTCATTTTCCGTTACAAACACACATAACATATATAAAAAATACTAACACTTTAAAAATACTTATTTAACACATACTTTAAGAACGACGTGTAGGACACTTAAGACATAATAAAAAAGTACGATTACAGTCAAATATAACGATATCATTATCAGCCGACGGACGTCCACTGCTGGGCATAGGCCTCCTCAAGGGATTTCCATAAGAAACGATCCTGCGCTCTCCGCATCCAGTAGGTCCCCCTGACTCGCTTGATGTCGTCACTCCACCTCGTGAGGGGTCTACCGACACTGCGCTTCCCGGTTCCAGGTCGCCATTGAAGATCCTTGGGACCCCATTTAATGTAGCAAGAGCAGACCCATCTCCGCTGGTAGCACCCATTAACCAGCATGACGCATGAACCAGCCATCGCTTCGCTCAACCATGTTTTAGGGAACGTAACGATCCGCCTCACATGACACCGCCAAAGAGACTTTTAAGAGAGCATGACTATTCCCAATTACATATGGATGCTAGATTGCAAATAGAAAAAAAAAGAAATAAGTACCTGTGTACATTATTACAAAAAACACAACTGCAGGACATATGCATGTGATTACCTATACACTATTACATCTTAAATAGAAAAATAATATGTAGTTGTTGACCTACATTTGATTGCTGTGTCAAAAATCAATTAATTATCATTACAATAATACAGTAGTGATAATGTCGGGATATTTTCTTTATCCATCGGAAATAATAATGCTTTCTTGGCAGAGAAGTTATTCATTCTGAAACAGTGACATTATAAATGATTAGTGCTGAATATCTCTTATACTTTAGCAGGGTTGATAGAGTTTCACATCAGGTGCACCAGACATTCGATTTTTAGGTCATTACAAAATACTCATTGTGTCTACATTTGTATCTCTTCCAGTTTGGTTGGGCTGCTATGGTTCCAAATTAGTTATTCCTATCTTCAAAATAATATTTATTACAGAGGACGAATAGCAATACAAAAACAAAATTTCATCAAAATCATAAGAAGACAATTTAAAAAAAATGCAAAATTGGCTCGTTTACATTTTTATTATATGTTAATATTATATATGTATGGTATACCAAAAATAAATATTAATATTAAAAGAATAATTGAACACAATGCTATGTAGATTCCATATAAAACAAACACTTAAAAGAATTATACTTACCTGATCAAAACTTGTTGGTCGCACTATACTCTGACGCTCGTTCGATTATGGCGCAAAAAATAAGAAAAAATTTGACACAAGTCCGACGCTGAGGAGCGCTCGCGCAGTACTGAGTTCGGACGACCGGCGCATCGCATTTTGTAGTAATTTTGCAGTTGTATTTATCGTATTAATTGAAATAAGTGAATAAATTCATGCTTTAAAATTATAAAATCTTTATTCCTCATGAAGTAACAATTGTTCTGGTATAAATTTTGCTTAGTAATATTATCGTAAGTAGGAGTAAATCGCAATTAACTTTAAGCGATTTTCGAAGATTTTTAGGTTTAGAATAAGTTTTTTTCTATATTAAATCAAAGATATTTCAAAATTCTAAGGCCGCTACGAACTATATGACTATATAGGAGATAACATTCTCATTTTTTATTTAATTTGCTTAGAACAGTAGTTCCATCCAGGAGCTCAAAAAAGTGCCTTCGCGCATTTTAGGAAAATCTTTCTCTGCAATTTTGGATTTAATTATAAAGTTAAGCAAAATTTACAAAAAGCGAGGCCGCTACGAACTAGGCCAATAGTTATTCTGCACTATTCAATAGATCAAAATTGTTAATGTATATTTGTTTCTGAGATCAAGAACGCCAATTTATGCAAAAATCACAGTCGAGATGTAATATGCCTCTTAAACCAGTGCAATACTTGTGAGAGAGCATTATTATATATACATACATACAGAAATAAATATATATATATATATACATACAGAAATCGCCGAGACTTCTGCTCCAATTTTGCGTGATTTGTTTTTCCGATGCGAAATAGGAGGAATGGTCATTTGGTCCCATAAAAAAATAATTCTGCACGTACGCACTGCAATAACTTGCACGACCTTAGTTCTACACGTACTCATATTACGTAAACATTTCTGATCCGATTTGAGTTATTCTTTTTTGTTCGAGTTCGAGTATCTCCCTTGATATTTGGTCCCATTAAAATTTTATTTAGTTTGATCGAATAGTTTTCATTTTATGAGCATTTTTGTTTTCTTGGAGGATGTAAACTTCACGATACTTTGTGTACGGCTGGTTTTAGGCGTTTTATATGTAGGTGCTTTACACTAAAAAGGATGAATTAAAAATGCAAAATAAAACCGGCTTCAAAACAAAGATATTAATAAAAATATTTATAGTGCTTACTTTGGGGTTAGGGTTAATTGGTGTGTGTTGGAATATTTAAAAAAATATTCGGATCATAATGAAATCAAGTGCCAACTACAAAAGAAACGATTGATTAATTAGTTGCGGCAAGCGTAATTTTTGTGTTTCTGTATCATAAATTCAGTTTTGTACTCTTCAGTGATAAAAATCTAAAATAACAATTTATCAAACTTACAATTTATGATATCAAAAACACACGATTTTTCTTTCCCTAATCGTATTTGTGCTAAAACTGTGATTAATTACAGGTGATTTGCCTCGCAATTCTGGTTCGCGCGATTAAACCAGGGTGTTTGCAGAGGAATTGTGAGTACCCTTGTATTTCATAAAGTGCTAAAATCTGTCTAGTTGTAGAAAATGTGGATAGGATATCTGAGCGTAGCAAATCTCCTTTGCCGGTTTTAGAAAATATCAGTGATAATGTGATTCACGATTTAAATAAAAAACGCGGTACAATCAAGGGTAGATTGACATTTTTTACGAAATTTGTAAAGTCCTTTAACGGCCAACCGTTAAATGATAGGCAGTTAAAAGAATTAAAATTGGATAGAATAGGGAGTTTATGCCCTGACCCACCACGCGGGCCCAGTGCGGATTGGTGGGTGCTAACAACTGCAGATGCAGTCGGGGCCAACGGCTTAACGTGCCTTCCGAATAAAAGCTTGAAATACGCTTCAGCTCAGCACGTCGCGTCGCTCGTAAACACATCCTGTAGCTTACGAATATGCGTCAGATAGAATGCAACGCGATCGCTCAATTGCCAAGAGGTGCAATTGAAGTGCACAAATAGATGATTATATTTGTTGGATTAATGATACCTAATAAATTATTGATTTTAGTTATTTTGATCACCCTTCATAATCATAATAAATAAATATTTCTAACACTCACACCAATTAGCCTAGCCCCAGAGTAAGCACTGTAAGGCTTGTGTTATGGGATACTAGGGTAACGGATAGAATACATATACTGATACATATATAAGTATATTTATTTATATAGAAATACATATTAAACATCCATGACTGGAGTACAAATGCTCGAATTCATCACACAAACATCTGCCCCCACCGGGATTCGAACTCGGAACCTCTCGAATTGGCGACACCATGAAACCCGGCGTACAAACCACTTGACCATGGAGGTCGTCAAATAAAATTTAAAAGAATAACGTAAACTGTGCAATGACTATCATATACATTATCAAGAAATTAGCTTGACACTCGCCAATTCTCGCCTTGAGGTCCCTTAGGATCTCG
Source organism: Chilo suppressalis (assembly GCA_902850365.2). Taxonomy (NCBI): domain Eukaryota; kingdom Metazoa; phylum Arthropoda; class Insecta; order Lepidoptera; family Crambidae; genus Chilo; species Chilo suppressalis. Next base: position 24,407,076 of record OU963904.1, on the reverse strand, counting down.
CCGTCCCCAAACCCGGTGACGCTGTAAAGGTCATCTGCGACCAACAGCATACACACTAAAAAAAAGTAGTTGAAACGCAATAAACTTTTCTGATTTCTGATAACTCTAGCAAAGGTCATATATCAGATGGGTGCTCAAAAACCCAAACATGTACTCTCGATTTCGTTTAGTGCTTCAAAAAGAATTACTTATTTCAAATATTAAATATTAATATCTCTTATCTATTAGACAAGTCCGTCTGTCTGTGGTGCTGTTTCAGCGGCCAAACCTTAAGAGATAGATAAAGAGAATATTTAAGTTATAAGTTAAGAATAGTCTGATAAGACTACAAACCGGATTTGAGTAACGTAGCACTTCCGGTTTTCGAGAAATCAGGTTTTGGTGAACATTTGGTTTACTGGTTTGCTAGTTAAATATAATATAAGCGACGCAAATATTCAGCTCTCAATGAGAGCTACATATTTGTGCCGTTTGGTGTTGAGACTATGGGCCCATGGGGACCAAGCGCTCGTCCCCTTTTTAAGGAATTGTCAAAGAGGCTCACCGAAGTGACTGGTGATCAAAAGGCTGGCAGCTATGTTGGTCAACGGAACAGCCTTGCCATCCAACGCGGCAATGCTGCCAGCCTATTGGGCACCATTCCTGATGGCGGCGCTGGGGGTGATATATTTTTTATTTTGTAAATTATTTATTTATGTAGGTAAGTAGGTTAAGCTATATAGTTTTTAAGTTTGTGTTGTTTTAATGTATTGTAATATAATCTTTGTATAAATAATCTGAAATAAAGGTAACTTATTTCAATATTTTCTCCGTACATACCACTCGAGTGACAGAGGATTCGTTAATACGGGTAAATTAGTGGTAAAGTCTAACTTATGACTGCATCAGTACCCTTAGCATGAAACAATATCGAATTCGAATAGATTGCGTTCGAGTCCGAAATGCCATTGTCCAATTTTGTATGGAAACTTGAACAGCAGTGCCACAAGAGACGTAACGAGAACTAAAATCAGTACACAATAGACAATGACATTTCGGACTCTCAAACTATTCGAATTCGATATTGGTTCGTGCTAAGGGTACATATCATAATATATATATATATATATATACAGGTTGTTACAAAAGTCCGAAATAAAACTTTAGGGTTTGGTTGTGTTCCTTGTATAGAATTACCTACGAAAGTTTGACGCCTTTCAGACCACTTTTATTTTCTAATAAAAGTCGTTTTACTAATAATATCGTTTTACACCTGCCTATGACAACCCTATAAATGCGTACGATTACTACTACCTAAACAGACCCCATCTCTCCCCCAGGCGCCCCGCTCAGATACCTACAAATTTTTATTTCGGAATACATACCTACAAATTTTATTTCGGAATTCTGTAACATCCTGTATAAATACAATTTTGTTGCTACTTTAAGCAAAAAAAATATTATGTACTAAAAAATAAAATGTAGAAAGCTAGATGTATTTAATATCGTTGGCTAGAACATAATAGATTTCCCACTCGAGTTGGAGCAGTGTCTGGGGAATTGGCTTATAATATAGGCAGTGCTCAAGTCATTCTCTGATATTGCAAGCATACAATGGTCAGCAAGCATAGGCTACGACAGCCGCATCCCATAAGATACTTACATATTTGCCGTCCTGTGTACATAAAAAATAATGCAATCCCTATTGAAACCTTGACTATAACTGAAGCTAACATTGACAAAAATAAAGAAAAATAATGATAATAATAAAAATGTTTATCAATTACAAATTACAAAAAAAGGACGGGTTGCACTCCGGGAGTGTCGGCAGAAGTGAATACTTGAATATTAACGTTGTGCATTTTTGATTGGAATGGTTAGGGAATAATTTTGCACGAATTGCTTCAAATATCAGTATAAACTAACATGAATACAATATTTATTTATTACGCTATCGTACACAAACATGACAATTTATATTACATTAATAAAGTTTATCTCTCAGAATAATCAACTTACATGAATCACATTTAAACGCACCCAGCGACATTTATTGTAAAAAAATGCATTTTCTTCGCAATAAAGCTGCCACGTGGACGTCCTAGATAGAGATTTATTATTATAATACGATAAAATAAAATATAACAATGTTTGGTCCAATATATTGAAAGTCAACAACCTTTCCAATTTTATTGTGTGCCATGATGCGATCAGCCCACGTGTTTAACCTGACGCGAGTTTAACATTTTTTATCCATACAAAAGAAAGTGTACAACGCCGCTAAAGAAGTTTTCTCTTCAAAAATATTTAAATTACACAGGGATTTTGAACCAAGCAAGTCATTGCTCAGTAGATATAAGTAGTGAGAGTCACGACACTGTTTTTCAGCAGAAGCCTTACTTAGCCTTAGGTTAAATACTGGCAAAGTTATAAATAAAATAGCCCTGTTTATGTTCTTTTGCCTGATTACCTTTAAATTGAAAGACTTATTGACACAAATAAATAAATATTACACAGTACCACTTTACCGAACGTTCTTACAGTTATATCATTATGTCTGCTTCCGTCAGAAGACGAAATGTTGAAATAACTCTGACGTAGGTGAAGCCCGCACCATAAATCCCGATAAATCTAGATTCCAGACAGAAATAACAAATATCTGACTGGATTTAAATTCTTAAGCATCTTTGGGATGGCCTTGAACGTTGCACCGACATAAGACGTTATCTTTCAGTTAGAAACAAGTGATATGTGTGTTACAGACTTCTAGATATGTATATAATACGATAATATCCATATCCATTATGGGATTGGCAGATATTCAAAGGAAGCATACATATCTAAATAATAATAATAATGTTTATTCATCAAATCTTACAAGTACTACTACAATATCATCTTAAAATAAACAAGGAATGGTTTGCTATCTTATAGTCTTATAAGTAGGACCCCTGACTTTCATGCTAGGTAAGACCTGTATTATGAAAGGCAGTGGTTCGATTTGAGACACCGGATGATTACAAAAACGTTATTGATTAATGTGTGTGTGTATGTGTGTGTGAGTGAGTATGTGTTTGTGTGTATATGTGAGATATTGTGTGTGTTGTAATAATTTCATCTATATATCTAAATAACATAATTGTCATTTATTACACTAAAGATCGTTGCCAATAACCTTTGCTCAATTAGGAAATATATAAGAATAATCTTTAAAGAGCTCAGTTTCGAGTTCAGAGAAAGTTGATTATTACAAACAAGTCCTGCAAAAAAGCTTTGTATTGTTTAACTTCTATTCCATACATTTGTCTTTATATTTTCTGCTTCCTTGCTTTTTTATCTCCTATCTACTCTTTTATATGTATAACTATTTTCTCTACCATACTCTCTTTTGTCTCTTATTTTTCGTCTCCTATCAGCATCGTATAGCTCCGGATATAACAATAGATGCTCTTTATTTATATAAGAAGCATTAAAACCTTTGTCTTTAAAAATTACATATTCCTGACCTGACCAGACTCTCGGGTGCTTGGCCAGTTGGGAATCGGGTGCCACTACCAGACCCGCGCTCCCGGCGTGCATTAGGGGGACCTCAGTCCTCAGAATATATGCCGGGTGCTGGAGTATTGTCTGGTTTTTACTGGCCCTATTAAGGGCGTTAGGTAGGGTCCTCCTCATCAAGCCCCAGGGCTGACTGAAATAAGCAGGGAGGGGTACTTTGTGGTTGAAGGATACGTGAGGCATTTTCCAGACATAAAAAAATGATTTCTCTGAATGGAGGTTAAAAACAATGGAAAGAGCAGTATGGATTTACAAATATTTTTATTGTTTCATGTTAAGTTGTAAATATTTTGCTTGGATCACAAAAATCTTGGTAAATTAATCCTTATATATTAAAATGCAGCATTTAATAAGGCCAGTGACTAATAACTAAGGTTTAACACATCCTTTTCCACACATGTGATACTATTTTCCTGGTAAGACTTTTTTTCGGTAGGCACTTCAGCGTTTGAGTCAATGGGGCTCTTAATTTTGATTTCAGCGTTTGAGTCAATGGGACTCTTCATTTTGATTTCAGCGTTTGAGTCAATGGGGCTCCTAATTTTGATTTCAGCGTTTGCGTCAACGTTGCTCTTCATTTTGATTTCAGCGTTTGAGTCAATGGAGCTCTTGATTTTCACTTCAGCATTTGAGTCAATGGAGCTCTTGACTTTTGGTTTGACAAAGATCGCCCAAAATTTTCCTAAGATCGACATGATGCTGATAACTGAGAGCCCAAGAAGAAAACCCTGTGGCAAAATCGAAAATATTTCACAAATTTAATAACTATATTAAACATTTATTAAAGTTTTTGGAAATTTACAATAAGTATAGGGTAATTCACAACTATATGAAGGGAAATACTCGTAGTATCACTGAAATGCACAAATAGAGATAATACAATAAATTATTTTGATTCTCATCGTCAGCTGATGGACGTCCACTGCTGGATATAGACCTACTCTAATACTTTGATTCTAATAGTAACAAATTGCTATTGTAGATTCTTAAGATAATAAGTATCAATGTGTTATGGAAAAGTCCCCGATAATGCGAGGTAATCAGACACGATTAAGTTGCCCACCGTTGCCTAAAGTAAGACAACGTAGACTTGGCTATATTTTAAATTATTTTGACAGAAATTTGTAGTAGGGGCCGTTACTAGGACCCTAACGACTGTCAATATGTCAATTAGTCACGGGACGATTGTCAGGAGATAATTATTAAAATACGTCAATATGATGTGAATGCCTTTATTGCACTGTCATATAATGTAAAATATTGTTCTTAAACCAATTAGTGGGTCAACTGTGTCAGCAGTTTAGAGTGCATCGACTCGGAATGCAAACTTAATAAAATATAATTAAAATGGCTTGTACATTTGTAATACGATCAATTGGGGGGCAATGTAACAAGGGTCACAGTGTAACATAAGGAATACCTCTGCCCTTCTTTTAATTGTCTATGGTCTGTCTTGACGTGTCTTATTAGTTTCATATGCGACCAGTCATCAGACGTCAAATTACCAGGTATGTTACAGACCGTGGTTACAGAGATAGTATGGTTTCCAATTACAGAGCATAATGCGACTCAGTGCCGCACAATGCCCAATTATGCTGATGCTTAATTGGAACGTGAATTAGTTTTCAAATGCACCAGAAGAATGCGCTAAGTTCAGTGTTGAAAAAAAAAGTCAATGTTTGTACTTTCATCCATACTTATATTTATTTTTTAACAGTTTGAATGAACTTTGATTATTTAAAAAAAAACTATTTAATGAAACGAAAGCTTTAATAATTTTTCAACAATAAATAATATTACTAACGATAACATATAAATAAAACATTTCGATCAATGCCAACTTAAAGAAAAAACACTTGTTAATTTTCTGTCTCTAAGTTGGTACGATTGCACGCATCACGCGAAAGCATCACTTTTGAGAGTGCTCAATTGTGCGAAGCGTTGCTGTAGTTGGAACACTCAACGTTAAGCATTATGCCGCATAATGCCCTATAATGCTGTAATTGGAAAGCAACCATATTCTTCATGTAACAATGTGGACACTTAACCTTATAACCAATTTCTGGCAGACTAATTTCAAAAATATCGACAAATCTAATTATCTAATAATAATAATATCTTGACCCTACTCACCACACTCCCTCCAAGATCTGACATGAATGTATTCCAATCGTAATTATAACGTTCTTCGAAAACGGACACCATCATTGTATTGAAGTATATGTAAAACTGGAACATTGAATTCGGTAATTAGATTTTTTGAATGTAAAGAATATATTGGAAAGGATTATCAAAGGAAGCATATTTTTTTTATTGAAGCTTTTTTGGTAAGGAACTCCTCTGTAATAGTGTAGAGAGCAGGGGGCTATTCGCCGGAAAGACTTTGGAAAACGCTAACGCTATCGATTTTATTTTGTTATTTCTGACCGCCGAAGGTTTTTAAATACCTCACGCTCATTTTTTTAAATATTTTTATTACCAATGAAAAAGAAAAAAAAAATAGCGCGAGGCATTTGAAATCCTCAGGCGACTAGAAATAACAAAATGAAATCGTAAGCGTTAGCGTTTTCCAAAGCATTTCCGTTAGGCGAATGGCTTAATTCATTTTCCAGGTTCCTTAATAATTTAGGCACTATAGTTTACATTAAGGTATACAGAGGTAAACTTTATGGTATGTTTTAAAAAATAGTATAATAGTTATTAATATTATTCGCTATGTGCACGACAGTAGCGCCACCTACAATGCGCAACTTTCCGGGATTATGCCAAATAATGACATCAGTTTGTATTTTATTGATTTCTAGTAAATATAGTAAGGTAAAGATAAATAAAAATTATTATATATTGTATAATAATTTAAATAATGTCGGATTTCAATTCGGAATTCAGTACAGTCAATAATAACTCTTGTATTGATGTAATCTGGACTGAAACACTTGGGCATTGGTGCTTGTACGGTGGCTCTATTCGGCCAAAAGATTAAATTAGCAGTTGAACAAGCTAGATTTTGTAAGATCGAATGAAATATACGTGAGATTGTGGTTTTTTTGTACACCAAATAACACACTCAATGCTGAAAATGTCAAGCCAGTTTTCATTTTTATCAAAAAAATCAGAAGTCGGTCTTTAGTGGAAACTGTACATTTTCTCATAGTTAATCTTGTTAATAAAAACTCAAAATTGCTAAATGACACACCAGAAGGATCTAGGAATTCTTGATCATTTGTTATTGATGAAATACCAACAAATTCTTGACTTTTTGTTTCGGTAGATTGATCCTCATACGATTTTTTGTCAGTGCCACAGCTTTTATCTTTCTTTCTTGAATTATTTGTCATTAAAATTCTTGATGTTGGATCACAGTGATCACTGTAAATTAATCTAATACAAATAAAAGTTGTATCTCTTAATTTCGATTCAGAAAACATATTGACTTGACATCCTTGATCGATCATAAAAGGTTGAGTTTGATTTAATTCACTCCCTTCTTCAATTATTATTTGACTTGATGTGGTATCTGAGACTTTTGTGGTTCTTCGTTTTGTCAGCGTGTATATCTAGCTAGGACCTGTGAATCATTAACCTTCCTCTTTCGATATATTTCAGGGAATATCGTAGGAGCATAACTCGGATTTTCTTCCTCGTCTGATTTTTTGTTTCCCATAAAATGTTCACTACAAATTGTGTCGTCAGGTTTGGGATACCATGGCGACCCATCAACACTAAAATAATAAAGACAATAATGAATATCACATAAAATATATAGCGCAAATAAAATTGATCATAATTTAAGGTTATTTCGCTTACTTATTTCTTTTTATGGCATCTATCCATTTATTTCTTTGATTTAATTTCCAGTCCAATGTAGGAAATATATACACAGACTATTTGTGCCCTTATTTTTGCAATTCACAACACAACAACATCTATTAATAGGCATTTTAAAAATTTTTTGTTTATTACGAACTCCGTGCAAATTGACTTTACTTTCCCGGATTGTTGCGTATTTCTGCCACGATAAGCGCTGCGATCGCTTCACTATACCCCCACCATGTACTTCGCACATAGCGAATAGGGTAACCACTTGTTTTGCCTATTTAAAGTAATATGATTAAACGCTACCGTTGTTAGTACAAGACGGAACGAAATTGTTTTGCAAAAAAAATTCACAATAATATATTTAATATTCAAACAAAATCGTAAGTTAATAAGATTTTCCATAAATAGTTGTAATATCTTTTTAATTTATTATTATCTAAAACCCTAAAGGCTTTATGGAAAAATAATATTTATTATTTAATACTTAATAAAATATAAATAATATATTTAAGAAAGATCCATCTAATTATTTTATATAATTATTAGGTATTGTGGACCTAATTATATTCAGTTAAATAAAAATGATTTATTCTTAAAAAAACCGGCCAAGTACGAGTCGGACTCGCGCACCAAGGGTTCCGTTCAAACCTGAATTTTCAAAAATATTTTTTATTATATGATGAAACTAAAAATTTACGGATTTCGCAATTTTTCCTTTATCTGTACTATAAGACGTAACTTCGTACCAAATTTCAAGATTCTAAATTCACGGGAAGTACCCTGTAGGTTTTAAATCCCGTGCGAGTATAGAAAATTTGCGGCATAAACAGCAGTATCTTTTGAGTGCTTTGACTTAGAAGTATGTTGTTTTCACAGCTCCAATGGACACCAGACCTGAGTATTAGATATGAATTTCAGTTTGATACCTCCACGCCTTCCTGAGAAAAACGGTCTTGACAGACGTACGGCCGGACGGACGGACAACAAAGTGATCCTATAAGGGTTCCGTTTTTTCCTTTTGGGGTACGGAACCCTATAAAACGGTCCACCGCATTAAATATGGTAACACCGAGTTATAGACGCGGTTACGACAGCGCCATCTATTCACTCTAGGTGAATCTAGATGGCTTGCAAACTTCGCATACCGAATTTATTAAGGTTTCGTCACTTAGAAACTAGATGGCGTTGCCGACAATATATCATATTTATTTGGAGAAAAACTTTATTTTTAATGACACTTTTTATCGGCTTCCGAGCAGTAAACATCTCAGATACCTACTTTATCGAATTGTCTTTCATTTGGGCACATAATTTACAGACGCTCGGTGTAACAGTATTAACAGATCTAAGATACTTAATCTTATTTTCAGATATCACAGAAAAAAGAACTCGATCATTGCTTCTCGTCGGTAATTGGTGCCACTAACTTACCTGAGTCTGCAAAGCATCGTTCCCTATCTTTGCCGTCCACAGCTTGGTTTGCCCATCCCAGGCGAACGAATGGCGATCGTTGATAAAGCCATTGTAGAGATACGAGCGACAGAACCGCGGGCACACGCTAAAGTTATGGCTCTCGATGAAGCTGCAGAAGATAGTATGAAGGTAAATTATATTAAAGCCTTAGATTAAAACTAAAAGGGAAGATACAACACTCGCGGCTCATAAGGGATCTGCTTAAATTGTTATGCAAGACCATAATTCGCTTAGTCACAACTGGACATTCAAACACGCTGCATGTGCACTCAATATAACAATATTGCGTATATTCTGTGTTATAAAGATGAAACAATGCCTTCGATGTTTTTATAAAGAACACAAATAGTTTAAAATCACGGTTCGTCGTGAATGTTGTTTACGTAATCGCCATTTTGTTATTAAGAAAAGGACAACAATACAGCTCTAGACTCGGAAGCGGACTCGCTGTTTCGCTCGCGCTGCGTTGAAGACTTTAGTACCCCTAGCACGAACCAAAATCGAATTCGTAACGTTTGCGAGTCCGAAATGTCATTGTCAAATTTTGTATGGAAACTTGAACAGCAGCACCACAAAGTCGCACCACAGCAGCGTATCAACAATGGAATATTATCTGAAATTTTATATTACCTCATATAAGTTGAGATCAATCTTCTCATCGTTGTGAAGTTATGGCAGGCCGGTAAGTCGCTTCCTAATAACCATGGTCCCGAACACCCAGCGATTCGTTCTACTTCACTCCAGACACGCCGGGTGGTACACTGATGAAGATATATTTTTATAAGCATATGTTCTTTAAAAAACTTAAATGAGAGACTACTGACTTTAGCTCTGAGTTTTGCAAAAGCATGCCGTGATCTGAAGGTCTAAATTAGCGATGTTTGTACGAAACATGTTTATTTATTCCATACAAAACTAAAAAACTTTCATAAGATATCCTGTAAGTAATTTTGAGATTTAAACATTATGAATATAAATTTATGGGACGTGTTTTAAACCTCAAGCTAAATTTAAAGCAGACAAGCTTTACAAATTGTGTCTGTCCCCGTAGCATGAGCACCACAATTTACGCTATATCACGTTTTTTATCGCGTCTAACTGCCAAACTTCATAGTAATTTTACATTTGAGCGTGATAAAAACGCGATCTATAACATATCGAGGTGCTCATGCTAGGGAGCTGAGCCTTGTATGAACAAGAATTCACTGATGTATAGAATACTAACACTTCAACAACGACAACTACGACAGCTTCACTAAAGCTGTCGTAGTTGACGCAGGGTTTATGGGGAAATTTTTAAGTGTCGCCGCACACGAACCACACGCCACAGCCACAAACGCCGCCACGAGAAGCTAGAAGCGGCTACTAAAGTGGCTAAAGCGCGCGACAGCGGCCGATTTGCGCGAGTGACGTGTGGCGGCGTTTTGTATCGGCGCATTAAGTGGCCGGTGCGGGCAACAAGAAGCGAGCAACGACGATTTGTAGCGTGTGGCGGCCACCGGCGTACCGTGCATGGCAAGTCCATATAAAATGTATGAAAACTACAAGAAATATGCCGGTGGCGGCATTTTGTGGTTGTGGTCGGTGGCCCGTGTGCAGCGACACTAAGGCTTGCCTATGAATGAGCTTCCGCTTCTTTAGAAAAAATACCTCAAAATGAAAAAAGAAATCGGTTTTTCGAGTTAAAAATGTATCGAAATATAGTATTTCGCACATTATTGGCGCTGTAGCTGTCGTTGTCGACGCAGGGGTCGTCACTGCTGCTGATCATCACGTACTGGTTGACTGTAAGGCTCACGTCAATGGTCTCGCCCACTTTGAAATGAAAATAATTCACCAGCCCACCGTTGTGCACGGGGATCTCTGTTTACATAAAATTTTAGCAAAGATAAAAACAGGATTAAAGCACAAAGCTAAAATTCATACTGATTTTAAAAACATTGAACCATTGACAAAACATTGACGACCTCCGTGACCGAGTGTTTTTATACGCCGGGTTTCAAGGTGTGGCCATCTCGAGAGGTCCCGGGTTCGAATCCCGGTGGGGGCAGATGTTTGTGTGATGAATACGAGCATTTGTACTCCAGTCATGGATGTTTAATATGTATTTCTATATATTTATACTTATATATGTATCAACTTATGTATTCTATCCGTTACCCTAGCATCTCATAACACAAGCTTACAGTGCTTACTTTGGGGCTAGGCTAATTGGTGTGAGTGTTGGAAATATTTATTATACCCTTTACAACCGGAGAGCATATTTTCGTTTTTTTGTCATATGAATTATATATTCTGATTATTTAGAGTCCAAAGAATATAGGAAAAATATTTAAAAAAATTATGTACCCTTGGTTAACTGTCAAAATAACCCGCACGATCGTGACGATCAGGAATAATTTGACATCGTCGCGAACGTGACTTCTAAGGATGTTCTAAAGAATAGGTAAAAAAATCAAAGGAATTACTTATTTAATCAACTTAGTTTTATTTTTTATACAATAACTTGACAATAATATTACCAGTCTTTAAGTTTTTGTACTTATTTATCCAACGGTCAATATGATATCTATCAAAATATACGTATGTAGGTACATATTTCAAAACAGACACAAAATCTCAACATGAACTTAACATAAAATTTCTCTGGAAACTTAACAATAAACGACAAAGCATAAAGGAATAAATTGAGATCAACAAGTTAAATATATAAATTTGTAAATCGAATGACTAATTATAGCTCTTTGTATGGTAAAACCTATAGCAATCTTTTCCTCGTGAAAGGCACAAGTAGACGTTGCATTTTATACAACGAATTTTACTTCGACTGGTGCATGATTCTAGCCTGCAAGAGCGTGGAGCCGATAACTCATCAAAAGTAGGCAGATGATCATAACCGTCGTATCTTTTGGCATCAGAAGGTTTAGGTGGCATATATTTTTTCTTCACTGGTGGCTGCTCATCCTCTGTGTCGCTGTCGTTATCCAGTTGCCGGCTACGCGTTGGTGTATTTAACCAAGTATCTGCTACTTCCATTTTAAAATCTAGAAGGGCTAATATTTTATTTCTCGGGAGCTTATTAGCCTTACAATCGATTTGATACTTCCGCCATGCGTTAACCACGGCCAAATCGAGAAAGTGTATAATTACTTTTAAAGTCCACTTTTTAGTTTTTATAAAAGCCCGATAGTATTCCATCATTTGGTCCAGGACATCCACCCCACCCATGTGGTTTTTATAATTGCTGATTACTCTTGGAGCGGTGATATCTTTGTAGGATTTCGATTGCTTATCCCATCTTTTCACAAAATCGGTTTGTTCAGCACCAGTACAATTGGAGACAATCAAAACAGATTTGTTGTCTTTCCATTTAACCAGTGACACCGGATCTCTAACAAATTGTTGACTTTCGCCACGAAACATAGCACTGTCCTTCTTAAATTTTACCGCTGCTCTATCGGGGATCCTGTTCATCATTATAGTACCAGACGAGTGCAAGTTACGTCGATTCATCTCCTCTACTAATGGAACTGTCGTAAAATAACGATCGTGGTACACGCAGCTACCAGGCGGAATAGTCTTGATCAAATGCAGAACAACTGATGGGCCAAGACCTAAACTCGTATCTCCAAACATGGTATTGGCGCCTTTATAAATCTCGAAATCGACCATGAGGCCATCGCTAGTAGTAGTGACGAAATTCTTTAGTCCTGTTGGACGTGGTTTATTTTTTACGACTTGCCTCAGAGGACATCGCCCTGTGAAGGGTATCATCTGTTCGTCAATACTAAAATATCCACATACCCTCTCTAACTTATAACAGGCATCCCGAACTCTGTCGATGATAGGTTGCACTTTCCAAAGTGGATTAGGAGGAGAATTGTCGTTTCGTGGTGGCGGCGTATCGGAATCGACAACATGAAGGGAATTTCTCAATTGAAGAAATCGGTCGCGACTCATGCTGTTTGAAATTAATGGCAGCTTCGTGGACGATCGCCAATACATTGGTAAACGTGGGTATGGGATTACGCCCATAATCAAGTGGACACCAAACAACTTTGCTATTTCTTGTGAAGTAGTTTTAAGCTCTGTTCCTTTTTTGCGGAGGTGGTAAATATTGGAACAATGAGCAGCAAGTTCAAAAAAATCTTCTTGGAAGTAGTCCTGTATATACTGAGCAGGGAGTCTTACCAGGCCCGAGGGTTGACATGGATAGTTATGTTCCTTGTCATTGAAAGTAGTTTGCTTCCATGTAACAGTACGCCCGGTAGTAAAATTTTGGGTAACTACCTCATTCGATGACTGTTCTTGAGGTGTTAGTAGATGCTGAGGATGGCCTGGAGACAGTGGTGCTATATCTGTATCAAAAAAGTCTTCACCATCATCATGGAGCTCCTCAATGTCCGAGTCATTTCCATCTTGGATAAGTTTTAAAATATCTTCGTCCCGCAAAACTCTACCTAAAAAGAAAAAAACAGAAGTGTAAACTCAGGTACAATGAGAAAAACGATAGTTAGAAATGGTGGATTTTTAATAGTAAATATTGCAATAAAACTCGAATCATCACGTTCGTGACGATCCATGTTTATAAGGTTGTAGGCAAAAAGAAAACGCAATTATTTACATTGCAAACGTGTTATCGTATTGTTTATTTATTATCGTAAGCTATAACAACAAAAACAATGAACATGTAATGTAAAAAGTAACAAAATAATGTACTTACGTGATCGCGCACCTTCGCCAAAATACGCAGCCATCTTTGGTGACGGTCCGCAGGCCACTGACAGGTTACAGAAAGTCGTTATTTTGTTTAAATTAGCGGCAAACGTCCGCACGACCGTGTGAAGCCGGTTGCGCTGACAAAAACGAATCTGCTTCGCGCCAAAAAAATAATTTCTCGATCGTCACGCTCGTATAGAATCGGTTGTAAAGGGTTATTTATTTATTATTATTATTGAAAGTCATCTCCAAAACTTGAGATTGAGAAGAGTTTCAGTTTTAATGTATCGAAAGTTTTGCAGCGTTAAAGTTATATGGTTACCAATTTTGATCTCACAAATCATTTTGCAGATGTTTATGTGATGAATACGAGCATTTGTACTCCAGTCATGGATGTTTAATATGTATTTCTATATATTTTTTAGCACTTATTTATTTATTACATTTTAAAGTTGACGATGGGTTAGGTTACATTTTGTGATGTAGAGGATTCGATGGTTGGTATAATAGGCTTACAGCGTCCGAGGCCGCGTCGAGATGCAGCCAGGGAGGTAGAATGAGTGGGAAAGACAGGGAGAGGAGAGGACGCTTTAATAATAGTGGGAGGCGAAAGGAAGAGAAGAGGAAAATGTACAGTACCTATATGTATTCTATCCGTAACTCTACTATCCTGTAACACAAGCCTTGCAGTGCGCAAAAGGGAAACAATTCCGTCATACATTCCATCATTTTCTTATATTGTGGAAACTGATATCTGATATTTAGGGAAATCAAGCTATGCTGATATGGCCTGAATGAAAATTTACTAGCATCAGCGAGCGATTTGTTACATTTGGGCAGGATTTTTACTTCCTATTTTACAAATAGGATTTCCTATCGCTTCTGACAGTGGTGGGCAAACTTTTTGAATGGCGGACCATAAATGAAATTCTTAATGTATCAAAAATTGTCAATTTCAATTAAAGAAAAAAATGTGGATCGGTCAATGACAAAGAAGATTAAGTTGGTAATAATCACTTAAACTTATAATCTCTTATCTATTAGACAAGTCCGTCTGTCTGTGGTGCTGTTTCAGCGGCCAAACCGTAAGATATAGATAAAGAGAATGTTTAAGTTATAAGTTAAGAATAGTCTGATAAGACTACAAACCGGATTTGAGTAACGTAGCACTTCCGGTTTTCGAGAAATCAAGTTTTGGTGAACATTTGGTTCACTGGTTTGCTAGTATATATAATAGACCATATATAATATCCAAATTGAAAACCCGTCGGCGGGCCGAATGTGGCCCGCGGGCCGTACTTTGCCCACCACTCAGAGTAATATTTATGTAATTTTACTATGAGATTACGTGTTAAAATTAATGCAAACTTGATAAGTACTATTATGGAGAGGAAGGTTTTACATGTTTGATATCAAGTCGTGACAAGAAAGTGTTACCGCACACGGGCCACACGCCACAGTCACAACGCCGCCACGAGAAGCTAGAAGCGGCTACTAAAGTGGCTGAAGCGCGCGACAGCGGCCGACTAAGATAAGAGAGAGAGGGTAGGGGAATCGCGTAAGTGACGTGTGGCAGCGTTTTGTATCGGCGCATTAAGTGGCCGGTGCGGGCCACAAGAAACGAGCAACGACGATTTGTAGCGTGTGGCGGCCACCGGCGTACCGTGTGTGGCGAGTCCATATAAAATGTATGAAAACTACAAGAAATATGCCGGTGGCGGCGTTTTGTGGTTGTGGTCGATGCCCGTGTGCGGAGACACTAATGAAGATTTGAAGTCCTTTTTCTAAATCAACTTTCATTTCACCGAAATCTTTAATTTATTTATTTTAAACATCACTGGATAAACTGAGAACGAATCACAACTTCTCTTCTCTTTTCTCTCGCAAATTTAATTTAAAACATTCACTGTTGCCAGTACGTCTTATCTATTTCTTACCAGTAAAGGATTCCCTTGTGTAATGTATGTAAACGTGGTACCCGGGAGGGTCGACACCAATCGTGTTGGCAATGTCATCAGCATTGTGCACTAGGGTGATGGAGTAACCGGTACGTCTTGCTGTCCTGGTACTCAAAACCTTGGGAGACAGCGTATAGCAACGGCCATGTATGAAACCAATGTAGGTCTTAACCTCCACATCTAATAAAAAACATTATCAACATCAGCTCATTAGTGATAGACATTACAATACTACAAAACATAATACTTTTCTTCAAGTGTTTCATCTGGACCGTCGACTTACCTGGAATGAGCACATCACAAAGAAAAGAGAGGAGCTAAACTTAAAACATAAGAACATCTACTGGATGCTAGGCCGGAACAACAAACTATCAATGGACAACTAACTCCTAATATACAAATCAATACTGAAACCATCCTGGACATATAGTATCAAACTTTGAGGGAGTGCAAGCAAATCTAACATTAATCTACTTCAGAGGATGCAAAATATAGTCCTCAGAAAAATAGCAAATGTGCCATGGTTTATCACCAATTCCGAGATCCATGAAAATCTAAGTATGACCACTGTTGTAGAAGAAATACAGTCTGCCACAAATAAATATCGAAGCCGACTCAAAAATCACCCAAATACACTTGCAACCAGACTCACTACTCGTGACTATGTGAAACGCCTGAAGAGAAGGGACATATTACCATAAGCTTTTTCCAGAATTTAATTAATTACGAGAAGATATCCTCAATGGAGGATACGCTCGACATGACAGCAACTTTCATGACATCTGCTTATAGTAAATTACTGATTGCAGATAAACACACCAAAAAAAAAAAGTGTTTCATCAGGAATCTAATGATCTCCTTTTTTAATGCAAGTGAGGCACAGGCCCTGCCTTAAAGACGAAATATGGGTGTGAGACCATGACTTACATCGCGAGCCTATTACGAATCGGTGGTTGCTAACGACTGCAGCCGAGACAAACGCCTTAACATGCTTTACGAACCATACGAACTCGAGATGCTAAATATTCAGTAAGCCACAGCAAAATAACAGTACCTTGTCACAATACATACAAGAGCAGTAGCGTAACTCAGCCATTTTCTTGTAATAGATACCTACGACTGAGCGGAGCGCTAGGGTTGGTCCCTACAAAATGTAAAATAGATTAGTGTCGATTTTTATTGTATGTGTAAAGTTACTATTGCCACGCTACGGAATAGAAACGGAGGAAGACGGCGCGGGCGGCACGGCGCAGCTAACTTAACTCGGCCAACGACCAGTCTCGGCGGCGCGCGACGTGGCACTGCGTACATTTGTCTTGGCAAGATTGGTTAGCGGCCGTGTAAATGACGTTTGTCTGTGTGCGTGCGTCGATTCGGGCGCTAGTATGAATAAATAAATAAATAAAAAAACAGCCCTTGCTGAGTTTCTTGCCGGTTCTTCTCAGTACAAGGTCTCCCGCCGTAGATTTGCGAACCGATGGCTTAGCTTTTCGACATTCACAAGTGCTTGTAACAGCCTAGACTGAATAAATGATTTTGAATTTTAGGGTTCCAGAGTTTCGCGAGGCAGAGAATTGGGTTCATGCCGGCAAGAGGATGGCTGGAGTGTCACACCTTCTGCCGCATCATCCATCTTCGCGGCTTGACTCCACTTACACTTAACATCAGATAGGGTAATTTATTGTGCCTTGTATAAAAATATATTGCTTATTTTCCACGATCGCAGACTGAATGCATTACCCACCAGTGTTTATAAGACTAGTATTTATAAAATATAAATACCTAACATTGACTTGTTAGGTATTTATATTTGAAATATGTATTTGAAATATGTGTGTTTGTAAAAAATCATGACGAATATTTTTGTAAAAAAAAACTTACTAAAGCTAATATAGGAGCCCAATATAAAAATAACATGAATAATGCAATTATGGACTAGCTATATATTTGACAAAATCTCTTATATAAGTGGAATTAAAATATTTAACAATTTGCCCAATGACATTAAAGATTTAAATTTATTGAAATTTAAAATTAAATTAAAGAAATGGTTAATAGATAAATGTTTTTATAATTGAAAAGTGTATTTTCGAAATTTTTAATAGCATTTACCACCTTTAATGAATATTGTACGTCCGAAACGGGCAGCCGTCTAGAACTAAGACATTACTTGTAACACCATTGTACTCAACATGACAATAAAACTTTCTATTCTATTCTATTCTATTCTATTCTATTCTATTCTATTCCACTGCGCCATCGAGCTCTTCATTAAAGATTAAAAGTAAGATTTGTTTGAAGCCATTTCAGTTCACAGTCTAACTCGTCTTTTATGCTCCCATTGAGATCTGAACGTTCGTCCTTGTAAGATTTAAGTATTTCTTTATTTATAGGTACATCAACAGCATAACATAAAAGACATTCGTAATATATAGAGGATAATTTTACTGTTTACATATGTTTGCCAATTATAGATATACACAACATTTATACCATATCGTTTAACATTAATTAAAATGAAAGGAGAACAAGCACATTATCTTTAACAAATGCTGCTATTATTGATTTATTAAGGTTATTTTTATTAAGAAAACACTAAAAAAAAATGTTAACTACGTCGAATACACACTGGGAGGCTGAAAGTGATGCAATAGTTTGTTTCGGAAAGTTCGAGTAGAATCGTTGAAAATGTCAATACTGGGTACCTTCATTAACATTTCGTTATACGCGTTGCATATCCTAGCTATGGGATAACGAATACCCAAGTTTATAGTAGTAGATCCTATTAGTCAGTCAGACTAGACGGAGCGTGATGAATTTCCTCCTCAAAAAACTTATTTCTTAAATTGATAACTTACTATCCATCGACCCATCCAACCCGTACTGCTGAAATATCTCGTCTGGGTTGTAGGTGATGTCTTCCCACAGCTGGTCTAGCGGAATAGAGAAGTTGTAATTTACCCACATAGACGTGAATCGAGGGTGGGCGTACAGACCGTATTCCTGAAATGAATTATATACGGATCATTAAATAACACTCTTCGATAAACCAACCATCTTTTACCACTAGCCAGAACTTAGGGCTAGAGGTGCTGCTGCATGTTTTCAAACATGAAAATTTCGTGAGCCATGTTTTAAGTTTCTAAATCATATGAGGTGCTCGATGGCGCAGGTGGTTAGGTTAAGTTAAGTTAGGTGCGTTCGTTCTTGGATGGCCGTTGTTTCCTTCTGCGAGGACGTCGTTGCGCAAAAGGAAGTAGCGGAACGGGCAAGAGATGAGGACGACTTAGCTTACCCTCTTAGGCCGTATACAGAAAGAAAGCCGAAAGACGATAAGCGCCGATCGGCGCCGATCCTTCCTACATAAAGGAAGCCGATTAAAGCAGATCAAGCAAAATGTCGGACTCATCGGACGATGATTTGGTTTTGTTAGAAAATGTGTATTTAAAATGCGAAAAACAGCTATACATCCTATATCTTTCTGCTAGGATTCAGAAAGTGGTTATAAATCAAGCTGAGTCTACAGGAGCACCCATTTCTATGGGCGTGCCCCAGGGTTCAATATTGGGCCCATTGCTTTTCCTTATTTATATTAATGACCTTCCTCACTTTACAAGAGATTTGTGTGAGACAGTACTATTTGCTGATGACACCTCTTTAGTGTTTAAAGCTAGGAGAGGAAATGATTGTTATGACGAAGTAAATTGTGCTCTCTCTGAAGTCCTTCACTGGTTTACGGTAAATAATTTAAAACTAAACTCTAGTAAAACAAAATGTGTTAAGTTTACTTTACCTAATGTGAGGCAGGTTAATACTAGTTTAAAAATAAATGACCAGCCTGTAGAGTTAGTGGATTCTACAAAGTTTCTGGGTATTACTTTAGACTCGCATTTGCAATGGGATCCTCATATTGATGCCTTATCAAGTAGACTGAGCTCTGCGGCTTTTGCTGTTAAAAAAATAAGACTTCTAACTGATGTGGAAACGGCAAGATTGGTTTACTTTGGTTACTTTCATAGCGTTATGTCATATGGCCTTTTGTTGTGGGGCTCAGCTGCTAATATAGAAAGTATTTTCGTACTGCAAAAGAGAGCTGTTCGCGCCATATATAATTTAAAGGCAAGAGAATCTCTTAGAGAAAAATTTAAAGAAATTAATATTTTAACACTGGCATCGCAATACATTTATGAAAATTTAGTATATGTAAGAAAAAACTATGACGCATTTTCAAAAAAAAGTCAAACCCATAACTTTAACACGAGATATAATAACAAACTTGCCGTTCCATGTTTCAGACTCCAAAAATCAAGAGGTTCATTTCTGGGATGTAGTATTGCATTGTTTAACAAAGTTCCCCAAGATCTGATTGAGCTTCCACTAACCAAATTTAAATCTCAGATTAAGAATACTCTTATGAATAAGGGCTATTATAAAGTTAATGATTATCTAAATGATCGAAATGCATGGACATAGTGTTTCTTGTAATTTGTTATTTGATGGGTATGAGTCAGTTTTTGAAACAGTAATATGGTACCTATCTAATGCCGCTTCCTATATACTAAATATAAAATTTATTGTAACTATATATCTATATCCTTAATAATGTAATGGAAGGTGACTTCAGATGTATCTCTGAAATCATTTTTCAACTTGACGACTCTGTATATATCAATACAGGGAGAAAAAAGCAGCCCTTGCTGAGTTTCTTGCCGGTTCTTCTCAGTACAAGGTCTCCCGCCGTAGTTTTGCGAACCGATGGCGTAGCTTCTTGACCTTCACAAGTGCTTGTAACAGCCTAGACTGAATAAATGACTTTTCATTTCATTTCATTTCATTTCATAAATAGAGAAAGGAAACGTTTCGGAGAATACCATCATTTATTTGTAAAAAAATTGAAATTTGATGAACAAAGATTTTATACATAATTATACAAGAATGATTCAAGAAACATTTTATTACATTTTGGATTTAGTGAAAAACCGTTTGATGAAAAATTGGTGCAATTGGCATAAACAACCAATCCTTCCAGAAGAAAGACTTGTTGTCACCATTCGGTAAGTACGAAACAAATAATTTTAGCGCTTAGTTAATAAAAGATAAAGTTATTAGATTTATAAAAAGATTATAACTTAGATTGATTTAATCTAAGGATAATAATTCAAATACAAATTATTTATTATTCGGACCAGCGCGTGTCTATAGGCGCCGATCAGCGCCGTTCGGCGCCGGTCCATAGAAAAAGGATCAGCGCCAATAGGCGCCGATAAGCGCCGATCGGCTTTCGGCTTTCTTTCTGTATACGGCCTTAGGAGGAGACGAGTAGGTAGGAGGAGGCAGCAATACCTCCGCCTTATTCCACCCTAATTTGGGGCCAGCGGGCGTGAGGTGGGTGAACTCGCGCCTGCATTGCACGGTCTCAGCTGATGGGTAGGGATGGCCAAGGTGTGCATGGGCATCCCACCGGCGTAAAGCCGGCCCCGCCGGGACGATGTGGTTGCTTCCCAATAAGAATCCTACATCGTCACAATCGGCGGTGACGGCACACCCCAGGGTTTTAGTGGGTAGGGCCCGTATGGAGAGTCCCACATAACCCTGTTGCCCACCCAGTAACAGGGTATGTGCAGAGCATTTCCCTGGGTAAAAAAAAAGGTGCGTTCGTTCAAAAATCTTTTATCTCGAGTCCTCCGTGTTGCGGAAGGCACGTTAAGCCGTTGCTCCCGGCTGCATCTGCAGTCGTAAGCACCCGCCAATCCGCACTGGGTCCGAGTGGTGGGTCATGGCCCAATCTCCCTATTCCATCCATAGGGAGGGCCTGTGCCCCAGCAGTGAGGACATTAATAGGCGGATGATGATTGATTGATTGAAATCATATGCGTGGAGATACTCACATGCATTCATTGCAGTTGCGTAGAGCTCCTTAGTAAATCTACTTCATTTTTTTTAAATGTGCTTATTTGTTAATGCATTCTTCATTTTACCTTAGTAATCTTACAGCCTAGTAGGTATTTTTGGTTGAGCTATTAACTCCATAGATAATAATACTAAACTCACCATCATTTTATCAAACTTATATGGTGGTTCCCGACAGAGTGTGACGCTGGGGTACGCTATCGTCTTGTTGAAATCAAAATGCGTGTATGTTGTTATCGGTTTATGGGCCAATTTCCTTACACATGCCGAGAGCTGGGGGAAAATAATTTATGATATCTTTCTCCATTGTTTACAAAGATGGTAATACTCTAATTCTCCTTCTCTCTTCTTCTCCCACCCTTGGAGCTCTACTCTCTTTCTCTGAAATAGTTTTACTGGATTTCCCTTACCCGTGCAACAAATGTTGGGCCATGTTATTTGTATCTCCCAGAAATACTAGGAAGTTGTATGTACTATTTAGAATATTATTTTGGTTTATATAAAGTGATTAATTTTTGAGTTTGAGAGAATTTATATTGAATTTAAAATGGCAAAATATAATCTATATATATTATAATTTGTATTCCCTTTGTAATAAAAAGAAAGTAACATGACTAGGTCATGCCAAAGTATATTTGCTCATTCAGTCTTAACTCAAATACTTCATTCGTTCGTTCAACCCCCACTCATTCGATCATTCACGCATTCAGTTCACTTATAACCTTGCTTCACTTTGTATTCTGCTGTGCTAGGAGTCAGTCGTGTCAGCTTCCTAGTAAAAATATTGTTCCGTTATCACTTAATCGTGGTTACTGATTTATTATTTTTTTTAAATGTGGGTAGGTTCGCAACGAGAGCGATGCATCTGCGAATGTGGTTTTTTACTAGCCTAACGCAGACAGTTAGCCACTGATCACGCGAGAGGGCCTACGTCACTCCGTTCCGCGCCCGCGCACTCGCTAACATCATATAACCCTTATATTTACGTGCGGTATACCAAACAAGTGGAATTCGTCAACAATAAACTGTGAATTTCTTCTGTGACTGTGTGTGCTGTTAATGTGCCCTTCTAGCTAGAAGAATACGCGGACCACAAGCTTGCGACAAAGGTTTCAAACGTGAGTACGTTACGCTTTTAGCAAACCCATTCGTAGTTGTGTATTAATCGTTATCTCGTTGCAGCCCCTTTTTCAATCGTTTTAATTACATATATCGGCTGCCCCCAATATGTATTTGCAATAACAATACATATTTTATGGTGCCGAAACCCGGGAACTAAAGTCGCACCTTCATATATTTTCTGAATATTTTCTAGTTAAACTCAGTTCCCAACTATTCATTTCATTGAACATAGTCAATTTAATTCGTATTTCATCGAAATACTTTTCAAAATTATTCAATTTAACGTAAATTCTCCATTCGAAATTTCATAGTCGAACTACCTCATAATATTTTTATTGGTAAAAAATTGTAATTTAACCAAAGGCATATGAATATATTGAATTCTTTTAGTCATTTATTAACATTTTAATCGATTTCACAGCGTTTCAATATATAAACCGATAACTAAAGCGCATTTTTTCGGTAATCAGCTGAGTACGTAAACAGGTGACCTATATCTAAATGACATTATAGATTTTGCAAATTGCGTTTAAATATTTTGGTTTACATACGAACGATTCTATTTGTTCTATTTGCATATTACATTATTACGCTTCGTCCCGTACTTAATTTTCGCTATAAGGAAATAAAGTAGGGTGACAGTGATTTTTAATTTTTTCCAGGACAAAATTAAATCGTTTTAATTTTAATTTATATACCTTTCTAACATGTCATACAATATACGTCGCCGCTCTAAACCAGATACCATGGCTAAAAAACGCAATTCCAAATGTATACCTATTGATGATGGACTAACTGTTGCCGATTTATCGACATTGCGTCGTAAACGTACTTTAGCTTTTAATCGTTTGAGGAAGATGTTTGCTGTCGCAGAACTGGCTAAAACTGATCCTACTCAAATTGACATATTTATTGCTCATTATTCTACATTGCAAAAAATAGTCGATAATTTTGAAGATTCGCATTCCACCATATTGTCAGTTATTGATGATACCTCAGCTGAGGAGCAAGATTCCATACGTGCCGAATTTGATGAAACGTATTTTCACATTTTGGCTTTGCACCGTCAGTTAGTTCCTTCAAACGAAAGTCAATTAAATCAATCGTTACCTACTACTGCTTTAGAACGCTCAAGTACTTATAATTTAAAATTGCCTAAATTACAATTACCTACTTTTTCGGGACATATTAAATCGTGGCCGGAATATTACGATATTTTTAATTCATTGGTGCACAATAATGAATCACTCACAGACACAGAACGTATGCATTATTTGGTATCCAGCCTTAGTGGAGATGCCTTAGGACTCATTCGTACTTATCCTGTCCAAGGTATTTTTTACAGAGAGGCTTACGAAACTTTAATCGCCCGGTACCGCAATAAGCGCGAGTTAGCGTTTACGTGTTGGAAAGAAATGCAAAATGTAAACTTTAAAATAAATTCTCCTTTCGATTTTCGTCGCACTTTGGATTTGTTTAATGAAAACCTAAATATTTTAAAGGGTTTGAACCTTCCTACTGAAAATTGGGATTTTATTCTCTGTTATTTAATTTTATCAAAATTAGATACAAAAACGCGCTGTGCTTTCGAACAATTAAACTCGACAATGGAACTACCTTCTTATCAAGATTTGAAATCTTTTCTTTACGCAAAATGCGAAGCGCTCGTTCGTGACACCCATTTTTCGTCAAATGATTATAACAAACCGCGCTGTTCTGAAAGGGTTCAACCAACCAAAGTAAATTCGTTCGCCTCGCGTAACAAATCCACTTCGGTTTTTCTTTCCAACTCATCCCATTCATCTAAACAACTGCAATCATCGAACGTCACTAAATCCAATTCGAATGCATTGTCCCAGTCATCAGCACATCCAATCGTAACCTGCTGTTTCTGTTCAGAAAATCACTCTGTCAATTTATGTCATAAATTTGCACAGACCCCCGTGTCTGAACGGATTGAGTTTGTTAAATCTCATCGTGTGTGCTTCAACTGTCTGCGACCTTCTCATACGGTTAGTGACTGCAAATCTATTTTCCGTTGTCAAAAATGTCGTCACCGACATCATACGCTTCTTCACGAAGATGTTTCAGTTGTTTCTTCGGAAAATCAATCCAATAATAACAATCAGACCCCTAATCAGGTTAGGGTTCTGACGAGTCTCGGCGATGGTTCGGTCGTGCTATTATCTACCGCTTACATTCAAATACGCGATCAGTCTGGCATATTCCAAAACTTTCGTGCCTTGATTGATTCTGGCAGTCAAGCACATTTCATTACCGAACGTGCTCTTCACCGTTTAGGTATTACTCACACTTCGAGATCATGTCAAGTTCGTGGCTTAGGACAGTCAACCGCTTCAGTAACAGGCAATGTTGATCTCCAAATTTGTGCCAATGGTAAACCGCTTTTCACCATAAACGCCTTAACATTGCCTCACATATGTGGCAAGATGCCATCCGTTCATCTCGACCAAGCATCGTGGCATCATGTAAGGAATTTACCATTAGCTGATCCAACCTGTCATAAGCCTGGCCCCATTGACCTTCTCCTTGGTGCGGAGGTCTTCGCTTCGCTACTGTTACCCGGTCGAGTCGACGGAGGACCGAAGCAACCATCCGCCCTCAACTCTGTTTTTGGCTGGCTTCTGGTAGGAAGTGTTGGTTGCAAAGACGAAGAGGTGCGATCCTTCTTCATTAATAAAAATGACGTTCTTTATGAAGAAGTACAGAAACTTTGGGAGCTAGATTCATTCAATTTCGTAAATTCAAAACATCTCACTCCTGAGGAAGATAAGTGTGAGAATATCTTCGCAAATACTCACTCACGAGATTCCACGTATCGATACGTTGTTACCTTACCCTTCAAAGACGAAGAGAAGGAACATTCTTTTCCCGGATCTCGCGACACCGCTTTGCGTTGTTTATATTCACTAGAAAAAAGACTTTCCAAAAATTCCGATCTTCGTTTGCAATATAATGAGTTTATGAAAGACTATTTAGACAGTGGTCATATGAGCCCTGTTTCTATCGAAAATTTAAAGTCTGGAAAGTACTACATTCCACATCACTGCGTCGTTCGTCCGGAAAGTGTCACAACGAAACTTCGTGTTGTGTTCAACGCTTCTGCCAGGGATTCTAGAGGTATTTCGCTTAACGATACATTACTCATAGGGCCTAAACTACAAACTAATATTGTTGAGATACTTTTGAACTTCAGGGTTCACTTTGTTGTTTTTATGGCCGACATGCGACAAATGTATCGGCAGATCGTAGTTAGCGAGGCTGATCGTGACTACCAACGTATCTTCTGGCGTTTTGACACTAACCAACCCGTTCAAGAGTATCGTTTAAATACCGTCACGTACGGCATGTCTTCCGCTCCATTTCTCGCATGTCGTACAATAAAGCAACTGGTCTTTGATGAAGGTAAGGAACTGCCTCTTGGAAGTAAGATTTTGTCTTCTGACTTATATATTGATGATCTGGTGACGGGTTTTGAGAGCCTGGAGACCGCTAAAAAGGCTAAATCAGAAGTTATCGACCTGCTTCAGAGAGGACATTTCGAACTTCGCAAATGGGCGAGCAACGAACCGAAACTTCTTGAGGACTTGCCACCGGAACATTGTTTGACTGGTCCAGTGTCTCTCGATACCGATGAAAATAGCTTTTTGAAGGTTTTAGGTCTAAGGTGGGATCCGTGGAGTGACTCTTTTCTCTTTGCAGTAAAACCACGGCACGTAAAATGCACCAAACGTAATATCCTGAGTGAAGTGGCTCGCATTTTCGACCCTTTAGGTTTTCTTTCGCCCCTTACCTTGATTGCTAAGGTCTTGGTTCAACGCCTATGGGTTCTTAATGTGGGCTGGGACGAGGACCCGCCTACCGATGTTGTACGCTTCTGGAATCGTTATCTGGACCAGATTCATCTCTTAGAGACTCTTAAAATTCCCCGTTGCGTGTCTGTCATATCCATTATATCGTGTGAGCTCCATGGTTTTTCTGACAGCTCAGAAACCGGTTACGGCGCTGTAATTTATTTACGATTAGTCAATGTATCCGGTGAAGTAAGAGTGTTTTTCCTCTGTTCGAAGGCGCGTGTGGCTCCAACAAAATCAACCTCTCTGCCACGCCTCGAGCTATGTGCAGCAGTGCTTTTAATTGATTTATTAAAGTTTGTACTTAACTCATATTCGCACAAGTTTTCTATTACTCAGGTCTATGCGTGGTCTGACTCGTTGGTTGTTCTTGCCTGGCTTCGTTCACATCCTTCTCAGTGGCAGACATTTGTCGCCAATCGAGTCGCTTACATACAGGAAGTCCTTCCCATCGCTAAATGGAACCATGTTTTTTCTGAGGATAATCCCGCCGATTTCGCTTCTCGCGGACAGTTTCCATCTGATCTTGTAAACAATACTCTATGGTGGGCGGGGCCCTCCTGGCTTTTAGAATCTTCCGATCGCTGGCCTCAGCAGATCAATCTTTCCGAGGAAGAAGATATGCTCTTAGAGAGGAAGCCTCCACGCGCTCTGTTAATCCATGATAAAGGCCAGTCTGACCAAATATCGATATTCGATACTCTTCTTCGCCGCTATTCATGTATTCGAAAAATACAACGCATTCTATGTTGGTGGTTAAGATACGCATCTTTCCTTCGTAATCAGCGTTCGTGTTGCTCTGATCTTTTCCTTACTCGTACAGAGCTTCATAGTGCTTTAATGATGATTGTCAAACATGTTCAATCTTTTGCCTTCGTAACTGAAATTCGACAGTTGAAAGAAGGACACATTCTTTCAAAACAAATGCGTAAACTTAATCCGTTTCTAGACCCCTCTGGAGTTCTCAGGGTGGGCGGTCGCTTAGCCAGATCTGGTCTCGAGTTTGAACATAAGCATCCCGCTTTGATTCCGCGTGATTCTAGATTCACATATCTCATTATCGAAGCATTTCATCGTGAAAACTGTCACGCCGGTGTTAATACAATGCAGTATCTTTTAAACCAACAATTTTGGATTATATCTGCCAAAAGAGCTATACGTCATTGCTTGTCCAAATGTGTGGCATGCTATAAAACAAAACCTGTGCCTCTTGAACCGTATATGAGCGATTTGCCTGCAATCCGCATTAATCGAGTCAAACCTTTCTCAGTTGTCGGTACTGATTATGGCGGTCCGTTTCGTATAAAACTTGGAAAGCATCGTGGTGCTAAATTAGGTAAAGCATATTTATGTCTTTTCGTTTGCCTCACCACCAAGGCTATTCATCTAGAGGCTGTTTCTGATCTCTCATCTGATGGTTTTATAGCAGCTCTTCGACGTTTCGTTGGTCGTCGCGGCAGAGTCAGTATAATTCATTCCGACTGCGGCACCAACTATGTAGGTGCAAGCAATCATCTCCAGCGTTTTATGCAGAATGCGGCTCATAAAGAAAACATCGAATTTCGTTTCAATCCTCCTTCGAGTCCCCACTTCGGCGGAGTGTGGGAAATCCAAATTAAATCTGTTAAATCTCATCTGTATCGTATCATAGGAGAGCAATCATTAACTTTCGAAGAATTAACCACACTTTTTGTTCAGATAGAATCCCTCCTAAATTCGAGACCACTTTATCCACTCAGCTCTGACCCGAACGATTTAAGTGTACTAACGCCCGGTCACTTTCTTACGATGGAACCGTTAACTGCGATTCCTGACGAAGACTACTCGGCTTTAAATATCAGTCGCTTAGGTAGGTGGCAATTGCTTCAACGTTTTCAACAAGACTTTTGGAAGCGTTGGAAGCATGAGTACCTCCAGTCTCTCACTGTACGAGCTAAGTGGACTAAGCACGCAAAACCATTAGAAGTAGGATCCGTAGTTATTCTTAAAACCGATAATACGTTACCATTGCATTGGCCTTTGGCCCGAGTAGAGGTGTTACATACTAGTCCTGATGGAATTGTCCGTATAGCTACCGTTAAAACTATCGATGGCTCTCGTCTTACGAGACCTTTGGTAAAGCTATGTCCTTTACCTAACCAATGTGACTAATGCGCTGTAGTTATTAAACCTAAATAATTATAAATAGTTTTAGTTTAGAAATTAGTTCATATGCCTTTCGTAATAAAATCTTAATTCTGAATTTTCGTATAAATCGTTTTATTCTATATCGAAAAATACTTTAACGTATTTTTGGTGGGCGGAATGTTCCGTTATCACTTAATCGTGGTTACTGATTTATTATTTTTTTTAAATGTGGGTAGGTTCGCAACGAGAGCGATGCATCTGCGAATGTGGTTTTTTACTAGCCTAACGCAGACAGTTAGCCACTGATCACGCGAGAGGGCCTACGTCACTCCGTTCCGCGCCCGCGCACTCGCTAACATCATATAACCCTTATATTTACGTGCGGTATACCAAACAAGTGGAATTCGTCAACAATAAACTGTGAATTTCTTCTGTGACTGTGTGTGCTGTTAATGTGCCCTTCTAGCTAGAAGAATACGCGGACCACAAGCTTGCGACAAAGGTTTCAAACGTGAGTACGTTACGCTTTTAGCAAACCCATTCGTAGTTGTGTATTAATCGTTATCTCGTTGCAGCCCCTTTTTCAATCGTTTTAATTACATATATCGGCTGCCCCCAATATGTATTTGCAATAACAATACAAATATATTTCACAGAATATAAGTATCATTCGTCACTGTGATTCCGTATTTTATTCAGCTCCTCTGACCTATAAAATCTACAGTATCCCCCAAAAATTTGATTTTAAAATGATTCTACCATTTTGTCGGCGTGATCGATTCACATATCTCCACAAAATTGCAGCTCTCTAGTACTAGTCCTACTATGCTATGCTAGTTGGAGACTATTACCAAGCAAAACAGGGGACGGACAGACGGACATGACGAAACGATAATGGTTCCTTGTCAGAACTATGAAACCCCAAAACTAGCTTACCTTTATATGTAGTTATTGCCTGATTTATGGCAAAGAAAAGCAACATTTTTATTTTCAAATGTTGTTCAAATAATGTTTAATATGTATTAATTGTTTATTGCTTACTTGTTGTACGAGGACGCCGAAGCAGATGGCGACAACTATGGTTTTGGCCAAGTTTGGACCTTTGATACATGACACACATTTCTCCTTGAATGTAGGTAACAACCCGTCCGCCTAAGGAATAAATTAAAAAAATTAAAATAAAAAATACACTTTTGGACACATCTAGCATATTATTATAGCAAGCAAGTTCTGGAACGAACTTACCTCATCGGTTTTCCATGTTAGCTATTTTTTTATTTTTTATATAACTAGGTAGGCAAATGACTCTACCCCACCTGATTTTAAGTGGTGATAAAGTCCAAACGCGAAGATAGCTGGTACAGCAGTTATAAACTGCTACACCAACCATGCTCACCTTGCCGGCCCGCAAAAATGCTTCTTCACGCCTCTCTTAACCCCAGATTATAGGAAGGAGGGAACACGTGCGTGGGTAAAGAATTCCACTTACGAATAGTACGACAAAGAAATGAGTCACCAAATTTCTTTGTTCGTGTAGGAATAGTGGCTACAGTGAGTCGGTGACAACGTAGGCCAGCGCGCGTGGTCCTCTGAAGAAAAGGTGATGGAGGGATAAGCAAGAATAGCTCCTCAGAACACTCGCCGTGGTATAGTTGGTAGAATACGCTTAATGATGCCAGATCACGCCGTAATTCTAGAGACTCGAGTTTCTTAGTTACCTCTTCATCGCCAATGATGCGGGCAGCGCGCCGCTGCACTATCTATATGATATCTATATGATTCAATGGGTTTCAAAAGGCGGGTAAACTAGGGTTGCCAACCGTCCTGTTTTCCCAGGACATGTCCTAGTTTTTGTAGTGTCCTGGGGCGTCCTAAATAGATTTTAGGCAGCGTCCTGGGTTTTTAAATTTATAAACTTCGTGCGCCTCTTCTCAATTTTTTACGCTACATGTGATTATTTTAATTACTTGAATTTCATTTCGCCTGTTTTCACTAGATATTTATTTAACTATCGCACCTCTATTAATGCGTCCTGTTTAAAAAACGGAATTGTCCTGGTTTTTCCAACTTCAAATCCTGGTTTTTTAAATTTGAGGTTGGCAACCCTAGGGTAAACCCTTTCTTCAGAGCCGAGAGAGGTACCCTTGGTGATGCAAATGTCCACGGATGGCAGTGACCACTTTCCATCAAGTGGACTGTCACCTCTTTTGATCGTATAAACTTAAAAAATCACAGGCAATATTAGATAGAACCGTAGAACACTTACCTTTGAATCGACTTCATTTGAGTTCTTATTCATTTTCCAATTATGTTTATTAATCAACATTACAGTGTGCCAGTTTGTATAAAACTAAACTACAAATGGATGATAAGAAAACAAGGGTCAATTTTATGGCATCCGTAAATATTGCACTTGACCAGTTATCAGGCAAATTGGACATTTGCATAATTTATTACACCATAAAGGTACACCGGTGAATATTAAGATCAATGATATATGCCCATTATTATATGACAGGTAGTGCTTTATAATACAAAACAATATGGTGATTACTAGCGGCCACCCGCGACTTTGTCCGTGTTAACTTTATTTTTTTTGGATTCCCACAGGAATCTAAAATTTCTCCGTGGTAAAAAGTTCCCTATGTCTCAACCAAGATCATAAGCTATAGGTGTATCAAATTTCATCCAAATCCGTTATGTAGTTTTTGCGTGATTGAGTAGCAAATATACAAACAAACAAACTTTCACATTCATAATAGTAAGGATAGGATTCAATAATGTGCCCAATTGGTAATCTATATTTTAAACAAGGTAAGAAACGCAGTAGGCAAAGGATTTCAATAAATAATGTTTGTAGAGAAAACCAGAAAAAGATACTTC
This sequence comes from Chilo suppressalis, assembly GCA_902850365.2. Lineage (NCBI taxonomy): Eukaryota > Metazoa > Arthropoda > Insecta > Lepidoptera > Crambidae > Chilo > Chilo suppressalis. The sequence goes on along the minus strand of OU963904.1, from coordinate 24,375,653 downwards.
TACATCAGCTGCAAATGCAATAAATACTGCCATATCATTAATAAATTATATAAGATCCTTCGATAAGAATAGGACCGACTGGACGCCATATTGTGATGTCATAGCTGTCAATTCAAACCAAATAGGTAGAGTGAGCAAAAAAAGTTTTTATTTAATAAAACTGATTTACTAAGATTAAGTGAGAAAAAGCATCAGAATTTTTTAATAACATTTATTTACTAAGATTAAGAAAACAAAAACCACCGCTTTTAATAATATTTATTTATTAAGAATGTTAGAAAAAACATTAATCAGAATCTAGCTCTTCTATTCCGCTCATCTCTGTATTACCGCCAGAGTAGTTATGAATAATCATGCAATATTACTAGGTTACATACGAACATGCATCCTTTATGTAAACGAAAGTTTGAAATCGAGTTTCTGAACGCAACTTAAAGTGACATTTGGTTGACGATTTAGGTTATCAACCATTCATGGCCAAAGCTCAATAAGTGAAAAAAAAATATTAACCGATATTAATTAACAATATTTGTTATTGTTTGTTTACATACAAATGTTTGGTTTTTATTCTTGAATTAGCGGAGTGCTAAAAATGGGTTCAAGGTTTTTTTTGCAAACCGTACTTTTCAAGCGACATTTGACAGATAGAGGTCATTGGCTTTCCTATTCTTATTTGAATCGCATTATACATATTAGCATTGCATGTTTAAATTTAACATGTCACTTGTAACATGTTTGCTACCACCTCAGATCAAACAAAAATATTTGATCTGAGTATACCACAGCAATAACCTAAAGCTATTGCTAGTTGTGTAGGGCTCATAGTTTGTTTTTTTTCAAAGAATCATGTGGTTTTTTATAAAACCTTATTGAAAAGGGTAGGAGAAGGAGTATGTTAAAATGTGTATAATGCGTAAATGAGGGCTACCGTTTTCTGCCTCACCAGATGGTGCCACTGTTGAGTGAGGTCCTAAATTGTAACTTTTAAAGTTTATTAATACGCACATGAAATCAAATGTTACATTTAGATCGTATTTTAACACAAAAGAACCATATCCTAAACATAATAGGCCATGCCACAGTGACGCGCAGTTCCGTTTTATTCGGAAAAAATGGGAACATAATCATTTTTCTAAGCTCAAATTTTTAATAACTGACATTCATTGCCACATAACTCATATTTGCCATAATTAAGCCGAATTGTTACCAATTATTCACAACGTTATTTTAATTAGAAATAAACCCGCGTAGTCAACCAACAAGCAATAACATTGGACATTTCGGAGACTTCACGCTACACTAGCGCCTCTAGCGGCGGATTCATACGCGATAGCCCTCATTGTATGATTATTCTTGTTTTCCACTGGAGCCATCTATTGAATGATGGTGGAAACTTCTCACAATATATTCTGTAAAGTGTCGCAAGAGGTCGCGATCATGTTTGGCGTTCATTCATTACGATTCAGCCTAATCTCTAAGAAGCGTAAATATAAACATATATATGGTTTTAAAGTTTTCTCGTTTCGACTTCGTAGTGTTAGTATTTATTCACTTCACTCGGGACATAGCGGGCCAGTAAAAAAATAAGTAAAGTAAAATAAATATTTTCAACACCCACACCAATTAGCCTAGCCACAAAATGATCACTGGGGCTTGTGTTATGGAATACTAGGGCAACGGGTAGAATACGTATACTGGTACAAATACATATAAGTATATTTATATCCATCCATGACTGGAGTACAAATGCTAGTATTCATCTCACAAACATCTCAGCCCCCACCGGGACTCGAACCCGTGACCTTTCGAGGTCAGTAGCCGACATACATAACACTCGGCCACAGAGGTCGTCTCATACCGTTTTCGCTAGATAGCCTTAGTGTCTAAAATTTACAAGAAAATCAAGGCAGTTATCCCATCGCCGGTGAAAAAACGATTAATTATCGGCTGCTTTCTTGCTCAAGAAACGTACCTACAATAGATATCTTCCGTGTAAACAAAAGAGATGCTTAAATTAATAGTTGATCACTGACTGTTCACACTGCCTGCGAGAACTCTCTCCACTAGTTAGGGGCCGTTCAAGTATTACGTAAGCACCATAGGGGGGCAGTTGCTTATTTTTGATGACATGGGGGGTGGGGGGTCGAGATACTGATTACGTCAGCATCATGGATTCGGGTGTCATGGACTGAAGATTGTAAAAATTCGAAAGAAATTGGTTTTGTTCGTAATAGGACCTTACTCAATGTTGAATATTGTGACAATAAAATTTGTTTCAATGAATATTATGTGCGTTAAAGTCCTCTATTCTAAGCCTATTTAAGTACAGCTGCTCATGAAGCTCATGAATGAATAAAAAAAACAGAATACATTAAAGGAAAAATGCATGTAGGTACCAATGTTTACGTAAGCACGGGAGAGGGGAGTTAGAACTTTGCTTACTTTTGCTGACAAGGGGGAGGAGGGGTAAATAATTGTAATAAATCTGCTTACGTAATACTTGAACGGCCCCTTAGTCGCTGAGCGACAAGAGCTATCAAAGATAATAATCGTTCAGCGACACTGACTCAGCCATGCGTGATTTGAGTGCGCTAATTTTTTTATTTTTTAAAACTAACAAGGCTAACGTTCTTATTTCTCCGAGAATCGTAGCAATAATCACCGAGTAATTTACATCCAAAGTTTTGCATTGCCACCAAAACTGAAATTTGTCCACCAAAGCTTAAACCTTTTTTTTTCTAATACGCAGGTATACAATCTATTTACAGACGACGGGGCCTTTAAGAGGCACACCGCCGAACGGACCTCACACCTGGCTCCCGCAAGTCTTACGAACCCCCCAGTGGCTGCCCACCAAGGACCTCGCAACTCTTACGGGCGCTTTACGGTATAATATCCGCTAAAAAAGTCCTGCGAATACCCTCTAAGCTGCTTAGCACGGAGCTGCGGGATCCCCGTTTAGGGATTCTTCCGCGTCTCCGCACCTAGCAGCCTCCCTGTCTAGCTGGGGCTCCACGGCAGGGGTCTCCCGGGGTATCGCGGGGACCCCGCAGACGTGCGCAGGATGGCCCGCGCATGGGGGCTGAGTACGCGGCCTAGTGCCCACCGTACCGCCCCCCGTCCGCTGCGGAGGGCTACTTGGGCGTGCCCGTGTAGCTCCCTCCGCGGCCCCCCTCTTTGCAGGACAGAACTACAAGGGAGGGCTGCCGTCACGGGGTCTTTCGGTGGCCGGCACGGCCAGCGCCATGCCGGTCAGCGAGGGACCCCCGGGACCAAAGCTTAAACCTAAACCACTAAAGCTGAATCTAATACACCAAATCTTAATATTGTTATCATTTATATGAAAAACAAATATAAATGACGTTTTTCTTTGTAAATTAATTTAAATCTCAGAGTAAAAAAATACTACTGCTGGAAACGAAATTTCTATATTAATCCATATTAAGTCGGAGGAGTATATATGTTATGGGCCCAAGTGATTAATGCGGGCAGTATTCATAATGCCAGGTCAGTATGAATAATGCCCAGCCATATCGGGCCAAGTGATTAATTAAAATCTAAACTCACCTATTTATCACATTGCCCGGTCATTAATAATAATGCTAAGCTAAGTTTGGTTTGAAATCTTGGTAAATAAAAAATAGTATGGGCTCAACACTTAAACCCCTGAAAAAAAGGTAAGTGTGGCAACAACAGTCTTTAATTCAGAACCGACTTGGTCAACCCCGACACGCCGTGGTGGTCTTGGTCTACCCTACCCCTAGAGTGTTTTTAGAGTTCGGAGGCGCGGAGGGAGAGCAGCCCCCACCTGCTGTGACAAAGCCGCAAGAATCGTGCGACCTGCAGCGCCTGAGGCTGGTCGCCGCCGGAGGTGGCGATCAACAAGCCGAAGGTGTGAAGAGGAGTGATGTTTGTGACTTTGTCACGCAAAGGCGGAGGGGCTGCTATTCCCGAAGCGCCGGAGATAAGGCAGAAGTACTAGTTCCTACTTCCCTAGTCCTTGCATCCTAAAATATAGGGAACGAAAAATTCTGAACATTTAACAGATTTAATGAATATTTTTTTAAACAATGCAGTGTTGCATTGAAACTACTATAGTTTCTAAATGTAGCTCTTCGTAAATTGATCGAAATAAAACCGAAGTGTGATTATTTAAATTTTAAAAATAAATAGTAAACTATAAAACATATTTTTATTATTACTCTATACGATAATTAATTTCATTACTTGTAATGCTCGGCCTATCTAACTAAGTATTCATTTGAAAGTATTAAACATGTTTTACATCACTCTGCCCAATAGGCACTTGGCCTTATTCATAATACCCGGGCAATGTGATAAATTGATTGGTTATAATCACATTGCCCACTCTTATTGGGCATTATTCATTTTGCCCGGGCATTATGAATAATGCCCGATTAACCACTTAGCCCATAACATATATACATATAGCCACTATAGACTTTTCAGGACTATCAGCTTTTGAGGACTCATAAAGTCATTCATTATGAGGAGCTCGATGGCGCAGGTGGTTAGCGCGTTCGGTTGCGATCGTTGAAGTTAAGCAACTTTCGCAGTGGTCGGTCATTGGGTGACCAAAAATTTTCTATCTCGAGTTCCTCCGTGCATCGGAAGGCACGTTAAGCCGTTGGTCCTGGCTTCATCTGCAGTCGTTAACACCTGCCAATCCGCACTGGGCCCGCGTGGTAAGTCATGGCCCAATCTCCCTATTCCATGCATTGGGAAGGCCCCAGCAATGGGGACATTAATAGGATGGCTGATATCTGATAATAGTCATTCATTGTATTTTGGAACTTGCTGTGATTTCGATCCGAGAGATGACATATTATTAACTTGTAGGTTTTGACGTACGTATCATACGTTTAAACGAAAACGCCAGCATGTCAGTTACTTTCTGGGCCCCTGATGCAATAACTATACAAGTGCAATGGGGAGTGAAGCAGAATTCACTGATGTTCTAGAAGATGCCTTCAAATTTCTGGCCTGGATGAACTCGGTATTAACATATGTGGCAAATATCTCATTAACCTTCGATTCACTCTCGTGATTATAGATAGCATAGGCGTAAGAGGAATTCGACACAATATTCGAAGACTTTAATAGGGTCTCTGAACAAAAATCTTTTAAAATGAATATATGGGCAAGACAAATCTAATATCATACTCCGTATTGTGCCCATTCCTCTAAGAGAAAAAGTAACTCTAGTGACCTGAAAGTTGTAAACGATTTGTTAATCTGGAACAGAAAATCTAGACCGATTTTCAGAAAGAGGTAGATCGAGAAATGTTGCTAGAACGGCCGACATTGGTGTCGATTCTGGCATGATTCTCTAAACTTAAAACTAAATTTAACATCAATCTCTTCTTTTGAAACTGTGTAGAGAATGACAAGGATACACTGTTGTCAAATTTAAGTTTAGGTTTAGAGAATCATGTCGGAATCGACACCGTTGATATGATGTCTCTATATGTCTGTATATCTTCTATTTCAAAATACTGCAGCGTCTAAGGCAAAATTGGCGGTTAAGCGATTTTGATTTTCCACTGTCGATATTATGATCATGATATGTGAAAAACGAACATTGACTATGTTCGTTACAATGAGAAACATTTCATCATCAGCCTCTTAATGTCCCCACTGCTGGGGCACAGGCCTTCCCTATGGATGGAATAGGGAGATTGGGCCAATACCCACCACGCGAGCAATGACAAACAACAACATAACACGAGAATTAAAGTAATGGAGAAAAAAATGGCCTGTCGCCCTCTGCTCATCGCCATCTACCTTTATTCATTGAAACAGGACTTTGGTAAATCGAAGTCCATTCAGAAGCCTAGACAATTGCACAGAGGATATTGTATTGTTTAATTTTATCATTTAAGGTCAACTAAACATTGAAAGTCTACAAAAGCTTAAATAAAAACTTTAATAAAAACTAAGTTAGATATTTACATTGTAATACGCAATACTTATTAGGTAATTTACAAATACAATATCACTTTTGAAGGCACTACTTAACTCTTAAGTACAGGACCAACAATGGCTATCCATCACAATAAATAAAGCGGTAACGTCTTTGACATCACGTTAAATTAAAAACACAAATGTTGATATACACAGAAAAGCACAGAACGTTCTTAATATAAACTACAAGCTATGATCCAGCTGACAAGCAGGAAAGAATATGAAAGAGGATAGAAAGAAGTGGCGGAATTCGGCTTAAACTTAGACGCAATTTTGTTGGTAATGTTCAAGAACTTGTCCTTATATTTATCGAGTATGTCAGATCTGGGTGTAATATCGCAGGCGGTATGGCTGATCGCATCCAAAACAGGCGCTGAGAACACCCTAAAGTTAAACTCACTAGAGTTCAATTTCCCGTACATCCAAATGGGCATTCGGTTTGAAAGAATCCATAAATTATCGTCATAGTCCACTTTTATGTCCGTTGGATAGATCATCGTTTCTTCGTTCATGTAAATTCTGCCTTGATTCTTCATATTGTAGTCTTTGTTGGATGTCCTCCAACAAGCAACGGCATTGAGGTTGACCAAAGAGTAGAATAGGACACCAGTTTTAGGATCTACAAAGGACACACTGGACTGAGCATTTGGTCCACGACTGCCCAACACTTTGAACGCTTCAAAATTATCATCGGCGACAGACTGGTTTCTCAAATACTCAGTGGACACAGAGAATTCGTTGTAGCTCGCCATAGGATGGAAATAGAGAGTGCTGAAGTTATCAGGGTTTGGTGCGGAGATCCCGATGCCGAAGATAGCGTCGGTCCAGCTGAAATTGTAGCCTTTGACGCTGAAGTCGCAGGCGAGAGGATCTGGGTGGAAGTAGTGATGTGTTATCCTCCAAGATTCGTTTTTACCGAATGAGTAAACCACGATGCCTGGTTTTCCTAAATCTCCTGCGTATGCATAAGTGTTTGCACAGTCGGTATCTTCAACCGCTATGTTAGCAAACCCTGAATCTTCTTTGACTTGGTCATCGGGGATCATGTATTTCCTGATGAGGCTGTCCGTTCTGAGATCGTAAATGATGATGGAGGGTGGATATTTGGTGGTGTTGTTCTCCAGGTTGCCAATTTTGCCGTTGTCCAAGACCCAGAGGCGACCGCACTTGTCAGCACGGACTCGAAAAGGGGAGATGATTTCCGAAGGTTTACCGTCCAGGCCAGTGGTGTGCGCCGCCCAACTGGGATATGGTATTAGCTTCGGTGATGTGGTAGAGTTGTCTGCAAACAAGAGAAAAGCGTAATATTTAGTTTCATCGTCTTGATGACTAGAAGTTATCCAAAAAAGATATTATCATTTGCGCAGTGAGTAGAAAATTGATCTTTCGACATTTGCCCTGTTTGAGTATTACGACAGATGCTTAAGCGTTTGAAAGTGTCACCGTGTTGGGTAAAGTTCAAAATATTTAGCATTTGTTGATGTTGCGACAAACCTTAAAATTTATTTAACAGGTATAGTTAAAGAGAGCAGCAAAATAATTATTGTCATTCACTTAAATATGCCACTTACAAAAAGGGATACATTAATGACATATTTTGATATCAATGAAGAATTTAAATACATAGGTAACTATTATTCGAAGCCATTTATAAAAGTGTGTCAGTCCTAAACTCCAAATAACCATAGCAATTCTAATTTAATTCATGCAATGAAATAAAAATCAGTTGAAACTTTTGAAAACAATTGAATTGATAAAACCAAAATATTGACACCTAAATTAATTCTCGATAGTTTCTTTTGTATATTCTGCTTGCGTGAGTCACAGGTCGATTCTCGAGGGTGATCTCATTGAAATCGTTTTAAGGAAAACACATTAACGTAAAGTTAGTCTGAACTTTGTTTTCAATGTTATGATAATAATAATTATAAACTTGACACATGACTAGAATAGAAAACAACGCAGTCATCCTGTTGTTTGTGCAAACAGTGACGTGACTTTCACTGCGACTCGTAAAATGTATTGACTAAAGTGAAATTATGAGATTTCTGCGAGTTTTGTCTTTACACCTCTAGGTTTTGCTAGTCGGCTGTTTTCCTAGTTCACATACAACACATAGGTATTATGATAAACTATGAAACTTAACTTTGTTAATATTATAGACTTAAATTTGCGTTTGTAATTAGAATTTACTTCTTACATAATAAATCATTGAGCTCGAGGTAGACCAAATTTGACTGCCGATTTTGACACTCATAAAATAGCTTGTGGAGACTTACGGTTACGAACCAATGGTTCGTCGCGCAGGTGTGTTATAAGAATAACAATGTTAATAGTGTTGGATAAGCATTATAGTAATAAACATACGCAATGCAAGGCACTGTTGCAAGTGCCACCTGAGTAAGTTTTTAGGGGCTTCTGTAAGTTACTTTTCAGCGAAGTCACGTGAGGCATTCTGACAGGTTCTGGATCTAGCCTCCAGCAATAGAAGAATGAAAAAAAAATACGGAATTCGAAAATGGAACTCTTTGGGAACATGTTCTTTTCAATTTGCGGGTTTTTTTTAATATATAAGGACATGACATACAGTACAAAAAAGGTATCTTTTCGGGAATTGTATGTTGCTGTCAAAGTGAACTTAACTCATGAACATTTTCAATATTCAACGTGTTCGTTCATGTTCAATGGTTTTTATGATTTTCACTGTGGCTTATCACAACAACAGAGTTGCCAGAGATGCTCTTATTATATCTGCTGGATTGACATGATTTTCAATAGACCATATACGATTTTGTTTTACGAATGTTCACAGCAAGTCTCCACTATAAGGCGTTGAGAACAGCTATGGTGTTATACAGTGGTTTTCATTATTTTGGGTTTTGATCACGTCGAAAATTATGATGAGATTAGAAAAAAAATCTTCGCTGCTGCAGGAAAACCAGAGCATTAAAATCCAATTAATTCTCTACTATAGTAGACACTGGAAAATTTTACTATTAATAGCACGTCTGATATTTATCCTTAAGCACATGCCGAACTTTCATTTTGACTTAAAACCCGTCGCCATTGAACTTGGGACCTTCTAGAAGGCTGCAGGCGTACAGCTTGCGGAAGTATGCAGCGGATATTGCTAAACGACCGTGGAAGTCGAACCAATTGGAAATGATTTTGTGAAAGGTTATAAAAATACTTATTATGGGTCCGTGTCATGTAATCTCAATAAAAAAATGAATATTTATTTAATTTTTCAAATTAAAACTGAACTTAATTGACTGTGTTAACTATCCTTTTCCAGTCCTTTTATTATTTTATTGTAATTATTAATTATTTGCATGCAATTAAAAAATATTTTTAATGATGCTAAAGAAGTATAACTTCTCACGCGCGTACATAAGTTACACGCGTGAGAAGTTATACTTCTTTAGCATCATTAAAAATATTTTTTAATTGCATGCAAATAATTAATAATTACAATAAAATAATAAAAGGACTGGAAAAGGATAGTTAACACAGTCAATTAAGTTCAGTTTTAATTTGAAAAATTAAATAAATATTCAAAATATTCAATTAAAATCACTACTGAATTTAAGTTATTAGTCCATATGTAATTAGCACTTCTAAGTAACTAAAACACGTTGTGAAACTAGAAACATGTGGATAAATATTATAAATATGAAAACAGTGATCAGAGGCGACGAGCGTGCCAACATTGTTTTTGACAACGCGATCATCTTATGGAGCTCCGTGGATCGTTCAAAGTACCTTTCGAACAGATGTCTAATAATGGTGGATTATTAACCACTAAGTGGTTAATAATCCACCATTATTAGACACTAACATTCATAACGCGCCCGCGGCCAACTTCATGGTGTTACTATTGTGTTACAGTGATGCGCGCGCATCTTAAAATTTCACTATCATAATTTTTTCATAACGCGGCTAAAGAAGTATAACTTCAATAAAAAAACCTACCTGATTATAGGGTTCCGTAGTGCTGACATATAATTTGGATTTGTAATGGAAAGTGACTATATGAGTTACCTCATATTGAAGTCATTTTTCGATTTGACGACTCTATATATAATACAGGGAGAAAAAAACGGCCCTTGCTGAGTTTCTTGTCGGTTCTTCTCAGTACAAGGTCTCCCGCCGTAGATTTGCGAACCGATGGTGTAGCTTTTCGACATTCACAAGTGCTTGTAACAGCCTAGACTGAATAAACGATATTGAATTTTGAATTTTGAAATATTTTTTTCAAAATTTTATTATACACATTTGGCGGTGTGATTGATAAACATATCTCTACATAATTACAGCTCTCTAGTGCTAACAGTCTCCAAGAAAAACCGGGGACGCACAGACAGACGGACATGACGAAACTATAAGGGTTGCTTCCCTTATAGTTGTTGACTGTTAGCACTACAGAGCTGTAATTTTGTGGAGATATGTTTATCAATTATGTAACCTGGGGATGATTTTTATTGATCATCTACCTATGTGGGATATCGTTGAATAGGTCCTTTAAAATTACTTAGGGCCCCTAAGACTATTTTCCGATTTAGGGATCTGTTAACGAAATATTGAACTTTAAAGTGCTCAACAAAAATCATGATAATAGTGTTTTTCATGAACTTTTAAGGAAAATTGTAACGGTTCAAATAGATTTGTTAGTTTTAGAGTAATAGTCGTTCAACTAAGGTTTATGAAAATTTCTTATTTTTTTTTTGTTTATGGTTTTTTTTTCGTTTCCTCCCCCGCCTGGGAGAAAATCGGCGGTTATCATTCGTATTTAAAAATGATAATAATATCGATTTTTTGTAATTTGAGACACAGTTTGACTTTGATTTAGGTATTCTAGTTGAGATACATATCATCATGATGATCAGCCTATTAATGTCTCCACTGCTGAAGCACAGGCCTTCCCTATGGATGGAATAGGGAGATAGGGCCATGACCCACCACGCGGGCCCAATGCGGATTGGCGGGTGCTAACGACTGCAGATGCAGCCGGGACCAACGGCTTAACGTGCCTTCCGAAGCACGGAGAAACTCGAGATAGAAGATTTTTGGTCACCCATCCAATGCGAAAGTTGCTTAAATTCAACGATCGCAGCCGAACGCGCTAACCACTTGCGCCATCGAGCTCCTCAAGTTCTTTATTTTTATGTTATTTCTTAATAATGAATCGCAATAGTCGCCGCACACGGGCAACCGACTACAACCACAAAACGCCGCCACCGGCATATTTCTTGTAGTTTTCATACATCTTATATGGACTCGCCACACACGGTACGCCGGTGGCCGCCACACGCTACAAATCGTCGTTGCTCGATGCTTGTTGCCCGCACCGGCCACTTATTGCGCCGATACAAAACGCCGCCACACGTCACTCGCGCGATTCCCCACCCCTCTCTCCCTTACCTTAGTCGGCCGCGGTCGCGAGCTTCAGCCACTTTAAGGCCTGCGCAGACCGGGACGGCATGGCAAGGGATTTAAATTTTTACTAATGGATATTCAACCGTACTGTTACAGAAATACAACATAAATTGCTATGCTTTAAAATGATGCCGTGGCATTGGAAGGGATTTTATCGCACGGCATTAAAAGACGTGCAACAGGCTCCCGTGGCGGGATGCCATGGCATTCTGCGGTAGGCAACGGCATGCCACGGACTCCGGCGCTCGTAGTGATATACTGCGGGGTGCGGCGGCGGGGGTAGAGAAGCGAGGAATTCACCCTTTGATTCCCTTTCTTTCCATAGATTATCAACCCAAAATCTTCTTCTATCCCTATTATTAGCCTATGCACCTTCTTCTTCATCTGCAATAATCGATATTAAAACCAAATCCCAATCTACCATTTTAAAACTGAGGCACACCAACACTCGATCAGACGCAACTGAAGACTAAAAGTGTATCGGCAGCAGGAGTCGCTGAAGCGTGCTTTGTCGTGCCGCGGCACGCCGTGGCATGCCGTGGCATAGTGCTGGAATGCCGCGGTATCTAAGCAGCCAGTGTGCGCGGATTCACGGCAAAATCCCTTGCCATGCCGTCCCGGTCTGCGTAAGCCTTTAGTAGCCGATTCTAGATTCTCGTTACGGCGTTTATGGCTGTGGTGTGTGGCCCGTGTGCGGCGACACTAAGAGAAATTTTAAACAAAGTCCGCCCGGATAGAGGACCATACTGGTTCGAAGATGTAAAGATATTAATCAATCGAGCAGCATAATATATTTAAGCAAAGTCGTTTATGATTATTTAACAAGAAATTAAGCCTTTTTATTATAATGCCGCGATCGCTGCTTTCGCCTACTTTCTATTGAACTTAATTAATTAGTCTCAAGCTCAAAGCTAATTTTTGAATAAATGTTTGAATTTATTCTACAGATTACATCACACGTTCCAAAGAAAAACCTCCTTATTCTTTTATTCTCGTAAACTAGTGGGTGCTGCGACTTCGTCTGCGTGGAAATATAATGTAAGTTAAGTAACACATACAAATTTTGAACTCCCCTTTTGCCCCTTTACTGTATTGTACCCTTAGTACGAGTTTGAGCTCATTAAAACATTAATCATAGTTTTCGTAATTGTAAATTATGTTTCATTCAATGTCCATTTTGGTGAAAAGTAACCAAATATACTAAAAATTTAAGAAGACGCAAATGATTTAATGATAGAATTTAAACACTGTTTATTTGTATTGAAACGAAAACAATAAAATCAGTACCCTTAGTACGAGTGCGAGCTTTCGAAAACTATCATAGTTTTCGTAATTGTAAAACTCATACTAAGGGTACTGTTCGTTAGGAAATCCTGTGTTCCAGCAGTGGGGATTATAGAATAGAATAGAATTAATTTAATTTATTAATACGCTGATAACGACGAAATAGGGGAAAACCGGGAGATTAAGCCAGAATTAAAAATTGTATTTAAATTTGGCGCAAGCAAAACGTCAAAGCAATTCGTTCATAGGTCACATGCGAGAATGTTTTGTTGTGATTGGCGTAAGACTTGCCCAGCAGGCCAATTATGCTCGCTAATTGTGATATTGTTTTGATATCAATTTCACATTACGTATTATGCTCTCCGAAAAATGCGATATCAAAATGACATCAACTAGACATCAACTTATGCGTATTATGGTCAACTCTTTAAAATGATATCAACTTAAATGCGTATTACGTTCAACTTTTTGACGTCAAAAATGTGATACAGGATATGATATTGATATGATCTTGATGTGACATAGGAATGTTTCATAATACCGTTTAAAAACAATGTCAACTTGGCTTCAACATCAAATTGACATCACATTAAGATTAAATCACTAAAGCATCATTGACCCGCAGGTGGGGGAGTTGAACAATTTTGTAAAATGAACTCTATTAAATAAAGACCGAATAAAGAATAAAGACCTGGCTTTCCTCTATTAAATAAAGACCGCTTCATCACGTGCGTTAATAACTTGTATTACATTATATTAATTCTCAAACACCCACACACCTTAATCATAATAATCATAATCATTTATTTCGTAATAAATTACACGTCAATAATAAACAGAACAGAAATACATAAAGTACTAAGTAATCAATCAATTAATTCAATATGTCAAAAATACAATTCACATGTCGATTTCTAACTATATAAAAGTAAATTACGGAGTCAAAACAATTAAAATACAATATTTTTCCTTAGAAAAAATTCAAAATGTCAAATACAAATATGTAAACATACAAATGTCAAATACAAATAATAAACAAAAAAAAATATGAATTAATAAATTAATAGTCAATCAATATTATAAAAAAAAAAATTAATCAGTCCAATTATTGCTAGGATCTATCATTTAAAAATTCATCGACACTAAAAGGTTTTAGATTTTAAATTTGCCAAAAAACTACATTTTTTTGGCACCAGGGTAGGTACCTACCTACCCTATGTCATAAAACATTCTGATCAATTACTCTATGCTTACGCTTAATTGTAATTCCTACTAAAAATTAATTAAAATTCCGCTTGAACAAGTTGACCGTAAAAACCTTGTAAAAACATAACAGATATTCATATTTGAAATACTGTTATATGTATACCTACAGAATTAATTGGTTTCGACAACAGTCTCAAGACTAAATTAAACCTGACGATTAAATATAAAAATTTAGACCACTACGATGAAGTCTTAATGGTTCCAGGGCTCCACGGGGTACGGGATTGGGTCAGGGTAGACGTTCCTGAGAAAAAGGGTCTTGACAAGCGGGCGGACGGACAACAAAGTGATCCTATAAGGGTTCCGTTTTTTTCTTTCGAGGTACGTTACCCTAAAAATGAAAAAAATTGTGTGTGTCAGCTCCGACGCGCGACCGGAGTTTACACTCTTAAAACGATTGTCTTTGAACAGGCAAAAAACAAAATCAAGTCCGAAGAAGTTGGTTACAAGTAGAGATACCTCAGGAATCGTCCCATGGTTTCGACTATCATAGGTTCCATGTCACACATTTTATCATCTAACATCAGCGATATTCATCATATATTTTATTATGTATTTCTGGAAACACACAATATCAAAAATATCACACACTAGTCATCATTTTGTAAATATGTATTATAATTCCATCTGTACTGAAAATCACTATTCCAGAGTGCTGGACACTTACCGGCATTTCTCTATATTCTGTTATTTATTTGTTTTCATTAATTTTGCTCTGATTTTATCTATTTTTAGTTTATTTATTTTATTGACATTTGTGACAACTTTATGTTTTTTATCCGTTGCCATGGCTAAAAGTGAAAGGTGCGCAGATGAGGTTGCGCACAAAAACGTAACGAGGTCATTAATGTCATTCAACGATAGATATTATTCCTCACATTTTTCTCATACCGGGCCCCTTATATATGCAAATCGATTCTTAAGGAGTAAACTCCAAAAATATGCATACCTATTCAGCAGATCTAACCTAACCTGATTTCGACGTTCCAGTAAAATTTTCGAATCTAGCCTAACTTAACCCACTTAATCGATTTGTTAAGCTACTTTAACTCAGAACAAAAAACGAGCGTGTGTTTCTAATCACCGAAAAGTTCTCACCTTTCAAGTTGACATAATTCAAGCTGGAGGGCACTCCATGCCTCCACCTTGGGACCGTTATGAACAGCCTATCTTCATACACCTCCAGACCCATCGGTATGTTGTTCTCTGGCACGAAACTCTTGGAATCCAAAGCTTGCTGCCTCGCCTCGTCGTTGGGGAACTGATAGTCCAGCTGTTTCCATTCGTACATTATGTGCAGCTGGTCCATGCAGGTGGTCAAATAGACCAGCTGGGACAAAATTAAAAACTGCGTCACCCCCATTTTGGCTCTGAAAAGAAGAAATGTTGCTGTGTTAATATTATTTTATTATTATATATTTTTTTATATACATATATAAAACTCAAACGTGACTGACTGACATAGTGATCTATCAACGCACAGCCCAAACCACTAAACGGATCGGGCTGAAATTTGGCATGCAGGTAGATGTTATGACGTAGGCATCCGCTAAGAAAGGATTTTGATCAAATTTACCCCCAAGGGGATAAAATAGGGAATGAAAGTTTGTATGAAACTTTGTCAATTTCAAACCGATCGGGCTGAGACTTTGCATGCAGGTATAAGAAGAATCATAGATGAATGTCATTGTGTATAATACAAGCCTGAGAACAAAAACTGTAGTCTACACTTCAGCTCTACACCGAAGCGAGGCGAGGGCGGGCCGCTAATTATTATATATTTTTTAAGCATATAACTGCTAAATGTTTCCATGATTCTGGTCTAAGCATTATAGTCAGTGCATTCGCCCGGATAGCGAAGGGTGCGGGTTCGAGTCCCGTCTGCTGCCTGGTCCGCGTGGATTTTTTTGTAGCAAAATTTTCTTTAGATTTTTTTTTATTATTTTGGTATAAAAATCACGGCTTAGTTTAGGTGGCATTCTCTTGACAAATACCTAACTATTGAACTATAAACTGGTTACTTTATCTAGATTTAAGTCATTATTTGTAAAGAGATAAATAAACGTATTTTTAATTTTGTAAATTAAATATTAAAGAAAATATAACTAGAAAAAAAAAATTCCACGCGGACCAGGCAGCAGACGGGACTCGAACCCGCACCCTTCGCAATCCGGGCGAATGCACTGACCAATTATGCTACCGCGGCCCTCACGGACCGCGTCGAAATTCTTTCTAGCTATTCTTAAGCTGCAAGGCAGCGCCATCTCTTCGCATTATAGGTAAACCCACAATTTTTTTTTTTTTTTCTAGTTATATTTTCTTTAGATTTAAACATCAAGCAGTTACATGCTTTAAAAATAATAAAAATTATAACTATAATTGCTATTTCTTCTTTCAAATGTTTAATACTTGTAAAAGTATTCATTTGACATTGTGGGTTTACCTATAATGCGAAGAGATGGCGCTGCCTTGCAGCTTAAGAATAGCTAGAAAGAATTTCGACGCGGTCCGTGAGGGCCGCGGTAGCATAATTGGTCAGTGCATTCGCCCGGATTGCGAAGGGTGCGGGTTCGAGTCCCGTCTGCTGCCTGGTCCGCGTGGAATTTTTTTCTAGTTATATTTTCTTTAGATTTAAACATCAAGCAGTTACATGCTTTAAAAATAATAAAAATTATAATTAAATATTATTTAAGTACTTAGTTATAACTGTTTTTGTTTTTTTTGTTTTTAGACATTAAGTAGTTTTAAGATTTTGTAATTTTGAAATATTTCTATGTAAATATAAATAAATTATACAACGTATTTATATTTATAATAATATTATTATAGTCCATATACATAGTACTGTACTCTTAGTACGAACCAATATCGAATTCGAATAGTTAGCGAGTCCGAAATGTCATTGTCAAATGTGTTCTGATTTTTAGTTCTCGTTACGTACTTTGTGGCGCTGCTGTTCAAGTTTCCATACAAAATTTGACATTGACATTTCGGTTTGCAAACTATTCGAATTCGATATTGGTTCGTGCTAGGTACAGTTTATAAAAAACCCTTCCTTATTAATATGAAGAAAACTGGTGGCTCAGGTCATGTTATGTCTCAGTATTTTTCTATATCCGAATGCAAAACACAAAAAAAAAAGTTTTACCACCCACGTAAGACGGTGAAGCGGAAATTAGCAATACGCAATCAAATCAGATTTACGGAAGCAATCGATATAATATTACGTTAATTACAGAACATAAAACGCCTTGAACCAGTTTTGGTATCAATAAATGCGGGTGAATGACCTTGAACGCGCGAACCGTGAGGCCGTAGCAGTGTTGTCAGGTCCGATTTTTAAAAATCGGGTGTCGTTATAGAAAAAAACAGTAGATGCATGGAAAGAGCTCCAAGAAAAACAGTAGATGCAGAGGCATACTTTTTTCGATTTGCCTCCCCCCCCCCCCTAGAATTAGTAAATCAAATCAAGATAAAGACCACTAACGAATGTGTAGACAATAATATTTATTTTATCATTATTAAGGTTACCTATATTATTAATGGCGGAAAATACAACTCAACATGCAATTTAAAACATAAAATCTTATTCTAAGAAAGTCAGGAGATTCATGTAGAAAAACAGTAGAACAGGAGAAATTTCAAAAAAACAGGAGATCTCCTGTAAAATCTGGAGACCTGGCAACACTGGGCCGTAGCACAAAATATTGTGCGTAAGCGCAGACTCACGGTCTCTACGCTGATAGCTAACTGCATTCAAGCGACCACATAGTTATTGTTTAAGCATATTTATTAGATAAATAAATATTTCTAGCATGTGCCTAGCCCCAAAGCAAGCACTGTGAAGCTTGTGCTATGTGGAATCCTAGGGTAACGGATATAATACTTTCACTGATACCTATATATCGATGGGTCCTAGGTATAAGGGATGAAGTGCAAAATCATGACTTTTCAGGAGAGGCTGTTGAAGTTTCAAAATTATATATCTTTATAACTACCAATCTGAAGTTTATGAAACTTTGATGTTTGTTATAATAACTATATTCTTCGTGAATGTTTCAGTGCTTATTCTAAATATATTTTATTTTGCTTTTATTGCTCATTCGCCGTTATTCGTTATTTTTTTATATTTTTAGTTATCCAAAAAGCTAGTAAAAAGGCCAAAGTATTACTTTGGTCGATTTACGTAGTGCATACTTACAATAAAAAATGGTTGCCTGTAAAGTCGGTTTTACGGGCGAAGATTTTACGTGACAACGTCTTTTTCTCGGTAGAATATTTATTGATATGAATATAATTAAATTGCACAATAGGAACAAGGAATTGAATGAAAATAAGAATTGCACAAATTTTAACTATAGAAATATATTTTGTTTACTAAAACATTGTACATGTAAACTTAAACTTAACACGAGAGACTCATCGTAACGTTACCGAGCGTTACACTTTTTCATAAGTGACTCCCAGCCGCAACCTAATTTAAGACGTTGTCACGTCAAAATTAATGCTTAAAATTTTATTTTTACTATTAGAATGTAACATCACCCAAGTAACATTAATAAATAACCTAAAATAACATTAACCATGTAAATACTTAAAGCAATAAGTCATATTGACCCTTGTACGTTTACTTTCATGCTTTTTATTTATTCGATAGGAATAAGAACTCGCAGTTAGGTTTACAAAAAATGTCAAAGAAATCACAAATTAAACCACTAAATTAAATTTCTTCAAAAGTAAATAAATGCTAACATTGCTGCTAGCCAAAAGTGAACAAAAATTAATGATTATTTTAGATAATTTTTAAGAACAATTGCTCAAATCACAGACTTTTATTTGTACCTACTTTATTATAACTATAATCAAAATATAATATTATATTTATGTACTTTAAAAGTTGCGTCATTTAATATTTTATTAAAAAATAAAATATTCAATATTATCACTAATTGTAATCATCATCACTCGCATACATTGAAATGTTATTATTAAATATGGCTGAATTTTCATGATAATCATGATGATCATCCACCAGTGTGGTGGAATAATATTTTTACAGCTTATGTCAATGAAGTCTTTCTTTTTGGATGGATGATATGATATTGGCTGGTTGTAACTTAAAATATGTAAAGATTGCTTTCAATGGAATTTTCAGACAGGTCCAGTTTATAAAATAAAATATATGTATAAATCACGGTGTGCGTAATTGAACTACTCCGAAACTTTTATATGCATATTCAGTAGGTCTGAGAATTGGACAACGTCTATTTTTCATCCCCCTAAATGTTAAGGGTATTATTTCCACCCTTTTTTTTTTGCATACATTTTTTTGTTTTTGTTTTTTTATGACACACCATACAAAAATACATACAATCCTAAATAAATTTTCACTCCTTTACCACCACCTCCTATTTTTTATGGCGGTACGAAGTTCGCTGGGACAGCTAGTATGTATATAAAACTCAAAGGTGACTGACTGACTGACATAGTGATCTATCAACGCACAGCCCAAACCACTAGACGGATCGGGCTGAAATTTGACATGCAGGTAGATGTTATGACGTAGGCATCCGCTAAGAAAGGATTTTGATCAATTCTACCCCCAAGGGGATAAAATAGGGAATGAAAGTTTGTATGAAACTTTGTCAATTTTAAACCGATCGGGCTGAGACTTTGCATGCAGGTATAAGAAGAATGTCATTGTGTATAACACAAGCCTGAGAACAAAAACTGTAGTCTACACTTCAGCTCTACACCGAAGCGAAGCGAAGGCGGGCCGCTAGTCATAATATGAAAGTGAAACTTTTATTACATCGTCACATTTTTTACGTTCAGCTTTAGCATGTCGCATTACATTATTAGTGTTCCGTAGTCCTCACAAGGAACCCTTATAGTTTCGTCATGTCCGTCTGTCTGTGCGACCCCGGTTTTTCTTGGAGACTTTTAGCACCAGAGAGCTGTAATTTTGTGGAGATATGTTTATCAATCACGCCGACAAAATGTGTAGAATAAACATTAAAAAAATATTTTTTATGGTAACTTTCCCACATGTAACCTGGGGATGTCTTTTTCATCCTTTACCCCATCGCTGAATGGACCTGTCATTAAAATTACTTAGGGGTTTCTAAGACTATTTTTCTATTTAGGGATCCGTTTGCGAAATATTGAACTTTAAAGTTATAATTTTTATTCGAGTAGGGCGTCCCCCCATCTCTAAAAGCAAAACTATGGGCTTGAAGAACCTAGAAAAATTCATAATAGCTCCCGGATTGCAAAGGGTGCGGGTTCGAGTCCCGTCCGCTGCCTGGTCCGCGTGGATTTTTTTCTATTAAAACTTTTCTTAAGTCGTTTTGTGTTAGTGATTTTAAAGGTTTAATTTGCATCGTGGTTTCATAACACCAGAACAATGTTTTCATTTGAGTTACCTACGCATAATATATTTCGGGGCAGACTTCTCGAGTGGAAATTCCGATGAGTCATTCTACAGTAAGTGTGACTTCATGCTGAAGTATAAGCAAACGTTCGGAGCAAATGTATACATTACGAAAATCGTTATAGAGAATGTTTTTTTACAAAATGTCAATTTTGACAATTTAGTGAAAAGATTCGCTAGCGAGAGATCAAGGAAATGGAATTTATTTGGGGGCACGTTAGCGTCAAGACGACGACGAGCCAAGCTAAGCCCAATAGGGCACTACGTACCTTCTCTAAAAGCGTTTCGTCATTTTGTTGAACCCTTATAACTTGGGTTTGGATTATGGTTCATGCCCGGGAATACTCGAGCCGAGAATTCCCGGGAAATCGTTGGGCTTTGTTCCCGGAAAATCAAGCTCGAGAAAAGTCGAGAACTCGAGAAATCATGTACCTTCTTTTCTTATGTAAGTAATTTGAAATTAATTAATGTGTCATTTTAAATTTGTGAGACGAATATTGCCATTTGTGTTGTACTCCAACATACTCCAAGGGCTTATTATTAATTTAAATTGCGTTTGTTATAGACTTCACCGAAACGTCACTATAACAGTAAAGATGGAAGCATCAAAAGCATGGAAATATTTAAAAAAAAAATAAGGAATTGCAAATGCGCAATGCCTAAAGTGCCCAAAAACCATTGCTGGCAAAGGTTCAAATACTAGCGGGTTGGTGAGACATTAAGTAGAATAGTAGTATAATTATGAGTCCGAATAATATTATTTCTCTATTTTTTTAAAGTAAAATAGCTTATTCATAAGATTAATGTTTTTGAATATAATCAATAAAAGTTTTATAATTAATTTGATACTTTTATTTGAGAGGAAAACCACTGAATTCGTTGACGTCATTAGAACAAAATAATATGGGAAAACGTACGTAAACTTAAATTTCTCGACAACCCGAGAAGCCTCAAGAAATTAGCCTCGAGAATTCTCGAAACCCGAGTTATTGAAAAGCTCGAGAAATCATGAACCCTAGTTTGGATTATACCAGATAAACAAAATTCTCTAAATATGCTGTCGAAAGCAGACTAAAGGACGGACGGACGAGGTATAAAGTTTTAATTACATCGCTCATGTACTAAAGATTTTATTGATATCTGGAAAACCCTGATTTCGTCACTGATATTATATGATCATCAAAATTCTTTGGGGAACTCTACAAGGCCTAACGTTACAAACTTTACACTGTCAAAAACTATTGTTTAACAGAAAAGTAATAAAAGGTGGATGAGGAGCCGAAGTTAAGCAACTTTCGCAGTGGTCGGTCATTGGATGGGTGAACAAAAATCTTCTATCTCAAGTTGCTCCGTTTTTCGGAAGGCACACTAAGCAAGCGTGGTAGGCCATGGCCCAATCTCACTATTCCATCCATAGGGATGGCCTGTGCCCAAGCAGTGGGGACATTAATGGGCCGATGATGATGATGATGAGTGGATACATTTTTCAGCTTCACCCATGTGAATATAGCCAAGCCACATATTTTGACTAGACTAGAACTTTTTGACAGTGTGCGCCATAAATGGTCTCTCGTCTTGGCAACATTTTACATGAAAATGATTTTGGTGGGATCTACAGTTCTCGTTTCTCAAAGTAAAGTATAGCGAGGTCAATATTGAAACATTAAATAGATTTTCGTTTCTGATCGGTATTAATACGTCGTTCAATCTTGACCCGCCCGACTTCCAAATCATGAACCAAATATTATTTTTTTACATTTTAGTTCCATTTTCGATTTTGTAGTCGGTTTTATTTTTTGTTTAAAATTTTTACGTACTCGTTAACAGTCTGAATCAGTGATGTCAGGAATTTAGGATCCGTAAGCTCTCTTATAATTTCATTAGTTGCACCAGTAAGAGAAAGAAAAGGTAAGGCAGGACAAGCAATGGGGCGCATATTCATAATTAGCCTAGGTTGGTCAGAACTAGAGATGGGCCGACTAGCCGCCGACTAATCGGTAAAGACGACTATTCGGCATCGTTTATAGTCGGCGATTAGTCGGCAACTATTCGGCAAAACATGCCGATTATAATCGGCACCTAACAATGAAACAAAACCCAAAACTTATGCTTGTTTAGAATATTTAAACAGTACCAAGAGTATGCATTTAGGAACTGAAGAATCTGTCAGTAATTCAGATAACTTAACACAATGAATATCGCATAAAACAAAATAGCAGTGGGAAGTATATATGTATTAATTGAGTGAAATCTTACGTACTAGCGAGTCTTAAAGAAGTCCATAGGTAT
Organism: Chilo suppressalis; assembly: GCA_902850365.2. Classification (NCBI taxonomy): domain Eukaryota; kingdom Metazoa; phylum Arthropoda; class Insecta; order Lepidoptera; family Crambidae; genus Chilo; species Chilo suppressalis. The sequence continues at coordinate 24,352,960 of OU963904.1, read as the reverse complement.
TTTTTTTTCCTTAGAAGCAAATTGTGATGTTGGAACGTGAATATTTCGACTCGATTTGGGAGACTCGTATCGTGCGTGAGCAATCAGAGTAGTGACGAAATATTCCGAACACCTTCCTAAGATAGGTATTATTATGATCGGCATTGCAGAATTGTCGGCCGACTAGTCGGCAATTCGAAAACCGATTAGTCGGCTAGTCGGCTTGTCGGCTTGTCGGCAAATATTATAGTCGGCCCATCTCTAGTCAGAACTCTTAATGAAGCACTCGCCTCAAATTAGCTTTACAAGGCTTTGATTAACGCTCTGATTCGGTGATAATATGCTAAATTGAGATAATGTTTGTTATAACCTTCTAGGAGCTTTGGTTTAAGCAACCTTGAATGATAAAGGAAGTATAATTGACCGGTAAGCGGACTACTTTCGGTATAATAATTATTATTGATGTGAAATAAATAATGTTGGAATGCTAATAGAAAATGCCTTTGTTTTAACTTGAAGAATAACTAAACCTCCATTGCTAAATTCCTTATCTCTTATCTATTAGACAAGTCCGTCTGTCCGTGGTGCTGTTTCAGCGGCCAAACCGTAAGAGATAGATAAAGAGAATATTTAAGTTATAAGTTAAGAATAGTCTGATAAGACTACAAACCGGATTTGAGTAACGTAGCACTTCCGATTTTCGAGAAATCAGGTTTTGGTGAACATTTGGTTCACTGGTTTGCTATATATATATATATAGCAAACCAGTGTATATAGTAAAGTACCAGTATATATATATATATATATATATATATATATAATGGCAATTCTAACACAGATTCTTAAAACTTTTTAGCAAAAAATAATAATAAACCCTTATTTTATCTTTAGTCAAATTAATATTTGGAGTCAGCGCCAAGCATGTCTGATAGATCTGAGTTCCCATTAACTACTTGGGTTGGCATGGCAACGATTCCAAATATTAATTTGCTTAAAGATAAAATAGGGTTTATTATGTTTAACTTTTCGGCGGTTTAATTTTTTTGTTAAAAAGTTTTTATTTTATAATTTTTTCTGACTATATTTTTTTATAATTTACCTACAACTCGGCATCAAAATCTACGAGTGAATATTCACCTCTATTTTCTCACCCTAGGGGTACGATTTTTGTTTCTAAATTCATATGGGACCAACTTCGGGACCAACTTATACCTTTTCCAATAATAAAAGAATTATCAAAATCAATCGACGTTGTACAAAGTTATGTGTTGTCTTAAATTTGAATCAGTTAGCGAACAACCAATCATCCCTTGATTTCATAGCCTTAGGGTTGGATTTTTTCCAAATTCACATGGGACCAACTTCGGGGATAATCCTTCCCAAAAAAAATTATCTAAATCAAACTACTATTAATACGGCTAAGTTTTAAGTTTCTTATCTTAACATATGGTTAACCTTTTTTAATGCAAATGAAGAGAATTCTATTCTAATATTTTTAATTTAAGGAATTGACATTATTGATACATATATAAAACTAGCGGCCCGCCCTCGCTTCGCTTCGGTGTAGAGCTGAAGTGTAGACTACAGTTTTTGTTCTCAGGCTTGTATTATACACAATGACATTCATCTATGATTCTTCTTATACCTGCATGCAAAGTCTCTGCCCGATCGGTTTAAAATTGACAAAGTTTCATACAAACTTTCATTCCCTATTTTATCCCTTTGGGGGAAGAATTGATCAAAATCCTTTCTTAGCGGGTGCTTAAGTCATAACATCTACCTGCATGCCAAATTTCAGCCCGATCCGTCCAGTGGTTTGGGCTGTGCGTTGATAGATCACTATGTCAGTCAGTCACCTTGAGTTTTATATATATAGATAGATACACATATAATTATATGATAGGTAGCCTAAAAATAATTTACTGCACTATGACAAATAAGCAATACAGGTAACATCATAACTTTCAAATGTACATTATTATTATGTATGTATGTACAGCACGTAGACTTTATTGAGTATACTTAAACAATTCAAGTCATGCGAATTGATATTAAATCGTCATTGTTCCACGTGCCATATGATTTGGTACTCTCCACGTGTAGCCAAAGAGTTCATTGTTGAATGTAACTTTAAATGTTTGGCATTCAGACATTCGGATACATCATTCGTCGCTGCACTCTTGAAATTTTTTCGATTCAAGAATGGTCATGACGTTATAAAACATTGTGCTGGAATGTTAAATAATAAGAGAGTGGAGTATTGCATCAAATGATTTCAGGCCGTAGGAAGTACCTGTTTCCGGTTAGATAAGTCTTACACAGACTACGAATAAGTGACGTAGGTAAAATCTCTATGTTTAAATCTAAGGAAAATATTACTAAATAATAAATATGTCCAGAACTCTCACTAATTAGCCTAGTCACAAAGTAAGCACTGTTAGGCTTTCGAGTTATGGGATACTAGGGTAACATATACATACATATACACAAATATATTTATATAGAAATACATACATATTAAACATACATGACTGGAGTACAAATCCTCGTGTTCATCACATAAACATCTGCCCCCACCGGGATTCAAACCCGGGACCTCTCGAGTAGGCGAGACCATGAAACCCGGCGTACAAACCCCTCGGCGTCGGAGATCGTACAACTTGAAAATATTCCACCCCGTTCAGGTTTCTTTGGTACTATTATATTATTTGGTATTATCTACAGGTATATTAGTATCACTAAGAAATTTAGGTAATAATATACAACTTATATAACCAATAAGAGAAATACCCCAAATATACCTATTGCGTCTACCCTAAACAGGGTTGCCAACCCTAGTATGTAATGTGTATCCTACTATATTAGGGGATGAAATACTATATTTCTAAAACAATTTAGTAGGCGAAACTACTACATTTTGCTTAACGCGTTCTTAGAAATAAAAAAACGATGGGTTGCACTCCGGGAGTGCCGGCAGAAGTGAAAACTTGAATATTAACGTTATGCATTTTTGATATTTTGGAATGGTTAGGGAATAATTATGCACGAATTGCTTTAATTATCAGTATAAAAGTACTATCATTTATGTGGTAGAATACAATATTTATTTATTGCGCTATCGTACACAAACATGACAATTTATATTACATTAAAAAAGTTTATCTCTCAGAAAAATCAACTTACATGAATCACGTTTAAGCGCACCTAGCGACATCTATTGTAAAAAAAATGCATTTTCTTCACAATAAAGCTGCCACCTGGACGTCCTAGATAGAGACTTATTATTGTAATACGATAAAATAAAATATTACGATGTTTCGTCCAATACATTCAGAGTCAACAAACTTTCCAAAATTATTGTTTGCGGCAGATCCCCGATCAGGCCACGTGTCATAACGCGATCAGCCCACGTGTCTTGACGCGAGTTTAACATTTTTTACCCATACAAAAAAAAGTGTACAAAGCCGCTAAAGAAGTTTTCACTTCAAAAAAATAATTATCAAGTCATGGAAGAGCAAACATAAATTCATTTTAAAAATAAAGTAGATATTATATCTTTGATATGTTATCTTTTTGCCATTTAGAGGTAACAGCTTCGAAAATACTATTATTTGATAGAAAAAAGTTGATAACCCTATATAGGTTGAGATGAGGGCACGACAATGATTTTTACATTTCTCCACCAACGAATGGAAAATTTTATCTGCGGCCCCTCTACAATGTTGAATTTTCGGTCGATTCTCGTGAGTCACGAACCATAGGACAGGACGTTTGCCCTTGAAAACCTGTTATTCCCATGAGCCGAGATGTGAGCCTGTAACAATGGCTCAGACGCAGCTAACAATGACGTCACGCGTTAACATAATTAGAGGTAAACACGCTCCATCGTTCATTTCACAATTAGATGCACGACTGAAGGCATAATCTATGGAAAAAGTCAAGCAAGATCATGTGACTGATTTCTTTTTAAGTTAAAAGAATGGCAGTCAAGCTTATGGCCTGCCTGATGATAAGCGGCCATAGCCTAATCAGTGTTGCCTGGTCCGATTTTCAAAAATTGGACGTTATAGGAAAAAAACAGTAGATGTATGGCAAGAGCTACAAGAAAAAACAGTAGATAAAGACCAGTAACGAATGTGTTTCTGTGGCTTCTGACGCCCCTCAAAGCTATTTTTTTAGACAATTACATTTATTTTATAATTATTAAGCTTATCTACATTATTAATGACGGAAAATGCAACTCAACATGCAATTTAAAAAAGAAAATTGTAATCTAAAAAAAACAAGAGATTCATGTAGAAAAACAGTAGAACAGGAGAAATTTCAGAAAACTTGGCAACACTGAGCCTAATGGACGCTTGCGATACCAAAAATATCGCTTGCGCTGTTGGCTACCTGCATTCCTGCATAATTATTCTGTAAGATGCAATCTCACTTACGATCTCATTCATTCTGATTACTGACAAATGTCAAATATAAGAAAAATAAGATAGTTTCTGACAAGCCTGGCTTTTATTGTTTATGTAAATATATTAAAAAATATAATATAAAACTATAACGTTATTATCCCCTCTAATATTACTTAACTTTTTTATTTCTCTACCGATTAAATTACCTACACTTTATATATTATTTTAAACCTGTGTTGTCTTTGCGTGTGTTATGCTTTCAGAAGAACAATAATAAAAGCTCAAGGAAGAAGGGTTATTCGGATAAAATATAAAAATTTTATTTGTATAAATACCGAGCAATCTCTCTTATATCGTGTCTCTCTCACTACGGGATATTGGCGAAATTTCTGTGTTAAACGGAAAAAGCCACAGAAAAAAAAAGTATCGCAAGTATAATATAGACACTTGCGACATTTGCGCATTTACACTAAGGGGTTATCCATAAACTACGTCACACGAATTTCATCAGCTGGTCACATTTATGAGACTCCCCCCCCTCCCTAGTGTGACGTCACATATTTTACAAAATTTAGAAATTATTGAATGTAAACAACGGATCTGAAATTAGTTTTATTTTCATTCAAATTTGTTTTTTAATAATATTAACATCAAATCCAACAATTTAACAAAACAAATATGAATAGCATTATGATTACATTAAAGATACAAACTTAATAATCTTGAGTCCATAATAGACATTGAGCCCGCTTCTTTAAATTATTTATAACAGGCATAGCACCACTTTGTTCTCGTTTGGGTTGTTTATGTTTTCGTAAAGTTATAGTTTCAACATTTCGATTATAATAGATTTTGAAATGTGACGTCACGAAATTTAGAACCTCTCCCACCCCCTTGTCACACGATGTCACACTTTGTCGACCCCCTTCCTACCCCTTAACGTGTGACGTAATTTATGGATGGCCCCTAATATTGAATACCATAAAGACACTTGCGATACTGAAACTTCACTTGCGCTAATCCTAACCCATTTTTATTCATTGACAAAAACACCACAAGGTAGTGTTCGCTAAAAAACGGACACTTCAACCTTTTTTTTTTATAGATAGGTCCAAATGACGTCACCCCACCTGATATTAAGTGAGGGTGAAGTCTAGACGCGAAGAAAGCTGATTCAGCAGTTCTACCTGCCACACCAGCCATCCTCACTCTGCCGGCCTGCATGTTGCTTCTTCACGCCTCTTTTAAAGGATCCCAAGTTGTAAGAGGGAGGGAACACGTGAGCGGGCAGAGCATTCCATTTACGGATAGAGCGACATAGAAATGAGTCACCAAATTTTGTTGTACGCGTTGTAATTGTGGCCACAGTTAGACGGTGACAACGTAGGCCAGCGCGCGTGGTCCTCTGAAGGAAAGGGGAAGGTGGAATAAGAGAGAATAACTCCTCAGAACACTCGCCGTGGTACAGACGATAGAACGCGCTTAGTGACGCCACGTCACGGCGTAATTTAAGAGGCTCGAGGTGTTTAGTCACCTGCTCATCGCGTATGATGCGGATCGCGCGCCGCTGTAACCTATCCAAAGATTCGAGCAATTATTTGACGGAGTTACCCCAGAGGTGCGAGCAATATTCCACGTAGGACCGCACTTGCATTTTGTACAACAAGCACAGTTGATCGGGCGTGAAAAAACGCCGCACCTTGTTCAGAACTCCGAGTTTGCGTGAAGCTGTTTTGATCACGGTTTCGATGTAGTCCTTTGGATTCAGGTCTGAGCGATCTTCCATAACGAGCATGGTAATGTAACCTCAAGCGGAAAATACGAAACTACATCTTAGAACTAAACAAAATAAAGTTTATATACTAAAGAAAATACAACTAGAAAAAAATCCACTCGGACCAGGCCACAGAGGGGACTCGAACCCGCACCCTTCGAAATCCGGGCGAATGCACTGACCAATTATGCTACCGCGGCCCTGATGGCCGCGTCGAAATTCTCCTAGCCATTCTTAAGCTGCAAGGCAAAATAAAGTTGTGAATTCTCTCTTCCATAATAAAAAAAACTAAAATGTTTAACTGAAAAAGGCTCATGATTATAAGTAGTTCACCAACTGGACACAGATAAGTATGTATAAACTCCTATTTTTTTATTCTTTTGTTATTTTTGTTACGGAAGAAACACCATTTTAAATTGCGGCAAAGGTCCTCTTCACACCTTAATGAGGCTTTAAATATTAACCGTGTCCAATAATAGCGAGACATTCACCCTTTGTTTGTTGATTTATTTGATTAAAAGCACATTTTCCGGTTTCGACATACAGGGCCAGAGCCTTGGAAAAGATCGGCATGGAATTTGTATTTATTATCTATTTAAAAAAATGAACGAGCGAGAGATAGAAGCTCGATGGCGCAGTTAGTCGGGTGTGATCATTGAAGTCAAGCAACTTTCGCAGAGGCCGGTCATTGGATGGGTGACCAAAAATTTACTATCTCGCGATCCTCTGTGTGTTTGATTTAAACATCTAGCAGTGAAATGCTTAAAAAATAAAAAAACAACTATAATTGCTATTTCTACTTTCAAATATTTAATACTTGTCTTGTAAAAGTATTCATTTGACATTGTGGGTTACCTACAATGGGAAGAGATTGCGCTGCCTTGCAGCCTAAGATTAGAGAAAAATTAGACACGGCCGTCAGGGCCGCGGTAGCAGAATGGTCAGTACATTCGCCCGGATAGGAAGGGTGCTGGGGCCCAATTCTCGCGGCATAGATATTATATCGGCTTCGAGATAATATCGAAAGGAGGGATATCTATTGAAAATATCTACTGATGGTAAAAAATGCTATTCTCGTGGATTTTCGATATTCCAATGATATTATATCTATCGTAGATATTCTTTCACTGCCGAATGCGTTCCGTTTTTCTCGATTAAGTTAACATCATAGTCTATATAAAATAATAATAAATTAGAGCAAAATTTTACAAGCGACAAAATGATATTTTATGAATTCCATTCATATTAAATACGAGTATACATCTTTTGAGTGTAAGAAATCTCAACTTTACCTAAATTGTATGCGTATATAATTTCAACGTTATGTATAATGAAACGTCAATATTATTTAAGATTCTCCCTTTTCAGGGAAGGCAAAGGGAACAATGCCCATAAAGTCTAGTCTCTAGTTATATTAATCTTCTTTTTTTAGGGTTCCGTACCTCAAAAGGAAAAACGGAACCCTTATAGGATCACTTTGTTGTCCGTCTGTCCGTCCGTCCGTCTGTCAAGACCCTTTTTCTCAGGAACTCGTGGAGGTATGAAGCTGAAATTTATATCAATTACTCAGGTCTACTGTCCCTTGAAGCTGTGAAAAAATCAAACTTCTAAGCCAACGCAATCAAAAGATACAGCCGTTTATGCCGCAAATTTTCGACACTTGCAAGGGAATCAAAACCTACAGGGTGCTTCCCGTGAACTCAGAATCTTGAAATTTGGTACCAAGCAACGTCTTATAGCATAGATAAAGGAAAAATTACGAAAACCATAAATTTTTAGTTACATCACATAATATATATTTTTTTAATAATTTTAACCTTACTACCCATTTCCTCATAAACGCGTAGAGGTATCAAATTGAAATTCATACCAAATACTCAGGTCTATAATACCTTTAAGCTGTAACAAAATCAAACTTCTATGTCAACGCAATCAAAAGAAACAGCAATTTAAGCTGCATATTTTGAAACTCGCAAGTACTCGCAAGGGAATCAAAACCTAAAGGGTACTTCCAGTCGACCTAGAATCTTGAAATTTGGCATGAAGCAACGTTTTATAGCACACATAAAGGAAAAATTCCGAAAACCTTAAATTTTTAGTTACATTACAAAATATATATTTTTTAATAAATATAAACTTATTACTTTTTTCCTCATGAACGCGTAGAGCTATCAAGTTGAAATTCATATCAAATACTTAGATCTAATTGCCTTTAACCCGTGAAAAAAAAATCGTAATGAACGAACTTTGTAAACCTTGCAGGTTTGTACGGAACCCTCGGTGCGCGAGTCCGACTCGCACTTGGCCGGTTTTTTACATTCAAATGTCGGTGTGACGCATTCTAATGTTTCTTGGAGTGTTTGGCACGAAATTTATGGAGTTGGCTTTTTCTCTAAGCTTCTGTGGTCAACACTACAATAAAGTTCTCGCGTCCACTTGACCGGAATAGCGTATATTTTAAAGATTCCACTAATTCTTCAGTTGCGCAGACGGTTGTAACACCAAATCACACCAATTTCATTTCACAATATCCACTATGAACGAATTTTAGAATAATTAAAATAAGATGCCAACCGCACTCGCAGAAATCCCGCCAAAACTCCGTATCGTCAATAAGAAAATGGTGTCGATTCTGGCATGATTCTCTAAACCTAAACGTAAATTTGACAACAGTGTATCCTTGTCATTCTCCATACAGAATGAAAAGGAGAGACTGAAGTTAAATTTAGTTTTAAGTTTAGAGACTCGTGTCAGAATCGATACCAATGTCATTCATAACTTTAAAGATTTCTAACCAAATTTTTGTTTAAACGTAATTTTTATGAAGTCGGCGTCCCTCATTTCAAATGGGCCCTCTTGCTCTCACGACGGCGGCGCCTTAGCACAGCAGCAGCAAACACGTCATTTAATAAATCATTGACGAAAACATGAATCAACTGATCCATCGTTAATATAAACTGGTGTCGATTCTGGCACGATTCTCTAAATCTAAACTTAAACTTGACAACAGGGTTTCCTTGTCATCATACAGAATGAAAGAGAGACTGATGTTAAATTTAGTTTTAAGTTTAGAGAATCACGCCAGAATCGACACCATTGTTTACCTACTTCTTTATTTACTAATTATTTATGAAGGCAGTTAACAACATCTTAAGGTAACAATAATTGGCAAAGACACACGACAACACAATAAATAATAGGTAAAAAAAGTGGAAATAACAAGATTGACATGCCAAGATCCATAGATATTTATATATCGAAGGCTCTTTACCAGTCGATGTATGTCTACTGATCATCCGTAGATAGATATTTATCTATTGCGACATGGTGAGAATAGAGCAAAAAGGTTTTCCTTCGATAAAAGCCAGATCATTCGATATATATCGAAGGTGATATAATATCTATGCCGCGAGAATTGGGCCCCTGGTTCGAGTCCCGTCTGTTGCCAGGTCCGCGTGTTTTTTTTTTCTAGTAAACTTTTCTTTCGATTAAAACTAAAATGGTTCATTTTGCTCACAACGCTCATGAGTCCATTCAGATAAGACATATATAGGTAACTAGTGGCCCGCCCTCGCTTCGCTTCGGTATCGAGCATAAGTGTAGACTACAGTTTTTGTTCTCAGGCTTGTATTATACACAATGACATTCATCAATGATTCTTCTTATACCTGCATTCAAAGTCTCAGCCCGATCGGTTTAAAAATGACAAAGTTTCATACAAACTTCCATTCCCTATTTTATCCCCTTGGGGGTAGAATTGATCAAAATCCTTTCTTAGCAGATGCCTACGTCATAACATCTACCTGCATGCCAAATTTCAGCTCAATCCGTCTAGTAGTTTGGGCTGTGCGCTGATAGATCACTATGTCAGTCAGTCAGTCACCTTTGAGTTTTATATATATATATATAGACAAAAAATTAAGGACTAAACATATTTATAAAATGTATGCTTCTAAATTGTACATGTACATGTGCTACTACGTCGCAGTATTTTATCATAAAAAATATGACATAACAAAAACACTTTAACACTTGTTCCGCAAACTTTTTGCCCAATCAAGCAATTAATAAGTAGAAGGAAAGATTTCGCTCCACGTATGCGCGGGCGCAGGCGCGGCGCACCGGACCGCCATGACCCACAAATTAGACACAGCACTATAATTCACGTTAGCTCGTTGACAAGTAACATAATCGTTATATGGAAGGAATGGAATCGGAAGAGTATATGTTGATTTTTTATATCTTTATATATATAATTCTTCTGTGAGTGTGTATGTCACTGAACTTCTCTTAAACGACTGGACCGATTTTGATGAAATTTTTTGTGTGTGTTCAAGGGGATCTGAGAATGGTTTAGATTCACAATTTTGTCCGCTGGACCACCCCTATTTTTTAGGGCGGTACGAAGTTCGCTGGGTCAGCTAGTTATTTATATTTTACTAGCTGACCCAGCGAACTTCGTACCGCCCTAAAAAAAAATAGGGGTTGGTGGTAGAAAGGTGAAAATTTAGAGTTGTATGTATTTTTGTATGATGTATCATAAAATAATTAAAAAAAAATTATCTAAAATTGAAAAAAAAAATTTAGGTGTGGGTTACCCTTAACATTTAGGGGGATGAAAAATAGATGTTGTCCGATTCTCAGACCTACCCAATATGCACACAAAATTTCATGAGAATCGGGAAAGCCGTTTCGGAGGAGTTTAACCACAAACACCGCGACACGAGAATTTTATATATTAGATTATTATTTATAGGCACATTACCAACACAGCATACAAGACATTCATAATACAGAAAGTATATTATTTAGTTTTTATTAGCTAAAAAACCTTGTTTTATATGAGTCTCCTGTACCCCTAGCACTAACCAATATCGAATTCGAATAGTTTGCAAACCGAAATGTCAATGTCAAATATTGTATGGAAACTTGAACAGCAGCGGCACAAAGTACGTAACGAGAACTAAAAATCAGTACACATTTGACAATGACATTTCGGACTCGCAAACGATTCGAATTCGATAATGGTTCGTGCTAGGGGTACTGATCATGGCGCTTGCAACAGTGCCGAAATATCGGAGACTCATAAAAAATAAGGTACATGGTAACAATCCCGTTAATAGCTATAATGTTAGTGACCATGAAAGTTTAAAACAATATATTGTGTTTTTTCTTCTTTTTCTCGCTGTTTACATTATGTGTGTCGATGTTTACACAGCGTTACCCATATTTGTCACTTAATATTTAATGGCACATATTTAATTTATCAACAAAAATTGTATCTAATTTTGAGGATCAATATATATATATATATATATATATAATTTGTAACATAAAGGTTTAGTACTCGTAGGTTACCAATTTGTATTTTTGGTGATCATTTACTATTATAATGAGATTTTTTTTAATATTTTCTGTAATTAAATAAAATAGAGAGAAAAGAGAACATTATCCGACCTCAATGACAGAGTGGTTTGAATGCCGGATTTCAAGGTGTCGCCTACTCGAGAGGTCCCGGGTTCGAATGCCGGCGGGGGCAGTTGTTTGTGTGATGAATACAAGATGAATACGAACATTTGTACTCCAGTCATGGATGTGTAATATGTATTTCTATATAAATATACTTAGGTATATGTGTATCTATATATGTATTCTATCCGTTACCCTAGTATCCCATAACACAAGCCTACAGTGCTTAGTTTTGGGTTAGGGTAATTGGTCTGTGTTGGAAATATTTATTATTAGCGGCCCGCCCTCGCTTCGCTTCGGTGTAGAGCTGAAGTGTAGACTACAGTTTTTGTTCTCCGGCTTGTATATATATTATACACAATGACATTCATCAATGATTCTTCTTATATCTGCATGTAAAGTCTCAGCCCGATCGGTTTAAAATTGACATTTATATTATTTAATACTTCAATTACTGCTGTTACTATTTATTTTTAAAACATTATATCAAACTACACCGAATGCATACTGGGAGGCTGAAAGTGATGCAATAGTTTATTTTTACAATTTCCGGAGGAATCGTTGAAAATGTCAACACCCACAATCTTCGTAAAATTTTGTTATACTCGTTGCATACCCTACCTATGTGATGAGCGCTTGTCAACAAGACGGTTTTTCACCAGGTCTAGGGACAGTTGTAAACCATAAAAAATAAACCTTCAAAATACCGAGGTTTTGTTATTTTTGAAGTAACATTAAGCTCGGACATTTACCCCAAAAAAAGCAATCTCATTAGCTAATCTCATAACGTTGAATAATATTTTAAAACTACTCAATCATCGAATTTGATTAAACGTAAGGATAAAAAGACCCGATTCTACACATCCTTAATTAATGAAATCTTACTTACAGTAATCGAAATATGAACGATGAACAAACATACATGGGTAATTACACTAACAACATTAAAATTAGGCACATTAGAAACCCAAACAAATTAGAATTATTACGCAATTCCAAAAAGTTGACAAACATATGGGTCGAATCGATGATAACCATTACGTCCATTAAAAAGAAGTCGACAGTATATGAAGTTGTTTTGTTCTATATTATGCATGTATTATACATATAAACCTTCCTCTTGACTCAGTCTATCTATTAAAAAAACCGCATCAAAATCCGTTGCGTAGTTTTAAAGATCTAAGCATACATAGGGACATAGAGATATAGGGACATAGGGACAGACAGCGGGAAGCGACTTTGCTTTATACTATGTCGTACAACAAATTACCCCAACACGTAGGTATATCGAGAGTCTTGTCTCGAAGAAAACTGATACGGCAAAAAAATATAGAATTGTGGGGCGCTTGTTAACGAGAATATTTTTAACCAGGTCTAAGCACGGTTTTGCACCGTTTCTACGACCGTTTTTAATTAGGTACTGCAGCGGTCTATCCTGAAGGGATAGGCCTGGGAGCGAGTACTACTACGGTTTGCGAAATAATAATCACCAAATACTTTGTTATTTTCTATTTCTGAATTTATAGCGAATATAATAATTATAGCTTAATATATAACCGTATGTTTTGGTGCCTGAATTCTATCTGCTGGAATCTTCTATCAAAAGACAGAAGATTCCCAATTTGAAATCTTTAAAATAATGACATTAACTTTTTAATACAACTGCCAGCCGTAGGCATTACATGAACAAAGAGTTTACACAAGCACAGAGGCTGTAACGCAACGGGCGTTACCTACGGGACACTATAGAGATGGAGGTTTGATAACGCGTTTGGGATCGGTGCAAAGATACAAACCGTGCTCCGGCGCAGACCCGGGTACAAAACAGTGCCGTCTTTGACCTATTGGAGGCCCTGGGCATATAAGGATAATGTGGCCCCAATGACCCCCGTTTGGTAATCTAACAGGAACTAGGGAATTTGTATTTGATCTGAGGTGGGCCCCTATCGATCGCGGGGCCCTGGGCACTTGCCCAAAGTGCCCACTGGGAAAGAGGGGTCTGGGTATAAACGTCTTGTTAACAAGCGCCCTTACTTGCCCATAGAAACAATACCACCAAAAGTTATGTTATTCTTCTGTGATCTTCTAGAACGTGGAGGTAATGTCCCAAAACAGATGCTCCGATTTGAGAGTGAAATTCGCTACTCGAATAGTAAGGTTGGTAAAGTTCTTCAGGTAGGAAAATAGGATTTTTCTATGCTTTATCCATACTAATATTAAATTGCTGTCTGCCTATCTGTTATGTTTTGTCTTTGGAAAAGGCTACTTTTCGTCGTGAAAATATAATTCTGAGGGGCTAAGTAAAATACGGAATGAAAAGTTTTGGAGAAAACCAATTTATTTTAGGAAAACAAAGTCTCGTTTCCCTATAAAACCAAAACACAAATGTAAAAAATCAAAAAACCCGACTGCTTAAATATTACATCAAATAAAAACTGAAAAGAAAAAAACAAGTCCAGAAGTCTATCATTCTGTTAAGTAAGGAACAAAGCTACTTTAACAGTCGGGACCCATTAGCTATTCAAGAAAGGATAAAAATTTTCAATAATGGGGCAGACGGGTAATAAACTTCGCCTGGCTTAAAAATGGAACATGACACTTGAAAATATGGAAAAGTTTAAATAATACAACAGACTTAAGAAAAACATACAGTCGAACAAAGAACCTCCTCCTTTTTTGAAGTCAGTTAAAAATAATGCGGTTCGTCATCAAGTAGAGCATAACAATAGAGCCTGGTGTAAAATTCCATTTTAAATACTTTGATTATTTTGGTACTTAGTAATTAATTGACTTAACCAAACAATGACTCATTGAACAGTTGTATAAGCAATGCTGAACACTCTCTTTCATGATTGTATTAAAGGACAATGGATACAACAGTGGTTTGATTTATGAACTATATGCTATTTGTTATTAAATGCTAATTTTGCTTGCTCGATAGGTATTGTTCTTCTGTCCACTTCACTCACTCACTGTATCAATATTTGTTTAAACACCAAGACCCACTTCTATTGACTTGAATGAAAAGTTTTGGAGAAAACCAATTTATTTTAGGAAAACAAAGTCTCGTGTCCCTATAAAAACCAAAAAAAAAAAATTTAAAAATATAAACACCCGACTGCTTAAATATTACTTCAAATAAAAACTGAAAAGAAAAAAACAAGTCCAGAAGTCTATCATTCTGTTAAGTAAGGAACAAAGGTACTTTAACAGTCGGGCGGGACCCATTAGATATTCAAGAATGGATAAAAATTTTCAATAATGGGGCAGACGGGTAATAAACTTCGTCTGGCTTAAAAATGGAACATGACTTGAAAATATGGAAAAGTTTAAATAATACAACAGACTTAAGAAAAACATACAGTCGAACATAGAACCTCCTCCTTTTTTGAAGTCGGTTAAAAATAATGCGGTTCGTCATCAAGTAGAGCATAACAATAGTGCCTGGTGTAAAATTCCATTTTAAATACTTTGATTATTTTGGTACTTAGTAATTAATTGACTTAACCAAACAATGACTCATTGAACAGTTGTATAAGCAATGCTGAACACTCTCTTTCATGATTGTATTAAAGGACAATGGATACAACAGTGGTTTGATTTATGAACTATATGCTATTTGTTATTAAATGCTAATTTTGCTTGCTCGGTAGGTATGATTGTTCTGTCCACTTCACTCACTCACTGTATCAATTTTTGTTTAAACACCAAGACCCACTTCTATGGATTTCTTTGATTCGTATTTTTGTAATTAAAAACATACAGAAAACCAGTGCTTTGTTTTGGCTAACTTGTTTTACATAACAATCTATAGAAACTAGGTTCTGTAAACAATGTTTTTATATTTTTTTTTAAACAGAAGATTGCTTATGATTATGTTGTATTTATTTCTGTTAAAATTTTGAGAAAATTGCGAATAATAGGTTATCGTGTATTAGGGTGTCAAAGAAATTGAGTACTTAGGTAGCGGCAATCTTTTTGAGCAAAACCACAGACAAATATATTTGCGCAGTAAACGTTTTTAACCCCCGACGATAAAAAAGGGGTGTCATGAGTTTGAAGAGTCTGTATCGTTGTAACTAACTGATACGGGTGCACATCAGAGTACATCCGTCCTCTAAACGCACTATGCAGTAGTATTTACTAAGGCAGCGCTGCATCATCCCCAATGATATTAAATACCCTAGATACACCAACATGAACAAACTCATGTCCGAAACCTGTCCAAAAGTTACATTCGACGATCCACGGAGCTCCGTAAGATGATCGCGTAGTCTAAACAATATAAGGCATTATCTAAACATTGAAAAACACCCTCAAAGCACACTGTATAAGGTTTAATTAAAACTCAAGTCCGAAATGTAAACTCGTAAAATTTTACGACTTATTGCTATATGCGAAAGAATATATACGTTATTTCTTTGACTCTACGCGCAATTCTGAATGCGCTGTTTGCAATATAGCAGGCACGGACCGCGAGGAAAAGAGACCGACCATGCATTTGAATATCACAAAATAATATTTTCTATTAAATCAGTTTATAGTAAGTACTAAAACAAAAATTTGTTTCCAAATGCGTTAAATTAACAAACATTGATTAGATACCTGTTGAAAAACGTCATTTTACATATTTTATGTATTTATTTCGCATTTTTTTACGGAACTCAGCGGCATGTTGACTTTTCAACGGTCCGCGGGTGACTGTGAATCAAGAAGTGCTTGAGTCTTGTTCAAGCACTTCTTGATAGGGACACATTTCGAGCGCGCGTGGTGTATCTAGGGTATTTAATATCATTGATCATCCCCTTCTCAGGGGTTGATCGCATCAGATGTATAAAGCCTGTAAGGCCCCTATGGATATTGGCTGTCCCCGACTAGAGAGGTCCCGGGTTTGAATCCCAGTGGGGGCTGATGTTTGTGTGATAAATACGAGCATCTGTACTCCAGTCATGGATGTTTAATATATTAATATGTATATATATATTATTGTTTAATATGTATTTCTATATAAATATACTTATATATGTACAGTATATGTATTCTATCCGTTACCCTAGTATCTTATAACACAAGCCTTGCAAATGGGGCTAGGCTAGTTGATGTGAGTGTTGGAAATATTTATTTATTAAATCTATATTTATTTCATTAATATTTTTTTTAGGAAACGCAATCCTAAAAATCAATGCATTATAATAAGGTTCTTGTAAGGCGTGAACTACATAGATGTCCTTCTCAGCGTTAGTTCACGGCCACACGCACCAAAACTGTTACGAAATTACACTCGCAACGAGTTTAAATGTCCAGTGTTGCTCAAACTAGATTAATGTACCTGCCTTCATGTCAATTATGCTAAAATACACTCTAGCTAAATTTGTTCTAGCGACAAAGGTTAATATGGCACTTAGAAACACTTTATTAAGTTTAATAAGTTTGTTCGTTTGTACTACCTAATTATATTCGATTTTGAGATTCAATCACCAGTAGAAAGATTTCCTATCTAAACAATGGACTATAAAAAATAATGAAAAATCTGGGACACAGGCCTTCCTCTATGGATGGAACAGGGAGATTGGGCCCGCGTTTTGGGGGCCCTGTGCGGATTGGCGGGTGCTAACGACTGCAAATGCAGCCGGGATCAACGGCTTAACGTGCCTTCCGAAGCACGGAGAAACTCGAGATAGAAGATTTTCGGTCACCCATCCAATACCCGACCACTGCGAAAGTTGCTTAACTTCAACGATCGAGCCCCTCTCCAGTCATGGATGTTTAATATATATTTATATAAATATGTATCAGTATATGAATTCTATCCGTTACCTAGCCAGCCTTAAGCTGCAAGGCAGCGCCAGCTCTTCGCATTGTAGGTAACCCACAATAGTATTTTTTTCTTTAATTTTAACTTAACACGTCAAAAATAACTGTTTTTTTTATTTTAAACATTTTATATGTATTTGACGTGACACGCGGTGGCAGTAATTATAGTTAAACTTAAATATGGATGAAACACTTGAGATCTGTTGTGACAGTGCGAGCCATATGGTCTCGTTTTGGCACCATTGTTATCAATAGAATTTAAAATAAAAAAAGTGTCAAAGAGACTTTAGGTATAAAAAAACACCTTATTTGCACAGCTGAATATAAGTTAATTATTCATTGATACGAAATTAAGGGTATTTAACGGAAGGATAAATATTTGCATACAAGATCGAGAAAAGAAATTATAGTCCAAGCGAAACGAGGGCGAGTCACTTAGTTCAAATATAAAATAAAAATTTCTTTAATAGGGATAATGAAAGGGTAGAATAAACGAAATTATACTTTGTCCGTCAGTTAGGTTATTAATTAATAATGGACACTTATTTTTTCTTTCTTCAATCAACCAAAAAATTACAAAGCTAAAGCGCATCAAAGTTTAGGAGTGATGACGTCACTTCTTAGTAAAAGGACAATGGGCTAAACGCACCCAGCTCCGCCAACAATGTAATTAGTATGAAACGATAGATCTATGAAAAACTAGCCTTTTTTATTATGACACCGTAAAAAAATATCCTGGTAGTCAAAAGATATGACAAATGGGCATATTAAATATGCCCATGTAAAGTGAATTCACTTAAATTATAAGTAGCTAAATAAATTCACTTTATAGAGCTTTCATTTTATATTATTAGTAACCATAATAATATGCCATATCGTACTATACAACCAGATATATGACAAAGCCTGCCGACAATCCTGCGCTTGCACTTACTGAACCACCTCAAAACGGTTTACGGGGGTTGAAGGACTTGCAGTTGCAAATACTCCACTCGTCTTACTTCGTTGTGATTGTGCGCTCCCTGTCACTTGATTGATTTTTATCTAACACGCTTTGTACATGGGAACACGATTATCGGTTTTGTCAAATAGTATGGACCAACTGGAATCACGTTTTCTTCGAAGAGTGGACAAGTTTGTGTGATTTGTGTTCGCTCCGTTTTAATTAGAAGACAATTTACTATTACTAACAGACGGTTTGAAAAAACCCCAACCCATGCGGGGATTTTTGAATTTACTCGAACGCGGCAGAATAACACAAGATGGCACCCTCGTACATTGTGGAGTACTCCCCATAATACCTGAGCCCTCTATGTAGGGTCGAACTAACTAAATTAATTCCCTTATTTTATTAATGTTCGTTCGTTATAGGTATGTATTAACTTGTACTTATTTAACTAAAAATAACTAAAGACCCCCGGGATGGAATTTGATGCGCTTTGTCAACTATGATCATGACTATAATACCTTTCAAACAAATGTAGTTTAAGCCGTGGCGGACGTGGGTGCAGCGTCCATACATTTTTGCCCAATGTCCCAAAACATGACGTCATGCGACATTTAAATATCTCTGTGTTTTTTTTTAATGCTTAATAGGCAATGCGTTTGACCACAATCTCGCCTGACGCTCGTGACGCAATTCGGTTTCATCTTTTCCATTTACACCCCGTCCGAAAAAAGTTTCATACCTACAAATTCGTGCGGAACCCTCGTTGAGCGAGTCCGACTCGCAATAGTCCGGTTTTTTAATAATACTTTGTTATGTTTTTATTTATTAATTTTTGTAAGCATTTAACTGCCAGATGTTTAAATCTAAAGAAAAGTTTACTAGAAAAAAAAACCATGCGGACCAGGCAGCGGATGGGACTCGAACCCGCACTCTTCGCTATCCGGGCGAATGCACTGACCATTATGCTACCACGGCCCTATTGGTCGCGTCGAAATTTTCCTAGCCTTAAGCTGCAAGGCAGCGCCATCTCTTCGCATTGTAGGTAACCCACAATGTCAAATGAATACTTTTTCAAGTGTTAAACATTTGAAAGAAGAAATAGCAATTATAGTTATGTTTTTATTTATTTCTAAGCATTTAACTGCTAGATGTTGAAATACTTTGTTGTTTGCATTCTTAATCTATTCATTATGATTCTAAAGAAAGTTTTATCCTTCCACTTAGCAAGAATTTTATTATTATAATATCTAATTACTATATTTACACTGAGAAATTGGACAAGGAATGCGTTGCGCCGGCGCAGATCGGCAGAGCGTGAAGTCATAATGTGAACGCACAGACAATACAGTGCTAACTAACCGCCAAAACTGTTAGCCTTGGCACTCGGTATATTTGCATAACCTGTTCTCAAAAACAATTCGATACTCCTTGTTTTGCATTCAGACCTCCTCGGTCGTTCAATGAAAATTAAGTTACACTGAAATTCTTTTGTTTATCGTCGTACAGGAATAAATTGCGTAGCGTTTATTAGTGGTGCAAAGTTTGTAAGCTTTATATCATTATTCTTCTATTTTTCGCGAAGAGCTCGATATTACAGCCTTTGGGAAGGTCTCTGCCCCAGCAGTGGGGATATTAAGATCAAAAAGTTATGTTAAAATGGGTGGCGGGCAATGAATTTTCCATACAAACGCTCTCAAGTGATTACTCCTTCATTTTCATCACTAAAGAAATAATCTAATATATAAAATTCTCGTGTCGCGGTGTTTGTGGTTAAACTCCTCCGAAACGGCTTTCCCGATTTTCATGAAATTTTGTGTGCATATTGGGTAGGTCTGAGAATCTGACAACATCTATTTTTCATCCCCCTAAATGTTAAGGTTAACTCCCAACCCCCCCCCCCCCCCAAATTTTATTTAAAAAATAAATATAACCCAAAATTTTCGCCCTTCTACCACCAACCCCTATTTTTTTATGGCGGTACGAAGTTCGCTGGGACAGCTAGTTTTCATATATAAAATATAATTTTACTCATCCTATGCTCCTATGTGTTCCATTTTACGATAACTTGTGATTCAACAAAAACTAGAAGCCTTCAAAAATGTCAAAAAATTAAACTATTTTTATCACCACTGAACACGCCTGGTGTGGAGAATCAAAAAGTATTTACAAAGTATCAAAACATAGTGGCCTAGTATAACTAGGTATTTATTATTCTGTGAGTAAAATTTCTTTTACTTAAAGATATCTAATTTTAGAGGATGAAAACTTCGATAGTCAAACCTTATATTTTGCAATTTTTATACGCAACTTTCAGTGGTAGCCATGGGCGTAGCCAGGTACGGGCAAGGGGGGGCAGTAGCCCCCCCCCCCCTAAATCGAGGATCTTTAGACTAAATTTATAAGAGAACCGAGAAAATTGCTCTTGTTTATATAAAATTTAATTTTTATAGCGAACATATTAGTTTCACTTGCCTGCCCCCCCCCCCCCCCCCCTAAACTAAATCCTGGCTACGCCCTTGGCGGTAGCTAATCTACTGTTGTCCCTGTCGCACGGTATTTGCCTATGGATGAATCTCATAATTCTCGTATGATCTCATTCATTCGAATTTTCAATCAAGTCACTGTATTACTTATATTTACTATCAGAAATTAACGCTGGAGTGATTCATTTCACTAACTTTCTCGGGAAGTTGTGAAAAAAATGGGTTGCCAACTGTCCTAATGAGTTATTTGGGATTTCATGGGAAAAATAAATAAATATTTCCAACACTCACACCAAATAGCCTAGCCCCAAAGGAAGTATTTAAGTAAGTATTTGTGTGTTGATTTCAAATATTTATTCATCATCATCATCATCATGATGAGCCTATTAATGTCCCCACTGCTGGGACACAGGCCTTCCCTATGGATGGTATAGGGAGATTGGGCCATGACCCACCACGCGGGCCCAGTGCGGATTGGCGGATGCTAACGGCTGCAGATGCAGCCCAGACCAACAGCTTAACCTGCCTTTCGAAGCACGGAGGAACTCGAGATAGAAGACTTTTGGTCACCCGTCCAATGAAATAATTAATTTACCTTTTAATAAGTTTAAAGTGTGTATAAAATCATGTCTCCTTAAGAAAGGTTATTATGCTGTTAAAGATTTCATAAATGATAAGTCACCTTGGGCTTAATATAACAGACTAAGTAGTTTTACTTTGCTAATTTGGTTGGAAATTGTTTAATCGCCACTTCTAAATTTAAAAATAGTACCTAACTATACTTAACTTTTGTTAATTAATAATATTAATGTGATGGAAGTTGACATCAACACATGTTTTCAATTTTTGATGTAATCTTTCAATTGACGACACTGTATGAAACAAAACAGGGAGAAAAAATAGCCCTTGCTGAGTTTCTTGCCGGTTCTTCTCAGTACAAGGTCTCCCGCCGTAGATTTACAAATCGATGGCGTAGCGTTTGACTTTCACAAGAGCTTGTAACAGCCTAGACTGAATAAATGCGCCATCGAGCTCCCTAAAAATAAAATTATCCTCAAATATTTGTTACTGAATCATAAATAGGTAGGTGTATTATATGCGGTAATGATTATGACACGAATGAACATCGTCATTGTCAGTATATTATATGTACGTGCGACTAATGCGCCCTTTTGATTACGTATTCCTCATAATAGCTAAACGTAGGTAGTTATGCGGAAGAACACTTTCCTTGCGCGCGAAGATATCAGTGACAGACATTATTATATGCAAATATTGCATAAGATCGTTGTCAAACCAACATCTGCTATGTGCAAAAAATAAAACATGAATGACAATATTCTGGCTAGGTTTATTTTATTAAGAATTTAACTGCTAGGTCGAGCTCGATGGCGCAAGTAGTTAGCGCGTTCGGCTGCGATCGCTGGAGTTGAGCAACTTTCGCAGTGGTCGATCATTGGAAGGGTGACCAAAAATTCACCTCCTCTATATATATATATATATATATGTGTGTGTATACAATATATTATACATGTATGTACATATACATATTTCATTTACTAGTTATAAGAGAAAGAGAGAATATGATTATACTTTTCGTAACGCATTCGCCAGCTTACCCCCCCCCCCCCCCCCCCCCGTCAAACTTGCGTAAAGAAATTTCAATTCAAAAGTTGATCGATTGTTGATAAAAACCAGAGCCGTACTAATAAACAAGTTAGGGACCTACCAAAAGTTTAATACTTAACTAATCAGGTATTGTAAAATACTGGTCAAAATTAAATATTCTGTACTTAAATTGTTTCCAAAAGTAAAGAATTGCTTTTTTTAGTAAAAGAATAAAAAAAACAATCATGGTTATCATCCCG
Organism: Chilo suppressalis; assembly: GCA_902850365.2. Lineage (NCBI taxonomy): Eukaryota > Metazoa > Arthropoda > Insecta > Lepidoptera > Crambidae > Chilo > Chilo suppressalis. The sequence continues at coordinate 24,330,215 of OU963904.1, read as the reverse complement.
GCTCAGGTTTTGAACCACGGAGCACTTGCCTCGACCTCAAGTGACCGCTTTCGTTTGGCCATCTGTCTCTTATCATAATCATCATCATCAGCCTATTAATGTCCCCACTGCTGGGGCACAGGCCTTCGCTATGGATAAATAGACATACCACGCGAGCCCAGTGCGGATGGGCGGGTGCTAATGACTACAGATGCAGCCGGGACCAATGGCTTAACGTGCCTTCCGAAACACGGAGGAGCTCGATGGCGCATGTGGTTAGCGCGTTCGGCTGCGATCGTTTCGAAGAAGCGAAGTTAAGCCACTTTCGCAGTGGTCGGTCATTGGATGGTTTACCAAAAATCTTCTATCTGTAACATATGGTAACTGATAAAATTACGAATACCTATATTGTTTTAAATTTTCATGGTCATTAACATTATAGTAATAAGTATAAGTTATTTACGGGATTGTTACCATTTACCTTGTTTTTAGCGAGTTTCCGATATTTCGGCACTGTTGCAAGCGCCATGATCACGGAGTAACTCAAAAACTCGCTAAAAACAAGGTACATGGTAACAATCCCGTAAATAACTTATATTACTATAATACCTATCTTGTGTCAAATACTCAACTTCCGTTTCATCGAATCTCATGTCACAACGATACTAAAGAAGTTTTCACTTCAAAAATAAACGCGGGCGGCTAACTAGTATTTCTAGAAATAAATCGCCACTATCGTAATGCATTTTAGAGAAAACCCTGAGGTTGTTTGTTCCGGGAAATCGGGAAAGACCAAAAGTTTGATCTGCAGTTGAGTTAAATCTTAGTTGATGTAGGTACTACCTATGTCAGAAAAAAAAATTTTTTTGTTACTTTCAGAATCAAAAAAATTGGCGGAACAGCATTCATTTATTTTGATGGGAAAATTTACTGCTATACAAACAAAATTTCTTTAACTAAATATAACAGCAATAAACCATTAAAAACGTTTACCTATAAATATGAAGAACCATTTCACAAAGTTGAGAAAATAAAAAAAAGAGAAATTTTAAATCAAATTTAACTATTCACAAAATATTCCACAGTCATCAACCGCCTGATAGCCGCAGGTTTCAAATTAAATATATTAAGTCGATCGAGGGATATACTATTAAGGCAGACATCTGTTATGAATAAAGGATTCGATCCCGGTCGATTTTCTAATCCCGGGATTTCAGGATTATCTACAGTTAATCCCGGGATACCGGGACTATCCCGGGATTGTATTGGAAGTAGAAAGTAACAACAAAAAAAACATAACATATCAAAATCAACTTTTTCTACCGATAAAATACACATACTAGGCACTTACACAATAGTTTCATAAATTATTTACAGAATTGCCTAGTTTGTTTATTTAATTTTACAACAAACTTAAAAAAAATCAACTTCTTAAGACTTGTATAGATATAATATAAAAAAGGCTAAAGGTGGTCCTTCATTATTTTGACCCGTTGAGGAAGATGCCTTAGCACAATCTACTTTCCGTCAAAACGTCAAATGAAAGTAAGCGCGTTTCGTTTCACGCACATTTTTATTGACTTATATAAAAAATATGTCAATCCCGAAAATTCCGGAATCCATTACATTTAATCCCGAAAATTTCGGGACTAAAATATGACCGGGATCCCGGGATCGAATCCTCTAATTATGAATAATTATTAACGATTTTGATTATAAAGCCAAATTTACGTGACCTAACTATAAAGCTCTTATATCACCTAGAAAGTACAAAGCCTAAATTGTAAGTTGAACGACTCTGAAACAAAATGCTTAAAAAACCATTCCTAACATTCAGAATACTTTTAATTATTGTGTCCTTTTCGTCGTAATTACTTACGTCTGACTTCATTCGTAGAATTTAATATCAAACATGAAAGTCACCAGTTTTCCATTAATGTGACTCACCGAATTAACTACCTATTTAAAGTGCCTACGTACAAAATATCAACACAAAATCTTATAAAAGTCAATTGCTGTTCGTTATTCTCGCTAAAACTTAAGAACGGCTGAACGGATTTATCTTATCTTGGTCTTGAAATGTTCGTGGCGGTCTCATCATCATCATCATCATCATCAGCCTCTTTATGTCCCCACTGTTGGGGCACAGGCCTTCCCTATGGATGGAATAGGGAGATTGGGCCATGACCCACCACGCGGGCCCAGTGCGGATTGGTGGGTGCTAACGACTGCAGATGCAGCCGGGACCAACGGCTTAACGTGCCTTCCGAAGCACGGAGGAACTCGAGATAGAAATTTTTGGTCACCCATCCAATGACAGACCACTGCGAAAGTTGCTTAACTACAACGATCGCAGCCAAACGCGCTAACCACCTGCGCCATCGAGCTCCTCCGTGGAGGTCTAGTGAATGTTTGAAGGTGAGAAAATATGGAAAAATTGCGAGGAAGACAGTAAAACGTCAATTAAATTTTTCCATATAGACTGTTCTCTCTTCTTTCCTGTCAAACATTTGACGTTCGTCCCTTTTGGTATGGCAGACTCGGGTCCGTCATTTCTACCAAATTATTTTAACCCGTACGAAGTATGCGGAGTCAACTATCTATATATATAAAACTCAAAGGTGACTGACTGACATAGTGCTCTATCAACGCACAGCCCAAACCACTGGACCGATCGGGCTGAAATTTGGCATGCAGGTAGACGTTATGACGTACGCATCCGCTAAGAAAGGATTTTGATCAATTCTACCCCCCAAGGGGATAAAATAGGGAATGAAAGTTTGTATGAAACTTTGTCAATTTTAAACCGATCGGGCTGAGACTTTGCATGCAGGTATAAGAAGAATCATAGATGAATGTCTTTGTGTATAATACAAGCCTGAGAACAAAAACTGTAGTCTTAACTTCAGCTCTACACCGAAGCGAAGCGAGGGCGGGCCGCTATATATATCGTATATTGTAATTCCTCTTGCTATTATCGAATAATAGGGATGGTGACTATTTTGTTATATTCGTCTGACAGCATAGGTATTCTGTAAGATGCAATGTCGCTTACGATCTCATTTCGGATTTATAACAAATGTCAAATATCTAATACTGGCTGCTTCTACAGACATAGCGACATTTCGCCGTGTAATGGCGTAATGCATATCAAACTAATGTGTAAAATGGCAGCTACCGAAATCAGAAGTGAGATCTTATTTTACAGGTATATTGTCAAAAACTAGTGGACACGTCTTTTTTCGTTTTTCACATAATCAAAACATTACAAAGATATATCATATTGATTTAAACACGGCTGGTTAGAGCCGAGGTATGAGTCTCAGAGACGCCCCTCTAGTTGAGCCGACCCCCTCAGGTTCGTGTGGTTTAGAGGCTCCAGACGGAGAGGAGACTCCTCCCGTGGGGAGATGCCTTCCGCCTGAAATATCTGTAGAGGCACTCGCCAATTCTCGGCTTGAGATCCCCTTAGGATCTCGCCGTCCCCAAACCCGGTGAGGCTGTAAAGGTCATCTGCGACCAACATATACACTCAAAAACAAATGATTTGAAATGTCGCATTACGTCGCGTCTTGGTGCAGTTTTAAAAATACTCAGAAGGGTAGCCAAAAGCCTCCTCACCCAAATTTGACGCGATTTATCTTAGTATTTGACGACCTCCGTGGCCGAGTGGTCTGTACGCCGGGTTTCATGGTGTCGCCGACTCGAGAGGTGATGAATACGAGCATTTGTACTCCAGTCATGGATGTTTAATATGTATTTCTATGTAAATATACTTATATATGTACTGTATATGTATTCTATCTGTTACCCTAGTATCCCATAACACAATTGGCTTACTTTGGGGCTAGGCTAATTGGTGTTATTTAAAAAAAAATCTTAGTTGATGGACACAAGAAAAAATAAGTGTCCAACGGGCTATGTATATAGAATTTCGTTTATTTTTCTCGTCATCATCCCTATTAATGTATGAATAACGATTTCATATCATGCCAAGACTCTTTTCACGAGTAATGAGATAATTAGGTTAAAAACCGAAAAATGCTCGAGTATTATTTAATTATGAATAATTGCATAGATTTAACAAGACTGCAACATTAATTTCATTTAACAGCATCTTGTTAAAGTGAAAGTGTTTAATATTTATCTATATTTGGCACTCTTATTTCAACAAGACAATGATGTCGTTTCTCTAAACTTAAAACTAAATTTAACAACAGTCTCTGCTAAATGAAACAAGTTTCAACGGTATAGACGCACTCGCATCCTCTCTCCTTTTCTATCTGTATAGAGAATGACAAGGACACACTGTTGTCAAAATTAAGTTTAGGTTTAGAGAAACGCGCCAGAATCGACACCAATGACGACTTATTTTAATAAAGGACACGACAATGATTTGCGTACAAGGTCGATAAAATCGATCGACCTCATAAATAATGTAAATTAATGATATGTGTAATAACATGCTTATCAAACTTAATTGAAATGTAATTTTAAAGCTTTTTTTACTAGACCACACAACTTTATTTTAACGGATATCGAGGCTTGCCTAGTCTATGGAGAAGATCTTACGTGCAGTTTTTGGTACGAAAAGCGATGGCTGGTTTATACGTCATGCTCGTGAACGGGTGCTAGGAGAGAGAGTTAGGTGATCATTATATATTTCGAAAATACGAATAAACATCAAGTACTTATCACACTTATATCATAAATGCGAAAGTTTGTGAGTGTGTCTGTTTGTTACTTCTTCACGTCTAAACGGCTGGAGCGATTTTAATAAAATTTGGTATGAAGTTAGCTGACACTCTGGATTAACGTAGGCTACGTTTTACTGCGAGAAAATATCCTCAATAAACGTCGGGTAACACCGCGGGTCACAACTAGTTAATGATAAGTGTAATAACGTGCTTAGCAAAATATACTTAAAGTGTAATCTTAAATCTATTAAACCACAAAACTTTATTTTAACGGATAACGAAGCTGGCCTAGTCTATGGAAAATCTATATAAATATATATATATATATATATATACTAGCTGACCCAGCGAACTTCGTACCGCGGTAAAAATAGGGGCTGGTGGTAGAAGAGAAAATTTAGGGTTGTATGTATTTTTTAATACCACATTATAAAAAAATAAATATGGTCCAAAAAATTTTAGGGGTGTGTAACGTAGAGTTCTAACAATTTCCTGGGATAACATTCCTTCTAACCCATATGAGAACACTGCGTTACAATACACAATAGTTTGAATTTTGGCGCGAAGACGCATTGTAGGTTTCAGAACACTACATTACATTACAGCAGCCGATTCTCAGACCCACGGAATATGCATATAAAATTTCATAAAAATCGGTCAAACCGTTTCGGAGGAGTATGGTTACTAACATTGTGACACGAGAATCTTTATATATATAATTCTTCTGTGAGTGTGTATGTCACTGAACTTCTCTTAAACGACTGGACCGATTTTGATGAAATTTTTTGTGTGTGTTCAAGGGGATCTGAGAATGGTTTAGATTCACAATTTTGTCCGCTGGACAACCCCTATTTTTTTAGGGCGGTACGAAGTTCGCTGGGTCAGCTAGTTTTATATATAAGATAGATCTTACGTGTACTTTTTGGTACGAAAAGCGATGGCTGGTTTATACGTCATGCTTGTGAACGGGTGCTAGGAGAGAGTAGCAATTTCGAAGAAGAGACAAGAAATATGAATAAACATCAAATACTTATTTATTATTGTTAAAATTAATCGGAATAATATCATTACAATTTATCAGGTAAGTACATTTATTTTTTACTTATACTACTTATTTCCTGTGTGCCATAACGACCGTAGCAATTCACGTACCGATAGGAAAAACTGGAGTAACTCATAAATTTGCCACGGATATAAAATTCCGTAACAACTTCGAACCTTATAATAACTCGCGTTGTATAATATCTACGCAACTTGAAACTTTATGAATAAAATCGTAAAATAAAATACCACTCGAAAAAACCTAGGCAAGATATTCGCACATGAAAGGTTCCGTTGCATCTAGGGTTACCATATCTCAGGATTTGTTCTGAGATTTCAGGATTTTTGGACTCTTCTCAGGATTGCGGCTGGATTTGGCAAATTTCATGAAATCTCAGGATTTTTCGAATTTTCAATAAAATACTGCTGACGTTTTAAAGATCTCTTTAGTAAAAAGTTAATCAAACTAAAAATAACCTTCTATTAATAATTTTTGTTGAGGATCTCGATGGCGCAGGTGGTTAGTGCGTTCGGCTGCGATCGTTGTAAAGCAACTTTCGCAGTGGTCGGTCATTGGATGGGTGACCAAAAATTTCTATCTCGAGTTCCTCCGTGCTTCGGAAGGCACGTTAAGCCGTTGGTCCCGGTTGCATCTGCAGTCGTTAGCACCCGCCAATCCGCACTGGGCCCGCGTGGTGGGTCTTGGCCCAATCTCCCTATTCCATCCATAGGAAAGGCCTATGCCCCAGCAGTGGGGACATTAAGAAGCTGATGATGATGAATAATTTTTGTAGAATGAAAATCTTATATATATGTATATCTTAAATCAACACCGCTGCCACCCCCGCGCTTCGAGTGCGATTTGTAACGCTTGAGCGATGTCCGCAGTGTATATAAACGATAATATTACGATTTTTTTTAATTGTTAAGTACATTTGAAAGAAAATTCTCAATATGTAAAAAATCTCAGGATTTTTCAGTGGAAGTCAAGCCTTTTCTCCGGACTTTTGATTTTTTTATCTTGTAACCCTAGTTGCAACGAGTAAGATTATTCAATTTCAAATTCTTTATTTCAAAAATTATTTATATTATTTAGATTAAGCGATTGAAAATCAGCATTTTTAAGGGCGAAAGCAATTTAGTTAGTCTGAGCTTTTTGTTTGCGGAGTGGAAGTGTTCTTCCATATTTCTATTTTTTATCAGTTGTTAAATTCCTTGTCTTCTTATTATGGTTTCTGGAATAAACACAGTCGTCCAGAGGCGCAAGCACAAATTCTGACAGCTTCGTAACTTATCACCTTATCATCATCGTGAAATATTGTTTAAAAAAAGCTAGTTTTTTTTTCTAAATGGCTTCGCACGTTTTGTGCATTTAGCCAATGTCAAGTGTTAAAATGTTTACAAATACTAAAGCACTCGTGATCAAAGTAATAAATCACGTCAAAGTAAGTGGCAATCAAGTCAATTCCCCTTTCCCTATGTTTCAGTAATAGTGTGGGGATTTACTGGAACCTCCCCGTGGACTTCTTGAGGGAACGTCGAAAGACACTTTCCGCTATTTTGTTTCACTTACCAACACTTGTGCATGTTCCCGAACACTCAGTGGTTAATAATCCACCATTATTAGACACTAACATCCGCCACCACACAATTTTTAACAAGAAAAACAAAACTGCTAAAGTGACGCTTGCGGATCCCGCCAGAAAGTTCAAAAAAAAAGCTAGTTTGTTCTTACATCCAATAAGATAGCGATATATATATCTTAGCGGTTGCACTGTTCTGTTTTCATCGAAACTAAGACGATGCGATACGTTACCGAGCTGTCAAAATTTCGCGCTTGGGCCTCAGTACCCCTAGCACGAACCATTATCGAATTCGAATAGTTTGCAAACCGAAATGTCAATGTCAAATTTTATATGGAAACTTGAACAGCAGCGGCACAAAGTACGTAACGAGAACTAAAAATCAGTACACATTTGACAATGACATTGCGGACTCGCAAACGATACGAATTCGATATTGATATATTCGTACTAGGGGTACAGTTCATCGTTTCCTTGTTACACTTTGTGCACGGAACCCTATAGAACATGTGTCAATGTGTCAATATACAAGAGCATAAGGTCGAATTTTATGAAACATTTTATATCTTGTACGAAATAGGATGTCATTGAATTGCTAAGATCCCGGAAATGCAAAAGAACAATACCACAAACAGCCAAACTGAAAAGAACACAAAACAATTCCGACTAAATTTAATGGTTAACTCTTCTAATCTAAAAAAAAGCCGGCTAAGTTCGAGTCAGACTTAAGCACGAAGGATTCTGCACCATTAAGTATACTACATTAGGCACTGCTTTTAATTTATAATATCGAACAAAAAACGCCAATAACCCTAATTTATATATTTAATTCCGTTTTTAAATTTTGTTCTTATAGCGGCAATATAATGTCTTATCGTTTTAAAAGGTAACTGCACTCCCGGACGCATTTTTTGGCTCATTTAGTGTTATTAAGTTTCAACGGTCTGTAGCAAAAATATAACTGTATTAAAAAAAAAGGCTGAGATATAGTAACATATTTTTAAAAATACAATACAAAGATGGTTAATAAATCAGCTTTAAAACTGCGTAAAAACTTTTTGCTCAATGTATCATTTAGTTATAGCTACAGACCGTCAAACCATATAGGCCAAAACTCAAAATGCTAGGTAGGCCAATCGATGTGTCCGGGATTTGTTTCATAACAGGCAAAAAAAGAGCGTTTTTGGCATAGATTTGACTTGTAAACAGTACTTATTTAAAAAAAACATAGGTGATCTAGAATTCTGGTGCAAAATATTTAGAAACTATTCGTAGAATTATTACAGAAAACATTCTTTCTCGGCTTTGTATTACCGTAACAAATACAAAATTTTAATTTTAGTAATATAAAATAAAAGTTTCAGTATTCCTCTCAATCAAAAAAGTCATCCCAGCGAGCAATAAAAAAAATGTTTTGAAATGAAATTTCCTTAATCATAATTTCATTTAAAAATTACAAAGATTTAAAAGCCAACTTAAGTAGAACTCGTAATTTTTTCCGATAATTCCCGCGCTCGATACTAGATCAGCAGCGTCTTTAATCAAACATCCTTTTCCTTCCATATTAAAAAAAAAGTTAAATGGAGCGCGCAATTTTTTGTCACAGATAAAAATTAAGGCGCAGTAACATAAAAAAAAGTATTTACTAACCTTATGAGCGCTCCTCGTTAGGCCTAAGATGATGTTTTGTAACCGAACTTGCACCCTGTTAAGTATCAAAAGGTTAAGTTACGTAAACACACGTATGTCAAGTTGTATGGGCAAGCGTAAACTGAGGTAACCGGCACGTTGATTGCCTTTCTGATCAACGGTGCTACTAAGTGTTAGCAGTCACTTATTTCTCGCTTTGCGGCACTTCCACCTTTTCTAATGCTGCGTGCCAGAAAGAGAGGGGACACATCGAGACCTGTGCGAGATGAGTGGCGTGGTAAATCCGCAGATCGCATACCATTATGTTGTTGTGACCATGTTTTTGTAATACTTTTATGGGAGTAAATAAAGATAATTTAGTAAAACAAATTTTGATCGGGTCAAAAGCGCGATTTTTTCAGTATTTCTATTATTCCTGGGTTCTCGGATCCTTTACAGGCTTCGTGCTAGTACGACACAAAAAGACACAAGACAAGAGAAGGAAGTAACCCCCTCCTCAGTCTTACAGAAGAAATAAAATAACTCTATCTTTTAGTAGTCTAAGGCCCGTATTATAGAGAGATTCTCAGTAATTAATCTAGTTTTGAGCATAGATAGAAAGGGATGTCGCTATATATAGCACATAGCGACATCCTTTTCTATCTGTACTCAAGTAAAGATCAACACTTAGTTGTCATTCTGTAATACGGGCCTAAGGCTCGTTAGAAAGGAATGTCGCTATGTACTATATATAGCGACATCCCTTTCTAACTATGGTCAAGACTAGATCAATCACTGAGAATCTTTCTATAATACGGGCCTTAGTGTTGTATTTCTGTGATGTTGTTGAATAAGGTTTCAGGGCTCCACTGGAAAGGAGATTATGTTAAGGCTGGCATGGTGAGAATAGATGCAGGGGCTCACTCAGATATCTTCACTTCGGCCGATGCTGGTAGTTATTTCATCTCTGAGGCCGACCTCTACCCCGATCGTAATAACTCTTGTCGTTTTTTCAAAAGTAGAATTAGAAGCTGGATGCTACTGAACAATCATAATAATGGTATGATTTGCTCGCTCACGTGTTTCCTCCTATAACCCGGGGTCTTTTAAAAGGCACGTGAAGAAGCACAGTGCAGGGCTGCAAGGTCAGGCCGTCCTTCTAGACTCTACCGTTACTTAACATCAGGTGGGTGGGATGAAGTCATTTGTCCAGTATACGCTAGTGTGTTACTTGCACCTTTGCCGCCAATGATCCCATCATCTGCCTCGTGGAGCCCGGGAACCTTACCCACTGACAGAAACACAACACCACCAAAAGATAGTGTTATATTATTATGGTCTTCTGAAAGACGGAGTTTAGTTCCCGGGTTTCCCCAATTCCAGCGGAAAATACAACAACACTGGAAGATATTTAGGTAAAAGCTGAAATAAAATATTTAGGTTGTTATTTCAGTACCACATGTACAACCTTCAACCTTAGGTCATGCTCCTTTAGTGTGAACGCCCTTCCAGAGTCAAGTGTTAACAGCTTTATGGAAGTTTAATTTTTAACTAGTTAAATGCTGTAATTATCTTCAAAGCTTTTTAAACCGACAGACGTAGCATCTATTTCGGCTCCTTAACTATCTAATCAATAAACACGTAAGTAATGAGGGTTTTCTGTAATGGGGCACCAGCGGTGCTATTCTGTAAAATTTTCACAGATGTGGCTGAAAATTCCGCTGACACACATCGGAAATAAAAACATATATATAAAAAGTAAGCAGCACAAACATTAATAAACCTAACAAAGTTATAATATTGGTCAATTATGACTCCGCCTCAGCATAATACTGCCGTGACATGTAACTAAACGTGTCACGGCAATGCTGCTATACAACTGAAGCACTTGTGTCATACAATAAATAATAACATACTTAAAAAATACAAAACCTAAGCTTTCATTAATTTAGAATTCATGCTTTCGCTGATTGAACACACTCATATTCATTCACTCACACACGCTCACATAACCACACACACACACATAACCACCCACATACACACACACACTCCCAAACACACACACATACATACATCAGACCCACCCATTTATGTTTAGGTTTTTTTTTGTTGCAATTTATAATTACAGTTTCAGTTCTTGTCTTATTAGCAGCATTATAAATATTATTTTAAAATATAAGCTATATTACTAAACGTTCGGATTCGATGAGTGGAACCTGGAGGCCAATTATGCTCGATAATTGTGATATTGTTTTGATGTCTATTTCACATTATTACGCGTATTACGTTCAACTTTTTGACTTAAAATAGTATCGCATAAACGTCAAAAATGTGATACAGGATATGATATTGATATGATCTTGATGTGACATAGAAATGTTTCATAATACCATATAAAAACAATGTCAACTTGGCATCAACATCATATTGACATCACATTAGAATTTTATTACTGAAGCATAATTGACCCACTGGTGACCTGTAACATGTAACACAGGTATTGTATTATACCTATTTCAGGCATCAGACTCTCACATCTTATGTAAGATTATTTCCACTTTATATAGCGTCCCATCATAATATGTAAGTTGTGAAGAGTTATAAAACATAATGTTATTTGACTTGACGACCTCCGTTTCCGAGTGGTTTGTACGCCCGGTTTCATGGCGTCGCCGACTCGAGAAATCGCGGGTTCGAATGCCGGTGGGGGCAGATGTTTGTGTGATGAACACGAGTATTTGTACTCCAGTCATGGACGTTTAATATGTATTTCTATATAAATATACTTATATATGTATCAGTATATGTATTATATCCGTTACCCTAGTATCCCATAACACAAGCCTTATAGTGCTTACTTTATGGCTAGGCTAATTGGTGTGAGTGTTGGAAATATTTATTTATTTGTTATTCTGACAGGGACACATAAAAAATTGAAAGCTAAAATTTATTCAACACATTTCTACGTAGGACTGTCCCGTTTAGCTGTAAGTTCATGGTGACTATCCCGCGATTCGGTCATCGAATGAGTGGGTAAGGTAGCGTGATTGTCGGTCCGTCAGCGGCGCTGGGGCCGCTGCGCTGCACAGGGCCTATCGCAGAGGTCATAGTAGTATACCGGCCCGTAAAACCATATTGGACTATATCAGGCACACTATCTCGACAAAAGTGTTACGTAGTAAGTAAAAAAAAAACGACGGGTTGCACTCCGGGAGTGCCATGAAAAGTAGTTTTCATACACATATGTAGTTGCAGTTACCTATTTTGTCATAGAAGATTGAAAGGGTGATAAAATGTAGAGAATCCACCTCGGGAGCAACATTTTTCTCTCTCTCTCGCCAACTCTCGCCTTTAAAATAGTACTTTGCTCCCTTACTACTTTTACAAAAATAAAACCGACTTTATAAAAGAAACGACGGGTTGCACTCCGGGAGTGCTGGCAGAAGTGAAAACTTGAATATTAACGTTGTGCATTTTTGATATTTTGGAATGGTTAAGAAATAATTTTGCACGAATTGCTTTAATTATCAGTATAAAAGTACTATCATGTATGTGGTAGAATACAATATTTATTTATTGCGCTATCGTACACAAGCATGACAATTTATATTACATTAAAAAAGTTTATCTCTCAGAAAAATCAACTTACATGAAACACGTTTAAGCGCGATTACAAAACACAAGACTTCAACGTAAAATACTTACATCATGTGATTGTGTTTTTAGGTCTTTTTCCATGTCAACTTAAGTTGTGAAAATACTTTTATCAGCAAAATAAAAATATACGAATTTATAATAATAATAAATTTATTTATTATTAACTGAATGTTTCCTTGCATTACCTATGTAAATAGTATTTAATATTTACTTTTGCCAAACGTGACCTTAAAAAGTATCCTTTTTATGGTTTGTTTACATTTTGTCTCACGCCAATGTGAATAGACGTTAGCTGTCCCAGCGAACTTCGTACCGCCATAAAAGAGGTTGGCGGTAAAACGGTGAAAATTTAGGGTTGTATGTATTTTTGTATGATGTATCATAAAAAAATAAAAACAAAACAAATTGTCAAATAAAAATATGGGTGGACTTATACCCTTAACATTTAGGGGGATGAAAAATAGAAGTTTGTCCGATTCTCAAACCTACTAGAAAATCGGTCGAGCCGTTTCGGAGTAGTTCAATTACGCACACCGTGACACGAGAATTTTATATATTAGATAATACATACCTTTGTAGTAAGAATAAAAATAGCAAATTAATTAAAATACAAAATCTGTATTAATGAAAACAGATCAAGTGCCTGAGCCACGCGCAATGTAGGGTCCCGTAGTTGCAAAAAAATACATTAAAGCTTAATATTTTGCAAAAGGATCTCTTATTCGAAAAAATGATTTTCCAAACCAAAAATATTTTCAATGACTTATACAACTGTACCCCTAGCACGAACCAATATCGAATTCGTATCGTTTGCGAGTCCGAAATATCATTGTCAAATATGTACTGATTTTTAGTTCTCGTTACATACTTTGGGCCGCTGCTGTTCAAGTTTCCATACAAAATTTGACATTGACATTTCAGTTTGCAAACTATTCGAATTCGATAATGGTTCGTGCTAGGAGTACTGTACCTTTACCATTCTGATTACTATGGTCGTTCCAGAGGGTTTGTTGCATGGCGCTTTTCTTTTCACTGTATCTTTTCGAACTATTTTAATTAAGTATCTTTTCATATACTTACTTACTAAGAAAAAGTTCATCATCATTCTTACTTAGCTCACGCGAAAAATATACATAAGTAAGCCAAGTATATTTAAGTATTATGAGAATTCCATCCTTTGGAAAAATGCAAGAAAGGTGATATCTTTTTCAGAAAATGCGTTTTTGACCTATTTCCAAGATTGTCTTTTTGTTATTTTATTTTACTAAATGAACGTAGTTTTCATACATATATGTAGTTGCAGTTACCCATTTTGTCACAGAAGATTGATAGAGGGTGATAAAATGTAGAGAATCCACCTCGGGAGCAACACAATTTTTTAAAGCTAGCTCTACGTACAAGAGGTCTTACTACTCTCGCCTTTAAAATAGTACTTTGCTCCCTTACTATTTCTACAAAAATAAAACCGACTTTATAAAAAAAACGACGCGTTGCACTCCGGGAGTGCCGGCAGAAGTGAAAACTTGAATATTAACGTTGTGCATTTTTGATATTTTGGAATGGTTAAGAAATAATTTTGCACGAATTGCTTTAATTATCAGTATAAAAGTACTATCGTGTATGTGGTAGAATACAATATTTCTTTATTGCGCTATCGTACACAAACATGACAATTTATATTACATTAAAAAAGTTTATCTCTCAGAAAAATCAACTTACATGAATCACGTTTTAAGCGCACTTAGCGACATCTTTTGTAAAGAAATCAACCTACATGAATCACATTTAAGCGCACCTAGCGACATCTATTGTAAAAAAAATGCATTTTCTTCGCAATAAAGCTGCCACGACGTAGACGTCCTAGATAGAGTTCTTATTATAATACGATAAAATAAAATATTACTATGTTTCGTCCAATATATTTAAAATCAACAACCTTTCCAATTTTATTGTGTGTCATGATGCGATCAGCCCACGTGTTTAACCTGACGCGAGTTTAACATTTTTTGCCCATACAAAAAAAAAGTGTACAACGCCGCTAAAGAAGTTTTCACTTCAAAAATCACTAGAAACGAACGTGACAAACGTAAATTGCTTGGAAATCAAATAAAAGCAAACGTGTCCCTACTCGTGGCACATTCATTATTGATTAACTCCGGAGGCCCTTTATGGTCTTGTCGTGTTCTATAAGTTCTGTAAATTTGGACGGTGGTGGTGGATGATGTCCAATACATTTTAATGTAATGTGTGAAGAACAAAAGAGAAAGAGAGCTATTCCTACAAAAAGATCGACTTAACTTTGGGAATATAGATTCCTCTGTGGAAATATTAGCACTACCAAACTCAAACGCAGCAAAGTCGATGCTTGATATAGTTTTCGCTAGTGAGAACAGCTCGCCCTCTCCAATGTTTCAAATTAAATTAGTTGTGTATGTTTTGGTTAGGGTACGATGAGGCTGGCATATTAGTAGAATGAAAGCTTCTAAATAAATAAAGAACAAAAAAAAAGAGAAAATTTGCTTATCCATCGATGCTTTTCAGAACAAGTATCTTAGTGACGTCGTAATAAAGCAGTAGTAGATTACTAAATGGCTCTATGATTATCACTTGCCATCTGTCAACAGCAGGTAGCGAATAGGCCTACAGTTACTAACTGCAAAGAAAATCGAATTCATAAAAAGTAGATACACCTAATTGCGAAATATGGCAACAAATTGAGGACGTGCATCATCTTTTGATGGAATATGAGCGAAATCAGGTCGAAAGAGACATATTTATAACAAAATTTCAAATAAATAAGTTGGATATATGGATTATTCAGAGTGTTCTCGGCAACCCCGAATTCGAAGCCTCGTACTTGTGTAGTTTAGTGGAATGCTACCAGTAAATTACACAAGTACGAAATCTAATGTAATAATTTTTGTTTCGGTGGAGCTGTCACGTCATCGGACAAAAGCTCCTAAACAAAAAAGAAAAAAAAACGAAATTATAGATTTGGCTATAATTTTTTAAGAATTCGGTCGAAAGTAGTTTTTCCAGGATTCCACAATTAGATAGGTAGGCCCATTCGCTTACTGCTTTTGACAGATGAAAGTAATAATCACCAATCAAATATATTTAGTGATCCACTACTTCTTTACTATAACGCCACGAAGATACTTGTTTAGAAAAGCATCGATGGATATGCAATTTTCTCTATAGTTACACAAACAAATGTTAGAAAAGTTTGCGAATAGGCCGGCTGATGATGACTGTGGGACAACCGGAAAAATATATTAGACTTACCTACAATTAAAATTAGTTTAAACAAAAGAAAATGACTTTCCGAATTTACCCAGGCGTCTTGGAGTAATCGAGGAAAATTAATTAATCAAAGATTGCGAGGAATTGAGTATCTCCTCCTTTTATTAACTCGGTTATACACAAAGCATTTCATGTCCGATCAACGGTGCTACTTGTTCAAGACGCGAGTGTGGCCTTGTGTGAAATATTGCTCACACCTCTGGAATTACTCTGCCAATTACTTGTTTACTTAATGCTTTGGATAGGTCACAGCGATGCGCGATTTGCCTTAATTAATCCTTAATCCTTAGCGATGTGGATGTGACTAACAACCTCGAGCCTCTCCGTAAAAATAACGCCTACAGAGTATGAGTTTTTGACAGCTCCGTAACGTATCGCATCGTCAAAGTTTCTATGAAAACTAATCAGTAGCAGCGGAGCCCATATCGGACGTAAGAACAAACTAGCTTTTTCCATATAATGTGACGATTACGTTACCTACTTTACGGAGCTGTCAAAAACTCGTGTTTGGGCCTCAGGTAAATAATGTACACTTAGCCACTAAAATAACTATAACTAAACTAATAAATAACTATAACTTCTTTACCAAAAACTCGTTTGTATTTGTAGTGTAGCGTCTGTATGTTTTTGCAACATGTTCTACGCAACTGAAGAATTAGTGGAATCTTTAAAATAAACGCTATTCCGGTCAATTGGACGGGAGAACTTCATTGTAGTGTTGACTACCTCACAGAAGCTTATTGAAAAAGCCAACTCGATGCATTTCGTGCCAAACACTCCAAGAAACATTAGAATGGGTGACGCCGACATTTTAATGTAAAAAAAAAGATTTATAAAACTTAACTTAATGTGAGGAGCTCGATGGCGCAGGTGGCTAGCGCGTTTGGCTGCGATCGTTGAAGTTAAGCAACTTTCGCAGTGGTCGGTCATTGGATGGGTGACCAAAAATTTACTATCTCGAGCTCCTCCGTGCTTCGGAAGGCACGTTAAGCCGTTGGTCCCGGCTGCATTTGCAGTCGTGAGCACCCACCAATCCGCACTGGGCCCGCGTGGTGGGTCATGGCCCAATCTCCCTATTCCATCCATAGGGAAGGCCTGTGCCCCAGCAGTGGGGACATTAATAGGCTGATGATGTGATGATGATGAACTTAATGTATGGGCATTGTTTCCTTTGCCTTCCCTAAAAGGAAAAATCTTAAAAAAACCCGCTGTCGAACTGACATTGACAATTTTGACATAAGCCAAAAGCCGCAACTTGTGCTGTGCTACGCCATTTATTTTCGCAATTTTATCCGTCGATTAAAACGTTTATCGCTTATTCGTGTAAAAATGTAGAATATATACTTGATTCTTCTTTATTTAGTGGAAAACGCATTGTAGTGACGCTGTACCTTACTGAAAATAAGCAAATACTATGACATTCCATTATTCAGTATTCGTCTACTTATTTATTTTGTTTACAAAATGTGTTTTTGCAAATGTGTGTAAATTTGATGTGAAATTGACCCAAACACTTCATAACGAAGGATTTCATAGGTATGTTTCATACACAACATGCTTTAAATAACTTAGCACCACATATCGCTTGCAAGGGTTTGAATCTAGAGTTGCTATCGTGTTTTTCGAACCCTATTATTTTTCTTTGTCAACTGTAGTTTTATAACCCAGTTAATGATATTGATAGTGTTGTTCAACCTAAAACGAAGTTATTAGTTAAGTTAGTAGCGAAATATAGCGTTGAAGTATTCTCAGAAACACTTTATAATGTTTTATAACAATGTATGCGTTTGTAATTAATTATTAAAATAAATATACAGTGTAAACTCTATATAACGACACTAAAGGGACTGTACATTTTATGGCGTTAAAGAGAGTGGTTGTTAAATGGAAAGAAGAAAAATCAGAATTATGAAAAGAAAAAGTTTATTTGATGCTAGTAGTTATGTATGTACATAAAAAAATATCTTATTTGAACGCTATTGCGTATATTCTGTTATTTTTGTCTGACGTCTTTTTCTGCACCAGTAATTTTGTTGTATTATATTTTTTTTTAGTCATGGTCAACAACAGTCTACAAGTGCAATCCCAATTTGTAAACAAAAGAAAGAATTTCTTAGAAAGCAACCAAAGACGAGTGATTTCGACGCTTTAGGGAGTTTGTCGTTAAATCGAGTGAGGTTACATGGAGTTTACACTGTAGTTCTTACCCATAGAGTAAACAGTAGCACACTCATTTTATAAAATCCAACCAACCACTTTAATAACACTAATGTCTTGCAAGAGAATTTCATCATATAAAATAAAAGTAACTCTATTTAAAGGACATTTAACCATCGTGGAATAAGTAAGAGTCACTAATACAATTTTTTTCTTTATAATTGGTTATTGTTATCCAGAAACATCACATATGGTGTAGTGTTTAATGAAGAAGATGAATCCGAAGATTGGATTAACCGAGACTGCATCATAGCTTTGGATCAGAAATTACCACCAGGAGTGTATGTCAACCCTGATGAACTGGGGGAACTCAGGAGAACTAATAAAGTAAATATAATTATAGTAAAGTATATTTTTTTTAAATATTGTTAGGTATTATTTAATACTGTAAAGTTTTTTTCACCAGTTTTTCTCAATAGCTAAAAAATGTCCTCAACTGGTGGTAAGAAAAAACATAATGAACAATTCAAAAAAGTTATATTGTGCATGTAATTTGAATAGAGATTTTTTGACTTTTGAATAAGATTTCTTCATTAATCAATTCTTAATAGTGCTGCCTTTGTTTTTTATTCTACTATTGGCGTAGCCCATTAAGCTTTTGACAGATAGGTACTTGAAATGGTGCAACTAATATTTTGGCCCATATATATTCAGCCTCTCAGTAACGGTGCTGCTGTTTGCCAGAATGTAAACATCACTTAATCTCAAAATCATAAGGTCTTAAGATACTAAAAGAAAAGATGTCTCTCATTGATGGGGAAAAATTTTTAAAAGCTATACAAAAGAGCTATTGTAGGCTGTCCTGTTATAATTTAAATTCCATAAAAAACAATTTCATGCTTTTAATTTCAGCTTAATGCTTTACCAAAGAACAGAGTCAATGTTGAGCTGCCAACAGAGCAGTCTGATGATAGCAGCGTGTACATCATTGGCATGGTGTCCGAGAGCAAGGTGTACCTTTGGATTCCCATCCATGCCAGATACCATAAAGCAGTCGCGGGGGGAGGGTAAGAACTATAATTATTATTGTATACAGTTATATCATGATTTAAAATTCAATTATTACCGATTTGTCACACAACTTCTGGACTATATAGATGGCGTCCAAAACTTATACACATTTAAAAATCCTATAACCCAACTATAGCGCCAGCTGTCGGTAGAGTTGCAAGTTATGTTGTTTTCTGTTTGTTTTTAATTTTCTGCATAACTTTCTTTTTTTTATATAAGAACCTACAATATATAATTAGAACATTTTAAAAAGATGAATGAAATTGGTAGTCCTTCTCAAGTTATGGGGTGACCAGTGGAATTATGCATTCTCATTTTTTTATTAAAAGATTTTGAAGACTTCTCTTCAAATGTTTTGAAAGCACTTTTGATTTGGTCAATATCTTTAGCCTCTACTCATTAAATAAATCATATGGTTTAAGTGCTTGTTATCATAGTTGTCAATGCATTCACCCACATAGCAAAGGGTGTTAGTTCCGTTCCAAAGTGCCATTAAAATGCTGTATTTTCTTAAAACCTTACTTATATGATCTCGTCTCAATTTCAGGATGGCCAAGAACGAAATTGAACCACCAAAGATGTACCTGCGCTGCCCTGATCGAAGGCTAGACATGTGTGGGAAGACCATCTCACCGTCTGTTTCATTCCTCTGCAATGGTAGCTCTAGGGAACAGTGTAGTTGGAAAGAAATACCTTTCACTATGGTGAGTATTGTCTATATTCTTTAGTGTTAAAAAGCTAAGAAGAGGAAATGATTGTTATGATGAAGTCAATTGTGCTCTCTCTGAAGTCCTTCGTTGGTTTACAGTAAATAATTTAAAACTAAAATATAGTAAAAGTTAATGTGTTAAATAAAACTAGTTTTTTACGTGTTAATGCACGAAACTTTTTGTCGTCGGAATCAATTTTTTATTTAATTTTATTGAGCTACCTTCGAAAGACGAAACGTCAATAAATAAATAAAGTTTCGTGCATTAACCCTTAAAAAACTAGTTTTATTTAATGAGTGATGTGCGTGAAAACCTAAGAAACAAATAATTTAATGTGTTAAGTTTAGACTCCCTAATGTGAGGCAGGTTAATACATACTAGTATAAAAATAAATGACCAGCTTGTAGAGTTAGTGGATACTACAAAGTTTCTGTGTATTACTTTAGACTCGCATCTGCAATGGGCTCCTCATATTGATGCTTTATCAAGTAGATAAATCTCTACAGCTTTTAAAAAAATATGACTCTTAGCTGATGTGGAAACAGCAAGATTGGTTTACTTCGGTTACTTTCATAGAGTTATGACATATGGCCTTTTGTTGTGGGGCTCAGCTGCTAATATCGATAGAATTTTCATACTGTAAAAGAGATCTCTTCGCGCCATGTACAACTTAAAGGCAAAGAAATCTCTTAGAGAGTTAAGAATCGCAATGCATTTATGAAAATATAATATATTTAAGAAAAAACTATGCGGCATTTGCAAAAAAATGTCAAACCCATAACTTTAACAAGAGGTTTAAGAACAAGCTTGCCATTCCATGTTTCAGACTCCTAAAATCAAGAGGATCATTTCTGGGTTGTAGTATTGCATTGTTTAATAAAGTTCCCCAAGATCTGATTGAGCTTCCACTGACCAAATTTAAATCTCAGATCAAGAATACTCTTATGTTTAAGGGCTAAAGTTGATGATTAATCTAAACGTTCTTAATGCATGGACATATTGATTTTTGTAATTTATAATTTAATTGCTATTAGTGATTTCCATAACAGTATCTAAAGCCGCTACCTATATACTAAAAAAAAATTGTAACTATATATCTATATTCTAAATCTCTGAAGTCATTTTTCAACTTGACGACTCTGTATATAATAATACAGGGAGAAAAAAACAGCCCTTGCTGAGTATCTTGCCTTGTTCTTCTCAGTATACGGTCTCTCGCCATAGTTTTGTGAACCGATGTCGTAGTTTCTCGACTTCACAAGTGCTTGTAACAGCCTAGACGGAATTAATGATGTTAAACCAAACCAAACCGAGATATAGATGTATGAAGAGCGCCATCTGCTAACACACCATGTACGTATATGTACGTACCTATTGTAATGAAATATCAGATTACTTTTGTTAAATTTTAACGTTTTTTAAATTATGTTAATATATATTTCTGTAATTATTATTATGAAAGTTCGTTTCACTTCTGACATGCGTACTCTGTACACACGCTGTTTTTTTTATACTGTCAAGTAGCCTATTATTAAATTTAATAATGTTTATGTTACAGATGACTAGCACTCTGGTCTGGGAGGTGCCAATAGGCAATCTGGACCATTACTACGCCGTCGCGTTTGGGACTGTTTTAGCCATCCTCTCTGGGTCCATGTATCTGCTCAAAGCAATACATGCATACAAGATGAGAAAGTTAAAGAGAGCATAAGACTATTTCTTTGTTAGTGTCTACTTAGTAGCCATTTAGGTATTTATTATTTAGGTATTAACTTGTGCAATAAAATGTAATATGAGAAATGGAACCCAAGAATTTTATTTTCCTTTGTATACTTAACTGTAAAATCATTAAAATCACGGCAGAATTGGTCATAACCATAGATAAATTTCTGGTTGAACAATGACCTCAATATACTTCCAAATTTGAATGTAACTGTCAACGGTATTAAAAACCCTAGACACACCACGTGCGCTTATAATGTGTCCCAATCAAGAAGTGCTTGAACACCCCTTAAGCACTTCTTGGTTCACAATCACACGCGGACCGTTGAAAAGTCAAAATGCCGCAGAAATTCGTGAAAAATACGAAAAAACCTTCAGTACGTCGAATGTAGTTATTTCAACAGGTATCTAATCCATGTTTGTTAATTTTTGAAGCATTTGAAGCAAATTTTGTTCTAATACTTACTATAAATTGATTTACAAATACAAATAAATACAAATACAAGTTCTTTATTTCCATGCCTTACTATTACATTATATATAAGTATTAAATATGAATCGAAAAAAGGAGTAGGCACAGCGCAGCTGGTTTTAAGCCTACCTATCGTCAAATTTTGTGGTTAGCTATACAATTTAATGCAATTATAAATAGCCAATTACATGTCAAATATATTAATTACAATGTCAATTCATTTAGATGTCATTCAAAGCTTAGTCAATTCAATGGTGCCAATTCTGGCGTGATTCTCTAAACTTAAATCTAAATTTAACATCAGTCTCTCCTTTTTATTCTGTATAGAGAATAACAAGGATACACTGTTGTCAAATTTAAGTTTAGGTTTAGAGAATCATGTCAGAATTGATACCATTGTCACGTTATATTTAAAATGTCATATTTTTTACTAGTCAATTACAATTTATGTTATTCTTACACACAATAAATGTTAAATATATCAATTACAATGTCATTTTTTTTACTTGTCACTTAATTACAATTATATAATTCTTACACACAATAAATAATAATATACAATCCAAGTAAATTAATTTATTTATTTAATAGAAAATACTTGTGATATTCAAATGATATTTATTTTCCATCACAACAGAGATCGTAGTTATTCTTGTTTGGCAATTAATTGCCTTGCCTATTTGTGATGAACTGGTGCCTGAAATAGGTTTCAGCAATAGAAACCTGGGGGCCAATCGCCTAACGGAAATGCTTTGGAAAACGCTAACGCTTACGTTTTATTTTGTTATTTCTAACCGCCTGAGGTATTCAAATGCCTCGCGCTCTTTCTTTTACTTTTGCTTTGGTAATAACAATATTAAAAAAAAATGAGCGTGAGGTATTCGAAAACCTCAGACGGCTAGAAATAACAATATAAAATCGTAAGCGTTAGCGTTTCCCAAAGCATTTCCGTTAGGCGATTGGCCCCCTGTGCTACAGGTCACCAGGCCCAATCACAGTTAGCATGACTTCCACGATTAGTACAATACCTTCGAACAGTTGAAATCTATACATTGTTGTTACAATTGCAATGAATAAAGGAAAAGAAAATTATAACTATAATTGCTATTTCTTCTTTCAAATGTTTAATAAGGATGATGACGGGGTACAGTAAACGAAATTCTATTTAGTCCGTCAGTTAGATGATCAAAAAATAATGGACGCGTATTTTTTCTTACGGCAATCAACCAAGAAATGACAAAGTTATAGCGCCTCAAAGTTTGGGAGTAGGGGCTCGTGACGTCACTTTTGAGTGAATTTTCTCTTATAAGTGTACTCAAACGTGACGTCATGCGACTTTTTAAATCAATATATCTCTGCAATGTTTATATTATGTGAAAAAAGAAAAAATACGCGTCCAATACTTTTTGATAATCTACCTGATAAACGAAGAAAAAAAAATTAGTCATCATCCCTATTCTTTTAAAAGTATTCATTTGACATTGTGGGTTACCTACAATGCGAAGAAATGGCGCAACCTTGCAGCTTAAGAATGGCTAGAGGAATTTCGACGCGGCCGTCAGGCCTGCGGTAGCATAATTGGTCAGTGCATTCGTCCGGATTGCGAAGGGTGCGGGTTCGAGTCCCGTCTGCTGCCTTCTTTAGATTTAAACATCAAGCAGTTACATGCTTAAAAAAATTAAATTATAACAGAAAAAAAGATATTCTATCTAAAAGGTAGCTAGAAAATTATCCAGTTTCTAATAATAATAACCAAAAGCTGCGTGTATGTAAGTGATAGTGAGTGTTTATGTGTGACTTCGTTAAGTGTATGTAATATGTAGGCAGTGTAATGTATGTGTGTGTATGTGCAGGTGTGTAAATGATCAGTTGCAACAGTAGCAGAGGCGAAGTAAAAATCTCACGTGATAACTACGAATATCATCATATTTGCAGGTTTACCTTAGAGGGCATAATAAGTTTTCAGTAGCATCATTGTCAAGTGTCAACAGATAATCGCAGACGATACGTTTACAGAGTGTTTTATGACGAGAATAAATATGGAGGATGTGATTTATTCTGTTGTAGAGGAATGGGCCTAGAAATTTAAAAAAGTTTGGTGCAACGGAGGTTTTCTGAGTAGGCAAAGGGCAGACTTTAGTTTTGCGTCTCTTATGTTCCAATTTGGGATCATGTGTTAAATGGTTGTGTTTTTGAAGTATGGTTTTCAGAATAAATATTTGTCGTACATAGTGAATGTTCCAGACTTTATATAGCTCTACAGTAGGATAGCGATACGAGAATCCAGCAGCCACTTTAATAATAAATGGTTAAAATAATATCCCGCTCTGCAACACCTCTCAGATTTCTCAAAATATAAATCATAATCTAAAGAAAAGTTTACTAGAAAAAATGTTTAATACTTGAAAAAGTATTCATTTGACATTGTGGGTACCTACAATGCGAAGAGATGGCGCTGCCTTGCAGCTTAAGGCTAGGAAAATTTCGACGCGGCGAATAGGGTCGTGGTAGCATAATGGTCAGTGCATTCGCCCGGATTGCGAAGGGTGTGGGTTCGAGAAAAAAATCCACGTGGACCAGGCAGCGGCCGTCCGCTAGTAAACTTTTCTTTAGATTTAGACATCTAGCAGTTAAATGCTTAAAAATAAATAAAAACATAATATAAATCATCTTTAGAAGCCTTGATGCTAGAAGATCGAGATGGTACTTGAAGGTGAGGGTTTGGTCTAGCAAAAGTCCCTAGATATATTATGCAGTTGTTACTCTCCAAAGAGGGACAAGGACAAGAAATCATAGGAGGCTGCGTGTTACACTTATGGACAGTAATGTTATGTTCTGTTGATGGAAGTTGGTTAGATCTTAAGGCAAAAGTGTCATTTTTAGTCTTGGAGACATTGAGAGTGAGGGCATTACATTTCAGCCACTTTGTTACTGCATTAGGCCTTGTGCTAGTTCAAATGAACTGTCCCAAGAGTTCCCTTGAAAGAAAAGAGCAGTGTCATCAGCAAGAGTAAAAGGTTCTGCCCCCTGAGAGCTGGGGGCCATTCGCCTAACGGAAATGCTTTAGCAGTGTCGGGGCAAGACCTAAATTTGATGTGGGCAAGACAGATTTCGCGAGGCCCTGTTCTGTGGCGACCTGAAGACAGATTTTATAAAATAATAAAAAAAAAGAAATTCGCTTTTAAGCAATGCATAAAAATTTTTGGGGCGCGAGGCCCCTTGTACCGCGAGGCCATAGGCGGTGGCCCACGTCGCCCACGCCTCACGCCGCCTCTGTGCTTTAGAAAACGCTAACGCTTACGATTTTATTTTATTATTTCTAGCTGCCTGAGGTTTTCAAATGCCTCGCGCTCTTTTTTTTCTTTTGCATTGGTAATAACAATATTAAAAAAATGAGCGTGAGGTATTTGAAAACCTTCGGCGGTCAGAAATAACAAAATAAAAAGATCGGTTTAAAATTGACAAAGTTTCATACAAACTTTCATTCCCTATTTTATCCCCTTGGGGGTAGAATTGATCAAAATCCTTTCTTAGCGGCTGCCTACGTTATAACATCTACCTGCATGCCAAAATTCAGTCCAGTGGTTTCGGCTGTGTGTTGATAGATCACTATGTCAGTCAGTCAGTCACCTTTGAGTTTTATACATATATAAGATAGGGTGGTAAAATCAAATCAACTTCATGTGTGGTACGCAAAGGGAGGTCATAGAAAAAAATATCAATTTATCGATGATTTTTTTACCATTGAATAATGTTTTGAGAAGCAAAATGACCGAATTTATGCTAGAAGCTCTGTCGAAAGAATAAAAAGTCAACATTATCCAAATCCAACTTCAGTGATGGTTTGTTGGGATGTTAGCTATCAAGAAATGACTGAGCCATATTCTTGTGAAAACGGTGTCAAAATATCGCAAGAGGACGGCAAAATCTTTTTCTGTCACAGCCTGTAAGGTTTCATTGTACCTATCAGGAGCCCGGTACACAAACATTCGTGTAATACCAAGAGCATGAAGAGTTACAAAAACTAGATTTGGATGCATACCTAACTTTATATATCACAAAAATGCTTTTCTCTTCTTGTTTCCTTTATCTCCCCACTCGTTTTAATGGCAAGCGAATGGAATACTTCTAGAGGCACTCGCCAATTCTCGGCTTGAGGTCCCCTTTGGATCTCGCCGTCCCAAAACCCGGTGACGCTTTATAGGTCATCTGCGACACACTCAATGGACGAACATTCTGCCCCGAAAATTTAGAAAAGCGTATACTCTGATAAAGTTGTGTTCTAATTATCATGAAGTTTAAGAAAAAGAGAACACTTTTTAAGTAGCGCGCAACGGGGACTAATGGCTCAATGGCTGAATTCCATTGGCACTCGTATTCGGGCTAACGACCAATTGTAATCGCGCCATCAAGTCCCCCGAACAAATGTGGCCCAGGACACCGAGATATCGGAGAGGACAAAACAAAATATGTAGGTAATGAGCTCTATTTTATTCAGGGACTCTCGCGTACTTTTCTCCTGTCCGGTCTCCCGGTGTCCTCGAAGGTTCAGTGTACATTTTGTACGCGGTACTTTTAATCCGCCGTGTGCGTTACTCGATGCAGTTTTTTTAAGCTATCTATTCCGATGGACAAAAAAAAGTCCGTGGACAAATATTGTTTTTTATTTATTGTAGGTAACATTTTTATGACCTCACTAAGTACACCGATTAAAGATTTAAGTTGAATTAAAACTGGGTCAAGGTTGATTGGATGGATCATACATAAAATAATTTTAATTGAGACTTTTAATATAATCTGTTAATGTAGGAAATGTAGGAATTTGTTTATTCTTGTAGACCGTCGCAGTATTTATGTATAATGCGCCATCTCTTAACGTTTTTTCGAACTTCATCGCCCTGGGTTGCCCGGAAGTTCCCTGTGCCTTGCGGTCAAGGCGGTACGTAATACCTCGTGCTTCGTTCGTTGTGAGCTCCTACCAAACTATAAAAAGTGTTGCAAGAGGACAGCACTGTACTATTGATCGCCCGTAATTCCGCCGGCTTGTTCCCTGAACGTAATCCGAAGTAGTTATACGTATAACAGATTCAAAATCGTAAAACCTGCGAGTGGAAATTCATATCCAGTGTTTTCGTATGCATTGAGTGAATTAGACTATGGTATGGTTCCCTAAACGAGCATCGGTCGATCCCTTCAATTACATTTCGGCATGTCCGTCGACTTTATTAGTGCGAAACGTTCATTCGACCGCAAAACCCAGACAGTCGAAACGCCCGGACGTCGGGTGGTCCAGAGGGCGAACTCTCGGTGCGTCGGGGGCCGCGTTTAAGCAGATTAATAACACCGCGACAGCCGCCGGCGAATCTGACGGGCGACGCGCGAGCACGCGGAAGCGAGCCCCGGGGGCGTGCCGGGGCCGCGGGCCCTGCGCCCCGCAGATATGGATTCGAGATTAACGAGGGCGCGGGGCGGGCGGCGCGCGCGGGCGGGGGGCGCATGTTTACATGCGGGTGCAGGCGGGTGCAGCGGGCGGCGATCGATGCTGGGCGGGGCGCGCGCGGGCGCGGGCGCGGGCGCGGGCGAGGGCGGGGGCGCGGGCGCGGGCGGGGGCGCGGCGCGCGGGGGGCGGGGCGAGCGCCGCGCGTCGCGCCCGGCCTCAGTCCGCCTCGGGGCCGCGTCCGCGCGGTCGTCGCCTGTCGCCTGTCCGCGGTGCGGCGCGCCGGAGTGTCTCCGCGTACGCGGGCGCCCGGCGGCGGCGGCGAGCCTCGCGCCGCCCGCCCCCGCGCCCATGCCGCTGCCGCCCGTTGCAGCAGTGTGCCCCCCGCCCTGCCCGCCCCGCACCTCGCCCTAGCGCCCGCCCGGCGCCGCGCGCGCAGCCTGGCCGCCCGCCTCCCGCCCGAGCCCGAAGCGCCCGCGTCTCGGCCGCGCCTGCGACCCGTGTTCCTTTGGGCCCGTCAGCTCGACGGCACCGTTCAGGAAGTCCGTTGCGAGGACTACGACTCCCGGAACCGAATCCGCATTGCGCGTACTGTGAACGGTTGGCGAGTGATCCCGCGCACGGAAATCTACAATTCTATCCGGCTCCCTCCGCCGCCGCCGCGCGTGAGGAGAGAGCGCCGCCGTCGGCGCAGGCGATCCGGTCGAACTCGCCGGAGACGCGAGCCCGAGGAGCGCCCGGAGCCGGCGCCGGTCGCCTGGCTCGCGCCCGACCTGGAGTCCCACATCCCGTCGCACACGATCGCAGTACCGCGCGCCTCGCAGATCCAACGAGCGTCACCCGAGTCATCGCCGACGCACCCGCTCCCGCAACTCGCGCCTTCGCCGCCACCAGCGCCGCCGCACGCGCACTCGGAGCCGACGCCGCTCGACAACTTGTTGGCGGTGGCCGAGCTCGAGTTCAACCAGCAGCGCGGAGAGGAGCTCGAGCTGGAGCTGCAGGCGACCGCCGCCAGTTCATACTCCTTCTTGCCGGACGAAGCGGTCGCGCGTGACGTGATGTCTTTCGAACTAGGCGAGCCCAAACAGGACGGAATGTTCTTCGAACGTAAGACGCTCGCTACGGAGCGTGCGACGGAGGACGACGGCTTTCAGAGCGATATGGTTGTGCACAAGGATCTGTTCGAAACTATCAGTGAGGCGCATTATCTGCCAGAATTAGGTGGCCCTCACGACGAAGAACTGTTGGAATCGCTAGTTGAGAAGGGTTGTGAGGATAATCAAATACTCGGGCAGGCGCTCGATAAGTTTGCACATTTAGTGCACTCATCGGGCGATTATGTCGAAGAGGAAGAAGACATATTATTAAGTGGAGCACCTGTCGCCGACATTATCGATAGACTAGAGCAGTCTCTGGAGTCACCTGGTCGAAGTAGTATTACTGCTGCTCAAGGATTACTTCATTTGCATCATATAGGCGATCATCTCACAGCTCAGGAACACCAACAAACAGAACAAACATATATCCCTGATGAGGTGTTTACTACGCAACCACCAACAGAATGTACGATTGAAACATTAAATTCGCAAACTGATTTGCATTCAAATGAAGTGAATCATTTAGAATATGATCAAAATGCCCAGAAGAGACTACAAAACGACGTAGAACCTAGTCCTGATGTTATGTATTCTGAACCAGTACCTGAAAAACAAGAGACTTATGCAAATAATAATTATGAAGAACAGCAATCTCATTCGTTATTGCCCGATCAAAGTGAAATAACCCTACCTAGTGAAACAGACAATGAAGAAGTTGGAAACGAGAATTGCGAATTAATTATAGAAAAATCTCAATTGAACCATTCCGATGAAAATGACGAAAATGATGGATCATCTTTAGTGCCAACAGAGATGGATTATACAAAAGAACTCGAAGAATCTTCTAACAGTGATGAAATGATACCCACTGATTTGAGTATAAAACATGTAGATAAACCTCTTACTCCACTAGTCGTAGCAAGTGTGGCGGAAACGACAAATCATACGGAAGATAGCTTATCTGATAAAAGTGATGATCAGCCTAAAGATCTGAGTGTTCATAGGAGGTTGCCCACTCCGCATGCGTCGCCGAAAAGGATAGATATACCACGAGCGCCCTCGCGTGAGTCAGATGCAATGCAGTCGCCACAGCCAAGCGGTATTCCCGCTGTGCCATCATCTCCAGAAATATTTACAATGCCAGTTACAAAAAGTAAACAGACTTTGTTCTTAGAAACTCTTCTATCATCGCCCTCGCCAAAAATGTATACATCGGAAGTGACTATTTCTAAACAACAATGTGAGCCACTCAACCTAGGTAAACATAGAAAGTCTGCAAGCCCTACTGTTTCGAGTTGCTCTGACGAGATAAGAAAGATTCAGAACAAAGAATACGGCGAACCACAAGAGAAGAGAATAAAAAAGGAAACAGCAGAAGAATTGGCTAAAATAAATAAGCTATTCGATAAATGCAATGTAGAACAATCTGATATCAAACCGAAGAAACCGGAAAAAATATGTTCCACTTTAGCCGATGAAGTAAACCCTCTTAAACAGTTGCATTCTTTAAAAACTAGTCCTGAATTTAACATTCCAGACCCGTTATTAGTACCAAAGGACAGACTTAACCAAATTTTAGCAGCGCCAGGAAGAGAAATCCCGGCATTACTACTCCAGAGACCAGAGCTCAGGTTACCAGAAGCGTTTGCGTTTCCTGCTATATTACAAGACCCTGACATACTTGTTATTTCGTTGTCACAGTTAGAAAGCATTTTAGAAAATGAGAATAAAAAGGAAATGGCCGCTAAACCCAAAGAGTCAAAAACCCCTACTGCTAAATCAACATCGTCTTCAGAACAAACAAATATTAATACGCCACAACCCGACCAAACCAATCAGCCGAAACCAATACCTTCCATGGACGCTTTGGCTGGTGACATAGATGCTGCGACATCGGCCGCTCTCAACCAAATGCTGTGGTTACCATATCTCAGCCAATTAGAAGCGATGGCTGCTTGTTCACAAAATATGGATTTCTTGAAAGCCCTGAATTCGACTGGATACACAGGATCGAATTACCCTGATTTATCTCAGATGTTTGGACCTTCAGCAGCTCGGTTTATGGGCCCCACAGGATTCCCGATGATGCCTCCGATGGATTACGACAATCGGTTGCAGTTTGCCATGTGGCAAGAAGCGATGAACCACGCCAACGCAACGGCATCCCAGAGACCTAAGCCTAGCTCGTTAGAGTCACAAATGAAAGATTTGGCGTCCAAAGCGAGTGACGTCCAAAATCCTTACGTGCACTCCACAAAGAATACGCAAAATAAAACGCATACGTCTGCCCGAACGAGCCCCATAGCGCACAGTTACAATAGTAACCAAAGATCGATGGCTCACAACCCGTTTCTACAAGGCATGTACCCGGGCATGAATGCCAACATGCGCCCTAACATGCCTCTCCCGGGTTTGCAAATACCGTATTTTAACCCGAACTTAATGGGTAACCAGAGGTCTAGAAGTGGCCAGCAAAAGAGTCCAACATCTCCGTATTATCCGAACAATAATTACCTTCAGTCGGTGAAGCAGCCCGAAGGGAACCACCAGCGGAGTAGTAGCACGAGTTCTCAGGAGTCACCGCGTCCGAGGATAAGTGTGAAATCGCTGCAGAATCTGTTGGAGCCTACCGCCGCAGCGGCGTCAGGCGTGGCGTCGTCGTCAGCGCGCCGGTCGTCAAACCAGGCGGCGGCGTCGCTGAGCCGGCGACGCGACGAGCCTGAGGTCGGGAGCACCACTCCGTTGGGGGAGCCACCTCCCCACATGCCGCCGCATCCACACGACCCTTCATCATTCCACTTGTGGCATCCGCTATTTGGCAAGTAAGTGTTTAATATTATGTTAAAGCCATTAAAACTGTGCTCGTTACTTTTATCTGTATACATGACCATTTTTATCTGTAAAGTAGAAAATAACTTTTACACTGAATGTCGAAATTTTAGAATGAAAGAATACGCTATGTCGACTAAAATATCGTCTAGAAGAAATCTACCGCTTTCATATGACCAATATCCATTATGCGAAATCCATAAAATTCCACTAACTACCACAATATTCTCGTTTTGTTTATTATTAAACTAATACTGGATTGGCTGGCATGTAAATAGTTGCGAATAGTTTATTTGTGTTATGTAGTTTAATGGGTCGGTCAGCAGACATCCCCTTTTGGAAAATCGATAGGACCGTAAATAGCCGCATGAGGGGATACCTCCCTATTTTCGGAACTAGAAATTTCCCAAGGAGTCACACTTACTGGTTGGTTGACTTTTTATTAGGTTTTTTTTATATTTTTTACAATAAGACATTTGAAAATTAAGAGGTTTATTATATATATATTTTTATTCAAGCGTTAAGGAATTTCCTACTAATATTGAATACCTATGTAAAAAACAGCACAAGAACAATTCAACCCGTTTTAAGTTGAATTTAGAGTTTTTTTCGCCTAATGAATCCAGGTCCAGCTCAAAATTAATTTGTATTGAAAAAGTGTTGCGTTGTTAGGTTTTACAAAGAAAACATTCTTGTTTGAGTACAGTTTGTTTACAAACAAATCAATACTCCTTCCTATTCGCCATTTTCGAACGACTTTATGAAGCCTGTTTAGAATCTTACAATGCAACATTTTTGGCAAGTGCTGGCTGTCGAACAGTAGTACAAGCTTAGTAGTTGTACATACTAATAAAGAACATTAGGCAAAGTCGTTAATTATTTGCACCACCATCGATAAAAATAACTTGAAACAAAAACGAAAAAATCTAAATCTTACCTTAAATTATAATCAACTTGTTAAATTATCGTAGGTATATACTATATTTTTAGCCGACGTATTTCAACTCATACGCACAGGTGATATGAACAATGCTACTTTTAAATTAAGTAGTTTAATGGAAAACTAGGTAAATAATGTATAGCAAAAAAGTTTGATTTATACATATATAGAAATCAGCAAATTTACCATTTTGCTTTTCCTACTAGGTACTTTTAATTAAAATTAAATCTTTTACTGTTCGATCATCAACAATTTCAACTAAAATAATTAAGCAAATATCTATTTGCACAGAAAAATGCTCAAAATTGTAGCGTCGTCTTCAACAAAATCTTGAATATTTTGTTATTGTTTTCTCACTCGTGCGTTTTTTATCCCAGTTACATGAAAAGCTCTGAAAAGATAAAGAAATAAATTTTGATCAATATTTTCACGAACATGTTTCCGAAGTTTGTGGAGATTTAAGTTAACGCCAAAATGTGATAAAATAGCCTGCCACCTTATTGTCTAACTTCAACTCATATCAATTCATCATTCAACATGACATTGGTGTCGATTCTGGCAGGATTCTCTAAACTTAATACTTAATTTAACATCAGTCTGTCCTTTTCATTCTGTATAGAGAATGACAAAGATACACTGTTGTCAAATTTAAGTTTAGCTTTAGAGAATCATGCCAGAATCTACATCATTAAGTACAAAGATATATTATTGGTTTCGCCCTCGATTTAGCGATATTTACACTTGTAGTTTTTACTTGTATTACAAATCTCTTCCTATTCCATCCATAGGAAAGGCCTGTGCACCAGCAGTGGGGTCATTAATAGGCTGATGATGATGACAAATCTTCGGATGAATCGCTCATATAATTGTGAATGAACTTGAAATTCGTTTTGTCATTCAAACAAACTTCCCAGTTTCCTTTGCTCGTAAAATAGGTCGTGTATTCTTTCTTGTTTAAAAATGTCTTGCAGTCCTACGTATATTGTATTCGATACAATAACCTGAGTACTGCAAGACGTTTCAACATTAGTTAAGTACAAAGCGGGGAATTCTCTAAGACCCGCCATCCGATCGGAATGAACCGTTAGCGGTGCTTTACCTATTCCTTTCCGGGTTCAAATCCCGTTTCGGTAAATATTAGCATGCATACCATTGAACTGTCGAGTCCGTCTGTCAGCCCGTCGGACGGTTTTATGTGTAATTGGCATGTCACTTTTACCATAAATGACCGTAGGAATTTTGAGTGTGTTTTGATTATGAGATGAAATTGATATTAGTACCTACGTAGGCAATTAAACCAACTAATACACAGACATATTATGGATGTATAATATGTATTTCTATATAAATATACTTATTTAAGTACAATTTATGTATTCTATCCTTTACCC
Source organism: Chilo suppressalis (assembly GCA_902850365.2). NCBI lineage: Eukaryota > Metazoa > Arthropoda > Insecta > Lepidoptera > Crambidae > Chilo > Chilo suppressalis. The sequence goes on along the minus strand of OU963904.1, from coordinate 24,296,497 downwards.
TAGTATCCCATAACACAAGTCTTACAGTGCTTACTTTGGGGCTAGGCTAATTGGTGTGAGTGTTGGAAGTATTTATTTATATTACGATATTCATACTATTATTATAAAGGCATATTTTCTGTCTGTCTTTCTGTTATGCTTTCACGGTTTAACTAGTAAAGTTAAGTTGTTATCGAGATAAAGGATCTAAAATACTTTCTGTGACAAAAATGAAACTTCATCATCATCATCATCAACCCATGCTCGTCCACTGCTGGACATAGGTCTCCCCTAATGCACGCCACTGCTCCCGATTTTGTGCTACTCTCATCCAGCCCACTCCAGCCAGCCTAGCAGCCTACGAATATCATCATCCCATCTTGTCTCGGGGCGTCCTACACTACGTTTACCGAGTTTTAAATGAAACTTAAGTAAGTATGGTGTTAACTATACTTACTTAGGGTTTCTTTCATCATCATCATCATCAACAACCTATCTCAGTCTACTGCTGGACATAAGCCTCTCCAATAGCACGCCACTGAGATCGATGTTGAGCTACTCGCATCCAGCTATTACGGGCAATACCTTTAATGCACACATAACACAAGGGTTTCTTTACTTGGTTGTCTTAGTCTTAGTAGTACGGCGGGCTGTTACCGCAACACGACACCCAGTGCCTATTTTGCGTGGGGGATTGGCATCAGTCCTGCCATCCCAGCTCCTCCAGAAAGCTCAGCAGTCCCCGGATGTTGCTGCAGGCTTCTACTAGTGTCCGCGGGCTTCTCATTAGAGAAGTCCTTTGTCTTGCAACGCCTCTGCACTCCAGCAGAACATGGGCGTCGTCTCGCCTCCTCATCCTCCAAGCAGGCTCTGCACAGAGGGCTGTCAGAAATACCTATATTTTGCTAGGTTGTAATTAATTAGAGAATTAAAATTTGGATAGTCCGATATTTAACTACTCGTCTTGTGTCGCGTCCTTGAGTAACAATCACGCTAACATATACATTTTAACAAAATATTGCAGGATGCGGAAGGAAATTTACCAATGGAATTTTATTTATGTGATTATCTTCTAATTTACATACTCAACTAAAATCTTCCTATTGGTGGATTTTTCTTCGCACTAGCTTTTTCACATCGCAAGGGCAGTATTAAAGCTGTTCCATAGATGTTGCTCTATGGTAAGGCAGTAGCCATAGTGACATCATTCTATTCAAATCATAAACTGTAACTACGACATTCATACATAAACAATACATCACCAAATCCTGCACACATTGCGCGTTTGTATGCCCAACTCCCTGGCCGCATCGTCTGTGAGCTGTACAGAGCTTACCTCCGAATCTCGGAGCAAGTGGGTACTCCCCTGAACAAACATTTATCGAGCACAACTTTGTACTGAAGCAGACGACGCAATTAGATGGATGTAGTTTGCGCTGCCCTTCGACCGAAGCTTCGTTTAAAGCTGAAACGACGAAGGAAACTTAATCAGCTCTCCTATCCATCCTCTTCAAATAAACAACAATGAAATATTCAAGACCTTTGAAGCGCTATCACAGACTTAAATTGTTGAACATCTTTGTACTGAGTTTGATTGGAGCGACCTTTTAGGGTGGAAGATTAGCTCAACAAAATCGCCCTTACAGTATTTAAATGATCTTCGATCAACCTTCTGACTGAAAAGTTAAAAGGGAATGACAAATTAACGTGTCGTGTGTTAATTCAGATTTATAAATGTGTATGGTTTTTTTATTTTGGTTACATGGAAGTCCAACAGCTTATCTTAATATACTAGAAATGAATAGTAGCGACAAAGAGCCAATTACAGGTCCCCACATCTAGACATATCTTAAAATTATAAAGAAACTATCCGCACTGTCCAATGTAAAAAAATCTCTTAAATATAGTTTTATAAATGAGGTCCTTATGATAAATAACAGAATAACAAATTACGCACATGTTAATTACTAACACTTGTCTATGAATTTAAAGTCTGGAATAAATGTTTGTTATTATTATTATATTAATTTTAATCTCCATAAAACAAACGAGCAATGACACGTCTAATCGACGCTTCGCTAGTGTTAAAAAGATCTAAATTTACCTGTTTTGGTAGTGAGTTGAAGTTGCTACTCGCTCGACAAAGAAAAGCATTCTGCCGATAATTTGTAGAAGTAGGAGGGATACTTAAAATAGGATTAATCCTAAGGGGTTTGGGGGGAACTCCAAACAAGATCTTTGATAGGAGTTCCGGGCAGTCAACAGCCCCAGTAGCGATCCTACTGAGGAAAACTAAATCCGCAATTTCGCGACGCATCTCTAAAGGGAGAAGATGATGCTTTTTGCAGAGTTCCCCGTACCGACCTGAATGATAAAGTTCCTCTGTACGAAAGCACAGATATCGTACAAATTTCCTCTGGATGCCTTCAATGCGAGATATATGTGGAATAACTAGGGTTCCAGACCTGAGATGCATACTCCAGATGACTTCTAACAAAGGTACAATATAAAATTTTGAGTGTCTTGACCTGACTAAAGTCTTTGGAGTTACGCATAAAATATACAGTTGTATTTTAAATATACAGGTTATTGTCATTTTATGGCATGTTCATGTTCATTCAGGAATAAAACTTATTTCGACAATGGAATCTCCCTTTATTCCCACTAGTTCGGCCTCTTGTTATATGCGCGAATTTGGAATTTTGAGTAACCCGACCTTTACAGCGTCACCGGGTTTGGGGACGGCGAGATCCTAAGGGGACCTCAAGGCGAGAATTGGCGAGTGCCTCTAGAGGTATTACAGGCGGATGGCGTCTCCCCACGGGGGGAGTCTCCTCTCCGTCTTGAGCCTCTAGACCACTCGAACCTGAGGGGGTGCTAGGATAACGGATGGAATAAATATACTGATACATATATAAGTATCTTTTTTATAGAAATATGTTTATAAACAAACGTGACTGGAGTAGAAATGCTCGTATCCATCACACAAACATCTGCCCCCACCGGGATTCGAACCGTCTCGAGTAGGCGACACCTTGAAACCCGGCGTACAAACCACTCGGCCACTGAGGTCGTCAAATAAAAGAAGATTGTTCATTATTGTAAAATAAATAATACAGGACACGCTTGAATAAGGCGCATTAAGTTTCCGTAATCTTGATAACCGTAAAATTTAGCAAATAAGTCCATAGATTTAAATTTATGGTGAGTAGGTTAAATTTTAAGCCATTCTAGTAGGGTATTCGACAAGTTTTAGAAAACGATATCACGTTACTGACTAATGTTTATGGAGTCTGTCAAAAGTGAATATTCATCATTCTGTTGTGTTTTTCAGTAAAAATAACCAAATCTAAAACTCCATTTTTAAGTTGCCGCGAAAACGTTTCTCTGGACAATATGGCGTCTTACTAGTGTGTGACGTCACACGACTGTTATTAAAACGTCAAAGGATACAATGTAATGTCACTTTAACCGGAACTTTACTTGCGTGTGACGTCATTTTAGGCTCCGCCAATCCCAAGCGTTTTGGGTCACGTGACAATAGATAAGTAAAACTATTATCTTTTTCGTTGGTTTTTAGTAAAATTATGATTTTTTTTTGTCAAAATAGTAAAAACCCCTGCCAATATTCATTCTAAACACAGATGCTAACAATTGGCACTTATTTTTAACACTGTCAAATACCCTATTTTGATTAAACAACGTCTGCAATTCTTTTTTTTTTATAGATAAGTACGACAAATGACTCCACCCCACCTGATGTTAAGTGACGGTAAAGTCCAAACGCGCAGAAAGCTGTTCAGCAGTTCTACCTGCCACACCAGCCATTCTCACCCTGCCAGCCTGCATGTTGCTTCTTCACGCCTCATTTAAATGATCCTAGGTTGTAAGAGGGAGGGAACACGTGAGCAGAGCATTCCATTTACGGATAGTGCGACAAAAAAATAAGTCACCAAACTTCTTTGTTGGAGCTCGATGGCGCAGGTGGCTAGCGCGTTCGGCTGCGATCGTTTAAGTTAAGCAACTTTCACAGTGGTCGGTCATTGGATGGGTGACCAAAAATTTACTATCTCGAGCTCCTCCGTGCTTCGGAAAGTACGTTAAGCCGTTGGTCCCGGCTGCATTTGCAGTCGTTAGCACCCACCAATCCGCACTGGGCCCGCGTGGTGGGTCATGGCCCAATCTCCCTATTCCATCCATAGGGAAGGCCTGTGCCCCAGCAGTGGGGACATTAATAGGCTGATGATGATGAAACTTCTTTGTACGCGTTGGAATAGTGGACAGAGTTATTCGGTGGCAACGTAGGCCAGCGCGCGTGGTCCTCTGAAGGAAAGGGGAAGGTGGAATAAGAGAGAATAACTCCTCAGGACACTCGCCGTGGTACAAACGAGGTTATTCAAGGGGCTAGTTTAATTGAAGGCACGTGGCATTTTCGCATTATTACGTCCTAATGTATTCTGTGTGTTCTTAATTTGCGTTCAATATACGTAATACTCAGTTCGACATACGTATCCATTCTTAACACGTGTATACGTTAAAATATTTAAGTTAGATTACTGGTGCATAATGGTGGCAGACCAGAAATAGGTCTCTGTGTTCGATCCGCAGTTGTCTAAACTCAAAATTAATAAATGAAGAATAAGATTGGATTAGTTATTCCACGTGTTGTCTCTGTCCATTGAATGACAAAAGGCATTTGAGTGATGTGAACAAAACACTTTTTTTTGAGTCTGCATGCTAATAGGGATGATGACTAATTTTTTTTTCTTGGTTTATCAGGTAGATTAAGACAAAAAGTATTGGACACGTATATTTTTCTTTTTTCACATAATATAAACATTGCAGAGATATATTGATTTGAAAGGCCGCATGAAGTCACGTTTTGGTACAATTTTCACTTAAAAGTGACGTCACGAGCCCCTACTCCCAAACTTTGACGCGCTAAACTTTGTCATTTTTTGGTTGATTGCTCAAAGAAAAAATACGTGTCCATTATTTTTTGATCATCTCACTAACGAACTAAATAGAATTTCGTTTATTGTACCCCATCATCACCTCTATTGTCGCAGATGACCTTTACAGCGTCACCGGGTTTGGGGACGGCGAGTTCCTAAGGGGACCTCAAGCCGAGAATTGGCGAGTGCCTCTAGAGTTATTCCAGGCGGATGTCATCTCCCCACGGTGGGAGTCTGGAGCCTCTAGACCATTCGAATCTGAGGTGGTCGGCTCAACTAGAAGGCGTCTCTGAGACTCGGACCTCAGCTCTAGTTAGCCGTTGTCGTGGGGAAAAACTAAACACAGCGTAACTACCTAGTCTAAACTTATTCCTTTTTTATTAATTTGGGGGTATTTTTAACAAGGCTAAACTTCTTAATCGATTTTGGTATATTTTAAGTAGTATAGAGATAACGGATAACATTTTATCATCGTAACCTTATGTCACTGTCATTGGAGAACAATACTGTAATAAGGGTAAACAGGGTATGCACGTTTGTATGGGAACCAATTTTATTGATATTTTTTGAAGTGAAACTTCTTTACGCACGCTTGATTTGGGGGGTAAGCTGGCGGATGCGTTACGCGTTACGAAAACGGTGTTCGGGCGAGGCGAACGGGAGTTGAGTGGGGGATATAAGCAAGGGAATACAGTGCGAGCGCATATTTTCTTTCTCTGTTACTCATATAGCTAGTAAATGAAATATGTACATGTACATACATGTATATATTGCACACACACACACACACATATATATATATATATGAATGTTTGTTTTAACGAAGTCCTTTCGGATCCCTAGCACGAACAAATATCGAATTCGAATAGTTTGAAAGTGCGAAATGTCAATGTCAAATTTTGTATGGAAACTTGAACAGTAGCGCCACAAAGTATATTACGAGAACTAAAAATCAGTACACATTTGACAATGACATTTCGGACTCGCAAACGTTACGAATTCGACGAATATGACGTTAAGTTACTAACCTTGATTTACTAAAACAACTAACTAGGTATAAAATCGAAAAACATACTTCAAGTCCGTTACATACGATTTTAATAATTTAACATTAAAACCTTTCCTACGTTGTGGGTAAATAATTTATTATTCCTGTGTTGTGGTGTCCTTCTGTGTGTAATTCTAGTTTTACAAAGAAAACCCAACGCTTACATAATTCACGGCCCAGTATTTCGACAATTAGAATAATGTTAGTATGAGTACGACACAAAATGGCTCACACTTTTGCTTCGCTTGCTGTCTGCTATCTAAATTATGCATGGCATGTTTTAGTTTTGTCATTGTCAAACCAATATCTCAATTCTCAACGACCTCCGTGGTCGAGTGGTTTGTACGCTGGGTTTCAAGGTGTCGCCGACTCGAGAGGTCCCGGGTTCGAATCCCGGTGGGGGCAGATGTTTGTGTAATGAATACGAGCATTTGTACTCCAGTCATGGATGTTTAATAAATGATTTTTTTATCATCATTCACCATCAACCCATGTTCGTCCACTGCTGGACATAGGTCTCCCCTAATGCACGCCACTGCTCCTGGTCTTGTGCTACTCTCATCCAGCCCACTCCAGCCAGCCTACGAATATCATCATCCCATCTTGTCTCAGGGCGTCCTACACTACGTTTACCGAAACGTGGTCTCCACTCAAGAACTTTCCGGCTCCAACGGCCATCAGTTCTGCGGCTAATGTTACCAGCCCACTGCCACTTCAGTTTGCTAATCTATATAAATATACTTATATTAATTTTAAAACACCAACAACCTCTTAGGGTGTAATTCTACCCATCAAAAGGAACAATCTTTATTATGGGACCAACGCTGAAATCGCGAAAATCAGCTGTTTCATACAAAAGTCAGCTGTCTACAATCAGCTGATCGACCGAAATGTATGAAACAGCTGTTTTTTTTCGCGATTTCAGAGTTGGTCCCATAATAAAAGTTGTTCATGTTGATGGGTAGAATCACCCCTAAGAGGTTGTTGGTGTTTTAAAATTAACCCTGTAAATGTATTAGTATAGGTATTCTATTACTTAGGTACCCTAGTATCCCATAACACAAGCCTACAGTGCTTACTTTGGGGCTAAACTAATTGGTTATGAGTGTTGCAAATATTTATCTATTTATTCATTTTTAATATCTGCTGTGTGAAAAAAAAACTGTAACAGAGCAGTTACAAAAATTTGACATTACTCTGACTGTTGCTCGTCGCATATTTTTTAAGCAAGCTCTGTTCGCCGTTACAGCTTTGTGGAGCAGTTTTTGTATTCAATATGATAGAATACAAAAACTGCTATTCATGTTTACATAAAATAAAGACGCGGTTTTATTTGAGAGGGAATTGAACCGCACGGTAAGACAGTATATATTTATATACGTACACACGTGCACACATTAATTACGTCATCTTAATTAAAGCCAGAGTTCTAATGCAGTCGTGTTTTACGCCCTAATTAAATCGACTTTAAGGACCCGATTCTGTTGCGTATGCATTTAATTAAAATTAAGTACAAGTTACAGTTTTCCACTTAAGTTTTTCTACATGTTTTATACTCGTAGGTTACTAGAGTCTGTGCGGAAAGAGAATGGGATTTAGATCGGAGGGCGCTGTAGTGCTGTTCTACCGTATTTGTAAGGTTTTACCCCTTTTAGACATGATTACATAAAAAAAAACCGCAAGAAATCACAACAACAAACAAATCCGTATCAATACAAAACTTTGACGTTTTACAGATTGCTGGGTTTGATTAAATCTTAGGCGTATTATAGAAAGATTCTCAGTGATTGATCTAGTCTTGAGGATAGTTAGAAAGGGATGTCGCTATTTATAGCACATAGCGATATCCCTTTCTAACTGTACTCAAGTAAAGATCAACACTTAGTTGTCATTCTGTAATACGAGCCTTAATGTTAGTTCCGTTTTTCGCCTCGCCCATTCTCTTTCCGCACAGACTACTCGAAATTTTCCATAATTTCTAATAGGTATGTGTGAATTGTACAATCAACCGATAAGAAATTATTATAATATGTGCGAAATCAAAAAGATAGAGTAGCGTGAAAGTTTTTTATTACTTATAAACTTTAAATGGAATGCTATAAATAAAAAAAACGTGCTAATTAAACACTTTCCTCAAAATTGACCAAGTGATTCAAAATACCATAACTTAATTGTTTGAGAGGGACTACTTGTTTGAAAGGAAAACAATGGCATGTTGTGGTCGTACAACAAAAGCACTGTAAGCTATTTCCAATTCATAGATTTCGGTTCGTACCTTCCTATTTAACTTTAAATAAATACAACACAACACCCATAAAAAAAGTATTTTCAATATATTTGCTCAAATAATTCATTTACGGAAATTGTATACATTGTTCGAAAGTTCAAAATTACGGGACATACAACGGAGCGTGCGGTAAAACGTTTTACCGCACACTCCCATGCATGGCGCCGTGCGTATCCTTTACAGTTTCTTTTTTATTTCGGTCGAACCTCCTTGCAGACGCTTTTATCTATACCTTTGTTTCATTTTAATACTAAAAAGAAAAAGAGACGAAAGATGTAGTTCTTTTTTTCGATTCGATATTTGAAAATGCGCGCCATTTTTTTTATTAGAAAATGACGGGGGGAGTCTCCTCTCCGTCTGGAGCCTCTAGACCACTCGAAACTGAGGGGGTCGGCTCAACTAGAGGGCATCTCTGAGACTCGGACCTCGGCTCTAGTTAGCCGTTGTCGTGGCTGGCGGGGAAAAACGCCCAGGTACGTACCTGAACCTGGTATAGCGTGTCTTCGCACTCTTATCCTACGGGTGCGGTGTCTGCCTAATACTAAGCTAGTGTGCAAGTTAGCCAGCTGTATAGTGTTGGTGTTTGTGGCCTGTGTGGGAGGAATCGGAGGCGCGTTGGTGCGGGTGATTTCGTCGTCGGGGTACTCTAAGGGCGCTTTCAATTTATGCGTTTCTTGACGGACTGCTGCGGTGCCGAAGCGGTGCGTTTGTCGTACAGCGTACGGACGATCCTTTTTCTTTTCACACAAAACGAGCGGTGCGGCAACAGTCCTGTTGTCGAGCGTTCGCGGTACCGGCGCCGCACTGTTGATGCATATAATATTTTATCTAAAAATTTATGTAAATAAATAATAAATAAATATTTCCAACCCTCACACCAATTAGCCTAGCCCCAAAGTAAGCACTGTAAGGCTTGTGTTATGGGATGCTAGGGTAACGGATAGAATACATATACTGTTCATATATAAGTGTATTTATATAGAAATACATATTAAATATCCATGACTGGAGTACAAATGCTCGTATTCATCACACAAACATCTGCCCCCACCGGGATTCGACCTCTCGACTCGGCGACACCATGAAACCCGGTGTACAAACCACTCGGCCACGGAGGTCGTCAAAATACCTAATAACTTAAATTTTATATGTCAAAATTAATAATTTGATGAGAAATAATTAAAAGCCTTTCTTGCCATTCCTTATTTTATTTTATAGATACTATTAAAATGGCGCGATAAAAGCTGTATCTTTGCTTATTACGTGAAAATTGCATCTTTGCGTTCGGGCTGGCAGGCGTGGTATAATGTGACGTCATTAGAGGTTTCAACCAACCACTTGCAATCTAGAGCCGTTACGCGGAAATTATTTCCTGTGCTTGAGACTCTACTTTTTATGTTAAAAAGCGAACGGCCTGCATAATGGTAGGTAAGCGGCCACGTTATACCACGCGTTTCCTACCCTGGCCCAATCCCCTACTCCGTGGAACCATGGAAAATGCCGCCTACAAAATAATTATGAATTACAAAGGGGGCTTTTGGGACCGCGGTCCCGGTCCCATATGTCCACAGACTCATCAGAATTATTTCTGAAGTTATTTTTCAACTTTGTGTATAATAAGACAGGGAGAAAAAAACAGCCCTTTTTTTTTATTCGGTTATAGGTAAGCGCTTGACCATAATTCGCCTGATGGAAAGCAATATTATGGTCTACGATGGAGCGCGCTTACCTAATAAAAACCGGTTCACTCTTGCTTTGAAGACAGCTAGATTGTAGTGCTCGGGGAACAAGGGCTCAGGCAAGGTATTCCACAGTTTGGCAGTCCGCACGATGAAGCTAGACGCGAATCGCTTAGTGCGAGTCTTTGGAACTGCCACCGTGAATCGATGTCGCCTTGCCGTTTCCCTGCTCGTCCGGTAGTAGAAAGGGGCGGGAGGAATTAGCTCATGTAATTCCTCTGCGCACTCACCGAAATGCAACCGATAGAACACCGAAAGACTGGCAACTTTGCGTCGGTATTCCAGGCTTTCTGAGTTTCTGTTTCTCAATTTTCACGAGCGCTTGTAACATCCAGCGGCCAGCTCGTTCAGCCTTCGCTCGTGGAAGTAGAGCAACTTTCGCAATGGACAGTCACAGGATGGGTCGCCAATATTTTCTTATCTCTGCTTTCCGCGGACGATGAACGAACGAAAAGCGAACAGAGTCTAGCTAGAAACTATGTAGTTGGCGAGCAGCGGTAAGCGAGTGTGTAGTTCCGACAGTTTGACCCCCTCGCGTTCGCGTGGTCTAGAGGCTCCAGACGCCTCGTGGAGAGATGGCATCCGCCTGGAATACCTCTAGAGGCACTCACCAATTCTCGGCTTGAGGTCCATCTGGGATCTCGTCGTCCCCAAACCCGGTGACGCTGTAAAGGTCATCTACGACAAACAGCATACACACTTAAAAAAAAACAAAAACGACGGCCGATTACTCACCCCATCAAGGGCGGATCCAGGGGGGGGGGGCATTACCCCCCCTGGGCGGGGTTCATCTGTACCCACTTCACAATCTGTACTTCACAATCTGTACCCACTGTGACTTGACCACGACTATATGACCCCCCCCTGGCGCCAAAGCTGGATCCGCCCTTGCACCCCATTCGTTCGCGTTGACAGTTCTGAGCAAAAATTCACGCGCACTCTTTCATTTAATTTAATTTCGGTGTGAATAGTCCACGATCAGTTATTGACATTATGCATCTCTTTTGTTTACACGGAATGTATGTCTATTCTATTCACACACGCACACATACACACACACACACACATATACGCAAGTGGTACCGAGGTAGATACGCGGGTGGGACCTGGAGTCCTGACATACAGGGTCGCCCTAGTTTAGGCTCCACACACTTTCTGTTACATATAAAATAAATATAAAACCAATTTTATTGTAATAATACCGACATATGATAATGTGTGTCATAAATAAAAAAAACGACGGGTTGCACTCCGGGATTGCCGGCAGAAGTGAAAACTTGAATATTAACGGTGTACATTTTTGATATTTTGGAATGGTTAGGGAATAATTTTGCACGAATTGCTTTAATTATTAGTTAAAAGTACTATCATGTATGTGGTAGAATACAATATTTATTTATTGCGCTATCGTACACAAACATGACAATTTATATTACATTAAAAAAAAACTCTCCGAAAAATCAACTTACATGAATCATGTTTAAGCGCACTTAGCGACATCTATTGTAAAGAAATCAACTTACATGGATCACATTTAAGCGCACCTAGCGGCATCTATTGTAAAAAAATGCATTTTCTTCGCAATAAAGCTGCCACGTGGACGTCCTAGATAGAGACTTATTATTATAATACGGTAAAATAAAATATTACTTTGTTTCGTCCAATATATTGAAAGTCAACAACCTTTCCAATTTTATTGTGTGTCATGATGCGATCAGCTCACGTGTTTAACCTGACGCGAGTTTAACATTTTTTACCCATACAAAAAAAGTGTACAACGCCGCTAAAGAAGTTTTCACTTCAAAAATATACAACTTACTATACGTTTCTTAAGTGAGAAAGTAGCCGAGAGTTAGCTTCCTCGCCAGCAGTAGAAAAGTGCCTCAAGCCATCGGCTGTATCTACAGACGTTAGCATGATTTCTCACATTCGCATAACCACAAAATATGTGTCATCGATACAAACAATTTCGGTACCATTAAATGATACTTATCTGTAACGGAACAATGATATGATAGTACCATAAGGAGTGTTTGTAAAAAAATATTAGTCCGTTAGGGGCGTCATTATGTCTGCCTATTTCGTGTTAAAGATCAACACAAGTGACACGAAGACATACGTACGTTGTCTAAATACGTTTTGAATCACGACGCGACGTAATGATGGACTATCTGACATTTTTTTTGTTATTTAAATAGAACGATGAACTTTGCATTAATACTAGAATCTTGGATTTCAGTTTTCCCTTATTAACTTTAAGTACTTTGAAACTGGGCAAAAGTCATTCAAACTTAGGTACATATTGCAATACTTCAATGAGATTAATAGTTTTAATTTTTCTAGCAAATAACTGCTAGATGTTTGAATCAAAAGAAAAAATACTAGACAATATTCCACGCGGACCAGGCAGCAGACTGGTCCCGTAGCGGTCTGGACGCGTGGAATTTTGTCTAGTAAAATTTTCTATAGATTCAATTAGATTTTCTTTTTTTGTTACCAAAACGTATACTAACCAAAGACAAAAAATGCATCGACCTTTGCTGATTTCACTCATGAATTAAAGTCCTTAAGGAGGTCTTTACTTTACAGTTTAACTGAATAAATGGCGGAAAGTTCCGCGACGATGTCAAGTGATTATAGACAATAATGTAGATTGTATGCCTTTTAATATTAAAGCATTAAATATCAATAAATATCCTTATTAATTACCTATAATTTATCGGTTTTAAATTTCCAAGATTTTTCATCAAAATATGTCAGTCATGCTTTTTTTGTACATACTGAAACATCTTTTTCAGAGAAATTGAATAGTTTCTCTACTTGCATTTAAAATTTCAAACTTTTCACAACAAAATGCGCTTAAATGTCCTTTTATGTTATGTATTACGTCACTTACGTCCACATTAGACGTATCATTAGATACATTTAAGCAGACGCTGTCACTTTCTTTGTGATAAAAAATGTGTACACACGTAAGAAGTGAAACTTCTTTATGGCCTTATTTTTTTCGAAAAATGATCTACATGCAACTTTCCAGAAATATATATATAGGCGTGCGCTAAGATTTTTCAAAAACTCACCCACTAAATTGGTATAACTACACCTTACCTTACCTTGCCTTGCCTTACCTTACCTTACCTTGCCTTGCCTTACCTTACCTTACCTTATCTTACCTTACCTTACCTTACCTTACCTTACCTTACCTTACCTTACCTTACCTTACCTTACCTTACCTTACCTTACCTTACCTTACCTTACCTTACCTTACCTTGTGTGAAACACGAATATTTGCTGTCGATACTTTTTTTTTTTTAAGTTGACAGAAGAAGCAATTGTTCGGATGAGGTAAATAGTGCTCTTTTAAAAAAAAGATGGCGCGTAACCAAAAAACGTGACGCGTAACCGAAAAAAATGTGACGGTATTTTTTTTTCCAACGCCGATAAAGAAGTTTCACTTCAACAATGGAAAAAGACAATACGTGACTTAATTACGCATTAAATTGATTTGACGATTCTGAGTTCGGCCGTTAAATACTCATGACACAACGTTAACATAAATTGTGATACATTCGGTAGATGATACAAAATTGCCAAGTTGCTGTGTTTCGGAACTCACATGCCGTCTACTAAATTGAGAGCCATAAATTTTATTACAGCCATAATTCCACTTCGTATGAAATATATCACATATATGTCGCACATATAGTATGTACCTATATGTACTAGTGATGTAACGAATGGGTACCGACATTCGCGAATGCGAATGCGAATATATATGTTTTGTTCAAATTTGGCGCCAATTGTCTATGGCATGGTTGGCAGTCTCGTTCGAATTGCCGAGTTGATATGAACTCATCCGACTGAAGTGTCATTCCGCTCGCCGCTGTCTTTTCGTAAACATAACAAGTGAATTTTGAGGTTAGAGTTTGAATAGTGATTAATTAACATGAGTAAATCAGTCTAGTGAAATATGGACTTATTTCACACTTTGCGATGCTGAACGAGCTAGATGCAAGCTGTGTAATAAAGAATATTCAAGGAAAGGTAGAACTACAACTGTTTTTTTTTATATTCATATTCGCAAAACATTCGCAGAGATTTTGCGAATGCGAATGTGAATGCGAATATTCAAAAATATGCGAATATTCGCGAATGCGAATGCGGATACGGATAAATCGTTACATCACTAATATGTACATCGGTACCTAACTGAACGTACGATTTGCACGAAATGTCTTCTGAATATTAAGAAGGATTTTGTGTATGAACACAAAACACGATACGACGACGCGTCAGGCTACGATTCGGCATTGAGCCTTTAAACGACATTTTTCTGCGTCCATACATAGTTAGCCTAAGAACCAACAATTATGAAATATTATTTTCTAGGTTCGAAATCGCAAGTAAATGACTGCAGAAACAAAGATTATTGACGGACACTTCTGAGAACTTAAATTATTAGGAAAACTAAAAATTTTTTGAGGTTATGTTTAATATTCAATGAAACATAGGTCAACCTATGAACTAAGTATGAAGTGAATTAATATTACTACTAATTCATTTTATTCGGTGCGATTTTAAAGAATAACTATTAGGAAAAATTTGGTTAGGTAGGAATCATGAATAAAATAAGAACAATAGTTTTGCTTCTTATTATTTATTGACTATTTTTCACATAATTGTATCATATTGTATTTATTTGTTTAACACAATATGTATATTGTGTAAATATGCAGCGTGAATGTGTATCAGGTGCTCTTGAATAATTTGGCAGTATGATCCTCTCAGGATGTTGTGGCACAGGTTCACTAGCACTTGGTAATAAGGTCTCTGCTCTTTGGTAGCATTTATGGCATATTAGATAGCCGAAATAGTAATAGTTAAATTAAAAGAAAAACAATTGCAAATAAACACACAAAACAGCTAATCCGAACGAGAATTTTCCGTATATAAAAAGTACTCTTTGACGAGAATGCACGAATGCCACAGATTACTACGAATGCAAACTGCCTGCACCACAACCACAGAGTATCGAGTTTATGCCGGCCCTTCACTTGACAACAGTTTGTCCTTATCATGCTTAATAAGCAATGAAAAGAACAGACTGATGTCATGTTTTTAAATAGCAAATACGAATAGCCAAGTGAAGTGCCGGCATTAGGAAGAAAGTGTTTTTTGTTTAGTAAACATAGATTAAACACTTAAAATGGTATTTATTGTCTCATATTATTTATTAACTTTTTAATTTAGCTTACTTAACTGAAAGTTTCCGTCACAATCTAAATACTGATAATTATCGCAAAAAATATACTAAGAATTATCATAAATACCAAATTGGTGTTGGTTCTTCGGCCCATTTTAACATTGTCCTTTGATATCTCAACACGGTAGAGTAAGCCAAATGGCAATTTTAAATTTACTAAATAACCCTTAATAAGTAAGTCCCCTATTCGGAATTTATTTATATTTATAATTTTCATATGTTAAGCATGTAACTGCTCGATGTTTAAATCTTAAGAAAATATTACAAGAAAAAAATCCACGCGGACCAGGCAGCAGACGGGACTCGAACCCGCATCCTTCGCAATCCGGGCGAATGCACTGACCATTATGCTACCGCAGCCCTGACGGCCGTGTCGAATTCTTTCTAGCCTTTCTTAAGCTGCAAGGCAACGCCATCTCTTCGCATTGTAGGTAACCCACAATTTCAAATGAATACCTATACAAGTATTAAACATTTGAAGAAGAAATAGCAATTATAAATAAAACTAGTTTTTACGGGTTAATGCACGAAAACTTTATTTATTTATTGACGTTTCGTAGCCTTTACAGGCTACGTCGTCAGAATAAAACTTTTATTTAATTTGTCGAGCTACCTTCGAAAGACTTTTATTGAGCGTTTGGTTATTTCATTGTTCGATTTTTACGTTTTATTGTCTATGTATGAATTTATTATTTAATTTACTTAATAAAGTATTTTATTTAAAATTCTTGTTTGTAATTTTGAGTTTATTTATTTGACCCTAACTACCGTAAACTACCACCGGTTCCAAAATTGGGAGACCTTCCTGAGAAGAACCGGCGAAACAAACTCAAGAGAGGCTTTCTATCTCCTTCTTATGTTAAATTATGCAAAAAAAAAGAACTAATAGTATCTGATGGTCTTGCAGTGTGTGCTAAACTAGTTTTATTTAATGAGTGATGTGCGTGAAAACCTAAGAAACAAATATAATAGCAATTATCAGCTCAATCAATCAATTATTAGCTCGTATTCATCACACAAACATCTGCTACCACCGGGTATCGAACCCGGGACCTCTCGAGTCGGCGTCACCATGAAACCCGGCGTACAAACCACTCGGTCACGGAGGTCGTCAAACGTTATGTAAAAAATAAAGATTTAATAAATATGTAATACCTAACTATATACTTACAAATTGTAAGGATTTCCTTGAAGTCGGTTTAAGACACGGACCTAAAAAAAAGATCCGTGGTTTAAAATAACAAAAATATAACACGCGTTACATTTCATACCTCAGAGCGAGCTATAAACGGTAATGTGTTAGAAAGACTTAGTCAGAACCATAAAATTTCCACTTCTAATTACGTCTAATAAGTCTTTAAGTAAACCGAATTGGCTTCCAAGGTGAATTTATTTAGCAACACAATTTGTCTTTAGAAACTTTGGAGGCTATAGGAATCCTTTAGAAATACTCACCAAACAGAATCTTACAAGGTTCCGAAGTAACAACATTTTGTTTGTATTTACATGATGTTGGGCGCTTATTAGTTTCGTTATAAACAATGATTATTCATCAAACCTTACAAATACTACAACAATAATAAATTGATGAAAATGGTTTGCTATTTAATCGTATAGGAAGAAAACCTGACTTTAATACAGGTATTGTATTATGAAAGGCATGTGTGTGTATGTATCGTGTGTGTTGTGAACTATTTCACTATATAAAAAGTTTTCCACCAACTTTTCTGTTCTCTTAAGCGTCATTTTCATCGGAGTTCTAATAAGGTACCTAGAACAGTACTTCATCCTTATAGGTATTAAAATAGGATTGAGAGTTGATCGGAAAACTATTGATATTAAAAACGTGATTTTTTTTTTCTAAATGGCTTCGCACGGCTTGTGCATTTAGCCAATGTCAAGTCTTAAATGTAGGTATACAAATACTATAGCACTCGTGGTCAAAGTCATAAGTCAAGTCAAAGTAAGTGGCAGTCAAGTCAATCCCCCTTTCCCCATGTTTCAGTAAAAGTGTGGGGATTTACTGGAACCTCCCCGTGGACTTCTTGAGGGAACGTCGAAAGACACTTTCCGCTATTTTGTTTCACTTGCCAACACTTGTGCATGTTCCCGAACACTTAGTGGTTAATAATCCACCATTATTAGACGCTAACATCCGCCCCAACACAATTTTTAGCAAGAAAAACAAAACTGCTAAAGTGACGCTTCCAGATCCCGCCAAAAAGTCCGACGTAAAAATGATTGGGAAAATATAACAGGCTAAAAAACTCTTTTTAAAGTTTTGATGAACTACCTGAAAACCCGAAGCTGTAACTAGTATTTTTTAATGAAAGTTAAATGTTGACTAAAAGACAAATTAATTTGAGTCACATATGTTATAATATAAGTTAATAACACATAAAATACTCACTTTTCGCAAAAAAAAAATTTTCAATGTTACCACATTGTAATTAAACTTTATATTACAAACCTAAACTAATAAAATTAACCAGTTGAATATTTTTTTAACTTCCAAAGTAAGGAAATGGACATGATGTGGTTAATCTTTACAGACTATTTGTTTTCGCTTAATCTTAAGAAAATGTAACCTACTTTGTCATAATCTATTTTTGTAAGTAACACAAAAACTGACGAATTATTTCATTCTATTTTTGAACGCATTAGTCAGAAGCGCATTCATTGATCATTGTGTGTGCGGTACGTATAGGGTTGTCAAGGGGCTTACAGCTAAACATAATGGTTTTCTAAATAATCTATATAAATACTTAGTCTAACCATAAATACTATTACAACTAAAAAACAACAGAATATTACATTTTAATTTGAAATTGGTATTATTTTCTTTTTTTTTTGTGGTAATTTGTCATTCTTATTCATTGTTTTTTCTTATGTTTGCGCCAATCGTTATTTTTTTTTTTGTGATATAAATATGGAGTGGATTGATAAAAGGAACCGAATTGCTGTAATAGCAATTATCAAAGCAGGCATGGGGCCAAATGCGATTTTTGAAAGTCTTCAACCGCTTGATATTAGTCGAATGTTTGAGTACCTAAACCCAAGACCAAATAATTTAAAAACGAATAAGGTAAAATCAAAACAACTTCTTAAACAGTACGCAAAGGGCGGCCATAGAAAAAAAAATTACTGACGAAAAACTTTTTCCTACTGAGCAATGTTTTAACAAGCACAATGACCGAGTCTATGCTCGAAGCTGTATAAAAGCTACCAACTTATTACTTTGAGTACAAAGTGGACTTTATACGACTTCAGTCATGGTTTGCTGGGAAGTTAGGTATCAAAGGGTGACTGAAGCATAACTTTGTGAAAAAGTCGTCAAAAAATCACAACTTATTGAGAAATAAAATGTTTCGCCGAATGTCTACAGGGGTCCCTAGGCTGTACTGTCTTATGAATCACGTGCCAAGTTTTTCGGTTTTGGGTAAGACTTTTTTTATTATTACATATTGCATTATAGAAAACTGTTATGAGATGTAGAAGAAAAGAGCAAAAAAAAAAAGATAAAACGAATTATGATTATATAGGAGAGGGTGCGGATTTGAGTCCCGTCTGCTGCCGGGTCCGCGTGGAATTATTTCTAGTAAAATTTCTTTTGATTTAAAAATTTAAGATCTTACTTGAAATCAACGTTTTAAGGGGGATTAACCTTTTTTATCTAGCAAAAGCTCTGTTGATTCCTACAACTTCCGAAGATACTAGTCAACATTTAATATGTTTATTAAATTTCTTGGCAGCCCTAGGTTCAAGTTCCTTTTGTCCCGCGCGGTTCAAGCTCAAATTCGTAAGTCGTGATCGCCGAAGCGTAAATTTGAGGTCGGAGGTACAACGGAGGTCGTTCACCTCTCCCTTACATAACAGCTCTCTGCTCACTTACCGACAAAATAGTCCTGAGTCCTTGACTTGTTATTATTGGGTTCAGTGGAGTTTTACAACCAATTCGGGTTATCGACCACAGTGCAGCTAGCGTGAATTTCTAATAATGGGACGAGGAAAAACAATTGAACTTTCCGAAACAGTTGTATCGGATCGAAGTTCTCGTTCCACGAATTGTATGAGTATTATGACCTGCGCAAACGAGGGACTTTTGTCCGCGGACTTTTTTGTCCGCCAAAATAAATCGCAAATAATGTCGTTACTTTTATTGGTGTATAAATAATAATAAATAAATAAATATTTCCAACACTCACACCAATTAGCCTAGCCCCAAAGTAAGCACTATAAGACTTGTGTTATGGGATACTAGGGTAACGGATTGAATATATACTATACATATATAAGTATATTTATATGTTTATAGTAAATCAATTTTTTTTATGCTTAAAGGTTGACTGGCAGAGAATGCTTTTAGCGTTAAGTCCAACTTTTGTTAATTTTTGTAATTGTGGCAATAAAGTTTAAATAAATAAATTGCATCGAGTAATACACACGAGGATTATTTTTTATTATTTTTTTTAATCCAACACACACCAATTAGCCTAGCCCCAAAGGCTTGTGTTATGGGATACTAGGATAACGGATAAGAATACATATACAGTACATATATAAGTATATTTATATAGAAATATATATTTAACATCCATGACTGGAGTACAAATGCTCGAGTTCATCACACAAACATCTGGCCCCACCGGGATTCGAACCCGGAACCTCTCAAGTAGGCGACACCATGAAACCCGGCGTACAAACCACTCGTCCCAGAGTCCCCAGAACAACGGAGGACACCGAGTGACCGGACAGGACAAAAGTACGCGGGATTCCCCGAAAAATAGAACTCATGTGACTAGGCGCAGCAAGGCACTCAGCAAACTTTAGTCTGCGTCGCGCGCTCCCTCTGATTTGAAGAAATGGATCCAGTATTCTCCTTTAAAACGTCTTCTATTTCTCTTCAATTTCATTCTTCATTACACCACAACGTAATCTGAGGAGCTCGATGGCGCCAGTGGTTAGCGCGTTCGGCTGTTCGAATTTGAGCAACTTTCGCTGTGGTCCGTCATTGGATGGGTGACCAAAAATTTACTATCTCGAGTTCCTCCGTGCTTCGGAAGGCACGTTAAGCCGTTGGTCCCGGCTGCATCTGCAGTTATTAGCACCCACCAACCCGAACTGGGCCCGAGTGGTGGGTCATGGCCCAATCTCCCTTATCCATCCATAGCGAAGGCCTGTGCCCCAGCAGTGGAGATATTAATAGGCTGATGATGATGATGATGTAAGCTGAGAATAATTACTTCCATAGCGTCCGCATCTCCTAATTTTCGGTCATTAAATGTTCGCACTCCGTGTGCATTGAGTACATTGCAATCACCGACGGACATTTTTTCACGAATCAGGGACTTTTCTCCGCCGAGGGCAGAACTCCCTGTCCTCTCGTCCGCGCAGGCCATAATGCTTTTAGTTTAAACTTAAAATCGTCTATAAATATTTTTGTGTGGAAAGCTTCGCAATACGGGATACAATTAGTTCGGAAACAGATCCGACCTTATTTTTCTTGTATCAAACGAATGTTTGTTATCTGATACTTTCTCGATTGTTACCGAATTAACGACTTGACAGCCTTTCATCTATTCTTACATTTTTATCTATTTTAGATAAAAATTTATTGTGTATATGTTTATTTTTATCTTCGGAACCTTGCCTAAAGGGACTCCTTTTAATAATGTGTTTTAGTTATTATATTTTATTTTTTAAGGTTTTTAGTTTTAGGTTCATTGCTATAGTATATTTTTTGTTTTAATATAAATTGTAATTAATGTTTCTTATAAATTTTAGATAAATGAGATGCATGTAGACGTACCAATTTCCTTTTCGTAAACGTGCGTGTTGCATCGGGCGTATAGACGGGAGATGCGTCAGGAATGGGATTTCTAAACCGACTAGGTTGAAAAATGACAGAATAATTTGAATAGTATTATGTCGCTATGGCTACTCCCTTCCGCGTTGCTCCGTTTTACCTCAAGAAGATCAGGATCTCAAACAAATATTGCTCAAATAGATGTACCATTCTACCATTAAGTTAAGGAGGCTATTGTCAAACACAACATACCTATATGATGTATGTAGGCAGAACTAACAGCGAAAGTAAACCATAGAAAACACCAAGCTTTTCTCAGCGTAGAACTTTTTAATTGTCTCGTACTACCTAACAGTTACTTAAAATTTAGAGCAATTAAAAAGTCATAAATAAATTATATGTGTATCTAAACGAATTGTAGTTAGTTCTGCACCTGCGTGATCAAACCTTTTGTTAACTAAGTACATTATTTTTAGGTGTGTAAATATTTTTTGAGACCATTTGTGTCATATAAAGTATTTTAATGCACAGATGTTCAGGTTTTACGATATAGATAAAGTATTCAATTTGCATGTAAATATGTAAAGTCATGTTGTTTATCGGAACGGGTAGGTTAACTGTTAAATGCATAACGTCACTATCAATGCACCTCGATGCATGAACTTGTTTTAAAGCGAAAATAAGTTTGGGTCCTAGTCGAGAGCCTTGTGGTATACCTAATTTTGCAAACCCCTACTAGAAGCTATCATGCGTACACTGATGTTTGCTAAAGTAAACCGTGATTAAAGTGCATAGTAATAGAGTCCTGGACAAATGCATGATTGTGGAAACTGAAGATAAACATGTGGCTATCTACTACTAGCCGATGTCGGCGCTAGCAATCGCTCACTCAATCCGAATGGTCATGCACCTCGATGGGTATATGTAAGTACCGCGGGTTCAACGGCCTGCCATCTCGTGTGATTGTGTACACTGGCGGACAAAAGACATTCGCCGGTGGTGAATGGGATAGCTGGGTGCCTGCGTTGTCGGCGGCCCTGCGTGACAGTAGCGAGTCTGCACACGAACATGAGTACAAACTGTGGCGTGCGATTGCTGTATTTTTGTAATGTTGACAACTGGTTTCTCATTCGCTAGGCTGTTCGCCTAATTATGCGTAGTCAATCTGTTATAAAGAATCGTGAAGGTGATTTGTGAGATGAACTCTAGAACATCTATTTTTTTAGAGGAAAATATCATAAAATGTTCGACATAGTGAACGCACAGCTTCACAGACGTCTACGGCCAAGTAATACCTTAATTTCTGACGTGAGTAAGCCTATCAAAGCTTAAACAGACTAACCGTAGATAGAGGATTGAATGGAACCAGCAAAAGCGAGACTTTAAAACGTACTTTATGCTTTCTGCTACTTAAGATATAAAAAATGTACTGACTAATTTAAGAACCTCCTCCTTTTTGAATTCGTTTAAAATTTAGAAACGTCTCTTAAAGTAAAGCTCATAACAAATAATAAATAAATGTTAATCTATGCTTTGAAGTGTTCTTGCCTTAAAATACCTAGAAGTATTATATTTTTTCAACACGAACACTTCAAAGCATAGATTTACATTTCAGTTAAAATGGTTTATTCGAAAACCATATTCAAAGTGCTAGCAAAAGTTTCCAGAATTTTGATAGTCCTTTGATAGAAGGTGTGCTAATTATTTAATAAGCTTCTTATATTATTTATTACACGCTATTCGTTTCAATCAAAATATTGTTCGCTCAAAATCTTCTCAAAAATCAGTCTTGCCCGTTAAAGTGACAGAATATAAATTAAAATTACGAAACATAGCCAAGGATTGGACAACTGCGGATTATGTAAACGACCTTCGTTATGTTAGTTGTAGGTTTTTTTTCTGTCGTCGGCTCTGTGCCTCCCGTTTTTCACAATTTACATAATAATGGTTAGTTAGCCGTCATCTAGACGTCTATACCTAATACGTAGATACTTAGGGCTGCCTACGCTGCATTATTTAATTTACCTAAACATTTTCAGAAGCTCTGATTTGGTTTTTACCTGCTGGAATGTCTGTCGTTGAGAATCAAATCTAGCAATGTTAATTTTGAACGGATTTGGATTGGTCCTAGACTACGCAACAAAATTTTGACTATCAGTTAAAAAAAAAACATGGAAGGTTTATAATTATTTAAAGAAACTCGTTGTGTATAATACAAGTATTAGAACAAAAAGTATAGTCTACACTACAGCTCTACACCGAAGCGAGGGCGGCCTACTAGTGTATGAATATAATGATAATCACATATACATAATAATAAAGACTGTTCGGGCAACTCAATCTAATTGGAATATTCCAGACGGTTTTAGTAATTTCAGACATTTGTGTAACGAACGTTCCATGTCACATTATGTGTTATCGCTGAGACAGCGTCAAAGTGAGTCTGTCGTGTCACAAAGATTGCCTGTTCATTACTTACCTACTTATCTCACAACCCCCCCCCCCCCCCCCCCCTTCCCATCCTACAGGAGATTTTCCTGTCTGTGTGTACGGAACATCTCATCTAAATGAAAACTAGCTCACGTAATTGTGACGTGGATTAATTCAGCCATCACCACAAACAGGATATAATTCGTTGTAGTACCTACAGTGAAATCCCAGTAAATCTAAATTTAGTTGCTAATACAATTTGACTGAGTTTTTCGTGTGCAAAAATCCATTCATGTGATTCTATTGAACCATGCTGTGTAGATATTTTGTCACATGAACTAATGGCAAAACAGTAATGGATTTTCGCATACGAAAAAACTGAGTAATCATAATCAAAATCATTTATTCAGTTTAGGCTGTTACAAGCACATATGAATGTCTAGAAGCTACACCATCGGTTCGTAAATCTACGGCGGTAGACCTTGTACTGAGAAGAACCGGCAAGAAACTCAGCAAGGGCTGTTTTATTCTCCCTATTTTATCATTTACAGAGTCGTCAAGTTGAAAAATGACTTCAGAGATGATGATGAGTGGATTTGTATTATCAACTCATTTCATTTTATTGGGTTTTCGCTGTACAATGTCGATATTGGTTCACGTAACATGCCCCTCAGACAAGAGATAGGTTTCCTTTCCTTTCTTCACCTAATTAACCGCATTTAAAGAATAACGATCTTATTACCAAAAAGTTATATACGGTTTCAAACCTTGTTTAGGCAAATTTTGTATATCATTTTTTCTTATATCGTGTTGAACGCATATCAAACCTTTTTGTAGTAATAAAGTTAAAGTTTTATTATCAAGTTCAAATTTAGTTTAGGGATCTTGAAGATCTTTTTCCGAAAATAATCAAAATTGGTACCTGCTAGTAAAGTAAGTAAAACAGTTAATAATACTGACTAGAAACCCTTACCCTACTGTTAATAAACAAGGAATAAGTTTAGACTACTTGGAGGGCCATGCGCACTGGCCTTCGGTGTCACCGTTTAACTGGGGCCACAATTCCAACGCGTACAAAAAAATTTGGTGACTCATTTCTTTGTCGCACTATCCGTAAATGAAATGCTCTACCCGCTCACGTGTTCCCTTCTTCTTACAACCTGGGATCCTTTAAAAGAGGCGTGAAGAAGCAACATGCAGGCCGGCAGGGTGAGGATGGCTGGTGTGGCAGGTAGAACTGCTGTACCAGCTATCTTCACGACTGGACTTCACCATCACTTAACATCAGGTGGGGTGGAGTCATTTTTCGGACCTATCTATAAAAAAAAAGACTAGTTACGCCGTGTTTTGTTCATATCACACAAATGCCAATTGTAATTCAATGAACAGAGACACATGGAGTAACTAACTAATCCTAGTTTATTCCTCGTTTATTATTAAAGGGTTGAGGTTTGTAGTTAGCTTGTTAAATGTTTACGTGAAATTGTAAAGTGCCTTTGCGTATATTGTAATATTATTTCATACATTGCATTTTTTTTAAGAATGAAATGGAACTCGCTCCCTATTTGAAAAACGATCGAGCGAACGATCGAAACGAACTCGAAGGTCACTTACTCAATAAACAAAAAAAAACTATTAAAAAACCTATAATCCCTACTAATATTTATAAATGCGAAACTGTGTCTGTTACCTCTTCACGCTTAAATAGCTTAACTGATGTAGCTGCATTTTGACATGGAGATAGTTTAGAGTCCTAGAAATCATCCTTTATATGCTAAGACCGGGGTGGGAAATAAAATTTTCTATTTATTATTCATTCATTTATTTGCATCACAAATTAATACAATTAACACTTGTTCACTGCAGACATAGATGATTATAAGTTCTTAAATATCAAGCCTAAACTACAGTCATTAGTAAGTGACAGTGATGCAAATAGACAGAAGCTCAGCAGTGTTTTTGCCTAAATAGGCAAAATGCTGATTTTCAGCAACTGTCCGTAGGAAGCGCGAGGATGTAGGTACGCTACAAAGCTGGCATTGTACTGCCCTAGTCCCACAGAAATACGATCATTATGTTAATCATTATTAATGTAAATAGCAATGCCTGTTAATAAATTCTGTAAATAATAATAAATAAATATATGTAAATAATCATTAAAAAAACAAAATTGTGTAGACAATAATAAATACATATTTTCTACGCAGACAAAGTCGCTGGCAGCCACCAGTCTTTAATAATTTTTGGTACTGGCAACCCTGTGTGAAATCCCAGCTGTTTTCGGCTTTGTATGTAGATCTGTAGAGTACGTCTATAAATGAACGCCATTGTTACTATTGAAAGTAAGTCGCCCAGTCCTTTGTTAGATTCTAATACTTTTATCCGCTTATGTGAACACACGAGCAGTTCTTTTCAATCGTAGAAACTTAAACGAGGATACGGCGAGATTGCGGAGTTAAACTACTTTCGCGACATCCGGGCATTTTTTTTTTGGACAATTTTTTTAGTTTTTATTTTTATATGACACATCATAAAAAAATACATACAACCCTAAATTTTCACCCTTCTACCACCAACCCCTATTTTTTATGGCGGTACGAAGTTCGCTAAGACAGCTAGTAGTCGTATAAATGATTTATCACTCAGGAATAATGCAGCTTTTTAATGATGAAAGAAATTTCAAATTTGCTGTCAGCTCGTATGCCTTTTTATAACATAAGAAGTCTCTTTTCTAGCAGACCCTAGACGGGAATTAAAAGCATTCTGTGGTGTGCCTCCTATTTGTTCATAAATAAATATATAATAAATATTTCCAACACTCACGCCTATAGCCTAGCCCCAAAGTAAGCACTGTAGGCTTCATTTTCATTCTGTATAGAGAATGATAAATATACACTATTGTCAAATTTAAGTTTAATTTTAAGGCATCATGCCAGAATCGACACCATTATTGTCGTTATAATATAGGAACTTATCCTTGTTTAGACATGTTAATCCGCACTGTGCCCGGGTTGGGACGGCCTGTCAAATTACTGAACAGATTGCACTGAAATATGGTACACTGATAGCTAGTTATTATGAAGCTGGCGTCAACTTATAAAGGATTAGAAAAAATTCCACGCGGGCCAGGCAGCAGACGGGACTCGAACCCGCACCCATACCATATGGGTTACCCATAATGCGAAGAGATGGCGCTGCCTTGCAACTTAAGAACGGCTAGAAGAATTTCGACGCGGTCCGTTAGGGCTGCGGTAGCATAATTGGTCAGTGCATTCGCCCGGATAGCGAAGGTTGCGGGTTCGAGTCCCGTCTGCTGCCTGGTCCGCGTGGAATTTTTTCTAGTTATATTTTCTTTAGATTTAAACATCAAGCAGTTACGTGCTTAAAAAAATAAAAATTATAATTATAAAGGGTTTTTTAGAATTCACCCAGTAATAGAAAGAAACAGGGTTCCAAACTTTGTATTGAGAAACAAGATTGATAGACTTTTGAATAGCAATTTTATACAGTGCTAAGTGTAAAGCTAGTTTAAAATGAAGATATAAGGTCCACCATGGCCACTGAAGAAAGATAGCATTTTTGCGTAAACGCGAATCGCCTCAGTAAGGTTACGAAAAAGTCGTTGACTAAATAATAATAAATATGCTAGGGCTTTTGGGTTCACAATAATTTTCATTAGCAGTAAGATTCAGCCATCTCATCGCGATTGTCTAATTTTCCGCGTTTTCGCAAAATAAGCTGACGCAGCTGGCAAGGATGCTGTAGGCGCGTCAGCTTTGGGCCAACACTGGAACACTGGGCGGAAGATCCGTTCGTCGTCTAGGAGGTAGTTCTTTTTTCTACTCTAACTCTTTGGATTGAACTCAGCAGCGGCACAGTACGCAATCACTTATTTATTTTGAATTATATCGTTGAAAGTGTATACGAAGAATACTAAAATCATCGTTTAACATATACACTGCTAGAAAAAGAAATGATTTTTTTCTAGTAAACTTTTCTTTAGATTCAAACATCTAGCAGTTAAATGTTTAAAAATAAAATAAAAACATAACTATAATTGCTATTTCTTCTTTCAAATGTTTAATACTTGAAAAAGTATTCATTTGATATTGTGGGTTACCTACAATGCGAAGAGATGGCGCTGCCTTGCAGCTTAAGGCTAGGAAAAATTTCGACGCGGCCAAAAGGGCCGTGGTAGCATAATGGTCAGTGCATTCGCCCGGATTGCGAAGGGTGCGGGTTCGAGTCCCGTTCGCTGCCTGGTCCGCGTGGATTTTTTTTTCTAGTTAACTTTTCTTTAGATTTAAACATCTAGCAGTTAAATGCTTAAAAATAAAATAAAAACAAAATAAATGATATTTAGCGTTAAAGCGTAAAAGCCAATAAAGTAGATAAACAATGCAAAAACTTAACACTTAATAGTAATCCAATGTGCACTTCACTGCGCGCACACACACCGAATGAATAAACAACGAAGCCAATAAAATAGCGATAGTGAAAAAAAACACTCGCAAACATCTGTTCTGAATAGCTCGGGAGCAATAAGAAATTAAAATTGTGGCAGACATAGTTTTTTTGCGTCGTCATAATTGCTTTACTACAATGTACTTACAAGACAGCCGGCTCCTTTAACCAATAAGCGAAGCACTAGTTGAATTCGCAAATAGCGCACGAAAGAATATTAATTCTGACACATATTTCATGTTACCAAGTTTGTTTTTCAGCGATTACGGTAACGGGAAATATTTATTTATTCAAAATACATTACACCATTATAACAGGTATATACCTAATTCAATAGTGTAGTCGTCCTTTCAAACTAACAATAAATTCTTATAAAATTACATTAATTATTAACAATATTATTTCAATGTTGTAAACTATATTCGCAAATGTCAATAAATGTCAATTAAAAATCTATAACAATAAAAATAACTTCAATTTTGGATGCATTACCAATACGATTACAAATATTGTCAATAAAATTTGTCCATAAAATCTAAAATTCATAATACATTTCTCAAAATAAATAAAAATAAATATATTGCTCCAAGCGGCGCAAATATTCAGCTCTCAATGAGAGCTACATATTTGTGCCATTTGGTGTGGAGACCATGGGACCATGGGGTCCAAGTGCTCGTTCCTTCTTTAAGGAATTGTCTAAGAGACTCACCGAGGTGACCGGTGATCAAAAGGCTGGCAGCTACCTCGGCCAACGGATTAGCCTCGCTATCCAACGTGAAAATGCTGCCAGCCTATTGGGCACCATTCTAGACGGCGGCGCTGGGGGTGATATATTTTATATTTTGTAAATTGTATATTTAAGTTCTTAGTTATTTCTAGTTTTTACGTTTTTAGACATAAGGTAGTTGTAATTAAAAAGGTTGATTAAATTTTGTAATAAGGTATTTAGTTATAAATATAAATTCCACTAAAAAGTCAATAATTATATTTTATTTGAACTTGATAGAGATACGCTCAGAATATTTTTTGGACACACTTTTGCAGTTAAACACATTTCTCAAACATTAAGATTTAGGAAACAATTCTCTTCTTCATTTGAACTGAACAATTTTAGCCCTATTTAGGAAAGTGTCATCTAGGCTAGGACTTTTTGAGTTATCACAACTAGCTTAATAATTTCTCATATACCCAAGCTCGAACTTTGTCAGATTCGTAATCGTTTCGTAATTGACAAATTTTGTATGGAAGCAACCTGTTCTTACATCAAGTAGACTTAAGTTTTCATACAAATTTTAACGATGCAATATGATTACGGAGTCTTCAAAGAAGTTCCTCCCTAAAGGGTTACTCTCAAGACCCAAGCACGACCTTTGATTGGTGTGGTGGTAGTTTGGGAGGAACTTAAAAAAGAGGCATGAACAAGAAGCATTTGACTACCTCGGTGGCTGAGTGGTATATACGCCGGGTTTCATGGCGTCGACTACTCAGGGGTCCCGGATTCGAGACCCGGCGGGGGTAAATATTAGTATGATGAATACGAGCATTTATACCTTAGTCATGGATGTTTATATATATTTCTAGATAAAATATATTTATATATGTATTAGACATATGTATTCTATCCGTTACCCTAGCATCCCATAATACAAGCCTTACAGTGCTTACTTTGAGGCTAGGCTAATTGTTGTGAGAGTGGAATATATATACTAGCTGACTCGGCGAACTTCGTACCGCCCAAAAGTAATAATTTGCAATAAATTAAAATTGCGACTATAATTTGAGATTTAAACTATCCTATCTCTCAAGTTGGATCGAACTGCACATGGTGTGCGAATTTTATTATAATCGGTTCAGTGGTTTAGGAGTCCATTGAGGACAAACATTGTGACACGAGATTTATATATATTAAGATATAGAACGAGACAGCGCTTTACATTTAATTTTGATTTAATTCTGATACCGAAGTTATTGTTTACATTGACTCAATCTATTTAAATGTCAAAGCAAATTACAGTGAAATTAAAAGAGAATACATTAGCATATTCCACGGTTTTCAATCTACAACCAAATCAACGTCCATCATTTTTAAACTCGTTCCATTTTCAAATCATAAGATTGGAATCACTTTTTCCATTCAAAGGCTGTTAATTTGCATTGTATCGTGCGACTGAGACAGATAGCATCTGCGAGTCGTTAGAGCGGGACGGAGCCTAGATCAGCCGTATACTAAATAGGCGGGAAACCTAGATCGAAAGCTCAATCCCCTTACATTGTATAGAAAAACATTGTGGGAAAGTGTGGCAGGCGATATTCGATATAGGGTTTTATGTTTATTGTAAGAGGGATTGTATTCGTTTGACAAACCGTGGGGAATGATTCGTGTCAGCCACGGCCGATGCACTCAGTTTCTGAGACGTCGGACTAAAAGCAACGACCCACAGACTGAGGTTTTGTTCGCAATATGTAAGAATTTCTAGTGCGAAATTGGAATTACATCCGTTTTACGGTGAACATCTATTAACGTGACACTTTCTCCATTGATTAGGTATCTTGATCATCATCATCACCATCAGCCTATTAATGTCCCCACTGCTGGGGCACAGACCTTCCCTAGGGATGGAATAGGGAGATTGGTGGGTGCTGACGACTGCAGATGCAGCCGGTACCAACGGCTTAACGTGCCTTCCGAAGCACGGAGAAGCTCGAGTTAGTAAATTTTTGGTCACCCATCCAGTGACCGACCACTGCGAAAGTAGCTTAACTTCAACGATCACAGCCGAACACGCTAACCACTTGCGCCATCGAACTCCTCCAAATCGATATCATCATCATCATCAGCCTCTTAATGTCCCCACTGCTGGGGCATAGGCCTTCCCTATGGATGGAATAGGGAGATTGGGCCATGACACACCACGCGGGCCCAGTGCGGATTGGCGGGTGCTAACGACTGCAGATGCAGCCGGCACCAACGGCTTAACGTGCCTTCCGAAGCACGGAGAAGCTCGAGTTAGTAAATTTTTGGTCACCCAACCAATGACCGACCACTGCGAAAGTAGCTTAACTTCAACGATCGTAGCCGAACACGCTAACTACTTGCGCCATCGAAATCCTCCAAACCGATAATGCGCAAGCGTGGCGCTTCGTTGGTGCGGCATGTGCGTGGGAGTGCCAATGGCATGCTGGATGTGCTAGGAGACAGGCTTGACTGCCCATATATCAACCACTGCTGAAGACTGCACATTGCACACTGTGGCAGAGCAGATTAATGACATTGTGTCATGTTTCTTTAGTTTTATTTAATTTTATTGACATATGTATTCATCGTACATCGCGACAAAAATTTCATCCCCATCATCTTGATCCATGTGGCTATCCACAACCGTGCGTTTTTGTCGAAATTTTTTACCACGTACGACAAAACTGTGAAATATGTTGTCGCCAGCAGTGTTTCCGGACCAATACGACCCAAGAACCTTCAAAAAAAGAGCGTACTCCTTCCTTAAAGGCCGGCATCGCATTTGTGATACTCCTGGTGTTGCAAGTGTCCATGGGCGACGGTGATCACTTACCATCAGGTGAGCTGTCTGCTCGTATGCCCCTATAATATATAAAAAAAAATGCAATTCAATTTTGATTATTAGTGAATGTCCAGAAAGAATTTTATATATTTTTTAAAATAATTAATGTATTATGTATAATATGAGCCTTTGTTACTTGAAATAAATAAATAAAAAAAAAATAACAAGAGAGGTAGGCATAGCGAATAATTATTCTTCCCGAATTCGAGCGCTGGGGAAGTAACCTCCAACTTACAGAAGATGACAATTAAATAACACTACCTTTTGGTGGTATTGTGTTTCTGTCGGTGAGTAAGGTTCCAGGGTTCCACAGGGTAGGGTAATTAGGTCAGGGTAGGCCACGGTGTGAGTGATATTCTTGGTATCACAATCAACTAAAGGCTATGGTGGCCGCTTACCATCAGGCGGGATATATGCATGTTTTAACATAAAAAAGCAATTGATGTTTTACTCATCGTCAAATAGTTCTGTTAACTTATTGTTATAGTTTTGTAAATTATAAGCATAACCTACAATCGCTGCACTAGTGGACCGATGCTATATATTTTAATGATGTTAGCACGAATATTCGACAATATTACACTGAACATATATTTAATATCGAAAGAATCATTACTTTTATCGCCGCAATTATCGTTGCTATAAACAATTGACACCATATTCAGTTTTCACTGCACTTCATACTTGACGAAAACATGTAAATGTATTATTGTATAGCAGCTGTCCACGCGGACGCATCGCTCACTCAAGTAGGAGAGAGACAGATGTCGAACGCTGCCGAACGCGGAGGCCGATTGTGCCTCTTTTCGCTTGCACTTCAAGACTTAAATGGAACGCCTCAGAGCGAGGTAACGCCGCATGAGTCATGTTTTTTCGTGCGTACAGCCGGCTCCATCGAATTATAAGACGTTGTCACGTCAAAAACAGTATTGATGAATAGGTAAAAACATTGAACCAACTTCACTGGTACACCGTTCACGATCTTCCAATCCCATCTAGCAATATCTTAAGATAGGTCAAGATAAACTTTTCATTTCGCTAAAAGGGTTCTCAAGTTTTCCAACGCTCAAGACTAACCGTACGCTATCGCAAACTAGAAGCTTGTAAGTAACAGAGTACGAGTGATAAAAGTCAAGGAATTTCTTACAGGATCTTGTAAAATATTTAACGGAGGCTGTCGATCAAATGTAGTGACATTACTGCTATACGTGTTAAGAGCACTCTTAAATTTTTTGCAAAAAAAATCGTAATTTTTGAGCGCTTTGTTTACCCCCTAAACAAAGCGCCCTTTACTTTCCCTTTACTTTTTAGTTCCATTTTCGATTTTGAAGTCGGTTATATATTTTGTTTAAAAATTTTTTAGCAAGTTAAGATTAAAGTCTCACAAGTATTAAAAATATCTAAAGGACAATTAAAAAAAACTTTCACAAGTACCGAGATATAACTATATTAACGACTAAAAGAACTTTTGATTGAAGTTTATTTTCATTTCATTTTATTTTTTCATATGATAGCCACAGAGCCCTGGTTACAACTCTCAGCATCGAGTCACTGGCCACTACATTTCCTATGTCATTGCATCATCTAGTGGCAGGCTGCCACAAATTATACTCAATGATACATGGTCTCCATTCCAGGACCTATCTTTCCCAGCAGTCGTCGGATTTACGACATAATATATATATATATATATGATCTGCCCACTGTTACTTCAGTCCGCTAACTCTTTGAGCTCTTCCTCCCTAGGTCCCATCTTGCCTATTCTCTTTGGCAAGTGGGGCACCCTCCTACTTTAAATCTGTCCCCTTCTTTCATTACATCGTACATCCAGCATGGAATAGCTGACGGATGATTTCGGTGACGGGCTTCCGGACATATATGCCGGTCACCCGGACACCAGTAGCATTTAGAATCATTAGTTAAGAGCACGTACAATATGTGAACTACATCGAACCAAGTGAAAAACGCAGTTATATAAATAATAAATAAAAAAAAGCTCTTTGAGCTTTGTCAGTAACAATTCTCTGACGAATTACTTCGTTTCGAGGCCAATCCCTTAATTGCTTCGTTCCGGTTCCGGATCCCCAGATAAATTCCGAACACAGCTCGGCAAGCAACTTTGATTTGGTGAACTAGTCTTACCGTGATTGGCCAAATGGCCAGGTCTAGGCCCCGTGAAGGATGCGTAAGGCATTGCCCAGACAAAAAAAAGTATAGGCCCCATTACATCATTGGGTGTATGACGTTTAATTGCTTCATTTACGCATTTATAAGCTCGGAAACATGTGGAATATTGATTTAGAGTGTATTACTTTCTGTCTTTTTTTTATTTTATTTAAATAATAATGTATTAATAAATCAGTTTATTTTCTCCATAACCATTTTATGCTTAAAAATAAAGGACATGGTAAAGTTTTGTATGAGCGTCTGCCCTGGCAATGTATAAATACTGAACTTAGTAATATTTAATGGTAAATGGCTGAATATTTACAATTTCTATGAAAAAAGGGCTCAGGAACTTTTGATAGTCACAATCTTGAAAATGATTATTTAACGAAAGTTGTATGAGAATAATAAACACGTAATAATTAATTAAAAAAATATTGTAAAGTTACGGGCTAGTGCGAAATATTTATACACGTTAAGGGCAGTTTCTTAGTAATACAATAGTCCTTTATAATATTATTAACAATATTTGGAGACTGGTGCCAGAACTAAGGTTAGAACTCGTTTTACAGGTCTCCAGGCTCCCACATCCTGGCTGAATTTAGTATTGCTTACACTATGTTAGTTTAGTCGGAAGGCACAATCAAAAGTTAGTCCACGATTTATCTGCAGTCGTAAGCACGCACCAATCACCACTGGGCCCTCCGGCTATGGCCTTTTCGCCAGACCCGTCTCTCTCAGTGGGCACTTTGGGCAAGTGCCCAGGGCCCCGCGATCGATAAGGGGCCCCCTCACGTCAAATACAAAGTCCCTAGTTCCTGTTAAATCACCAAACGAAAGTCATAGGGGCCCCATTATCCTAATATGCCCAGGGCCTCCAATAGGTCAAAGACGGCACTGCTTTTCGCCCTATTCCGTCTATAGAAAAAAGCCTGTGGAGACCTTGAATGGCCTGATAAAATTATGAACATTTTATGATAATATTGTGCAGGAACTAGGAAGTCATATCCGAAATATTTGAAATTCGTTCGCGTTTGTGGACAAATTTTCTACCATTATGCAAATTTTGACAGAAAAATTGCAACACGCAAACTTTGCAATAGCAGTACCTACAGCAGAATGAAAGGTTTATTATTAAGATGAGAAGGCAATAACGGGTTGGTTTTTTGTTTGTCTGCTCAGGCTATGCTTATTCTAAATGTGTTAATGTATACGTTTTAATTTGAATACGGCATAAATTACTTCCTTTAATCAAAAGGTTCATCATCATCAGTCAGTTCCCAATGGATGGAATGGGGAGATTGGGCCATGACCCGCCACGCGGGCCCAGTGCCGATTGGTTATCTATATATATAAAACTCAAAGGTGACTGACTGACAAAGTGATCTATCAACGCACAGCCCAAATCACTGAACGGATCGGGCTGAAATTTGGCATTCAGGTAGATGTTATGACGTAGGCATCCCCTAAGAAAGGATTTTGATCAGTTCTACCCCCAAGGGGATAAAATAGGGAATGAAAGTTTGTATGAAACTTTGTCAATTTTAAACCGATCGGGCTGAGACTTTGCATGCAGGTATAAGAAGAATCATAGATGAATGTCATTGTGTATAATACAAGCCTGAGAACAAAAACTGTAGTCTACACTTCAGCTCTACACCGAAGCGAAGCGAGGGCCCGCCGCTTTTTGATAATAAATCGTTCGATTGCTTTATTTACGTATGAAAGTTAACATGTTTATATTAATAGTTCATGCTTAAGACAAGTTGATTTTCTTTCGAAATTATTAAAACGTCTTTCTGTAGTATTTGTATTCTTGCACTTTTCCATAACTTTTGGTTCTAAAAAAATATTTTAATTCAAATTTGTTGTATTTTCAATAACTTCTCAAATAT
Source organism: Chilo suppressalis (assembly GCA_902850365.2). Classification (NCBI taxonomy): domain Eukaryota; kingdom Metazoa; phylum Arthropoda; class Insecta; order Lepidoptera; family Crambidae; genus Chilo; species Chilo suppressalis. The sequence continues at coordinate 24,260,887 of OU963904.1, read as the reverse complement.
TGTGATGAAAATTGAACACTTTCCATTACAAAGCAGTGCATTACCATGTACAAATATAAAGGATGGAGTATCACCGTTTTTTCGATTTTTACAAAAAAACTTAGTTTTTTTTTGGGATAAAAACCACCACGTTTCGTGCTTTACCTTTATGTGGAAAAATATGATCATTCGGATTGTAATATGTATCTCAATTTGATGACGTACCATTTTATACCTACTTATACCTTCGACTCCAACAATCGTGGCACGTCTTAGCGAACGAAAGTTCATTTAATAAATTTCCTTTAAGGCACCGTGTAGCCTCGTTTCGTGAATCGGAAAACTCTACGATAACGTAACACGAAATTCGCTTCCAAAAAGGGTTACACCAACTATTTCAGGAGAACGTTGTATATCGAGTCGAGTTTATGGTACGAGGGAGGGGGGGCGGTCGATCGCCTCGAGACTCGCCGGGCGCTGCACGTAGCGGCAACGCCGCGCCGCGCGAGGGCGGCCCGCGGAGCGGCAACACCGCCGATCAGCTGTTGAGGTGCTTTATAAATTCAAAACAGGCTGCAAAAACGTGACGGTGCGACTCGCTAGTCCTCGGGGACGCGCGGATGTGGGCCAACGAAACGAGCCTCCCCAATTTCTTCTACATAAATATCGCTCAATACTATCACGCGACTAAAACTTACACAACAGACGTAACAAATCAATTTCAATGCACTATATAAAAGGGGTTCAATGACATCTTTATCTATGGCTGCTTCGGATTATCATTGACTGTAGTTGGCACTAAAAATCTGAACCCCTTATTAATAAACGAAGAATAAGATAGGATTAGTTATTCGATGTTTTGTCTCTGTTTATCAAATTAGAAACGGCATTTGAGTGACATGAACAAAACTAGCGAAACTAGACTAAGTTCATTCCTCGTTTATGAATAAGGGGATTAAAGTTTATCCAATAATTTGGCACAATTCAAAAATGAAAAGATTCGCAATATATATCATATAAATTTAGGAAGACATAAATGCTTTTGTATCAACGAACATTAATTTCTATTTACAATCCATCATACAACCCATTCATTAAGGCAGAACGGAGTGTCTTTCTAAAAGCAAACATAAAATTTAATTCTCGAGGATGTAGTCAACAGAATAAAATGCCATTTTATTTAAGACGTTTTCGCTCCCGTTCCGATTCCACTCTTCATGTTAATGGTCTGTGCTGATAAATTGGTAAAAGCCTAATGGACTAGAAAAGGTCATATTTCTTCGGAGCTGTAATAGTACCTAGCATTTTCTTGTTATACAAACATTCTACCTATGTATACTTCTGACTGTACATTATACTTTTACCCCCTTATAAATAAATCAGGTATAAGCTTAGACTAGTTACGCCGTAGTAACTAATCCAAGCTTATTCTTCGTTTATTTATAAGGGGGCTAGTTTGTTTCTTAGGTTTTTTAATGCACGAAACGTCAATAAATAAATAAAATTTCGTGCATGAAACCGTTAAAACTTTTTATTTAAGGGGGCTAGTGTTAAACGTTAATAAAATATACAAAATACAGAAGAGAGAGGGAGAGAGGAGAGAGAGCTATTCATACAAAAATATCGACTTAACTTTGGAACTATAGGTTCCTTTGTAGAAATATTAGCACTACCAAACTCAGACGCAGCAAAAACGATGTTTGATATGGTTTTCGCTAGTGAAAATAGCTCACCCAATGTTTTGGTTAGGGTACGATGAGACTGGCTTATTCGTAGAATGAAAGCCTCTAAATAAAGAACAAAAAATAATAACAATACTGCTTTCAGCATCAAAATGCAAAATGCGAGATTGAATACCTTGCAAGTAACGACTAATGCTGACATTATTATGAGTAGGTATATGAATAGCTAGCAGTAAAATGCTTAAATAAAAATATTATTTGTTCCCGCCCAAGCAATTGTGCAAAAATACTTGATTATAATCTAAGGCGATTTCAGTGAAACTAATGGTAGATCTACTCTGCGTTTATAATTCTCGGCACGTATCCGTTTTTTCGTTTATTTTAGATCGTAAAGGTCGCAACTTAGTGAAACTTTTGGGCATCTCAAAAAAATATAACGTATTGATAATTGCCTTAATTTTTGTTCCTGACTGAAAGAAAATTTATCAATTAGTAATTTCTCGTTCACGCAATGATAATTAAGGGTTTAGCTACAGTGTAATATATATTTTTTTGTCGCGCCGAAGCCATTTTGATTTGAGCCGCCATTTCGTGAATGGATGACGTATGATGACAGGTATCAAATTTCATTCTAGAAATGGAGGGGTTAAAGGAATTCCTACATGTCACCTATAATTTAGTGCCTAGATGTATCGATACACAAAGAATATTTAACCTACAGACATAAGAATCATAACCTAAATCAATCCTACTGAAAGTAATAGATATCCTTGATCTGTTCTCAAGTTATGCAGCATGAGCACCGCGATATGATATATAACACGTTTTTATCACACTCAATTGTCAAATTACTATGGAGTTTGACATTAAGACGCGATAAAAAACATGATATAATGTATATTGTGGTGCTCATACTACGGGGATTGGAGTTACTATGCCCAAGTCATTTATAATTACAATTAAATAAGTGGTAAGATGCATCGAGTATCAATAGATGTAGGCCCGTATTATAAAAAGAATCTCAGTGATTGATCTAGTCTTCGAGCATAGTTAGAAAGGGATGTCGCTATATATAGCCCTTAGCGATATCCCTTTCTAACTGTACTCAAGTAAAGATCTATACTTAGTTGTCATTCTGTAATACGGACCATAGAATAGTTAAGTAGCAGACGTTGTTGTATGAGTAAAAAGTTTCGAAAGGGAAATCCCGTCTATAATCTTAAATTTGCTATTCCAACTTTTAGATTACAAAAGACACAAAACTATTTTTTAGAGAAATGTATAGGTTTTAATAATAAGTTACCTCACAGTATTGTTAATCTACCTCTTCATAACCTAAAAACTCATGTGAAAAATACTCTGATGAGCAAAGGATATTATCGAGTCCAAGATCACTTAAATGATCAAAGTATCTGGGAATAAAGAACACTTCGCTCGTTGAAGTAAGCAAAATCTTCTCATTAAATTCACACGTAACTATGTAACAGATAATGAATGTACTCGTATCTAATTAATTGTATTGGTAGCGACATGATTTAATTTTATGTTAATGTTGCTACTTCTGTTAATGCTGATGCGTTTCTTGCGCCCATTCTTCTTATCAGCTAAAATATGTCCTGAATTGGACGATCCAAAGGGCTTTCTATAAGTCAATTTAAATAAAGTATCATTTAATTTCAATTACCTAACGCAATTCTAGCGAAATTTATACTGGATCAACTCTATGCCCGAATTGTCGATGCCATATGTATTGAAACTTAAACATCTAGCTAGGCACTCAATTACAAATGACAGAATCTCTAGATGTTTTCGAGTATGAATAGACCAGGAATAGACAGAACTGATATGTGACACATGAGAAATAAAACCCGAAAATGAAACCCCGTCTAAGCAAACGAAACGTATACTGGATCTTCTCTAGGTAGGAATTGTCGATGCCATATGTATTGGAACTTCTAACATCAAGTAACTGGCACTCAGTTATAAATGACAGAATCTCTAGATGTTTTGAAGTACCTATCTATAGACAGAACTGATAAGTGGCACATGAGAAAAAAATCCCGAAAATGAAATTCCCGTCTAAGCAAACAAACGGCCAATAAGAAATCATAGCCTAACGCAATCCTAGCAAAATTTATACACGGGATCTACTCTATGCAGGAATTGTCGATGCCATATGTATTGGAACTTCTAACATCTAGTAACTGGCACTCAGTTATAAATGACAGAATCTCGAGATGTTTTGAAGTACCTATCAATAGACAGAACTGATAAGTGGCACATGAGAAAAAAATCCCGAAAATGAAATTCCCGTCTAAGCAAACAAACGGCCAATAAGAAATCATAACCTAACGCAATCATAGCAAAATTTATACGGGATCTACTCTATGCAGGAATGGTCGATGCCATATGTATTGTAACTTAAACATCTAGTAACAGGCACTCAATTATAAATGACAGAGTCTTTTGATGGTTTGAAGTACCTATCAATAGACAGAACCGTTAAGTGGCACATAAGAAAAAATCCCGAAAGTGAAATCCCGTCTAAGCAAACAAACGGCAAATAAGGAATCATAACCAAACGCAATCCTAGCAAAATTTATACGGGATCTACTCTATGCAGGAATTGTCGATGCCGTATGTATTGGAACTTAAACATCTAGTAACTGGCACTCAGTTATAAATGACAGAATCTCTAGATGGTTTGAAGTACCTATCTATAGACAGAACTGATAAGTGGCACATGAGAAAAAAATCCCCAAAATGAAATTCCCGTCTAAGCAAACAAACGGCCAATAAGAAATCAGAACCTAACGCAATCGTAGCAAAATTTATACGGGATCTACCCTATGCAGGAATTGTCGATGCCATATGTATTGGAACTTAAACATCTAGTAACAGGCACTCAATTATAAATGACAGAGTCTTTTGATGGTTTGAAGTACCTATCAATAGACAGAACCGTTAAGTGGTACATGAGAAAAAAAACCCGAAAGTGAAATCCCGTCTAAGCAAACAAACGGCCAATAAGAAATCATAACCTAACGCAATCCTAGTGAAACTGGATTCCGTTCCCGGGCCGCCGCCGGGGCCAGGCGAGGCAGCGGCGGGGCCGGGGTCGCGGAAGGAAGTGCAACGGGGCGCGGGGGGAAGCCCCGCTCGATAATTTGCGTGCGGAGCGCGGGGTAGCGGGGTAGGGTTCCCACCTTTAGTTCCTCTTTATTTTTAGGGACTTTCGTAAAATTCGTACCACCACCAAACTCAGACCGGCAAAAAGAAGACTAAAGTTAAACCAGGACAAGAACTGATGCTGTCACATTCAGATTTATTTGTTTGCAAGAAAAGTGGTACAAAAGTTGTTTTACATTATTTGTTAATACACCAGAAACTGGCATACAAATTTTATAAATATGTTTACAAATTAAAGTGCCCTATCTACATGTATGCCGTCCAAAACCAAGGGGGGGAAAAGGCAGTTTACTGTCGCTTTTACATAAACCCATAAACTCCTCACGTCACGATGTCACTTTTGATTTCTAATAAAAAGACAGAACAAAATAAGTATAGAGTTTAGTATGCATTTTGGAATAAGGGGGTTAAAGTTTCAAAACTGTTCGTATGGACTGTGCTTGTTGAAAAGAGTGTCGCGATTTTAAAAGGAGGAGGTTCTTAAATATATATACAAGTTCTTGTTCGCACATTTATGGGCCTAATCGTCCCGCCTCTTGTCTATTTGACCAATGACAAACAATAGGACTTTTTTTTAATGTTTACCTACCTATTTTTATACCCAATTCTATGACTTTTGCGAGTACGTAACGGGATACGTACTTCTATCAGGTACTTATATTTTTTGTGCAATGGGTTGTGACAAGAACAAAAAGGCGGGGCGACTCCGTGCTCAAGGAATCGGTCATGCAAAGAATAATTATCCTTATGGCCATGATTTGTTGACTGTGAATAGTAGAATTAAAAATATAGTGATACTTATGAGTTGATTGGATTAATTAGACAATCATGGAGATGGTTAAAAACAAATTTGTTTCTGGTAAAACTGTATTATACTGTTTTTCACTACATTATACTTTTAGTGTAGAACAAAAATAATGTACATATACAATATTCTGTTTTTTACGCTATAAAATGTGTACTTAAGACATAAAAAACAGTGTTCATATATCTAAAATACTGTATATACTCGTTCTCAAACCTAAATATTATACTTTAATAATAGCCTTAGTCAATAGTTACTACTTAAATGCTTAAAAATGTTGGCAACCCTAGGGGCGGGGCGCGTGCGGTGCAATAGCCTGGCCCAGTCGAGTAGTCCACAAGGTCACTGCCGCTGTTCACTTCACGCGACTCCACTACCATTCATGAGCTCAATTATGCCCTAGCAGCCAAAGCTGTAATAATAAAAAAATAAGCACAATTACCTGTTCCATTTTTGAAATTCGGATTTGAAACAACAGAATGCAGCTATGGCCGATTCGAATTTTGTTTTTCTCTGTGACAATTAATTGCTCATCAGTGTGTGACGCAACGTCGGAGGTTGGAAGCACGGGTGTTCCATTTTTAAATCCCCTAATAACAGAATAGCACAGAAATTCTTATCCCAAAATAGACAAAGATTAGGTCGACTTTTTGTTAAAACTAAATTTAGCCCAAAATGCCAAATCGATATTGATATTTTGTCATTTTTCTATGGAATTTGTTAAATCGCGATTTAGAAAATTTGGTGCAGGGGGACCGAAGTTTACTAAAAAAAGGTGTTATTTAAAATTAGCTCTTTATTTCCGTGGCCGTTGTTTCAGATGAATATTTCTCTAATAAACATTTATATTCGTTCAAGAGAGGAAAGGGAGGACCTGATACTTTGCCCTACAAATACTCGTTCTCATTCCTATTTAAACAAGACAATCTCAATATTAGATTGTAAATATTTGCTGACCAACCCTTTAATGACTAGATATGTGTGATTTTAGCAGAAGTAGTTCCTCGTAGGGTTAATAAGGACGAAACATAGTAATATTTTATTTTATCGTATTACAATAATAAGTTTCTATCTAGGACGTCCACGTGGCAGCTTTATTGCGAAGAAAATTGCATTTTTTTACAATAGATGTCGCTAGGTGCGCTTAAATGTGATTCATGTAAGTTGATTTCTTTACAATAGATGACGCTAAGTGCGCTTAAACGTGATTCATGTAAGTTGATTTTACAGAGAGATAAACTTTTTTAATGTAATATAAATTGTCATGTTTGTGTACGATAGCGCAATAAATAAATATTGTATTCTACCACATACATGATAGTACTTTTATACTGATAATTAAAGCAATTCGTGCAAAATTATTAACTACCCATTCCATAATATCAAAAATCCACAACGTTAATATTCAAGTTTTCACTTCTGCCGGCACTCCCGGGAGTGCAACCCGTCGTTTTTTTAAATAAAGTATTTGTTCCCCTTAAACAGTAGGATACTATATTATATAGTAGGGTTGGCAACCCTAGTTCCTCGTCACAAAGTAGCCAAAAGGAGGTTGCCCTTGGCTGTTTACGTGCATTATTAAAAAGGCTCCATTCCCGTCGTAATGAATGTTAACTTAAACAACTATTTGAGGTGAGTTACGAAATTATTCGATAAATAGGTCAGGGACAAACAAAATCAGGTCGTCAGGTGATCAATGTCGGTCGCCGATTGATTCGCAATATCACAGCTAGAATACAAACTCAACCATTTTCCACTATATTTTAACCATACGAATACGTACTTGCATACACAATTTTTTCCATAACCATAAATATTTTCAAAACCTGTATTTTCTTAATAATAAAGAATACTGTGTTTATTCATGTTTATATTCCGTACCCAATGGGTAAAAACGGGACCCTATTACCAAGGCTCGACTGTCCGTCTGTCTGTCTGTCACCAGGCTGTATCACATGAACCGAGTTAGCTACACAGTTGGAATTATCAGTAATAATATCTTTCTGTTGACGTTATAACAACAAATACTAAAAACAGAATAGAATAAATATTTAAGGGTTCTCCCATGCAATAGACGTGATTTTCTGCCGTTTTTGCTTATTATTATAATACAGTGTCTAATTTTATAGCTATTAACGAGATTGTTACCATGTACCTTGTTTTTTATGAGTCTCCGATATTTCGTTACTCCGTGATCATGGCGCTTGCAACAGTGCCGAAATATCGGAGACTCATAAAAAACAAGGTACATGGTAACAATCTCGTTGATAGCTATAATGTTAGTGACCATGAAAGTTTAAAACAATATAGTGTCTAATGTTCTATAGATAATGGTATGGAACCTTTCGTGTGCGAGTAGGATTGCCAATCGAACTATACGAGTATGAGGAGCTGGCGAAGAAAACGGTTTAATTACATAAAATAAAATTTTACAGCAGTAAAAAACTGTATGACATACCTACTGCAATGAACTCTTGGGGTGGCGTTTAATTTAGTAATTTAAACAATATTTTAAGCGGTTTTGATTGAAAACGAGTAAAAAATTCAAATTCAGCGTGCCCAAAACCTCTGGACTGTAAATGATAAATATTTTGACCATATGTGTAATTATACCGTTTTGTACGCCACCTCCTTATATTATAGTGTCCTACTATATTAGGGGATCAAATATTATATTTCTAAAAATATATAAGTACAGTAGGCGAAACTACTATATTTTGTTTAAAGCAGACTTTTGCCTAAAAGCTTTCTTAAAAATAAAATTTCATTATGCAGGCATATAGCAGCAGAAATATATTCATTTCAAAAATAATATAAGTATAAAACTAGTTTTTACGGGTTAATGCACGAAACTTTATTTATTTATTGATGTTTCGTAGCCTTTACAGGCTACGTCGTCAGAATCAAACTTTTATTATATAATATAAGTATTTTATTCACAGTATAATAAAATACTAAAAAAAAATGGGTGCGTGTACTTATGTAGGCGCGTGAGAAGTTATCCTTCTTTGGCATCGTTTAAAATTAGTTTTTAATTGCATGCAAATAATTAATTACAATAAATTAATAAAAAGTCTGGAAAAGGACACAGTCAATAAAGTTCAGTTTTAATTTGAAAAAATAAATAAATAATCAAAATATTCAATTAAAATCGCTACTGAATATAATTTATTAGAACATATGTGATTTGCACTTGTATGAAACTCAAACACGTATTCCGAATATACAAACTAGAAACATGTGGATAAATATTATAAATATGAATACCTATAACTGTTACTTTATTACAAAAAATAAAGATGTGGTTTTTGGTTCTACTACACCAATGGTCAAGAGATGGCGCTGTAGTCTCCTGAATCGCGCTTTGGTTCCGTTGTTCCAGATTAATAAATACTTTTGATAGGCCTTCACAATGCAGTCGTTAGCTCCCACTAAATAGAGATTCTATTTCTATTATGTTGGTAGATTTTCTTACTGTGCGGTAAACACAAAAGTAACGCATGAAGTTGGTCGCTAAAGCGACCAACTTCATGGTGTTAAAATTTTGTGTTACAGTGATGCGCGCGCATCTTAAAATTTCACTCTCATCATTTTTTCATAACGCGCCTAAAGAAGTATAACTTCAAAAAAAATATTTTATTTTTTTGCAATCTACTAAATTTTTAGAGGTAAAAGCTTCAAAAATACTGTATTTGACAAATAAAAAAATGGGTAACCCTATGTGCCAGTCCGAATCGCACTTGACCATTCTTTTTTCTGTACAAACATGGTTGTATTATTATTATCTTATACATACATATAGCATTAAAAAGGTCATTGAACATCGTCACGGCGTCGTTAAATAAATAATTGCACAGTCTTTAATTAAAGATTAATTAACCAACACCATATAAGGATGTCGGGACGGCAATTTGGCTGTCCTACATATGAAAGTTTACGGTTTGGTGATAAAATAATTTGTACTTACTCTTAAATTGAATTTTTAAAAGCCAACGAATTTTTATCAGTCTTCGGTAGGTAGGTATACTAAAAATTAAAAAAATATTTATGGTATGCTAATCACACTAATATCATAAAGGCGAAAGTTTGTGAGTGTGTGAGTATGTGAGTGTGTATGTTTGTTACTTCCTCACGTCTAAACGGCTAAAGCGATTTTAATAAAATTTGGTATGGAGTTAGCTGACACCCTAGATTAACACATAGGCATACTTCTATCCCGAAAAAAATGTTAGGTTCCTGAGGGATTTTCAAGAAACTAAGTGTTAGCAGACGAAGTCGCGGGTGACCTTTAGTAATTATATAAGAGGACCAATTGACAGCAGAAACTAGGGTCAAGTTGTATGACTCTTTGAATGCGGGACCTCAAAAAACGAATTTAGTCCTTCCGTTTTTTCATAGCAATTATTTTCTTGTTTTTAGGTTTCCGTACCTCAAAATGAAAAACGAAACCCTTATAGGATCACTTTGTTGTCCGTCCACCCGTCCGTCTGTCAAGGCCGTTTTTCTCAGAAACGCGTGGAGATATCATACTGTAATTCATATCTAATAATCATGTCTACTGTCTCTTGGAGCTGTGAAAAAATCAAACTTCTAAGCCAAAGCAATCAAAAGATACAGCCGTTTATGCCGCAAATTTCTGCAAATTTTCGTAACTCGCACGGGAATCAAAACCTACAGGGTACTTCTCGTGAACTTAGAATCTTGAAATTTGGTACGAAGTAACGTCTTATAGTACAGATAAAGGAAAAATTGCGAAAACTGTAAATATTTAGTTACATCACATAATAAAAAATATTTTTGAAAATTTTATAGTTACTACCTCTTTTTTCATGAACGCTTAGAGGTATTCAATTGAAATTCATATCAAATACGGTGAACTTTTATTCATATACCTACAGGTTTGTACGGAACCCTCGGTGCGCGAGTCTGACTCGCACTTGACCGGTTTTTATAAAATCCGAAGCGTGAAATTAAATTATACCAAACAATGTTTCTCGTGAAGCAATTAATTACGATTTTGCATAGCTACTGAAAATTGTTTTAAATTCTACAGTAAAAAGGTTATGTAACTTTTTCACATGTCGACCAAAACGTTTTTAAATGTAAAAAAAAGTTTTTAAATGAATAAATCTACTTAATGAAGTGAAACTTCTTTGAGCACGCTTGAATTGGGGGATAAGCTGGCGAATGCGTTGCGCGATACGAAAAGTGTGTTCGGGCGATTTTAATAGTAAAAATTCCGCGGACCAGGCAGCTGACGGGATTCGTACCTGCACCCTCCGCTATCCGGGCGGATGTACTGACCATTATGCTACCACGGCCCCAAAGGCCGAGTCGAATTCTTACTAGTATTTCTTAGGCTGCAAGGCAACTCCATCTCTTCGCAATGGTAGGTAACCCACAATGTCAAGTAACTTTGTAAATGGTAAAAAAATAGGGCCGCGGTAGCATAATGGTCGGTGTCTCCGCTCGGATAGCGGACGGTGCGGGTTCGAGTCCCGTCTGCTGCTTGGTCCGCGTGGACTTTTTTCTAGTAAAATTTTCTTTAGATTAAAACATCTAGCAGTTAAATGCTTTAAATATATATATATATATATATATATATATATAGATAACAGTGCTGTACCAAAATATTGTTTACTTATCAAATAAAGAAAATTTACAAACATTGCTGGTATTTCATACGCGCGCACGAAATTATAGGTTTCCTACAGACTAGCTACGAGTTTCGTAAAACTTTCCCTTTAGCTGATGGAAAACTTATGTTCGGCCTTTCTATTCGACCGGTTTATATGACGATACTATGTATTTAACTTCACATTGAATTTCCACCACAGTTATGTTACCTACATATTATTTTAACTTCTTATGAAGACAATTTGTGATCTATTTTTCAAATTAATAGTTCGCTTGCATGCATTTGTTTTTCATTTGGTTTGCAAACTAGGGATAAAGACTAAAGACTGCAGATGCAGCCGGGACCACCGGCTTAACCTGCCTTCCGAAGCACGGATGAGCTCGATATAGCAAATGTTTGGTCACCCATCCAATGACCGACCACTGCAAAAGTTGCTTAACTTCAACGATCGCAGCCGAACACTAGGTTTACACCCCAGCAAACTTCTACAGCATCAACAATAACAAGGAAGCCTGCAGTAGCAATTTGACATACACGACTTCTTTCTTTTCTATTACGCAAGTTTATTAAACTGTGGTTTTGCTGAAGAAAGGACACCCGGCATTTTGTGCCAAAGTTGTATACTTTTTTTTTTTATCTGTGTTTCATAATTGGGTAACGTAGTCTGGCAATATTTGTCATCAGCAGCTCGCTGTCAATGTCAAATACGTAGGTTTGTCATCAAAAGGGTTTCTATATCAAAAAATATTAATCATTAAATAACTTCTTTCCACGATTCACTATAAATAAGGCAAAAGTAGTTTTATGTAGCAAATAATTTTGGCTTTATTTTGAGACCAAATTCAACTGTATACAAGTTTAGCATTTTTTCTATGGAAAGTGCCGGGTCTCCTTTGCCGCTGCCAATAGCCACTATACTAATACCTATTGGTGTGTAGGAAAGGCAACAATAAATAGTTAATTTCCTAAACAGACTTTACAGCTTCATCTTGCTCGATAAAAAGACAAGATTTATCATAAACCTTTTCAGAATGAACATAAGAAATAAGGACCTAAAGATCTCTATATCGTATTGCAACAGTAAATATCAAATTACATACGAAGAATATTATTAATAATCCGATTTTGTAACACAATATCCTACAAACGTTTGCTTGAGAACATTCATATTTTCTTATTACTTTGCATTACAATGATTAAATTTTGCATGAAAATATCTTAATATATATAAATCTCGTGTCACAATGTTTGTCCTCAATGGACTCCTAAACCACTGAACCGATTATAATAAAATTCGCACACCATGTGCAGTTCGATCCAACTTGAGAGATAGGATAGTTTAAATCTCAAATTATAGTCGCAATTTTAATTAATTGCAAATTATTACTTTTGGGCGGTACGAAGTTCGCCGAGTCAGCTAGTATAATATATATTTGAAAAGAAATACAAAATTTTAATGATTTAACTTTTTCATTCTAAAATTTTGTAGTCATTTATCTTCGTGGTCGCACTGTACCTCATTAGAGAAAAAATAACTCCTGAACATGGCGTAATTAGATCGGCTTAATTAATTTTAATTGCTCATATATTTCTACTGCACCAACCTGCGTTTATGTACTTTGTTCGTTTTAACGCAAAAATATATTAATAAAAATATATTTACACGTCCGACCTCCGTGGCCGAGTGGTTTGTACGCCGGGTTTCATGGTGTCGCCGACTCGAGAGGTCCTGGGTTCAAATCCCGGTGGGGGCAGATGTTAGTGTGATGAATACGAGCTTTTGTACTCCAGTCATGGATGTTTAATATGTATTTTCTATATAAATATACTTATATATGTACATTATATGTATTCTATCCGTTACCCTAGTATCCCATAACACAAGCCTTATAGTGCTTACTTTGGGGCTAGGCTAATTGGTGTGAGTGTTGGAAATATTTATTATTTATATATATCCCTCCTTATCAATCAAGGAATACTACGCTTGGATAAGTTTCTTCGTGTTTTGTCTCTGTCTATTGAATGACAAATGGCATTTGAGTGACATGAACAAAACACGGCGTAACTAGTCTAAGCTTATTCCTTTTTTATTAATAAGGGGGTAAGTGTTTATGTTATTCCTACGCATGTTGTACTCACCTATTTTTTTAAATTCAAAACCATTGGTTAAACTGTACTTCCAGGGGGCCATTCGCCTAACGGAAATGCTTTGGAAAACGCTAACGCTTTCGATTTCATTTGGTATTTCTGACCGCCGAAGGTTTTCAAATACCTCACGCTATTTTTTTTAATATTGTTATTACCAATGCAAAAGAAAAAAAAGAGCGCGAGGCATTTGAAAACCTCAGGTGGCTAGAAATAACAAAATGAAATCGTAGCGTAATCGCGTTAGCGTTTTCCATAGCATTTCCGTTAGGCGAATGGCCCCCAGGGCCCAAGTGGTGATACTTCACACTTAGGTTAGGTTACTCAGGTTAGGTTAGGTTAATGTTGTAACCATAACGCGCGAGCCGAGCCAGCAAAGCGAGCGTGCCGCGGCAGCGTCCGGCGAAGCGGCAGAAAAAAAATCTGTCAAAAGACCTTTTCTACAAAAAAAATCAAGTATTACCTTTTGGGCCCTGGAAATACAGTTTTACTAAACCATTCATTTCGGTATCACTAAATCCATAAAAAATCTGCTATTACTTTAAATTTTTCCTTTACGATAAATATAAATTTTGTATAGTATGCAATGAAAATCATGATATTTCCGTAAAAAAAAGGCCTCAGCACTGCATTCAACAGCTCAAAATTCCAATGTCGACCCTCAAGGGGCACGCACATCATTTGTGAAATTTGATTTCTAATTTCAAGAATATTAACGAAAAATATATACAAACACAATGGTGTCGATTCTGGCATGGTTCTCTAAACCTAAACTTAAATTTGACAACATTGTATCCTTGTCATTCTCTACGTAGAATGAAAGGGAGAGACTGATGTTAAATTTAGTTTTAAGTTTAGAGAATCATGCCAGAATTGACACTAAATTTTATAGGAGCAAAACCACGGTAATATTATCTATATACTATTACCGTGGCAAAACTATAGTTGCATAAAATTATATTTGGTTAAAAGAATAACATATGTACCTAATAACATAGGAGATATAAAACAAACTTTTTTATCATTCACGCACTGTTTAACAAACCGCCCAACACATAAATACGTGTAAATACACTCATCGCGAACACCGCACAAAACATGACAATATCGGCTGTTACGTTTCATTTTACCGCTTCGAAAAACAAAATGGTCGCTATCCGGAGACAACCGATTTGCGTGTTTTTTTTTTACTTTTTCTCGTTTGTAGTAGAAGGAGTAATCTTCATCTGGGGCTGATGACCCATTGATAAACTCTAGCCAGTGTCTTTTCTAAGAAAAGGTTTGGTTTTCTTTTACTATGGGACCTAAAAATAAGTTACTTTTTTATGTCCACGTCTTTTACTGCCACAGTCATCATTAGCAATAGCGGTTCAAATAAAAAGCTTTTACAGATAAGGACAAAAGAGACTTGAACATGTACTTATCTATTTTTTTAAGAAGATCGTTATTGGATTAAAAAATAAACTGCAGAGAACGACGTTTTCTTGAGAGTTTTAATCTATAGTTCATATAAGAAAGAAGTCAAAGCTCCACCAAATATTTAAAAAAAACACACATACTTAGACTAAAAGTACTAAGTAGACTTTTTGGCGGGATCGGGAAGCGTCACTTTAACAGTTTGGTTTTTCTTGTTAAAAATTGTGTTGTGGCGGATGTTAGTGTCTAATAATGGTGGATTATTAACCACTAAGTGTTCGGGAACATTCGCAAGTGTTGGCAAGTGAAACAAAATAGCGGAAAGTGTCTTTCGACGTTCCCTCAAGGAGTCCACGAGGAGGTTCCAGTAAATCCCCACATTTTTACTGAAACATAGGGAAAGGGGATTTGACTTGACTGGCACTTACTTTGACGTGATTTATTACTTTGACCACGAGTGATATAGTATTTAAAAACATTTTAACACTTGACATTGGCTAAATGCACAATCCATGCGAAGCCAATTAGAAAAAAAGTACTAAGTACTGTAAGCAAAAATTTAATAAGAAGTAAATAAATAAATAAATATTTCCAACAATCACACCAATTAGCCTTGCCCCAAAGTAAGCACTGTAGGCTCGTGTTATGGGATACTAGAGTAACGGATAGAATACATATACTGATACATATATAAGTATATTTAAATAGAAATATATATTAAACATCGATGACTGGGGTACAAATGCTCGTATCATCACACAAACATCTGCTCCCACAGGGATTCGAACCCGGGACCTCTCGAGTAGGCGACACTTGGAACCCGGCGTACAAACCACTCGGTCACGGAGGTCGTCAACTACATATTCTCTTGCATAATCATATATCATAGTGTATCGCTGCACTAACTTCCTAAGGCATTCAAGGGTAGATCCAGCTTTGGCGCCAGGGGGGGGGGGGGTCATAATTAGTCGTGGTCAAGTCACAGTGGGTACAGATTGTGAAATGAGTACAGATGGACCCAGCCCAGGGGGGGGGGGGTCATGACCCCCATGACCCCCCTGGATCCGCCCTTGAAGGCATTGTAAATAATTGTTAAGGAAGATCAACCCACCCTCTTAAATGATTCGACCTCAAATTCAAACTTTTCACTTTTCCAGACAGTCTATTTTCAGGACAAGTTGTTTTTTTAATGTAAGTACTATTTCTTTGGATGTAGACGTCTGTGAATAATTTTGTTGCATCTTTTTTAACTAATTAATGGTTAACTCTTTAATATTATGTGTATACACTATACAGTAAACTGTAGATAATTAATACCTACATATTCATTGTCTTGCTGCACTAATTTGCTAAGCAAAAGCGAATAATTTGATATCGAAAATCAAATGCAATGCGCTGTTTTATGATTCAAATATATTATTCTCAAATGCTTTGTTACATCCTTTGAACCTAATTAATAGGGTATTTGACAGTATTAAAAATAAAGCGCCAATTGTTAGCATCTGTATTTGGAATGAATATTGGCAGGGGTTTTTACTATTTTTACAAAAAAATATTCATAATTTTATGAAAAACCCACGAAAAAGATAATAGTTTTCTTATCTCTTTTCACGTGACCCAAAACGCTTGGGATTGGCGGAGCCTAAAATGACGTCACACGCAAGTAAACTTCCGGTTAAAGTGACATTACCTTGTATCGTTTGACGTTTTAATGACAGTCGTGTGACGTCACACACTAGTAAGACGCCATATTGTCCAGAGAAACGTTTTCGCGAAAACTTGAAAATGGAGTTTTTGATTTGGTTATTTTTACTGAAATACACAACATATTGATGATGAAATAACTTTCTGCGAACTCCATAAACATTAGTCAATAACGTGAGATCGTTTTCTAAAACTTGTCAAATACCCTATTGTTAACTCTTTAATATAAACAAAATAAAGTCGACGAAATGTTGGTGCCTATTTTAAAATCTGCTGGAAATGGGTTGTTCATCATTTAGAATCAGTGTCACTCCGCCGTTCGGACGCGGCCTGGTTTAAATAACGCGTTAGTGAATTTTGTAAGTGACATTTTTCGATCAACAATTCTATAGATAACGTGCCACCGCGTAAAATCCCTCTCGGTAAATATAGCCTCACTTGAGGCGTGAGATCTTACTTTAAATTAGATCGGTTAATACAAACCGAAGTAACACGCTGGCCAATGACTGGTAAAAATATTTTATTTTGTGGGTCATAAGGTTGATTATACATTTTCCTTTTTTCACCTTTATCGTTTTTTTCCAAGTATCAGATATCTTTTATATATATAAAACTCAAAGGTGACTGACTGACTGACATAGTGATCTATCAACGCACAGCCCAAACCACTGGACGGATCGGGCTGAAATTTGGCATGCAGGTAGATGTTATGACGTAAGCATCCGCTAAGAAAGGATTTTGATCAATTCTACCCCCAAGGGGATAAAATAGGGAATGAAAGTTTGTATGAAACTTTGTCAATTTTAAACCGATCGGGCTGAGACTTTGCATGCAGGTATAAGAAGAATCATAGATGAATGTCATTGTGTGTAATACAAGCCTGAGAACAAAAACTGTAGTCTACACTTCAGCTCTACACCGAAGCGAAGCGAGGACGGGCCGCTAGTAATTTATAAAAGGAACAAAAGTTCGTTTTATAAGATAAAAGGTCGTATGTGCGAAATAACATTTTGTTATTTGTAACCTTATTCCTTTGTGAGATAGTGATGCCAATTCTGGCGTGATTCTCTAAACTTAAAACTAAATTTAACATCAGTCTCTCCTTTTCATTCTGTATAGAGAACGACAAGGATATACATGTGTCAAATTTAAGTTTAGGTTTAGAGAATCATGCTAGAATCGACACCAGTAGTTATTAGGTTCAACTTAAACTGTTTTAAAACATTTATCTTTGTTCATTGGGACTCGAATGTAGCTGCGTAAGTTTAATCATATGCGGACAGTTTTTAGCTTTGATTTTATATGCAACCCGTTATCTATAGAATTGTTGATTGAAGGTGACATTTGAGTGATTACCCATAGTACGAACCATTAACGAATTCGAAAAGTTTGCGAGACAGAAATGTCTAATTAAGACTAAAACAATGACATTTCGCACTCGCACATTATTCGAATTCAATATTGGTTCGTGCTAGGGATAGAGTCTGTGCGGAAAGAGAATGGGATATAGATTGGAGGGCGCTGTAGTGCTTTTCTACCGTATTTGTAAGGTTTTACCCCTTTTGGACATGATTAAATACAAAAAACCGCAAGAAATCACAACAACAAACAAATCCGTATTAATACAAAACTTTGACGTTTTACAGATTGCTGGGTTTAATCTTAATGTTAGTTCCGTTTTTCGCCACGCATATTCTCCGCACAGACTCTACTGTAGGTATATTACCCTAGCGTAACAATTTCATAAGTCCATATCCTAAGGTATATAGTATTTTGTTGCTAATTTGTTGCTATTTTGTGCCGCAAGAATTGATTTTGTTGCTCCATGATTTCTCCGAAAAACGCCTGTTACGCTAGCGTAATATTACGCTAGCGAAACCACAGCGATAACTCGGAGGCAAAAGCAATTAGAGAGATCAGATGAACGGCATATTTTGTTGCTATTTTGTTGCTGTAAGATAAGCTGGTTAGATATGGAAAAATTACCCCCTTCATGGGGGGCTAACTACCCTTATTCTTAGATATTTCAGATTTTTCGTATCTCGTGAACTAAAGCAGCTAGCGGCACGAGACAAACAGCGTATTTTGTTGCTATTTTGTTGCTGTAAGATAAGCTGGTTAGATATGGAAAAATTCCCCCCTTCATGGGGGGCTAACTACCCTTATTCTTAGATATTTCAGATTTTTCGTATCTTGTGAACTAAAGCAGCTAGCGGCACGAGACAAGCGCCGTATTTTGTTGCTATAAGGTAGGCATGCTGCGTACATCATAATCACAACCCTTATCGGGGTATAACCAACCCCCGACCTCAAGACACCAGATAATTCGTATCTCGTGAGCTAAAGCAGCTAGCGACCCGAACCCAACGGCGTATTTTGTTGCTATTAGATAGGCATGCTGCGACCATCATAATCACAACCCTTATCGGGGTATAATCAACCCCCGACCCCGAAGACACCAGATATTTCGTATCTCGTGAGCTAAAGCAGCTAGCGACCCGAGACCAACGGCGTATTTTGTTGCTATGAGATAGGCATGCTGCGTACATCATAATCACAACCCTTATCGGGGTATGACCAACCCCCGACCTCAAGACACCAGATAATTCGTATCTCGTGAGCTAAAGCAGCTAGCGACCCGAACCCAACGGCGTATTTTGTTGCTATTAGATAGGCATGCTGCGACCATCATAATCACAACCCTTATCGGGGTATAATCAACCCCCGACCCCGAAGACACCAGATATTTCGTATCTCGTGAGCTAAAGCAGCTAGCGACCCGAGACCAACGGCGTATTTTGTTGCTATGAGATAGGCATGCTGCGTACATCATAATCACAACCCTTATCGGGGTATGACCAACCCCCGACCTCAAGACACCAGATAATTCGTATCTCGTGAGCTAAAGCAGCTAGCGACCCGAACCCAACGGCGTATTTTGTTGCTATTAGATAGGCATGCTGCGACCATCATAATCACAACCCTTATCGGGGTATGATCAACCCCCGACCCCGAAGACACCAGATATTTCATATCTCGTGAACTAAAGCAGCTAGCGGCACGAGACAAACGGCGTATTTTGTTGCTGTAAGATAAGCTGGTTAGATATGAAAAAATATCAGCCCTTCATGAGAGGCTAACTACCCTTATTCTTAGATATCTCAGATATTTCGTATCTCGTGAGCTAAAGCAGCTAGCGACCCGAGACCAACGGCGTATTTTGTTGCTATGAGATAGGCATGCTGCGTACATCATAATCACAACCCTTATCGGGGTATGATCTACCCCCGACCCTGAAGACACCAGATATTTCGTATCTCGTGAACTAAAGCAGCTAGCGGCACGAGACAAACGGCATATTTTGTTGCTGTAAGATAAGCTGGTTAGATATGAAAAAATATCAGCCCTTCATGAGAGGCTAACTACCCTTA
The DNA here is from genome assembly GCA_902850365.2 of Chilo suppressalis. Lineage (NCBI taxonomy): Eukaryota > Metazoa > Arthropoda > Insecta > Lepidoptera > Crambidae > Chilo > Chilo suppressalis. The sequence goes on along the minus strand of OU963904.1, from coordinate 24,240,898 downwards.
TTCTTAGATATCTCAGATATTTCGTATCTCGTGAGCTAAAGCAGCTAGCGACCCGAGACCAACGGCGTATTTTATTGCTATTTTGTTGCTATAAGATAGGCATGCTGCGTACATCATAATCACAACCCTTATCGGGGTATGACCAACCCCCGACCCCAAGACACCAGATATTTCGTATCTCGTGAGCTAAAGCAGCTAGCGACCCAAGACCAACGGCATATGGGGGGTTAGTCATACCCCGATAAGGGTTGTGATTATGATGTACGCAGCATGCCTATCTTATAGCTACAAAATAGCAACAAAATACGCCGTTGGTCTCGGGTCGCTAGCTGCTTTAGCTCACGAGATACGAAATATCTGAGATATCTAAGAATAAGGGTAGTTAGCCTCTCATGAAGGGCTGATATTTTTTTATATCTAACCAGCTTATCTTACAGCAACAAAATACGCCGTTTGTCTCGTGCCGCTAGCTGCTTTAGTTCACGAGATACGAAATATCTGGTGTCTTCAGGGTCGGGGGTAGATCATACCCCGATAAGGGTTGTGATTATGATGTACGCAGCATGCCTATCTCATAGCAACAAAATACGCCGTTGGTCTCGGGTCGCTAGCTGCTTTAGCTCACGAGATACGAATTATCTGGTGTCTTGAGGTCGGGGGTTGGTCATACCCCGATAAGGGTTGTGATTATGATGTACGCAGCATGCCTATCTCATAGCAACAAAATACGCCGTTGGTCTCGGGTCGCTAGCTGCTTTAGCTCACGAGATACGAAATATCTGGTGTCTTCGGGGTCGGGGGTTGATCATACCCCGATAAGGGTTGTGATTATGATGGTCGCAGCATGCCTATCTAATAGCAACAAAATACGCCGTTGGGTTCGGGTCGCTAGCTGCTTTAGCTCACGAGATACGAAATATCTGGTGTCTTCGGGGTCGGGGGTTGATTATACCCCGATAAGGGTTGTGATTATGATGGTCGCAGCATGCCTATCTAATAGCAACAAAATACGCCGTTGGGTTCGGGTCGCTAGCTGCTTTAGCTCACGAGATACGAATTATCTGGTGTCTTGAGGTCGGGGGTTGGTTATACCCCGATAAGGGTTGTGATTATGATGTACGCAGCATGCCTACCTTATAGCAACAAAATACGGCGCTTGTCTCGTGCCGCTAGCTGCTTTAGTTCACAAGATACGAAAAATCTGAAATATCTAAGAATAAGGGTAGTTAGCCCCCCATGAAGGGGGGAATTTTTCCATATCTAACCAGCTTATCTTACAGCAACAAAATAGCAACAAAATACGCTGTTTGTCTCGTGCCGCTAGCTGCTTTAGTTCACGAGATACGAAAAATCTGAAATATCTAAGAATAAGGGTAGTTAGCCCCCCATGAAGGGGGTAATTTTTCCATATCTAACCAGCTTATCTTACAGCAACAAAATAGCAACAAAATATGCCGTTCATCTGATCTCTCTAATTGCTTTTGCCTCCGAGTTATCGCTGTGGTTTCGCTAGCGTAATATTACGCTAGCGTAACAGGCGTTTTTCGGAGAAATCATGGAGCAACAAAATCAATTCTTGCGGCACAAAATAGCAACAAATTAGCAACAAAATACTATATACCTTAGGATATGGACTTATGAAATTGTTACGCTAGGGTAATATACCTCTCTACTGTTTTATGGTAATTATAAGCGGCTCAACTATTACGACGAAATTATTTTAGTGCGTTATGAGTAAGTTAATAAAAAAGTAAGGTAAAAGAAATACTATGTCATACCAACGATCTGTTACACAGCTTAAGTTATTATAGGCTAAGCAGTTGACAATAATTTCAAGAAAAAAAAATCTTAAACCTTTTTCTTAATAGCTAGTTTCTTCATTATATCAGATCCATTAAAAGATGGCACAAATAGGTAAGTTACCTATTTTGCCTTATATACGTATTTATTTATCATCCATAACAAATATTTCTTAGAAATTTAAAAGATGGCTTTGAATCTATCAGGTTAATCCACAAAAAATACTGAATATAAGCCTCTTTCTTTTTATCATACACTTTTCTTTGTTGTTTTTTTAAACTAAACTAACGAGAAACTGTACCTTCTCAAATCGAAAGCCTTTGAGTGCTGAAAATCGGCTTATAAGGCCTGAAATATATTTTGTACAAAAAATATTGTTTTTGTTTGTTTTATAAAGAGAACCTTTTTTCTCGACAATAGATACCTAGTTAATCAGTGATAGTAAAGCTTTCGCTTGAACCTTGTTATATTCTGATTTTTGAAGTGAAAACTTCTTTAGCGGCGTTGTACACTTTTTTTGTATGGGTAAGACATGTTAAACTCGCGTCAGGTTAAACACGTGGGCTGGTCGCATCATGACTAAAATTTGCAAAGGTGGTTGGTTGACTTTCAATATATTGGACGAAACATAGTCATATTTTATTTTATCGTATTATAATAATAAGTCTCTATCTAGGACGTCCACATGGCAGCTTTATTGCGAAGAAAATGCATTTTTTTACAATAGATGTCGCTAGGTGCGCTTAAACGTGATTCATTTAAGTTGATTTTTCTGAGAGATAAACTTTTTTAATGTAATATAAATTGTCATCTTTGTGTACGATAGCGCAATAAAAAAATATTGTATTCTACCACCTACATGATAATACTTTTATACTGATAATTATTCCTAAAATTATTCCCTAACCATTCCAAAATATCAAAAGGCACAACGTTAGTATTCAAGTTTTCACTTCTGCCGGCACTCCCGGAGTGCAACCCGTCGTTTTTTTTTTAATAAACTTACTATAGGCTCCTTCTACTTCATCATCATCATCGTCAGCCCATTAATGTCCCCGCTGCTGGGGCACAGGCCTTCCCTATGGATGGAATAGGGAGATTGCGCCATAACCCACCACGCAGGCCCAGTATACATTTGGAAACAGTAGATATTCTATTAGGTATACTATACTTGTTACAATAACAAAGCTGATTGTATTGTAGTTGAAAACGTTACGTAATAGAAAATTAACTATCCCGGCATATTATCCCGCCAAACAAATAACATAACAGACTATTTACAAAACATGACGTCCTTTATACCCAGTTCGGTGACAAACAGGCAACATACTCGTATAATTAGGTTGAAAACCGCAGTATTGTTCCTGTTGTGTTGCGGCGAGGGCCCACGGTCATTACTGACAGGAAGAGAGGGGCCCGTATAGTTCGCATTTGTAAAACTCGTATAGGTACCCACCATACAAATTTAATTGCAATAACATCACAGGGAGAGGAAACGTCAAGTGGTTTGTTTGTTATTAGAGATGTGGCTGTAGGCTTTGTTTGTGTAGTTTGTATTTACTTCCAGCGACAATAGATGGCGCTATTTGTGATAAAAACTTTTTCAGTTCGCAAGCTTAAGCAGCCATAGATAAAATAATCTCAATACCATCATTTATGTCAATAATCATTCGATTACATTTTGATAAAAGTCGGTAAATTAAATTTTTCTTTCTATGTTAGTCAACGAATATGGCGTTGCAATGAAACTGCAGTGTCCATTTATGGAAACAGACTATATTAATCAAACCAGATCTTGAAACCAGGTTACAAAGCCGGGACAGAGCTACCGGTTTATGAAAAAAAATACACCTCTAGTAAGTAATTGTCTTGCACTACAATGTCAGTAAACCGGGAGCAGCCCTAGTTTTTATTAATTAAACCGAACGTGTGACTCTCAGGGCTGTCCATTGTGATGTATCAGAAATGGAGAGAAACATTCGATATACATTGCATGTGAAATAATAGAAATGATGTACTGACTCACCCAATTATGTAACTAACTATGTACTTAATATTTTCTGGTTATGGAAGTAATAAAAATAAACTCGAAAAAAAACAAAAATATATTTCTCTAAATTCGCTTAAAAAATGGCTTAACTATTCGCATAAATGATTTGCACCAAAAACAGTTATTTTATTTTAGTTTAAAGAAATTTTTAGTCTGCTACTGTTGAATTATAACTAGATTTTCGATTTTAAAAAACTACAATGAAGAATCCCAAAAAAGCTATTTTTCTTCTAAAATAACATTACCAGTTACAGTATGCCCTCAACTCAATATAATCCTACACATTATTTCTGAAAGGTGTAACTTTACAATAAGCACTTGGTACATTTGAAAGAGTTTTGCAACAATAGACCGGATCGGTTTCAATTTAGTTCGTATAAAATGAAAAGCCACTCAGGGCACAATGCCTGCGCTTGTGAAAGAAAAAAAAAGGTGGCGCCTCGATTTTTACGCCATTTTGAGAACAATACACCACACACTCGATGGTATACAGAAAAAAAGAATCAAGTGCACTTCTAATTTAAATGCAGTAACATTAAATTAATAGAAAATATTGTTATTTGTTCAGTTTATTGGTAGTTTTATTTCAAGTTTTTATATGTTTTCATTAATTTGTATTTTCAGTCAGCTTTTTCCAATTGTAGTCCATAATGATTTAAGTTATTAAATTTCTCCAATTGTAGTCGATAATGATTTAAGTTATTAAATTTCTATGTCATAATATATAACATATTGTTCTTTATTAATAATATTCCAGCCAATACGATTTATCAGAACTGCAACTTCAATAAACAGTGTTATAACCAACTACCATTGACACGCAACAAATCTCAATTTAAAATTGTAATTGTACAAATATTTCTTACGGGAAAACAACTTGTAACATTCCATATAATGTAAAGGTCCTAAAGCAGTCTAGACTATTACAAAACAATCTTTTTAGTATTATGCGGATGTTCTATCTAAAAATTTATACGCTTGTATCTCTCTCTATTTAGAAATAGAAATAAACAAAGTATAACTTGCAATCGGGCAGCCCTACGCTCCCTTTAAATACCTGTCAAGGCAGCTCGCGAGGAATGCAGCTCATTTGTCTCACACAATTCTAAACTCTAAGTTCTGTACAAAAAGCTTTACAGTACCGAACAAGGCATACTCGAAAACTAATTGACGCGTCTCCTCAAAGGAATTTGTGTCCTGCTCGGAGGTGTTAAAGGTTAAATTGGTGATGGATGGGGGATAATTCGAGGTGTCCTGAGTGTAGGGTTACGAGGCGCGTGTCCATTGTTGAAAGTGAAGTGCTGGAGTGTAGTAGTTGGGGTTCCTTGGTTGGGCTGCACCTAACCGCAATTTCCGTTTGTGTCACGTGTCATACTGTGACGTCCTTAGCGAAGGTCATCGAACTTTTTTGGGGATTATCGATTAGTTGATTCTAGAATTTATAACATATATTATTATTGGTTGGTATTCTGACGATAAAGCCTTAAAAGGCTGCTAAACGTAAAAAAACAAATTAAATAACACATTTAAACCGTTGGAGCTTGTTTTAATTCAATACATTGGTATTTAAATTTAACTTAAAATATCAACCCCTTATTAATAAACGAAGAAAAACCTTGGATTAGTTACTCTATACTTGTCTCTGTTTAGTAAATTGCAAATGGCACTTGAGGGATATGAACAAAACACGGTGTAAACTGGTCTAACTTATTCGACATTTATTAATAGTGGGGTAAGAGTTTAAATTATACATACTTCCTTATTCCTAACCGTACACTAATGTTAAACCTGGAATAAAACTGATGCTGTCACTTTTGTTTTCTCAAAAGAAAATATATAGACAACATTTGGTTTAAACCCAGACTAGCTTTATTCTGCGTTTTGGAATAAGGCTTAAAACTTAGGGTAAATTTCAGTTTCTATAGCCATATCTTAACATCGCCATATTATGTTTCGTTTGATCGGATAAAGTGTCTACTAATAGGTCGCCTTCAATGTCAAAATCCTTTGAAACTGCCTAGTGGTCAGCCAGGCTAGCAGGGTCTGGTCAGGGGGGGGGGGGGGGGGGGGGGGGAGCCGGGCATTTGCCCAGAGCGGCAAAAATTAGGGCGGGAAAATTGATTTAGGGTCAGCCGTAAAGTACGTCACTAAAGGGCGGCAATAATTGTTGCACGGAGCGGCAAAATTTTTAGATCGGGCCCTGCAGGCTATTATTCTCTAATGCCTTTGCTTTCTCCAAAGAGCGGCGCTGCAGCGGCGATGTTCTGATACAAACTTGTAATAAAATTGTATCTTATATTGCCGCATCTATTTTTTGACAACTGCAGTGCTATTCTGTAACAACAAACTCATATTTTCTACAACCTCGGAATCTGCAGTTTGATTTAAAATTAGAACACAATTTCAAATCATACCGGTGAATTCCACGGTGAATTTTTTTTCTTAAAGAATAGTATTTCTATATGCAACACTTCTACACGCTCACTCAAACGACGAGAACTGTAGGGCGGTTCTGTAAAATAAAATCTCGCTGCCGATTTCGGTAGCAGCCATTTTAGTCATTAGTTCGATATGCAATACGCCATTACGCGGCCAAATGACGCTATTGCCTGTAGAAGCAGCCAGTATTAGATATTTGACATTTGTCAAAAATCCGAATAAATGTGTTCGTAAGTGAGATTGAATCTTGCGGAATACCTATGCTGAACTAAAGTTATGTCCGTCCATTTTCTTCGAATATTGGTATTAATGAAATAGAATCAATGTCAAATATTGTACAGTCGATTTAATCCAGGCGAACATTGTTCGTACAAAACAAATTGCTTTTAAAAAAAATATTAAAGATATTGATGTCCGTGAAAATTATAGAATATTTTTTGATGTAGCATTTTATACATGATGTCACTATTAGTTTCGACAAAAAATTAAAAAAAAAGGTTAGTTACATAGATAAGAGAAGCCTCTTTTTTTTAAGTGTAAAGACACGTCCAAAAACAACTACTCTTCCATAGCATGAGATACATTATGGTAAGGTCATTCATTTTATTATGATTATAACATATAGTGTGAGTTACACAAAAGCTAAATACTTCTTTATGATACCAATGGAAGTTTCTCGAGATCACAATTTTGCTGTAGTGACGTTCTTTCGATGCTCTGCCAACCCCATGAGGGATAGTGATGAGTAATATTTATAATGATGAGGAGCTCGATAGTGCAAGTGGTTAGCGCGTTCGGTAAGTAAAGCAACTTTCGCAATGGTCGGTCATTGGATGGGTGACCAAAAAATTTACTATCTCGAGCTCCTCCGTGCTTCGAAAGGCACGTTAAGCCGTTGGTCCCGGCTGCATCTGCAGTCGTTAGCGCCCGCCAATCCGCACTGGCCCCGCGGGGTGGGTCATGGCCCAATCTCCCTATTCCATCCATAGGGAAGGCCTGTGCTCCAGCAGTGGGGACATAAATAGGCTGATGATGATGATGAAACGGTTGAAGGAACACTACCTATCCTCTTGAATCACTGTTTCTGAACTCTATTGCTTCTCCTTTTTAACACTTATATATTTTATTTAAGTATATATGTTTATTTATACATCTATATAGATATATATGTAGGTTTTGTTTATAAATAATAATAAATAATAATAATAATAAATATTTCCAACACTCACACTGCGTTATTTTTGTGTTTACCGCACATTAAGAAAATCTACCAACAAAATAGAAATAGAATCTCTATTTAGTGGGTGCTAACGACTGCATTGTGAAGGCCTATCAAAAGTATTTATTAATCTGGAACAACGGAACCAAAGCGCGATTCAGGAGACTACAGCGCCATCTCTTGACCATTGGTGTAGTAGAACCAAAAACCACATCTTTATTTTTTGTAATAAAGTAACAGTTATAGGTATTCATATTTATAATATTTATCCACATGTTTCTAGTTTGTATATTCGGAATACGTGTTTGAGTTTCATACAAGTGCAAATCACATATGTTCTAATAAATTATATTCAGTAGCGATTTTAATTGAATATTTTGATTATTTATTTATTTATTCAAATTAAAACTGAACTTTATTGACTGGGTCCTTTTCCAGACTTTTTATTAATTTATTGTAATTAATTATTTGCATGCAATTAAAAACTAATTTTAAACGATGCCAAAGAAGGATAACTTCTCACGCGCCTACATAAGTACACGCACCCATTTTTTTGTTTAGTGTTAATATTAATAGATTAATATCTTCTCTTATTTTGTATGTTAGGTGATTGTCTTGTATCTCCGTCCATTGATGTCCAAATTAGGTCCCTCCAGAATACCAGCGTTGCAGCGGCAATCCATTTTTGCCGTTGCAACATTATGCTGAGGTGGGGCCTAGTTGACGATGTACCTTTTGTTTTATGTTTGTTGTGTATTTATTGTAATTGTTAATGTATGTCGTCAATAAATGTTTTTCTTTCTTTCTTTCTTTCTTCTTGGGAATTCATTTTTTCATTTTAATTTCCAACCCCTAATGTTGCGGATATAGCCGGTCTCGCTACATCTAGTCCTATCCTGATCACTCAACATCCACTTAGACTCATCTACGGTGCTAATAAGTGCCTGCACACTACCACCTATTTCTAAGTACACCTTTTTAATATGGCAAGAAACAACTGCACACAATAATAAATTACAGTGTTTTTGTATAACGAGGTACGGCGGCTCACATCCGGCACTTACTTGAAATTGCTTACAAGATTCGCTCTATAGGATTTTGAACAGTAAGAAATAGTTATATTCTAGTACAGGAAATAATATTAGCATTTATCTTAACAAACTAGAACTTGGATGTTTATTACTTGTAAGAATAACTCAATTTCAAATTTCTCTCAAATTTCACCTTAACTTTTATTGGAAATAGCGTTAGGTACCATCATGAAAACAAAATGAATACTTTCCATTACTTTTTAATTAATAATAAAAACCAAAACAGAAACGCAAAACCAATCATTTTTTTTATAAAATAAAAATAAATGGCAAAGGCACAAGTTTTCACGTGAAAAACACGCTTAAATAGTTTTTTCGCAAATTTCATCTTAGCTTTACTTGAAAATAGAGTATGGTAGGTAACCACGTGAAACCAACTCGATTCCTTTCCTTTACTTCTAGATAAATATGAAAAACCAAAACACTACAGTAATTAATGTTATTTACGGGATCGTTACCATGTAGTCATGTACTTTGTTTTAGCGAGATCCCGATATTTCGGCACTGTTATGCCAATCACGCGCCAAGCGCCATGATCAGGTTACTCCATGATGATAACGCTTGCAAACTTGCTAAAAACAAGGTACATGGTAACAATCCCGTAAACAACATAAATTACTATAATGCCAGTGATCATGAAAGTTGAAAACGATAAAACAAAAAAAAAAGTTGCCAAAAATACGTTTACCTTTTGTTTTGTGACGAATCCGCTGAGTGTGTCTGCTACAATGTCTGCTGGTGTCAGCAATTTTTTTAAATTACGTATATACGTGAACTTTGTTCTAAACTTTTGTGGTCAGTAAGTGCAAGTGTCGAAATATCGAGTACTCGCAGAAATTGCATTCTTCTTTTATTAGCTTTATTGACAATATAGAAACATCGAGTAGTCTGTAAAACAACTACCATGGCATGCCTCGTGTCAATTAAAAAACGGTTGTAAAGCGCTTAAGTATGATTAAAGTTCATGTGACATTTGACATTTTTAACGCTTATACTCCGTAAGTTCCATGGTCATAAGGTTGACATTATGGAAGACATTATAAGAAATGTAATAAACGTGCTTTACAACAGTTTAATAGTACCTATTTTCCTAATTGTTAAATCGAGGGATGCTTAAAAAACAATAATGATGATTATAGTAATATAAGTTTTTTACGGGATTGTTACCATGTTTTTCGCGAGTTTCCGATATGGACGCGAGTCACGGAGTCTCCAAGATCATGGCGCTTGCAACAGTGCCGCAATATCGGAAACTCGCTAAAAACAAGGTACATGGTAACAATCCCGTAAAAAACTTATATTACTATAATGTTAGTGACCATGAAAGTTTACAACAATATATAATAATGATGATGGCTAACTTTATTTTCATAAAATAAAGTATTGGACACGTATGTTTACTTTTTTCGCACAATCAAAACATTTCAGAGATATATTGATTCGTAATATTGCATTATGTCATTTTTACTTAGAGGTGTCGTCCAAGCTCCCACTGCCAAACTTTGACGTGCTTTGTGTTTATTGGTTGATTGACAAAAGAGAATTACATCTGCGTACTTATAATCTAGCTGTTGGACTTAATTAAATTTTGTTTTATTCACCTCTTCATACCTCTTTTGTTTTATTCTCTACTGACGATGTACCTCGTTCCATTGAGAGAGAAGAGAAGTTTGGTCTCAAATAGATACCACATATTGTCTTTACACAAACTATTTCCAACACGTGTGTAGGTTGTATTACAGCTCCTGAGGCGCCTGTTGAATGAAAAACAAATGACTGGCGTTTTGTTCACAAACGCGCAACCTTCAGCTACGTATGACACCAATACATTGACCCTTAAACTGTTATTGAACTGTAATCTGTTTTGCGTTTAAAATCTGTCGGCGGCTAAAGTGGAATTTTAAAAAAGGAATAATAAACAGAAATTTCTTGAATTTCAACAAAATCTGCATTCATCTTCTGAAGGACATTAAAAGGATGTCGCGCTGTTCATACAACTACTTTTCCAACTTTGTTTTTGAGACTATCGAAAATAACTTTTAGTAAACTGAAAATTAAATGAAAATATATTTTTTAAAGTTTCCAAAAAAGTTTCCATCACTGCTTAGTCATGTACCTAATGGCTATGAAATAAAGCTATAAGTGTTTAACGTTTATTTTCCCACTCATCCAAGGCGAAAGACAAGCTTTAATCTAATTTTTACATTCAATAATTTTCTTATATTTATTTAATTCATACAGCACTCGCAACAAAGGTTTCTTTCGCGAAGCATCCATCCGTCAAACCAAACAAAAGAAAAACTATTTTTTTTTTGTTGAAGTTCTCCCGTTTTAGGGGAGGGAAAGGGAACAATGCCCATACAGCCTGGTCTTTAATTAAATTAATCTTCTTTTTGTTTTTACATTAGAATGTCGGTGTGACGCATTCTAATGTTTCTTGGAGTGTTTGGCACGAAATGTATCGAGTTGGCTTTTTCGATAAGCTTCTGTTGTAATTCTCACGTCCACTTGACCGGAATAACGTATATTTTAACGATTCCACTAATTCTTCAGTTACGCAGACAGTTGTTACACAAAACCACACCAATTTTATTTCACAATATCCAATATGAACGAATTTAAGAATAATTAAAATAAGACGCCAACCGCACTCGATGAAATCCCGCCAAAAACTTCAAAAGAAAAACTATGTTTTCTTTTTTCTTTTTTTTTGTAGAAGTTCTCCCGTTTTAGGGAAGGCAAAGGGCACAATGCCCATACAGCCTGGTCTTTAATTAAATTAATCTTCTTTTTGTTTTTACATTAGAATGTCGGTGTGACGCATTCTAATGTTTCTTGGAGTGTTTGGCACGAAATGTATTGAGTTGGCTTTTTCGATCAGCTTCTGTGAGGTAGTCAACACTACAATAAAATTCTCACGTCCACTTGACCGGAATAGCGTATATTTTAACGATTCCACTAATTCTTCAGTTACGCAGACGGTTGTTACACAAAACCACACCAATTTTATTTCACAATATCCACTATGAACGAATTTATGAATAATTAAAATAAGACGCCAACCGCACTCGATGAAATCCCGCCAATAACTTCTTTCTTTTTTCTTCCATTTCCTATACGAGTACCACAGATAAAATATCAAATCTTGCTGGAAAGATGCCGTTTCGTTTTACGCGCGCTGCGGTCGTTTTTTTCCGACAGTCATCTGATGATGGAGCACGATGTATTTTTTTTTCTCCCGTCGTGATCTCCTTAATGCCCCCATCGACATCGAGAGAAAAGCCGAGCGAACATTGAACTTTCCCGCTTAATTCGTTTTTGGTTTTAATCTCCGTTAAGTTTTGCTATGTCGACTTTTTTGTTCGGACCTACTTAGGTACGAGTACTTCTGTTTGAAGACACTGTTTCGCTTTGTTTTAGAGAATTGTGCTCTGTTTTTGTGTAAGTCTGTATTCGGTACAAGCACGCGGTAAAAACAAATACTGGCTTCGCTTTAGATAGGTTTTTGGCACTGAAAAAGCTCGGTACGTGCGTCGTTGTTTTTTTTAAGTTAAAAGGGCGGCAAACTAGCTTGTAGCCCGCCTGATGGCAAGCGGCCACCTAATCCTATTAGACGCTTGCGATTCCAAAAATATCACTCGGACCATTGCTTTATAGTACAGACCCAATCCCTTATTCGCATGGGGACTATTCATTTATTACGTAAGGCGTCTTAGTTTTTCTTACAAGGGGGTGGGAGGGTGTCTTAATAGTTCTTACGTAAGGTCACTAAACTGCGCAAAGTAAAGATTATAAATTTTGTTTCTAAGGTTTTCGTAAATAACTTAATAAAGTACTTTATTAACTAAATTAGCTAATAAATTCATACAAAGACAATAAAGCTTTAAAAATCTTCTCAATAAAAGTCTTTCGACAAAGTAAATAAAAAATCACTATTCTGACGATGCAGACCTGAAAAGGCTGCGAAACTTTAATTTATATACGAGTATATAAAACTTCACCTTTGGACTGACTGACATAGTGATCTATCAACGCACAGCCCAAACCACTGGACGGATCGGGCTGAAATTTGGCATGCATGTAGATGTTATGACGTAAGCATCCGCTAAGAAAGAATTTTGATCAATTCTACCCCCAAGGGGATAAAATAGGGAATGAAACTTTGTCAATTTTAAACCGATCGGGCTGAGACTTTGCATGCAGGTATAAGAAGAATCGTAGATGAATGTCATTGTGTATAATACAAGCTTGAGAACAAAAACTGTAGTCTACACTTCAGCTCTACGCCGAAGCGAAGCGAGGGCGGGCAGCTAGTAAATAAATAAAGGACATTGCTCGTTCCCCATACATTGAATGCCCTAGAACGCCCAGCAATGAGAAAATGCTAGTTGTGTTCGGAATCATTCATAAACTCTAATTAGGCATTTGTTGAGATACGGCCAACTTGAGGAACCGTGGCCTACTACAGAATGTATTTGATTTTGAGGTTATAATTATTATACTCAATCGTAAAAGATGTACACTTTATATATTCTGAATAGATTTAGTGTTTACCTCTATGTAAGCACTTAAATAATATGCATTAAATGAACATAAAATGCAATTAATAATAAAAATAATAAATGCTTACATTCATATTGATTAATGAGTGTTGTCAGTTGGCTCCTACGATACCTATACCTTACCTGTAGTAATAATAGATTTCTTTTCAAATGAAATGTTCAGTCTTTCCATTTACCTGTTTCTATTTTTTACTATCGGTAATTAGGTATGTACCTGGTTATCATTATGATTTTCATAAAAATAAACAGATATTACATGGAATGTGAGTATAAACTATCTTTACATAATTTCAGAAATAATCTTTTTATAAGTATAATACTAGTAATAAGTATTATTAACTAAGGTATCTCTATTTTTCTTTTGATAAATACCTATGGTCGCCACTAATGCATTTATTAAGGTAAACAATCTTGGTACAACTTTTTAACAGAATCACTCATTTAATAATAAAATATTAACGAAGCCAATAAACTATTAAAATAAATTGTTATTATAGACTGAAACCTTTTGAATCCAGTTATCAGTTGATTTTTAATGCTGTTTTTTCAATAAAAAGGAGTGCCAAGTTGGATGAATAGACTGTAGTATCTAGTAACAGAACTTTATTTTTTTATTTTTTTAAACAGATTGTCCGTTTACTATGATTAATTGCTAATATGTTAAAAAATAATATAAAGATAATAGTGAAGGACATTCTTTTGGGCAAGCTAGGGCCGATTTCGTCGATGTCCTTTCGTGCATTAACCCCTTAAAACTGGTTTTATTTAAAGATTATAATTTGGAAAAGCACAATTTCTTACGAAATAAATATGAAACAGGGCGGCAGTTGGACTATTGTTTTTTTTTCTTGCGCCAGGGGGGGAGGGGGCAAAAATCATCTTACGTAATAAATGAATGGCCCCATGCAAGATCCAAAGTGATCCAAATGGTGTTTAAACAAATGGTAGAATATCACCAAGATGATACTTCTGATTCTTCCGCTGATACGGTATTTTTCATACTGGTTTAAGATTCATATTCCGTGAGTTAACGAACGAAACGCACAAAACGGGAGTAGTTATATTTCTTAAGCATTTAACTTCTACATGTTTAAACCTAAAAGAAACTTACAAAAATATGAACACGTAAAAGTCATGCAGTGGCATAATGATCAATGCATCCGGATAGCGAAAGATGCGGGTTCGCGTCCCGTCTGCTGCCTGGACTTTTTTTAACCTTGCCAGCCTGCATGTTGCGTCTTCACACCTCTTTTAAAGGATCCCAAGTTGTAAGAGGGATAACACATGAGGGGGCAGAGCATTCCATTTACGGATAGTGCGACAAAATGAGTCACCACATTTATATGTGCGCGTTAGAATTGTGACCACAGTTAGACGGTGACAACGTAGACTAGCGCGCGTAGTCCTCTGAAGGAAAGGGGAAGGTGGAATAAGAGAGAATAACTCCTCAGAACACTCGCTCTGGTACTTACGATAGAACGCGCTTAGTGAAGTCACGTCACGGCGTAATTAAAGAGGCTCGAGATGTTTAGTCACCTCCTCATTGCTGCGGATTGCGCGCTGCTGTAACCTATCAAAAGCATCAAGCAACTTGGCGGAGCCATCCCAGAGGTGCGAGCAATATTCCACGCAAGACCGCACCTTTTTTTTTTTTAATACGCAGGTAAAAAATCTATTTACAGACAACGGCGCCTTTAAGAGGCACACCGCCGAACGGACCTCACACCTGGCTCCCGCAAGTCTTACGAACCCCCCAGTGGCTGCCCACCAAGGACCTCGCAACTCTTACGGGCGCTTTACGGTATAATATCCGCTAAAAAAGTCCTGCGAATACCCTCTAAGCTGCTTAGCACGGAGCTGCGGGATCCCCGTTTAGGGATTCTTCCGCGTCTCCGCACCTAGCAACCTCCCGGTCTAGCCGGGGACGCAAGACCGCACCTGCGCCTTATACAACAAGCACAGTTGCTCGGGCGTGAAAAAACGCCGCACCTTGTTCAAGACTCCGAGTTTGCGTGAGGCCGTTTTTACCACACTTTCTATGGAATTCTTCGGATTTAAGTCACAGCTAATTTCCATACCAAGCATGGTGATACTGCTCTCTAGCTCTAGTGTTGTGCCCTGAAGAGAAATAATTGCATATTTGTTTTTATATTTTCATTTCCCAAGAGCAGTTAAGTCATTGATATGCAGCAGAAAGAGAGTGGGGGATAGGACGGAGCTCTGAGGAACGCGAATTATGACATGAACCGCGAACTACTACCACCCGTAAGGACACGAATTCTACGCTCATGTTGGAAACCCAGGAACAGAACTGGGCCGACAGACCGTATGCCGGAAGCTTGGAGAGAAGGCTTTAGTGCAAGACACTGTCGAAAGCCTTGGCAATGTCAAGTCTGATAGCCAAAAACTCGCCACGCTTGTCGATAGCCTCACCCCAGATATGAGTCAAGTAAGCTAGAAGATCACCCGTCGGTCGTTTCGGTCTAAAACCATACGTCAGTATGGTTAATTAGTCTTATCACGGGTAGATTCTGTGCGGAAAGAGAATGGGCGTGGCGAAAAACGGAACTAACATTAAGATTTTTATTTGGCAATCAGACCCAGCAATCTGTAAAACGTCAAAGTTTTGTATTGATACGGATTTGTTTGTTGTTGCGATTTCTTGCGGTTTTTTGTATTTAATCATGTCTTAATGGGGTAAAACCTTACAAATACGGTAGGGAAGCACTACAGCGCTCTCAAATCTAAATCTCTTCTCTTTCCGCACAGACTCTACCTACAAGTTTATCGTAACTAGCAAGACCATCGGTCGTTTTTCGTATTAAAATCAGTGTCGCCTTTTTGGTACCACTTTCGCACCTACTTACAATAATAAAACTGAACATCTTTTATTTCTATCACTCTGATTTGTTGGCAGCGCTTAATTTTTTGTGACACGGTGACACGCGTGCTTGGCACGCCCACAAGGCCCTTCAAAGTTTTTTTAACTATTCC
This sequence comes from Chilo suppressalis, assembly GCA_902850365.2. Classification (NCBI taxonomy): domain Eukaryota; kingdom Metazoa; phylum Arthropoda; class Insecta; order Lepidoptera; family Crambidae; genus Chilo; species Chilo suppressalis. The sequence continues at coordinate 24,224,743 of OU963904.1, read as the reverse complement.
GAGACCCTTACGACTACATATGCTTTTTTTTAACATGGATGAGCTCGACTTATTAATTAATGTTTTGATCACCCCTCCGGTATCCGGCGATAGCTAAACTTGTTTAAGTTTTCATATTTGCAAATTGATAAAAGACCAGGATCAATAATTTTTGAGAGCAAGAAAATTAGTAACTAAATACCGCTGACAGAATGTGTCTGGCAGTATGAATTTCAAATTGTTTACAATCTTATCTACAACATGCGAAGGAATCAGTAAGTTAGATGAGTAAATTTTTTGTGTGCCTGTGCCATCTGATACCTGGAAATTGCCCCCCAGCCCAAGTTTGCAAGTATGTTTACGTTCGTTGTACCATGAAAAGGCCTTTTCTCACTTCAAATAAGCTTAGGGCATTTTTGGCCCCTAAGATTGGTCAGGCAGCTTACAAAATATAATAATAACCCCTAAGAACGTTTGAGTTTTTTTATTTAAAATTTTAAAGTGTCTGGCAATAAATACTGCAGACAGAATGTGTCTGGCAGTATGAATTTCAATTTGTTACCAATCATATCTACAACATAAATAGGAATCAGACCCCAGACTGTAAGTTAGATGTGTAAATTGTCCCACAGTACAATTTAGCGAGTACATATATATACCTTCATTGAACACACTAATACTATTCGATTATTATCAATATTTTGTCCATTAGAAAATGAGTAAGGTCTAGCTGATCCTTCTCTATAAAGGAAATACCACAACTTCTCGATCGTGACCGCTTCACATAGTTTCTTTAACAAAGATTTCTTATCGTCGCTATCAGAATAGTTATTGTACGAAATCTAACAATCCAACTAGTTGATATAAACAGGAATTAGGTGTGGAACATGCGCGAACAATAGCATCTAGATGGTTCTGGAATTATAAACAAAGTTTGTGCACGTGCGTTGGGGACTTGAGAACTTTTGGAATAGGGAAAAGACTCGAGTCAGGTGCTTGTCGTGTCACGTGCAATGAAGAGTTCCGTGTAATTCTAAACAACGTTGACTTCAAAGCATAAAAAGCTAACTTAAAGTTTAATGGTAGCATTAAATAATAATATCATTTATTGGCAGACAATACAGATCCATATGTTAGTGTACAATATAACTTATATCTAAGTGTTAGTAGCCTATAGTAATTATTCTAAAAAATTTTGCTTTTTAATATTATAATTTAAGAGAGGTAGGAATTGGAGCGCCCGTCTGGGGAAGAAACCTCCACCTTACAGAAGAATCATCAGAAACCCAAAAATCATTTGAATAGCACCTGAATACTCGCGTTTATGATCGCAGGCGCTGGTGACGTCCATTGGATGTGGTGTGTGATGGAGGACGTTTTGATTTTACTTATGAATATTTCTAAAAAATCATACATTTATGTTGTAGTACAATATGTCTTAAACATCGTTAGGTAAATATGTACTCTTATAAGTGATTTTCAATGGAACTGTACGAAATGTTTACACTCCGACTACTGTAACTCTTAAAATTTTACCTAAAGCCTACTCATCTGTGATAATTTTATTTTAACTATTTATCAATACATATAGTAAAATGGTAGGAAAGTCAAAACTGTACATTGAATTTTTTTTAAAACAATACTTGGGATGTGATCTACAATCGATACCGAAGCCAAAAATATAGATTTTCTAATTTTTGTCTGTTTATCTGTATGTATGTCCGGGATAAACTCAAAAAGTACTGCATGGATTTACTTCAAAGGACATGGCTAAGAAACTGCCCTTAACGTGTATAAATATTTTGCACTAGCTCGTAACTTTACAATTTTTTTTATTAGTTATTACGTGTTTATTATTCTCATACAACTTATGTGAAATAATCAAATATTTAAAGGTATAAAAATTGACTTCACGTCTTTTTCAAAAGCAAAATGTTCCGTTTTACAAAATAAATGAACAATAAATGTACACAAAAAATATTTGTGTAAGTATATCGAAATAAACTATATTATTTCTAAACTTCTTCAAACTATGACATATTTGATCCTAATTTTTATTATAACAAATCACGGAAGGCCTAAAATAATAGATTTTATTATTCATCTGGCTTGAGACAAGACTGTATGATAATTAATCCTTTCATTTTTGCAAATGGACAAAATAAAACTTCACAGATTTTCTGTCAGGCCGACGATAATAAATTATTTGTATTTATTTTTGCTTTAAAGAAAGTTTTTGTGAAGGGTTAATCAGAGAAATGGGAAGAAAGATTCTTAGAAAATGCGAAATTGATGACTCTGTAAATTATTGGCAACTTTTATCAACTATAGTTAGATAATGACATAGTAGGAGTTCTCATAATTTTCAAGATTGTTTTTAAACAACTCAAAACTCAACTTTATCAAAAGTTCCTGAGCCTTTTTTATAGAAATTATAATTTTTCAGCCTATTACCATTAAATATTACTAAGTACAGTATTTATACATTGCCAGGGTAGTCGCTCATACAAAACTTTACCATGACCTGTGGCACGAATATTATTAAGAAGTCGGGTCAACATACAGGCTACATATTATCACGCTATCACCTACGAGGAACGAGCAGTGAACCTTTATTTCTAGCTAACTCCACGCGTACGAAGTCGCGGGCGGCCTCTAGTATGATGTGTTATAGCATATAACCATTGGTGTCGATTCTGGCATGTTTCTCTAAACCTAAAACTAAGTTTGACAACAGTGTATCCTTGTCATTCTCTATACAGAATGAAAAAGAGAGTCTTATGTTTAATTTAGTTTTAAGTTTAGAGAATCGTGCCAGAATCGACACCATTTTTAATAAAATTAAAAATAAAACTACTAGCCCCGTAAACAATTTACTTTCACTATTCTACATAAGTCACATTAACCTAACCTAAAACGAAATTTGTCAACAGTGTATCCTTGTCAATCTCTGTACAGAATGAAAAGGAGAGACTGATGTTAAATTCAGTTTTAAGTTTAGAGAATCGTGCCAGAATCGACACCATTTTCAATAAAATTAAAAGTAAAAATCCTTAGCCCGGTAAACAATTTACTTGCACTATTCTACATAAGTCACATTTTAACACTTTAAGAATATCAATGTGATAGAAATTAACATACAATGAGCATAGTAATGAATGACACCGTGTTTTCGTTTCCATGCTGCGATAGTTAAAGAAATTCATTAACTTCTTCATAAAAAACATTGACGTAGACACTTTCGATTAGATTACTTGGCACATAATAAAATTTACAGACAGTAATATAATTTTCTTTTTATTTCTCGAAGTAAATCGTAAGCGATCTTTTTCTTTGTTAGGCATGTAAGTAAAGAAACATATAGACAGAGAAACGGACAGAGAGACATTCACGTAGTAATAATATATGATAATGTTTAGTGTGTGATATAAAAATGGAAAACAAATCAAAACAATTTGGGTTCCGCGAGGAAGGGACCTGCAAGGAAAGAGTTTGTAATTCAATTCAATTAATTTATACAACGAGCTACGCGCTATCGAGGCGCTCTATGGCGCGGGTGGTTAGCGCGTTCGGCTGCGATCGTAGAAGCTAAGCAACTTTTGCAGTGGGCGGTCATTGGATGGGTGACCACAAATCTTCTATCTCGAGTTCCTCCGTGCTTCGGAAGGCACGCTAAGCCGTCGATCCCTGCTGCATCTGCAGACGTTAGCACCCGCCAATCCGCACTGGGCCCGCATGGAGGGTCATAGCCAATTCTCCCGATTCCATCCATAGGGAAGGCCCGGTCCCCAGCAGTAGGGGCATTAATAGGATCATGATTATGATGGATTTATACTAAATCGGACTTTGGGACTAAACGCCTTAAATGCTTCATAGACTCACATTAACTCGATCTAATAAGTAAAAAAACTATGTTAAAAACTAAGTGTACTTTTAAGTAACAATTAAAATAAATCACATTGGTATCGATTCTGGCAGGATTCTCTAAACTTATAACTAATTTTGACATCAGTCTGTCCTTTTCAGTCTGTATAGAGAATGACAGAGATGCACTGTTGTCAAATTTAAGTTTAGTTTTAGAGAATCATGCCAGAATCGACACCATTGTATTTTAATTCAAATCTGTAATTTTAGGCCAAAGTAACAAATGCTCAGGATACAACTTCCTACTATCTTTTATCTTTTGCAGCTAGTAAAAAAATAGCTATCGAGCAGTCTCTCTCGCGCGTGTCTCAATCGCCTACGAAACATTTGCCTTTCCGTGTACAACGGAAAGGCCACAAAATATCAAATCTGGATCCACCAAAATCCACACTATTCGACAATCAAAAACTTCGAACACACTTTTATCTAATATGTACCGTATATAAAATGCTCAAGTAATTGAACTACTTACTCCAAATCGGCTCGACCGATTTATGTGAAATTTTATATGCATATTCAGTAGATCTGAGAATCGGACAACATCTATTTTTCATCTCCCTGTAAATGTTAACTTAAAATTTTTTTTGGACAATTTTTTTTGTTTTTTTTTTGATCCATCACACAAAAAAATATTACAACCCTAAATTTTCACCCTTCTACCACCAAGCCCTATTTTTCATGACGGTACGAAGTTCGCTGGGACAGCTAGCTTTAATATATAATTTGAATTTAATATTCGAATTTTCGTAATTCGATTCGCTGAAATAGTTTAGATTCAAAATTTTTGATTAAATACTTTTTTTAAACTAACCTTTTTCATCAATTCGAAACGCACTTTAAAAAGGTTTTACCATCGAAAACGTAAACTGGATTCTTTCAATCCGCAACAGGCGTCTGGTTGTAAAGGCGCGATTGCTTTGTCGGCGGTACCTACAGACACACATAACATACATATATGTATGAGTCAGTTCAACGGAACCACTCAAGGCTGTTGCTAAGTGCCCGCGACTGGCCGTCTCGGCTTACATTCAACTTAATAACATTAGGGCTAAGTACGAAAGGGTGAAGAAACAAAAACTACGAAATGAGGCAATTATTAATAAACTAACAATTTTTATAAAGTGGACTGAATATTAGGCGTTCCTATAGTCATTAGTGGCACCGCCTAGTGTAATTTGTAGTCGCTATGAGTAAACGTAAGTAATCTAAATAAAATTTTACTAGAAAAAAATCCACGCGGACCAGGCAGCAGACGGGACTCGAACCCGCACCTTTCGCTTTCCGGGCGAATGCACTGACCATTACGCTACCACGGCCCTTAGATTTAAACATCTAGCAGTTAAATGCTTAAGGAAATAAAAATATAAACTAAATAAGTTCCGCCGCTTTTTCTCTTGAGCTAGTAACGATCGCCCTCAAAAAGTTTAATTACGTTTTGAGTTTGATTAGATTTGATGCTGTCATTTCTTAAGGATTGACATAACACTCTACTTTAACTAGGATAAAATTTTATTTGAGTTCCCAGCCAAGGTGCCTCTGGCCTCTCGATTAATTTACTTTAAGTAGCATAGTTTGGTCAGCATTCACCCATACATATGTTTGTGCTGCAGCTCTTAATAGATGTAAATGTAGAGCATCTGATGTGCAAATAACTTTCAATAAATGTAAGCCGAAACCGATGTTTCGGGAAATTAATTTATACCGAAGTTCATCAGCCGTTGAGTTTAAAAAAAAAGATACTTAGGTGCAAATGTTTTCCAATTCTTTTTGCTGTTCGACACTTAGGTATGTATTTCCAAACGCTTTAGTTGTGCTTTAGAGCTTCCTGTACTAAAGCCAATGGTACAGCTTTCAAAGCATTTTTTTTAAATAGCACTACTTTGACTAGGATAAAATTTATGTGAGTTCCCAGCCAAGTTGCCTCTCGATTAGTTTCCTTTAGTTGTTTGAATTTATTAGTAAGTGTTTTCATATTGCAAAAGGAAGCTATCCGCGTCGTCTTTATACAAACAACTTAAAGGTCGAGAATACTTTTGAGAAACATTTAATGAAATAAAATTTATATTTGCGTCGCAATACATCTGCGATAATACAAAAGTCATGCTCAATAATTGTGGTGACACAAGTAATAAGTATAAAATTGCTATTTCATGCTTAAAAAATGGGAGTAGTAATTTTGCACTGTTCAATAGAGTTTCATAAAAATATTTATTAAACATTTGAAAGAAGAAATAGCAATTATAGTTATAATTTTTATTATTTAATAATCAGGTCAGTGCATACGTCCGGATTGCGAAGGGTGCGGGTTCGAGTCCCGTCTGCTGCCTGGTCCGCGTGGATTTTTTTCTAGTTATGTTTTCTTTAGATTTAAACATCAAGCAGTTACATGCTTTAAAATAATAAAAAATATATAACTATAAAAGAGTATTTCTGATATTAAAGTTGGCATTCAAATTTCCATATTCTTATGGAGCATTCGACATAATTCTCATGTTCTGGTTGTGTTCGAGCCATATTTGTGATTTATAATGCTACTCGTGACATGTCACTGTGGTATTTTATTATATAACCATTCATAGTAGAAATTCCTAAAGTGTCTGACAAAACAAGGCATAGGCTTGTTGAAAATATATGGATGTATCGAAATATCGATATTTTTTGTTCGATATATCCATATTTTTTGCCGATATATTTTGATTCGATATATCGATACATCGATACAAAATAACCAATATCGAAATTCGTATCAAAAACGATATTTTTTTTAATTATTAGCGGCATATCGTGATCTAACTAAATTCGTATCTGGAAAATCGTAACTGGATCTCAAATTAATGATATTCAACATTATCTATGATCTGTGCTGTATTTAGTATTGTCTATTATTTGTAAATCTGTTTCGCTGGTGAATTGGTTGTGCTGATTTCCATTATATTCTGTGGCAGTGTGTGACTGTCTAGTCTTATTAACGAAAGATGGCACCTGAGAGGCCCTGCAATCATTTTCATTATTAGAAAATTGGGTCTATTTTTAGGGATTAATTTTCGTTCCATTATTATTCCGCGTGTCATATTTCGTGAGATACTGTACTGTCATGTGGTGTAGCGGCAATTTGGTACTTTGATAATTCTTACTTTAATTAGAATTTGTATTGAACTATTATTACTGTACTAGGCTGACCTAAATATATTTTTATATCGATATATCGATGTTTTTTTCGCGATATATCGAAGCCGATATTGATATTTTTTAAAATTTCGATATATCGATATTTTTTTCAACTTTCGACATCCCTAACAAGGCATAATGGGATTGTGTAAAAAATAAGATACCTACCTAACTATCGAAGCATATTTAGAAAATTTTCACGTATTTCATATTATTGAAAGTATTTGGAACAACACTAATATAGTTGCAGTTGCTTTAAACTATCGAAAATAGCATTTGCTTTTAGACTAGGCTTGCCAGATCGATCGGAAATCCGGGACTGTCCCGGAATTTTGCGTCTTCTGCCGTGTTCAGTAATTACCATGACCATGACCATATTGTCCCGGATTCCGATAGTGTGCTAGTTTCGTATCAAAATAAACTAACAACGAATGACACCGCTAGCCTGATTGATGTTTTAATTGGGGGAGTGTGATGGGGGGGTTTGATTTGATGCTTTATTTTTTCAGGGGGGGGGGCGTGCAAATATCCAGGTATTGATAAGCCAACATCTGGCAACCCTGTTGTAGACATAGTGCAACTTTTCTCCATTCCTAATATTGATATCGTATAATCTACAACAATATGGTGCAATATGAACAAATTTAAGAATAATTAAAACAAAAAATATACTATAACAATGAACCTAAAACTAAAATCCTTAAAAAATTAAATATAATAACTAAAATACATTATTAAAAGGAGTCCCTTTAGGCAAGGTTCCGAAGATACTGGCAGCGTTCCCCCTTTGAATAGCTAGACTAATTCTTTGTCCGAGGTAGCTGCCAGCTCTTCGGTCTTCGGTCCGACTAATAAAAATATATTGAAATGAAATATATTTATTGGAACAAAGACATTGAATACAATAAATGTGCACGATAATAATTACATTAGTTATAAAAACTGTGTCGCAACTATTAACCACCTCTGAGAGTACATTGAAGTTCCTTAACTAACTAACTTTACTCACATTATATTCATCAAAGTTTTATGTTCTAGAATAAAAGCTAAATAATGACTGTTACCTATTCTAGTTACAGATGCAAAGGGCAACGAACTCGTAACCTTATAAATTAATTTAAATCCGTGCATTTGGTAGTTGGAATTTTTAGTGGTCAATTAAAATGGATGGGGCATTTTCAATTGAAAATATTTATAGGCCCTTATGCAAACTGTTGTTAAGTCATTATTTATTACAATAAGTTTCTAGTGGGTCGTTATAAAAAGAAGCAGTTTCCTCAAAATGATTATAAAAAATAATCACATAAGTACAACATGCTCCTGAAAGAATGCTGTTTGTAGAGTTTTTTTTTTCACTCACACCAAATAGCCTCGCCTCAAAGTAAGCACTATCGGCTTGTGTTATGGGATACTAGGGTAGTGGATAGAATACATATAAGTATATTTATATAGAAATACATATTAAACATCCATGACTGGAGTACAAATGCTCGTACTTATCACACAAACATCTGCCCCCACCGGGGCCCGAACCCGGGACCTCTCGAGTAGGCGACACCTTGAAACCCGTCGAACAAACCACTCTGCTACGGAGGTCGTCTCATACCGTTTTCGATAGAGATGGTTTTGTTTAGAACTATACTCAAATGTTTCAGTACCTCCTCTCCTCTTCGTACTTCTAAATCTGCCCATACTCTTTATGTCATCATCTTTATCGTTGTTAATAAACAGGGTGAAGCCAAACAACCGTGGAGCTAGGCTAGGCTGGGAGACTGCTGGGTGCGGAAACGCGGAAGAATCCCAAAACGGGGATCCCGCGGCTTGGCACTAAGCAGCTTAGAGTAGAGGGTATTCGCAGGATTTTTGCGGATATTACGCCGTAAAGCGCCCGTAAGAGTTACGGGGTCCTCAGTGGGGAGCCAGGTGTGAAGTCCGTTCGGCGATGTGCCTCTTAAAGGCGTCGTCTGTAAACAGAGGTTTACCCTGCGTCACAAAAAAAAGGGTGAAGCCAAACTAGCGTAATTTTATTTGCGTAGTTTAACCTGCATTTGGTTTCATAGAAAAATCCTGTTCGGTTCACACCGTGTCGCAAAATGAGTCGGACTTTTCTATGAAACCGAATGCAGCATAAATCACGTACGTGGTAATTCAAACATTGTTCCATAAAATTATGTTGAAAATTTTCTTTGCATCAATTTTTACGCACGGACGTGTTTTAAAATCCCAACAAGTTCGTACTGTATTCGTACGGGTAAAACTAGCACCCAGTACGTGCACTCCTATAGTTCTTAGAATTTTGGGATCGTCGATCGTGTATGTTCGTAAGTATGCGCACGAGTTCAATTCGTACGAAAACGCTTCCAAAGTCGGAGCGGCCAAAGCCTTTCAACGGACAGAGCATTATCACACTAATATTACAAAGGCGAAAGTTTGAGAGTGTGTATGTTTGTTACTTCTTCACGTCGAAACGGCTTAAGCAATTTTAATAAAATTTGGTATGGAGTTAGCTGACACCCTGGATTAACACATAGGCTACGTTTTACTGCGGGAAAATATCCCTAATAAACCGAGGGTAACACCGCAGGGCAGGACAGCTAGTCTAGAATATTTTTATTTATATCTTTGTATATTTACTTCCACGCAGAACCTTTAATGCTCCGCCAGCCCCGTAAGGTACAAATAGCCTACCAGTAGTATATTCATAATATATAGAGAGCTACATCTGTTTGTTAATCTGAAATAAATCATATCCTATACTCATACAATACGGTCTCCAGTCTCAGCTGCAACTTACGTTTATTAAATACTATTATGGCATGCTCAGATAACCACAACTGTACTTAGAATCTCTGTGGCTTTAATTTCCAAGAAAGGTTGATATTAAATCTATACAATAACTCAACTTTTAACAAGTGCATTCCGTTATTAACAAGTGTTACTGTTATTTAAAAACTTTTCAAAGCATTGCACGCCATTAATTACTAGCCTCAATCAAAAAGTAGGTTATTCAATAAGTGAGTTCAGAGCACTCTAGTATCTTGGTCCAAAAAAATGGAACCTTGGTCAATTCCTATTACTAATTGGTTAGGAGTAATAATTTTGCATAATAAGCACAAAAATAGCCTCGCCTGATGATAAATCAAAGTGAAGTCCAGTAGCGAAGTTAGCTAATGCGATATAGCAAGCAACTATGCCTCCAGCCATCCTCATCTGGCCAGCCTGAACCCAATATTGAAGCTCGTGGATCCCTGACACCTTACCCACCAACACCACCAAATTTGAGTGTTATTTCTTCAATATGGTCTTCTTTAAGGTAAAGGGTACCAGGGTACTACATACACCCAAGGCAAACACTTCAATTCTAGCTATAAAATCCGCCCTAACTATTTTTTTATTTTTATTTGTCTGAGTTATAGAAATTCAATGAGTTTTAGATCATAAAAAGGTAGCAGAATGGAAGAAATAAGGTCGCAGTCGCAGCAAATAGTTGCAAACATAATATTCGTGCTTGCATAACGTCAAAGGTCCTTGCTTGATCGCTGTTTATGTGCGTTTCCAATGCTCTCACGATACGGCAGATTTTCAAGAAAGGTTTTATTCGCCGGTTTAAAACTTAATTGTTTAATTAAAATTGCTTTGCTTTGCTTTATTTGACGGTAAAAAATAATTATAATTATAATTTGATATAATCATACTATTTTTGAAATTAACAGTTAGGTAGATACAAAATCATCATATTTTTTAATGAAAACCCACATTAAAATGATACCTACTGAATATGAGATCCTGTCAAAACAATTTCATTTGAAGTAGGAAGAAAGAATAAATAAAATATTGCAACATTTTAATATCTTGTAAATATTAAAATCGTAGTCCTTAATAATTGCATTAAGTATTAAAATGAAAGAAAGAGTAATAAACAATTTGAATGGAGCTCTCCAATTTGTAGAGAGCGTCTGCACTCGGCATCTCTTTTGTGAAATATTTGGAGAATTCAGCATGCGGAACAGGGACAGGGAGCTTTGAACTTTAAAGGTATGTCTACTAAATATGTGATACATTTTTTTTACTTCAATAGACTCACTATATTTTTCATTACAGTTATTTATTACAAAGTAATAATATAAACGTTACTGTGCAACTGTATCTTCTGATTCATATGACTGTTTTTTTTTTATATTAAAATAAAACGCTTTTAACTTTACATAGCGCATGCACAGAATTACTATTGTCAGTCCAGACACTGATGCATAACAGGAGCAACAATAGTCATTTGTATTTATTCATATCAATTGTCAACGACGTCAATAAATCTGCTTTAAAAACAATTTATGGTAATGGCATTTATGTCCAAACATGGCTATGAATCATGAACAATATGCCTACAAAAGTACTGATTTTTATCTATTATATATAAATACATGCATAGCATCACACTGATTCATTTCTAGATAAACCTACCTAGGTGTGACTATTATTGATTGGTAGGTTGAAGTCTAATCATGTCTTAAGATTAAGTGTTTGATATTTTAATCGATAATGAAAAAGTATCCGTTCTGCCTTAATAGACATTTTCGCTGTATCGTATCTGTATGTACAGTTAAATATTTCCTTCATTTCATAGATGTATAATATAACTGATTTCCCTATTTTTCATTTAAGTATAAATTTACCTTCACTATATGTATATGGAATAAATTATAAAAAGATGACGCTGCAAAAATATAAGAAGTAATCGGTTGGTTTCCAGAACCTAACATCCCTACTTAGAGCATATAAGCATCCCTATGATATGTTCACGTAGAACTATACAATCTTTAGATAATATTCGACAGCATTTTGCTAATCTTACCTTACTTCACATGTAGACTTTGAATTAAAAGTCCTTTAGAAGTTTATTTATTGCGTTGAAAATAGAGTTTTTTTTTTGAGTTTACCTATGTAATTACTAAAAATCGGGTGTATACAGAATTTCTTAATTATCTGGTTACATAGGAGTAACTGGATACCTACTATAAATGGCCGTCATAAATGTTTATATGTTTATACACATACTTAATAAAATAAAATGACATCTTATTTGATAAAGCCTACGCTTCCGAATGATATTACCGTGAAACTGGAAGTACTTGCGTTCCCACGTGACAACTATAGGTAAAAGTACAGAAGACCGCAGCTGTGGTCGACAACATCTAGGGCTGTCATGAAATATTAATTTAATACATTATTAAAGAGGCTGTAAGTAGAAACATCACTTGAAGGCCGTGTAAGACGACGGCGATTAACAAAGTTACAGCTCTTGCGCTCACGAATATTTATACATAAGTAATAGATAAGCAGTTAATGAATAATAATCAAACAGTTGAATTTAAGTAATTTGTGAATTTTATTACCTATATACATTTCACTGTTAACGCCCCATTGGGCTTAATTATTTCTTACGAAGATTTATTCCTTGGATGTATTCAAAAGCTGGGCTCCTTTAAGAGTAAACGGTAGTAGAAAATAATATTTAACTTTTCAGACATAAACACCTCGCTTGACTGGGCTACTTGTATAAATATATATAAAAAAAAAAGAGAAATATAATTTTCTCAAGTGCCACCGAGCTTCAGTTTTTTGTTTAGTATGCATTCTATACTTTTCGTGTGCCAACCCTATCATATAACAATTAGTAGTGCTCACCACATACTCTCCTATTTACGCGATGGGTCCGTAACCACTAGCCGCTATAGGTTGCATTGCTCAAATACTTTTCACTAGCAATTTGATGAAAAAAATACAACTCAATTAAGCTTCATTATCAATTGGGCATTGCGTTTAATATAGAAGACACAAATCATTCTTTTTTAATTAAAATGTAGGAAATCATCTCTACATTTACCTTTTGTGTAGGTGACAATGAGGACTTAGTTTTTCCAAAAGATATAGATTAACTGTTATAAATAATAAAATATTTTTTGCTATCATCTCAAAGGATATGAAATAAAAGCCTTATATATGTTACCGGCCGAACCCGATTTCAGGACAAACTAGTTTTGCCTAGGCTAAACTGCTTCTTCCTATACGCGATAGGACTAACTAGTATAGCCTAGTCTAAACTAATTTGTCCTAAGCCCGATAGGATAAACCAGATTAGCCTAGGCCAAAATAGTTTATCCTGATACAAATACGCATACTCTAGGATAAAGTAGTATGGCCTAGTCTAAACATTATAGTATATCTAGAAAGTCAAAATAAATAGATAAACTCAATAAAAACTCCGTAATTGGAAAAATAATATTTTTTTTAAAACGATAATGATTCATCGGTTAAAGTTATTGATAATTAGTAATACAAACAATTATACTATAACAAATAATATGTGTTTTTTTAATAGAAGCAATAATTATATCTCAATTATTAAAATTGTTATTTAATTTTACATGGTGTACTTTGGTGGCACTTAGAATTGCAGAGTATCATTGCCTTCTTGCCTTCTTGAATTGCAGAGTATCATTGCCATCATTGGCATCTGTTTGTGGAACATTTTTATTGCAGCTGCATCTCACAAAACAGAAGGCCTATTACTTATGTGTGCAAGTGTACCCATGCGCATAAACACTCCCTCCACTTTCTTCCAGCGTTCTTTTTACATGACGCAACCTGTAAGGGGCCGTCCATTAATCACGTGATGTTTTTTTTGGCATTTTTAACCCCCCCTCCCCCTTGGTGATACATGGTGAGGTTAAAGTCTAGCCCGCCACCCCCCACCCCATATCACGTGTATTTTTAGTACCTACAAAGAATCTTATTTTTTTAAACTTTTAGAGGTAGACAGAAAGGTTGTTTTTGACTGACATCAATATAATGAAAGAAACTGAAAAACTTTTTGTACTAATACATGAACATTATTTAATGTACAGTATCCTCGGATCACGTAAATACACGTGATATATTACTACACCCACCATCCCCCCTTGTGATATTTCGTGTTTTTTTACGGACCCCCCCCCCCCCCTTCGAGCCTCACGTGATTAATGGACAACCCCTAAAAGTCCTGACATGTTTGTTCAATTACTTTCGACTCTGCTAAATTGGTTTAGGGCCGTAGGGACGTAGGCCGTACTAGTTTATCCTAGAGTGTGAGTATTTATATCAGGATTAACTAGTTTGGCCTAGGCTAAACTGGTTTATCCTATCGGGCTTAGGACAAATTAGTTTGGACTAGGCTATACTAGTTAATCCTATCGCGTATAGGAAGATCTAGTTTAGCCTAGGCAAAACTAGTTTGTCCTAAAATCGGGTTTGGCCGGTAACATATATATAAACATATTTATTTATGTTTTATTCCCGATTGCCAACAGCCTCATCTGTTAGGTGTCCTACTCCAAGTCTTATTTTCGATACAAAATTCCTATCTGCCATCAAAAGTGGTAAATGGAAAGGCCATCAGTGTTATCATTCATATCTTTCTAGCAAAGATTTAAACAAGTGTCGCTCAACGCTCAGACGCCGACTTTCGCTCCAAATCATGGTGAAAAAACAAGGAAAAACTAACTTCTTTTGTCTGTAAGGCTCTAATTTCTACGTAGAGCTATTTTAGTGAGACACGTGCCACGATTTTTCTTTTTCCTTTTAAAAACCTTTTTTTTTATATTCTATGCATAGAGCAACACATAATACTACTGAAATCATTCTGCCGCTTTTTGCGGGGGGAGGAATATGCACACAAATGCAGTCCAACATACTTTCGCAAAACTGAAATTGTAATTACGTCACTCACACATAAAAAAAATACAGCGCTAAATCAGTCATAGATGATACTTAAGAACTTTTATTGACAGATCTGAAATTTGTACTGGCGAGTCGATTGTTATGTCAAGCAAGTCCGACGATTGAATTTCGATAGAGTGGAACGCTGTAAATGCCTACTCCCCTCCTGGCCGCGTCTGCCGCGTTGCTCTATGATTCCGTGATTATGATGGAAACTTTAAAAACGTCATATCCGTCAACCAACAACGATTCGCAGTTCGTGAAACAATGGAACAACGCGCGCGGTCGTCGACCCGCAGCCACAGCCGCCGCGCCCGTCGATTCATCGCGCGCTCTGAGAATTCTTGCCACCCGTAAACCTTGTGTACGCGGCCCTTGGCGACCACAATTTACAACCACTTTATAGTACTATACGTAGGTACTACGGATACCTACCTATTCAAACACTCTGGCAAGGCACTCTGCCTAACTGCGCTAACATTTGATTAGTATCAAAAAAATATATCAAATATCAAAGAATACTCTAAAATAGGTTCTTAAATAGATTACACAACAAATATAGGTCGTGTAGATCTTTGGGAAAATCCAAAGTATTACTTATATATAAATAACCTTCTCTTTAAGTTTTATAAGTACTTAAAATAATATTTAGCATAACATATTTCTCTAATAAACAAAAACTCTTAACATCAGGTGGAGTAGGTTCATTTGCCTACCTGGCTATATAAAAAAAAAGTATAATTTAGTATTAAGTGATATAAGATATATGGTAGGTACGTATGTATAGTACTAACTTGAAGGAATCCGTGACATTTGCCCCCTGCTTCTTATTACGTGACGGATCCGTTGTAGCTCAGTCAGTTAATTAAACATTTAACATTTAATTAAGCGCAATGTAATGAAACTTCCGATAACATAGAAACATAGAATTTTAAATTATAGTATTTCTTTTTCCTAATACCTATATTCTTAAGGTTACAGGGGTAAGTAAAGTGGATTTTAAATTTTGAAATAGTTCCTTGCTATAAAGGTTAAAGATATCCTGTTTTATTTAGTTTTATACAGTAGGTATGTGCCTTTTATGAAACAAAACACATGCAACAACCCACGTTTACAACGTTGTGATGTCTAGATCCATGAATTTGTATGAAAATGGATGAGGCCATGAGAACCATAGTGGCCTATCTTACTTAGGCCAGTATGGCCTCACATTTAGATCACAGACTAAAAACCGTAACAGTGATTATGCTGCCATCTAGTGAATATTCGTTGTATCACTTTTAGACCACTCTGGTTCTATCAAAATGATCAATTTGAACTGTAAAAAATTAGTTAGGCCACTATGGTTCTCATGGCCTCTTTAGAATACATTTAACATAAACGTAGCGTAGTTGTAGATATAAATAAAAAAATGGTTGTGAAACTAGCTTTTTCCGCTCTTTAGCCTTTATGGAAGACAATGAACTCAGTGCCATAAAAGCAATAACTTATATTTAATTTATATATACTATTTCCGCCTTCAACGTAATAATGTAGATTCTATGAAATCGACGTAAAACGTGTTCAATTTTTATTCAAATAAAGATAGGATTTTCACTATCTACCGGTCTATCATAGAAGCAGCCGTCGTAAAATGTACCATTGTACCTATTATTTCCTTATCATTAGCAAATTATAACGGGAACAATCATTTCCAACTCTGCCTACTATAATTAAGTTTCAAATGAAGCGAAATTGCTTACTTACCGGAAAGCGCTTAGCTGAGTGAAATGAATCATAATAATTATGATATATTACCGCGAGATAGTAACAGTTAATTTAATCGAGTTTTTTAAACTTCTTGCGTATTTTCTTCCAGATAAATCTAAACTTAATATCTGTTTTCGGACAAAGTTTTCTAAGTATCTATCAGATTTTTCTATTCAAGAACTGTACCTCTAGCACGAACCAATATCGAATTCGTATCGCATGCGAGTCCGAATTGTCATTGTCAAATGTGTACTGATTTTTAGTTTTCATAAATTTCTATACAAAATTTGACAATGACATTTCGGTTTGCAAACTATTCGAATTCGATAATGGTTCGTGCTAGGGGTACAGTAAGCCCAAAGTCTGTACTTTATTTGGTAAATAAGTTCCGTAAAAAGTGGTTGAAAACATTATCAGCAAGTACATTCTACTCTTACTAAAAAAAATGTGTGCGTGTACTAGTGTACACACGTAAGAAGTGAAACTTCTTTATGGCCTTATTTTTTTCGAAAAATGATCTACATGCAACTTTCCAGAAATATATATATAGGCGTGCGCTAAGATTTTTCAAAAACTCACCCACTAAAGGGGTATAACTACACCTTACCTTACCTTACCTTACCTTACCTTACCTTACCTTACCTTACCTTACCTTACCTTACCTTACCTTACCTTACCTTACCTTACCTTACCTTACCTTACCTTACCTTACCTTACCTTACCTTACCTTACCTTACCTTACCTTACCTTACCTTACCTTACCTTACCTTACCTTACCTTACCTTACCTTACCTTACCTTACCTTACCTTACCTTACCTTACCTTACCTTGTGTGAAACACGAATATTTGCTGTCGATACTTTTTTTTTAAAGTTGACAGAAGAAGCAATTGTTCGGTGAGGTAAATAGTGCTCTTTTAAAAAAAAAGATGGCGCGTAACCAAAAAACGTGACGCGTAACCGAATAAAAATGTGACGGTAAATTTTTTTCCAACGCCGATAAAGAAGTTTCACTTCAATAACTTGAACAAACCAAAATTTTCTGCTGCACACCTGTGTGGAAAACAAAACAAGTCTTTACGGTAAAACTAAAAAAGAACACAAAAAAGATATTAAAACTTTTTGGGAGTACTAAAAACAACAAATAGGGACATCTGGCGCGCTCGCGCGTATAACAAAACTCACTCTGAATATTGACAAAGAAACGTGTTTTCTCTCCTATCCCTGTATAAACTTTTTAAGTAGCTACCTACTTACATAACACAAAGAGATCCTTAAAAGCAGAGGGATGAAATAACTTTCAAGACAGACGTTGAATCCTGAAATCTGAGTGAATTTTTAAATAAACATAAGAATATTTTCATTCGAAACTAAAATTCGGTTGTCGTAGACAATAATATTGTGCAAGGCTCTTGTGAAATGCGATATCAAATTTCAAATGAATATAAGCTCTAAGAGGAGCTCGATGGCGCAAGTGGTTAGCGCTTTCGGCTGCGATCGTTGAAGTTAAGCAACTTTCGCAGTGGTCGGTCATTGGATGGGTGACCAAAAATTTACTATCTCGAGTTCCTCCGTGCTTCGGAAGGCACGTTAAGCCGTTGGTCCCGGCTGCATCTGCAGTCGTTAGCACCCACCAATCCGCACTGGGCCCGCGTGGTGGGTCATGGCCCAATCTCCCTATTCCATCCATAGGGAAGGCCTGTGCCCCAGCAGTAGGGACATTAATAAGCTGATGATCTAGCTCTAACTAAATCGTAACATAATAATGTCGTTTACACTTTAACAAATGTATAATTAATAATTATTACTATGCTTTATATCCGTCTGTCCAGTGGATTGTGTGTATGAGGAGTTCTAGACACTTAATTTTTGGTCACCTATCCTCTGACCAACCAATGTGAAGGCTGCTTAACTTTCACGATCGCAGTGTCAATTGGTCTGATCTGAACGCTTGTACCACTCCTCATGGTATCTATGTTCAATGGTACGTGCGCGAGACGATTTTTAGTAAACTAACAAATCACAATCAAAATATAGTAAACATTTTCGCACATACAGTAAAAGCATATCAATATATTTTATGTGAAAGTCTCAATGGACATCTTACGGACTGCGCAGTTCCGTTTTATAACAAAAGCAGTGATCGTGTCTGTATATTCGAAAAACTTGGCAGTATGCCTCT
Source organism: Chilo suppressalis (assembly GCA_902850365.2). NCBI lineage: Eukaryota > Metazoa > Arthropoda > Insecta > Lepidoptera > Crambidae > Chilo > Chilo suppressalis. Next base: position 24,205,987 of record OU963904.1, on the reverse strand, counting down.
TTTAACTTTGCCACTAAATAATGGAAATTAAGACATAAGGGAGGAAGCCCTATAAACTTACACAATGCGTGAGCATACACCAATATCACTTAAAAGTTTCATAATTTAATGTTTTGCCAACTCTGGCTATGATCGCTGGTCCAAGCAAATACGCAAATGATAGCTATTTACCTATGAATTGAAAATCGCTAGTCATATGTCATTCAGTACAGCCCTAACAGTCTAGGAGACTTTTTGGCGGGATCGGGAAGCGTCACTTTAGCAGTTTTGTTTTTCTTGTTAAAAATTGTGTTGTGGCGGATGTTAGTGTCTAATAATGGTGGATTATTAACCACTAAGTGTTCGGGAACATGCACAAGTGTTGGCAAGTGAAACAAAATAGCGGAAGGTGTCTTTCGACGTTTCCTCGAGAAGTCCACGGGGAGGTTCCGGTAAATCCCCACACTTTTACTGAAACGTGAGGAAAGGGGGATTGACTTGACTGCCACTTACTTTGACTTGACTTATTACTTTGACCACGAGTGCTATATAGTATTTGTATACCTACATTTAACACTTGACATTGGCTAAATGCACAAGCCGTGCGAAGCCATTTAGAAAAAAAAAACAAAAAAAAACAGTCTAGTAAAATAATGGCGCGATTACACTTGCTCGTAAAACGAGTAAACCCGACACCGTCTTCCATTCGTATTGCAGTGTGAATATTGCTTCGGGTGCCCGAATTCGAGAAAAGTCTTTCATGCACTACGAATACGGGCTAACGATCAAATGTAATTGGGGCATTAGGCCCGGCGCCCATTATCGGCATCGGCAAGGATAAGGATTTTGGGTGGCAAATAGCAATATACTATAACTTCATGGCAATAAAGTAGAAATTTCAGTGATATGTGGTCGTAATAATAAAAATACCGCTTCGGTATGCTTGAGGCTGCTGTATCGGCAGCCTTTAGAATGCTTCGGGATGCTTCGGCATCCTTCGGTACGCCGCCGGGGCGGCCATTTACATCATTTGACTCACACATTTCACACAACACAATCGAGGTAATCGCTGTGTGTACCGGTTGTTTGCTGTCACATCGAATGTCATGGCGGAAGAAATGCTTATAAATTTAGTTCGTCTACATGAGTGTTTATACAATATAAAATCGCGTCACTACAGTGACCAACACATGAAACGAAATGCGTGGGCGCAAATCGCCAAAGAACTCAATAAAACACGTAAGTAAGCATCGTATATTTATTGAGTTATAATAAGTACCATCAATATGATAATGATTAATTACATTGACTTATAGATTGTTAGTATTTTATGATCTATTGACAATATTATTCTGCCAACTAACTGACCCATGTTCAGAGTTAAAATATTGTTTGAATTGATCTCTAACGACCATACCCTCGCACATGATAATATCGTCATCGCCTACTACATTGTTATCTACGGAACCTTCTAAAATATCACTTTCCTGTAGTGGGTTTGGAAGTTCCGTCGTTGCATTGTTAATGATGTAATTATGTAAAGAACAGCAGGCTAAAATGATGTTATCTATATATTTTGCTTGTACTTGCATTCTCCTCTGACATATTTCAAACCTTGATTGAAGAATGCCAAAAGCACTCTCCACGATACGCCTTGCTCGACTTAGTCTGTAATTAAATACTCTTTTCTCTATATTTGCCAATTGATTCGCAGGGTACGGTCTCATTATATTTTTCGTTAGTGGAAATGCTTCATCAGCAACAAAAACATAGGGTAATTCTTCCGTTATTCCTCGTAAGCTCACATTTTGAGGAATATTTAATGTGTCGTTTTGCAATTTTAAACCCAATTTTGAATGATCTAATATACCACCGTCGCTATTTCTACCATAAGCACCTACATCGACAATGACAAATCTATATTTAGCATCTACTACAGCCAGCAGAACGATACTAAAAAATTTTTTATAATTAAAATACATACTTCCACTATTATTTGGAGCTCGTATCTTGAAGTGCTTGCCATCCATGGCACCAATACAATTTGGAAAATTCCATATTTCATCAAAGTCTTTAGCAATTATCTTCCATTGTGCTGTTGTAGGTTTTGGCAGAACGACACGGCCAAGGATATTCCAGATTACACGGCAGGTTTCATGGACTATACAACGAACTGTACTAAATCCCATTCGGTAATTGAATGCTAAAGTTTTGAAACTGACTCCTGTTATTAAAAATCTGAAAAGAAACATTATATTTTTAAATATAGCTTAGGTACCAATTAATATTATTAAAAATATTTATGTAATACTACTACTTTTAAATAACTAATTTTAAATCATACAATACGGAATACGAAACATTATACATAATATCACCTGTGTTGCGGGTGCCGGACACATACGTTTAACTAACAAACCATTCATTTATATGTTTATTATATTAGTTTCAGCTCAAGAATGTCTCAAGATGTGGACTAATATCAGAAACAACTATCGAAAAGCGATGAAAAATAGAATAAGCAAAAGTGGTGATTCTGCAAAGCCACAAAGGCCTATAAAACACGAAAGAGAACTCGAATTCTTGAATACATTTTTACAAAATAGAGCGCAGGTATCTTATTTAGATTCTTCTTCCGAGGAGACACTAGATTCTTTCTTGGATTCTCCTCAATCACGGCCACAATCACAAACGTCACATTCAGATTCTCAAACGTCGCGTCCTCGATCACAAAACATAACCACAGCTGAGATATTAAAAGAATATATAGATTCTAAAAATAACGAAGATGAACATCCTATAGATATATTTTTTAAATCAATGTCTGCTACGGTAAAATCTTTACCGAAAAAGTTGCAACTTCAAGTTAAAAGAGATGTATTGTTTCTTGTTAATAAGGCAGAAATCGAATATTCAGAACTATCAGAAGCACCACAGAATATTGAAACTACAAGATCTATTTATGAACCATCCACATCGAAACAAAAACCTCCTGTGAATCAATCAAACTACACTATGGACGATTTTTCTTACTACACACCCCAAGTAACATCCGTAAATAACAAGGACAACATACAATCAACATTGACATATACTCCGACACCCATACTTAGATGCCAAGACGAAAACATTGAAACCAGTGATTACCAGAATATTGAAACCAATGATTACCAGAATTTGTAATTTTTATTTAACATTTTATTTTTTACCTGCAGCAAAGCTAATGTGATTAAAAATAAAGATATGATTCGAATGTCAACAACAATCGCTCCACGACGACAGTCCTATGACCGGCATAGCAAGAAATATAGATTCAGACGACATAGTAATGCAGTCTGCGATCTGAAGTCACCATTCGAATCATACCTGTACGAGTATATGTGAATTAAAAAATAATAAATATGATTAAACTTATTAAAGTATTTTTATTACTCACCTCAAGCACACACACAATCTTTCTTCAACAGGTATAGATGAGCGAAATCTTGATTGTTTTTTCTCCATGTAAGGTCGAAGCAAATGAACCAGACTTTCAAAATTTTCATAACTCATTCTATAATAATCATAAAATTTTCGAACGTCATAACGCAAATCATTGAATAAATTATTGAATTCACCGGACATATATCGTTGCTTCCAAAGGTTGTTCACCCAAAATCTTCTTGATTGATTAGATTTCTCTTCTTCTTCAGCAAGAGTTGCTATGAACACTAGGTCCCAGTCCACCATATTAAATACAATTCAGACAACTAGCTTGTAACAACTCTGAGACTGTTATGATGAGAAATAAATACGACATTGAGACGCTTCGCTTCAAGCTACAGGACGGTGCGGCATCCTTAAGGACGCCTCGTCATCCCTAAGAACGTTGCAGCATGCCAAAGCATAATTGCCGATAGTGTGCGCTTGCATGTAGGATGCCTAAGGATCCTTATCCTTGCCGATGCTGATAATGGGCGCCGGGCCTTACTCGCTACGTTAACGTCACGTTGTAATCATTAACAGAAAATGACACTTGACAGTTTGTTACAGATTATCTCGTTCAATTTTCAATAACGATAATCCCATACATTTGACATATTAATTCACGCAACGTAAGCTCCGTGGTGATATAGCGAGCAATGGGAATATCGAGAGCGAGCTCAAAATAGAATCCAAACTGAAAAATCCGTAGGAGAAATAAAGTAACTGCTAGTGAACTCTCAGCCAGGGTTGTCAGGTCTCCCGATTTTACATGAAATCTCCTGTTTTTCTCAAATGTCTCCTTAGCCTTAGTACGAGTTTTACAATTACGAATACTATGATAGTTTTCGTGAGCTCGCACTCGTACTAAGGGTACTGATTTTATTGTTTTCGTTTCAATACAAATAAACAGTGTTTAAATTCTATTATTAAATCATTTGCGTCTTCTTAAATTTTAAGTATATTTGGTTACTTTTCACCGAAATGGACATAAAAACATAATTTACAAACACGAAAACTATGATAGTTTTCGTGAGCTCAAACTCGTACTAAGGGTACGAGTTCTTCTATTTCTCTACATGAATCTACTGTTTTTTCTTTGAATACGATTTTCTTCTTTAAATTGCGTGAAACGTAACGTAAAATGTTTCACTAGAGTCACCTTTGCTGTGCTTTTCCGTTTCCGCCGTTAAGAATGTAACCTTGCTCTACAAATTGATAGAGCATCTAGAGTCTGTGCGGAAAAAGAATGGGCGTGGCGAAAAACGGAACTAACATTAAGATTTTTATATGGCAATCAAACCAAGCAATCTGTAAAACGTCAAAGTTTTGTATTGATACGAATTTGTTTGTTGTTGTGATTTCATGCAGTTTTTTGTATTTAATCATGTTTAAAAGGGCTAAAACTTTACAAATACGGTAGAAAAGCACTACAGCACCCTCCAATCTAAATCCCATTCTATTTGCGCACAGACACTATCTACTTTATTACGCTAAAATTTTGAAATCCATAGTGTAATTTTCAATACCTACTATTGCAAAATAAACGCAACAGTATTCAGATTCAGGTTTTGTGCTTTTTTTGCATTTGCAGCTCTTTTCATACATCTACTGTTTTTTCTTGTAACGCCTCCCGATTTTAGAAAATCTGCCCTGGCAACACTGCCTTCAGCTGAAGTGGGAGTGAGCAGTACATAGTGAGGAGAACCGATGGCCATTGGGGCAAAAAGAATCTCGAATGGTGAAAGCCTACCGAACGCCGCTCAGTGGGCTGGCCTCTCACAAGGTGGACCAACGATCTAATGAAGGTCGCGGGAAACCCGTGGATGCGGGAGAGGATTGATCAGTCTATAGATCCTTGAAGGAGGATAATGCTTAGCAACGGGCTTCGTACGGCTGAGATGATGATAGCAGGATATGGATAGGAGAACAGTGACAGAATAAAAATTTAGGAAACACAATCGTGGTGGCTTGAAAAAAAATTTCAATAGATAAATGGTTTTAGTTCAACGAATAAGCAACATTCATTACATTACAAACTCTGTTGGCACTTCTTCATAGTTACGTTCCGAAGCCATTATTACAAAGATCTACTAACTACATACCCATTGCCAACAATGAATGGAGCAGTTAAAAGTTTACAACGACAGTTTTAACGGGCTCAACCCAAAGGTTTTGTGGTGCCGTAAAATGCAACAGCATAGGTTTGAAATACGTCAATTTTGTTGAGATTTTCCTCCACTGCATATTTGTTGAGTAAGTTTAACACAGGTAGAGACTGTGCGGAAAGAGAATGGGCGTGGCGAAAAACGGAACTAACATTAAGATTTTTATTTGGCAATCAAACCCAGCAATCTGTAAAAAGTCAAAGTTTTGTATCGATACAGATTTGTTTGTTGTTGTGATTTCTTGCGGTTTTTTGTATTTAATCATGTCTTAAAGAGGTAAAAAACCCTACAAATACGGTAGAAAAGCACTACAGCGCCATCCAATCTAAATCCCATTCTTTCTCTGCACAGACTCTATTGGTATTTTGTCATCATTGTCTACGTCTCTTTCACTGTAAATATTTTTGAAAGTGACAAATTTGTTAAGCTTTCCTTTGTCTTAAATTATTTCCAGTGTTGTCTTATACATACACAAACTGCATTTTATGTCCAAACGGATTTTTCCTAGTAAACATGTTCTTAAGATATATCAAGCAGTTTAGCGCTTTAAAATAAAACTATAAGAAAATGCTTTTTAACAAATTGTGCATAAATAACGTACCAGAAAACTCATCTATACCTATGTGCTTTAGCAATAATGCCTGAAGCACTAAATCGTGATTATAGGGGTAGGCCCCGGCAGCCTTTGCATTGTCCTTATAGGGCGCTGAAATAACTTCTGTGTGTATTTCACCCACAGACATCTATATATATAAAACTCAAAGGTGATTGACTGACATAGTGATCTATCAACGCACAGCCCAAACCACTGGACGGATCGGGCTGAAATTTGGCATGCAGGTAGATGTTATGACGTAGGCATCCGCTTAGGATTTCGATCATTGGGGGTACCCAAGGGGATAAAAAAGGGAATGAAAGTTTGTATGAAACTTTGACAATTTTAAACCGATCGGGCTGAGACTTTGCATGCAGGTATAAGAAGAATCATAGATGAATGTCATTGTGTCATACAAGCCTGAGAACAAAAACTGTAGTCTACACTTCAGCTCTATACCGAAGCGAAGCGAGGGCGGGCCGCTAGTCAAGTATAAAGACTCTGAACGTACGCCTTAACCAGGGATATTTTCAATCCTTTTGCACACTTCGCAAATCTACGAGTCAATATATTGGTTGTGACAAACAACGCCCTCCGCTCCCTCTCAATGTCAATATTATCAACGAGATCCTCTGTAACCCAGTGACCCACGTAGGTATTTGAATACTGAAACTCCTTGTAATATGTATTGTAATTAAACTAACTTGGCAAGTGGTAGGGGAAAAAATTGAATACCTTTTTTTTTTACATTAAATAGGCTTACGCTTGACGGCCACGCGACTGATGAAAAGCGACGTAGCAGCCTAAGGTGGGACGCGCTTGCCTAGAAGAAACCGATTGACTCGCGACTTGAAGAGCCCCAGATTATAGGTGACTGGAAACAGAGATTCCGGCAAAGAGTTCCACAACGTAGCTATACCTAATTGAAAAGATTTGTGCTTTGCATTTTTTTATGAGCTGTGCTATATAAACGCTGTTATTGTTCACTGACTTCTCTTCCAACTTAATTTACCCAGAGAGCTGCTTCAAAGTTGATCTTTGTATAACCCTTAACCCTATAAAATATATTTCAAGTATTAACTCAGGCTATAGTCCTTTGTGTGAACATAGAACTAGTCAGATAATTCACTACGACACGAGGCAAACTACATTATAAAGTCAAAATTAATTATGTACAATTACCGATGGCATTTCAAATATAATAAGAAAATGGTCTGTTCCTAACACATTCGTGTAAATTTATAGCATTCGCGTGACGGGCTCCGAACCCACTGACCTTCTGTGAAAATAGGCACTTATTTACAGCGCACTGCTGCTTAAAGGTGAGTTAATAATTTCAAGCAATAGACCACAACACCTCATAATAATTCTGTTTGGAATCTTTGCAATTACACTTATCAAATGTTGTACAATGTGAATGTAAGATGTTCGTTCTTCAATCAGCGACAGTATGTGTCGCCGCACACGGGCCAACGACCATAACCACAAAACGCCGCCACCGGCATATTTATTGTAGTATTCATACATTTTGGACTCGCCACACACGGTACGGAACCTACAGGGTACTTCCCGTGAACTTAAAATCTTGAAATTTGGTACGAAGTAACGTCAAAGACGTGAAGAAGTCAATAACATACACACTCAAACTTTCGCCTTTATAATTAGTGTGATAGTGTGATTTGAGTCTTATATCCAGTCCCCGTTTAAAACATACAGAAACACAAGAGTGCATAGTATTGAATCGTGAACAGCTAACTGTTAAAACACTCAGTTATACTAACTGTATTATAATGCCAGTAGGTACCAGAACTGGGTTAATTCTTCGATGACGGATAACACTCGACTCTGTATAAAAGCGCGTCAGTGTGCATTAAATAAATCATCGAATTGATGATCTTACCTATCATTATGAAGCCATAAAACAGCTGTGTTATCATTACCACTCAGACATATGGCTTAACTAGTTGTGCCCCGCGGTGTTACCCGCGTTTATTTGGGATATTTTCCTGCGCTAAAACGTAGCTTGTGTTAATCCAGGCTGTGAGGTAACTCCATACCATTTTATTAAAATCGCTCCAGCCGTTTAGACGTGAAGAAGTAACAAACATACACACTCACAAACTTTCGCCTTTATATATGTGTGTGTGATATTTAATACTAATTTTATAAAAATGTAAAAATAGCTTTGCCTGTCCGTTATGTGAATATTTCTTTAGCTTCTAAAATTCTTAATCCATGCTTATTCTAAAGTGGCGAATTTTTTCTGGTAGTAAATATCCATATATCAAATTCCAAAGAAAATTTAACTTGAAAATATTCTCCGCGGACCAGGCAGCAGACGGGACTCGAACCCGCACCCTCCACTATACGGGCGATGCACTGACCATTGCGCTACCGCGGCCCTAATTGTCCGTGTCGAATTTTCTCTAGCATTTCTTAGGCTGCAAGGCAGCGCCATCTCTTCGCAATGTAGGTAACCCACAATGTCAAATGAATACCTTTACAAGTATTAAAAATTTCAAAGGGACTTTGGCGGGATCGGGAAGCGTCACTTTAGTAGTTTTGTTTTTCTTGTTGAAAATTGTGTTGTGGCGGATGTTAGTGTCTAATAATGCTGGATTATTAACCACTAAGTGTTCGGGAACATGCACAAGTGTTGGCAAGTGAAACAAAATAACGGAAAGTGTCTTTCGACGTTCCCTCAAGAAGTCCACGGGGAGGTTCCACTAAATCCCCACACTTTTACTGAAACATAGGGAAAAAGGGATTGACTTGACTGCCACTTACTTTGACTTGATTTATTACTTTGACCACGAGTGCTATATTATTTGTATACATTTTCACACTTGACATTGGCTAAATGCACAAGCGTTGCGCAGCCATTTAGAAAAAAAAACAGGTACAATAGATCACATCCTCACATCGAAATTCATCTAAATTATTCTAATTCGTATTGCCAAGAATAGCAATTACCGTAATTCTATGTCACGTTAATAACTAATGAATACAATGAGAAAACAAACCCCAAATGTCACTGGCTTTTCCATAAATTTTCCCTAAAACTTTCCGTCATTTACATTAAATTACTAATTGATAACACCTGTGTAGGTAGGGCGTTTCTGACCTTCGCAGTAAATGGTTCACCTGAGTGCTTGCTGACTGATAAATGTGAATTTTTTAATTTTACAAAGCAATTTATTGATTGATTGATTTGACGACCTCCGTGGCCGAGTGGTTTGTACGCCTGGTTTCATGGTGTAGCCGACTCGAGAGGTCCCGGGTTCAAATCCCGGTGGGGGCAGATGTTTGTGTGATGAACACGAGCATTTGTACTCCAGTCATGATGTTTAATATGTATTTCTATATAAATATACTTATATATATACTGTTTATGTATTCTATCTGTTAGCCTAGCATCCCATAACACAAGCCTTACAGTGCTTACTTTGGGCTAGGCTAATTGGTGTGAGTGTTGGAAATATTTATTTATTTATTTATTGAATATTTACTCACGGTAATTCATCATGGGAATATTACGGTTCGCAATACTCGTGGGACACGGTTTTCTCATAACTTAGTCGTGTTATACGTATGTGCTGTACCCTTAGCACGAACTAATATCGAATTTGAATGGTTTGCGAGTCCGAAATGTCATTGTCAAATCTGTACTGAATTTTAGTTCTCATTACGTTCTTTGTGGCGCTGCTGTTCCAATTTTCATACAAAAACATGACAATGACATTTTGGGACATTTCGGTCTAGCAAACCATTCAAATTCGATAATCGATCGAAACAATATCGAATAGTTTAAAATTAATGACTATTTGAATGATAAAAATGCGTGGGAGTAAAATCTGCCCAAAATTTACGCATCTAAAACTGTACTTTTAGTACCTTAATTATTATTTTTTGATGTAACTATTGACCTGTAATGATGTTGTAAGATCAGTACGAAATTGTAAGCTGTGGAGTTTCTTTCGCCGCTTCTTCTCCGACAAAGCGGCATAATAATTAGGTATTTAAGTGAAATAATTATTGCATCTCGAAACTGTGATAGTTGACGATTTAAAAGTACTTACCAAAGTCCATTTAAATAAAGATATTTTGAGTTTGAGTTTGAGTTTGCGAGTGCGGAATGTTATTGTCAAATGTGTACTGAATTTTATTCATATATTCATACAAAATTTGACATTGACATTTCGCACTCGCAAACTATTCGAATTCGATAGTGGTTCGTCCTAGGGCTACTGGATTAATATCACTCACACAGTTTTGCCTGCAGTTTTTGACTTTTTTGTAATAAAGTTTATATTAATCAGATTATGTGTTGGAGTCATCGATCAAAATTGTATATATATATATATATATATATAATATATAAGTTTACAAAAATCGAATTATAAATGTAAATTCTTGTAGTAAATGGATTTAGTTTTTCATCCCGTTTTTACAATTTTATTATTTAAATCTAAAGAAAAGTTTACTAGAAAAGAAAAATCCACGCGGACCAGGCAGCGGACGGGACTCGAACCCGCATCCTTCGCTATCCGGACGAATGCACTGACCGTTATGCTACCACGGCCCTATTAGCTGCGTCGAAATTTTCCTAGCCTTAAGCTGCAAGGCAGCGCCATCTCTTCGCATTGTAGGTAACCCACAATGTCAAATGAATACTTTTTCGCTGCCTGGTCCGCGTGGATTTTTTTTCTAGTAAACTTTTCTTTAGATTTAAACATCTAGCAGTTAAATGCTTAAAACATAAATAAAATCATAATATTTTTTATTTATTACCTGCTCCTACTAATTATTTTCACAGAAATGATTAGACTCGTTTATCTGAAGATAGTAATTAATAGCAAGTTAAGTGATGTAGAGTGCAATTATGTTAAAATAACTAAGTCTACAAGATCTTGCTGTAAGTGATTAAAAAATAAAATTTTCTAAAATATTTTAAAATTGCTTCGAAATGACTAGGTATTAAAAAAGATTCAATATTGATTCTGACAAGAGTTAGCTAAGTTCAACGTTACTTTTTAATATCCGATTTTATTCTATTTAAGATCAAAGCGACTGTTAACGATGGCATCTCTTTGATCTCGCATTCTATTTTTACCATTTTTTTTCTAACTGTGAATGCACGGGGATGGTGGAAAAAGTATCATGCTTACGATGAAACTTTGAGTGAATTTCATTAAATATATATAATATATATTGATATTATAGCGATTGATGGCGCAAGTGATCGTTGAAGTTAAGCAACTTTCGCAGTGGTCGGTCATTGGATGGGTGACCAAAATTTACTATCTCGAGCTTCTCCGTGCTTCGGAAGGCACGTTAAGCCGTTGGTCCCAGCTGCATCTGCAGTCGTTAGCACCCACCAATCCGCACTGAGCCCGAGTTGTGGGTAATGGCCCAATCTCCCTATTCCATCCATAGGGAAGGCATGTGCCCCAGCAGTGGGGACATTAATAGGCTGATGATGATGAATGATTATAACTGTTTAATATATTTACGCGTGAAAAAACGCTGGTATATCTTAAAAATTTAAAATTACAAATTACAACAAATACACATGTAAAAAAGAGCTTACCTATTGTTTGACACCCGGTACCCCTAATAAAGCATACACATAAACATGTCTATATATAATAACATGTCGTCCGTCCCGCCTTTGTCCCATGGGATCGAAATGGCTGGGACACGGGACTCGCCACAATTGATACGATCGACATAGGGACCGAACACATTCGTGTAATTTTGCACTGTTAGGTAGATACTTTATTTTGATGCTATTCTTAAAAAAACCGGCCAAGTGCGTGTCGTACCACGCGCAGTGTAAGGTTCCGTAGTTGCCTGTAGTTACCACAATATATTTGGGCGGGATTCTTTATTTTCAACATCGGAAATTAGAAAAAACAATTAATATCAATCTATGTATCTTAACTAAAATACCCAAATCAAAGTCAAACTGCGTCTCAAACTCAAAATTAATTCGATATTATTTTTAATACGAATGATAACCGCCGATTCTTTTTTTGTTTCCTCCCAGGCGAGGGATTGGTTGTGAAATCCTCATGGATACCCACACTACCCAAATACAGGCTGCAAGGTTGGGTCAGGCTCTTACTGACTCCGGGAAGCTGCTGGGTGCGGAGTCGCGGAAGAATCCCTTAATGGGGATCCCGCGGCTTCGCATTAAGCAGTGTAGAAGGTATTCGCAGGGTTTTTTAGCAAATATTATGGCGTCAAGCGCCCGTAAGAGTTGCGGGACCTCGGTGGGCAGCCACTGGGGATTCGTAAGACTTCCGGGAGCCAGGTGTGAGGTCCGTTCGGCGGTGTGCCTCTTAAAGGCGCCGTTGTCGGTAAACAGCATTTTTTGCCTACGTAACAAAAAGAAAAGGCTCTTACTGACTAAAACACACCTGTAGTATGCTTATGGCTAGAAGGGCCTAACAAGCTTCATCTGAAGCGATCATCCCCAGTTCACAAAATATCAATTATGATTGACGATGCCATTTGCAATTAACATCTTCCAATAAAGTGATTGCTTTTGCGTCGCCCGGTATAAACCGTTCAAAATTATCGAAATTAATTAGCAAAAAGTAAATTAGGTAGATACTTTGCTACCTATGTAGATATTATTTCACACAATGTACCTGCTGTTCATATATTTATCCATTCGTTCCCGAAGAGAACGGTGCCCTCATAAATTCACTGCCGCTTCCTCTGAAGGCATTTCTCACGGTAGGCACTCGTATTAAAACAAAAATAACAGCATGTTTCAATGCAATAAATACATTCGTACGAACAAAAAGCATCCGCGATCGAGTGGCAACCCTTTACTTGGTTGTGAGAAGTGCTGCTGTTGAAATTGGTATCCGATATCCGAAAACATTATACCATATTTTCATTAATTTCCTTATTTTAAGAATAGGGTTTTTGACAGTATTTAAAATGAAGTGCCAATTATTAGCATCTGTGTTTAGAATGAATATTGGCAGGGGATTTTACTATTTTTACAAAAAAATATTCATAATTTTACTAAAAACCCACGAAAAAGATAATAGTTTTCTTATCTGTTGTCACGTGACCCAAAACGCATCGCTCACGTGTGCGTTACACGGTGCAGTTGTAAGTAATCAATTACGGCGAACATAAGTCCTCTGCGGACAAGTCTCTCGTCTGGCGCTGGCTATTACATATATTGTTTCATAATAACAAAAGAACTTCAATTGAAAACAATTAATACAATATTTCGACAACCTCAGTGGCCGGGTGGTTTGTACGGGTTTAATGGTGTCGCCGACTCGAGAGGTTCCGGATTCGAATTGCAGTGGGGGCAGATGTTTGTGTGATGAATACGAGCATTTTTACTCCAGTCATAGATGTTTGATATGTATTTCTATATAAATATATTTATATATGTATATTCTATCCGTTAGTATTCCATAACACAAGCCTTACAGTGCTTACTTTGGGGCTAGGCTAATTGGTGTGAGTGTTGGAAATATTTATTTCTTTTTGAAAATTTTGTATTACTCTGTAAAAATAAGATACACTAATTAATATTATTTAGAATTCCGGGTGTTATATAAAGACTATTACAACAGTGACTCAGTAAATATGTACAACAATAACAACACAACATTGTTGCGTATCTCCAGGGATCGTATCCGATTTCCTATCCGAAAACCGTTTTCTCTGCAACACTTGTGCTAACACCGCCGGTTGTACTGTACAAACAATACTCGTCGCTAAGATAACGCTTCTGATCGATCCACCAATCACTTCCCCGCCTTTATATCGAAGACCATAAAACTCATAATCGTATATAATATCTACAAACGTACATCTACGCATGTACGTACAGTTACAAATGACATCCGTTTCCTTTATATTGTACACATAAAAGATGCTATAGTCTCAGAGGCTTATCGATCTTGGAGATATACTATAATGTAATGACGTCAAACGTAACAGACGTCGGGCGGCATCGGGCACGCTCAAAAGTAATTCGTATTGCGTTGCCGTACGTTTTAATTCGGCTCGTAACATTTTGACCTACAAATGGAGGTCGGATTAATTTGCAGCAGGGACGTATTTGGATAGCTGGAAATGTGTTTTTCTTTTATATCCGCGTGCGACGTTTGTATGTCACTTAACAGTGTATGTATCATATGGGGGTAGGTATACTAGAATTGTTATGCTTTTCGTACAAACATTAAAAAAAATGAATGATAGGTTTCTCGAGTGCGGGTACGAAGCGACAGGTAAGGTAACCACCTGTCGCCTACGCCTATTAGTAAGTATCTCTATTTTTTATATCTGTTATAAGGAATTGGGTCAGAGTTGGTAATATCTTGCATAATCTCGTAAATGTGGCATACTGCCAACTTTATCAACGAAATATATTGTTTTTAAACTTTCATCGTCACTAACATTATAGCTATTAACGGGATTGTTACCATGTACCTTGTTTTTTATCAGTCTCCGATATTTCAGCACTGTTGCAAGCGCCATGATCACGGAGTAACTGAAATAATTGCGGGTAGATGTTATCGGCAGACATATTGGTCTACCCTCTGACGTCGTCTTTTTATCAACGAAGTACCTAGGTAAACCTTTATGAAAACAGCATCTAGGTATTCTGTAAGCTGCAATTTCACTAACGATCTCATTTATTCGGATTTCTGACAAGTGTCAAATATCTAATACTGGCTGCTTTTACAGACATAGCGACACTTTGCCGTGTAATAGAGTAATGCATATCAAACTAATGTTTAAAATGGGGTAGAGTCTGTGAGGAAAGAGAAGGGGCGTGGTGAAAAACGGAACTAAAATTAAGATTTTTATTTGGCAATCAAGCCCAGCAATCTGTAAAACGTCAAAGTTTTGTATTGATACGGATTTGTTTGTTGTTGTGATTTCTTGCGGTTTTTTGTATTTAATCATGTCTAAAAGGGGTAAAAAATAATAATAATAATACAAATACGGTAGAAAAGCACTACAGCACCCTCCAATCTAAATCCCATTCTCTTTCCGGTCACAGACTCTAGCTGCCGATGTCGGAAGTGAGATTTCATTTTACAGAATTTTCCTGCTGTTAGCAATAACATCTTTAATCGTTGGTTTTCTATTTATCAGGGTTTAGAAAAACTTTCCATTTTATGAAATTTTACAGAGAATAATTAAAATACATATTTTTTTAAGAATATTAATAACTTAATCGATCTATTTACACAAAAGATACAGCTACACTAGTATTAGTTTCATCGGAGAACTTGTACCAACTCTAAGCAAAACCTAAGTACAAAATAAATCGGCAAATCTTTTCTGCTCTACGAGTTAACAGCATAAGTGTGCTATAATAGCCTAAAAATTAACATTAAATAAAAATTGAAATTATCTTAACTTTCAAGCACCAAAGTGGCGTATAAGCAAGCGATTTCACTTTGCCACTGTCGACTTTGTCCACCATCTAGACCAGTGTTTCCTAACCTTTCCAATACTGCTACCCCTGTAACCTATTAGGGAAACAGATTTTTACCCCGACTTTAAAATGTTATCATCAGTCCGCTACATCTTCGTCTCTACTAATGTCATTATCAGGAGATAATCTCGCCCAGCTTCCCACACTCAGCAGCCCACGGGCTCACTAGCAAGAAGTAGCGCATGCTCTGCTAAGTAGTATTATTTAGATTTGACCAAATAATTAGGTTCTTTGTTACCCCCGAAGTATGGCTGATTTACCCCCGGAGGGGTAATTACCCCCAGGTTCGGAACCCAGGATCTTGACGATTGACGTTCTAGAACCAAGCTATAAGCGCGTTCCTCTTTCTGCCGTTTGCTTTGCCAACAATATCTAGACCGAACTTTCTTCAGCGCTTTTTCCTTTCAGCTATAAAGGCGAGTTACCCTTTTCCTTCAGAACTGGCAACGCATGAGTACCCTTGGTCAGTGCCGTCTTTGACCTATTGGAGGCCCTGAATATATTAGGATAATGGGGCCCCTATGACCCCCGTTTGGTGATCTAACAGGAACTAGGGACTTTGTATTTGTGATCTGAGGTGGGCCCCTATCGATCGCGGGGCCCTGGGCAGTATAAACATAAAAAATATAAATATATGCGTCTAAACTGAATAGGCAATAGGAGAAATAATCGCGAGATTTCTTTACGCACTGTCTCTGTCTAATAGAATAGAATAGGAAGAAACATAGCACGCAGACTTCACTGTGACATGCCGCAGTAGTTAATAGAAATTCTTGGCGCTTTCGCTATGCTGAAATATGTCGCGAGTCTGTTGTATTGTAGATATTTTAGTTGACGAAATCACAAAGGAAATTGTTTTCCCATATTATGCATCGCTTCGGAACACGTAACTCTACGCATTTACGATATAATGTTTGTGCATAAATTCGGAATAATAAAGAAAACAGATAATTTTTAAACATTCTTTGAATATTAAATATAAGATTTAACCTAGGTAAATCAAAATACGTTTCTTGTAAAGACGACAACTAAAATAAATATTTATAGTAGGTATTGAGTTGAAACTATCAAAATTTCAAATAATGAAAATTCCTAATAAAACCACGCGATGTTACTACTCATATTAAAGGATATCCTGTCGTAGTTTTACGATCAAGGATCGATACATGTATGCTTAGCATAAAAATCAATATAATTAAAATATAATTTAACGCTTCATAATCAGTTATAATAAAAATGTATCGTTTCACAATGGGGAAGCAAAACTGACAATCCTCACAGACAGAACGTGTTATTTTGTTGAAAATATATCTAAAAACGATAAAGTATAACCTGAGATTACTTGAAAACCTGTTTTTAGTCTTAACTCTAATTTTTACTGATTAGGTCCGCTTTACCATCCTTTGGCATCCTCGGAACTTCGTCCCGTAATTTACGTGTTTCACATACCAATTGGTAAATTTTTATTCTTAGCGCAAAGATAACAGAATTTTGCAAGAAAAACCAAGCCAAATCGACTTAATCAGAGACGTGGTACCATCTGTAAAAAGCTTAGCGTTTTTTCCCCCATTAAAACCATTGCTAAATGAAACCCTTAATATTTTTGCCATATGAAAAATAAAATCAATTGCGATAAGTGGAATTAGAGATTTATTTGTTCTGTATCAGTACGAGTACGTCCCTGTATTTGTATAAGTAGTTATTTATTAAATAATTACATAGAGACATAGTAGCTGATACTAACAACAAAGCTATTACCTACTTACATTCGACAAAAACATGACTTTTATGTCGTGTCAAATTTTTTATAGGTTAATTATGGAAAATGAGGCATAATTATTTTATTATTTAGGTATACTTATGGAAAACCTTGCTCCACATAAGTTACTAAATTATTACGACAGATAATAATTTCTTTCCTTGGTAAAAAAATACAAAAAACGGTTTATTATTTATCGAACTCCAAACAAATCAAAGCCCGTACTGATTCGTTGTGTTGTGCCATTTAAAATCGATTCATTAAAAAAAAAAACCGGCCAAGTGCGAGTCGGACTCGCGCACCGAGGGTTCCGTACAAACCTGCAAGGTTTACAAAGTTCGTTCATTACGACAATCCTTAGATTTTTTTTTCACGGGTTAAAGGCAATTAGATCTAAGTATTTGATATGAATTTCAACTTGATAGCTCTACGCGTTCATGAGGAAAAAAGTAATAAGTTTATATTTATTAAAAAATATATATTTTGTAATGTAACTAAAAATTTAAGGTTTTCGGAATTTTTCCTTTATGTGTGCTATAAAACGTTGCTTCATGCCAAATTTCAAGATTCTAGGTCGACTGGAAGTACCCTTTAGGTTTTGATTCCCTTGCGAGTACTTGCGAGTTTCAAAATATGCAGCTTAAATTGCTGTTTCTTTTGATTGCGTTGACATAGAAGTTTGATTTTGTTACAGCTTAAAGGTATTATAGACCTGAGTATTTGGTATGAATTTCAATTTAATACCTCTACGCGTTTATGAGGAAATGGGTAGTAAGGTTAAAATTATTAAAAAAAAAATATATTATGTGATGTAACTAAAAATTTATGGTTTTCGTAAATTTTCCTTTATCTATGCTATAAGACGTTGCTTGGTACCAAATTTCAAGATTCTGAGTTCACGGGAAGCACCCTGTAGGTTTTGATTCCCTTGCAAGTGTCGAAAATTTGCGGCATAAACGGCTGTATCTTTTGATTGCGTTGGCTTAGAAGTTTGATTTTTTCACAGCTTCAAGGGATAGTAGACCTGAGTAATTGATATAAATTTCAGCTTCATACCTCCACGCGTTCCTGAGAAAAAGGGTCTTGACAGACGGACGGACGGACAGACGGACAACAAAGTGATCCTATAAGGGTTCCGTTTTTCCTTTTGAGGTACGGAACCCTAAAAATGAAATTTTGCTATTTATAATTTCGGTAATAATTCAAAATATTTATGGATGAGGGACTAAAGTGTCACTGCTACGAGCTACGGCATGTCTTAAACCTTTACTGCGAATTTTTGTGTAATTAGAAAAACAAAATTGTTGTGCTTATTGTAACTTTTTTAATATGGCGATGGCAATTACGCGCAACAGCCTTACAGCTGACAGGATTCAAGTTCCTTGGTGTATTCAGCCCACACACGATGCAGTTGCGGGTCAAGCAAGCCAACATGGCCGCCATTGTACATTGTATGTACTAACACACGAGAACGAGGGAAGAAATTAATTAAAACATACGCTTAATTTATTGACTCGTCGATGAAAACCTATCTCTCCGTGCATTGAGTATTCTATTAGCTTGTTGAAACTAATTAAATTGTGTTTCAATCAGTCACTGCCTATCTGCAGAATTTTAATAAGTAATACGTCATCAGTTAATTGGTAGCTTTTTAAGTGCCTATTTATTAAATTCATACGGTTTATTTTCAATTATAATTATTAAATTTATAATACAGTAGAATCCGTTTAATACGATCACTCTTAATACGATTTCTCGCATAATACCGGCCATACACACTACGAGAAATCGTTACGATTAGACTGTACAGTCCGAACGGTACCGGTGTCGTAGCGTGTATGTTATAAAACTGCACAGTTTCCTATACTAAACGAAATCGTATAAACTGTACCGTTCGAACTGTAAGGTCTAATCGTAACGATTTCTCGTAGTGTGTATGGCGGGTATTAGACGCAATACTTCTAATTGCGTCGTTATAATCACAGCAGTGTGTAGCTTCGTAGCTGTTTTTATACTGCAATGTACTAAAAGTACTAAAAGCAAATATCGCAGAAACGCATGGGTCGATAATATCGGAATTTCTCCTAACTTCAAACAATCCCCTTAAGAATTAAAAAAAATACAAAATCTTGCCTATTTGAATTAGAAGAGAACTTCGCCGCCGATAAAGTTAAGTAATAAATATTGTCGAAGTACGTAGCCTACTTTAGAAGAAACGTTTGTCAAAATTACTTTTGAAAGACTTTACTGCCAATATTGGTACCTAATCCATAGTTGTATATATAGTATATATATAAAACTCAAAAGTGACTGACTGATATAGTGATCTATCAACGCACAGCCTAAACCACTGGACGGATCGGGCTGAAATTTAGCATGCAGGTAGATGTTATGACGTAGGCATCCGCTAAGAAAGGATTTTGAGCAATTCTACCCCGAAGGGGATAAAATAGGGAATGAAAGTTTGTATGAAACTTTGTCAATTTTAAACCGATCGGGCTGAGACTTTGCATGCAGGTATAAGAAGAATCATAGATGAATGTCATTGTATTTAATACAAGCCTGAGAACAAAAACTGTAGTCTACACTTCAGCTCTACACCGAAGCGAAGCGAGGGCGGGCCGCTAGTAGTATATAGTTGTAAAATCGAGTAGTTTAACTTACGCTGGTAAGAAGACATACGAAAATTACACTAATATTATAAAGGCGAAAGTTTGTGAGTGTGTATGTTTGTTACTTCTTCACGTCTAAACGGTTGGAGCGATTATAATAAAATTTGGTATGGAGTTAGCTGACACCTTGGATTAACACATAGGCTACGTTTTACTGCGGAAAATATCCTTTAAAAACCGCGGGTAGCACCGTGGGGCACAGCTAGTAATATATATTTATGACAGAATTTTACTTAACCACATTAAACATGTATATAAGTATATTTTATGACCCTAAAAGTACATATATTTATACTTGTCGTAAAATTTATGAAGGTACCTAATAATTCAAAGTCTTTTTATATACCTCCATGCCAACAGTATAAAGTTTATTTGCGAGACGCTTCCAAAGAAAAGGTAATTTGTTTTTCCGAGAAGTTTTCCTAAATTTAATCTACCTTAATTAGATGTTATGGCTAACGCCAAGGTCCCACCGCCGATGAACGAGAAGCGAGTAGAGCTAGAAACTAGAAACTAGTTTGCGAGCAGCGGGAAGCGAGTGTGTAGTTCCGATAGTTTTATCGCTGAGCTAAAAGCGAGTGTGCGAGTACGACGGGCGATTAGTTCTGAGCGAAATTGCACGTTCGCTCCTTCTCATCGCTGAGTGAATATTATCTTTGATAGCTCTTGTTGCTCAGCGACAAACTAGTGGAACGAGTTCTCGCCGGCAGTGTGAACAGTCAGCGATCAACGATAAATATATGCATCTCTTTTGTTTACACGTAATGTATATCTATTGTTAGTTTCTTAAGCGAGAAAATAGCCGATAGTTAGTCGCCTTCTTCCCGGGGTGGACCACTGCCTAAGCCTAAAGTATGATATACACTAAGAACTTTGTATATAATTACTGTAGGAATACTTTACTGTAACGTATTCCTCAATTAGCCTCAAATCCCTTAGAATTTCACGCGAATCTTGGGTAGGTACCTACTCACTTGTACTTAATCATAAAAATAATTCAATTCAATTTAATTCCATTCAATTCAATAATAATAGATTAATGAATAATAATAGATTAATGAATAATAATAGAGCAAAACTCAACAAAAAATCAAATTCCAAAAACAAAAAAAATAAAATTAGGTACATATATTGAAAGGATCGCCAACTTTTTGGAAAAGTGACGCAATTTCACTCCCGCACACACAACTACCGATTTCTCAGTAGGTCGTACAACCGAAGCCAGGTTGGTAAACGTAGATTTTAATTATCGTCTTTTATTTCTTATTAATAAGAATGCAAGCGTATATAGTAATGTCGCTAAAATAAAATCTTCTAGACCCTTTGTTAAAATGTTAAAAAAGTATTATTTAGAAAATCAGGCTGGCTGTTTGGCGTGACTGGCTGTGGAGCGACTCTGCAGCACAGATAAATCTTTAAGGTTTCTGTGCTGTAATGCTGTTTTTATTGTATGCAAATAAATTGAATTGAATTGAAAATTACTTAGACTCTACTTATCTCAAGCCAAACTTCGGAAAACTCGGAATAAACTCCAAATAAGAAGGATAGGTGCATTTATCCAAGGCTTCTAATTAGAAAAGCGACATCTTTCCCGAGCCGTGTCGTCTGACAAACTTTCGTAAGTTGAATTAAAAAAATACATAAAGAATCTTTACAAACCTACTTGTAATGGCAAATTCGTCCCGTAAACTTTTGGCACGAATTAAACACAGAATTTTACTTTGATTATTATTAATGTATTCAAGAAAAGCTTTGAATGCGCTGTTGTTTTTTACGACGCAGATTGACTATGTATTTAAGTACCCTACCTACGGATAAGGTTAAATTATTTCAGAAACTATAGGCATATTTCCTAGCCCAGTTAACGGCGAAGCGTCATTAATTGATTTTTAAGTATAAGTTTTTGTTGTCACGTTGTCTTTGTCATGACGATAGACGAAGACCGCGTTGAAATGAAATGAAACTTTATTTGGATGAACAATAGTTTGTCAAAGTTGTTTCTGAATTTAAATCAGTCATATTTGCTAGAATTTTAACTATAGTCACATTTAACTAGGTATGTATCACACAATGCGTGCTAAGTCAACATTTGATTGAATTATTGCATTGAGTAATTAATTTTACTTCGATTATTTTAGAACAATTTCTTAAATTTACTCTGCTGCAATTTGAATACGCTTGAACTCATCACTCAATTTAACTATAGGCTCATTTACTCATACCAAATATACTGACATTAAAAAATTGCGATAAATCTTGATGTCGAAAAAGCACTCGCAATTCACTCAAACATTGAAATAAATAAAGAAAACGATTCGTTGAAGTTGAAGAAAACGATTGAAATAAATAAAGAAAACGTACGATTTCGCAACATTGTCACGAGATCTCGCCAGAATCAGACGATAATGTTTACAACGTAGAGGGGTGAGGTGGCACGCATGGGGTGTTTCTGGGTCAGGGGGGCAGGGTGTAACGCTGTGACCCCACCCCAATCCACACACCCACCCCACCCGGCGGGTGGTGCGTACGAATCAGAACGCCGAGTATTTTTTTTTCTCGCCGTTGTAACTGCTCCTGAGCTAATTAGGCTTTTCGCAAAAAAAGTTGGCTATTTTTTTTGGAGTGGATGTTTCGTGTGCCAGCCTTTGCGCCGCGCTCTTTTTTTAATGAAAAGAACGAGTGTAACTTCCTGTGTGCGAACTGTAAAAGTGAAAAAAAATACAATTTACCATACGTTTTTTTTAAAATGCTTTTGTTTTAAATAAATATTTTTTAAGTTAATTAATTTAGATAATGTTTTCAGGTCTAACCATAAGGGTTTAAGATTGCGGAATCTCATCTGAAACCTGGACAGAGTGAATCTTATTTTCAAGTAAATATTTTTTTATACTTCATTTCGTCTTTGTTGATGTGTCTGTCTGTCAGGGAACGAAAAGCGAGTGGAGGTGCTGTTTTCCATTAAGCTTATCTATTATTAGTACATAATTCATCAAAAATGAAAGTATTTAAAAGCTTTTCATCGTAAGCGTTTTTTTTAATAAAAGGTTCTTAACTATTATTTATTACGTTGGTTAGGTAAATCATATAAACATTGACTTCATTTTACCCAAAAAATTATAATATACTTAGGTACCTATTAAAGTTAAAGAGCTCAACTACCATAAGGTTTTAAAGTGAAGTGAATACTTTTATGGACAAAATGATGTAGTAGTACCTTGTACGTAAATACCCTTAATAACGAAATTTTATGAGTGTCCTTAATAAATTGTCTACGTGTACCTATTCCAAATATAAAACCTACACAGACATCTTTTTAAAAATTATTAGAAGTAAAAAAAGACAGCTAAGTGCGAGTCGGACTTGCCCACGGAGGGTTTCGCCAAAAGACAATGTTAAAATTGGCCTAAGAACCAACACCAATTTGGCATTTATGATAATTCTTAGTATATTTTTTGCGATAATTATCAGTATTTAGATTGTGACGGACACTTCCAGTTAAGTAAGCTAAATTAAAAAGTTAAAAAATAATCTGAGACAATAAATACCATTTTATGTGTATAATCTATGGCAGCGCTGCAAACAAAACACTCTTTCTTCCTAATGCCGGCACTTCACTTGGTTATTCGTATTTGCTATTTTAAAACATGACATCAGTCTGTCCTTTTCATTCCTTATTAAGCATGACAAGGACAAATTGTTGTCAAGTGAAGGGCCGGAATAAAACTCGATACTCGGTGGTTGTGGTGCATGCAGTTTGCATTCGTAGTAATCTGTGGCATTCGTGCATTCCAAAGAGTAGTTTAAATACCGGAAAGTGCATTCTCGTTTCGGATTACCTGTTGTGTGTGTATATTTGCGATTGTTTTTCCCTATTTCGGCTATCTAATATGCCATCGATGTTACCAAAGAGCAGAGCCCTTATTACCAAGTGCTAGTGAACCTGTGCCACAACATCCTGAGAGGATCATACTGCCAAATTATTCAAGAACATCTGATACACATTCACGCGGCATATTTACACAATATACATGTGATATACAAATAAATACAATAAACAATATGATACAATTGTGTGAAAAATAGTCAATAAATAAGAAGCAAAACTACAGTTTTTATTTTATTGATGATTCCTACCTTACCAAGTTTTTCCTAATAGTTATTCTTTAAAATCGCACCGAATAAAATGAATTAGTTGTAATAATAATTCACTTCATACTGAGTTCATACTAAATTCATAGGTTGATGTTGACCTATGTTTCATTGAATATTAAACATAACCTCAAAAAATTTTTAGTTTTCCTAATAATTTAAGTTCTCAGAAGTGTCCGTCAATAATCTTTGTTTTTACAGTCATTTACTTACGATTTTGAACCTAGAAAATAATAGTTCATGATTGTTGGTTCTTAGGCTAACTATGTATGGACGCTGAACAATGTCCTTTGTAGGTACGCAACTTAAGCGCCAGTATCTTTTTTTACATGTACTTAGAAGTGATCACAGATTCAAGGGACCGTAGACTTAAATAAGTATATGTTTTCAATTTTGAATCCATCAATACCTCCACGCGTTCCCGAGAAACAGACAGACAGAAGATAAACGGCCGTATATTTTTTTTCCTGTTACCTTAGAAGTTTGATCGTTTCACAGCTTCAAGGGGCTTTAGACTTCAAAATTTCCACCTTTTGACGTACAGAACCCTAAAAAAACAAACAGAGATTCCAAACAAATTGAGAACCTTCTCCATTCTCAACCAAGCTCAGCTTGGGAACCCATTATACAGGAGATAAAATCCCAACCCCGAGCACACACTGCAAGACCAGCAGATACTATTAGTTCTTTTTGATTGCATTATTTAACATCGAGTAAGAAGGAGATAGAAAGCCTCTCTTGAGCTTGTTTCGCCGGTTCTTCTCAGAAAGGTCTCCCAATTTTGGAACCGGTGGTAGTTTACTACCGTAAACTTAGGTCAAAGGTTAGGGTCAAATAAATAAATTCAAAATTACAAAAAAGATTTTTAAATAAAGTACTTTATTAACAAAATTAAGTAATAAATTCATACATAGACAATAAAACTTTAAAAATCGAACAATGAAATAACCGAACGCTCAATAAAAGTCTTTTGAAGGTAGCTCGACAAAATTAAATGAAAAATTGATTCTGACGACAATAAATAATATTTGTTTCTTAGGTTTTCACGCACATCACTCATTAAATAAAACTAGTTTTTACGGGTTAATGCACGAAACTTTATTTATTTATTGACGTTTCGTAGCTTTTACAGGCTTCGTCGTCAGAATAAAAATAAAAGAAGGTAGCTCGACAAATTAAATAAAAGTTTTATTCTGACGACGAAGCCTGTAAAGGCAACGAAACGTCAATAAATAAATAAAGTTTCGTGCATTAACCCGTGAAAACTAGTTTTATTCAATGAGTGATGTGCGTGAAAACCTAAGAAACAAATCTGTATACATAAAGACAAATTTTGTATAGCTACTTAAGTTTACACGACCAATATAGTAAAACTAATCCTTAAGCAAACTGTTGAATTACTCGGAGCCACTCAGAAAGTGTTTGTGGGTTAATTTCATCGGTTATTGCGCCACTGACAGCCGACAAAGGCCTTTGAAGACTGGGTTCATTAACACCTAGCCCTACACTTGCGCAGGTCAGTACCACTCCACCAACAAACGTGAACTCTCTTTTAATAAACTTTAAGGTTCATTTGTAAATCTTATTTACTCGTAGTTTTGCCGTTAGGCGTAATGATGATATTATCTGTTTCTTTATTCAGATCTTAAGATAGAAGATGCCCTTTTAAAATAAATCCTCTAGTCTGATTGGTTATAGTATCTTCTCTGTTTTTGATTGCCAAAAACATGTTCTTCATACTAAAGCATTGAGATTATATCTAAAGAAAATTTTACTAGAAAAAAAAATCCACGCGGACCAAGCAGCGGACGGGACTCGAACCCGCATCCTTCGCTATCACTGACCATTATGCTACCACGGCCCTATTAGCCGCGTCGAAATTTTCCTAGCCTTAAGCTGCAAGGCAGCGCCATCTCATCCGGGTTCGAGTCCCGTCCGCTGCCTGGTCCGCGTGGATTTCTCTAGTAAACTTTTCTTTAGATTTAAACATCTAGCAGTTAAATGCTTAAAAAATAAATAAAATCATAATTGAGATTATAGTTATGAATATGTAACTATAATCTCAAGAAGATGCTCTGTTAAAATAAATCCTCTAGTCTGATTGCTTATAGTATCTTCTCTGTTTTTGACTGCCAAAAAACATGTTCTTCATACTAAAGCATTAAAATTATAGTTATATATTCCGTCCCGTCTGCTGTCTGGTCCGCTTAGAATTTTTACTAGTAAAATTTTCTTTAGAATAGGGTATTTGACAAGTTTTAGAAAACGATATCTCACGTTATTGACTAATGTTCACGGAGTCCGTAAAAATTGGATGATCATCATTCTGTTGCGTATTTCAGTAAAAATAACCAAATCAAAAACTCCATTTTCAAGTTGCCGCGTAAACGTTTCTCTGGACAATATGGCGTCTTACTAGTGTGTGACGTCACACGACTGTTATTAAAACGTCAAACGATACAATGTAATGTCACTTTAACCGGAAGTTTACTTGCGTGTTACGTCATTTAAGGTTCGGCCAATCCCAAGCGTTTTGGGTCACGTGACAATAGATAAGAAAACTATTATCTTTTTCGTGGGTTTTCAGTAAAATTATGAATATTATTTTTGTAAAAATAGTAAAAACCCCTGCCAATATTCATTCTAAACACAAATGCTAACAATTGGCACTTTATTTTTAATACTGTCAAATACCCTATTAAAGCTATTTGATGTTTTCCGATGTTTATTTGACAGGTATTTAATCTGCTACGTCAAAAAGTGCCTAAAAAGTTTTATATGTCCCATACAAACCTATACAAACCGCCGACGCCTCTTAAATTATCATTCGCTGTAATAATATGAACACTGCAGTTAATAAACCATGCAATAATGCAAAACTGTAAGTAGATGATCGGGGCGGGCAGGTCATCTGACCAATTGGAATCAATTAACTGTGACCGCGGCGCATGGTCATTGGTCAAATATCGGTAGGTATATGTAGGCACTAAACTTACGAGAACCACGCACATACGAGTAGTAACGTAATGTCACATTGAACTGACCTACATTTAGGGTTGCCAGATGCTGGCTTATCAATTCTGGGTCATTTGCACCACCTCCCCCCTGAAAATAATAAAGCATCTAATCAAACCCCCCATCACACCCCCCCCCCCCCCCCCAGAATTAAAATATCAAGCAGGTGTTATTCGTTTATTTTGTTACGAAACTAGCACATTATCGGAATCCGGGACAATAAGGTCTATAATTACTAGTGATGGGCCGACTAGCCGCCGACTAGTCGGGCAAGACGACTATTCGGTGTCGTTTGTAGTCGGCGGTTAGTCGGCGACTATTCGGCAAAACATGCCGATCATAATCAGCATAAACAAATAAAAAAAAGTTAACAATTTATGCTTGTTTTTTAATTTATTATCGGCAAATTGAAAACCGATTAGTCGGCTGGTCGTTTAGTTGACAAATACCATAGTCGGCCCTTCTCTGCTAAGGGGCCGTTCAAGTATTACGTAAGCAGATTTATTACAATTATTTACCCCCTCCTCCCCCTCGTCAGCAAAAGTAAGCAAAGCTCTTACCCCTCCCCCCCATACTTACGTAAACGTTGGTACCTATATGCATTTTTCCTTTAATGTATTCTGTTTTTTTATTGATTCATGACCTTTCATGAGCTTCATGAGCAGCAGTACTTAAAAAGGCTTAATCGATGATGCTGACGTAATCACCATCTCTACCCCCCACCCCCCCATGTCATCAAAAATAAGCAAAGCAAAGACCCCCCTGCCCCCCTATAGTGCTTACGTAATACTTAAACAGCCCCTAATTACTGGACACGGGAAAAGACGCAAAATTCCGGGACAATCCCGGATTTTCCGGCCATCTGGCTAGCCTACCTACATCACTGCTTGTTGAGTAGTCACCCTATCTCGTTTCTTTATAGACTAATGGCTCAATTACACTTGGTCTTTAGCCCGTTTTCGGGTGCACGAAAGACATTACTCGAATTCGGGAACCCGAAGCAATATTTACACTGGAATAACGGGTAACCAAAACGAAAACTACCCGAATACTCGGGTGTACTCAACTCCATTCATTTACACTTATTCGTTTAAGCCAGAAACATATTAACGTGTCGTGTCGTGTCGTGTCGTGGCGCGCCAGAAGCACATCGGTTTCATACATTTACTATGGTTAGAGACATATTTACGTATCGTGGCGTGTCGACGCTTTAACCTCTCTATCTCTCTCTAACCCATAATAAATGTATAAAACCGATGCGCCACGTCACGCCACGACACGTTAATATGTTTCTGGCTTTACCCGAATTCCATTGGCACTCGTATCGGGCTAAAGACCGAGTGTAATCGCGCTATTAGATTGTTCTTGGTTATTGTTCTTGGTCGTAATGTCTTCCGTGAAAAAAAGAAAGAAAAATATTTTTATTTGAGACAAAACACAACGCTGCACCAGCTATCTTTATTATATCAGCTAGCTATATTTGACGACCTCCGTGGCCGAGTGGTTTGTACGCCGGGTTTCATGGTGTCGCCGTCTCGAGAGGTCCCGGGTTTGAATCCCGATGGGGGCAGATGTTTGTGTGATGAATGCGAGCATTTGTACTCCAGTCATGGATGTTTATGTACAGTATATGTATTCTATCCGTTACCCTAGCATCCCATAACACAAGCCTTACTGTGCTTACTTTGGGGCTAGGCTAATTGGTGTGAATGTTGGAAATATTTATTTATTTATTTAATACAAATCAGATAACGTTATTTTACAATGGCGCCCGACCCTGAAGTCAATCGACAACAGCCCGGTGAAGTGAAGGAAGAATTAATTAAGTTATATTTAATCTAGAAACGTCGATCGTGGCTTGGTAAAGGCCGAGATATCAATAAATTACAAACTTTTGATATTTAATTAATATAAAATTGACGACCTCCGTGGCCGAGTGGTTTATACGCCGGGTTTCATGGCGTCGCCGACTCGAGAGGTCCCGGGTTCGAATCCCGGTGGGGGCAGATGTTTGTGTGATGAATACGAGCATTTGTACTCATCACACAAACATTCATGGCATGGATGTTTAATATGTATTTCATATAAATATACTTATATATGTACAATATATGTATTCTATCCGTTACCCTAGTATCCCATAACACAAGCCTTTACAGTGCTTACTTTGGGGCTAGGCTAATTGGTGTGTGCTGGATTTAAAAAAAAAAAAAAAAACAGAGTCCCTAGCCGCGTCTGAATATAATGTTTGTTCTCTATAATCCCGAAAACTGTTTACATGCTAATTTTACGAAAGATTCACCATCAGTTTTTGATGACGTAGCTGTTGTTTTTATTATTTTTTAAGCATTTAACTGGTAGATGTTTAAATCTAAAGCTAGTTTTTAATAGAAAAAAAAATACACGCGGACCAGGCAGCAGACGGGACTCTAATAATACACTAGCTATCGCCTGCTACTATGTCCGCTTTATCTTTAGTTTTTTTGGAAACCCATGGGATCTTGATTTTTTCCGGGGTTAATAGTATCTTGTCTCAATCCAGCTAATAAACAATATAAAACATACAAACTTTCACATTTATAATATTAGTTAGGATAGTCATAAATGAATATATCTATAAAAATATAAGTTATTTACGGGATTGTTACCATGTACCTTGCTTTTAGTGAGTTTCCGATATTTCGGCACTGTTGCAAGCGCCATGATCGCGGAGTAACTGTCTAACTAATCCCGTAAATAACTTATATTACCTACTTTAATGTTAGTGACTATGAAAGTTTAAAACAGAATATATTATTATCTATGTTACACGTTTTATATGTGACAAGAATATATTTTATAACATTATGACATCAAAATATGCTTTTCAGATGCAGGACCAGACTAATTAGGTATAATTAACCCAGCCTGTAAATTTTTTGACCCACTTTTCTAATTAATTGAATCAAATGGAAAAGCTAGATATGTAAAAGAACATGCAAAAGTTAATTAAATAACAAGCCAAATCTTTTCTCATTATTATCTGCGCAAGAAAGTACGCATCTGTCGCATAATATATTTGTACCAGTGTACCTTTTTCGTTCTCTATTCAGCATTGCAGTCGCCATCTATACGTGTTAATTAGGTGTTTACTAAAATAGGTACTAATTTTATTTACTAACAATAATGTTCTATATCTGTATATATGTTAGACTATAAGGTATTTATCTATGGGCCTATGTAGCCTGATCATAAATAAATAAAATAAAAAATTGAATCAAAATTATAAAAATAAGAAACTAATACTAATAGAATATATAGGTGTATATTGTATAAACAGGGCAGTGGCTAGGTCTCACAATACCTCCCAGCGGCGCTTTGACTTTATTATGACATTAGCGTGACATGCCGCTGAACTAATAGACTTACAATCCAACAATTAGGGTGCCCACGATACAGGTTTCTCCTAGGGTGGAACCCACAGTCAAAGCTACGGTATTAATACGTTTACAACTTATTGGAAATAAAATTACTATTATTATTACTAATAGACTTTCAATCCCGCACATAGGATTCTAGTTAGGTACATATAACTTTCTAAACTACTAGCTACAAAGTTGTAGGTAGGTAGGTATTTTCAATAAAGCCCCGTTGTTTGATACCTCTTCGTCGTCCGTCGTCCTACCGTCGTTTCAGCTGAGACGACCGTCGCATCAACTGAGACGACACTTCGCATCAACTGAAACGACCGTCGCATCAACTGATACGACTACTTTCTCACACCACATCGCAACTTGCGAGGGTAAATCAATCAAAATGTGTCTTTATCATAATCAATAGAGCATTTCTTGTGTGTTCTGCACTCATACGTCGGTTTCTATCGCGATCCGCGTCTCATATGCAGGCGGTGGTTGACAGCTAGGGTGGGGTGGCACTGACAGAGTGTATCTACTTAACAAGAAATGGATTTATCACATTTTCTTTATTTCTGCGCATCTTTGTTAATGTGAAAACTATATAGAAAACTATGCAACATGATGAAATCGTTAAAGTTATTTTCAAGATATGGCGTGCCCAAGTAATTTTTTATATTAGAATTTAGAAGTATAACTATTATTTTTTTGTTTCCTAATACTTTAGAGGAGGGTCCTACGGAAAAAAAGTTTTAAATTAAAGAAAACTTAACTTGCAACTGAGGTGGCGCTGCAGATGGGTATTATATTTTTATTTTTTTATTTTTACCAGGAAGAAGAACGTCTTACACCCGAAAGACATTGCACTAGTTTATACTTAATTGAGGAGTTAGCGTTGATCCTGAAATTATCCTCGCTGTCTGCCAGGTCGCAGCTTTAGAAATCCCGGCTGCCATCATTGCGTGTTACGGGTTTTCACATTCGGTAGAATAATTTATCAAAAGTGGGTCAAGTGCGCGTGCGTTGATCTCGCATCCGCTGACTGCACGCGCTCACTCGCACGCACCAAACAAGTCACAATATTTGTATGTAACAATACATACTTGTACTCGAAAAAAGGCTTTTATTACTTCGTTTTTTGACTACCTACAATTATTATCATCATCATCATCAGCCTATTAATGTCCCCACTGCTGGGATACAGGCCTTCCCTATGGATGGAACAGGGAGATTGGACCATGACCCACCACGCGGGCCCAGTGCGGATTGGCGGTCAACATTTTAATGTAAAAGTTTCTAAATACGAATATTTGTTACCTTGCCGTATGACAGTGCAATAGTTAAGCCATACTCAAGGGCCGATTTGAGACGGTATTTAAGCCCCCCAGACGGTATTAGAGCTCTTTGTCAATTACTGTGCACGTTTCCAGTGACTACTAGCAATGCCGAGCGATCTTTCTCTACCTTACGCCGATTAAAATCATATATTCGCAACAGGATGACAGAAGAGCGTTTAAATGGATTGGCTTTAATGCATATTGCGGCACGTTACAGCAAAAACTGACGCTAGCGAAGTACTGGATATCTTTAGCAGGAAACATAAAAGAAAACTGTCTTTATATAACATTGATGACTTCATAAACCTTATTTGTTTGTTAGGTTTTCACGCACATCACTCTTTAACTCATTAATTTACGGTAGTTAGGGTCAAATAAATAAACTAAAAATTACAAAAGAGAATTTTAAATAAAATACTTTATTAAGTAAATTAAATAATAAATTCATACATAGACAATAAAACTTTAAATCGAACAATGAAATAACCGAACGCTCAATAAAAGTCTTTCGAAGGTAGCTCGACAAATTATATAAAAGTTTGAATCCGACGACGCTTGTAAAGGCTACGAAACGTCAATAAATAAATAAAGTTTCGTGCATTAACCCGTAAAAACTAGTTTTATTCATAAACCTTTCTATACATGAAATAAGATAGGTACTGTTTTAGAAGAAATTCGGACTCGTAGTTCGTATTGTTCGTTTAGTGCACCCGCTCGTATAGCGAAGGATGTGTGGACGTACATAAATTGAACGGCGAAAGTAATCTTTGAGCCAGCAAGCTCTTTTATATGTCTGGGAAAGGTGTGACGCCTAACCCAACTTAAACGAGAGTTACATACAAACAAAATTATGTAAGGACTCCTTCCTGCTCTTTTGGCCTAACTCGAGGGCTCGGAAGAATGAGTACTTGACACCGATACGTTTACTGGGGCCCGATGTACCCAGACTGTGCTGTGGACTGCAGAGAGCAATACGGCCGACGCGGCCAGAAGGAGAGCAGGCATAAAAAAATAAAAAACAATATCGTTTATTCAGTCTAGGCTGTTACAAGCACTTGTGAATGTCGAAAAGCTACGCCATCGGTTCGCAAATCTACGGCGGGAGACCTTGTACTGAGAAGAACCGACAAGAAACTCAGCAAGGGCTGCTTTTTCCTCCCTGTTTTATTTCATACAGTGTCGTCCAATTGAAAGTTGACATCAAACTTGCAAACATGTGTTGAGGTCAACTTCCATTACATAATGTCAAATATGTAACAATAGACAATCAACGAATTTACTAAAAATAAGTGCAAAGAAAAGTCCCAAAATAGCAAGAAACAATTTTCGAAACAAAATGAACAAGTGTATGAAAGGGATTAAGTGCAAGGTTCTCTTCAAAACTCTTTCTAAGGCTGGAAGCCTTAGTTTTAATATAACTTTTCAAAAATTATCTACAGGTAAAATTACAACCAGGCTGTTTTATCATTCAAAATTTACGGTAGTTAGGGTCAAATAAATAAATATAAATTCAAAATTACAAAAAAGAATTTTAAATAAAATACTTTATTAAGTAAATTAAATAATAAATTCATACGTAGACAATAAAACTTTAAAAATCGAACAATGAAATAACCGAACGCTCAATAAAAGTCTTTCGAAGGTAGCTCGACAAATTAAATAAAAGTTTGATTCTGACAACGTAGCCTGTAAAGGCTACGAAACGTCAATAAATAAATAAAGTTTCGTGCATTAACCCGTAAAAACTAGTTTTATTCAAATATTGATTGACAGTATAATACCCTTTCTTCATACACACCTTTCCCCTCTGTCGAATTGGACACACAACCGATATATGTGTGCAGGTTTTGGCAATGTATTGTGACATTGTTTTTGTGTAAGTGCCGTTATTTGATAGATACAGGTGACAGATTTTAATATGATTCTCTAAAACTAAACTTAAATTTGACAATAGTGTATCCTTGTCATTCTCCATACAGAATAAGAGGGAGAGACCAATGTTAAATTTAGTTACCACTGTTTGTTTTTTACGCAGGTTTTAGGTACATTTAACTGCATTTGTGTGCATAATTTCACCTCCCTCAAATAATTGCAGAAATTAGAATGATTTGATTGGTATGATGTCGTTATGGCTACCCTTCCGTGTTGCTCTACGGTGGACGGTGTGGCAGAACCCGATGAAATGCAGGCCTTGCTACTACGCCAAGACTGCTAGTTCCTAGAAACACTATATTTTAATACAATAAATATGTACCGTTGAACTTAAGCAACTTTCGCAGTGGTCGGTCGTTGGATGGGTGACCAAAAATTAGCTCCTCCGTGCTACGGAAGGCGCGCTAAGCCGTTGGTCCCGGGTGCATCTGCAATCATTAGCACCCACCAATCCGCACTGGGCCCGCGTGGTGGGTCATGGCCCAATCTCCCTATTCCATCCATAGGGAAGGCCTGTGCCCAAGCAGTGGGAACATTAATAGACTGATGATGATGATGATGAAATATGTACACTAATTAATATATCTAATATTATGAAAAATGCGAAAGTTTGTATGGAATTTTGTAACTCTTTCAGGATGAATAAGCTGAGCGAGTTTGGATGAAATATTGCATATACAGTTAATGAGTTTATCACCTAAATTAACAGATAAGTGTGATACTTTTATCCTGGGAAAAATTTAAGGTTTAAATCTTAAGAAAAGTTTACTAGAAAAAAATCCACGCGGACCAGGCAGCGGACGGGACTCGAACCCGCATCCTTCGCTATCCGGGCGAATGCACTGACCATTATGCTACCACGGCCCTATTAGCCGCGTCGAAATTTTCCTAGCCTTAAGCTGCAAGGCAGCGCCATCTCTTCGCATTGTAGGTAACCCACAATGTCAAATGAATACTTTTTCAAGTATTAAACATTTGAAAGAAGAAATAGCAATTATAGTTATGATTTTATTTATATATTTTCTTCTTCTTTTCTTGTAAACTTTTCTTTAGATTTAAACATCTAGCAGTTAAATGCTTAAAAAAATAAATAAAATCATAAATTTAAGGTTCTTTTGGGATTATCAAGAAACTAATTATAATGCGGACGAAGTTGCGAGGGGTAGCTAGTAAAATATAAATACTGCAATTAAAAAAAAACAGTTCAACTTTTAATTATACTTCAGTACTTTAGGTAAATATTTATAACATTCTGTAGTAATAAATTTAGCATGGCTTCACGGTGACTGGGTTTGCGGATATAATATGATTAATTTTAAATCGTGCCTCTCTACATGTACCTTAATTAAATTACTGTCTAGGGTTCCAGTTAGGTATGTAGTGCTGTTGCCAACAGCAAACATTTTATACCAATCATCTATCATGACATTAATTTTGTTTAACGTTGTTGAAATCAATTTGCATAGTAACGACATTTTTATTGGTTTGAATGTTTTATTACATCAAAAACTTCGTTTTCATTATTAGAATGAGGATTACTATTAGAAATGCTATACCTGTCTCATTATGATGAATATTAGAGAATGATAATAATAGTTTAAGCTAAGTAATGAAGCGGAAACCCAGGGGAAAATCTAATAAACGGAACCTACGGAAAATCTAATAAAAAAGGGTTTGCAAAAATTCATTCGTCTGCATCCCGCCTAAAATTCCTTATATTTCTGTTCCGTCTCGTGAAGCCTTGTGAATGGGTACAATTTGAGTCTGACAGCACCTTTCTTTATAAAAAGCAATAGTCCTACTATAAGGCAGCCATGCTATCGATTTAATAGAAAATTCGATGTAGCGATACGATTTATAATTTGACTTAGTTTTCCAATGATATTAAATACCCTAGATACACCAACACGAACAAACTCGTGCCCGAAACTTGTCCAAAAGGTACATTGGATGATCCACAGAGCTCCGTAAGATGATCGCGTAGTCAAAAACAATATAAGGCATTATTTAAACATTGAAAGTCACCTATAATTCATACTGTATAAGGTCTTAATTAAAACGCATGCGTCAAAGAGTTACGACAGTTTGAAATACAAATTCGTATTTTACGCCTTATTTGCTATATGCGGAAATTATAGACCTTATTTCTTTGATGTTACGCGCAATTCTGAAGGCGCTGTTATAGTATATACTTACGGAGCAATAAAGTAGATACGGATTCTATTACATCAGTTTATAGTAAATATTAGAAAAAAATTTGCTTCAAATGCGTTAAATTATCAAACTTTCATTAGATACCGGTCGAAAAAACGACAGTTTACATACTATAAGTATTTTTTTCGCATTTTTTCACGGAGTTCTGCGGCAACTTGACTTTTCAATGGTCCGCGCGTGACTGTGAACCAAGAAGTGCTTGAGTGGAGTTGAAGCACTTCTTGATTGGGACACATTTTGAGCGGGCGTGGTGTATCTAGGGTATTTAATATCGTTGTAGTTTTCATACAAAATTTGACGATGTGGATACGAATACGGATCTGTCAAAGTTCGTGCTTGAAGTAGGTACTTCTCTTATCGGGAGGTGGGGGGAGTAGTCCTCCATAACCTTGTCGCCTTACCCAGTGGCGGAGTATGCGTCAGGCATTTCACCGGGGAAAAAAATAAAGGTACTGCTCTTATCGATAACACGGCAGAACGTGTTCACTGACTTGTCGTCCCTCCGATTCCGTCGGCCTAGGCACGTCTTAGAGTACCCCGACGACGAAATCACCCGCGCCAAGTCCTCCCACACAGGCCACAAACACTACACAACTAGCATACTTGCACACTAGCTTATCATTTGGCAGACACCGCACCCGTAGGACAAGAGTGCGAAGACCCGGAAACACGACACACTATACCAGGTACATGTACATACCTGGGCGTTTTTCCCCACCCCCCACGACAACGGCTAACTAGAGTCGCGGTCCGAGTCTTAGAGACGCCCTCTAGTTGAGCCGACCCCGTCAGGTTCGAGTGATCTAGAGGCTCCAGACGGAGAGGAGACTCCCCCGTGTGGAGATGCCATCCGCCTGGAATACCTCTAGAGGCAATCGCCAATTCTCGGCTTGAGGTCCCCTTAGGATCTCGCCGTCTCCAAACCCGGTGATGCTGTAAAGGTCATCTGCGACCAACAGCATACACACTCACAGAAAAAAAAACTGACTTGTCGTCAACTGTACGTAGTACGTACACAAATTTACAATCAGTCGCCATGTGATAGGTGCCTACCTACATGAATATATTACACATTCATTACATGAATAAGCCATGTGCTAGATCATTATCAGTGACAATTAAACTGTAATGTTAGTACAGTAATTACACCAAAGATTGATTGAAGAAAATTACCGCGATGTATATCTGGCAAATTAATAAAATCCGGCCAAGTGCGAATCGGACTCGCATACAAGCGTAACGTACCATTGTACAAAAATTATCTCTAGGTTCAGCTACAAACGCCAAAAGGGTCACGTTTCTTGTATGGCAACCCTTTAATTACATAATGTTGTCGATTCTGGCATTGAGCTCTTAACTCAAAACTTAATTTAACATCTGCTGTCTCTTCCTTTCATTCTGTATAGAGTATGACAAGGATACACTGTTGTTTTAGAGAATTTTAGTTTTAGAGAATCAAACCAGAATCGACACCACTGTGTGGAAATTTCAACAGTGGTGTCGATTCTGGCACGATTCTCTAAATCTAAACTTAAATTTGACAACAGTTATCCTTGTCATTCTCTATACAGAATGAAAAGGAGAGACTGATGTTAAATTTAGTTTTAAGTTTAGAGAATCACGCCAGAATTGACACCAGTAATAGGTATTTAGCTACGTATATTCATGAGATACATAGACGTACGGAAAAATAGAGGGACAGATTCTTAGTAATAGAATAAGGTTCCGTTGTCCCCTTAGCTGACGAATGCCGATCCCTGAAGTTACGTTACTCAGACAGGAAGATGATTAAAACTTAATTGACTATATCTAGGTATCTTATTACCAAGGACTTCAGTACTTTCCAGGGTTACAAAAGGCATTACAAATATGTGGTAGGTACGTACTACCTACATAAAATAAATAAAAACCCTTGCAAATTATTCAAGTATGTAATAGTTTTTTCTTATAAAAATAAAAAAGCCTTCAATAAAATTTTACTAATGTCACAGATTGCGTCTTCTCGCATGTGTTTTCTCGCTATATGAGATTTAACTAAAAAAAATCAATATTTTGTTATGAATTGCTATTTCTTCTTTCTAATTATTAGATATTCATTTGGCAGTAATCAATATATCTTTATTCAAATTGGATGTATAGTACAACTCTTTTGAATCGTCCAAACATTTTATCCCCTACCTCTCGTTATTGGACATATTTATTAGCTGCGGAGAAAAACGAGCGAAAACAAAACTCCACAACATTAAAAGTATAATGTAACAACATTTACAAAATCATTATGTTGTTACAACGTCTTCCGATTTATTTAATATAGAAAACCTGTTGGAATGATTGGAACAGTTCAAACCCAAGCATTTTTGTCTGTAATATAATCAGACACTTTGTAATAAGCTTTTGACGTGACAACGTCTTAAATTAGGTTGCGGCTGGGAGTCACTTATGAAAAAGTGTAACGCTCGGTAACGTTACGATGAGTCTCTCGTGTTAAGTTTAAGTTTACATGTACAATGTTTTAGTAAACAAAATATATTTCTATAGTTAAAATTTGTGCAATTCTTATTTTCATTCAATTCCTTGTTCCTATTGTGCAATTTAATTATATTCATATCAATAAATATTCTACCGAGAAAAAGACGTTGTCACGTAAAATCTTCGCCCGTAAAACCGACTTTACAGGCAACCATTTTTTTTAATAAGTGTTTCATTCAGTTTATTACATCTTTAAAGTCAACATGTTTAAAATGAAAATGACTAGTACAAGGTCTCACGTTTTCTCTTAAGATTGATTCGGCAGCAATGGGGGAAGGGTTCAAAGATTTAGTAGTTAAAACTGGAATATCAGTGGTCTTTACTGAAATCTTTACAAAATTTTCGAAAGCTGTTACAACTTCAATATCTGAAGTATCAAGTCCGGAGGCGGCCCGTATTTCTGCTTTTAATTTAGTGGCGTTTATTGTTCGGTCGCGGGCTACCAGCACTTCTGAGCAGCTGTCAAAACAGTTGGGCGACCGCTGCGGGGTCGATCAGCTAAATTACCCATGCTGTGGTATCTCTGCAACGTTACTACCAGGATTGGTATATGGCAACTCTGCGTGCTATTTCTCTCGTAGAATAGCCTTCTTTCCTCAAAGTTACAATTCAGGCTCATAAAACATCTGATAATCCTCGTGGCATTTTTTAAATCTCAACTTTCCTTTCCGTGAAAAAATATTTTAAATTCGATAATATTGACTAAGTCAGATTTCTGAATGAGTGTCAGCATGGATTGTATGTCTTGTCTTATATGGAAAAACAATTGAATTGTTTTTTGAAGTTATACTTCTTTAGGCGCGTTATGAAAAAATGATGAGAGTGAAATTTTAAGATGCGCGCGCATCACTGTAACACAAAATTTTAACAGCATGAAGTTGGTCGCTTTAGCGAACAACTTCATGCTGTTACTTTTGTGTTTACCGCACATTAAGAAAATCTACCAACAAAATAGAAATAGAATCTCTATTTAGTGGGTGCTAACGACTGCATTGTGAAGGCCTATCAAAAGTATTTATTAATCTGGAACAACGGAACCAAAGCGCGATTCAGGAGGCTACAGCGCCATCTCTTGACCATTGGTGTAGTAGAACCAAAAACCACATCTTTATTTTTTGTAATAAAGTAACAGTTATAGGTATTCATATTTATAATATTTATCCACATGTTTCTAGTTTGTATATTCGGAATACGTGTTTGAGTTTCATACAAGTGCAAATCACATATGTTCTAATAAATTATATTCAGTAGCGATTTTAATTGAATATTTTGATTATTTATTTATTTTTTCAAATTAAAACTGAACTTTATTGACTGTGTCCTTTTCCAGACTTTTTATTAATTTATTGTAATTAATTATTTGCATGCAATTAAAAACTAATTTTAAACGATGCCAAAGAAGGATAACTTCTCACGCGCCTACATAAGTACACGCACCCATTTTTTAGTTTTACGTTTTAATTCTAATTTTAAAATTTATTATCTTATCAGAAAAAGAAATTACAAAAAAGTCTTCTGTAACACAAAAAACAATCTATTTTTCAAAGTGATCGCAAACTTTTTATGATGAGTGTATATTCAGTTTTTGGACAAAAATGCTAAGAAAAAAACTCTTACTTTACAATACAATAATATAGTAGAATGGATGGAATCGGATGAGGCTACATTCTTGGGTTTAATATTGGATAAAAATTGCTCTTGGATATCCCATATTAATCATTTTTGTGGGTAAATAAATCATTTTAGATACGCGCTATGGAAACTAGCAAAAGTGACTAGTTTGCAAACTGCCTTGTAGGCATATCACGGCAATGTGGCGTCTTATTTTAGATACGGCATTGTGCTATGGGCAAAATCAGTAAAAAAAAAATCAAAGGGCATTTATTGCGCAGAAACAATGTATTCGTGCAATAAAGGATGTGTCTCCCGTAGCTTCCTACAAACTGTCTAAGAGAGTTAAATCTGCGCACACTTCATAGCATGTAGGTAAATTGTATATTTAAGTAACTTTGTAAAACAACATCCTTAATTATATAGAAGGAAAAAGGATGTCTGCCAATTAACAACCCGATATCGTGACAATCTGGAAAGGCCACAGCTAATTAAGTGGTAGAAATAGTTACGCCATGTCAGTAAAAATATACAATAGACTACCTAGTGAAAGTGTAAGTTTTCTTTCAAATACATTTAAAACAAAATTGTTTAAATGGTTAGTCAATAAATGTTTTTATTCTGATTCGGACTACTAATGTAAATTGTAATTATATTTTGATTAATTTTTAATGGCATTTTATTGATTTTTATATTACCTTATTTAATTTATGTGAGTGTGTTGAGTGTGTATTCCTTAGTGCGCGTTTTAGCCCGTAATCTGTAAAATATTATATTTATAATGCAACGCAAAAGTTTAGAAGTTACATTTGTATCTCACACGCCTCTTAACCTGTGTCTAAACCTACGACACTCCATTGGTAGGAACCAAAGATTTGAATCGTAGGCAGAGGCGGCCTTACCGATTGCGAGGCTCCTTGTCCTTCGTGAAAAGTATGTGATGCGAAAGTAGGTCTGGTTGTTTGGTTTAGGTATTTGTCATGTTTAAGGAAAAATGCTTAAATTATACAAATAAATCAAATTTGAATTTTAAAATATTTTACATTGAAAGATTCACAAAATTAACAAATACAGAGATGATAAATTTTAAAATTGATGTTTGCGGCTTTTCCTAAGACTAAAATCTTTAATTAAAGCACAATAATCTAATGAATAAGCTACGTCATTTTCGATTGAAAGAATAGCGAGGGCTGAAAGCCGATCTTGTGTCATTGAAAAAATAGTTTTTTTTTTATATTTTTAAAATTTGCTTGGGTTGTTGCGCGAGGCCCCTGTAGGAGCGAGGCCCCGGGCGATTGCCCTGTTCGCCACCGCCTAAGACCGCCACTGATCGTAGGTACCCCTTGCGAGCTTGGCCCCGCAAGGGGTAAATATAGAAAATACTTTAATCATTTTTATCGAGAAAATTTGAGAATTTATGGTAACATTATGATGATAAAAGTAACTAAATTGGAATCGCTCATTAAAAATAAGAATTACACGTGTAGGAACTGCCACGTTTCGTCTGTCTGAGGCCTAAATCGCTCGGAGCGCCTCCAATAATCAATTTAGCTATATTTTTCCGCTGCTAATTGGGAGGGTGGGAGATTTTTTCCCCTCCTCTCTTAATTCTTATATTGGATTTATTGCGAGTAAGTAGGTACCTAACAAAAATGGCTATCGACCTACGCTTTTCGCTAGTTGTGTGTCAATCTAGCTTTATGTTTCGTCCTGGCGGGTTTTAATCCAATTATTCATTTCAACACTTGCCCTTAAAAGTATTAGATTTTGCCTTCACTTTTTTAGCTTAGCTGAAACTGTGAAACTCCAATTTATTTGTTTTGAACATTTTTATTGAACTGTATGGTGTGGTTTTCGACTCATATCTCTTTGTGCTGCTGTCTGTGATTTGATGCCCTGTTGGAGGCATCGATGTTTGTTAAGGTTTCATACCCAAAATGTTACAGACGGATCCCTATTGCTGTAATTCTACCGTCTGTCTGTCTGTTCGTATGTTACAGATCGCTAACGGAATGAGTTACATAACTGAAATTTTGATGTTTTATGTAGAATACTTGCCCAAAGCCGAATATTCATTTAAAATTAATTTTGTTTTGTTATTTGATCTTGAACCATTTGTTCTTTTTAAAAGCATCGAAGGCATTGTTTTATCTTTATAACACAGAATATACGCAATATATATTGAGTGCACATTGAGCGTGTTTGGATGTCAAATTTTGACTAAAGCTAATTGTGTTCATGCGCCACAATTTAAGCGGTTCACTTTTGAGCCGTGTATGCCATATCTTCCATTTTTGTTTTAATCTAAGGTAAGAAATTTTAATGTAATGAATGCCTAATTAACGTGTCAATTTCTATTGTCCACAGCCAAAAAAGCTACAACAGCCCGTGGAGTTGGACGACGGTGACAGCCACGGGCGACTGACCGCGGGCACCGCGCGGGCCTGCGCCCGCGCACCCGCAGTGAGCCGGGGACGGGGGCGGGGCGACCGCGCCATAGTGCGAGCGAGACCACTCTATAGCAACGAGGGAGAGGGAAAATCTAAGAGCCGAAGGATATTCTGACTCTGTTAGCATTACCAACTATTCCAATACTATTGTACCTTCTAGATCTAGGAGTACGACATCTCATATAAGTTACTGTATCATATTTGATACAGTAACTTATATGAGATGTCGTACTCCTAGATCTAGAAGGAGTAAAACATCGAGATTTTTTAAATAAATCCCTTTAGATCTAGGAAATCAGGGAGTTAATTCAGAAATCGAGATGTTTAACTCGCTTTGGATATTGGTGTGCGATGTGACTATCAGAATCTATTGTATTGTAATAAATATCGATAAATGAATCGAAATGTTGTGGTGGTCATGCTAATGGAGCAGGAATAGATAGAAGTGTAGATAATGGGTAGCACGAGTTGAAACTGTCGATGATTTACTAAATTTTGCCATTATGCACATAAAATTTTATAGGCAAGATTTTCCAACTACCCGCTGAAATCCATAAAGAAAAATGTTTTTCAAACCTAAATACACTGTAACTTTTTAATAGACATTTTAATAATAAATAACACAAAAATATGGGCTACATCTGCTGGTATTATCAAAGACAGTTTCAGTCGGTCACTCATCACGGTTCGCCCCGACAGGAGAACGAATTGATCCGTCCGAAGTTAATGGTCCCCACGGCTTATTGCGCTATCACGTATGAACTCCTCTGTACAAGTTAAATTAATCAAGTGCTTAATGTTGGGCATAGCTAAAAAGTAATACTTTCTCTATCATGTTAATTTAAGAAAGCAATAATTTCGTGTTTGACTTTAGTCTCCGCAAAGCTTGATATTATAAGCCTTTTTTATCCGCTACCAAAGGAATTAATTCCGAATTAATTTAAGGCGGCGATTCACGGTTTAGGAATTGTGGTAGATTATAAAACAACTCTCTGTGATCTACTTTATTATAAGCATATTAAATTACAATAAGCAAATTCATAAACAATCCCAATGCGTCCTATTTAAAAGTCAAATTCCTTCGATCAAACTAAAATCGAGTGAGTGATTTTGGATACATTCGAATAAATTATATTGTACGTATTACGAAATTACTAACAAAAATATTAATTCACCGCCATACAAAATGTTGTAAAACTCATTTGAAATATTAAGATTTGATAGGTTCTTAAATAGTTTTGTATTTATAATAATAAATCAACAAACTACTATTTTTAAAATATAATTCGTGTGGCAACACAGTTTCGTGAAATGGTTACCCTGAAATTCCGATACACATGAGCTCTACGCTTTCAATAGATACTGTATACAGAGGAGTTCACCCGTGGTTCATTGGAAGGGAATTGCTGTTTCACCCACTTAGGTATGTTGGCGTTGAACCGCCAAACAATTACACACGAAGGAATATCATATCCCAATATTTATAAGGTTTCGAGTACCGGGTGCGGTGACGGTACTAAGTGCATAGGACATATTCTATTTTTTAGTTGTGATAAATAATAACATCGCTCGCGAGCGGCGAATAGTTCCGAATGAGTGCAATGAAGTTGGAATGTAAATGTATATTATATTGTAGTTAGAAAACTTAAGTGGCAGTGCGATGC
Source organism: Chilo suppressalis (assembly GCA_902850365.2). Classification (NCBI taxonomy): domain Eukaryota; kingdom Metazoa; phylum Arthropoda; class Insecta; order Lepidoptera; family Crambidae; genus Chilo; species Chilo suppressalis. The sequence continues at coordinate 24,161,569 of OU963904.1, read as the reverse complement.
ATTTAATTTATATACGGGCTGCTGCAGGTCGGATTTGTAATTCAAATGGCGCTTTCGTTTGCACGTTGAGTTGAATAAGTACGTGTAACAACGTTCTTATTACATTATTTATTAAGTTTCAATTGAAAAAGGCGCGACACTCGACTTAGGAATGGGGGTAATTGCGTTCCGTTTCATTTTTCTTATGTAAATAAGTACTGTGATCTTGTTTTTGAATTGAAAATGCGTTAAAATAGTTTTTATATCGTGATTGTTATGCCTACAGTTGTTGAACCGATTAAAAGCCGTTAGTTTTAATTTTTAATTACAAAGCCGACCTGTACACCCTTTTAATATTTATAATAGCCAGTTACTAGTCGACAATTTTGTGCTGCAAAATAACAAGCAGCTATTGTCGGCTGCAGTAACCGCCTGGTTAGAGTGAGAGCGTCGTATGCTCCTGATCTCTTCACTCTGTGTTATATGATAAAGCCACGCATGACATAGGTGGCGCTGTTCTCACTCTAGTCAGTTATGTCAGTGTTAGAGTCTTATAGTTAAATTGGTTGGGGATTTGTTTTTATGATTCCGTCAATTTTAATTCAAGAAAATATAGATAAAAGCATAAGGTCACATTTATATAAATGGTTTTCAATAAAATAGTTAATAAACAGCAAAAAATATACAACATAGGTTTAGGTTGGATTGGTAATTGTGTTTAAAAATTTCATTGATGATCACTTCAATGTTGTGTATAATATGTCTATTTAATAAAAACAAACAATTTCAAATATTCTGTGTAGTCAATGATTGTTGTCCACTTTGTGTATACATATAACAATTTTACATAGTAGATATTAACTGTTAGTCAATGTATCGAAGTATATTCTAGATACTTCAATTACTAATGCACAGTCAGCGATGCAATAAGATACACCGCAGTATGACAAAATTCCTCAGTCGATTATAAACATTATACTAAAAGGTGTAAGGTTGAAAATCAATTGAAGAAATTTGACTTATAGATAATCTCTAGGTAACTGTTGGCTGTACCAAAAACGAAACTGACGGAATCATAACAAAACACCCATCGCCGATTATAATTAATTTTTTTATTGATTAAATAAACAAATAAATTGAACTATTTATTTCGTTACTTTTTAAGTTTTCGATGATTTTAATTGTTCTCGTTACTTTCCTTCGGGATCTTTATCGATTTTTAGAATTAGTCATGTCATTACATAATCGATCGTTCAGTGTGACGCGGCGGTATCGGTTCCAGGATGCACGATTACATTTTCGAATATTATCGACTACTTTTCTAATGTACAATTCCATTTTTCTATTCCGATAACATAAGTATTGTGAACAAATCGCAGGCAAGTTAAAAAATACTTTGTATGTTTCCGAGTTTTATATTACATGTGTGCATGCTTATATTTAACTGTATATTTGTATGTATCTAAAGAAGTGCGAAATAAAAAACATTACTTGAGTAAATTACAATTAAAAATAGATGAATTGTATTTTATAGTAATATTTTAGTAACAAAATGTTCTCCTTTTACAAATATTGTATAAAAATTTGATAACTTATACTTAATTTAATAATTATCAATGCTTAAAGTACAATTTTATAACTGTTTGTAAAATATAGGTTCTATGAAAAAGTTCGAGTCCTTATATACTATTAGTAGTTTTAAAAATTCAAAACTAAAAATTCACGAACCTATTCATATTGCTAGTAGGTAACTTAAATTCAATATTTTCCTAACAAGTAACAATAATTATTTTCTTAAACCGTAAAACATGCAATATTTGTTTAATTTCAACTTTATTCATAACCACTTAAGGTGTCGTTTAACTTGCCTGTGTCACGTGAAGGATCCGACCGAAGAACCGCTGATAATAAAAAAAATAATAAAAAATAATTGTTGGTTATTCTATCGTATTGTAATTTCAAGTTTCCTGATTGTAATTTATTGACACGATAAATTGAATTACGCTTCTAAAGTGTACTATTACATAATGTAAATATAGGACAACTAATGACTAATATAATAGTGAATGTTGTAATTTGTATATAAGTAATGAAAATTAAATTTTAAATACATAGATAACATTGTGCGTAGCCATTTATTTATCCCAGCTAATATGAATAACATTAAAGAAAATATAACTAGAAAAAAATCCACGCGGACCAGGCAGCAGACGAGCTTTCAAATGTTTAATACTTATAAAAGTATTCATTTGACATTGTGGGTTACCTATAAAGCGAAGAGATGGCGCTGCCTTGCAGCTTAAGAATGGCTAGAAGAATTTGGACGCGGTCCGTGAGGGCCGTGGTAGCATAATTGGTCAGTGCACTCGCCCGGATTGCGAAGGGTGCGGGTCCCGTCTGCTGCCTGGTCCGCGTGGATTTTTTTCTAGTTATATTTTCTTTAGATTTAAACATTAAGCAGTTTCATGCTTTAAAAAAATTAAAATTATAACATGAATAACATTCCTTATATAAAACAAGTTTCCACGGTAGAGATGCATTGATTTATTTATTTATTGACGCATCATTTTCAGCAACATTAGCACGAACCAATATTGAATTCGTATCGTTTGCGAGTCGGAAATGTCATTGTCAAATGTGTATTGATTTTTAGTTCTGGTTACGTCCTTTGTGGCGCTACTGTTCAAGTTTCTATACAAATTTGACGATGACATTTCGGACTCGCTAACTGTTCGAATTCGATATTGGTTCGTGCTAGGGGTACAGGATGCATCGTCTGAATTATGGGAATAAATAAAAGAATGCGAAACGTCAATAAATAAATCAGTGCATCTATACCGTTGAAACTGAACTTATTTAATGAATGGTGTGCGTGAAAACCAAAGAAACAAAAATTACATTCCTGTTTAATTACATCCATCTTCCTTGATCATTGATGAAAATCCTTTACTATGATAAAAAAAATAGTGTGCACATCTGAAGTGAAACTTTTTTTCTAAAATAACCTTGCATTAGGCGGTGCATAAGGCATAGGCATATTCTTTTCGGACGTGGTGTTGGCATAAGGCATAGGGGAACTTAGCAGCGCACGCTTCACTCATATATGTATACAGTGGTGGTCACACAATTAAAGACACTCCCTAATTGATCACAAAAAACTTACATATGTTACTAAAATTAGCTAAAATTGGTATTTAATCTAGTGTAATAGGGTATTTGACAAGTTTTAGAAAACGATCTCACGTTATTTACTAATGTTTATAGAGTCCAGAGTGAGGATATTCATCATTATGTTATGTATTTTGGTAAAAAAAAACTAAATCAAAAACTCTGTTTTCAAGTTGCCGCGAAAACGTATCTCTGGACAATATGGCGTCTTACTAGTGTGTGACGTCACACGACTGTCATTAAAACGGCAAACCATACAATGTAATGTCACTTTAACCGGAAGTTTACTACCGTGTGGCGTCATTTTAGGCTCCACCAATCCCAAGCGTTTTGGGTTACGTGACAATAAACAATAACATAATTATTTTTATTAAAATTATGAACATTTTTTCTGTAAAATAGTAAAAACTCCTGCCAATATTCATTCTAAATACAGGTAATTTTTAATACTGTCAAATACCCTATTGTTATTAAACTATACACGATGTTGTATTCTTACAATGTGGGACAAGCAATAGTTGTGTTCGTTAGTGGTTTAGACACTGCAACGTATTAATTTTAATTAATAAATTAGGTTTTATATGTAATATCGACGTTTCATGAAAATACGCGGCAGAATGCAGTTTTTTCTTTATTTTTTTTAATTCATAACACAGCTTTTACTGTCTTTAATTAATTAGCTGGCCAGCTATTAATTCGTTAAAATAGTTTATGTTACGTTCAAGAATACAACGTCGTGTATGGTTTAATAACAATTAAACTGGATTAAATACCAATTTTAGCTAATGTAAGTACCTTAAGTAAGCTTTTTGTGGTTAATTTGGGGGTTTCTTTAATTATGTGACCACCACTGTATATATATATATATATATATATGAGTGATACATATATGCATCACTCGTAACGCGCCAACCACGTCCGAAGAGAAGTATCAGTTCAAAGAGAAATACGAAATATGTCGTCTTCAAAGAGAGAGTAAATGTCTACAAAAAAGGACTGGGTGGTTTCAGAAAGTAGTCGATGGGCTGGCAGCTTGATTACTATTGAGAAAACAACAAGTTCATCATCATCATCAGCCTATTTATGTCCCCACTGCTGGGGCACAGGCCTTCCCTATGGATGGAATAGGAAGATTGGGCCATGACATACCACGCGGGCCCAGTGCGGATTAGCGGGTGCTAACGACTGCAGATCCAGCCGGGACCAACGGCTTAACGTACCTTCCGAAGCACGGAAGAACTCGAGATAGGAGATTTTTAGTCACCCATCCAATGAACGACCACTGTGAAAGTTGCCTAACTTCAACGATCGCAGCCGAACGCGCTAAACACCTGCGCCATCAAGCTCCTCAACAACTTGGAGCCTAAAAATAATTACTGCGAGTTTGAGTTTGAGTTTGCGAATATAAGTCTTAACACGTATAAGGTACAGAAACCCACACATAAAGTTACCACAAACTGTGAAATTCTCTCAATATATTGTGAATCGTATATCAAGCATTTTAAAGCTCTAAATCGTTTCGAATGACATTCTTGGGTAACTTGATTTGTGGCTGTCTGTACTTTCTGAATCACATAGAAGCTATATATTTTAAAAATGTTGATCCTACCTATTGTATACCCGTTCTTTACGAAAGATAGCAACCTCTATCAGGATCAGGCATCGAGCTCCTTGCTATAGGACAAAATATAATAATCTTGCCACATTAAAAAAAATTATTCGACAGTAGTCTCTCCTTTTTACTCTCTATAAAAGATGATAAGGATATAGGTACTAAGGAATTTTAAGCATATAACTGGAAAAATACTGTATTGTGTCATGTTGAAATGAAACAACCACATAAAAATTCAATATACAGAAATATAATTACAATAGCTCAGTAAATATACACATATATTGTATCACTATGGTCGTACGTACATAGATCGCTATCATGGCCCATGATGCGCAAGAACGAATCAAATGTCTTTGTACAATAGAATTATACATTTCATATAAATATAACTAAAGTATTAAATACTTTGAGTAACTACATATAGAATCCGATTCTGACACGATACTCTAAACATAAAAATTAAGTTCGACAACATGTCCTTGTCAAGCTCTATAAAGAATGAAAAGGAGAGACTTGAGAAAGTTTAAAATTTAGACAATCATGCCAAAATCAGACAGGTTATTTCTATAAATGGCAGTTCGGAAGATGCTAAGTTGACATACGAATATAAACTTAATTGCAACGGGGCAAAGTTCAAATTTTACAAGGCCATATAACAAATACATTTTTATTGAAGTTACAGATACATGTTAAAGAGTTTTTTTAGCACAATCAAGACCTCGTCAGTTGCTCGTAATTTAAATCGTATTGAATTACTGCGCCTTTATATCGAAGTAATAAAGGCGATTTTAGTAGCGTAAAGGTAGTTATGAACTGCCAATGACTTTACTTATAAACAAACCATCCTGCCTATGCCATATGCCATGAGCTCCGCGATATGATGTATATAACATTTTCATCACGCCCAATCATCAAAATACTCTGGAGTTTGACAGTTATCATCATCATCAGCCTATTAATGTCCCCACTGCTGGGGCACAGGCCTTTCCTAAGGATGGAATAGGGAGATTGGGCCATGACCCACCACGCGGGCCCAGTGCAGATTGACGGGTGCTAACGACTGCAGATGCGGCCGGGACCAACGGCTTAACGTGCCTTCCAAAGCACGGAGGAACTCGAGATAGAAGATTTTTGGTCACCCATCCAATGACCGACCACTGCGAAAGTAGCTTAGCTTCAACGACCGCAGCCGAACGCGCTAACTCAGCTCGGCTAGTTTGACAGTTAGTCATGATAAAAAACGGGATATATGTTTATCGTAGTTCTCATGTTACAGGGACCGGTTCCTTTATAATTTTCTCGTAGCTACAAACTTAGAAACTTATAGGAGATTTTATGATCCATTTTACAATAAATTATGAACTAAAAATAATTTATTTTGAAATTATTCACTACTAATAGTAGTACTTAAAAAGATATACAGAATTATTTCCCAAAATTGACAAAATAAAAGAACAGATTCATTATTAAATAATAGACTAATTTTGATACTAGCCCTTTATAAAAATGGAAGAAATCTTTAAGATTGGATTGGGCAAGGATTAAAACATATTTTACAGCCAACAATAATCCGTAAATATAAAAAATGTTAAGTCTACTGATTTCTGTGTCTTACTTTCAACGCTATAAAGTCCAGAATAAAATAATCCTTATAATATTCTATAAACTTTCTTCTTTTCCTATGTATTTAAGTTAATCCAAATGCCTTTAAGTTAAATGATAAAGTACAACATTTTCATTATCCATCTCTTTCTAGATCATATCAACAGAGCGAGATAGCAATTAAAATGGTCCTGGCAATAGAAATCCTAATCGAATTACCCGCATCATTGTACGGTCTCCCAAAAATTAACTAAATTTTCTATCATTGCCTCTTCAAAATCAACTAACACATGCAAAAATGGTCTCTAGCTAGTAAAATGTTAAAATTGATAATTTTTGTATCTTTTTTATAACCTATATATATATATAGGTAGATTTATAATTA